>OX123200.2:51966913-53324209 GCA_944739405.2 Euclidia mi | reverse complement strand
AAACGAAAAACTTGCACTGCTACTTCCTAGATAGCTATAACTTTTAACGTACCTATGTAGCAGCTAAAATTTTGTAGTAGATATTAAGGCACTGAGCTTTCCTAAACCGTTCAATAAAGCATTAACTTATTGCTGCTGCCGTTTTAGGATGCTAGAATAATATCTGTCATTAGCAGTGTGAATGTTTATCTTATAATTATTTCATCCATTGCACAGTATGTGCCTATCAGTATTAAAATATAAATTTGCCACATCCACTGATGTTTTGTTCGTGGAGGACAAGGGCTAGGTGCTCAGCGATAGCATCGCCGGCGGAACCCGCGGTCATCTCTGATCCGCAGATTCCATTCACGCAGAATTTTAGCCCATGTTTGATTTAACACCAATTATGGACTTCCTTGTTCAACGTTTTCCATCTTTAATGTTGAAAAGTCTTTCTTTTTATTTTGTACTTTATTATACTATTTATACGAACTATGAAGTGGAATCATAATATTAACAATTATATGTATGCAATATACTGCCGACTGTTTGGTACTAATTAATCATCTTTTTAAATTAGCATTCATACCGTTTTACCAAGAATATTGACGCAAAAACAATACAACGCTGAAACATCAACTGAACAATAAGTCACAAAAACATCTAGAGTCCTAACATGCAACCTTGAAATACACCTATTTCCCAATTCAATAATATGGCCAACAATAATCAATAAAGTGCATACAAACGTATGTAATCGATTGTCTTGTCCTGAGCCGTGCGTGGCCGTGCTATTGTCGAGTTTTTTCCACATTTCCAACAGTGAAGGGACGGTGTGAACTATGGCACTACAAGGTCGACGCTGTCAAAGGCTTTTGATAAATCTTGAACAACATCATTTTGCTGGCTCAACCTAAAAATACACCTCTATAACAAGGTGTTAAAGTTAAATTTCCCGTACCGTGTAATCGGAAACTTTACGTCTAAGGTGGTTGATTCTATGTCAACTGAGTTCATTGTTTTGTATTGTCTTTGTACGTCTATCTAAAATCAATTTTCGCTACACTAACTGTTAGATAATGTTGTTGATGTTAAAAGGTTATTTTATTTTAAACGTGTATATAAGTATGAAAAGAATAAAATAAATGATTATTCAAATGTAAATGACGACATTAGTAGAGACTGGAAACACAGTCCTTAAACATCGCAGTTATGCATAACTGGACAGGTTGCCGTCATACTGTCGCCGTCAAGAGAATGTCGACCAATCTCTAAAATTAACTTCATGCGTGGGATAATAAGCTACTTACTATTCTACCAGTTCCATACGTTCCCAGATTACCGTTCAAATTAATAGAAATGTAATTAAATAAGCTTTCCAAAACTATCAAATTAAAAAACACGAACAAACTCGATTCCCGTAATCGATCCGAATATTACCGATGCATCATAATCGTTTAGAATTAATCATACGATTATTGAACTGACACTGGAACTTAATAAAATTGGAAATATAAATAGAATGTAGAAATCTAAGAGGGATGTGATGTGATCGTCTTATTTAGATACGAGTGGGTGTAATGTGGTTACCGGCATCGATTGCAGGTATTCGGTATAAATAATCGATTTAAAAGTCGTCATATACGCATCAAGTATGTAACCTGACACGGGGTTAGAATGTTGACTGTACTTGTTGGCATTATGAGGACACGCGAAAATGATAGGCAGGTACACTTGTCGACATCACGTTTGCATAGTAGTTTCAGTACTTGTTGTACAGTAAGACGAAAAATAAAAAAGATTCTGAATAAAAGATATTTACTTATTTAAAGTGTTATGGATATTTATACTGTAACTATAACGCAAGCGTAGTGTTCTACAGGATACGTGCGTCGTGCATCTGTCATCACACAAAATAAATTGGGCGCTGGTATTTGGCCATTCGATCTCATATAAAATTAATAATATCTACATTAATAAAGAAAATGTTTGACTCGATGCTCCCATCCTTAGGATAGCTTCAAAAGCAGAAAAATCCTTTACCAACTTAATTCCAAGTTGAAATAGGTCAATCGTCAACTCACGATACAAATCTTTTAGTTATAATGATGATTAGAGTACCGCGGAAATGAATAGTAGTAATGACTTACAATGGAGCAATTAAAAATATACAGCATCAGAAAAAATTAAATGACTGATATTCTATCGATTACTTTAATTATGTTTACACTTGACCTAAAAGGCCTACGGCCTTAAAAGCCTTAAAAAACTAAATCTTCATACACGTGGTATTTTTTCAACCTTGATTTTTTATATTTATTTATGTTATTTCGGCTCTATGTTATCATTACGTGAACAAAATTATTCAAGGAAAAGAGACCATTCAACTCTGCGAGTAAAAAAATATGTGTAAATGCGTTCATTAAATTTTTCAACTACACTACTATTTTGGTTAATTCAAGTATTTTTTTTATTATTTTGTACATAAATTTTCCTCCTGCCGATATTTACAGGGTATACCTACTATTATGACAGAGTTCTTAGATTTTTTAAGATCCAGGAATGCCAGACGAAAGCAGTCGACAGAAAAGTAAAGCGCAGCTAAAGTTGTCAAATTACAAGCTATGGAATTGTCTCTAACAACCGTTTTAATTTCAGTAACATACTCGTATCTGTATTATATTCTACTAACTCTTTCTTATAACTGGAGAAATTCATTCGCTTATGTTTTAAGTATCCAGTTTCCACAAAGAAATATAAAATGACGACTTTGAGGGTCCAATACACATTAATATTATATATATGGCTGCACGGTTGGCGTAGTGGTTAAAGCGGCCGCCTCGCTGCTTGACACTGCGTCGGGTGTTGTGGGTTCGTTTCCTACAAATGACAACCCTTTGTGTGAGCATAAATTGTTGTTTCGAGTCTGGGTGTTCTTTGTGTCCGATAGTTGTATGTTTGTAAAGTTCCCCGCGACACAGGATTTAACCCAAATGCCTTGTCTTTTAAAAAAATAAAAACATATGATGGCGTCCAGTCGACATATACCTGGAGACGAGAACAAAGCAAAATAAAGAGAGTCAAATGGAACGTTACGAGGTAGTTGATCATCATTACCTTTTTTTTTATATTAATTAGTAAGAACATATTTATTTGATCTAGTGGTTACTGCTAAGCGGTCATGGATTTGATCCCCATAAATCTTTATATGATTTATCTATAATATGCAGGTTTGTATTTGGGAATATATAGTATGTTTCTAAGTAGCCTGGTGGCTATAGTACAACCTGTTTAGTTTGCGACTAGAACCATGGCTCTGTGTTGTACTAAGATATTATTTTCTTTCTTCTTCCATCAAATATATGTAATATTTGAGAGAAATTTAACAAATGCTAAAACTTTAGCACTTGCCTGTACATTCTAAACATTTATTACAAAGTACATGGAGGAAACGAGTGCGGTTAATAATTACGATCGTCTGGTGTCGAGCGACGGCCATGCAGGCGCATCACCTGGTGGTATCGCGCGCTAATTATCTTAGGGATGCCAGATGGATGAAATCTTGATACAGTAATTTGGTTCAAAAGCTACAATTTAGGATAGAAATTACAGAAGACAGGCAGAACACTCTATCGAAACTTCTATCTTTCATCATCGTCCTCCCGATACATAAATATCATCTTTATGCCAAGCAGTGCTCCCACTAAATAGAACTCTTTTCACGAAAAGATGGCTAAAAGCTATAGACTACCATGCTGGCCAACCTGGCGAAACTTGAACCCTCTGCGTAACAGGGTGTTAGTACCCTCAAATATAAACCCATCGGGTATCAGGAATCAGATGGCAGTCACTCTGTGTAATATTCTATCAAAGTAATGTGTCTAGGAAGCAGACCCCATGCTCCAAAGCAAAACTTTTAGATGCAACTAGTATTCCACTTGGTTTATAACAATAACTACATCATACATTCAAGACTTTCTATGAAGTTCAGGGTTCGTTTTGTAGTCTAACTTGATTTGACAGAATATCAGCTTTTCAGCAGAATGACTGCTAGCTGACCTTCGCAACCCTAAGGGTAAGAGCAAGGACTCTCTGTAACGACTGCCTCCAAGACAGCTAGATGACACCGAGGCTGCTAAGATTTGCGCATAAAATTAATTTATTTATAGTCTCACGCCTGTAACCCCGAAGGGATAGGCAGAGGTGTAAATATTACACCCACATTTCGTCATGAATTTTTAGGTCCCACGTAATAGGGGGCGAGCCTATTGCCGTTACCAGGCATATCACCAGACTCCGGGCTGCTACTGAGTATTCGGAAAAACCCTGTAACACTTTTGCACGACCCGGGAACCGAACCCGGGACCTCCGATCAGCAGTCGCATACGCTATCCACTGGACCACGGAGGCAGTCTACATTCTAACACATATTATATATTCTACATAAAATTAATAAAAAGTTTTTATGCGCAGTGTTTCGGTTCAGAAGAGGTATGTATGTTCACAGCTAAAGTTGTCTAAAAATTGCAGATTATAATAAATACTAAGACTTTTATATATTATGCCAATATTGTCATCCCTAGCAACGCATCTAACATAAACGGCGGTACGTTACTGCCTCCGAGGCCTCTACATATAAATAAACTAACATATAGGTTTGTTTGTCTGATCGTGTGATAACACTAAATATAACCAGGTTACTGACGACACTTGCGTCATATTAGGATTCATCTCTAGATTTGTAACTGCGTTGCAGTTTGAGATTTGAATCTAGATTTATATTAAGATCTGAATTGAGATTACAGTAATATGCTAATGGAGATGAGTGAGGTCATCCTAATATAATAAGGGATATCATATTAAATCCTGTATTTAGTGTGAATATATGGATGAGTGTGGTAGATGAAGACCAGAGGCCCAATTCTGCTAAATAAATCTGTTCAAAATATAGTTTCGATCTAATGTCAGTGTCATACTTATGTCACAAATAGTATTCTCCTAAATTAACTGATATTTGAATGATATCGCGACTAGATCGTAAATTGAAAATTGTGTCAAAATATATGTCAACCACGAACTATTTAAGTCAAATTAATTTGTGAGTCGATTCAAAATATAATCTCATTTCATTCAAAATATAGTTTCGATGTCAGATAAAATACGAGAATTGGCCTTTTTAAGTAGCGTTATGGTATAACTTATCGATTAAAATATATGCTTATACACTCGGCATATTAACTATAATATCAAAGGTCCTGAACTCATACGATCTAATTATCTTAAAAGCTATGAAGATAGGTATAATGTAGCTGATTGTCTTGAAAAATCACATGTAACCCAAAATCGAGCATTCCCTGTTTTTATATTTTCGAATAGAATAACAAACATCGCTACGAACATTTTCATAATCTTTCTAGTGCACGTTCTAATCAGCAAAAAGCTCTAAGGCCGACCTCACATTAGGCGACAGCGTTCCTCGAACGTACGCTCGGCGTTTACTCCGTAGTACAAAGTGAACGCCGGGCGCACGCCGAACGGACGCCAAGCGTACGCTCGAGGAACGCTCATGAACAATGTGAGGGAGGCCTAAGCAAATTCACTGGCCTTTCGCTAGAATCCTCGCCAGAGCGCTTGATAGAATTCTCGGTGAAAACGGTCTAGTTTGTTTTTTCTTTATTATAACATTAACAAAAATGCTCATTGCGAGTGAATGCTCAAGTGTATCAGCATCTTATTACGTCAAGTGCAACATCTTCAACAAAAATATTTACACGATGATGACACTAAAGATTAATGATCAATAATACCTTGCAGTTGTAGGTACAAGTGTCACTACTGAATAACGTAGCTGAATTGCTCTGGTGGTTTGAATAAAGCCGACACGCGACACGACGCCTACGTTCAGCTTCACGTTGAAAAGAGTTCAACGAGTTCAGGTTTACCTTGTATCCTAAACAAAAGTATTCGCATTATTCCATGTTTTAATCAAAATGAATATTCGTAGGCATAAAGTTGAGCATAATTATGCAGATATTATAATAAGGTGGTGTAGAATATCCAATAGAGTAACAGCTTTTTACTTTAAAAGCCTTGGTGTGTTTATAATTTGCAATACACTTATAAAAACAATAAGTGTAAAAATAGAAACTACATGTTAGAAAAAAGTAACTTAATGACTTTTAAAATGTTGAAAACAGGGTAGTTTTTTTATATTATTTTCACCACTGCAGCTCAAACATGCCGCTTTTGCTGCGAGACAATAGTGAACAAAACGCGATTTTGATTCGAGCGTGAGTAAAAGTAGCTTTTTAATTTTTCAATCTTCAGTGTCACGAATTGACATTGTTCAGCCATAAATTTGAAACATTCGAATTTTACTGTGCTCTGTCTCTTTCACATGCATATAAAAAGTGAGTGAAAAAACAAACCCCTTCGAATTCGAAATTCGATTTTGGAATTCGACCTCAAAGAAAACACCTACGGCAACGCAAAAAAAAAAAAAAGAAGAAATTACTTTTTTTGTATGTTATTGTTTACATGTTTAATTTATTATTGGATTTTAATAAAAATAAGTCTAATTAATAGTATAAAATTAGTATTTAACCAATACATTTTTATTTAGAATTACAACAATGATACATTTGAAAAATAAACATCAGGGACGCGGTATTAAAACGTGATTTAAAAAAGTAGCGGGAATAAAAATTTCGCTGATGCTGATACAGTAGGTATAGCGTAACGTGTTAAATTATATTAATATATAAAATAATCTAAAAAGATGAGTGAAACTAGCGATGATGACTGTACTTTAACACCAGAAGAGTTAAATCAACAAGTGATTATGCAGAATTCAATCTATTCCTGTTCATTTCTATGTCTCCTAAGTAATATGTGTTCTCACTGCTGTGGTGAAAAGTTATGTGTGCTACACGAGAGCAAAGATTTTTGTATCTCGTGCTGTTGAGTCCCTCACCACGCTCAGGATTCTAACTTTGATTCACTCGCTACGCTCGTGAATCAATCATAGAATCCTTCGCTTGCTCGGGACTCAAAATCAGCACTCGAAACAAAAAACAACTTTGCTCTCTTGTTGCACAAATAACTATTTCAGTACCTTATTAATAAGACATTAATTATCCGTAAGTATAGGAACCATTTTGTCTCTACCACAGAATAGAACAACACAGAAATGAGCCGTAAAAATTATGTCACATATAACACCTTCCCATCGGCGACATACAGCGGCACAACCGCCAGTGTACAGCACACAGTCACCGATTGTTGTGTGTGAACGGGGCCGCGCCTTGACCGCACACAATGGTACCACCGCTAGGATATCCGTATGATTGTTAAACGATTGTGTGTAAGGCTCTTAGGCTCTGCTTAAAAGTAAAACATGTAATGGCTATTTGGTTATTAAATTGCGTGAATAAGCAAATATACAGCAGTTACAGCAGTACCCTAGAACTAAGATTTACAGACAAATTGTTAACTATCGTCTGCGAAGCGGTGAGTGAAAATATCTTGTAAAATCCTGTGTATCTGGGAGTTTTCAATAAAGTTTTCGAAAGACGTGTGAAATTTGCTAACCAACACGCACCGTAGCCTAACCCTTCTCATAGCTAGAAAAAAAGCCTGTTTCTAGCTGTGGGACCTTTTATATGCAAACATCAAATGTGTTTCGAGAATTTTATACAGAACTTACACAATAACATGTCATATGCAGGTTTCCTCACAATGTTGTCCTTCACCGTTTACCATACGATAATTAAGAATCTAATACGCACTTCGAAATGTTATAAGTTCGCGCCGTGGCGCGTGGTTTGAATGTGACAATCTGTTGGTCCCTTCGCTAGACTATGACAGCGTCGAAAACATAAAAATTGTCTCCTTCAAATCCTGAAATTGTTTTCTGCGTCATGAAATCAAATTACTCAAAAATGAAATGAAGAAAATTTCAAATGGTTTCATTAATTTGTATACTTATAAAATTCTTGCGTTACGGACTGACTGACAGAGAATGAACAGCCATACTACAAGGCACTAGAAGCATCCCGGGCGGGGTCACGGAAAGGTATACTATCCGCGAATCGCGTGACCCCACCACTATACGGGACCCATAGAGACACCGCGGTGGTTTTAGTGGGTATGCCCCGTTATAGGGGAGAGCCTCCACATACCTCCTCCGCCAGTCCCAAGCCCGGTCGAACACACTCTGGCCGGGTTGGCGTCGAGTTGAGATGGCTCATATGGAGAGTTTTCACCGTAGTCAACAAAAAAAAGGGCGCAAGCAGCTGAAGTTGAATTGAAGCTGAATAGTAAGGGAGTAGAATTTTTGGGAATGTCCCATTTTAACCCTAAGTGGGTAAAATGCTCTCACGCGGGCAGAGCCGTGGGCTCAGTCAGAACTAGTTTAGAAAATTCACACTAGTTTGAAATTCCGGTATATTCTACGAAGACAAGCGATAAAACATAAATCAAAATTTACAAAATGTGTTCTGATACTATTAAATCAACGATATTAAAAAAAAAACCCGTAGGTACAATGCACAGAATATAATCATGCATTCATCATCCATCGCCGCAAAGCAATGGCGTCAATTAAAAAAAAAACTACATATCCTATTCATTTATCCGTTTAAACTACACTACGCGATAGGTAAGTTATTCCAATATTTACATTGCAAACTGACGATACCGCATAACTTTAATTAAGTCATACAGCAATAACATATTTATCAACTTACGTATTTATAAAACTATAAAACTACATTTATATAAAATAAATAAAACCTTCACATACATTAATAAACAGCCACAGAACATAAAATAAATGCATCGAGCATGGCAACATTGGAATTAAAACTGTAACACTAATAAAACTAGGCCTTAATTATATGTAATAAAAATAATAATTAAACTAAACTCATAAAATAACGTTCAACTATGTTTAATAATTATAATCGATGTAAGATTTTATTAATTATTAATTCAATTATTAAAAATGTAATTAGCGGTGGATCAAAGGTGGTAATAAAAGTAATAATAGTTAGTATTTTAGTATTTATTGAACTAGATTATTGCCTTAGATGAAATACGTTCAGCGTGGTTTTATTTGAATCTATTTAGTGTATTATTGATAACACGTATAAGTAATTAATTGTTACTAGTTTATCTTCGTGATATAAATGAGACCGATCGTTAATGATAGTTGGTGTAGTGGTTTAAACGGCCGCCTCGCCGCTTGACACTGCGCCGAGCATTGTGGGTTCGATTCCCACACGAGACAACACTTTGTGTGATTCATAAATTATTGTTCATACAAACTAAATTAGCGGGTCTTAATCGCGTACAATGAATTTATTTCAGGTATAAATACCTATTTGTATTTGTATTGTACGCGATTAAGACCCGCTAATTTATTTTGTATGATGTATACAAATCGCGAAAGTTTAAAATCATTAATTGTTGTTTCGAGTCTAGGTGTTCAGTTCATTGTGTCAGTTAGATATATGTTTGTAAAGTCCCTCGCGACAGAGGATTTAGTCCTAGTGCGGGAGTTGTTTTATTTAAAAGAAAAGAACTGATACCTTTAAGTTACGACTGTACTTATGGAGTAGTGGTATAAAGAGCCTTGCCACTTGCGCTGAATGTATTGTGTTCCATTTCTCAACAGGTTAATTTTATTTGTTCGATAAGTTGCTTATTCTTGCCTGAGTTTTCTAATGTTGGTTAAATATTATTATAGTCCACTGCGATACAGAATTTATTCGTAGTGCTATTGTTGTATTTATAACAAGACACTTTCTAGTGGATCCCCTTTCCTAAATCCCACGTCTTAGAATGAATCGTTAAATAGACAGTAATACAAACGAACCTTGGAATCTTGTATCACTGAACGCTTTTTATTAAAGCCAGATTATTAGCGTTTTTACAAAGTGGCTGCCATCTAATCTCTCCACCACAACAAAAGTTGACATTCTTAGCCTATGAACGGTGTCCAGATATTTGTAGGTACTGACGACTGCCAAAAATCTTAACAGAGGTGATCGACGTATTACCATGCCCTCAGAGGCACGGAGCTAGCGATGGCTTACAATATAATACACGCATAACCATCAAAAATCGATGGTAAACGCTGCAAGATATTGCCTACCGTGGATCACAACCCAAGAGCCTTATGTCCACCTTTAGCCACCTTTAGGTCTCACCGCATAGCTATTGCTTACTTTACTCTTTACAATAAACATCATAGTTAGTATCAATTACAAGTCATAGTCCCGCTTTTTCACGGTGCCAATTTTTTGCGCCATAAAAAGTACCCAGACTTTGGCGGAGACCGTTTATCTTCATCCAATGTCTGGCGCCAACATAACTCTTAATCTATTACTTCCTAAGTCTATACATATCAATACAGAATTCTTTTAAACCAAATTGCTTAATAAACTTGATTTTTCCACGCTCAACAAGCTTTTATCTCCAATCGCAGTAATTAAACACTGATATAATAATTCATTACGGAAATATTTTACCAATTACCAACATTTGTTATGAATCTAATACTTATCTGTAATCTGATTTGAATTTGGACTTAGTAAAGGATGTGAAAACAGGCGATGTCTCTAAACTCTTAAACCGGTTGGAAGACATGAGATTTTAGATTGGGTTAGTTCTGATTAATTGCAACACATTAGAGTCGGCCGAATTAAATAGCTAAAAATATATCGAAATGAAGACGTCAGTGATAATCTTAATAAATAGATAACGGTGGAGTATTATCACGACGATCTAAGGGCGAAGCATTGAAGTTGTACGATTGATAAATCGAGGACATTTGTCTGCACGAGATTGTATCAAAATATTTAAAACGATCGGCCGGATAAGTGTCACTTTGTTACGGAGGATTAGGCGTATGATCGGGTCGTTTGTGAGAATTGTTTCGCAGCCGTTTTGAGCTTGAGTGATGAATGAAATGTTTGGTATAAAGTTATTACAAGGACTTCCTGTTATTTTTCATATTACCAAGTATGATGCGAATTTTTTTTCATAAGAACAGACTCGATCTTCAAGTTCGCAACAACACTCATAACTGTGGTCTTTAATTTAGTAAATTACGATGGAAAAGTATTTTAATTCGCTTTTAATAAAAAAAATACGGTGTTAGGACGGCCTAACACCGTATTTTTTTATTATAAGAACTTTCATACATCAAAAGAACAGAACATAAAAACATGGGCTCAGCTCAGTAGACCACTAACGGCCATTTTCAATATTCGATCCATACCTGGATTTTGGGATTCGAGATTCGTGTTTGACATATTTTGTATGGAACTTTTTTTAAAAATGGAATCTAAAATCTACAGATCTATCTATACATCGAATATTGAATTCCGTAGTTAATGAACTATATACTATTAGGTAAGTAAAAAGGAAACAAAACATACGTAAGATCAGAACAATGAAACAACACACAATTTCTGATAAGGCCAATCATTCCGCCATGCTGTCTACACAAGATTGGCTAGGCAATTATTATTGGTTATCGTATATTTATTAACGGTATTCACTCTATCCAAGCTACGGAGAAAAGCCATATCCGTCTGTGCCTTCCTATTAACACCTTGAAAGGCAGTGTTAACAGTTAATTCATCTCACAAAATATGAAGTAAAAAGTCATAAAAGTTTTACATCATTTTAATAGCCCGTCGAGTGAAGTTATTATTCGATTCTATTAAAATAAAATTGGAGAAAAATTGGCTGTCTATAATATCTATTGAAACTATAAAAGATAATTTGCCTTGTTGGGCTAAAGACTTTTCATATAAGCAAACTAATTAGAATAAAGTTTGCCTTGGGCGAGGCAAAAAGAAGTCTTGTGTGAAGAGGATTATCTAAATATATCTTATATTTGGAGACCAAAAGAACTCAGACTCGATTTAGCTTTTACTTTTGTGAATCATCATCGCGCTAGCGTTATCCCGGTTGCATCCAAGACATGGAGCCTTGGAGCCCGAGGTCCGCTTACTGGTCTAACCATCTATGACAGAATATCAACTTTTCCACAGAGCGACTGGCGTCTGACCTCCGTAACCCAAAGGGATAGCGATATTCCATGGTTTAGACCATCAGTTTATTTGAAGGTACTGACTCCCCGTAGCGACTGTCAAAGATCTTCATGACAGCCGGGACCGACGGTTTACCGTGCTCTGCGAGGCACCGGGCAAGCGATAATTAACAACTTAATACGCACTTAACCTCGAAACATCATCGGTGCGCGCCGTGGATCGAACCCGATACCCTCTGCATTGCAGTCCGTTGGTATCTCCACTAGGCTATCGCTGTTTTAGCTTAGCTTTTACTTTTGTGATTAACATAAAGAATTATTTGGAGTAGCGAGTAAGCTCACAACACTTGACACTACGAAAAGGCGAGGTGGCCACTTAAGCCTAATAACTACGCTATGGACTGACTGTAGATTCAAGCCAATGCAAAAAAAAATGATTAGGTATATGCTTTTGAAAATAAATCCAATCAATTTAAACAATCCAGTTAAGAATCATATTTTTTATATGTAAGAGACTTTAGACGCATACCTGTATGAACTCTAGCCTATAGAATACTACCAAGTTACAGCATATTGTTAGAACCCTACTAAAATACGCAATAGATGCAATAGATGATATATTTATGGACCAATTTTCATTTCCTTATTTTTTTTTTATAGACGACACGACTCGACTCACGACTGTATCCGTGCAGAGGTAGGCCGAGGTGTAATATTACACCCACATTTCGCCATGGTTTTTTAGGTCCCACGTAATGGGGGGCGAGCCTATTGCCGTACCGGGCACATTACCAGACTCCGTGCTACACTGAGAAGTTCCCAACGGAAAACCAAATAACTCTTTGCCCGACCCGGGAATCGAACCCGAGACCTCCCAATCCCACGCGCACATTTATGCCGCGAGACCAACGCGGCCGTCTTTTCTTAATACTTATCCCTATTATATTATACTAGAGGACGCCAGCAGCTACGCCTGCATTTTTTTTTTAATTTACCCGTTTTGGCCGATCCCGTGGGAATTTCGGGAAATCCCTTCTTAGTGCACCCCTACGGTCCCCAAGAAACATACATGCCAAATTTCAGCTTCCTGCGCCCAATAGTTTCGGCTGTAGCGTATCTGTCAGTCAGTCAGTAACGCAAGGATTTTATATATTAAGATTTATCTTCTGATGCTAATATAACTATAAACATTCGCACACACACATCTCTATATTTCATACAACATCAATATACAGATGTATACGACGGAAGACTTTGCGTCTGCCATAAACTGTGGCTTCGTACACATTCAATAAAACTAACTGTGTCTATTATCTAAATGAATAATTTGCGCTCAAGATTTGCGCGTTTTCATAACCAACCAATAACTTTGGATTGTGAATATTTACCTCAAGTGTGAGGTCGCAGGTTCAAGTACCGATAAAGGCAGAATCCGTTAAATAGGAAAGTTGTAATAGTAAATTTTGCTGAAGACAATTTTATATGCTTAGACGATATAAGTATCGTACTGGGGTCTATTCTAATGAATAGGACATGTTAAAATGATCTGTCGCCATAGTGCATGCCATTACCCTATTATTTTTGTAAAGTGTAAGATTTTTTAATAAGCTGTGTAATAAATACGCTTTAAAATAATTTTTGAATCTACACTTTGGGTGTTATCTCCATATCCCATCATCATCCACAGTTTACTGCTGAATATAATCGTTCCTCTCTAATGGCATGGCACTGAGCTTGTAAACAACCAAAATGCAGAAAAATATGTCTTTATGTCTTTTACGTGGCAAGTTGAATTTAGCATCAAGCTACGTTTTTTGTGGTAATGCTACTGTTTTAAATGCTTAAGGAAGATCTCAATTGAAAATGTTCTATAATCTCCTAAAAATAATATTGAAAAGATCAGGTTCATTAATACCTATCAAAAATAAATATATATAGGGTGCATAGGGTTCCCACCAAGAACTTAGGGTTCCAAGCTAACCTCACCTGCAAGTGGTGCACCTGCCGATCAACGGACGAGGCTCTGGCAAACGAAATATCCCGCTAAGCGGCAATAGGCTCGCCACCTATTACGTGGGATCAAAACACTGGCGAAAAGTGGGCGTTTAATATGCCTCTGCCTACCCCTTCGGGGAAACAGGCGTGAGTCTATGTATGTAAAAATAAATTCATTTTATGCTTTCTCAAATATTGTATCAGTTCCAACAAGCTTATTTATAAATTTCATCAAACACGTTTGCCACTTTTTAATGCCTCCAATAGCTAAAGCCAAGTAAGTTCAACAAAAAAATTAAATAGAAAATGCCATCATAAAAAGATTAGTCTACTAATCCTTCAGTCTAAATCCCTCAAACAGTATTTTACCTTGAATCTAAAATGCAAAGGATAGTGAAACAAAAATTCACTTCGAGACACCAGAATCAGCACCAATAATATATTACGGTTTGCGCCCGGAGTGTTGGAACATATAAAATTAGAATTGAAAGTATTTTGTTCAATCAAAATGGACACTAAAGTGTTTTATTTCGTAACATAAGGAGATGGCATGAGTGGTTCTGCTAACTGGCTCGTATGTTATAGCTGAGAGTCTATAGAGCTGATCTGAACAGCACAGCGGTGTAAATCATACAGTGACTAGGAGACTTAAGTATAGAGTGGATGACCATTACAATCCGTAGCGGTTTTTTACGAGCTAAAGTGACAGTATAAGTAACTTTATTCTTTCATTAGCCCTGTATATAATTTGTCCAACTGCTGGGCACCGGCCTCTTCTCACTATGAGAAGGGTAAGGCCATAGTCCACCACGCTGGCCAAGTGCGGGTTGGCAGACTTCACACGTCTTTCGAGAACATATGGAGAACTCTCAGACTCTTCTCACTATGAGAAGGGTAAGGCCATAGTCCACCACGCTGGCCAAGTGCGGGTTGGCAGACTTCACACGTCTTTCGAGAACATATGGAGAACTCTCAGACATGCAGGTTTCCTCGCGATGTTTTCCTTCACCGTTTAGCATGCGATAATTAACAATGTAATACGCACATAACTTCGAAAAGTCATTGGTGCGCGTCATGGATTGGAACCAGAGACCCTCTGCGTAGCAGTCCGTCGGTCTCTCCACTAGGCTATCGCTGCTTATTTTATTCTTTAGTAATTCTTTAGTAATAATTATATACCGGCACGGTTATATAACGCATTCATTGTAAAGGTAAACGGGGAGTAAAATGACAACGGTATTGCGTTATTAGTGCTTGGCAGTAATCACATATATTATGCTTATCACCATTAAAACACCGGACCCATATGTGTCCGATGGACACCTTGTGTGATGTGTCCAGAGTATAGATCTCTAAAGGACATCAAAATATCTACGAACATTGCAGACCCCCTCGTTTATACGTGTATTACTTTATTACTGTCTTATTTTTTAATTATAGACTGCTTCCGTGGTCCAGTGGATAGCGTATGCGACTGCTGGTCGGAGGTCCCGGGTTTGATTCGCGGGTCGGGCAAAAGTGTTACTGGGTTTTGCCGAATTCTCAGTAGCAGCACGGAGTCTGGTAATGTGCCCGGTAACGGCAATAGGCTCGCCTCCTATTACGTGGGACCTAAAAATTCTTGGCGAAATGTAGGTGTAATATTACACCTCTGCCTAACCCAATACTTATTATTATTTGAGTAGGTACCATTATTCTAGTTCAATCTTAGTTTCACAATTCAGGGTTTGGTAATACTGCTGTTCTGAGATTTAACTGAATTTAGATAATCTTTATCGATTTTAATCTTAACAGTAATATCTTTATGACTTACTCGAAAACAAAACCTTTTGCTACATCTACAGCACGAATATTCTAGTACAAAAAAAACTAAAAGTTCTTAAAACGTTTCATTACTACAATTCTCACGACAATTCATTAATACTTAAAGAAACAAACCCGTTTTCTTACCCCTTAGAAGATTAAAGTAAACAAAAGACGACCATAATTGTCACCACAGGGTATTGTGTGTTCCTTAAATCCAGATTAAAAGTAAAGTATCAAAAGCTCGTTATGAAAAATTCGCTTTTGTTTTTTTTTACGTTTGAATTAAATATTTGGATCAGGTAATGGTCGCGTGCTGTGATCGGGTTGGGTAGCGGGATTTTAAATAATATATTACGGTGGCAAAAGGGACAAATATTGGACTTCTTTTGTTTATTCATGATATCTTTCTTTGCTGTGGTATTAATTATGAACATTTTTGGTTGCGAGAATTAGATAAAACTGCACGTGTGGTAAATTTTGGTTGTGTTTTTGATTTTTGAGACACTGGGTTTATATAATTTATGTTTAATTCTCTTTTGAAATATAATTTGACTATTTAGTTGTATTTGTATACCCCTTTGGGAAACACGTGTGAGTCTATGTATGTTAAGTTATATTTTTCTGTCGTTTGCAGATTAATTTGCTTGTACTAATATCGGCGAGTCGAATGATATATATTTTAATTTCCAAAAGTGATTGATTTATTGTTACCGTTCCATTAATTAACTAATCACCATTAGTCTCTCATCTACATTTGTTTGAATTCAATATTTATGTGATAAGAGTCGATGAAAAATTAAAAGTCGATTTATTTAGCAATTTATAAACTCAAATATTAATGGTCATTGCCATTTTCAAATCTTATTTTAACGGCTGAATCTTCAATATTGCCTATTGTGCCAAAATATTACTTAAACTATTACATAAACGATTACTCATCAGTAATGTAGCAATACTGCCACCGAATCTTATAAATCAATTAATTGTCTATTGTTCATCCATACCATAGTTTTCGTCTCAATTTCTAAGCACTTTGAACTCGGATGATATTCTATAACTCCCTCCGAATGTCACCCAAGGTCCCGAGTAAATAGTCGCCTCTTCTCCCATCATGAATCACGGGCACTCACATAAATCAGGTGTAGAGGCTCGTATCGGATTATAAGCCAGTAACTGTCGTACTGCCTCGCACTCCACGGAACGTGTTAATATTCGGTGTTAGGGTTCCGTAGTAAAACATTGTAACTTACACATTTTCTGGCCTGCTTGCTGGTCTAGTGACAACGTTGGTGCGCTTCAAAACGATGCAAATATTTTTGTGATACGTAAGTACTTTTATCCTTATATTATGTACATATTTAGAAGCTTTTTTGCACTTTGCTTGGTTTGAGATAATAATCATGTAAGAATTGCTCTAGGATATTATTATATTTTTTGCTTGAATATCGTGATTTTAGATAAAACTTTTTAAAACGCATTAATAGCTAATAACTGCTGTACTATTCTGAACTCGAAACAGAACGTAAAATACTGTAACGTATACTGTTTTGAGGAAGCGATAATAATTGTCAATTATGCACGTCAGTGGTGCACGCCGTGGATTCGAACCCAACACTCTCTGCATGACAGTTTGATTGTAGATACAAAAGTGGAGATCCACTATGCTGCTCCACAACTGAAACTAATAATTTTGTGTGCTCTTGAATATTTTTATTAAATTAACATATAACACATACTTATTAATTATCCACGGGGGGTAAAGATTTATTTTATTAGAAAAGTAAAATGCTATTTCGCCGAGACATGTACATTTTACAAAATTTTATTAAGATCAATATTAAAAATTTAAACAAAATATATCAAATTTTACATTACTTTCACATTTATTATATTAATATGTATTTCTTGTGGATGTTTTTATTTCCATATTAGACCGAATATTGCCGTTCAAAACGAATTTAAGTCGCAAATAAATTTTAAACGTTATTTATATTTTTTGAAATATATTTCGATTTTAACATATCATATTCATTTTTTAAATTAAATAAAACTAGTTTCCACTATTAAAATGTCGCATTAAATTTATATGTAACATTATGGAATATTAAAATATTAATATAAAATAGAAAATGTAGCTGTTTTATGGCATATAATTTAATTTGTGGCTACCTGATTTTGGTTGTATTGTTAAAATCTAATAACTAATAGCTACTAGACTAATCCTAAAAATATGATTATGAATAGCCTATGTGTGCGTGAATGTATTTATGCATGTGAGTATGTGTGTGTTAGTGTGTGTGCGCGCGTGTGTACGTTAAGGAGTATAAATGTGTGAGTGAGATCATAAAGCTATCATAGCGCGATAAAAATATTATAATCCTTTTATAAACTACGTCGTTTTAACACAATCGAATTAGTCCATCCATCTGCTACTTATGTTGATCTACACTTTATAATATCCGTTTTGGAATCTGACAGTAATAACATAAATCGTGTTGTTAAAGGAAACATAAAGGGTTATTAATAACGAAACAAAATAGTATTCTGAGAATAGGATCATTAAAATCAGGGTAAAATCTTTTAAAGCTTCCAAATAATTTTATTTAATCTGAGATTAAGTAAAAAAAGGTAGAGAGATTAAGAAAAAAACGCTCTATTTGGGTAGTGATGCCGGAGAAAGCAATACTTCAAATAAATAAACGTGCTCATTCCTCAAATCAAATAAAATAAGGTAGATGACTCACTGTTAATAAAAAGAAAAGCCACTTCTCGCATGTGTAATTTTATAAAATATTGGGTACGGTACCGTGTTTGTTGCCTCGATCAATATTATGGCATTTACAGAATGTCTCCTACTTTGACCTCACTCGAAACATACGGCGTGCGATATCTACTTTTTTTCATAATCTAAGACTTTTACATAAAGTCTAATACTTATTTCGTATAGGTACATGTTATATTACAACTATGGATTACCTAATAGTTAATTTCCAAATCAATTTCTTTGCTGCTATATCAAAGTATACATTTTACTAGATACTACTTAAATGTATGCAATTTGAATATAAACTAATTTGCTGCAAGTTTGATCGAATACATTAATGACTACTGTGTTAGAGCATCAATCGAATAATTAAATACATTTGAATTTATGCATCAGTAACTAAACAGGCATCACGTATTGGCTGGTGTCCAATACAAACGGCGCCTGTTATTAATACCTATCTATTTTGCTTTAAATACTTTGATGAAGCAGTACTGAATCATTTTCTTATGTATCTTTATTACTGCTCAAGAAATTTAAAAGACTGACATACGTTCCCAAAAGTACTTCGATACCTCGCTTTCAAATGTCATTCGAATACGTCGTTTATACAAAAAAGCTTTTTACTGCTAAATTAAACCCACACATCTTAATATATAAAATCCTTGCGTTACTGACTGACTGACAGACACGCTACAGCCAAAACTATTGGGCGCAGGAAGCTGAAATTTGGCATGTATGTTCCTTGGAGACCATAGGGGTGCACTAAGAAGGGATTTCCCGAAATTCCCACGGGATCGGCCAAACGGGTAAATTTAAAAAAACGGCAGGCGTAGCTGCTGGCGTCCTCTAGTTACAATATAAATTATGAAGTGCCTAAAAATCAAAATTTCATAAGCGAGTAAATAAGTAGGTACAACATATTAAGCACAAAGATACATAATGCAAAATACAAAATACATATTCAATTCATAAAACTCAATACGCAAACTAAAACACCAAAAACTAAAATACAAAAATGTTACTGTTACAAGCCTTACGGACTATTATCTCAATAACGACATATTAGGTACAGTCGGTATAATAAATATTCCAATACCGGCACCAATAAATTTATTGTATAAAATTGAGATGTATAAAGATCTAATCTCGAGAGTAGATTTATGTATAAAATAGATTTATTTATAAAAAAAATGTCGTGTAAGGATTTAGTTAAGTTGCCGGATGAGTTACTGGCGCGGGGCCAGCGGAATTGGTCTATCGAGTGTTTTAACGTGTTTTTTTTGTGTTTGTACGTAGATTGTGACTTTTAACTTGCTTTGAGACGTTTCTTCGTATGAATGGCACTTTAAGTAGATGTTTTGATTTATATGTGGCTTGAATGAGTGACGAAATGGTTGGAGTATATACTCGTCACAGCGCTAATTCAGTGAAGCGAACCTCACTGATTAGCGCTGTGGCGAGTATTATAGGTTATGAAATGGTTGTTCTTGAGTCTAATTGAGTTTCTTTCGTTTATTTTAGTATTCTCGCGCTTTAGGGTTTTCTTGGGTCATATATTAAAACGATGAATTATAAAGAAGATTAGATATTTCTTTACGCTCTATACAATAAATGTTTAGGGCAACGAATTATTGAGACAGATGATTCACAATATTTTAACTCTTTATACTTAGGTAAAGTTACTTCACATGTACTATTATGGAATAATACATAATTTTTACATATATGACTGCCTCGTTGGTCTCGCGGCATAAATGTGCGCGTGGGATCGGGAGGTCCCGGGTTCGATTCCTGGGTCAGGCAGTGTTATTGGGTTTTTCTGTCACGAAATTCTCAGTAGCAGCACGGAGTCCGGAAATGTGCCCGGTACGGCAATAGGCTCGCCCCTTATTACGTGGGACTAAAGTATATCTGGCGAAAAGTGGGTGTAGAAATACACCTCTGCCTACCCCTTCGGGGATAAAAGGCGTGACGATATGTATGTATGTATGTATGTTTTACATATAAAGCGAGTACTAAAATTCAAACAATATTTAGTATGTTTTTATAATAAGGCTGTAATTTTTTTTATTTATGTAATATCTACCTACACAAAGCGTTTAAAGGTGGAATTATTTAATAAGTTCTGATATCCTATAACATCATCGTCCCTTCGTTATGCCGGGTACATCAGGCCGGGGTTCGCTTTTAGTCTAAGCAGGATTGATAGAATATTTGTTTTATCATCATCAACAGCCCTTTATACTGTCCCACTGCTGGGCACGGGCCTCTTCTCACTATGAGAAGGGTAAGGCCATAGTCCACCACGCTGGCCTAGTGCGGGTTGGCAGACTTCACATGTCTTTCAAGAACATTATGTAGAACTCTCAGACATGCAGGTTTCCTCACGATGTTTTCCTTCACCGTTTAGCAAGCGATAATTAACAATTTAATACGCACATAACTCCGAAAAGTCATTGGTGCGTGCCGTGGATTCGAACCCGGACCCTCTGCGTAGCAGTCTGTCGGTCTCTCCACTGGGCTATCGCTGCCTATTTTTTTATAGAAAGACTGAACTGAGCTGAAAGTCTGACCGCCGACATCTAAAAAGAAAGCGATATTTCATGACTTATTTAGTATATTCAAGGGAAGGTAGATACTGACTCTCTTTAATGAATGTCAAGATCGTCATGACAGCCGCGAACGACGCAAACACGCTCTGCAAGGCACGAGGCAAACGATGATTAACAATTTAATTTATATCATTAAAAATTTTAATATATTTAGCTTATTCCTATAATACGTACATTTAATGCTTTTATATTATAGTAGAGGATGCCCGCGGTTACACCCGCGTTATTTAAGGCTACTGCTCCGCTCCCGTCACTCGTAGCGTGATGTTATATAGCCTATAGCCTTCCTCGATAAATGGGCTATTTAACACTTAAAAGAATTTTTCAAATCGGACTAGTAGTTCCTGAGATTAGCGCGTTCAACCAAACAAACAAACAAACAAACAAACAAACTCTTCAGCATTATATATTAGTATAAGATTTTCATATAAACAAGTAATAAGTATTGCATGTTAATCTTAGATCAAGATAAGCACATTACAAACCTGATTATTCCCAAGTTCAAGGGTATCGCATCAGAATATTGGCCATATGCCCATTCCGTATCCTTTATACATAAAACATTATCGACAAGGAAATAAAATATATACAGTGCTCCGACATATCACTTACTTTATTGACTATTACTTGTATATTTTATTAACTGAAGCTGTTAGCCCAATGCGGTCATAATGCCAAAGGATAGATTATTTTCTGAGCATGTAAGGACCATGAGTCATTTTGGGTTCATAACTCAACAGTAATGACGACTGGTTGGCGTAGCGGGAATCGAACCCGCGACCTTCGATGTAGCAGTCTACATCGAAGGTCGCGGGTTCGATTCCCGCTCAAGTCAAACATTTGTGTGCATGAACATGGATGTTTGTCTTGGTCTGGGTGTTTCTATGTATAATATATATGTATTTACAAAAAAAAAGTAAAAATGTATATGTATGTTTATCCATTATCTAGTACCAATAGTACAAGCTCTGCTTAGTTTGGGACTAGATGGTGTTGTGTGAATGTGGTAGAATATTAGTATTATTAAAAAAAATAAAAATGAAACCATAGTAGATAGATAGCAGCCTCGTATTATGAAATTAATTATGTTCGAAAAGTAAGCATCAAAATCATCTGGTAAACGGTGTTTAAAACTAATTATTATTATAAAATTATTATACTTTGAGTGCATCAAATACCATGTTTGCAGTTGATTTTAACTAAGCTGCCACAGTATGTATTAAATAAGACTTCAAAAGCGTTCGACTGGTACGCGCTTTATCGCTGTTTTGCCGTCCGCGCTGTTTTGCCGTCCGCGCTGTTTTGCGTAGCATTGAGCCCAGACTCCATAGTCCATACAAAGTTGCACATGACCCTCTGTTTTTATTTTAGTTTTTGTCTCCATCACGGCAGAAATTCAACGGCTTCATCCTTCGCATCTTGGCTAGCTGAAGCGATATTTGTGTGAGTTTCCCCTACAAGCCAACGAGGCCTTCCCACCAAAACCACCGCGGCGTCCATCGACGACCTGTGTGTGTGTGCATTAACGTGATTAGTATCTACTACTCTGCCGCGACTCTGCGGGGATCGGCCCACTTGCTGACTGGCCTCTTAGTTTTTTACTTTGAAATTCATTATATACTATCATGCTAACTGTCTCAACTTGCCCATTGCCCAAGACTTAGTTCGCTTGGATTCTACAACAAATACTATATTTTTTCTCAAACAAACTTTGTATCCTTACTGTGTATACAATTCGATTGAAGAGAAATTTTCAAAAGGCCATCCTTACAGGCTGCAAAATTTCAATATGCTTGCTGCTGGGGTTTGCGCTGTCCGTAATATACCCATATGAAAGACTATTTTGCTCTTCAATATAAGGCATTTTTCAAAAGATAATTATCATCTTAAAAACTAGAGGAATCTTAACATGGTAATAATCATTTACTAAGTTTTGCACTAAGCTCGCACTTTTATTTTATTTTTTTTATTTTAAAGTTTTCCCCAGTCGTTTCTGCGGTGACGATTCATAACAGCGTATTATAACGGCTTGATATTTTTACGTATACATTGGCGGAATTCGATAATATGACACTAGAGTGCTTATCTTTAATGTCGTATTGTGTGTCAATAAGACAATGTGTAACTACATTATAGTATTAGGTAGACACCTAGATAACGCAATTATCACGATTTGTATTGAAACCAAGCGTGCCGACTTTTTAATACCTACTGTGACGTTGCCTGTATCACGAAGTCGAAGCGATACGCGACAGTATCGCTTGTGCGATATTCATCGTCTCCTAATACACAACGTCAGATCAAACGTCCGAAGCAAACGCGGCAACGTAATGTAAATAAAGTTTACTTAACGGTAAAACGGACGCGCGGGGACTGAAGTTAGTGGCGACCAAGCTCGACGCTTGGTCGGAGTTCAGACACGCGAAGTGCATGCATTTGCGTTATCTA
Source organism: Euclidia mi (assembly GCA_944739405.2). Classification (NCBI taxonomy): domain Eukaryota; kingdom Metazoa; phylum Arthropoda; class Insecta; order Lepidoptera; family Erebidae; genus Euclidia; species Euclidia mi. The sequence continues at coordinate 53,300,535 of OX123200.2, read as the reverse complement.
TGTAGATCTATGTCTGTGTAGACACCTGTAATGGCACAGATGCCATTACAGATTTCACAGGTATGTTGATTTCTAATAAATAAATAATAATAAACAGGTGATGTTAGTTTTCGTCGATAACAACATGATGTGTAAAAAATTTCAGACTATGAAAGTAGTGAATTTCACGTATATCAGCGATATACGCAAACTTGTATTAAAAAGTTACCTTTAATAGACAAACTTGTTCTCGATGTGATATGAATGAATCAGTCCACGGCAGTGACTTTGCTCAACGGCTACTGTATAGTATTGATTTCATTAATTGTGTTTTCATTAATAGAGTTCTGCCAAGGGTCGGTATAATGTAATTTTTTTTTGTAATATATTATATTTGTGGTAGGTATGTATATGTTATTATATTTGCGGTATAGGCAGCGATAGCCGAGTGGAGATACCAACAGACTGCCATGCAGAGGGTATCGGGTTCGAATCCACGGCGCGCACCAATGACTTTTCGGAGTTATGTGCGTATTGAATTATTAATTATCGCTTGTCCCGTGCCTCGGAGAGCACGTTAAGCCGTCGGTCCCGGTTGTCATGAAGATCTTTGACAATCGTTACAGGGCGTCAGAACCTTCTAATAAACTGACACTAGTCTAACCATGGAATATCGCTATCCCTTGGGGTTGCGGAGGTCAGACAGGCAGTCGCTCTGTGGAAAAGCTAATATTCAGCCAAATCTGGTTAGACTAGTAAGCGGACCTCAGATTGAAACTGGGATAACACTAAGAGGATGATGATGATATTATATTTGCGGTAGTCGTAGTATAAATAAAAAAGTTATATAGGTATCCTTTATTTACAACAACTTTGATAGGTTTATAGGTACCTATCCTTATATTTACCAAAAATATAATTTTACTACACTTTGCTCGCGGCCCTGCCCGCGTAAATTACACAATTATGTATTATATTGCTAACATTAATAATGCTACGATTAACAGTAACGTTGCTAATACTTTTTACACCCAAAGATACATCCGTTGCCGCGTCACAGGCCATCAACCGATCTCTAGTAAAAAAAAAAACAAAAGCCCTCTGACGTCACGGGTCGTCGCTAACGGACCGAACGGACTACCTCGTAAAAAACGTTCACCGTTTGTAAAATAACTGTCTAACAAACAAACTAATAAAACAATTAATATAAAAATGTCTCTGTTTGTGCAAATTTCTTTTCTGCGAATATTTGTCGGCGCTTTTTATTTTTTGCAATTGCAACTTTTTCGCTCTCCGTTATTTTAGGGTTGCAATTTGGAATGGGATCATCTAATTATTTTATTGCGCGTTTGCAACCTTTTTAGAGTTGTGTTGTTTTATTTGCTGTAACTGTTAGTTGTTTAGCAGTGTTGCGTAATTCGTTTTACGTGGATGTTTCATGTTGTAATTATCTTAATAGGTACCCTTTTTAATTAGTGTCTGAATGCGAATATTTTTGCCACATTGCAGACAAAAATAATATACATGAGTTTTTTGAGATATGTACCATGAACCTTAGTTTAGAGCTTACAATATTCTATTATATATCTACAACAGACATATACCAAGTGCTATCCACTTAGCTAAATAAAATAGAAAAAAAAGTTTTATATACCTATTACATAGTACACTATCCATTACAATTTACAAATATAAAACGTTACAATATCTTAAGTTAGGCAGAAGAGATAAAAATGGCTTAATCTGTTTTTATTCTGCCAGTTTCCGTCAGGGGCTAAAATAACATCAGTTTTATGAAAAACCTCCGAGTTATCATATAGGCGTTATGCCATATTCAGAAGTGACAATTCTTTGTATAATCCAAATAATTGTTTCTAATCAGTTTTTTTTTTTACCAACGTTCAGGAAATTATTCGTAGTACCGGTGTAAGTAGCAAGTTTAGTTTGTAATATAAGAATGATCACGGCTAAGTTGATTAAACTTCATGCATTAACTTCATACAAGTAGTACCCTGGATATATTTCTAAATGTTTTCTGCCTCAGCATTTAGATAAAATGATGATGAATCCTAAAAATTTTGCCAGCTTTCTTTGAAAGGTCTTTGCTAGGTATTTGGGATATAAAGATAAAAATTTTATTCTCCATTGCCATAATTCAACAATATTATAGAAAAAAAAGTACTTATTCAGTTTACAATATAAAATATCATATGCGGTCACGACTGTTTTACAGTTCGCGATTTGAAGACATTAATAATACACACTTTGAATCCTTAGACACTAATAACTTAAACCAATTTAAAATATTATTTCAGTTTCATATGTATTGTTGGCCGACTAATATAAATGGTTAATTATGAAATTACCACCCTCTTATAAAATTTTTACCTGCACAAAATTTGCCACAAATATTTTTATACTCGCAAAAACTCTATTTATTGAATAAAAATTCGCGCTTCAAAATTAAAGGTAAATGTCAAAATGAGATTTTAAAACGGTAATTTCTGCAAATCAAACTACAAGTGCTTAAATATAATCGGATTAAGAAATGGAAAGTAAAACTTTTTAGCAAATAAATTCGACACGTAAAAGTTAAAAATTTCTCCTTGAGATTTCAAAACAATTATTCCCTCAAGTTTTAATTTCTGCAAGCGCGTAACAGACGGGAATGCGAAAATAAAAGTACACTTTTTAACATTTTTTGCACCTTCAACTGTTAGATACTTGCGAGGGACTGCTGTCTTAGTAAAAAATAAATACAACTATTGTCTTTGTTTTTTAAATTGTCTATTGACAAAAGAAAGTTTTATTATGCCAAGTTTAGTTCGTTAATGGACGTCTACAATTTACAATTAGTTCATTTTTTAAAACAGTTTAACGCTATTTAGCTTTAAAAGCTTCTTTGTTTATTATTTTAGACTTCTTTACATTATTGAATACACGTGTAAGTTTTATAAATAACTTAATTTATTCACGAGATACCTACGTAAATCGCAAAATCAGCAATGTCTTATCCTATTCGTCGTTGAATTCAATGTTGATAAAAAACATTATAATTGTCAGTAATATCAACAATAAAAATAAATTTTGTTATATAACACTTGATCGTACCTTGCCTTGTTTTTTATCTCGCATAATTATATTATCCTGAGGTCAATATAACAAAGCAAGTATATATCCAAGTTTAAATTGAAGTCGCATCGAACATTGAAAAAACCTAAATTGTATAAATAAATATTAAACGTTGAAAACGCATATTTCTAAATAGATGCCGATAGATACCACGTCTGTGGTCCCAAGACATTAAATAATTACATACAAGCATTAAAAACAAAACCGCATATGTTGTATTTAAAAGGCGACGCGACGCATTAAACTGTAGAGTTACGATTATCGCGGCGCGATCTATAACGTCGCGTATCGGTTTATTAATCGCGGTGCGAGCGCGGGCGCAGGCGCAGTGGCAAAGTTCACGCGATCCCACCAAACCGTACCTATGGACCGGTAACGCACCGGTCTTAGAGACAAAGACGACAACACCCACAATCACCCACAACAGACGAAGACAGCAATATAGATAGATGTTGCGTTAGAAGTTAGCCACGCCCCCTCAGCGTTCGAAGCTCTGAGTCCACCTCCGTGAGCATTCGTGCGCGCGCGCCGCTCCAGCTACACGCGACCTGTGTTCGAAAATTTCCGAATTTCGAAAATGGAATCGGCCGCGCGAGTTCAACCCCGTCAATAGAAGATGCCAGTGTTTCGCTCGAAATTTATTTTTAGAACAATTTTAAATAAAGACTGATTTATAGAACTGTCAAAATGTTGTGTCAACAATCATAGACAATAAACGTTACAGTGCGGTAGTTTGATGCATCGTCGCGTTTTCAGTTTGCGTTTTCAGTTATACGTCACATGTAAATTGAACGCGCGACATTTCGTTTGTTTGTTTTCATCGAAAGTGACTGGACTGTGACATTTGAAATCGATAGTATTCGTAATTGAGGTACCACGTATGCGGGTCGTCTTAGTGAAATTTTATTGACTTAAAAAATTGAGAGTATTGTGCAGTGACAGTGGGATTTTTCGGAAATCTGCAGCCGATTTGATATTGTGCGCAAACACCAAAGATATTAAAGGTGGGTATGTTGTGTTTATTTAAACTATTTAAGCGTTAGTCCGAATGAGCTGAAGTTGGCTATTTAAATAAATTATATTTGACACTTTATGCCCTAATTTTAAATATAATCACATCTATTGTTAATGCTGCGCTTCCTAATTGTGCAATTTTCATTTAATTTACAGTCAAAAATAATATTTACTTAGTTATAAAAATAAAATAAGATTCGTGAGATTTTGGTGATATATTACTTTGCCGCCAAAGTACAATTTTGGTTTAAGATACTTTCTCCGTACAAAAGACATCAACGAGCATTCTAAATTTAAAGGTTGTGCTTTTGACAAACTTTGTAATTAGGTATTACGAAAATGTATCTAGGCTAGATCAACTAAATATAAAAAATACCTACATAGAATTGATATTAATCTCCAGAAATATTAAGCCCTTTTTAAAATCTTTGAAATAGGTATAATATCATTAACAACTACTTCTTCACGCAAATTTCTGCGCGAAACTTAAGAAAATATAAAAACAGTTCTTTACAAGCGTAATCTTTACCATTGCGATAGTAAAATATTAACTTAACCAAAAGAAATACAACCTCGCTTTCGAAATTAAACGCATACAGCTCAAATACAGTGAAAAGAGGCGTCGATTATCGTAAATGTAAGCATTTCACGCCACGCCTACCGTCTTACGTATAGCCAACAAGCGACTTAAAAAAAGCTTACAAATTTAAGCTAAATGCTTTGAAATTTTAAATTTATCGGCATACACGTTATGAAATTGCAGTTTTACAGGAATGAAATATTAAGTTCTTATTTCAAGTGTTCAAGCAGTTATTTTTTTTTTTTCGATACTAACCAAAAAAGCTGCATCAATTCACATTTCTATATGAAGCCTTAGTAAGATTTACAATATTTGTTTACTTTAGAACGGGGTATTTCCTCTTAAAATATTTTCTCTGTAGGCAAAATAAATTAAATGTTCTCTCAGTACAGCAGCAGGATAAAACCTCTCGTAGTAAATACAACGTTAGTATACCTACATATAATAAATTAAGTATAATCGGAAGTGTTTTGTTCACTTATTAGTATATAAGTTGTTTGATTCTAAAACACAATTCAGTTGCGCCCGACGCAAATTCATTTTGCAAAACATTTTTCCGCAAAGTGTCGCATTTGTTAACTACGAACTCTTTAGCGTTCTTATTACGACTCTTCCCTTGAAAAGGTTTACCGGCCACTTGACTAGAAAAAGAAACAATTTAAAATTATTATTATAATTCGTGTTTGGAACAACCATCAAGTTCTGCTTATTGTGTCTGTGAGTGCATTCGTATGCCCATGGAGGTATAATTCTATGCCTGTGTTTTTGACATAGCTTTAAGATTGTCATAGCATGCGCCAGCATCGTACATACTTACGTATTATATTATCTTACCTTAGGTAAAGAGTAATTGGAAAGTATAGTTTGACGTGTATAGTGGAAGTAGAGTTTTGCCTGCACGGTTGGCGTAGTGGTTTAAGCGGCCGCCTCGCCGCTTGACATTGCGCCGAGTGTTCTGGGTTCGATTCCCACACGAGACAACACTTTGTGTGATCCATAAATTGTTATTTCGAGGCTGGGTGTTCATTGTGTCCGTTGGTTGTATGTTTGTAAAGTCCCCCGCGACACAGGATTTATTCCTAGTGCGGGAGTCGTCTTTAAAAAAAAAAAACAAAAAAAAAACGTAGTTAAACTGTATTTTTCTTTTTGCATGCTAAATGCGTAGCGGTAGATTTGTAATGAGATATAAAAGATGAAACTGATAGATATAGAAATAATCAGCGTAACTTGTGCTATTAGCCTTGTCGTTCGATTCTCAGAGGATAATACTTTATGTAATCCACAAATTATTATTGTCCTGATTCTAAGTATTTGCGACTTCTATAAGTGTCTGTCTAGTATCCCGGGACCGAGTTAATTTATTCGCGGCAGTTGTATTTGAAAAAATTAAAGAGTATATTTTATACCTTACCAAAACTGCGTAAAAAACATATCGAGAGCCAATAATTAATCAATATCGCAATCATTGATTAAATAAAATACATCGAATACATACAAAAAATAGGTCATAAGTCACAAAAAAACTGCGAATAATCAGTCAAATTGAAAGATAAGGTCAAAAGAACGGGTATCACAATATCATTGATAAAACTAGTTCCATTTTAATAAACAATTTAAGGTAATTATATAAATACAATAACACAGAAATAAATAGTCACGATTTAACGAAACGTTTTTGAAGACGATCTTATCAATTAGATGATAAATATACATAACTTTATTAATTGGAATAACCGAAAATAAATTTAATTGAAGATGGGAACTTACTAAATTCCCTGACCCCGTCAGTTATAACTATGCGGTATAGTGGCTGTGGGTTCGATTCCGACTACAAAGAAAGACGAGTACAAATCTGTGTGTGCTCATCAGGTGCGATGATATTTTTTTGTGTGCGTGTGATCTATAAATGTATTTTATTGTCTATTACTAGTTTTTAATAAAAAAAAAATTTTAGAATGTTTACCAGCTATATGATTATCACAGTATACTAGGCTCTGCCTAATTTGGGAGTTATGTTTGAGTTGTCTTAAAATTATAAGGAATTAGACATAATCTTTCTACTTTCTCGCGTGCAACGTATGGTATTCCTTAAGCGTTGCAATTTTACATGAGATTTATTATATCTATATAGTTAAGGTTTTAGAATATACATACATAGTCTCACGCTTATATTCCCGAAGAGGTAGGCAGAGGTATATTGCTACATCCACTATTCGCCGGATTTATTTAAGTCCCACATAATAGGGGCGAGCCTATTGCCGTACCGGGCACATTATCAGACTCCGTTTTAGAATATGTATATTACTTATAAATTCAGATAGTATCAAATAATAGTAACTATACTAAGAATTAAGTTTAGCTTCCAAAATAACGTTATAATTACTGCCGAAAACTTAAGGCGCCAACCTTTTCTTATTTCTGTACTGAATGGATGTAGGTTAATTATTATTTAGTTCAATACTTTTTAACAAAAGTGTTAACGATCTTTTTATATAAAGAAGTCATAGACAACTTGTGCAGGCGGCGGCAAATACATAAACAGCCTTATCTCGCGAGGATGGTCATGAAAAAATGTTAATTATAACACGAATAATAGTTATTTCTTGTCGCTTTTTATGTCCAATTAAGCAGTGTGGTTAAAACAAAACTATTATTATAGACGTTATAGCTCGCTTAATAGTTTTATAATTTATCCCAACGCATGTCCTTAAGACGTGAAATAGAATGCCGACGTTGCGAATATATGTATTAACCTAAACTATGAATTGTTTGAACAATTGTTATTCGGCGCAGAAAATATTTTTTCCGGGCTCTTACTTAACTGATGAAAAATTTGTTTGTAAAAAGTATATAATTGAAATTTAGGTATATAATTTAACACGAATCAGTATTCGTATGATATAGGTACAGAGATCTAGTACGAGTTTGCACTCGATCGTCACGATGGACGATTATAGCCTAGTCGACGGGAAGAATTTCCATTCAATTTCTAAATGCGTTCCCTAGCGGACTCTATCGACCGCTACTCTCCGTTAGGGGCGCTTTTAGAAAATGTATGGAAATTGTTCCCGTCGACTAGGCTATCGTCCACCGTGACGATCGAGTACAAACTCGTACTAAGTAGACGCCCAGGTTTAATATACCTACTTCTTATTGTATTATTTTTATATTTTTCTAAGTCCTTGTTCTCCTAGTCCTAGTCTACTCATATCTTACAGATAAACGTTACTAGTTAAGCTATATTCTATCTACAAGTTATACAATCAACGCCTTCGTCGAATAGTGTGTGACCGAATGTACTAGCAACGCCATCTATTGAGCATTAACGGAAAGTAATATGTACATTATACAAAAACGGAAGAATTGTTTATAAGAATTTGGCTCTACAAAATACAACATATTAGAATAATTTTGATCTCTTTCAAAATGTTACTAAGTATAAAACAAAATACAATTTTGATCCATTCAAATCACACCTCCCATTTGCGATTACGTCAAACTATAAATCGACGGAACTAAGATATTATCGTTGGTCAAGTCTACTATAAAATATAATAATTATGTTTTCCTTATTAACACTCCGCTGGGCAGCATAGTACAAAGTTGGTTTAAATCACATCAACCCTTTATTCAGGATTCTATCGAAATAAAACCCAATTCTTTAAGCCAAAAAAAAAAAACAAACACATTGATCGATCCGCCAATAAGTCCAACAATCATGTGAACATCATATCCATCCATAGTGACCTCAAATCGAAATTCTATCAAACAATTGACCATTATGCTTATAATAAAGTGTTATTAAAAAAATAACGACTAATGAGACTGACAATGCCGTCCACCCGTGGGAAATGATCCCACGGTGTGCCATAAGAAATTTGCTATCATAGTCGACACGTAACACATTATGTATAAGACAATCGGTATTGTTTAAACTTCGCGTTGAATCGATTTAACTTAAATTGGGTCATTGGTCATGTGCCATTGTCGTTGTTATGTTAATAACATTATCTATGTACTATCACTTTTATAAAATCATTGTCTACATTAAGCTTTGTATAGGATCTATATATGACTTGTAGGTATTGCACCGGCTTTTATCGACAGCGCTCACGGAGTAACACAGTTGCAAACCCTCATGTCAACAATACGTTGAAGTCAAAATTATAAAGCTAGGTCAAAATTTACAGGTTAATTACTTATTGATTCTTTATTTTCTAAGGATTGATACCTACTAGTATTGATCACTTTATAAGGGTAATTACCGCACTAGGTATTATCCACTTGGGTTGGCGCGCAGTGGCCTCCTTTTGTGAAGTTGTTGTGCACCAAAAGGAGGCTGCTGAGCGTGATCGGGAGAGATTCGATCACGCCCGAAGACAAGGCCGGCGTCGCAGAGAGCCGCCAACGGGGCCGCGAGCCGCCAGAGCATAAGGAGCTCTAGCTCTGGTGGCTGATTTGCAATAGGTTGCTTGCTGGAAGCTGCCAGTAAAGGCAGGTGAGGGCTTGTAGCCTTCCTTGGGATTGGGTTTAGTTAAACATGGTGCCATGGGAGGAAGACTGGACAGCTACTGTTCCCGGTCTTGTGCCCGTAGGGTGCCTTTGTTCGGCAGTCGAGGTGGTTTTTAGTGGAAACACCACATACTCCGCTCTCGTTTCCTCGGAGCTGGAGATCCGAAGGGATTCCACCTCGGAAAAAAAAGGTATTATCCATTTATCGGGGATTTTACAAAGACGAAGCAATATCACAAGATAAAATAAATATTTGCACATACGATTTTATGTAAATGTTTATATACATAGCATTGTCGCGGCGGGAGTCAAGATCATTGCTATGAAGCTAAATGCTTAACAAAATTTTAATCTACTTGAAAATCGAATCCACAATGAGCGCTACATCGTATTGGCCTATATTATTAAAGCAGCCATTGCCAAACATGTAGAAAGTCAGTAAATCCGCTGTAAACAAACATTACAGACGAATAAAATTATGTAAAATATTTCGAGTGCTGAAGGAAATACCATATTTTTTGTGAACATAGATAGCTCTATAATTCTTGCCGGTTTTTTCAAACAGTTGTAAGCCACGGTAACTGATCATCAGGAACGCCGCATATCGTTTGGCAATAGAGAAAATCATATTACAAGCAAGAATGCCTCTAAAAAGTCATGATATTCGTATTTTCTAGAGGTTTTATAACGTAGTCAAACAGTCCCTGGTAAAGTACTGAAAGTTAGAAGTTCTATATCGACATAAAGCAGCATTAACGTAGTCATAGCCTGCATAGATATTTTAAAAATATAGTTTTTTTAGACCTATGTCTTAAACTAAGCTGCCCCGCTGGTTGGCATGTGCCGCTTCTCTCAAGAAACAAACGGTTTAGGCTATCTATACCGACCCAGTGAAGGTTAGCAGGCGAATAAAATATCAATAACCCTTTTCCTACTCTACATTTACACTCGGCGCCTTACATATAATACATAAAAGGCTAGCCGATAACACGATATATTAACACAAATCAGCAAATTTTTTTGCCATCCCAAAAAATGGTATCATAAATAAGTACCCAAATATAACATATGTACACATATCACTAAACATATATAACGCTAAAAATGTCACAATGGAACATTTTCCATTTGATTAGCATGTCCGTTTCATTCCAAACTTGAATAAAAAAGGTAACATTACTAATATATATTCAAAATAAATGTGATAATGAATACCAAAAACTGTTCAATAAAATTAATTAACAGGTTTCATTGAAGCTAAATTTAGTTTTATATTACAACATATGGAATTAAGACCACAGAAGTTCAATACCTATATTGCAATTTCATGTAATGGCAGAAGACCAAACTGACGTCTACCGAATATATTTCTACATATCATACACATATACAATTAATTCATTACTGCGCAAAGACGCGTTTTCAGACGCATAAAAAGGCGTTCTACTTACTATGATACATCACAAATTCAAATAATGAGTAAACTTTATGTTCAGTTGACTATCTGAACCTTATATTTTAGAACCAACATAGTATGCAAAATAAAACTGGTCCTCTGACCGTTCATTTTTAGAGTTCCGAACCTAAAAGGTAAAAAACGGAACCCTATTACTAAGCTTTCGCTGTCTGTCTGTCACCAGGCTGTATCTCATAAACCGTGATAGCCAGAAAGCTGACATTTTCACAAATTATGTATTTCGGTTGCCGCTATAACAACAAATACCTACTAAAAATAAAAAAATGAAAATTTTAAGGGGGGTCCCATACAATAAACGTTTTTTTTTTCGTATTTTGCTCAAAATTACTAACGGTACCAGATAGACGCTGAATTTTTTTTACAGCATATGTAGTTGTATATTATCTTTCAAAATAAATAATTAAATTTAAAAGAAGTAAATAATAAAGGGGGGCTCCCATACAACAAACGTAATTTTTAAGCTATTTGTTACTCGATCTTAATAAACAGGTATAAACTTAAAAAATATTTAAGTACCTACCTATACATACAACAAACGTCATTTTCTTTTATAGATGATGGTACGGAACCCTTCGTGCGCGAGTCCGACTCGCACTTGCCCAATTTTATTTATTTAATACGTCAATTTGCCATCAATAAGTATTCGAGGATAGCAAGGTATGCTACCTATACCATATTTATCTCACGGCTATTTTATCATAGTAATTTAGCATGGCGCTTGAATCTATGCCGAAATATTAGCGCCTGAAAATCACGGTACGTGGTTATTATATTATGTACATCAAAGTAAAACTTTTTATATTAGTGTAGATGTCCGTGAAAGTAAAAATACTTACGTATATTTCGTTCCTTTCCTTATCACAGTATCTCCAGCTGGGTTGAAAGTTGAAAGACCTATAATATCGTATAACAAATGAAACGCCGTCGGATCGCGTGCTAACTATTATTAGATCAAAGATCTATGAACCTTAATGCTATTGAACACAATTACACGTAAACAAATGCATTGTTTAACAGAAACAACATGATACCTTTTGCATATTTACAGTGAATAAAGTTTCACTTAATTATGGTATAGTTTGGATAACGCATTGTATAAAAACAGGACAGGTGAGAAGTACCCTGAACAGAAGAGCATGCATGAGGAATCTGATGGGAGTGAATGAAGCAAGAGAGATATGTCAGGATCGTTGCAAATGGCGTTCCGTAGTCTATGCCTACCCCTCCGGGAAACAGGCGTGAGTCTATGTATGTATTAACACGCATGTTTCTGCAGTTCATTTATATTCCACCTATTAATTATACAAATAACAGGCATTGTCCCTAATATTGCAGAGTGTAGGACAAAAATAATGCCATAGGTTTTGCTGCTTTAATGTTTAATTTAACCAGGCATTCTGGCAACAAATGTGAATTTAGTTTCATTCACTAGAATTCTACAATCAGATTACATTTATGTGGCATAGAAACCACTAGCCCTACGGTGTTTTCTTTCGCTATTGAAATATACATAATTGATTTTTAACTGCGTACGTGACACCAAAAAGATAGTGATCTACGCAGACGAATAAAAACTTCATAGTATAATTCGAGATCTAGAAAAGGCATAGTTTTATAAAGAAGACTTGCCTTCTTAACACTATCTCCTTAAAACGGGACATTGTAAAGATACTAAGAGTTACTGTTAAGTCAGCTGAAGTATTTTTCCGAAAAAAATATTTCACCTACTCTCTAACAATGGTATCAATGGTCACCTTAATTGCTTTATCGATTAATCACCGGTTGACCAAAACACGAATTAGATTACGTCTATATCATCTTAAAGCGCGCGTGCTAATATCGCTATACTAAACTTACTTTCACATAAAAAAACTGTGCCAGACTCATTCAAATATCATTAATAATCCAAAATCAGTGCAAAATGAGTTAAAATATTTCAAAATATTCTCTTTAACGGTTAGTCTTTTCAAATACTAATTGTTTGTCGTCGAATTAGTGGTTGTGCAACCACCATCGGTTGCCAGAAGTTGGTTGTTGCAATTGTCGTCCGTAGACTGTTGGTTACGGTTGGGCAACTGAGCATTTAAAAACGTATTAGTATTTGAGATGTTACAGTAAAGTGCTTCGGGTCAGCGGGTTTAGGATTGGCTAAAGTTGTAAAGGTCATTGTGACTATCAGAAAATTGAAGAACTCAAGACACAAAAATCATCTTCATAATACATTGGGTTGTAAACAATAACTGACGAAATATGACTACAATGCATATTGGGGTTTTGATTCCCGAGATACATCTGCCGCTTACCGTTTAAAACTATGCCGAATGGTTTGGTCCACAAATTTTGGTTCCAGACTTGGAACCAGCTGGGTTTGGGAGATATTTTTATCTGTTACTTAAAGATAAAGATATTTTTATTTGCTAAGACACGTGTACATAATAAAAACATTGATAAGATGCTATTATAGATGTCACATAATAATTTGTTTCAACATGTCTGACCATTGCTGGCAAAATATCAAAGATTAATAATGAATTACATATATTGTAATAATTAATAAACTTGTTTAATAACAAAATGTCACAAAATATTTAATAAACAAACAAATCAGAAGTATGCCAGGCAACAGTCAAAAATACAGAGTTAAATGTTTATTGTTCTTCACGATTAAGAAATATCGCAGGTACGAACGGCAATGGTGTCCTTAAAATTAAATAAAAGCGACAGAAAAATACGTAGAAATGATCCGGAGGTCCCAAAAACAATGAGCCAACTATCCACTCATGGAATACGAAAAAATGAAGTTATGTTTTTTCAACATTATATTCAGTATCACTCGTAACACCGGGTGCCGACAGTATCCTTAATACGTAAATAAGTGCAGTCTGTCTAGTTATTCATTTGACGACATAGCCGACGTCACAAAAACCTCCGTATAATTAAATGATCTAGTATCATTCAAGTTAACCGCTTTACGCTTATAAGGAGCCTTAATGAAACTGTAGTCGGTCTTTTAAAAAAATAGGCCTTTAGCTCCTCTTCGGTTCAACGTTTGATCTAAAACCACCAACAAAGAAATAAACACCTTTACATCAAAGTATTACGGTTGAAATTTCGTTAAGAAATCATAGCCCTCGAGTTTTTATGTAAATGCAAGTAGGGAAATACTTAAACAGAAATTATAACTTTATTTAGTGAAGTCAGCCGCCCGTTTATAAAAATGGTAGAGTCACTCTTAATTGGATGTTTTTTATCCACATTGCCAGTTGACATGACTATTTTAGCATGTGATTGATAAACGTATCTTGTATGTGACAAATTAATTACTTTCATCAAGAATTATTCAGTTAATCGGATGTTTAATTAGTGGAAATTATGTCGACATAGTTTTTAACGTTTTTGTTGGAGAATATTTTGAATTAATTAAAGAAGGGCGCAGCAGGATCCTGACGCTCAGCCTAAGAAGCGCTCTACGGAAATCATTACGAAATAACTCTGAGTTTGTTTGTTAGTGAACAGGCATTCTAAAGCTATTTAAAATGACACAGCTGTCAGCAGGCGACCGAGACTATTAGAGTACTGCGCATTAGATTCGTAATGAATCCTTTTGAATCGTTAGCGTCTGTGCTACAATTCTAAACATCTTACTACAAGTAGCATGTTCCTTTTCATGTTCAAAAATAATTCCAGTACCTGTACAGTATTAGTCCGGAACTCATCTCAGACCCCGTATCAAACAATTCCCGTTCATATAATCATTTTTCACTTACAAACCCAATCATGTACGTATAGTCGTAGTCATATTACCATAGACCTATAACCTGGCGTAGGTTGTACAGGGTTATACAGCCTCCACCGCAGTCTAGTTCCCACGCACGCGTAATGCCACCTAATGGCAACAGGCATCATAATCGCGGAAATAAAGGAGATTTTACATACGCCGGCGGGTGACGGACGATTTGGAATCTACTAGTAACGGTACATATTGTACGGAGAATCTATATTTTATTCTCCATCTGATCTTTGCCAACTATGTCTATGTTTTATGTTTATTATTTAAGCATAAGCATTTTAATATTGATTAAATAAAGTATGAAACTAATATGATGAATGATGATACAGAAATTTTGAAAATAATAATAATATTCTACCACATACACACATCATCATCTAGTCCCAAGCTAAGCAGAGCTTGTGTTATGGGTACTAGATAATGGATAAACATACATATATACTTTATTTTTCGTAAATACATACATGTTATACATAGAAACACCCAGACCAAGACAAATATCCATGTTCATGCACACAAATGTTTGACTTGAGCGGGAATCGAACCCGCGACCATCGGCGTAGCAATCGCTTACAACTCCCGTTGCGCCAACCGGTCGTCGAATCCTTTTAACATAAACTTTGAAACAACCACATGGCAATCAATGCGTACATTAATATTAAATTAACGGTCGCAACGTGAACGTTACTACTGGATAACTGCCTTTAGTTGTCACTGCGTTCAATCTAGTGTAAACGCTTCTTAACAAAACAAAGACTAACTATATCGCATGTGTGATTTACTTTCCGTTTCGTTCGGTACATTGCGGCAATTTTATATTATTTTTATGCAATTCGCTTGCGGTTGTGCGGCATTATCGTTTCAAATGTACCATAATATTTTGATGCTCGAACAAATACGTAACAAGCATAAATGGTTGTTTTTTACCCGCTTCACTCGCCTTTATGGCAGTGAGTTTGTAAATATTACAGCCTTTTAACTTGTAGTGAGACTTACATGAAATAAAAAACATTTTATGTTGCTTCATTATGTTAATCTAGTTCTTTTATACTTTCACACTTCAGCGTTAATATTTATTATCATGCAACTTAGATAAACAAGTCATAGAAACAAACTTGAACCAAAATCGACATCGTGTCTGATCGGGGATTCAAGTTACAAACGAAAGCTTAACCCAAAACTATGTCCAAGTAAACAGCTTTAAATTCTGGCAAGAGTATTACCAATAAACAAACTTTTCCTTGTCTTCTGAACAAACCTTTATCGACATGTGGCTTTGCCAATAAATCGAGGGACCGTTAGCGGTCGCGCGACATACAGGCAACAAAACAGATAGACAGACATAGGTACAACTTCATTCGGGCGAAATCGTGAGCGGTCGGGACCACTCGTCCTCGATGTAACATCGCGCGCCGTTTTTGGTGCATTATAGGGATGGAAAAATATCAAATATCCGAGAAATAAATATCTGACTTTAAATATTCTCAAGACGTTGCAGTGACGAATTTGCTTAGACGTTCTTTATTGCACATGTCATGCCCAAATACAACACATATTTTTTGACAGTGTAACTTTTAATTGCTCTGCATGTGCTCTCCGTATCTACTGTTCAAACATTATTGAATTTCTCTGCAGTATCGTACAACCTCAAACCAGTCAAACTTTTAAGATAAACATATGTAGGTGTGTTTTTAATATTAATACATTACTACCGGTACATAAATAATATTCTATTACTAAACAGACAGTAAGAAAAGCAAAGTAAAAAATTAAATTGTTTAAATTAATAGAAGAGGATGATATGACTGTTACGAGTAATAAAAATATTAAATTGCAAATAGAATAGTTTAAAAGTGATGAGTGATTGGAGAAACTAATTGATAGATTTATTAATTAGAAACTTCAGTACCTTTGCCTTCAACATCTGACATCTATAAGATGAGCAAATGATATTTAGAAAGTACATTTTTTGTAATTTGACGACCAGTGTTTCTTGCGGTAGTTTAAGTATCATACTCTAATGCCGTTGATTGCCGATTGATACACGCTAGAGGTCAATTAAAAATACAATTAATCGACTCATTAGATTGTATGTTTTGCTACCCATAGGCATGAGTATCCGCTTGCGGATATTTTTCTTACCGATATATATCTTAGGGACATCCCTACTCGCTGTCGTATTGATTGTCGTATTGGCTACAGATGGCGCCCTTGTTTATGTAGAGGAAGGTATATTTTATTGGTATTTCGTGACGTATCCGCAATATTCGGATTTGTGTCGATGTAGCCGCTCTACGGGAATGTTAAGGGATCACGATCGATTTTTACTTAGTTGCTGCTTCATCAATAGTTACGTACAGACTTTAGCTAAATGTCGTGCACTTTCTAGTTAAGAGTTGAATTCTCTTCCTATAGTTTTCCTAGTCCGCATGCTTCACAATTTAGTTAATAGTTGTACGAAGTTTGTGCCATAGTAAATAGGGTTGGACGTAACGCTTGCATTGTATTTAAATTCAATACGATTTGTCAAGATTTAAACAGGCTTTACTGCTTTCAATGATAGATTGATTTATCATGTTTGCGGACATTTTTAAGAACTTGGTGGCTAATATTTTACAAATTATAAAACACAAAATACAGTTGTATTAACGTGCCTTTGCCTTAAACTTTCAATCTACCTCTAACTATGTAAACATCTGGAATCTGATGACATCTGAATCCCAAATACAAAATACCTTAAAATAAGGTTCGTTGCGGGTTCCAACGCAACTTTCCCCGGGACTTAAGTATCAAAATTCATTGTCATCAATGGTCACTGCTGCTGAACCTGGCTACAAAAGAAACACAGTTGTGAGAATGAAAAAGGGACTAGTTCAAAAAAATCTTAAAATAATTTTTGCCGGCCCAAGCTTCCATATAAGAAACAAACGAACGCCAAAGGTGATAATACGCTAAACAATACGAGAGAAGAAAATTCAATTATACTATTCTGCTGTCTATAATCACTTAGACGGTAGAACGGTACTTTAAAATAAAGTAATTATTGAGTACATTATATATTTGTCTGTTATCTACTGCCACTGTATTAAAAAATATCAATTTCGACTCAGTTGCCGACTGTAGTTAAGACAGGCGTCCACTGCGGCTGCCGTTGATATGAAATATATCTTTTGTTGATCCTGGGTCTTTATTTTTTTGATAATAGTATAATAATATGTCATAGGCGGGGCAATAATTAAATATTTTAAGAAAGGACTTGGATTTACAACGCTGTTAATAAAGTAAAATTAAAACTGAAAATCACACTCTTGTTCTTGTTCTTGACTTACTTTTTACCGCTGTCACACTTTTTTTATTAAACTGTTTATATTTCGCGTAAACTTTTATAAGTGCATACAGTAGTAGAGAAGAACACTCAACAGGAAACCCTGTTATTATAAAGTAATTCATGTAAAAATATCAGATAAAATGTTAGTGTATCGTTGTAGAACAGTTTCAATTTATTTTATCATCCCATAACAATAAACTCAATAAAGTGACAAATAGTTTTACGAATATTAATTATTATAATATTCACACCTCTGCCTACCCCTTCGGGGATACAGACTTCTTCCTCTTCCTCTTAGCGTTATCCCAGTTTTTTTTTTAATCTGGGGTCCGCTTTCTAGTCTAACCGGATTTGGCTGAATATTAGCTTTTCCACAGAGCGACTGCCTGTCTGACCTCCGCAACCCGAAGGGATAGCGATATTCCATGGTTTAGACTAGTGTCAGTTAATTTAGAAGGTACTGACGCCCTGTAACGACTGTCAAAGATCTGCATGACAACCGGGACCGACGGCTTAACGTGCTCTCCGAGGCACGGGACAAGCGATAATTAACAATTCAATACGCACATAACTCCGAAAAGTCATTGGTGCGCGCCGTGGATTCGAACCCGATACCCTCTGCATTGCAGTCTGTGGGTATATCCACTTGGCTATCGCTGCCTTTACAGGCGTGAGACTATAAATAATTAAAATAAAAATAAATAAAGTTTTACGAAGCGACTGATGGCAAGTTATAGTCAATCACAAGCTATTTTCTTAAAGCAGCGGCTAAAAAATAGCCATTAATTTTAACTGTTACCGCGCCGCGTCCGCTTCTGTGTATCACTGTCCTCATATCATTAGCGGGTATTCGCCCTGAAGTAGCCCGCAGTAGAAATTTATAAATCATTAATTTACAATACGCTGGTCAGTTAACGATTATTAATTTTAATTAACTGTGAACAAAACTTAGAATTGTATGGTGTAAGTAATAAGCGGTGGTAATAAAACACAGGTGTAAAGTTGGTATTGATTTTGTTGTTTAATTGCCTGTGATGAGCACAACGCATGTCATCTACCGCATTGTGGAGGTTTCACGTGACATCTCTACTAATGAAAGTCAAAGACACCACCCAGTTTTGTAAGTAGTTCCGAACGTACGGGGTATCTCATACACCGCTCACCAAACCCTGAACTCAAATATTAATTATGATATATAGGATTTCCAATGCGGGATTAAAAATGACAAAGATTCTATCCGATGTTTCATTTATAAAGATCTATAGTAAACATGTAATAAAAAAACATTTATGACAGTTATTGATAGCAGCAATGTGTATGTTATGACTCTTAAGCATAAGTTGTGATAGCTTTCTGCTTAGCTGGATTTAATCGGCGAGCACCTAAATACTTTTTCATGATAGTCTCCTTTTTTTTCCCAACGTGAGCTACTCCAAAATCGCTGCTATTACCATATTGCACCAAACACACTATTCAAGACTATCCCAAATAACGATTTCTACCATTCCGTTCGCATGACCTCTTGCGTCAAACCTCTCTCTAATTACACTGTGGCAAAAATTCTGACATTACCTATCCTCACTCCTCATACGTATATATCACCAACATAACTTTACCATCACCACAATCTTATTACGATAAAATTAAGGTTGCTTTTTGTTAAGTAAGCTTATAGATAACTTGGTATAAGATGTTGATATTTAATTTGTCAATGTTACAGATGACAGGCTCATTATTTCTGTTCCTTCTATTTGTCGAAAGTGTTTCGAGAATTGGAGTGGTGAAAGATAGTCTCAATATTTTTTATGGTTATTAATTACAAGCGTATAATTATTGTTTTCGTTACGATATATCACGGATGATAATTGACTAATATGAATTCGGCTGGTTAATATTATGGATGGAGGAAATATATTATTTCTTATAACAGTGTGGTGACATAATAGTCTAGACTAAAATATTAGCGTACATATGCTCCATGTGAGCCCATTAATCTAACTGAATATCTTATTGATAAATTAATATTTTTTGTTCCCAAATCATCCTCCTAGCATTATCCTAGTTTTAATCTGGGATCCGCTTACTAGTCTAACCGGATTTGGCTGAATATTAGCTTTTCCACAGAGCGACTGCCTGTCTGACTTATATTCCATGGTTTAGACTACTGTCAGTTTATTTAGTAGGTACTGACGCCCTACAACGACTGTCAGAAATCTTCATGACAGCCGGGACCGACGGCTTAACGTGCTCTCCGAGGCACGGGATAAGTTATTTAATAGGCACATAAGTCTGAAAAGTCATTGGTGCGCGCCGTGGATTCGAACCCGATACCTCAAAATCAAATGCTTATCCCCAGAAAATGCTGAGTATTTATGTCTTTATTTATATTCATGACTATGAGTGTAAGGTTTCAAGCAGTGATACCATTGCGAGGTGAGATTCGCCTAGTCTATGGGGCTAATGGCGTCTGGTATCTCAAACATTACGTTTATATTCTACGATTTTCATATATTATTGGAAATCTATAGATGTATAAACAAGTTGTCGCGTAAGATACCTGTTTCAATTAATAGCTCGTATTAAATCCTTTTTATGGGTAAATGACGTCGGAACTAAAAAAAATATGCCTTTAAAAGATTTTTCTGAGATAAAAATCATAATATATTCAAGCTACTCGCACACTTTACTTTGCAACCTAACTAGACAGAGTCTGCATTATGCAAAAAATGTGACTGATGTAGTCCTAACCATCATCATCATCAGCCTTTAACAGTCCACTGCTGGACTAGGCCTCTCCTTGGAAAGGAGGAATTGGCTTACTATACCACGCTGGTCAAACGGGTTGGTATAGGGTTTGTATCAAGTTTTCCTTTTCTTACAGTGCTATTCTCTGGATAATATGCTCCCTCTGTCGGCTCTTACGACACCCATGGGATGATATGGGGTGGTGACATTCCGTATTCTTAATCCGTCACCACACGGACATGTAAGTAGTATTACTTCTAATATTCTAACAATGAAACATTCTAACTGATTTATACAAACTTTTAGCTTTCCATTACTCACAAAAATTTGACTGAAATCTTTACAGTCAAGATCAAACTCCACAATCTCATTTTTCTAACAATGAAAACGAACATTGAAAGTCAAACTTTCAAATCCAATAAACTTTTCTCAACCCCGCACATATCATGCAAATGACGTCAACAACCATTGTCTAGCAACTGGTAGCTATTGCTTGTGCACACACAAATTTATAACAGTCCTAACATAAGATTTATTCTAATAAGCTCCGACAAACCACAAGCAGCAATCGTGTCGTTCCCACTAAACAGTCTATGTGTAATAAAGTACAATAACTTGCACACTACCACGATTTTCTATAGAAATTCAATTTTATCGTCTACAATTCTGACTGAGTGTCATCCTGCATATGATTGATTTTCACAAATAACGTCTACGAAGCATTGTGCTGTCAATCTCTGAGATTCTATTGCGGGCAATGCAATGACTATTTTCGTGCAATAATTACGATTATTGCACGAAAATTGTCATTTTTAATTTATTTGTTGGGTTTATTAGATATGTAATTAAAGTGTAATGTAGGTCATGTGTTTGTATGATTTCTATTGATATTTCTCTAAGGTGTGAGAGTTCAGTAGACTCATTATCGAATGTAATAGGACGGGCGTAATTCTGTTTCTCTATACGTAAAATACCAGATATTAAAGCTAGCACTTCAATTGAAATTGAGAAAATATTTTACCCGAGTAAGTAATTTATTACAAACACATAAATTCAAACACATCACATCTTAGCATTTCTCCAGTTGCGTAGGCCTTAAATCCCGGACTCTAATGACACGCTACTTAGTTAAACTATATGCAGGCTGTAAAAGACCCTTAACGAAAACTGAAATCCCATGTTGTACCAATCACTACGAACATTTTTTACTTCGGCACCATACCTGGGAAATTACTGGTTCAGGAGATATTGAGGCTCAAAGTTAGTATGGAATTTTTCTAATTAGGTAAAAAGTCGATGCATTTACCCCGCCAATATGTTCTTTAGATATGACCCCATGGATAAGTAGGTATTTCGAGCTTTGCACGCGCGCTTTTATAATTGCGGTTTAATAAAAGTGAAAACTTAAAAAAGGCGTTTCCCAGGTATTATTTTTGTTTAGTATAACTTAGCATGATGTCCACAACGAGTAGACTTCGGCTTGGTGATGGGTCTTGTGACACCCTGTATATATTATTATATTTATATAGGCTCCCGCCTCTGTCCCAGAAGGGGTAGGCAGAGGTGTAACATAACACCCACATACGTAGTAAAACCAGAGCTGAAAAATTCATACTCTATTATTACCAGCAATATCGCTACTTCCTTCCTTACATAACTCACAAGAAAATTCTTTAATACATAATCATACTTTTTCCATCTCATTCACAACATTGAACTAATTGTACGCGAACAATGGTGTGACGTCAGCGCGCACGCGCCGCTGCGCGTAAACTGGCGCACTTAATTACGCGGTAGCAAGATCAAGGCTGAATTGACTCAAGGCACAAGCTTCAGCGGACTTCAAAGCCTAGAAGACTTCTAGTAAGCCTAGTAAACTTCTAGTTTGTTTTGTTTTTCCTGTGAGTGTTTGGCCAACAGAAAATCTGGTGTCGGAGATTTCAGACCGCCCGAATGCCTCCAACATGACGACTTCTAGTGAGCCTATTAGAAGTCTAGTGACGTCATCATCATCATCAGCCTGCCGTAGTCCACTGCTGGATATAGGCCTCTCCAATGGCACGCCGCTGAGCCCGATTTTCGGCCAGTTTCGTTATCATCATCAATTTAATGCTGTCATGGTTGCGAACCAAATGCTTAGCTTTGGAGCTCGGAGTCCCCAAGTTTCTAGTGAGCTGTCTGTCTTTTTCTTTTGGTGCGTGAATGGCTAACTATAAACTCAAACACTAGTTAGCCACACACTCGCACAAAATGAAGGTAACTAATTAGAAACTTAGGGACCCTGGCCTCCTACATGAGCTAATTTGATTAGGAAGTCTAGATCTGGAGCTGAAGGCTTTACGTACCGTCCGAAGCACGGTAGTGATCTAGTACAAATGCTGCAAAAAGTGGTCATTCATCAACCAATTTCGTAAATAAAATTACCTCTCTATTCAGAAGACTTCAACCAAAAGCCATCATTTTATTACACGGTTAACACACTTTCGCATTTATAGTTCCAAATATCAAAGCCTACATCAATACTCTCATCAAGCATTGTTAATATCATTATGATGGTGTAAATATCATTAATATCCACCAATATCTACCTCATTAAATATCTACTTCGTTAAATCTAGCATTTAGTTGACTATCATCATTCAAGCTCGTATAATTACCTCCTGTCTTCATCATCAGCCTTTAACAGTCCACTGCTGGACTAGGTCTCTCCTTTGAAAGAAGGAATTGGCCTACTATACCACGCTGGCCAAACGGGTTGGTATTGGTATAGGGTTTGTATCAAGTTTTCCTTCTCTTACAGTGCTGTTCTTTGCATAATATGCTCCCTCTGTCGGCTCTTACGACTCCCATGGGATGATATGGGGTGATGACATTCCGTATTCTTAATTCGTCACCACACGGACCTCCTGTCTTAATCTTCGTCATTTCATTCGGCATAATTTCAAAGTATACTTAATTTTAGTTGTACAGACCACACCATTAAATAGACATGACAATCACATACAATTAATTGTCGGCGCTTCAATTCTTCAATATAACGGCGATAAACAAATTAAAAATATATTTTGTTAATGTGTCGCACGATTAGAAGTATGTGAGATAACGGACAAATATGTGAACTAATTTAACTGATATGTAGGAATAATGATAACTAATTTATTTAAGTGTTTCCATCGTTTAATATAACACGTATATGAATATTAAAAAGCCCATCAGGAATGTATAACATTTAAATCGCCCACTTGACAGCCTCTTTTACTGTGGGTTTTTCTTTTTTAATAAATTCAGAATAGTCTCCTTACACTGACTCGTGTCATCGGCCGAACTATAAAATTTACTTTCAAAATGGCATTACAGTATCATATACACGCTTGGATTTATCAGTCGCCTACCAACTAGCAATTGGGCTGCAAGAATAGAATGCTTACATTCGAAAACTAAAAACAGTTCTATCAAAATTCATGACGGCTTTATGAATAATTAATTTTCTTTAAACATAATATGAGAATTTAGGTATATAGGATATTAGAAACATCCTATACACCCAGTTTCTCATATTCCCAGGCTTAACATAAAAAATGTTGTCTCGTTCCGCGGTTGCCTTGTACTTGTACCACACGCGCGCATCGCACGGCCGCCGCGTGAGAACTGGAGCGATATTATTTTTTCACTTTTATCGTAAACGGCTTGTCACAACTCACTGCCTAAATGTCAACTGTTACAACCTTTTAACCTTTCTATGTAGGGCACGTAAGTTGTACTAATTTAATTAAAACTTTAGTAGGTAGGTACTTTATAAATCATTAGAGGTTATCTGGCAGTGGGTTGATACGATTAAACTCTTGATATCTGTTTGATGGCATGCCTTGTATAATGGGTAAGTGATTACCTTATATACCTCTTAAATGAGCAACTTGTGCTAGATGAAAAAAGGCAAGAAAATATTTACCCTGCAAATCAGCTTTTTCATTTTGATTTGCATTTACTTTTTTCCGGTACACTCTTTAGAAACATTTTGAAATTGCTCTAGCATGTTTTAAGTTTATAATGTTTTAATTCCTGCACTAAATGCCTTCATACAAAATAATCTATCTTCAAAAAAATTACGACAGTATCCAACGGTAAGCCCTGTTTCTAAATTCCTTTCTATACTCCAAGGCTAGAAAATAAAAATCACCACTGAGCAACTTGCCTACATAACACGAACAATACCCAGCAAATCTCCGAGCCGACCTTTAACAAAGTATATCACAACATCTAGTAACTCGCGTGATCTAATTATTTACATGTGAACCGTAATATGTAGTAATTCTAGTAATGACAGACGTCTTCACCTCGTAGTGTTGCGAAATTAAATAATATCACCTGTGTTAGGTCGCCGGCGCGGCTCCATTAGACTACGCGGGACGATTTTATATATAAAAAGGAAAACGGCTCCACGTTGTTAACCAATAAGGTGACCAGAATACAGGCAACACTGCTAAATTGAATGGAAATGCCTATTCTCTCAAAATTTCAGGCAAATCGCAATGCGTGTTGAATAGGTTTTTTGCGATTTGCCTGATATTTATTTCTGCATATGAAAAAATATATCGCATAAAAAAATTGAAGCTTTGTCATTGCATCACTTATAAATTTCTTATTTCATTGAAATATCGCGCATATTTCCAGATTTTTATTACATCTATTCCATTGTCCTGAATTCACTAACCACGATCTTAAAGCCGTTTATTCCTTCCGTCAAATCCACCCATATTCTTTAAGAATACCGTCATCCAATGGAAACATACAAAACTAAAACTCCGCTAGTATTAAAATTGAACTTTATGCTGCATAAATAACGCGAGACATGTGGTGTGGAGCGGCACATTTGATTACTGCATTATTATGTTAACGCTATGTTTTGTCTGTTTATATTACGTGTACAAAGTGCTGCGGGCATTGCGGCTGCTAACAGGTTGAGCGTAAGTAGATGCATATTCTTAATATATAAATAGGCACTCGTAATTCTATAATGTGTGTGATGAGTCGTAATCGTTTATTTTTCGAAGTAAAAGGTGACTATTCAACCAGACGGTACGGTATATGTGCTGCACAAGTCGGGGTCACAGGATGAGTTTGAATTATACGTATGTACTTAGTAAATATTTGTAGGACACTACAATAGGGTGCATAGGGTTCCCACCAAGAACTTAGGGTCCCAAGCCAACCTCACCTGCAAGTGGTGCACCTGCCGATTAACGGACGAGGCTCTGGCAAACAAAATATCCCGATAAGCGGCAATAGGCTCGCCACTTATTACGTGGGATCAAAACACAGGCGAAAAGTGGGCGTTTAATATGCCTCTGTCTACCCCTTCGGGGAAACAGGCGTGAGTCTATGTATATATGTATGTGACACTACAATATAGAAAACATTAAAAAAAATATTCCTAAAAATCTAAACGAATGTTATTAATATGTTATAGAACACTGAATCAGTTGGCTTTTGATAGATAAAAGGGTTTGAAAGCAACAAAATGAACTACGTACTAGTAACTGAAGGCTCTGATGAAAATGCATAATCAATGTAGATAGTAATCTTAAAAGTCACTTGCATTAATACCGAAACAATTTTACATATAAACATGTTCATATTCTCGGGTATGTTTTTTCTACAGATGAGTTGAACAGAGTCTATCGAGACCATTAACAAAAAACGTGATTTATTTATCGATACACACGATATAACTACATGTTCATCACCATAAACAAAGCTTATAATACTAATATAAAATGTAAACAGTTTCGAAACAATCGGACAACCTCGGAACAACCATATCACACCACGTTCCAATGGACAAACTTAATCACGGATTTAACTATTGGTAATGTAAACACCACTTTACACTTTAACTGATCCTTACGAAATATCTAAACTTTCGAATACAAGCTTTATTTTCAATGCAATAAGGATTAAATGAAAGGCAAACTTAAGTTTGTGATGCACTGGGTTAAGGAATTAAGTAAGAAAATATTTCGACATTTCAACCGTTAACAAAAAACCAAGTTCTATTTTCTGTTCATCTTCAGTGTAATAGCTTTTAACGCTTAGCTGTAAAGACTACATTCGTTTGGCATTTTGGTTATTAGGTTTATACTTACGTTGGTGTATAGGTGTATTGATTCATTGGTGCCTACAAGTGGTAATGAAGTCTAATGAGCAGTGCGGGAAACATGATTGGTTGTTATGATTAGTAAGGATTTGGATTCTGAGGTGCCAACGAAATAGCTCAATATAGAAAAACGTGTTGATTTCGACTTAAACATAGGATTAAGTTAGTTAGCAATTATGTTTTTCAGATTTACCTACTGTTTACACCTTCCGGTGTATAATACGTCCATTGTGGTGATAAGTGATTATGCCTCCGTTTAGCAAATATGGACATGAAGAATCACAAGCAAAAAAATTACATAGTAAATCAAAATAATCGCCATTCTCCTCAATTCTGCAGTCACTTTTTGCTGTGTATGTTTTAAAATATGGAGGTTGAACTGACAAGATTACCAAGTAGCTCATAAAACTAACTTTTACTTAACTATTGAAATACCATGAATTACTAATTACACGGTCGTCTAAAAAATCGCAATTTGCTAAGAGACGCAAGTGGTCCACTAGAGAATAGTAATTTAATTTAGTTTTATAATCTCTATTAACTTATGTAAAATAAAAAAAATCTCTATATATATATATATATATATCTCTCTAGCAATGAATAAATTTGTTATCTACCAGATAACAAATTTATATACAAGTTATATTTATAACAAATATATAAACAACTATTCTGTAAAACAAGATATAACGTAAAATAAACAAAACTACTCTATTTACTAAGATAGACCTCTTAATACATAATCAGAAAAAGCTGTATACTTTGAAGTTGTAGCTTAATTCCTGATATTTCCATTACCACCCCTGTTCTCACTAATCCTGCTCAAACACACGCTAAGTAGCCTCTAACTGCGCTTACGCATAATTGGTACACACGCGCGCATGTTTGTATTAACAACTGTAATGTGTACTTAGTGTGTAACTGGCTTTACTTATTAGGCTTATTAGATCTTTGTGGGATATGGAATTGAGGAACTTGTATATGACCTTGTAAGTACTGAATTTTAGTCTCCTTTCTAGTTCCTCAAGTATTTAATAAAAACGTAATCGAAAGAGAAATAAACATTTGCCAAACAATTTTCCAATTCGATGATGTATGCAAATTCATTTCTTTTACACTTTTTTATTAATGACATCCAAGCAATCTACTTTTTAAACCTACATATGAAACTCATAGTTCGTACAAAAAAGCAATTTATAAATATCTCGGAGAGCGATAGCAAAAACATTTATCCGAACGATTTAACCCTTCATAACATATGGCGTGATGATTCTATATCAAAACGATCGCGTGTACCGACAGCATAAAAAGACAACACCATGAAATAATTAATTTGTGTCCAATAATTGTCTTAGATCTATAATTTCTGTGGGTTTTCTTGATTGCCGCGTGAATTCGAACTCGAATCAATTTATCGATGTTTGAATTCGTAATCGATTACAAAATCGGTGGTATATTTATAAATGTCATGGATTCTACGCTTCATTGTTGAATAATTGATCTATAAAATGGTGTTGATAGATCTATTTTATTCAACCTCGTAACTTTTAAAAGGTATATAAGGCACAAGTGTATAACCTCGTCGAAATCAGAGTGGTGAATATTATAAAGCTAAAAAGATTATTTGCTTAAATATTTGTTAACAGATACATATTATTTTATCATATTTGTCTTAAAAGGTACTGAAGTTCAACTTGAATATGACAAAATAGAAAGACCAGGTCTATTGTCACTAGAACTCGTACTGACGCCCGCATATTCCCGACGCGGCAAACAGAGGTGTTCTCTACTGCCACATTGAGCTTCACATGTTTGTAAAATCTCCTGCGAAACAGAATTTATACCATGTGCGGGCGTTGCAAAAAAAATGGTGTCTAATAAATAATAGAAATGTAATACTAATGCTGTTATCTAGAAATATTTTTCCTATTGCCCCAATTCTTCCTACTAAGCAATTTAAGAAAACAAAACTCAAAAACTCATTATATGCCACAGATTGCATACACACAGAAGCTAAGCCAAAACAGTCCCGAAAACTGTAACTTCAAATCAAAATATAAATTCACGCTGCAAACATTAGAATTCACAGATATATTCGTATACAATAAAGCATTAGAAGAGCTGTAAAGCTACTAGTTCTGCTGACGGTACAGCGCAATTACGAACCGTTCTACATAACGAAGCGCGTCAATCGCTTCATGAGATTCCCACGACACGGACATACAGCATCCACCGATGTTCTTATGGACTTTCAATGGTTATATTTTTGCTAATACGATTCAGTTCTATCAACACTTTTTTTTAGGATCGGCTTCCTTAAAAAAAATATTTCTAGACTCTTTTATTATTGAGGAATCTGATATAAAAGCTAATGTTTGAATAAAGAAAAATCGCAAAAAGACCTAGAGAACCCGCGAATATGGTCACATACATGTAGTACTATAAGAACAATAAGTAAAAAAAGTCATATTACGGAACATAGATGTAAACAACAAACACGCGTTTCTTACTACTACTAATTTTCTAGCTTCTAGTTTATTTTCCTAGGAATTCAAGCTATCTCCAAGCCAGATTTAATCAAAAACAGTTCAGCAATTCGGTCATAAAACTCAACCACCAAACACAGTTTCGCATCCACAACATAACTATGAAACAAGACAGTGTTTACATAACAATACTTACTATCTACAGACATTAATCTTTACTAACCTTTGGTGTGGAGATTTCGATTATTGGACGATATGTAATGATCTGATATCGTAACAATATGAGTGTTTGTTTTAACAGATTGTAGGCGTGGTAGAGCCTTGTACATATCTGATGGGTTCGTGTTCAAATGTAGCGCAAACGTGAGGATATTTTTTTAATTATGAGCATGGAAAGTGATGGGGGTGTGAATTAGAATGTAGAGCTCTTGACGTACACATAAGATCAAGAAGATATGTGCTAATGCAATTTTATGTAATTTTTTTCACTTAGGTTTAAAATTTGGTTTAAAACTTAGGTTTAAACATTACTTTCAATAACTTATAAAATAAACGAGTGTTCTTCATAATATAGTAGTAAGTATTTTATTTTTAGTTTAGCTCGGATCACTCGCCCCACATAAATCACTCTGTCTCTCTCTTCGATTTTATTTTCCTCCATTCACATGATGCGCTCAGAAATATAACCGATGTACCTTTACGTATTAATACATAGATAAAACATATGTCACATTCTCGATCTTAGCGGCTTTCGCTACAAAAATCGTGCTATACTGCAAACATTTGCCAATACTACTGTCCACAAACAAAAATATTCATGGAAAGTATGAATAATTTAAAATTCAATCCAAACAATGACACGCCACATCACTGCGAATAAAACAGCCTGAATTGCTCTACAAACACGGAACAAGGTTGTGTTTACTTTCATGAGTGCGTAAAAGTGCTAAATGTCCACCGGAACACCTTGTAATATGGAACGCTAAATGCTACGTAGGGTGTCCATGATTGACGAAATATTGAAAAAAGAAAAAATACGGAAATAAGATATTCGACAGAAAAATAAATATTCCAAAATTCTACAGTGTATATGGTTTTACGTAACTAATTATAAAAGTTGGGAGTGCTCAAATAGAAGATTTTATCATGGACCATTCATGCTTTTAAATTTGTATCAACTACCACAAACAAACAAGTTAAATCTAAATCTAAAACTGCAATAATAACATTGTAATATATTATAACCATTTGTAAATAATGAGAGCTTGTTACACTTAAGATATTTATATCAACATAAACACAACTACATTGTTACATAATTAAAAATAATCGTATAATTGACAAGTTCAGAATCTGCACAAGGTTCTCATGCAACAAAAACTCGACCATAATTTGTTATTTTGAGGGGCATCCCTCCTAGAACACAATGAGCAATTAACATTACCATAATTATTAAACTCAGCGGGAAAATAACTCATAAAATAGGATGTATGTTTATTCTTAGAATATGTAGGTGACCTATAACTATACAAAGGTACGTTTGACGTATGTTATAAACAATGGTGTCATATATTTGATTTATATCACTTTATTATGGAAATATAGAAGCAAAGGAAACTACGATTAAAATATATAGAATTACACTTCTCTTAATCATTATAATATCAGGTAAAAACAAACTTTGAGTTTTTTTATTTTTATACACCATATAAATCTAAATTAATCAAATTACAATCGGCATAAACACACATTTGTCATTTTATCAACTGTTTCATTTTATTTGTTTAGCATCCATTTAAATAAAAACAAACCACACAACTCAATAAAAACGTCATAAATATTTACAAGAACGTAACCTTTTTTAAAAACATTTCAACCTTAATCGGTTACTAAAAAATCGACTACAGAACTAAGGCTAGTAATTATATCAATTTGTTACATTTGCATAATTATTACTGCTCTATGTGTTTTTTTTAATTACCCACTGTTATTATATGTCGATATATTTAAGTCCTTCAGTTCTACCTTGAAAATTATTTGAAAAATCTAAAATTCTCGGGGTGTCATTAAAATTAATTTATATTGTTATTATTCATAGTGCTCAACAGGTCAAAACTGTGCAATAAACAGTTTTAGAGTTACAATATAGACATGAA
Organism: Euclidia mi; assembly: GCA_944739405.2. Taxonomy (NCBI): domain Eukaryota; kingdom Metazoa; phylum Arthropoda; class Insecta; order Lepidoptera; family Erebidae; genus Euclidia; species Euclidia mi. Next base: position 53,269,182 of record OX123200.2, on the reverse strand, counting down.
TAATGGATTAAACTATCAATGAAATGTCTATTGAAATTGGCTTAGATACTTTCATAGGCACTGATGGTTTTGAAATACTTTTAACAAAGAGATCGTTCGGGCATAGCTATATTTGATGAAATATCGATTATCGATATTGGTTGAAATTTTGTGAAAATTAATTTATATGATATTAAATTCGTTCATTTTGTGAAAAATTAAAAAAGCCAGTCAGTAGACACTATCATGACCGAATCCGACTATTCTCCGTATTTTTTACATGAAAAAAGTCGTCTTCATTAACATCTCTAAGGCCACGTGTTCAAAAACCTTTATATTTTAATCCAAAACAATTCAACATTCAAATGTTCAACATATCTCGAATTTTCGTCACTCATGGCGCCCCTATTAACCCACAAGTGCGTATACGCAACAAAAGCCGCTAATTCGTCCTCTATCAATCCGTCCGTCATTTGAACGTGCTAATTTGGAAACTCGACGACTTTCGCTACACTCTGTTTGTGAGATCGTTATCGACAGAACACACTAAGTATATTGACTATGTAGATACATTATAAATTATTTGCATTTGCTTTTAGCGGCAAAATAGTTCGGTATGACGCACTACTTTTCTAATATTAGAAAAACAAGAAAACTGGTTTTGGTTTGGTAATCATATTGTTGTTTAACTTTTAAATGTGACTGTGGTACAATATACACATATAAGGCTTCCTTATATTCACCTTAACGTATAAAGTATATTTTGCATTAACTCTTCACGCTATAGGTACTTCATATATCTTATAATTTCAAGTTAATATCTGCAATCAATAAATAGTTTATTAACTGCTGTTACTTTTTACTTTATTTATTAAATTAGCTAAAATCAGCACAAAATTAAATTCGATTCCATTTAAAAACGAATGTCGTTGAAATTCCTAGTGCCACGAGTCAGCCCTGAAACCAAAATGTACCACACATATTTCGTTACTTTCAATACCACCCATTAGAGTGAGGAGATGCCACCACACGTCTGGTCTATTAACAGGCCCATAACTCGGAAACGTCTTTTGTACTATGATTTTTGTGCTAACCGTATTTGAATGCGGTCTCGCATTGTGAGTGTGTATTAACACAGCACTTAAGATGTTAGAGCCTTGGTAATAGCGTAGTGTGGGTGTCCAAAGCGATCTTGCTGTTATTGTGCCTTGGACGCGCATATTGTTGGTGCGTTTGAGATTTTCTATAAGGGGTTTGATTCGCTTTGTTGTAATATTTATGTAACACTATGGTCATCAGATTACTGAAAAAGTCAATCTCGGAAAACGATTTATATTTTAATTCTCTTATTTTTTATATCTCCGTTAAAAAACTAATGTTGTTGTGAAATTCAATGTGTTAAGAATATGAATCTGTTTTATGTAAAAAAGGTATTTCAAATCAAAAGCATGCTGCATTTATTCTTTGCAATACCCTTTCAGAATAAGACTAGAATGAGAAATCGATACCGTACTGTTTTTATCAAAATAATTGCAAATCTATTTCAAACAGATTATAAAACAAAGTCATTTCCTGCAAAACGGATTAAAAAATTGACAACTCCCGAGAAATAATGAATGAATTCCCGTATATATTTACTAAGAAAACAAACCACAAAAAGCAACCCATCCCGTTTTAATCCCGTCATTGCTACCTCAAGCACAAAACACAAAACATGGCAAGTTGTAAATCAATCAACAAGAACCAAAGTCGATAATGGGACAAAATATTTGTCATTGTTTAAATAACCGCATCCCGCATTTTAGGGTTGAAAAGGATTAACATCATTTATGGAGAATACGAGACTTCAAATTCCTTATTTCTATGACAATACTTAGAGTTTTTGTTAATTTCAAAAATTAACAGATTTACATAAGAATTTCGCGTTTTCCTTGTAAATTTATAATTCTATTTTAGTTTTCGAGATAACAGTTTGACATTGTTCTGACAAAGGTTATATCTTTTACAGGTATGATCTTCTGGCTTCTACTATGCATGACGTGATGAAATGGTAAGTTTTCTTGTATGAATAGGCGCTAATATTTATTACTACGTGGAGAACTATTGTAGAAATAAGAACTAATCGTGTGCCAGGTTAATACAAATTTGCTAATTCTTTAATAATAGTAATAGAACTAATTTTAAAATCCCTTTTAAAACAGTTATTAGCTGAACAATTCCTAATAGGGGTGGGCGGGATTCACTCGGCCATTCTCGGGCGAGCTCGGCTCCACTCGGGGTCACTCGGGTCGCCATAGACGCCGATAGAATTATGCTTCAATTGTTTTACGTTCGCGCCGTGCTCGGCCAGTGTTCTTTTTTCAAAATGAAATATCGAACGACGCATCGGGGAATTTGTAGCAAGTTGTTTTTTATCGATTGTCTGGTGCTTAACGGTTGGGAATCGATATTGTTTTATTGCTGTACAACAAGGTGTGAAGCGATGTCGACACGTTCTGAACATCAATAATCGATTCCTGTTGCGTCATCAGATCTCTTGTACGATTTATGATACGTACGCACAGTCTGAATGCCCTTCAGACGTAATTACATAGAAACTAAAAACAGATTCGCACGCTTATTAAAAATGGTTAAAACAAAATCATCCGGTTACACCGCTCCCGTAATTAACAAAAGGTTAAACTGTAATCAAGATGTAATTGTATACAATCACTTTTGACCTGCGGCGGTTTGTAATTTAATATCTTTGGAACATTATAAACAAACTACATTAGGGCTGTAAACAACGATCGTAGAATAAAATTTTTAACTTTGATTTTGGAAGTGACACGTGTCATTTAAATAGTCGTTAAATAGTAATTGTCATTCGTGTCACACTTCAATGTGACAATGAACCGATCATTTGAGCTGTCAAAGTGTAGACATAACAATTGTTATTGCAAACATGCACGTCATAAAAAATACATTTTGTTAAATATTTATAATCTATGTCAACTGTACCTGCCCTTGTGATTACCAAAATGTTGTATTGGTATGAGTAACAGTGGTTTAGAAGTCTCATGATCATTTTTGAGTGTCTTTGCATATCGGTGAAGATTTAAGATCTAGGTATAATATATTTCTTATTTGGTTTGCATGAAATGGCTTCACTTATTACCTAACACTAGTACGTCTTTTGCATATGTAGTGATGTCTATATTTATATCAAGCATTTGACATTTCGCCTCAGTATGTCAGATTGACTACCCTATGCTTGCTTATAGTTTCAGTAGCCACCTATAGACTAAAATCAAACCAAACTATACTGCGTCGAACATAAACAAATATGAGGTACTTTAACCATGCTTTGATCCATAATACTACATACAAAAAGCTAACACACAGTTTACAGTACACTAAAATAAAAATAAATAAACTTTGAATCGAGTTGCGCGAGTCTATTCCAGTTATACAAAACCCGTGTTAACATTAAGCGGACGTTAATGTCTCTCTCCGATCTCGATCGTCGATTACAAACCGAGTTTTAATTGCACGTTAACAGAATTGTGGCACCCACCACTCTTAATAAACTTTGATATTTGCTCAGAGCGATCTAAGTTTATTATTATTTAATAATTTATCTCGACGATATATTGGTTTTTAGTTGATGACTTTATTATTTGATTGTAGTTTTGAAAGTTATGACTTTAAGTTGAGTTTCATATATTTTATTGGTTAAACTTGTCTGTTTCTGGGTTTAATGCTGAGCTATTAGATTATATAGAATAAGTATAACTGCATCCATTAATACTAAACTTTATTCTATCAAATTTATTTTGACTTGAACAATAAACATGTATAATTTCTTAATTACTCATAATACTCATTGGTGTATCTTTTTCGTAGTGGTATTTTAATAATCTTTACATTAATTTTCTTTTCTTAAATCTTGTATCCAAGCTTCAAAAACCATTGTCAAAAACAATAGTGAATGGAAAGAATCCTTTTCACTATACTGAGTCGTGCATCGATTTGAAAAGTTCAGGGCAACTTTTTGGTTATGGATAGTGCACAAAATTTACTATTCATGTACAAAGTTCTATGTTGATTCGGCACTGCTCCCATCAATCCCTTAGTCTCAACTTTCAACCCATCACAATGAGCCTTAATAACCTCATTTTGTTCAACACATAATAAAGCCATGCGTCTGAACACTTCATGCAAATTACCAACTTTATTTTACTATTCACAAAACAACTGACAACATAAGCAACTTTATCCATATGTAATAAAGTTTATTTTCAAAGATTCTGAATTTTTGATAGATGCAAAACTGCATCTACAAAGTAATATCATCATTGCTGGATAGTGCGGCGCCCGAAGCGTTTGGCACGACTCTATCGCTGTCTCTATTCGACTTAAATCAAAAGATATATCTATCTCGCTCTTACGGGGTTCTAGCATTGTCATTTTTGTAAATTGACCTATGATCTTGAAATATAGATATTATTTCACAAATGAATTATAAGTAAGGTACGGTCCACTAGGATAAAATGGCAGTCGTTTTGCTAAGCTCTGCTTTGATAAATTCCTAATGGTGATGATACCCATTTGTTTTACTTTATGTATGTTTCATAAGTTCTGATCAACGCCTTGAAATAATTTCGTAATATTTTTAATTAGCCATATAATATAATATTTTTCTACAGAAAGTCAAACTAGGTATTAACTTATTTTAACACGATCATGCATGTTTTTGTACATTTCGCTTTACATAAATACAATTATACATTTTGTATAGTCATCATCATCAGCCTTTAACAGTCCACTGCTGGATTAGGCCTCTCCTTTAAAAGGAGAAAATTATGCATATTGCTTACTAGTTTTTAATATGTACCTACTAGAGATGTCACGAATATTCGGCTACTATTCGGTATTCTGCCTATTCGGCCACTTTTTTTAATTTTCGGTGTTCGGCCGAATAGCATGCAGTATTCGGCCGAATACCGAATACCAAATTTTGGTAAAAAAGCACATATTATTCAAAAAGATTTATTATTTCAATCACAAATGGTTAATTTTCATACACAAAAGAATTCTTTAGTACTTAAAATCTATCAAAGGTAAGTTATGATGAATGAAAACAAGTTTTTCAGCATTTGTTGATAGCAAACTCTCTTTTCTTCATAAATAATACCGGCTTCTGAGAATAGCCTCTCACTACAGAGTAACTATAACCAACTTATTATTGCTCTGTGCCTCTCACTATATATACTACTGCCAGGAGACGATAGATAAATCTTACCAAATTTTGTCAGGATTGGATACACTTTTGCGTTTTCTGACCACCACTTGTAAGGGTCTGCCGTCCTATTTAGGCAAACAGTTTTCAAATAAATATCAATCTCGTTTGCCACAGGACTTTTCTCTGTATTTTCATCGTTTTGCATGTAATCGTTAGCGACTTCCTCAAAACAGTTCCAAAAACTATTGTGTATTTCCAATTCATTTTTATCAGTTTTGCTGATATTTTAACACAAAATTAAAAAAATTATACGTGTTGTGACACGATTTATGTAAGTACATGGAAATGAAACAAATACGCCCGCTCACGTCGCTCCCGCACGGACCGCACTGACAGTTGTAACCTAAGTGCACATCTTTTGCCGAAAATTCGGACGCCGAATATTAGGCGCTTCGGCCAAGTACATGGCCGAATATTCTGTATTCGGTATTCGGCTAAATTACTATTCGTGGCATCTCTAGTACCTACTATTTAATCCTACAGAATCAGTCAGTAAAATGATACTAATTGGATGCATATTTCAACTACTAATATCCAATCTATCTCCGTAAGATCATCTCAATACCTAACAAATCGAGGCGTGTGTTGCCTACACTCAAGCCCACATACATTCATATCCATTGTTTACTCTCTACTTGATGGTTATCGAAGCAGATAATGAACAAATTGAAAGCTGTACGTTATGTTGCGTTTTCATAATCGCTATTGGGTCGAGGTTAACTACAGTTCATCGTTTTATATTGTGAATTGGTGATTATATAGTGTGTAATTTATTTACACCCTGTATAACTGGTAATTACTAATAATGGGTATCTGTACTTTGGGTATGGTTTTGACAACATTTCATAACAAAGCCACGTAACTATAACTTCACCCTCTGAATTTCTTTGATACTTACGTTAGGTATATATCGCAAAAAGGGATGGTATAAGTTCCTAAAAATTGAAAATTGGCGAAATGTGGGTGTAATAATTACACCTCTGCCTACCTTTTCGGGGATACAGCCGTGAGACTATAAATAAATAAATAAGTTTCTAAACAGTAGCATTGTCGAGTTCTAGTACTATCCATAAAATCGAAAGGCAGAAATTAGATAAAACGCTATTGAACTTTTCTACGAGAATAATCTTTGTACCTGATGGAGCATTATTTGGTAAAACACAACATATTTTACAATCCAAAACATAACCAAAAACAATCATCTACGATATCACCCTTTACTAAGTGTAAACTCAAATTGAAACTAAACAATTTTAACTAATAAGTGAAATGTGGAATAGTCATGACGTAGGCTTTGGTTATAAATAAGCGATATCGGGCGGGGAGTGTAGGCGTCGGCCGTGGGAACTCCTTCGTTAAGCTCTACACCTCTACAAACTTGGGTATTACTGTCATACAATAACGCAAATCATACAAATGTGTGTATGTCAATACTCAGCCATAAATTGCCATAAAACTGGTGGAAAATCGTTAGAATGTCGAAATTAAAATAAATATGACGATTTATAAACACTGCGTTTCTAAAGTTACAATTTTTATCGGGATGATGGCCGTTGTTTTGAGCATCAGAAAATACCAACTTTGTGTTGTGGTTAAATATTTGTAGTCCCCTGCGTTGTCTATCAAAAGAAAAACAAACAAATGTCTATGGAGTTAATACTCCAATATCGCATAGTTCTGCAATAACTCGGTAGATGGCGGTAAACCCTGCCAGGACAAGTTCAATAAAACCTAAAAATATACATGCCTTGCTGGTATAACACATAATTGACTTAATAACTAACAGTCTAATAATGTAGTATTAAGCCTAAGCCTTTATAATAGTAGGCTGCAAATATTTTCATTAGAATAATGTTATTGCAACAGCTTTATTACATATTATATTATAATGAAAATATTTTATTTCCAATTTCCCCGGTGGCCATTTATAACATTACATAACAACACAGTCAAAGAGCATATTCAATTAACAGGCATGTCTCCTTATGATTTACAGGGTGGTTTTAAATTGGTTGGGCCTTTTTTAATTTGCCGTGTACATGTACCACTATTTATTTATTGAAATCTCGAATGCACAAAATACATAGAACTAGTTAGTACTAGTTCTATGTATTTTGTGCATTCGAGATTGTAGTAGTCTATAACCTAATACGACGCGTATTTTCTCCCAGTCTTTCTTAGAGTAGTGCTGAGAAACCAGCATTATCACTGTACTTTCATTTATAAGCCAAGTAAATTTTCATTAGTCCATTTATTGGTGAAAACCACGGGAAAAGCCGTTTAGTAATTTTTAGCAAATTCAAATCGGAGAGACAGACAGAAAGACGTAGACGGACAGACGCTAGATTTTGTTATATCTAATTTTGACTGCCAAATTAAACTCATTATTTTCTATTTCAGACTGTCAAAACAAAGTATACAGACATAAACATAAAAGTTGGTCTTAGTTATTTTATTTTGCGTTCCCGATATGCATATTAACCAAAGGATATAACAAATTAAATTACATGATTTCTAAAACAAGCTGTATAGCTCAAACAAAATGATAAGGCGCCAGCAACGAATTAATTGTAATGCAAACTTTTATTTGAACTGTCTACTCGTTAACTTAAATGTAAATTGATTCGACGAAATAGTATACAGGATAGGTTGTAAAACTTAATTTTATGAACAAGGATTACGTGTATTAGATCTAGCGCCAAGGATGCAGATGCAGTAAATTAAGATACAGATTCTTAATTATAGGCAGTGATATGATATATGTATAGTAGAGAGACTACAAGACTGCTACGCAGAGGGTCTTAAGTTCAAACTTAGGCATACCACTGAATTTTCGGGAAATATAATAGAAAAAAATAAACAAGATAAATGTAATCAATTTTATCGTTTCGGGGCTCTGCGGAACGGGTGCCTCGGGGATCGGGGACCTAACGGAATAACCCGAATTTTCAAAGTTTAGTGTTTAGTTCATTAGTGATCTTGAAGAATTTTTTACTTACTACCACTTAGGAAGTGATGATTTATCACTTACTAAGTGGCGAAAAATATCTTCAGGAGGTCGGTGGGCTTAGCGTTATCATAATAAGTAGAGACCTGCGCTCAGCAATGAGACAGATTATAAATATGGCTGACGATGATGTATTAAATCAGGAAGTCTAATTGCCGGATGGTGATGTTCTCATACATATTCCGTACTTTTCTCAAAATATACAATTACAGGCCTCAGACTGAATAAAAGTGAAAGTAGAATTTTATTCATAATTCAATTCGTAAATAAAAACAATTTTTTTTAACCATCCAATCTTTAGAAAATAAGAACTCAGTATTATTTTTAACCAACTGCCAATGTACACTAAATACGTAACTAGTTATTTGTAAAAGATCAACAAAAACACATAGATAACACCATTAAAAATAACGCAAAGCCTCACACGCCATCACCAGGCTGTATATTCAACTCTACCTAGCGCTATCTATGCTCTTTATATCTTTATAGTCTTTATCTTGAATTATCATCTGTCTGTCCATCTGTACAACTAGTCAGTGAACTGCTGTAGGAATTAATTCTATATTTGTAGACGGACCTTTGACTGCCGGAAGCATTCTACAAACTTTATGTTTACTAACATCTTCATAGAAAAGACATAAACGCGCGCGGTTGTAATTTTTACATTTAATTTCTTGTTTGAAGTTTGTTTATGCCTGGTATACATGGCAGCGACTTTGATCGACGATGACTTTCGATGAAGATGAAATATCATCAGGATTATTGTAGGTATATGGATATACTTGAAGACATACATAACGCTAACAATTTACAGATAATTATGTATATTGTGAGCGGTTTCCTTCAGTTAGAGCTTTATGCTTTATCTGATAAACCTATTTGATGGATGACAAATCATTATTAATTCAATACTTTTTAGCGTTAACATTTTGGCCCGGACGTATCTACGTTTTGCTGAAATTAGTAATTAGAGCAGTAGGTAATATATAGATATATGGATAACTAAAATCTCTACTTACGTACGAGGTGCTTCAAAATATTTGCATAAAACACTTTTTTGTCAGGAGCCAATCTAAGTCACCAAGCCGAAGCCTGTATCTTCGAACGATTGCAGATTGAACCATCAAGCAGCCTTTCATCAACGCCGTATATGCCTAAAGCCTTATCCGTAGAACAAATACGGAACCTCATTACTCAGAATAACAGTTATAAAGTCAGCACCAAAGGTTTGGTGAAGTCTCAATTACGGCACGTTCCCATAAGAAATGTTCGTGTGTTGTGTTCGTGGGCCATTACTCCGTACCACCACGAACCGCTCCAAGCTAGGAGTACTGTTTCCCATGTATTAAGGACTTGCCTAGAATTGTGTATCTCCAGTCTTCTGGCTAATAGGAAACTCTAATCATATGTAATAGGAAAGTTTTATTTCATATTTAGTACCATACGTACGTAATAACACTTTTTCTGTTAAGGTATCGATATTTTGTCGAAATTAATTATCAAAAAATAATTATCCAGACAACTAGCCTTACGATTCAAAAATACAGGTGTTATATTTTACCTTTAATTAACCCATATGAGCAGACGTTATTCTTAATATACCGACGCCTAATCCAAGTGCCGACAATTATAAAAAGAAAGACATTACAACTCTGTAATTTCATCACAAACTCTTATAGCTAAAATATTATAAACAGATGATCAAACAGGACATACAGAAAAAATATGCGTACAACTTTATTAAATATATAAAAAAACATAATTAAACAACAAGACAGGCCCTGTAAAACCACCTTCAGTATTTAACCTCAAGCACACACAGATAGAGATCTCTAAACCCGATTAGTAAACTAACTATAGGTTAACTGCCTCACTAGCGGTACTAACGAAAAATATTCTAGTAAACGCCATACAGATCGAATCTTGTCATAAACTTGTGATATTATTGTGCCGATTTCGCACGAAGATTGCCGATGTTGTACGAAGATTACAAATGCTCGCGATTGGTATCACGGTGTTTTTAATTTTACGAGTGTATTGCTGAGTATAATGACGACGCATATCCTGTGCGTCTATTTGATGTGTTTTACCTGTTTCAACTGCCGTGTGTGGAAGGTCCGATGTCTTCTGTAATATTATATTTACTTGCTTGTATACTTACCTATATTTGCCTGCTGTTTAGTACGGCCGGATCGGATAGGTACGATTTCAAGAATGTGTTTTATGTTTGGTTATGGAGGATTTAACTACCTTTCGTTTGGGATGTGTTTTACTGAAGTTATCAAAGTATATCAAATCTAGATACAATTTCGCATTTATTATAATTGATTAAGGTAGCCATTTTTAAATCATCCTCGCCCAGCTTCATCTCGGTTTCGGTAGCTATCTGGTCTTAACAACAGATTTTCAACTGAGTGACTGCCGTTTAACATCCGCCACCCAAAGGCATAGCGACATTTCATTTATAACCAGTGTCAGTATATTCAGAGTACTGCTAATCCATAACGACTGTGTCAGATCTTCATGACAGCCAAGGTCGATGTTTAACGTACTCCTCGAAGCACGGAGCAAGCGATATTTGACAATTTAAGATTTCGGTTTGCAAATACTTCGGAAAATTCAAAATGGCGTACAAACAAAACAATCATGGCACCCAAATCCAGACAATCGTTTCTAAACAGTTTTACTTTTCAAGCGTCACTCAATTCCAGTGAATCAGGATACACCAGTAATAAAAACAGTCTCATCGTCTGCATGGTAATTCGTCCATCGTTTAACATAGAGCCGCATGCGACTCATACAGTTAACATACATTACGCTAAGTCCAAGAATATTGACTCAGTGACCACACGCTTTGGACCACAGCCAATGGTGGCCATTCTGTTGTGTCTCGGCAAATTGTTTTGTAAAGCAAGTGAGTTGATCGTTCGACTGTAATACTAAGTTTCTATACGAAATATCTTGAATTATTTCTAGGTTTTGAAATTACTATGCCCGCTCTAGGTATAAACCCTACGTTGTGTATTAATGTTCTTAGCCCATTTTTTTATTTTTTTTTTATTTCTGCCGAACAAATTGACTGCATGCTGCCTGATGTTAAGCAGTCAGTGAAGTCCCATAGTGATGGCCATCATCCCAGCAGCCAGCATGGTTTTATGGCATGATGGCCCTCACCTCGACGGCCTTGAGAAAAGCCTTTTCACGCCCAGCTTAAAGGACCCAGGATCATAAGTGGAGTGAAACACGTGGGCTGGTAAAGAGATCCACTCTTAATGGTACGGCAGAGATAAGAGGCGCCGAACCGTTTGGTGCGTGACGGTATCTGTTCTACCGTGTAAGAGTGGCACCTTAACCCAGCACGAGTCGTTCGTTCCATGTGTACTCTATAGGCTATGGCCTAAGAACATTCACTTGTGGATCATACAAAGTGTTTTCTCTTGAAGGGATCGAACCACTTAGCGTAGGTCTGGAGAGCGAGGCGACCACATAAACCATTACGCTAGACGTCAATTATTCAATTTATAAAATATGTTAATTAAAAATAGATTACTTTCATGTTTTACTCATAATATTAATTATGATTAGATGCCTTATATATAATTTTAGTGGGTATCTAAAAGTCATCCATCCCTTTCTTTCAATCACTAAGAAAGTAGGAAGGGAAATCAAACTCAAGGTATACAATTAACTTAATTTTGTTTTCTAAGAACTACAGAATAACCGCCATAGCAACTGTCTAGCGTTAGTACATTACCTGTACTCTTCTAGTAAACTGATTAATTAATATTAATTTGTTGACACCGTTTTCACTACTGTGAATAATTTAAACCGTAGTTTTCTATCGGTTTGTTCAATTTTATCTGGCTGAATATAATGTTGCGGCACCTTTCGTATAAGAATATTGAAGGAGAGACAAAAATTCAGATCCATTACTTTATATCCAAAATATGTTTAACTAAAATATTATTCCAAAGGTAAAAAGTATTTCAACAGGTGGACAAACTAAACAGTTCGGACACATTTCGTCCCTTTCAGACAACCATTATTAAACAGAGACGCAGATTAAAATTTGATCTGCTTGTTAATACATAATATATGTTACGCATACTTTGCCTGTAACTTATTTCCAACACAATCAAAGTTCATAGTACCATCATAAAGTATCGGATTTAGAATATATTAAATATATCGACTTCTTATACACATTTAAAGTACAGTTACTTTTATTAACATAAACTTTAATATTAACACTTTTACAATAAGAATTTGTAACGTTTTTTAACAGTCAATTGGCATGCGATGGCGACCGCACGAATAAAAAATAATTTAAATTCCACGCGTTTTATTGAGATTTATTTATTTTGTTATATTTAATGACTTTTATTAAGTGGTTAAAGTATTTTCTAGTAATAAAAGCGATAGAGTATCAGTGTTATTTAAATAATGTCTAAAGGCGTTATCAATCAATATAAAATTTCACGATATAGACAAAGAAAGATCTATATAAATTGACTAAGATAACATAAATTATTTATTTCAGTTGTAATAAAAAAATTACAATCGTAAATAATAGTAGTAATTATTCTATAGGTTACTACATATTAATAAGCAGGTTTTGATCTAGATTTTTTATCCTATACATACTATTTCTTCTTTTATTTAATCACATCATATATGATCGACAAAAGATTAAAGGCACAAACAAAAGCTTCACTGCCTTCGTGGTCCAGTGGATAGCATATGCGACTGCTGATCGGAGGTCCCAGGTTCGATTCCCGGGTCGGGCAAAAGTGTTACTGGGTTTTTCCGAATAGGTACTCAGTAGCAGCCCGGAGTCTGGTGATGTGCCCGGTAACGGCAATTACGTGGGACCTAAAAATGCATGGCGAAATGTGGGTGTAATATTGACACCTCTGCCTACCCCTTCAGGGATACAGGCGTGACACTATAAAAAAAAACCAAAAGCTTCAATGGCTACATCGCATTTAATTTTAATAATCCTCCAATAATATTTTATCAAATCAATACAAACGTTTTTTATCTATATTAAATTTTTCGAAATTGTATGATCTTGAAGATTCGTTATATAAACGGATTAGCCATCTTGATATTGCAATAAATAATTGACAGTTTGGTACAAATATATATTGGTATAATAAGATTAGTATAGAGTTATTCGCGATATTATAATGTTAGGAGGTCAAAGGTGACTTATTATAAGAAATATTGGCTTTTAGAATTACGGTATCAAGATTTTAATATAAGGTCTGGAATTAATACGAGAATGAATAGATCTACTTATAAGATTATAATTATACACATATTGCTCAGTACCGGATCTTGTTAAATGGTATAAAGAAACTAAATTATGATATCCCTACTAATATTATAAATTTAAAAGTGTGTATGTATGTATGTATGTATGTATGTTCCATTTTCACGCTAAAACGGCTGAACAGATTTTGTTGATATTTAATATAGAGATATATTGGACCATGGAGACGGACATAGGCTACCATAAGTAGCAAAAATTAAACTGGGAGGGATTGTAGGGAGGGTAGAAGTTTATAAGGCACAAATTTACCTCTCGGAAGTAAGAACGCATGCGCTAATAATTGAGTGTTGCGCATGTGCTAACATATCTGTCAGTACTGTCACGTCATCCATAATGTCATATTGTGCACGTTGAAAAACCAGCCAGTTACATTCAGTACAGCCAAAGAGGTTTGATTACTAATAATACATTCGAAATAATAAAATACTTTTGCCCCGACCTATTACATGAAACTGTTCGCATATATAAACTATAATAATTATATAATAAGCTTAAACGGCTGAAACGATTGTCCCTACTAATATTAAAAATGCGAAAATGTTTATAGAGATATATTGTGATGTTATTATGTACCTTTCAGTAGATAATGGTAGATAATGTCATGGATACTGACCGAGATACTTTGTACCCCATAGAGTTTCTGAAGTCTTTAGAATAATCAGGAGAGTCTTCACATATCTTGAGACTGAAAGTAGATTTGTGTTACCCCGAATTGAACGCGCGCGAAGCGGCGGGCAAAAGCTAGTTATTAATATGTCTGATTAGTGCGCAATTTTATTTGCACTCCATTGCTTGCATTGAAAACTTATTTTTGAAGGTACTATTAATATCAAGAACATGTATGTTCTCATGAATTTGTTGAGTTTTAGAAATTAATATATACAAAATATAAAACTTGTTACCTTAAAAAGGATGTGTGCTATCTAATACTTCATTTTAGAACAACCCTAATAAAAATCTTTATCATAAGTATATGTATCTAGACGTTATGGCACACCGCGGATACAAATAGGTATAACTAACTATTATACAATTCCAAAGATTACATCAAAGCGTCCAACAGAGCTGGAAATATAAACGCAAAAGCAGATTCCTGCCTCGATTCCTTGAAACCTTCAAAGGGCACAATGTTTTATAACCTAAAATAAACCTTAACACATGTTTCATAAAGTAGTAATTTATTCAACCCCGACACAGCCTCCCGCTGAGCGCGTTAGCAGTCCAATTCAAAAAATAAAATATCAATTTTTTAAATAATAAAATCTTAGAGCAGTCACACGAAGTCATAGCGACCAAAGTTTATGCGTCCATCAACTGAGTAAGAATTATTTAAATTTACACCTTACGCGCTTGTAATAAGGTTGTAAAACATATTCGGTAGGTTGTTAAGTAAATTGGTAACAGTGTAAGGAATCGCATAAATTCGAATAAAAACGTCAAAAATGAATTCTCAAGATCGTAATCGCAATAAAGTTAATAATATCGCGATGAAATTTGAAATAAATAAAAATAAACAATTGATGGGTGTTGTCGTTAAGAATTAGTGTACAATGCTATACGATTTTATGGGACTGTCTTTTTTTGGGTGCACGACTTTTTCGTAGCTTAAAAAAAGGAATTGGAATATATTAATTTGGGTATTTGGAGCATTCGACTAATCGAGATTTGCGAATTCATTAATTATGCAAAACATTTAGAAATATTTTTTTGCTTTTGGTTTTGATATTCCATTGCGGCTCCTATTATGACACATGAATTTCGATTAAAAATATGAGCAAACGAATCTATTTCTTTAGTAAAATATACATGATACACTTCTTCAAATCTCTTGGGCACTATCCGACCTCTTTATTACCAAATGATTGTTATATACAACCCATTTATTAATCATATCCAGCCAACCATTTGTAAATGAAAATGTGAAACCTAAATGTTCATTTAAATGTCTCATTATACATTATTTAAGGTGCGTACTAAAATACGGCGCTTGCGAGGTAGCTGCGACATAATTTAGTCCCAATAATGACCACAATCTATCGACGAGACGCTATTGGTCGGCGAAAACTTAACTTTGTACACTAGATAGTAGGTATTTTATTGGACATCTCATTTTATAAGCTATAGCGATTAATACATGTAATCAACATTAAGGCTTAATGCCTTCGCAGATGTCGAATTTGATTAATTTGTTTGACATGTGCTTACAAGGTGCTAAGGTGGGTTTCACATTTACGAGTATTTCTTTATTAACGCCAGCGAAAGAAGCATGATATCTATTGGGACAAAATCTTTAAGTTCATGAAGCTTAAGATCAGCCGGCATTTTGACAGGCTTCAATGTAAAAAAAAGCATTTTTGTGAACTAGGTTTTTTTAAATACCTATAAACAAATTATTACTAACCTTTAAATAAAGGGCTCTTATACTGATATGTCTATCATAAAATGACGGTTCCTTGTCCCTTCTAAGGAATTTCCTCATCGACGGGGGTCAAAATATAAAAGTGAAGGAATGACTGACCAATTCCATACACAGTCGCAATTCTTCAAGCAATCTCCCACGAACCCGCTACACACAAAAATGTCAATCTCTAGCCAGTTATCTGACGGTCAAAGATCAGCACATCAAATCTAAGCGTAACAGCAAATTGAGACACCTTAACTTTACACGATAAATTCCCGCCCTCTGTTCTTCAATCACACCGTAGCCGGGTCATAAAGTTTCGCGTATTTCAGTATTACTGCATCCGCAGGCTCAAAAGAAGCCGACGGTGTAAGGAAGTCGCATATGCTGTGGCTTTGTAAGGAGGCTATAACAGAATCAATTTAAATTTAGAATCTCAAAACATGGCCACTTTAGATGACAAGATTGAGTTGCGGTCTTCGGTCATGAAACGGCGCCTCACTGTTTAAGGCATTAGGCACTCGGTCGAAAGGTAGAATATTCGTAAAGTACTTGTAAACATAAGCTTACAATTCGAATCATTAATGTGAGTGACCAACAATGAAAATACCTTTTTATTAAAAACGAAGACACTGGATAGGAGAAGTAAGAATATATTCATAATATGGCACTTAGACATTTAGAAGTTAGTGAGAGCCAATCGAAGTTTTCTTACTGCTCTTTTAACTTGTAAATCTTATTAAGATTCCTTACATCACAACTGTCACAATAAAGTACTTATTTGCCTTCCGACCTCTTGTTAAAAGAAAATTAACATAGAATTTATTTCTCGATCTTTTCGTACAAGTCAACTTCAAAGGGCGCCGTCGATCGGTTAGATGTGCAACAACGCCTTACTTGGAAAGTACTACACAGACTCAGTTCATTTAGGGCATTTTAATCAAATTGTACGAGTAAATTAAACTATAAAAAGGTCCTCAAAGTTACCTTAGTAATTTCAAGACTGGTTTTTCATGCATTTCCCATTTGCTGAAAGATTTGTTGTGACACTTATTGCAACTAGTATACTTAGGCAAATATCTAATCTGCGTGATATTTTATGTTGCTTCATATACTTTTCACAGACAAAAATAATCCGTCTACAGAAACTTGCATAATCGGTGCTGCTAAAATTACTTCAGCTCCTTTTGACCGCATCAAGAAATAATAAATCCGTTGCTTCGTCTTTGTCACAATTGCGTTACTGAAAAATTGAATAAAATAAGTTACAAATTATGATAGGTTAAAGTTCTTTTTTGAGTAACTAATAGTAAGATGAAAAAAGGCTGAAACGTCTACTCGGCCTGTTTCGCCAAATTAGTGATTTGTTACGTCAAAATCTGCTTACCTCTCAAACCGTGAAGATACAACTTCAATCACACTTAACTAGCAGAACGTAATTCTAATGAATTCCGTTTAATCCAAAATCAGTTTTACTATTACTTATTCAACTAAACCCGCTCTGGGGTTACTCGTGTCAGACTTTCTAGTGCACATAACAGGTCATTCAATTACCCACTCAATACCTTCTTAATAAGGTAGAAATTCATCCAACGCGTTATAAAACAGTCAGCTAGAATTGCCAATGAAAAATCTATCTTGCGGCTGATAGATTAAAGGTTGGCTTTCGATTGAAAGGGGTTGTTTTTCATGGGCCGAAGGTACTAAAAGGTGGCTTAGCACTTTCCGAGGGTCGCGGGATGATACCAACCTTTCACGCGTGGTTAATTCTACAATGGGCGCGGTTAAGCAAAATCTTAAGACGGTGAATATTTTATAGTATATTGTGGCCATTGTTGAACAGTAGTGAACTTTAAGAACTGCGGACTATCACGTAGATGACCTGTTTAAATACCACTCGATAAGTGAGAATCCACTGATGAAAGTTGTTTGTTCCTTTGGCAGTGATGCGCAAGTGTTTGATTATAAAATAACCTCAGCTTCCACATACAATTAAAACTTTGTTCGAACCTTAGTCTTAGTAATTAATGTGTACAGACTTAAGTAAGCTTTGACAATTATTGTGTAATTAAAATAAGTAATTACTAAGAAAATCTGAAAGTCTTTCTGTAATGTAATTATTGGCCTATGATCCCCGTTCAGTTGAAGAGATATTGAGAGATCTTTCTCTTTACATTTCGATTGAACCTTCAGTAAAGTCTTTGAAGCTTACAGCCAACAGCTTGTATTATACACAGTACTTACTAAGCTTTACAACTTGGTCTGTTGATACGTCTTTTAATGCTGTAGGAGAAAATTAATGAATGTTTACATCTTAACCCAATCGTTTAGCCATTTTCATATCTGCAATCTCTATAAACTGAGGCATTTATTATCGAAGAAAAACAAAACTTTAAATAGCACACATTTTTATGTTATCGTATAAAGTCTTTCTGGCAATTTCAAAAGTCTAGGAATTTTGCGTTTTATTAGAGTAAATTTTACCTAAGGTAAGGCCAAAGGTAAGTGCCGCGCGCACCGCATGACGACCGCATGACGAGACGTTGCCGCTCCGTGGACACAGTTTTGATTGTTTATACGCAAGATGCAAGCATTCGTCTTGCAATCGTCAATTGACGAAAGCGTGCGCATGACGTGCGGTTTACGTGGACAATAGGCCTAAGGTTTTAGCCTAAGCGAAACACATGTACATTTGTCACCTGATTTATTAGTGTTACAATCACCCTTCTCTTTATAACTATCCTATTCTCACAAAAAATAATATCATTTTCTGTAATTAAATTTGTGTCTATTGTAGAACGCTCTTAAAACCGCGCATTCAATACATTTCTCTTGATCTGGTGTTAGTACATTTATTGAAACTGCTGCTGATTGTATGCTAATGCTGACCATCAAAGCTTCTGAGTCAACCACAGATTTGTGTGGTCCGAGACTGAATAGACCACAGTGTTTCTCACGTCGTTGTGATGGACAGCTGCTAGAAATGATACTGGTATTAAAAGCGTGAGTTTTCTGGCCGATAAATAAGTAAGCGGAGAATTCATACGCCGCAGTAATTTTGTAAAACAAACCTGTACTCCATGAGTTCAGAGCTGCAAGAAGCTGGTAATCTATCATACAGGTCTTCTAGTACGATACTATTGTTATAAATATTGTTCGTATTTTTTTTGTGAAATGAAAATGTACTTGCTGTAATGCTATGTGAGAAAATACCAACTGAAATTATTATTAGAAGAAAAAATTAATGTCATATTAAAATCCATATTTCCTAGTGGCGAGACCAATAGACTACTATGCAGAACATCTTCAAACCAACACGGCACATACCGCTGACTTTTCGAAGTTCAGTGCGTAGTAAATTGTTAAATATCGTTTGACCTGTGCCTCGGAGATCACGTTAAGCCGTTAGTCCCGGCTGTCATGAAGTTCTTTGACTGTCGTTATGGGGAGTTGGTACCCTGGAATGTACTAGTCTAAACCATAGAATATCGATATTCTTTTGGGTTGCGGAGGTCAGACAGCCGCTCTGTGGACAATCTAATATTTTGTCCAAATTTGGCAAACAAGAAAACGGATCTCGGGTTTTCTCTGACCAGATTGGAGACATCCTAAAAAAGGACAGGTCAGAAGTACCCTAAACAGAAGAGCATGCATGAGAAACTTGATCTAAGTGAATGAAGCAAGAGGTATGTCAGGATTGTGTCAATTGGCGTTCCGTAGTCTCTGCCTACCCCTCCGGGGAACAGGTGTGAGTCTATGTATGTATGGATCTCGGGTTACTATGCAAATGTCTTGGATGCAAGCGGGATAACATTAGAACAATGATGATACAAGTAAGTGATAAGATTGCCTTCATTTTACTAGTAGGGCCACATAAACTGCTCCGCAATTACGCACTTAAAATTACAGATAATTATCAGTTCCTGTATTGAATTTTACAAAGTCAGTTTCCCTCCAGAAATGTGTGCGTTTAACGGTGCCCGCTTTTTTAACAGGCGAATTCCTATGAATTTAAAGTACATGCAAGTCTCTGGAGTTAATAGCATTGCGATAAAGCTTCTATATTTAAGACTTTTGACATCAACTTACATAGGAAAGTGTATGTTTATCATGGTCTGGGTGTTCCTATGTAAAATATCTATGTATTTACAAAAATAAACTACATAATAATATATTATGTATGTTTATCCATTATCTAGCAACCATAGTACAAGCTCTGCTTAGTTTGGGACTAGATGGTACACATACTACTATACTACATAATTATATTCATCATCGTCCTAGCGTTATGCCAGTTGTATCCAAGACTTACACGCCGTGGAGCCCGGGGTCCGCTTACTAGTCTAACCAGATATGACTGCATATCAACTTTACTACTATACTACCTATATTATTATGTCTCAATCCAAATCTGCATGTCCGTTGTCACGGTAGGGTGGCAGCACGTGTTATTGGCACAGTTTCGGTGCGTCCTTAGACGACGCTTGCCACACATCCGTGCTCACGACTGTAACCGTCCCAAACGACGACAATACGGGATGATTCAAATTTATGCACCATTTCTTGGCGTAGGATAGCTGTGGATTGATTGGCACTCAATATTTTTTGTATATGTGCAGGTGCAAAGAGAATTGAGACTTTGAGATCATCATCATCATCAGCCCTTAACAGTCCACTGCTGGACTAGGCCTCTCCTTTGAAAAGAGGAATTGGCCTACTATAGTCTATACCACGCTGGCCAAACGGATTGGTATAGGGCTTGTATCAAGTTTCCCTTCTCTTACAGTGGTGTTCTCTGCATAATATGCTCCCCCTGTCGGCTCTTACGACACCCATGGGATGATATGGGGTGGTGACATTCCATATTCTTAATCCGTTACCACACGTACGAGACTTTGAGATACTTATCAACTATTTCGGTTCCGACTATACAATCTGTATATAAAAAATCCTTGCGTTACTGACTGACAGACACGCTACAGCTGAAACTACTGGGCGCAAGTAGGTGAAATTTGGCATGTATGTTCCTTGGGGACCGTAGGGGTGCACAAAGAAGGGATTTCCCGAAATTCCCACGTGATTGGGAAGAATGATTAAATTACACATTATGTGCGGGCGAAGCTGCGGGCGTCTTCTAGTTGATTCTAAGATTGGCATTCAATATTCGCAACCTAAAATAAGTGCATCTTAGGGTTGCTAGTGTGAACAACTCACAAGGTTGGCTTCTGGTCTCGCGGTCGTATGAGGTAAAGACACTGCATGTCTTCCAAAATCTACCGTAAGTTAGTATCTTCTTGGGTTTACACGAATGTTACACATTGAAATGAAACTACGGCTTACGGATTCTAGC
Organism: Euclidia mi; assembly: GCA_944739405.2. Lineage (NCBI taxonomy): Eukaryota > Metazoa > Arthropoda > Insecta > Lepidoptera > Erebidae > Euclidia > Euclidia mi. The sequence continues at coordinate 53,247,826 of OX123200.2, read as the reverse complement.
GTGATATATTGGTTTTAGTTAAATTACATTTAAACCAAATAATCGACATAGAACTTCATTTTACAGTAAGTTTTCATCATAGGTACACCTAGGTTACCAATGCATCTAGGTTACCAATAAAAAGTATGAATAGGTACATTACTGTCTCCACAGAATAGGTGAAGGTTACAATCCACCATCACGGTACGCGACTTGGCAGTGAATCACGTCGACCTATTTAGCGCTACTACGACGTATCATTGTGACGTCATATAGATGTAATTAGAAGACGTACATGTAGTACCGCTGTACATATTATTATGGACGATTGTTGTACGAATATTAAGGCGGCTGTCCATTTCTGTAGAACGTAAATGACGAAGTTTGTTTGGCTAAAATGATTCATAGATATAGGTAACAAATAAATAGAATCTTAATGTGACCACTGTTGAAGCATGTGTTGAAGTCATGCTGAAACGTCCGTGAAATATAGGGTATTTCACCTTTATTTTCAAATAATAAAGCGATATAGACCATATACATAAATTTTTACGACAAAGAAGTGTAACCTTTTACAATAACTTATTGCGTTAGTAGTATTGGATAGTTACTTATTCCCAAATTAAACAGTTTAGAACATTTAAAGGCAAAGATACTGTCATTCAAACTACTAAACTGTCTAAAAATGTACACAACTATGTAAATGTAGAATCTTGTAACTTTAAAATTTGACGTTTATAAGCGTTACATTGTAATCTAAGTAAACAAAGGGACTTTGACAACCGATTTAGGCAATAATACGGCTTAATGCATAAGTATGTACTTTGCATGAATAATATTTCGTATGCTACTGAATTGCATTATAATATGAAGCAACACCCTATACGAATGCAATGACAGTTTACGTACGGTACAACATTCAATTTTGCATCACTATATCCCGGACGTGGCGCTTCCACACAAACTCATAAATCGGATATAAGTGACGGTTTCGTAACACTAACTAGTTACGTCCGACGCTTACGTTGATATAATACTTCTAAGTAATCCTTCAATTTTCTTGCAGCTGTCAGTTTTTTATTGTTTTTTTGGCGTTGGTAGCAGACTAGTCACTGAAGAGCTAGAAGAGTGAAAGAGGAATATATATTCTGGCTACATGGCCAGGATGCAAGAGAAAACTGGTGGGCTATACTGGTGGTTCTTAGCCCAATGAAATATAGCAGTTCGTATACGACTGATCTTTTAGGCTATCGGTTAGCGATCCTGATTACAAGTCTTTAAATGATAATTAAAATTATTTGTGAAAGCTATGTATATTCAATATAAAAAGTTGAACACAGTTCAATATAATATTGCAAATGAAAGTGAGTAAGACTGTGAGTAGACAATTGCCGCAGGCTCTGCTTAATTTGGCACCAGATGACTACGTGTGAATTATCCGATGATATTAGGTACTGATACTTTCTATTCTCTACATTCACTAACTAGATAGTTCATTCCAAATATTTTCCAATCTGGGATGAACTACCCTCTCCAGTTTAAATTGGCAAGACTCTTCTACTGAATAAACCGACTGAAGTAACTTTCAACCTGTACAGAAGCCAGCCTAAAGGATTAGTATCTATAATTTATGAGTATCGTCTCTCCATCATGAATGTCATATATATTAATGACCGACGAGATTAACGGCATAATGTACTCGTATGGTACGAGACGGCGGTAAATTAAAGCCGCTCATTTAAGACTGTGGTGTCTAAATAAATAGTTTTCGCGGCGACCTAAGGCACCGATACATTTTGTGGCCAGTATCTATGGCTACTTCAGACTGACCAGCTAACAAAAAAAAACAATTTTGTCCAGTGCCATTTCATATAAAAGACAGGCATCAGAGGGTTTGTCTTTGCTCATATTATTTTTCTTCCAACAAATAAGGTGTATTCACGCTTGAACGCGGCATTTAGCTATATGTAGTTAAATTGTAGTAATTTTCCGACTAAAAACAACCGTGTTATAATTTGTATGAACTTTATTAGGCTTCTTTTATGATAATTTCAGCACGTAGACTAGTAAGTTCACTGGTTTGCAAAGAGATTTTTAATGTCATTTCTTTACTTTGGTTATAAGAAATCACCAACAGCCATGAGTTATACGTTATGTTAGAAATCAGTACATAACTCTACTTTATACTATATACACAAATGTACATCGCCCGTCACAATTGCGAGGATGCCAACCTTAACCTTTGTTACAATGTAGGCCCATAATATGTATCAAGCTATTACCTTAGTACATTACACTTGCGTTCCAACATTGTGGCACAACATTGATATTATTTTATGGCGTAATAAGAATTTGATGAGACGTTATTAGAAGTGAAGGTCGTGTACGGCAAAGTGTTCCAACGTGACACAAGGTTGTCTAACTACGCTACAGTCTTCTGACCTCATGAGTTATTTCATAATCCGCATTTACATCCTTTGTTTTATAGAAATCGACACTGTAATTTTGACTAAATATAGACTTTTTGATAACTGCTGTGAATTTTTCCGATGTACGAATGCTTTGAAGTGTTTTGTCATTTCGTTTCTTGATGTGTGAGTAAGGTAATACAGGAAGTAGTTGTGTATGTGTGGGTTTTCAACTTCAATTGCTTGCTTCAGCACGCTCGTGATATACACTTAAGAATTGCGCAAAAACATGCTTATGAATATTAAGACTTGTTTTTATTATTTAAACATATTAGAACACTCTAGTACAATACTCTTCATAAGAATCGTATTTTTGTTTAGCTTGATATTAAGTCGTCCGTGTAGTGGCGGATTAAGAATACGGAATGTCACCACCCCATATCATCCCATGAGTGTCGTAAGAGCCGACAGAGAGAGCATATTATGCAGAGAGCAGCACTGTAAGAGAAGGAAAACTTGATACAAACCCTATACCAACCCGTTTGGCCAGCGTGGTATAGTAGGCCAATTCCTCCTTGCAAAGGAGAGGCCTAGTCCAGCAGTGGACTGTTAAAGGCTGACGATGATAATATAAAGTTATTGTTTTAAAACAAGCGTACTCAGTCTGTTCTCTGCAAAGTAAGAATGTTGGATTCGCACAAATCACAGAATTTTCAAACAAAACAAAGTCAAGGTGCTATTTGGATTAAAATCCTACATACATACATACATAAAGTCACGCCTTTTATCCCCAAAGGGGTAGGCAGAGGTGTATTTCGTAAAGTTGTAAAATCCTGTCGTAGTAATTAACCTTTTGTATCTATATAAATTATATGTACTAAGTGGAATTTACATATTCATATATTCATGACACCTGACATGTGTTGGTGACAAAAAATCAATCAAGAACCAGTGCTTGATTTTCATCAATACTTATTCCAATATCACTTAAATTAAATGTTTTATATATTTTGTCTTTATTCGAGTTTTTAAATGTTATTCATTTAAAAAGCCTATTGTACTTTATGTTTACTTGTAACAATCACAAAAGCTCTCTCTATGGCACAGCAGCTGAAAAACAGCCGAAACATCTGTCAATCATCAATTTAAAGCGCCATAGTCTTTCATATTTATATAACTATAATCCCACGTCAGTTTTAAGTGTAATCGTCATAATTGCGTATATATGACGTCATTTAGACGTAAACACAAAAACTCAAGTTAATTATACACGGGTGATATATTTATTTGCACGACTGTGTTAGTTTCGCGTTATGACTGGAAACGGATTTGTTTATATGGTGGTTTCTTAAACACTACTTATTTATCAAACATATGTAATGTTTTTTATTTCTGATACATTTGTTTTATTTATTAACAGATTTTACGAAAACACATTGCAACTTTCCTGAGAATTCCGCAGCCCAACTGTCTCTTTGAGATACTAAATACTTTACTGAGTGTGGATACCTATAATTTAGGCCAGAAGGATATTTGAATTCACTGACTCCCTTTGACGTCTTGCATACTATCTGAGGCAAGTGTAAGTAACAAACAATACTTTAATAAGTAGAAAATGTTCTCAAAATATGATTTCCACAATTGACCACTAACATTTCATATTATTTCAAGACACTGGCTACTTAAAATAATGCGTCATAGAGAATAAATAATCTGTCAACTGTACATACATTACCTACTTGAAGTTTAGAAATCAAACCTTAGGAACGAAACGACTGGCCAAGTTTTAAATACACTATCGCAACGTAAGGCGGAATCAAAGCGAAACCTAATCAAATACCATACGGCAGATGACAGGATTGACGTTATAAAATTCAATACAGTATTTACAAATATATAAAATCCAATTTATCAATTCATATCATTCCCCCACGGGCGGTGACACCTGAATGCACGCGACTGAGGCGCCTCTCATCAATATTGATCCACCGATCGATCGATCGATCTATCGATGAGTTATTGCGCCGGCGTTGTCTGATCTAGATCGATATATTCAACGTGTTGTATCTTATGTTTTACAAGTTTGCCCACGCGTGGGAATTGGACTTGTCTAACGTTTATGGTGTTATACGTGTCAGTTATACAATCGTAGTTTTTATCAGTTTCGTGGTGTATTCACAGTCTTGTTTTGGTGTTAGGAATAAAAACGCTAAAGCTAGATAGATAACGGTGCTACTATCTGATATGGAGATGCTATAAAAGGGACTTTAATATTTGGTCTTCTTTAAGAAACGCGACATTTGGTAATCCGAAGAAATCTATTATTCTGAACACATTTATTTCAACTGCTTAAGTTGAATAATATTTAGTAGTAGGTACTAGTTACAGTCTATTTTTAAAACCTTTAACATTTTGTAGAAAGATGAAGAATTATAGAAGATATCATATTTTTATTGGCAAGGTTTTTTATTTTTCGCAAACACAACCACCATGAAACCATAATATAGCGCCAGGTTTACTTCAAGATCGTGCGTTCCATATACAATTACCTTACAACTATGTCAACATACACAACGTATGTACATTTATATGCAGTTGTAGCCACGTTAGTAATATAACAACTAATTGTTGAAGTGGAGAGGCATTTGCGCAATAGGGCGGGGCGACATCGACCAATCGTTTATGAGTACACGCATACTCATGCTACAAGCCGGCTTTTTGGTGATGACGTCACTCTTGATAAAGATACTGAGCTGCGCTTCGATTAAATGATCGACAAGTTTTGTAATATCAAACGCTATGTCTGAATAAAAGGTCTGCAGAATTTTCGTAATATGATGGCTAGATGTTTCAATGAAAAGTCTGCAAAATTTTCTTAAGTATTTTGTCACAGATATATTTTGAAAGTAGCTTCTTTACGATTGTTGAAATTTTGTCAAATCCTTACTTGTATTACATATTTAGCTTAAGCTAAGAAATACATGGCGGTGTGACATCGACCAATCGTTCCTGAGTACACGCATACACTCGCTACGAGCCGGCGCGGCGTTTTGGTGGTGACGTCACTCCTTGATAAAGATACTGAGCTGGGCTTTGATTGAATGATCGAAGTTTCGTAATGTTGTTGGCTAGATGTTTCTATGAAATGCCTGCGGAATCTTCTTAAGTATTTTGTCAATGATTATATATTTTGAAAGTAGCTTAATTTATGTTAAAGTCATACGAACTATTTAGCGGCAAGTTTATTTTTTCAATTCATACTTATCTGCAAAGTTTTAAAATAAAAAAATACAATAGTATTTAGGTTATGATTTACTAGCGTTTTTGCACATACATATATTTTCTATTCTCAACAATTTATAACCAGGTTTATCAACATTGTTGCTACCATTGCTACCAATTACTACAAATGTGATTGGTATCTGCAAAACCGAAGTATTTTACCTCTAGAACGAGTCTAAACTACAACATTTAAGCACAACTCAGGCACTGAAACAGGCGTACTAAAACTAGTAGCAATAAAACAACAATTCCACTGCACAAGACCCTTTCACAATAAACCGTAGCTTGTGCAAAATTTCTTTTCTTGGAATAGATCGACTTTACGAGTATGACTTTCGGCACCTTTGAGTTTTTAGCTCACAACGGCCGAGTTTTTACTCTTCTTTGTTGGACAATTACTTATTGTTCAGCTTTTTAGTGCAAATTGTTTTAGTATAGGCGAATTTTTTAGCGCTTTCTGCTATTTGGGTGGTGTGATAAGATTTGTAAAGGTAAATATTTGGCTAGGTATTGTTGCGAATATTATGGTTAGGTAGTTTTGATGTTTGCCGGCATTGCGATTTTAAATGATTGTGAAGGGATTAACAGTTTGTAATGTGGTTCTGAATAGACGCAATTTTTGTCTGCATAATCTTTAACTATAGCTTTACAATAGTTTGTAATTATGTATAGACAACTAATGATTTTATTGGTTTACTAGAGGACAGCAGCAGCTACGCCTGCATTTATTTAAATTTACCCTTTTTGGCCGATCCCGTGGGAATTTCGGGAAATCCCTTCTTAGTGCACCCCTACGGTCCCCAAGTCACATACATTCCAAATTTCAGCTTCCTGCGCCCAATAGTTTCGGCTGTAGCGTGTCTGTCAGTCAGTCAGTAACGCAAGGATTTTATATATTAAGGTTTATTAAGATTGTTAAGTTTAATGAAGTATTTAGATACTGTTAATTGTTATACTAGGTATTTTTAACGATATTAACTGGGCTAAGCCTTATGTATTGTGATAATATGTACTTATTACGTAATTACCGTGATTTGTTTGATACTATGTCAGATAAAATAATATGAATAAAATTACTACATAGGTACCTATAATTATATATAGGCTTGCAAAGAGTATCTCATACATACATACATAGACTCACGCCTGTTTCCCGGAGGGGTAGGCAGAGACTACAGAACGCCATTTGCAACGATCTTGACATATCTCCCTTGCTTCATTCACTCCCATCAAATTCCTCATGCATGCTCTTCTGTTCAGGGTACTTCTAACCTTTCCTGTTTTAAGGATGTCTCCGATCAGGGGGGCGATTCAGAATCGTTCGATATCTCATTTGACATTCGATTCCGTTAATTGTCAAACGGGCTACCTCATTTTTTGTCAAAACTATCGCATTTCCTATCAATTTTATGCATTCAGTATGAAGTAAATGAATAAATAAACCGAATTCAATTAATATTTGTTCAAAATATCACTGATAGGCGGCTAAAAGACGAGGACAATAATTTGACATATCGTACGATTACTTGCCGTGACATTCTGAATCGACCTGCTGGTCAGAGAACGTCCGTCTTGGTCTTCCCCTTCGTGCTATCCCAGTGAGTATCTCATTGATAAGTTATAATGTAGTAATCATAGAAAAAAAATATATATCTAATCAGTAGGCAGATCAGGGTTCGAGGATATATATCAAGATATATTTCCGATATATATCTGATATATATCAACCTCGATTCGACGATATATATCTGATATATATCAACCTCGATTCGACGATATATATCAAATGTTTTTGTGATATATTGCAATACAAAAAATGGTTTTAAAAGAATATTATTTTTGCGTTTGTTACTGTATTTCTACTTCCCAAATGTAGATAGCGTGGGAGTAGAGTTAAAACATACTCCCTAATGGTAAGTTCTAATCGAAAAATGGCAACACTTCGACCGGTATTAATGGCATCAGTCCGTTCATTTATTATGTTTATGAAACACATAATTATGCAAATAGTATTCATAAATAATACAATGAAAAAATAATATGACTTTCATAGAAAATTGATATACATTAAACTTGATATATATCCGATATATATCGTAAATATCCGATATTTTGATATTTATAATAAATATCGGATATTTTCGAACCCTGAGGCAGATATAACTAAACACGTAAACCTACACTCAAAACATCAAAAAGCAACACGGTAAGTAATAGCGAAACAAACAGGCACTCGATTGCGTGGGCTTTGTTATTGTATTCGAATGGTATCGAATTGAATCGATATGGCGCAACGGGAGACATTGTGAGGTGACAATGACAGCACCTAGTTTGATCGCTTAATATCATTTGTATTCATGTCTTTTTAAATTAGGCTTGTCGTACAGTATTCATGTTTAATAAATTAGGCTTGCTGTACATTAGCTTATGTCATGCAATTTATTCTGCTTGTACTGATTACTGAGTAAGGTTCGATGCGGTCATTTGAACTGATGGTTTGGATTAAAGTTTTAATAATGACTAACTCTACCGTTATGAATAATATGACATTTGAAAAGATTTACGGCAAGTGGTTGATTTCAGATTAACCTGAGACGTTTCTACTACAAAACTGTGAAGACTAAAAATGCTCTAACTTTCACCAAATGTATGTAGGTTTACCAATTTTTGAACAATGTTTAAGAAATTTTGTCAAATCGGTGTAAAGCCGATATTACAGCATAAACCAAAAGAACAACCCTCGTAAGTACTAGCAGTAACAAAGCAAAGCAACCAATTCATAAAATAATATTAATTCTATACAAAATAGGTATGTCAAATATTTATCTCTAGCAGCCATAAATCCGCAATTACAAAGCAATCCAACAACTTCATATCCCCAGAACTTTACAACTAAACTCAAAACTCCCACCATTATCCCAAAGTGTCAATTGGTGGTGAAACAAAGCGGCATCGCTATCTGCTGATGCTCTACAAAGATGTGTTCTAGAGACACAGGTCACTTGTCATGGGAAGTGCTTGGGTGACTAAGCATTACACTCAAACGTTTGTGTTAAGGTACCGTTCCGAAGACGCGATTAGTCGCGTGCTCGTTTCATTTTTTCGCCTGTTAATTTAATTTATAATTCAATTAGAGGATGCCCACGGCTACGCCCGCAATATTTTTTAATTTACCCGTTTTACCCGATCCCGTGGGTATTTTAAGAAATCCCTTCTTAGTGCACTCCTACGGTCCCCAAGGAACATAAATGCCAAATTTCAGCTTCTTGTGCCGAAAAGTTTTGGCTGTAGCTTGTCTGTCGGGATTTTATAAATATAGATTATGAGTGTGGTATTATTATTAATGGTAATAAGTCAGCCATTTAGGCATTGACATGGTATTGCTGATTTAATGGGTCATGCTATTTTCTTCATAGTGAGCTCACAAATATATTTTTCTGCATGTGATATGATAAAGCAAGCAAAGATAACTCTATTAAGTATGTGCATTTCATTACAAAGCCTTTTAAGTATTAATAAACTTATTATAGATTAGAGTATTAATAAGTTTATGCGACCAGTATATATTTAACACAATAAAACAAAGCATCTAATAAGATCTCACAGTCAATTTCAAACCGATCAATAGCAAAACTAATAAAACGCAGCATTGAAACTCCTCTCTAACAGCCAAAGTGCAGAGCATAGCTACAAACAATAGACGTATTATACAAAAATGAATCAAGTGAAACCGCGGTATCATACACTATTATGCCTGACCACTCATCGACGGGTCAAAGTTCGAAACCAACTTGAACAATCACATAATAGCCTTAGAAAGTTATAATCTACCCTATTATTTAAAACCGTATCTAATATAATAGGATTTGTACTATTGACATTTTTAAGAGACACCTGACAGTTCTATAGGTGTTAATGAATAATTATTCGAAGTATTTTTACGTTGGCAATCTTTGATCGGTAGATAATACACGTAATAGCTTAGAGATATCTATGTTATGAGTTCTAGACTGGTATATTATAATCGCCATCAGACGTATTGTATCATAAAAACATACCACGAAAGCAATATGCTTAATTTATTCAGGAATATGTGTTTAACATACTCGAATTTTCAATCTTAATTCATCAATGAAATGATTGTCATTCCACATCACTGAGCAGATGTTTCAAACATTTTTCATTTGACAAATTGGATACCTTTCATATAAGGTATTGCCATCTGCATACCATAAATTTCGAGTCATCCGACGATCGAATATCTCGTAACGTTTTTCTGTTTCCGAACGCAAATTCATTCATTCGAATTCCAAAAATTTGAATTTATTGCGCAACGTCATTGATCCTTTTGTGTAACAATTTATTTTATTCTATAGCGAAAATAAAAGGTATTCTATTTAGAACTGTATGACAATGGAATAGGAGTGATACATTTTGTAAGGTTAGTAAAGTTATATTTGCGTGAATACGTGGGATTGCATATAATGAGGGTAGTTCCAAAACCGATTGACGCAACTGTTGAAATATTTTGTCACAACAATTTGTCACGCCTGTCAAAAAATCGCGTTTCACGATGACGAGTCGCGCGTCAGACGTCCCACTGACAAAAGGGATGAATTATATCAATTAGGGACAATTAATCATACGTTTTTATCGATAATCGATTGGCTAACGGAATCGTTTAAGATCAGAGGTGAGCCCCTTTCGATATGACAAATAATCGAATGAAAAATAGTTAATTTTGTAACTTGCCCATTTTTTATTGCTGACCTTTTTGTGCATATCTCTTTCAATGTATATGACGATTCATCATTAATTATATCAGAGGTTATCATAAGTTTAGCAAGATGAGTCTACAGAATTGGGCAGTGACATTTCGGGCAAACGTGAGAAAAAATATACGTTATTCAGTTAGTATTGATTTCTCTTGAAACTACTTAAGACAGTTTATAAATTGACGCCACGTAGTGTCATAATACACGCTATATAATCGTATTATACATAATATCATGCATCGAGTAATACCATAACAGCTCTAATCCAGTTACAATTATTAACCCCTTGTATGCCGGAACGCAGATCTACGCGAGACACAATAGCTTTTTAATTGTGTCTGGCATTCCGGCATACAAGAGGTTAATCCAGTGAATGCATCAGAACACGAGCCATCATCGAGTTAACACAACACATTAGAACAACAAACGATGTGGAAAAACGACACACATTACAAGTATTAATTACATTACATTACAATTAATTACATTAAATTACAATTAATTACAGTCGCTTCACGATGAGTGTTGCGCGCGAGAGTGAACGCGCTGATTGTAATAATTGTTTGCAATTTTGCTACACGTATGTATGCTTATTTATTTTTAAACAATGAATGTTCAATTAATTAATTAAACATGACGTTTTACATTGTTAGACAAAATTAAAACTTTTCATGTTCAATTTTAAGATAGTCTATTTAGCCCATATTTACGCTTTAATAATATTGGCACGGCTCTTTTATTCTTATTATAAATTATAAAAGATTTTTATTTTTATTTATAGACACGCCTGTATCTCCGATAGGGTAGGCAGAGGTGTATTGTTACACCCACATTTCACCATGAATTTTTAGTTCCCACGTAATAGGTGGCGAGCCTAATGCCGCTACCTGGCACATCACCAGACTCCGGGCTGCTACTGAGTATTCGGCAAAACCCAGTAACACTATTGCCCGACCCGGGAATCGAACCCGGGACCTCCGATCAGCAGTCGCATACACTATCCACTGGAACACGGAGGCTGTATTTCTTTTCAACAATAAAATATGTCTACTGTTGCGTAATGATCCAGAGCAGATATCATCATACAAGCTTTTTTTAGATAAACCGACTTCTAACTATTTTTTTTTTATGGTAATAGGCGGCAAACGAGCAGACGGATTGCCTGATGGTAAGCAATTACCGCCGCCCATGGACACAAGTAACACCTCAGGAGTCTCAAGTGCGTTGCCGCCCCTTTGGATTGGGAAAAGGGATAGGATGAGGAGTCGGATGAGGGAGAAGGAATAGGGGATAGGGCCTCCGGCACTCTCACTCACCGAACGAAACGCAACAGTTTAGGTACTGTTACTTTACGTCGATTTTCTGTAAGAGGGTAGTACTTCCCCTGTTGAGCCGGCCCATTCATGCTGAAATCAGCAAGGCTCTACTACCTGAGAAACTGCAACTTATAGAAAATAATACCAATAAACTGCCTACTAATTAAAACCCAACTATGTCATAGAATATAAATAGTCCACTTACCTAATTAAATAGGTGCAATAAATTATTGTAACATTTTAGCATACCTAGACTCTAGGTAGAGTCCTAGACCAATTAACGAGTTAATATTAATTGTACCGTTCACATATGTTATTACACTAATTGAATGTTTATGTAGCGATGAATCAATTTAATTGGACATTTGTACCCGTTCTTAACAGTATGTCGACTCTACCTTTGAACTATAGAGTTTATAAGTTAAAAAGATTTGAGATTTGGCGCCAAAGTAAACATGTTTTTAATTTTCGATGCAATGATATTTACATATATTGATTTTAGTATTAGGTATTTGTTGTCCTTCAGAAATAGTATTGTCTCCATGAAAACTTTATAAATCATATTCGTTTGTTAATAATATAAAGCGACAAAGGGTTAATATTCATATATGTACATTGGCTAAATTAAATGATTAAATATGATAGAAAATTCATTAATTTTGATTTTAAATTCAGAACGTGGAAAACCTGTATATTTTTCTTTTGCCTTTTACTATAAAAGATGTTTAATCACAAATTTCTGCCAACACATATAAAAATATGCATCTCTATATTGGTAGAGAAAATCAGACAGCTAGAACATTACAGACACAATAAAAAGTTCCAGCTATCGATCGTAGGTCACAAATAATCGTCCGACCGTACACTCAAGTTCTCATAGATACTGCGACTCTACAAAGTCGGGATTCTCACAAAGCCACAAGTGCTCTAAGTGAGCGAAACGAATGTGTAATGGCGGGAATCGAACCGGCGATGTCTACCGACGACAAAACAGACGGTTTAATTTATTGGTAGAGAATGTAGAGTCGGGTGAAATTTTGTTGCATTTATTATTTTCGCTCAGTATGTATAAAAGGGAAACTAAAAATACAGCAACATTTTTTGGGTTTATAATTTAGCAATAAATATGTTTCTCTACATATCTATCTGACGTGACTACCCCATACAATGGGGTATTCCTAAAAACGCAACTATTTTTGAGCGCAACTAAAAAAGCGCAACTACTTTATTCCACAAAGCGCAACTAAATATCAAGGTGCAATAGTGCTGGTTAATAACAAACGGAAAATATCGATAGTTGATAAGAGAGGACATTTTAGTTTACTTTATGACATTTGATGGATATAAAAATAATACAATGCAGCGAGGAGCAGGGTGTGGTGCGGGGAGCAGCGACCACAGGGCAGAGCTGTTGCTGTGCGCTGAGTTTTACCTATACCAAGCAGTGCCTTATTTCAGGTTCATGACCCGAAAACCAGGTTTTTATTAGGCTACTAGCTTCTGTTCATTTATGTTACCCTGGTACTTTTAAAAAATATTATACTGATTGATAACTTTGTTACCAGATTCTATAAACACTTTTAACCTCTGTTCAATTCTGTTATCCTGGTACTTTTGAAAACGATGACCATGATATAAGAAATAAAAAATGGGCAGATGATTTAAAATCCTATCAATAGTAAATAGTCATTTATGAAGCCAATAAGGAGTCTTAAATTATGTCCCTGTTTATTAAAATAATATTAATATTGTCGACAAATATGAGTAATCTATCTTATAATGATAAAATAAATAAAAGAAAGTCTGGCCGGACCAAAATGTAAAAATGAGTACCTACCAAAATGGTAAAATAAAATGTGTACCTATATGACAAAATGTGTGTACCATATTGATTGAGAAGAGAAATAATGACATTGCGATATTATGAAAATGTTGATATAATTTATTTTGATTATTGATATGTACCTATGACCAACTAACAGTGGTAGGAATATCTACCTTTACGATGGTTCAGTGAATTAGATAAATGCTTTTATAAAATAAAGATTAGAGATTATTTTGAGCTTAGAATATTATTAAACGAATAAGTAATTATGTAATAATGTTGGATCGTTTTTTAGTTAAGTTTATTATGCCCTTCACTATTTTTCGACGTGGTTGCGCTTTGTGGAATAAAGTAGATGCGTTTTTTTAGTTGCACTCAAAAATAGTTGCGCTTTTAGGAATACCCCTATGCAATAGGTGCCGTATTGTTATTATCGTTAGAAAAATAACAATTGATTCACAGAGCGTTATTAAACTATTGAGCTATTTCTCTTTTAATCCAAAAAGTATTTCTCGTGCATGAAAAATACAATTTTATATTCTATACAAAATGATAGATAATTTGGTAACAAAGACAAAAGTGCTCTTTCGACACGATATCTAAAAAAGTACATAAAACCTATTAGTCTGATTGGATTATAATTATAAAAAGCTCTATCTTGTGGTCTCTACATCCCGTTGCTGTCGCTACATAGAGACGACTCTTGATTTCATTTTGATAGGCGTTAATTTGTCACGCTTCGGTTTATGCATTAAACGCGTTAACCGTAACACTATTATTATGAAGCCTGTCTGTTTGTCTCTCCCCTGTCATCTTGAGAACTATGCTAAATTGAAGTACTTTTTACTTTGCTCTAACGAGGTTTTTATTCGCAACGGCTGTATGGAAAGCAAGAAATAACCAGCGTGCATAAATAAATTGTATTATTGTTGATTGTCTGTGGTTTAAGGTTAGTTTGTAGTCCATGGTCTTTTCTGAGAATTTAATAGTACAGTGGACATTCAGTCAACTTTAACACCCTTAAGCAGTAAAGCCGGTTAGTCATTATTGCCAAGTGCAAAAAATATAAACATGCTTAGGGTTTTCTAAATTGGAAAAATTATTAATTATTCCTTTCTTTTTCAAATTCTCATGTCGTCGTTGCGAACACACGGAAACTCCGCAAAAAATAACAAGTAATTAGACTAGGATAGGGGAATAATATTAACAAAAAGAAACTTTTCTCACTCCCCAACATTTTTCCTATATTCTTACATCTCATCATATTTCCGCATCCTTGAACAACGGACAAATTCGTTCAAAACCTAGAGATACCTTGAGATGTGTGTACGTATTGTAGATCAGATATAGTAAATTGCTGTAACCTCCATGGATCGGCGCGATAACCTCTTGACAGGCGTGATACTCTCACGTCAAAATACCAGTTTGTTCACTGATATGTGTATAATGTGTCTATTGCAATATTATTGCGATGCTAAGATAAGTTACGATATGATCTGATATGATAACGGAATGCAATATGCGTTTAAACTAGAGGAACTGTAAAAAAGGTACGCTTTCGTTGTTGATGAATGTTTGCATTATAAGCGAAATTATAATGAGGCTATTCAAATACCATTTGCCATTACCACTCACTAAGTTTTAGACTAAACAAGTACGAACAGAAATTTGTGCGAAGATTTTTTAATTATCTTCTTATTCTTTCAAGTATAAAAGTTGTATCGTTGCTCGTATACTTTGTTCTAGATTCAGTTATGTACAGAGTTCGCATGTTCAATTAATCGATATTCTGGAAGCTCTAAATATAACACCATATGCATCACACATATACAAATCTAAAAACAGTCCTCGCAATACGCATACCTCACAGAAATAACCCAACAAGTGCTCATCCCGTTACGATCGCATCAGTCTCCACAAATGCACCTGTTAACCCTGTCTTAGAACCATAAATCCCGTGCTATTCCCACGGGGTCGCCCAAGCCTCACTATCGATAATGGTGGTCACGGCAAATGACAGGCCGGTCGCTTTCACACGATACAAATAACATGTCATGTCTGCCGTGATACTGAGTTTTGAGTAAAATATAGCTTGCTGGGTGCATTGGAGTAAAGAGTTTGTTCGGATTGAAAGATTTTGAGATGTAATTAGGTGAAATATATATGAGTAATCACAAGCTGTGTAGGTTAGCAAACCGATTAAAGAGGAAAGAAATACTTTTTTGGGTATTTTTATTTGCGATGTCTTCTTCTTCTGCCTGGCGATTATTAATCCCGGTCTATACAAGGGTCCGTCTTCCTACTCAATTCTCTCCATTTTCCCGGTCGTTTACATCCTCCAAATTTCTTTTGCGATGTATCTCTACACAACTTACGAGGAATGTTTAAAATTGTTGTCTTTTTGTATTAGTTAATACTTTAATGTTTTGTTTAAGTTTTATGTTCTTAATATAATGTAATTAATATAATACGCATATATGGAGAATTATTATAGATAGCACCTAATATACAATGTTTGATGCTTATAAAATACGTTCTTACAAACCGACATGCGATGGATCTCCCCATAGTAAACTACTTCTAAAACAAAGAATTTCTCAGAAATGCGCGTCTTATTCTAGATAGCTATTGCTTTCGTGCTAACCTGCATCCGTTGTTTCACTTTACTTAGAAATAAATCCATTCAGCACGACAACAATCGACAGAAGTCAAAACCATTACACAGGCAATTAAAGTACTTATCATTGAATTTATACCGCATACTTGGGAATAAATTCATCTTCGTGTAAAACGCTTCTGCCTCCGAGCTAACTGTAAATGAATTTAATGCGATTCTTTACAAAGGGATACGATAGATCTATAAAATCCGCACTTTGATATCAGTAGCACCGTTAATGCGGATATTGATCGCGAAGAATCATGCAGGTGCCTCATATTCACAAGTTAATGGGTTCCGACGTGTTTCGTGTTTCTGAAAGCGCTTCCAGGCTCAGTAATACCCCAAGTTTACAGTACGGTTTACGATACAATTTATCGTCCGACTACTCTTAATAAACATTTTAAACTGTTTCTAAGATGCACTTACGTACGATTGCCGCAATCCATCATCGCCAAGAAATAGCGTCTATTAAAATATGTATTTACAAAAACTTGTCATCAAATCGCTTCTTACAGATTGATGTATTGAAATTGATATTCTTAATATATTATATTATAATAACACACATTTTACTTCAATCTATTCGATTATAAATCAAATCAAATCGTTTTAAATGAAACGATGGTTTTTAATCATTGAAATACGAAGCGATTAATATGTTAATTGCATATCCAGATTAAAGACGAGATATATGATTGGAGATGGACAGACACCGGTGACAGCCATTTCGGCCCGAAGCTTTTACGACTCAAAATCTGTCATGAGCTTTCGATTTATATGCTTGGATAAACAGGTGCATGTATCAATGGAAACTGAACTATATTCTCACAATCTAAGAATTATTTTTAAATGCATTTTTAATTCTAAGGAGTGTCCTAAAAAGATGAACACAAACGAGAAATTAATTAAGTCATGTAGGAAGAGAATCGATCTGTTGCGTCGAGTTATACGGACTGATATCGCGATTATTCGACCCGTGTGCGCCGGCGCTTTGGCACCACGAATTTTTGCATATATTAGGTCGTTGATCTTAAAAAAATATTCTTTCGCTTATTCATATAAGTACCTACATCAACCACGGACAGTTGACGACAATCCTTATTTTCCTCTTTAATATTTTTAGAACGTTTAAAATTTAGAACGTAGTTTGAAACTGAAATTAACTTTTTTTGTATAGCACACAAACAAAAATTAATCAGCCCCTCGTTCCTTTTTATATTAAAATAAAAAAAATGTTATAATTACTCAAAAGTGATCCAACCTTTATGAACATTGATTGGGGCAATTAGTGATAATTACTGATCGCGATTTAACGTTCCTTACCATGTATGTACATGACATCACCATTTATTTTCGCAAGCGGTTGATCACGTGGATCACCCATAATAGTTTGCTGTAATATATTATATTAGGTTACGAATTAATTTATAAAAATAAAAGCTGTAATTATGTATAACTGTTTACATTTATCGCTATTTTATTTTCATCTTTTTTATATCTTTTATTGATCTGAACTTTTACTTTGATCTACGAGAACACTGCAAACAGAATATAAACACATAATAATATGTAAATGAAAATAACAATTAACATATTATCAGACGTGAAACTGTAAGAGCGGTAATAAGGTATTATAATTAATTTGAACTGGGTACGAACAGACCAATTTATGAAGTGTTCCTATAATGCTACGGCGGTTATAATCATCAATAATTTTAACTGCACAGTTTATAGTATTTATTGGTAGTTGTCTATTAAAATTCAGAACAGACTTGGCTTGTTTCTGAGACGATATCTATTAAGAACGATGATTGTTGAGCGAAATCTAAAACAATTTCAGCTTGTTGAGACCTTATTTATTTACTTGGATAGTCGTAACCGTTTCACATCTCTGAAGAAGATCCGCAAGTATGATAAGTACCTAGTACCTGTGTTTGGATGACTAAGACAGTATAATTATTAGGATTAGATGATATAAAAACGGAATCATTGACGTTTTGAAGTACGCTATTCTATTTAGCAAAACTTTGTAAGTATGGGTGGATGAATAATGTTTATTACTCTGTCAAGCAACATATATTATTTTTTATATTTATATAATTTTATTTCATTCTTAAGAGGTAGACAACTTTTGACGTAGTCTAATCAAATTCAAACAAATTTAAAATCTATTTTTAAGTATTTTTTATGCTTCGTCTTAAAATTGTATAACAATATTATTATTATTTAAGAAAACCCTGAAGTTTTGATAGTTTTAATTTAGAGCAAGGTGCGCGATGAGAAAGATAGACACGAGACCATGCTGCGTGATCTATGGTACAGCCGCCATACTCGTATAGAGTTTCTTACTCTATGCTTTCGTTATTTGTTTTGATTGTAATTATAATTTTAATAGCAACAAATAAGTGTTATTTCATTTTGGATATTTAAATGTTTGTTTTAGAAGTATGCCATTACAGATTGTTTATTTTAGAATTTAATTTAAGTATGAAGATATTATATTTTTATGATTATTAAAACTGTAATGGCGTTATTTCAAATTTTAGAAGATTAGATGTTTATTTAAATTAAAATCTTACCATAAGCATTATTTAACACATTATTTAACCTTTATTATATTTCACCGCTACAAAAAAAATACTTTTTGTAAATATTTTAAAGTTAGATGAGACGATCACTTCGGTTGGAACATAGAAACGTCTCGGCTTGTATTGTACGATCCGATCTCGGGAATTTCCCTTAAGTTTATTCCTAACAGATAAGCATCGCAATGTTTAGTGCAATTGTTGGAGGAACTAAAGTATTGGCAGGCTTACAAACGTTCGTAGTCGATAGGACGTAGACATTGGTACAATCAAATGGTGGACATCACTACGATTATTTGTCTTTCTATTACACCGCAATTGCTGTACTGCTTTTGATGAAATTCAAATAAAGTTATATAAAGTCAATTTGTATGTATACAGTTTTGACAGGTATGTATATATGAAAATTTGAAGTGAAATAGACAATCCCCGCGCATGATTGCTAAAAGTTTAGGTGACTTTCTTAGATTATTCATTACGGACTGATCGCAAAACGCTGAAAATTAAATTATATAAAAAATGTTTTGCAGTAGGACATTACAGAATTGTAATATTTAATCTTCTAATATTTCCCGTAATACATAGAGTTATTACATTATTTTCATATTTTAAAACCAAAAAATCCTCTCAGTAGAATAAAAAAAATAATTACTGTAAATAATTATCATTCGGAAGAAAAAGTGAATTATCAAAATGTTAGAAAAATCTTTACCCATAATATAGTAATCATAATTTACCCGCATTGCCACATACAGTTAAAAAGCGAAGAAATGGCATTTAATTATCTTAAAGAAGTTGACCCAGAATCCTTTCTTCATATTTTGCGTCGCGATATAATATCTCTGATTACTATCTCGGTGACATGCGGTACTCGCTTTAAACTGAAGATGTGAATATCTGAATAAATAATATAAATACCAAAGGGATTCCGCACATTCAAAATTAACTTAATGAAAAATTTACTAGAAGCAAATGTACAAGCTAATTATGATAGTTCTAAAAACTTAAAGTCCTATCTCTTAGACTAGAAGATAAGTTCCATGGCATGCTATCTTCATTATTATAATTTAATTGATTATATTCCGAAGGAAAACACACTTAGGTTACAATGTCCCGTACTTGGACTAAAATATTCTATTGTCATCAATGCTCTAGTTGTTAGGAAAGCAAATGAATGTTATAAAAAAATGTTTTCAAAACAATAAGAAAGCAAAATATATGAAGAAGTATCTATCTATCCTGTTGTTTATCTGAAGACTGCACTGTGTGCTATACAATAGCGCTACCTATCAGGTCCTAATGTAAACTTAACATTTTAACTGCCAAGCAAAAATGATTGACAGCCAATCCTCCGCTACCGTAGGTCACCGGTGATCAACGCGGCGGTTATAGTGTTCAGGGATGCACACAAATGCACACGCAAAAACTACACACGTGGTTATAAAAAAATCTGTATATATAAAATGCTTCCGATACTGACTGACTGAGAGACAACGCGCAGCCGAAATTAATGGGCACAAGATGCTGTAATTTGGCGTGGATGTGCCTTGGGGACCGTAGGGGTGCACTAAGAAAGGATTTCCTTAAATCTCCAGGGGATCGCAAAGAAATCAAAAAATAAAAAAATGCGCGGGCATAGCTATCGTCTAGTTTTATACATAGACTAGAGGACGCCAGGAGCTACGCCTGCATTTTTTTTTAATTTACCCGTTTTGGCCGATCCCGTGGGAATCACGGAAAATCCCTTCTTATTGCACCCCTGACGGTCCCCAAGGAACATACATGCCAAATTTCAGCTTCCTGCGCCCAATAGTTTTGGCTGTAGCGTGTCTGTCAGTCAGTCAGTAACGCAAGGATTTTATATATTAAGATAGATATTACACGGTACTCTATCTCGTCACCGTCTAAGAACGAGCTGTTGAAAATTAAAATAGTCATTGTTAGTCCTCGTCCGAAGACAATTTAATCAAGTTTATTATTTAAAAATTCTCCACGCGGCAGGTTTCCAAGGAACCCAGACTAAATCGAGATCCTTTATAACGACCCGACATTGTGACCATCGTTACATGGCCGCCGTCAGCACATAACTCCGGTTTTTACTTTAATTCTTATATATTTTAAGTGTTAATCACATAATTTTGTTAATAACCGACATCTCTGTAGATTTACAGTACACATTACCTTATATTACGAGCTTAAGAGTGTAAAAACCGTTGAAATATCCATTAAAATGTGTTACTGTCATAATAATAACTCACTGCGGACAGAAAAGGTACTACTTGCTCACTACATTATTGTTTTTTTATATACGGAATGGCTTTATTACGAACAAATTATTGGATTCACGAAATAACTTATTTAACGTTTATTTATGTAATTATTTAATAAACTTCTGCTTTAGTGTGCATATTCGGCAACAACGACATTGAATACTGCTCACCTTTTAAAGAAAATACACTATTACCAAATACCGCGCCATCATAAAGATGATATCTAACACAGATAATAAAATACTTATCGTATTCTACCGTTTAAATCGAAAAACAACAATAAATCTTTAAAAGTTTTCAAATATAGAACGCGTAGAGCCGCGACACGTAACGCGTTAGAAATAATATCGTAACAATTAATATCGTTTAATCGATACATACAAAACGATTTTATCGCATACGCAACCAATAACATGCCCCATGCTCTTCGAAATTAACAACTAAATGACTGATTGGAAAATGGCCGCTCTCGGTCACGGCATATTAACAGTGAATTGGGTTTCTGTGGCGGATTTTCAGTTGCATATTCGTTTATGTCGAGCGATAAGAGCAACAATATTGGTTAGTTTTGCTCGTGCGTGGATATTTTTTACTTTTTATTTTCGTTTCATAAAATTTTAGGATATAATATTTCTATATCACCTTCGGTATATTAATAAATACAACTTAACTCCATGCGTGACTTTTAAATAAATAATCGGACGACATATTACACGAGTCAGTTGTTTTTTTTAAATTTTGAATATTTTTGTTCCGTCATTCTAATTGACAAAGTTGACATGTCTAGTAATGAGCTTCTCTTATTTATCACACGCCATATTTATTTTATACTTTTTAATTACAGATGAACCAAAAGTGCAAAGTGTGCGGGGAGCCAGCGGCCGGGTTCCACTTCGGCGCGTTCACTTGTGAAGGATGCAAGGTAAATAATATGGGTTTAAGTCATTACTGACCATACAGCTTTAATGAATGAGAAATGCGCTTTCCGGTTAAACACATTGGGGTTCTCAATACGTGGTTTTATCGACACTATTCGTAGAATTCATCAGTACGATCAAACACCATGACTAGAGAATAAAACATTGGATTAAATAAAAAATGACAGGTTTAAATATCAATGCGATGGTTATTCTCATTTAGCACATACTCCATAGTAATTCGTTCGCAGTAGCAATATCTCATAACTAAATAATTTCACCTGCAAGGAATTATACTTGATTATATTTTTGCACCTGATAAAGATTCTTGTAAAATTCCCGCTACCCTTTTACGATAGTAAAATACATCTGTTTACCTCCCATCAGATCAGACCACATACAATTTGTCGTTATGATAATTGTTACCAGAAACAAAATTAGCGTGGGTCTTATAAAATTTATTATATTACTAGATTGAATAGACACGCACGTTTTTAATCTTAAATCAGTCATAAATTATTCACTAATTTACATAGAAGAGAATATTATCAAGCCTTTCATGTCTTTAAACGAAAAACAGACCTCTGACAAAAATTATACAAATTTAGCTATCAATCAACATCTAAAATCAGTTTATAATAATTATGCTTCACATTTCGTAACCAAAAATTGCTTTAAACGTTCTAATTATAAGGAAATGAAAACACGAAATCGGAAATGTAAATTTCAACAACAGTACCAAGGATCAATGATTGTTTCACACACACGATTGTTAACCACCGAAAAATAATTTTATTTTCAAACCAAGTACGTGTATAAAGATTATTTCATCATTTACGCCATAACGTATTACAACACTTTTTAAATTACTTCTTTAGTATTTGACGAATTGAATTTGTATTCTTAGTTAGTGAAAATTTGAAATGTACAATCGATTCGATTAGAGACCTTGGTCGAATGGGACCTTGTGCCGCGATTAAACACGACTAAACTAAGTAAAACAATAGGAAAGGTCCTCAACCTTTCATCTTTATTAAACATGAAGACATTATTAAAACTTCTCGCGCACCATTAAAGGCGATTTATAAACGTTGCGTGACTCGATTAAAATCAACAATAAATTGATTAACACCCTATTCGGATATAATTAGTACATCCTAATCGATATGGAATGTAAAGTTGATTAAATACAATACTAGATGAGCTAATACGAAAAACTATAGCATACATATTGATAGTTTTCCTAGTATTGGATACAAAGAAGCAAGAATCGTTCTAATTAGTCCGTTTCCTGGAATTCGATCATATTACAGCATAACCCTCTGTAACGATATGACACCCCTTAGTTTATCCGTAATTGGGGTTGTTATTCCCATATTCAAATGAATAATGTATGAATTAACGCCGCGTTCGACCCGCCACGTAGATGAGCACAAAAACACAAGTGCAAGCAAACCTAACGTATTCCGATAGATTATTATTAATATCGATAATTACTTTAAATCCGATTCTAAATCGATTCATCCTTTGTACATTTGTTAAATATTTGATAGTGCAAGTGATAATGAGTCTTATGGTAATGATATAAGGATTTTGTGTACGTTTTCGTCGCTATGTCCGTTTGTAGATATCGGTTGTGTCCGGGAGATCCACATGAATAACTCGATCAGCACGCAGAATCTTCCGTTATAATTTTTTATGGATACGTAATACATTAGACTGAATTTCGACTGATTACGTGGCAGCAAATAGTTTCCTACTAAAGCGGACTCGTAAATAATGACACTGATATGAAGTCATTAATCTTAAATAAGCGTCGACTTGCTGCATTTGTTACCCCGACCCTGGCCGAAGATTGTCACAAATCAGACACATCCAAAGGTAAAATGAACGAAGAGGTTAATTTGCATTGTGATGTCACTGTTTCTTTTATAAGAAGATTTTATTTAATGAACTTTAATCCACAGTTTTGTGTTGAATCTATTATTGACATTTTTCTACTTGTGATATCGCATCGTTTCCTGTAACGGTAACGTCCCCAAAATTCTGGTCATCATCAAAACTGGTTGACGTCTTGTCACCTTACTGTGATAGTCTGAGATGGTTACAAAAACGTAAAGGATTCTTACATGGGCGTAGTCGCTTATAAAATTAATCCAATTTGACCCATAATACGTTTGGTCCACCTAGCGTAAACCCGTATGCTCGCTAGTCCATACAATCGGCGATTTCCTCTTACATCAGCGCAATTTGTGAACGCAAGTGGAACAGCTACAATGGGTTGTGCAAGGGTGGAAGTACCACAGGATGTCTCCGGCGTCCAACTTGTCACAATACTGCCGATTTTGAACGTTTATATAACCTTGATTTACGTTAAGGGTTATCAACTGATGATATTTTCAGAGAAGTTTTCTGTTAGTCCCATGTCTTGAGATCCTGTCACTTAGGCATATACGTCACTTAAGGTTTTAGTGTTCTGAATGTCTGTGCATCAATCAAATAGGTTAATTCAGTGTCACAGGTAGAGGCTTAAAAATTTAATTTGTATAAACGGTACATTTTTAAGCTCGTCTACCTGGGTCGAATTTTGACTATCCTGTAGGATTAATTCAGCCTTAAGCTAAATCTTGAAGATCCGTATAGTACGTTCAGCAGGCTATAACACAGTAATGCCTACAAAAAATACGGATATATCTACATTATGGGCAATACAGTATCCTATTATCACAACCATTAAGACAATTTGTTCCTCCGAAAAACATTGATGCAAGTACAAAATAATTCGCATCCTCTGAAGCACATTGATTTCAAGTACCTACATAATGATCTGCACCTCTAAATAACTCAAAAAACTTTAATCCAATTCATCAGTAGTAACCCAAATCTTGTTAACGGCCCATTAACCAAACGATAAACATCCCGCAACCAAAAGGTTCATGCCTTAGTGTGCCTCAGTAACCACGGACCGTTGAGCAACTAAAGTTCACTCGGCGGAAAATGGCCAACGAAATCGAAACGACTTAGAATCATTTTGAAAATACTACGCAATTCAGATCTAGGCTAAATGAGATGTGTCCGTGAAATTGGAGTACTAAGAGTGAAATTGTGGAGATAATGTATCGAGATTGTGTTATAATCTGGGTACAAAGATATGAAATGTACAATCTAGTGGTGATGTAAATATTTTTAGTGGATGGAATTACGAGTATGCTTGCTATACTAGTATTTTAAATACAATATGCACTGCACGGTTGGCGTAGTGGTTTAAGCGGCTGCCTCGCCGCTTGGTACTGCGCCGAGTGTCGTGGGTTCGATTCCCACACGAGACAACACTTTGTGTGATCCACAAATTGTTGTTTCGAGTCTGGGTGTTCATTGTGTCCGTTAGTTGTATGTTTGTAAAGTCCCCCGCGACACAGGATTTATTCCTAGTGCGGGAGTTGTCTTTTTAAAAAAGAGAAAAAGAGAAAAAGAAAAGAGAATATTACTTTTTTTTATACACTCACGCCTGTAGCCTCAAAGGGGTAGGCAGTGGTGTAATATTACACCCACATTTCGCCATGAAATTTTAGGTCCCACGTAATAGGGGACCTATTGCTGTTACCGGGCACATCACCAGACTTCGTGCTGCTACTGAGAATTCGGAAAAACTCAGTAACACTTTTACCCGACCCGGGAATCGAACCCGGGACCTCCGCTCAGCCACGGATTACTGTTTCAAACATTTTACAAAAGAATAAGCTCCAAAGTGATCTGTAAACATTTTTCTATAGAGATAAACACACGCATTTACATATGAAGACTGCGGATAGTTAGAGGCGTCACTAGCTCTATAAACGGCATCAAATATACGTACATAATATCACATCATTATTAACTTAGTTAATTATCTTAGTTGATTATTTTGTCCGTGTGGTGACGGATTAAGAATACGGAATGTCACCACCCCATATCATCCCGTGGGTGTCGTAAGAGCCAACAGAGGGAGCATATTATGCAGAGAACAGCACTGTAAGAGAAGGAGAACTTGTAACAAACCCTATACCAACCCGTTTGGCCAGCGTGGTATAGTAGGCCAATTCCTCCTTTCAAAGGAGAGGCCTAGTCCACCAGTGGACTGTAAGGGGCTGAAGATGATGATTATCTACCTATTGATATCGACACATCTATTTACTACTTTAACTGATAACAGCACCTACACGTAGATTTTCAATTTATCTCCTACGAGTGTCAAAAATCACTCCAATCTACGTAATTTAATGGTTTTGAAACGTTTGCAGAAGACATAAAAACAAAGAAACTTTAGGCTATGTTTATAACAGGCATATGGAGTAGGTAGTACCATTAAATTAATAGGTATATTTTTGTATTAGAATCTCTACTTATAAATACAATTGGAGTGTCTGTTTGTAATATTAAAATAACCGCTTTTTACTAAATGGATATGGGATGTATGCACGGTACATATACCGAAATTACATTTTTTTCAATTTTTGAGTGTCTGTTTGTTCTCGCTAATCTCTGGAACTGCTGGACCGATTTTGACATGACGTTCACTGGCGGATAGCTGATGTACCAAGGAGTAATTTAGGCTATAAATTAACCGGGCACGCGAAGTATTTCCCTCAGGACGCGGGTGAAACCGCGGGCAACAGCTAGTATAAAATAAAACTTATGTCCTTGTAGTGTTTTCTCATTGAGTCACAAGCGTTAATAACGCTAATTAAACAGAGTCAGAGCAATAAATAGACAATATTTCTACTTTGACAGTTGTCTTCAAATAAATATTCAGTGTTTTGATAGTAATCAAATATACTATAGTAACTGATAATATTTGCGGACGTTTTCCTAGCATGCTGTCTCCCTCACACATGTATAATATACACGCAGCCTATGCATTATAATTATGCACAAGTTGGCCTAATAATAAAGCTGTCACTCATTCGTTTACTAATGAGCCGATAAATATTCCTATTGCAAATGCTCACTCCATTGTTGGCGCATAAAGGCGAAACGTCATCATTTCCAATTGAAATAATATTGATCTAGACCAAAACAGTGTCACTTTTATTACGTCAAGTAATATTTTTGTATTTAATAATATTATACATAGTAGTAATTAGTAAGTAGATGTTTCGAAAATTGGTGGGCGTTTTTGCTTAGACATCGCACACAGACTTTGTCAATGATTTTACTCTGTAGTTAGTTCTTTTTAAATAACAATTGAGTGGTTTTCCAATACCTGGTGCGCCTTTGAAAGTTTTTCATGCTATTGGTTGTTAAAAAAACTCCGAAATGTCAACATGGTGTATCGTCCGTAATGAATAATGTCAGTTCTCGAGCATCACGCAAAAGACAAACATTTTAAACAAGGACAACAATATTATACCGATTTTCGTTACACGTTTGCCTTCAGATAACTGCCAAAGGTATTTGATACTATCTAAATTAATTCCCAATGAGTATTTTCTTAGTTTCTTTCATAAATATTCTCAGAGTTGTCGCGTGCTAAGTATTACTATACAAACGAGTAGCAGACGCGTCAAGTTTAATTACACGATGCCTGAGACAAATTGACGACCGGCTGACGTTTAGTAACTACTATAAGAGGTTTACGTTTACTTTTCAAGGTACAGAACTTGCCTATTAATTTAAAAAAGAAGATCTCGAATTTAAAAGTTGATAATTATTTTACATACATAGACTCACGCCTGTTTCCCCGAAGGGGTAGGCAGAGGCATATTAAACGCCCACTTTTCGCCAGTGTTTTGATCCCACGTAATAGGTGGCGAGCCTATTGCCGCTTATCGGGATATTTTGTTGGCCAGAGCCTCGTCCGTTGATCGGCAGGTGCACCACTTGCAGGTGAGGTTGGCTTGGGACCCTAAGTTCTTGGTGGGAACCCTATGCATCCATAATTATTTTATTCATGCAAAAAGCTACCTTGAAATGTGTGAATTGATTTATTTAATATCTAGTACGCATCTTTAAAAGCACACATATTGATTGCAAGTAGTACTAAAACGCCACGTACTGTACATAACCAGTCAGTTTAGAATGTCCAGCCACTGTCTCCTGCGACACAGTTATTACTAGTGCAGGAGTCAGGGAATTTTTAAATATTGTTAAAGTGTATTTTATGTCAATAAAGAATTATTATTATTATTGAATAGGTTCTTACTAATAAGCTATGTAAATAATTCAAATCTTCTCACTATAATATCATTCAATTACTTCAAGGCATCTTCTAAGTTCACACCTACACAATCACAATCGCAATAACACGATAACTAACACTTCTTCAACAAAGTAGAGCCCAACAAACACATACACCTTTCTAGCTTACGTTTAACCTTTACCCCTGTAATTACGAACTCTGCCGCCCTCCATAAACCAACCTCCGTAATGATACAACCTTCACCAGTTACGCAATAATTGGAGCAGACAGTAAGGCGAGTTCACACGTTTTTGCCGTACACCGACGATCAACATCAATCACCGCCGCCATTAACTGCCCGTCTGTACCCGCCGCTACTCGTAACTATACTGTTGATATCTTTTTTAGTTCAGCCGTGATTTGTCCTTTGATGTGTGAATTGGTTTGGAAGTATTAAAATGGCTTTCTTTTAGTTTTACGCTCAGCAGTAATGTTAGAATTCGTTTTTATTTAGGCCTTTTTGTAGAACAAAATTATCAACAAGAATTCAAGGATATATCGGATGCTAACTTATTAGTTTACTACCGCTATACTCCTTAGAAGCATATCAGTAAAATGTATAATGCTATACGATCTCCGAGATCGACGAGAACCTCCGAAAGAGTGAACACTAATGTATTATACTAACCATATCAGAGATCGGATTGAAAGAAAAATAAATACAATATTTATTTCATCCGTATTACTGCCTAACAAATCAGATACAACAATCACGATATACGATGCTTACTAACATGAAATATACATCATATAATAAGCTTGTCATCTCTATAAATAATGTTGTTCTGATAAACGTTCACATTCGCACGGCTGCGCCTCGTCCACAAATTATTTTACAATTTGGAGCACATTTAAATTGCAGTAACGCACGCGATCAGGAAACGCTCAGCGGAAAAGATATCCAACCTTAGGACGCGATCTACCTGTACGCCATTACGTAAGAAAAAGAAACCCTGTTTGAATTTCGAACAATAGATATGATTCGAAAGTGTTGCTGTTTTAAATAATATCTATAAAGTCTATGGTATAAAATTATGAAATTAACGCGGCGTCTTAGAATATACTCATAAGGAATAACGTATATTTAGCTAAAACTAATGAGATAAATATTTGATTTATTATCACGTCAAGATAAATAAACTCTTAACATGATTATTTTTATCTAATTTGCAATAAAATCTTTATAACTTCTTACTTTTTAAGATACCATTTCATCTGGTCACACCCGAACGTAAAATGGTCAAAAACATTTCGTAAGCCGTTCGGCAATAAATCATAGCCTCTAATTTGCTTTTAAAGCCTTCTTGCTCATCTGTAAGTGTAATTGTATTGTGGTGGAACAATTGTTCTCTCTTTTACCCTCTTTCCTCCTCTCCTTCTTACAAAGGAGCCGCTCCGTAATTTGTCAACAAGAAACCTTCACGCGAAAAGAGTAAACCTTAATAGCCTTTTCTAATATCCGCTAATTAAACCGCCATTTTAATTGGTTTTAATGTTCGGTCTATATGTATAATTATATTTTAAACGATAATGACCTATTTGCATTAATTGTTTTTCAATGAGCCGTTGAAAGTCGGTCTCTTTGTTATTTGAAATAATATGAAATAAAACTGTGCGGTTTCAATTTGGCACATACACTAATGTCCATAGTTTTGTACCAAAAAGTTAAAAAAATATATCCAATTGGTTTCTTCCCCAGGGTTCACTTGAGGGTATTGGTTATCGCGAAAAAAGGTAGCCTATGTGAAATTTTCATCATCATCAGCCTTTAACAGTCCACTGCTGGACTAGGCCTCTCCTTTGAAAGGAGCAATTGGCCTACTATACCACGCTGGCCAAACGGGTCGGTATAGGGTTTCATCTAGTTTTCCTTTTCTTACAGTGCTGTTCTCTGCATAATATGCTCCCTCTGTCGGCTCTTACGACACCCATGGGTGATATGGGGTGGTGACAATCCGTATTCTTAATCCGTCACCACACGGATGAAATTTTAATAATGTGAAATTTTTATTTGTAAGTTATATTACTGCTGAATTCAATCAAAATCATTTCAGCAATTTTACAAGGTAATATAACAAACCTTCACGTTTATAATAGTTGTGAGTAGTAGAATATATAGACTTATCAGTACTTTCCAAATAAGTATATCGCCAATCGGTCATACATTTTCTGTAGGTGACGTTTTAATATTCACCGGTCAGTGCAATAGTACTGTTTAAGTCATACAACCAAAACGCAATAACGTAAAGTATCAAATGATTAAACTGCTTTCACGGATTTATCGCGGCTTATTTTGTTCTACAACGTTTAATTTACACTTATCTCGGCGTTTCGGATACTTTTCCACACCTATAATCGCATCGAGATTGACGCTTTAATACTCTGAAGTCTTAAGAGTATGTTGCAAAGAGTTTATATGTTGGCAAATAATTTCTCTATTAATAGAGACATTATTTGCTAAAATATTAAATTTTGTAACTGGAAAGGTTTAATGAATAAAAATAAGTTTTCTCTTCTTAGTTTTTATTTGTTGTTTTAACATATTACGTGTTGTATAACGAAATTAATTACTTTAATCAAGTACTTATATAGTAATCGTAAAACAACGAGTATCAATTAAAAACCAGATCAATATAAACGGTTCATTTGTCACAACGTCATAGTAGCGACACAACCTATTCACTTTGCAATACAATTCACGGGGTGAATCGATTCGTTTCGTCTCCGAGTCGATCGCAATCGATTCAAATTTGCACTTACTCACTTTTGCGTGTACGGTCTTGTTTTATTTGTATCGATTGACGACAATTAGACACGCAAATTTGAATTTTAAAATCATTAATTTTTAGTTGAAAATTGATTGGCTAGTGGATTAATGATTGTCATTGTTTTAGAGGCCTCGTGTTGAAATTGTCAACGGTTGCAATAGTTGGCACATCGGTCAATTTATTGGAGCATAGCGATTTTTATTCCCGTCACGAAATGTACAGCGGCGTCCGCCGTACATGTTATACGATTTATACGATTATCGTTGCATAATTTATTCGATTGTGTCGGGTTCAAGGATCTATTGTTAGCGTTAGGTTGTGTAATAGACAACACAAACTGATAGGTCAGTAATTAAGCGCCGGTGAATTTGGTTCGACCTTCTTTGATTCGTTTGTTTTCTAGCTTGTATTTAAATTATGTTTTCTTTAATTTGAATATCAAACAGCTATGTTGTTGTAAGTATGTATTTATATATATATTTAGTGAGTCATCTAGTGTCAACGTTTTCAAACTATATGGATGCTTCTGATTGAATTATCTGATTATGCCATATTTGTTTGTCAGAACTTTTGACACTGTGAGATCCTTTGCAGAGAGCCTACTAAATGACGGATCCTTATGTGGAAACAATATTAGAAAAGAGATTTAAATTTCACGATCTATCAGGCTTACATAAGTCACTGTCACTGTTCTTAGAATAATAAATAAATATAATCTTCAGATCATGCTTTAAAAATATTGATTCATGCAAGTGTCATTGTCTGAGAATTTAAAGGAAAAGTGTTCCAATTTCAAATGTGACTACTCTTCATCAAATCACGAGCGGTATCGATTCAGATTAATCGAATAATCGATTGTTTGAATGTCAGAGCCAATCAAAACATCGGTTCGCGGTGCAGGTCACTGCTTCCGAACGCAAACGCGGGATGACACGCGCTCGCGTTTTGAACCAACTTATATTTACATTCAAAATAATATTTGAATTTCGTTTTAAACTCTACGCTTTGGTGATAGAGTTATTAATTGTTTGTTGAAAGTTTTTGAAGGGTAGATTTATATTTGTAAGGTCACATCAGTAGGAAGCAGGTCAATATTTGAGGTTGTTAATGTTATCTGTTGTGTTCTCACGCTTGTTTCGCGTGCGTGATGCTGCCAACGGTTCATTTGGAAAGTCCACACGGGGTCTTCATTCGATTTGTCACAGTTATCGATGAAAAATCGCATAAAAATTGATGAATTATCGTTTTGACAGTAGAGCCTTAACTTTAACTTACGTGCAAATTTAAAGCCAGTTAAGATTGGATCATAATTTCAATCAGCGAATAATTTGCAGCGTTCAGCTTGTTGTTCGCAGCGTATCGTAGGCGATAAGCTTGTGCTTAGCGTAAAATATAAGGAAATAAAAA
The DNA here is from genome assembly GCA_944739405.2 of Euclidia mi. NCBI lineage: Eukaryota > Metazoa > Arthropoda > Insecta > Lepidoptera > Erebidae > Euclidia > Euclidia mi. The sequence goes on along the minus strand of OX123200.2, from coordinate 53,215,418 downwards.
GTCTGCTGTTTCTACAATAAGCCTGGCTGTGGCATATCTGTGCGGTATTACAAAGTAAACACTATTAACGCAGGCCAGACCATTAATACACTATAAATGCGCTGTATAAAGTTATGGCACTACAATTTGCTACGAAGTGTCTAATAGTCTTCGTGTAGGTATTTAGAGATTTTTGCTGCAACATTGACATGTGGCCGATGTTGCAATTTTGTTTGCGTACCCATGACGACCAGTAAAAGTTAAACTAGCACCGGTATTAACATACTAAGAACTGCGAGTTCAAGTTGTGTGGCTATTATATTGTAATACTAAATGTTATTTCATCTACGCACTCCAGCTACCTATCCCAATGAAATACATAGATTTGAGTATTTATTTCCATAATCTTAATATATAAAATCCTTGCGTTACTGACTGACTGACAGACACGCTACAGCCGAAACTATTGGGCGCAGAAAGCTGAAATTTGGCATGTATGTTCCTTGGGGACCGTAGGGGTGCACTAAGAAAGGATTTCGCGAAATTCCCACGGGATCGGCCAAAACGCGTAAATTAAAAAAAATGCAGGCGTAGCTGCTTGCGTCCTCTAGTCTGTATATAATCATACGACTAACGAGCTTATGATCAATTGAAACAGAGAGTCAGTTTAAACCCCAAAAGAACTTAGGATTGAATTTAGTTACACTTAAACGGTCAATCGACGTCTCACGTTACCAGAAGGCTGGTTTATTCTTTTCTGAAAGAATCAGCATTGCCATCCAGCGTAGCAATGCTGGCAGCCTTCTGGGGCACGTTACCCGATGATATTGATGCGGAGGCATTCTACGACGCCTAAACACACCCGTACCTACATGTATATTTTCACTTTTTATGTTTAGATTTATGTACATATATACTCTTAGAAATTATGATTATTTAAAATAGTAATTTATATAGTTATAATTAATAAACTGTAATGTTGTTACACTTAAGATGTAATTTTGTCATTCCCCTTTAAGTTGAAACAAACTGAATTCCACGCGGCCAAAAACCATAGTTTCCGCTAGTTGTAAAATAAATTACTTCGGAGCTACTTTGAGGGCCTCACGTGTATCATTTACGATTTCACACACATGCAAAGCCGGCAGCAGTCAAACACAGTATTAAAATTAAACTATTGTAAAGTAAGTTGATTAAAATTGCCTCTTATCGTGTCCAACCCTTTAGCAGACGTGCATATATTAAATATACACTACCGAGCAAATTTATTACCGCACCATTAAATCTTATCACCTTTTAATAGTCTATTAATAATAACTAAACTATAAAAAGTGTTGGTACTCTGCCATGGCAGGCAGGGCATGTGGAAGCATCGTACTTTAATGAAAGGACTTTGTATAAGTCAAAGATTCAAACAACAGTAAATATTTTGATAAAATTTTATAGTGTAGGTATATAAAATTATATTTACCATTCCCATTTCTAAAAAAGCAGCGATAGTTGAGTGGAAAAACCGACAGACTGCTACGCAGAGGATCTCGGGTTCGAATCCACGGCACGCACCAATGACTGTTCAGAGTAAAGTGCGTATTAAATTGTTAATTATCGCTTGCTAATCGGTGAAGGAAAACATCGTGAGGAAACCTGCCTGTCTGAGAGTTCTCCATAATGTTCTCGAAAGACACGTGAAGTCTGCCAACCCGCACTTGGCCACCGTGGTGAACCTTACCCTTCTCATATTGAGAAGAGGCCCGTGCCCAGCAGTGGGACAGTATAAAGGGCTGATGATGATTTAGAAATTTAAAAACAAGATAAAAAAAAAAGTTTTTTAAAATATTTCAAAGCCCTCTTGCTAGTTTTATTGAGCGTCATTGGCTACCAATGTGCTGGTTATTTTAGGTAGATGTTGCATAGCAAAAAATATTTTAGTATTTATATTTTCCTCTACAGCACAGGTATTAGGTGCTACTAGTGCGGAAGGAAACTTTACAATTGCACATTTACATCTCATTCACTTATGGACATTACTCGTCGTCATTTATGATCTACGACCACTGTGTCTTAAACTTTTCTCTGATCTCATACTTTCGTAGTCCCCGTGACCTCATCATACAAGGAATACAGGGGTGGTTTTAGCCGTTTTAGTAAGTTATCCAGAACGCCTTTTTGTGAAAGTCCTGTTCCGGGATCCTACAATTGGGTTTTATTGTAAGGCAAAAAAATATTTTCCTTTTTATTATCCATTTTGACCTGTGAGTTCGTAACCGTAATACTTATTTGTATTTATTCAATTAGAAACTGCAATGGCAAACCTTGGCGTTAATGTATATGACTGTAATGGTCAAACTGACCATGCGCAGCTATAACATTAGTTATATCGCACTGAGTGAAGTGATTTCATTGAACGATCCTCGTCTGCTTACAAATAATTATAGATTCTCAGAAGAAAGAGGCATGATTTGTATCCTATGGACAGCTACTACTAACGCCATCTAGTATCGAATACATGAACTAATATTTGCACGGTTTCAATTTTATTTTTATCAAACTGAAATTCATTAGTTGACCATCTTACATAATATCAATGAACTTTCAGGTATTGGATGAAAAAGAAAACATAAACTGAATAGCAGTTTACAGGCTAAAATATCCGTTACACAATGCCTTCACTTTTATCACTTTATTTTAAGGTATTACGTCGGATTTCATGAAACTTGCATTCTACTTTCTAAAAGGATTACCTAAATTTTTTTAGAGGCAACCACGATGAATATTCCAATATTGGTCTATTCAAACAATTATAAATACATACATACCTAGTCCGTGTGGTGACGGATTAAGAATACTGAATGTCACCACCCCATATCATCCCATGGGTGTCCTAAGAGCCGACAGAGGGACCATATTATGCAGAGAACAGCACTGTAAGAGAAGGAAAACTTGATACAAACCCTATACCAACCCGTTTGGCCAGCGTGGTATAGTAGGCCAATTCCTCCTTTCAAAGGAGAGGCCTAGTCCAGCAGTGGACTGTTAAAGGCTGATGATGATGATGATGACATACATACCTACATAGACTCACGCCTGTTTCCCCGAAGGGGTAGGCAGAGGCATATTAAACGCCCACTTTTCGCCAGTGTTTTGATCCCACGTAATAGGTGGCGAGCCTATTGCCTTAATAATAAATACATACCTACTTATGTCGTTTGCTGAAGTTCATGTATTTTGAAGTCAGTTAAAAAGGTAACTATAACATTCCATCAGAGGATAGTAAACAAAAACAATCGGTGCAGTTTCATCAGTTACGCGGTTGCCTAGCAACATATTATTTATTGTTCTTGAGTTCACCTCGCGTCGGCCGCGCATCCTTTGCGCTTATGACCGCGAGCTAGAACGGAGTAACAATTGTTTGTACCTACCAATATATTGGCGGTCTGTATTCAATGACGGCTAGAATGTTTTCAAAGCCTTTAGGAAATTTATAGGCACTGGACTGGATATTCAAAAGATCATCTCGGTATTTATTTGGACTAAAATTTGTTATATAATTTATTTGGATTTTAACCAATAGAGTATGAAAGGGACGCCATTATTTATGTTAGCTAGCCTAGCTTAGATCTCTATTTTTTAAATTGTTTATTCATTGTAGAGTAAAACGAGCATGTTGCACTCGCCTTGTATGGATGGTAAATTTTGTGAAGACTTCTCCTTCATTTGTATCTCTGTTATCAGTCTTTCGATGGAGCGGGCTTCATTGAGATCCTTGATCCTTGTAGGCCAAATTTAAAAGTTAACTTACAGTCTATCTTTATACCATGCCAGTACGAAAGCGAAAAGGTTTACAAGCTGTACCTATTTCACGGAAAAGTTACTGCTCTGATTATCGGCAAAGACCCAAAGAAAATCATTCTCCTCCATAGATAGATCTATACATTCATATAGTCTAAGGGATATCTATCAACGTAGGTAAGTATGCAGTGTGCACTTGTCGCAAGCCACACACAGGTCATAGGTGCCCGGCCGGTCGTAACTCCGCCACCGCTGCCCTCGCCCGTTCGTCACACCTACATGTATCTACAGATACACTTTATTTACCGTGTATACTGTCATAAAGCATACATATCCAATGTATACTTATAAATGTACAATGATATCTTTTACAACTGAGCTTCGCAGGACACTTCAAATATACAATAGAGATCCACCCTATTTCTAAAAAAAGTACTGCTATGTGGCCTATGGAAGGGGTTACAATCGCCCATGCCAGAGTTGACTACGTAGGTACTGTATGAAAATATAATCTTTAATCATTTGTGTAGTGCAAAAAGTTAAATAAATTAGTAAAAGAAGAGAAGTAAAGGGGTGCCAACTTTGCCTAAATCTTTCGCCTTGCTTACATATTCGAGTTTTACCCTACAGAATCAAATAATCTTAACGCAATGTCACTTTCGACTTCAAACTGTCGATTTCTTAGTTATAAAACGAAGACGTAACTAGCTTCATATCATGCGCGATCATGCGCCGAGTTAAATATACCATTGACTGTACGGCTATGCTTTTATATCATTAATATCGAGAACAGATGGGCCAATAATACTATTGGATGTGACTTCATAAAATGAATATAGTCAATCAATTTAGGTTATTGGATTTTTTTTTACAATAATTATTATGTGCCAGCGCGTATTGTCATTTTGTTCGACTTTATTTTACTAAAAGGTAAGGAACTTTTGGTCAGTGAGATTTTGCATAGAGGAAGCACACTGGCCATCAACAAAAAAAGAGACTTAAAAATGCAATCAAGGCATGATTTAATTTAAAACTGAATACATTCAAACTTAGAATCCCCGACACCCTCTTTTACGTGTTTGATTAGTATCATACTGTATGTAGCTCTTTATAGTATAGTTATTACGAAAGTTTGTATCACTTTTGTTTAGTGATATGAATGAATCACATTACTAAGGGACGATTACGCAATCGAACTCAAGTGTACCTAATTGATAGTCATATAATCTATATAGCATTTGATGCAAGAGCTATAAAACGCATGCTTTAATCTTTCCAATTAATTTACATAGCATAATAGAATATAGCAATTTAAGTTGGCTCGTTTAAAGTTGATTAGAAATAAATTAATATTTCACCTTCTCAGGTCTTTGTACGTAAAATAGATACCCAAGAAAATGTATAAAATATATGCCCTTAAGGAGAAGTCTAATTGCTGTTTACTCAATTTTCTGAGCGAGATTTTCATGCGATTTTTATGACAACAGACACATGTGTGATTCATGAGGAACTTTTAAGTGAATAATTTGTGAACATTTTGTGTAAATTATATATTATCCTACCCTAGTGAAGTACGGACTTGTACTTATCTTTAAATAATAGTTTTTTCTTATACCTGAAGGCCCATTGGGCAACAAAATAAAGTATTAGTGCCATAAAAATACAACACACTTGTAATGTATTGAAAAATAGGTAACACATGTACAAAATATACAAAAACCCACCGGTACATAACAATACAAAACTTATAAAGCATTTTATTATCTTTTCTTTTAAATTAGCGATGTCATCACCAAAATACACAGCGATTTATCAAAGTAAAATCATTCTAAAACACATTAATGTAGAGTCTAAATTCGCGAACTGGTGTTGTGCTTAGAATAACACCGCATTGGTTTGTATAATTCGCATCACGCACGCAGCACGTTCAAAGATGGCATTGTTTCAGTTTAAATTCTTCATCTATGACGTGATCCTGCAATCGGTTAATTGTAGGGTCACCATCGTGAAGATATTCCAGAAATAACCGACTAATTACTTGTATGATATTTTTATAAATGTGTACTAAAAATAAGGCTGATGACCAATATTTTTCTGTCGTTTGCTAAACCATTTATTGAAAAAAGTATTTAAGCATTTTATATTCATATCTGTACAACATACTAACAACCTGTAACCCAATGGCCTAAAAAATATTTTGAATATTTACTTTCTTACTGAAATTAATCGGAATAAGAAGACAAAGAAAAAAACTGAATATATCATTATAATTCCGATGAAAATCTAAAACTTATAGGTATATAGAGCTGAAGAGGTTGTTTGCTTGGTTGAATGCGCTAATCTCAGGAACTACCGATCCGATTTGAAAAATTCTTTCAGTGTTAGATAGGTCATTTATAGAGAAGGCTATAGGCTATATAACATTGCGCTATGAGCGACGGAAGCGGCGCAGTAGCCTTAAATAACGCGGGTGTAACCACGGGCATCATCTAGTAATTACAATAAATCTTTCTACATAAATACTATGTATTTTCCCTTACCACATTACTAGCATACATCGTTTCGTAATTAGTAGACACGCACTTACTCAAACTTATCATCGTCCTCTTAGCTCTAAAACTACATCTTTTTTTTAATATTTATACACCACTTTCGATGATACGGACATTTTTCCATCACCTGTCTTTTCCGGACGAGACTTTTACGTCCAAGAACCATGGTGTCTCTACGCATGGTCCGTTAATTGTCATTCAAAGGACAATGTGGCGTTTTGCAACCATTTTGGTAATGTTAACGCGTGTCCGTTTAGTTAACGCTCGTATTTCATGTTCGTATGTGGTAGCGTAACGTAAGCTTATTATAGTGACGTAGCGTAATGATAAATAGATCTGAAGTATTTGTTGAGAGTTTGATGTTGTATTTGTAGCAGAGATAGCGTAGTGGGGACATCAAGAGGTTTGTATGCAGAGGTTTCTTACATATGCATTAGATTTTTCATTTTCGTTTGCTAAACGGTGACAAAAAAGGCGATAGCCTAGTGGAGAGACCAACGGACTGCTACGCAGACGATCTCGGCTTCAATCCCACGTAGCACCTGTGACGTATAGAATTGCAAAATCATCGCTTGCTATACGGTGAAGGAATGAATCGTAAGGAAATCGCCATGTCTGAGTCTGTAAGTTCTTAAAATTGTTCTTGGAAGACATGTGAAGTCTATGAATGCAGACTTGCATAACCACGCTCTGCTTATAACAATCTAATATCTGAAGCCCTATGTCATGCACCGTTTTCTTAAAGATACACCTATAAATTATAAATAAATCTATATCACGCCCAAACAGATATCAAAAGAATCATCCACTAAAATCTTTGCAATCTAACAGTGATCTAGCAAAAACTTTAAAACAATAGGCCAATGTTACGTAACAAATTCAGCGAAATTTCAAGGTCATACGAAAACAAAACCATAGTTAAACGAGTGCATCAGACCGGCACCGAACCCGCGGCCCATATCCACCGGAAATAACGTTAAGCCGTGAACATGACATAAGGCGAAGTTTTCACTATCGGAGTTACGCGCTCGGGCGGGCGTCACCCGGCCGTGTAAACGAGGCTTTAGGTCAAAATTACTGTGCTCTTTACAGTAGACTGACTCATTAACATTTGTTTACATTACAAATTAAACAATCAAACAGGTTTAAAATACTTAATATTGATTAAACTTGTAGTCCCGTAGCGGTTAAAATTCTCAATTCACTCCGTAATTTTAACTCTGTCCACTTCTACTCTGTTACTTGTCTTTGCCAAACTTAAAAACTTTCTGTGAGTCCATACTCTTAAAACGTATACCTAAATAGTGTCAATTTATACAAAATAGTGTAGGTATGTGGATTCCACAGATTTTCGAACTCAAATGAAAATTCAGTTTCTATATCAATGATGAAATAGAACCAAGTGTAGTACTGTTATTATTATATTTTTGTTATGATTATCAACATTTAAAATTATTACCAATAATAGCATACCGAATATAGAATACAGACAGCGCCATCTATTGTAAGACTAACGAACTATCCAAAGAAATTTTCCTCCAAGAAAACCAGTAAAATAAACCGAGTTAATATAATACTGTATTTATTAATATCAATGCCATTTTAATTAGCTTCGTATTTAATTTCAACCGACGACCTACCCATCAATTTTACTCACGATGCATAGCATTACTTACAGCCGCCATATTTATAAATATGCAATTGAAGTATGCATATGCATGCGCATGACACGACAGCAACCCGTTATGCTTATTATATTTAATTAAATCTTATATAGCAATTGCTTAGCCATGATTTAGGATCGTTTAGGTAGCATGATTGTGACAAATATAATTGATGTTTAAACATAAATGTTAGTCCACGCGTATAATTGTTATTACCGGTTGAGAGAACTAGTCAGAAATAAATACTTTGTAAAATAATATATGCGTTAAAGATAGGCATATGAATTATTGTTCATTACATTATATACTTACACTAGACGTCGCCAGCGGCTTCGCCCGCGTCAATTATACATATAAACCTTTCTCATGAATCATTCTATCTATTAAAAAACCGCATCAAAAGCCGTTGCGTAGTTTTTAAGATTTAAGCATACATAGGGACAGACAGTCAGAAGACAGACGTTGTATACTATGTAGTGATAGTGAAAATGTACAAAGCAATATAGCCTTAAAATGCCAGTTACTGCATTTCCAATCAGATTTTACTCGTTTCTTATAATATATCTACAATTTGACTAACCTATTCTTCTCTTTCTTTCCAGTCATTCTTCGGCCGCTCATACAACAACCTGAACTCCATTACGGAGTGCAAGAACAATGGCGAATGTGTCATCAATAAGAAGAACAGAACCGCCTGTAAGGCGTGTCGACTGCGCAAGTGCCTTATGGTGGGCATGTCCAAGTCAGGCTCCAGATATGGCCGTCGCTCCAACTGGTTCAAGATCCACTGCCTCCTACAAGAACAACAACAAGCTGCTCAATCTCAATCACCCCCAAGGGTGCCTTCCTCCCCGCACCACCACTTAGCACCTCCTTTCCCACCTCATCTGTTCCCCGGACTCGCGAGACCAAGAACAAAAGAAGAACTTGCTCTCCTCGGCCTTGATGACTACAAACCGCCCTGCTCTGCCTCCCCTGATTCGCACAAAAGCGGCTCATCCCCAAAGTTAGACGAAAAATCTAGACTCACACAATCCAGACCGCCAGACAGACCGCTAACACCTCCTAGAGATGCCTTTGTCCCCCATCCGCTAGCCAACCTCTCCTTGCCCCACTTCCCCCATTCGCCCTTCTTACCACCGCCGCCGTTCAGCCCCTTTGCGCCAAATCACCCACTGCTTTTCCCTCCTGGGTTCCATCCCTTATACTCGAGACATCTACTTGATCATGCAGCATTAAGGCAAGCAGCTGAGAACAACAATGATGTTAGAATTGATGACCACAACGCGGATTCATCGAAACGTTTCTTCCTTGACGAGATTTTAAAGCAACAGCGTTCCACGCAACCCACTCCTCAGGAGGATGTGATCTCGGAGGCGGAATTCGTTCCCACACCGCCAGCTGAAAGGAGAACATCAGAATCTCCACTGCAGGAGAATCCTATGGATTTGTCAGTGAAGTCTGATGGTAGATCGAGTTCAGCGCGACGACGGTCAGATGACAGCGAAGTGATAGTGCCAGACAATGATGATGGCGACTCTGCCAGTGGAGCGGGCTCCGCTAGCGAAGAAGAAGACGTGTCATACTCACAAATAAAGAGGATCAAGCTTCACCCGCTGGACCTCACCACCAAAGTGTGACGTCACAACGTACGTCACTTAGTGCCGTTACTAGAGACTGTATAATTATTGTCAGTGAATGAATCAAGGCCAGTACAGAGGAATGTGATTTTTGTTTAAGCTCAAACACTGCGCGGATTTTGTTTGAATTGTTATCGCTTGAAAGAGTCTATCCAAATACGTATGATAAGTAATTTTTAGTTAATACAATGTTATTGGTACTTAACGAGCCCGGTTTATGGTTATGTACAAAACGATTTGTAAATAAATAAATTATTCATTGTATAGTGTAAGTTAGGTTACTATAGATAATGCTTTATGTTTTTTTTCTTGTAAATGGAAACAGCCGGGTGTTGCAACATTCCATTTTGACGAAAATCTTATATATTTTTGTATAAAAATTTGAATATAATTTATTTCTAGTAGAATTTCGAAGTGTTGTTTGAAGTTGTAAAGTGTTACTTCGGGTGCATTGTGAAACTTTTCTGTATTTCTATAAGTCTTCGTATATCTAAGTTCTATTATTTAATCACGACTGTCCGTACTATTGTATGATTTTGTAACTCTTATTATCTCTTTGTATGACGTGGTGTAGTCTCAAAGACAAGTTTTGTTTCTTTTTTCACTTTTATAATTAAAAAAGGTGGTAAGAGTCGAGTGGAGATATACTCTATGGTGTCGCAAACATTCCTATTTTTGCTCAATATTATTGATGTATACTTTCTGTAGACATTTCCATTTACTCAAAGTATTGAAATTATTAACACATTCATACTCAAATGTAATACTTTGACAAACGTGTTTTTTGTAAATATAAATGTAGGTAGTGTTTTTTTTTATTTCGTAAACAAATGTTTGTAAAGAATACATTCCACGGAGACGTACAAAATAAAATATTCATGCACTCGGTATCGTCTTTTGATTTAAAACTTCCTTTAAAACCTGTTAGTATGCTTCTATTTAGTTGACAAATGCTGATGTTAATGTTTCCTGACGATCCCGGGAAAGGCAAATATGCCTATTAGCTTTATACATCATATCGTATCATCGTACACACCGTATCATCTAAATTAAACATATAATACACACACAAAGAGCCAGATCAAAGAAGTCATATTATAAGTACGCTTTCAATTGTTTGACCTAATCTAATCATCCCAGCAAGGGACATCAGGTCCAACAGACAAAAATACATTTTATTGAAAACCAAAGGAAATTACAACAATGCAAGGAGAATGTCCAAAAAGTGTCACGATAAATTTTTATGGATTTTTTTCAGTTGCAAGCTATTGAAATGCAAATATATTTTACGAATCCACTGGAGCATGGCAGTAACGGAAAAATTGAAAAGTAAAAGATTGACTTACATCATATGTTATACGTTGATGGAACAAGTTCGACTTTATATTCGAGGCTATTCATCTATTGACTAGTCTATGATGGTAAGATGCTGTTACAAAATCTCGGAATATCTAGTCTATCGACTATGGTATCAAGTTTTTGTATATATTTTTTTCGGGGACTTTACAACACGGACACAATGAATACCCAGACGAGAAACAACAATTTGTGAATTACACAAAGTGTTGTCTCGTGTGGGGATCGAACCCACAACACTCGGTGCAGTGTGTCAAGCGACGAGGCGACCGCTTAAACCACTACGCCAACCGTGCAGTCAAAAATAATAGTGTTTCCATAATTATGGCGTAAGTATAAAATAGTAACGAAGCCCTTGCAAAGTGCCATCTTAGTTTTGTTGACACTAGAACTGACGAACAAGATCGTCGCCTTGGTTTTTAGAGTTTAACAGTATGACTGAATATAGGTTTCCCGCACAACGACTACTTTTCTGAATTCTGCGACCTAAAACTAGCAAAATGCGAGAATGGTTGAGATCAGTATCAGATTATTAGAAAGTAATGATTCTCTGTAACGACTACCAAAAGTCTTCAGGACACGCTTTAACCACACAAATCATTTTACCGCAGCCTCTCCCCAGCTACAAATTGTATTATTTTTTATTTTCAAATATAATAGTCTTCAACAAAAAAAAACATTTTCTTTCAATATAATGTGTAATTTACTTAAAGTGTCCAATAACCATATTTTCCGGATATTGGCACCTCATAGACTGTAAATTAACGACTTTACTTATGAATTAGGAATGGATCTTATATAAAGAAGAGCCCGTTCCTTCTTAACTCTTTGGTTCAAAGTGTTGCAAATGAGAAATTTTAATTACACGCGCAAACTCTGTAGAGTTTTGTGGAATGGTACAGAGGTTTGCGAGGCCAACTTGCCAATGCTAATGCGCCACTTACAGGGCATTTGATGCCCTTTTGGTAAAAACTATGTAATTCGTTTATACTAAGTGCTTAGGTGGTACATTGGTGCATAGTCTGCTATTTGATAAGGGATTGCAATATCTATGGACGCTTGTACGTAGGCCACATATGCCTCTGTTACTAAACTGGAAGTAATAAAATAAATTATAATACACACAGCCATACACAAACTTACTTATGAAGTAGAAGAAAACTTTTATCCAACCGCCACCAAAAAGAAGCATTGATTTAAATTATGTACCAATGATACAAACATAACCACCAACAGAAAATAGCATACAGCCTCTCATCGCATACATTGACATAAAGGAAGGGAAAATACAAGCACTCACTTACCGCGGCCCTGTACCTACTTTGGGAAGGAAATAAGTAGCTGGTACGAATTCTGTATCGGCTCCATTGAACCTTATAACTATTCAGCGTGAGACACAAGCGTCTAGACATTGACGCCATCTCATGAATAGGGTCGCAATTAAAGGTACTCAATGTGTTTAGAGTAGCGTACAGTTACCGCTAAAACACACCAAGTAGTTACTCGATTCTTTGTGCTGTTCCGACTCTTATACCCGACTAAGCAGACCATTATTAAGTAGTCTGTGCCCCAATATTATTCTAATAAATATAATCTGAAAAGACGATATGTAGCGCCCGATATAGATCTTCATAAATTGTAGCTGAGGACCATCTCGATCATGTTAGCATCAAAGCACAAAAATATCAGTCCATTCGTTTAAGAGCTACGACGCCACAGGCAGAGATACAGAAACTTAACGAGAGAATTATATACAAAGAGGTTCGTTTTACAGAGGGAGTTAAAAAATTCTGTAAGCTTTATTACTAAGCAAGGACTAAATATGATACCAGCCCTAGATTTACTTCATTAGCACCGTTCATATTTGAAGGACATTACGCGGTATCTGCTGTCCCCAAAAATTACATAGCTCTATTGTAATAACTTCCACGCAGGTTACCATCCTCATAATCCTTTTAGCGTTATCCCAGTTTTCAATCTGGGGTCCGCTTCCTAGTGTAACCGGATTTGGCTTAATATTAGCTTTTCCACAGAGCTTGCAACCGGAAGAGATAGCGATATTCCGTGGTTAAGACTAGTGTCAGTTTATTTAGAAGGTAGGTACTGACGCCCTATAACGACTATCAAAGATCTTCATGACAACCGGGACCGACGGCTTAACGTGCTCTCCGAGGCACGGGACGAGCGATAACTAACAAATCAATACGCACATAACTCCGAAAACTCATTGGTGCGCGCCGTGGATTCGAACCCCAGGGCTATATTTGACTATATTTAGTATATGTTTTAAATTAAGACTGTATATCACAAAACTAATATCTTCTTCTTTCCTTCGCCTTATCCCATTATCTGGGGTCGGCTCTCCTTGTCTGCCTTCTCCATTTTGCTCTATCTTGAGCAGTCGTAGGATCTACCTTCATGTCCTTAAGATCTTTTGGGACTGATGAGAGCCAGTGGCATCACAACACTAATATCAAAATACATAAAAGATGCAAAATTCCATCTATATAAGTGATTACGTATTATCTGAGAATACTCCATCACGTCTTCATTATGACAAAGCTGCCAATTTTCCTTTCATTATAACAAGACATTCATATTATTGACCACCATTTAATAACAACATTTGATAGATTGACATGCAAATAACAAGGAGTGCCGTCTACAACAATCAATTCTTGAATAAATCAAGACATTTATAACAAAAAAGCTTGCAAAATGTCAGCTTATTACCATAAATACTATAGAAATAATAACTAGAAACTAGGAACCTGTAATTTTTGTTCAAAGTCGCCATATTACTAAACGGTTAACGAGAGATCGTTTCGCTTTGCTGTATAATAGTTATGTGAAGACCACCCTGGTGGTAACGAGGTTTTACTGAAACAAACTTTATGGTTAGCCATCGTATACTGTGCCACAATATGGCGGAAAATTTGTAAGAACTAGTTGACGTTCACGGTTTTCTAAACGTATTCAGCTTTATTCTGTGCTATTGCATTTATATTTCAAAGGGAAACATCAACATTGAGGCGACTTATTACTAGTAATTTACAATGATATATTATATATTTTAATTGCCCACTTACCAGTTATACCTAATATTTCGTATCTCAGTCTTCTCTTTTCGTGTGAGTGTGTGGCCAACTCTGGTGTCGTCCAACATTCTCTAGCAAGTTGAGGAATTATTTTGAAATTCGCCGTGGATGATGACTCCCTGGGATTTACCAACCAAAAGTAGCCAAAAGTACGTTATCCCTTCGACATCCCACTTTGATGACGTTGCATAAATTACGCATGGAATATGCATCTCGACAAACATCCTTACTTAATAACACCAATAATATAAACTTTACCTTTTAAATATCTTCAACAATTACAGTGGCATCTGCTTTCATTTCGAAGGAAATGTAAAAATAAAATTGTACTTAAGATTTTTTGCTACTGTTGCCAATAAATGTTACTATTAACCAGACTCTGCTATCTCTTTAAAAACCATTAAGTGGTTCCCACAGTAACCGCAACGAAATTTAACTACATTTTTACTTCGTCAACTGAGCTGATAAAAACTATACTTTTGTCTACTATTTAAATTGAAGATATGAAAATGGCATTGATTTCTGTTATTGAATTTGTCATTTACTTTTCTTTTCGAAGTTTGCGACCATCATACGACATACAAGTAAGTTTATTTTTATGACTAGATGCCCGCAGCTGCAGCTTATCTTCCCGAATCCTTTCTTAGTGCACCCCTACAGTCCCAAAGGAACATACATCCCAAATTTCAGGTTCTTGCGCCAAGTAGTTTTGGATGTGCGTTGTCTATCAGTAACTCAGTAACAGAAGAATGTTATATTATACTGGAGATAATAATTAAAGTTTCGGCACTTACAGATTAAAGATGATTAAACCACGTCTAAATATCAACCTTTCGTCCCGAAAGATCTTTACCAGAAAAGGTCAATCAGCGATCTATCATATAAGATTATGACGTTTGAGGAAAATGCTTCCAAAACTTCGATGCGAAGCGCCAAGTACCTCTTAATATAATAAAAACACTAAACAAAAAATCATCTACAATCAAAATAAGTGACACCGAGACCCGGCCTTGTCTATTTAAGTCATTGAGGTAATTGTTCTTTCAAATGTTACCTATTACCTACTGACATCTTCACGGCTTCATCAACATTCAAATACCTACCTAAAATTACACATTTGCGAAATGTCCTACCTCAAAAGCAGTTTCGTAACAAAATCTAATAAATAAATCATAATATTTTATTCAAGTTTCACTCCTAATAACTACTTATAGCACAAACTAAATTATCAAAAAAAAAAAATTTAATACCTAACCATCTACAAGGATGAGTTCGAGTGTCGCAATTCTAAAATATCATATCGGTGATGCACTTGAGTAATGAAAAAACTTATTTTAATATAGTAATGTTTCGTAACATGTACTTACACTGCCTTGACTTACAAGAATACGATATCTACAAATACTATTGGTGGCAGGATGATTCAACGAGTTGATGTCAGAACTGGGAAAGCCAGCAAAACAGGATTAAGTATTATTACAAATACCGCAACATTGAAAACTGTCAAAAATATTTGTCATAGGCACCAATATTGATGTAACAGGGCCCCAATTGCGTTATCCAAACAAAATAAAATTGAAATATCTGTCTGTGTTTCAAAATAAGTATATTTCTGTAGTGGATATGGTTAGCTATACGATACCAAGTCATACACAACTATTTTTTGTATCTACGTTGTACCTACATCTTTCTGTTCATACGGGGTAATCTCAAGAATGGCTGTACCGCTTTTAATGGACGGATGGATGAATTTTCACTAGAAGATATAGGGCTTTGTAGGGCTACATATAGGTTTTTATTCTATCTGCCTTGACATGGTGACATGGATCACATTACCACAGGATTGAACCAAATCTCACAAATAATATCGATCTTCAACCGACTCTAGCAATACGCATAGGGTTTGAAAATATTGGTCACTAGAGGATGCCCGCGGTTACACCCGCGTTATTTAAGGCTACTGCTCTGCCCCCGTCGCTCATAGCGCTATGGTATATAGCCTATAGCTTTCCTCGATAAATGGGCTATATAACACTGAAAGAATTTTTCAAATCGGACCAGTAGTTCCTGAGATTAGCGCGTTAAACCAAACAAACAAACAAACTCTTCAGCTTTATATATTAATATAAGATTTGTTAAAAAAATTATTAGAAACTATTTAAAAATAATGTCCTGTATTAAGATGATCATCGATCTATAGTCATAAGTGTCATAACATTCTCATAGCATGCAGTCAGAATGCAACCCACCAATTTGTCTGAGGATAATCCTTTCAGATTTTTCATTAAACTAGTAATGTTCGAACGGTATCATTGTGGTAGGTCACGCTTTCTAAGGCGGCGAGGTCGTTAGGTTAAAATCCAGCTTCATGCATATTCATAAACATACAGACGATTTTTTGCTAGTCTACAAGACTTGAAATATTAGTTAGTTCAATTTTAAAAATATTTAATGATTGCTATAATAACAAAACTAGCGAAACTTAGTTTATAGATTTGTAAGTTCTATCACATTCACACAACACCATCTAGTCCCAAACCAAGCAGAGTTTATACTATG
Organism: Euclidia mi; assembly: GCA_944739405.2. NCBI lineage: Eukaryota > Metazoa > Arthropoda > Insecta > Lepidoptera > Erebidae > Euclidia > Euclidia mi. The sequence goes on along the minus strand of OX123200.2, from coordinate 53,198,781 downwards.
GGTACTTTACAACTTTTTTTTTGTAAATTCGTACATATTATACATAGAAACACCCAGACCAAAACAAACATCCATGTTCACGCACACAAATGTTTGACTTGAGCGGGAATCGACCCCGCGACCTTCGGCGTGGCAGTCCATAATGATCAACAGAACGATCTTTTTTGAAAAATCATTCAAGGATATGGAAATAAGGAAATTAATAGTTTTAGTGCTACATTATAAGTAAGTACATGTAGAAACACTAAAACATAAAACAATATTAAGAATATGGAGAAGGCTATATTTTATCCTTATTTTTAAGAATATGCAGGTCGTAACAACTTCACATTAGTTTGTTATTTTTTAAACAATCCTTTTTCAAGTAGACAAATAAATTGAAATTGCTTTATTTTTTGCTGCAAATGCCGTTTTGTATTTCAAATATAACACATGTGAACTAATAATAAATGTCCTCCTGACCGATTCCGGCAACGGCGGCTCGTCTATATATTATATGAGACTTGCCATCTGCGCGGGACATATTATAGTGCACAAGTGTGTGCGCTTACACAAGTGCACTCTATATTCCCTCACTCTCATAGTCCGATGGGACGCCACGTCATGCGACACGACCGGAGATAGATTGGGCGCTGGACCAAGGGCTTAACGTGCTTTCCGAGGCACGCGGGTATGATACCGCCAACTCCCAGACTCCGAACTTGTATTAGATAATTCCTAACAGAAAAACGCAATATCACTTTTTGGTCGACCCGGGAATCGAACCCTTATGGGTTCGATTCCCAAAAAGTGGTCGACCAAAAAGTGATATTGATGCGATAGCGACTGCGGATCATGAGATCCGCAGTCGCTATCGCTACCGCAGGACCATAGAGGCACATGTGAACTATATAGATACTGAAGAGAGAAAATTAAAATGGTGCTAAAAGGGATAAAATAAAGTGTCCATACCGACGTCTCTAAAAGCTCGACTATCGTTGTGACAGGGTATTTGATTTTCCACAAAGCACCTACGGTTAGCGATATACTATGACCATTCCAATGTGATACGTAAAACACCGCTGTAATATTATTAATTTAAATAAATGATAATTTTGCAAATAAATCTACCATTCATTTGTCAATCAGTTTGTCAATCAGCAAATTCATTACTTTATTCATAGTTCGGACAGTCATTCGTCAGGGGACACACCTAATTACATTATGTATGGTGGCACGTCCTATTCACTTCTACTGACACTACTTGCTGACCACACACTAGAATGACGGCAACTGACACTGACTCCGTATAACGACTGACAAAGATCTTTGTGACAGCTGGGACCGACGGCTGAACATGCTTTCCGAGGCACGGGGCAAGCGATAACAGTTTAAAACGTACAATCAAACAAGTTCGTGGTCGATCAGTTTAAAAAAGTTTCTTCGTAACATTTCCAACAGTGAGTGTCACGTTTCTTCTTCACTTAGGGCTCTGAATAAACCAAGAAGATCCCAGTATTTTATTCAATATAAATTATTATAAGTTTCATATAAATTTTCTTTTCAACGATTGTGCAATTTCATTATGTAGTCTGAACACGAAGATAAAATATCTCAAAACATTAAGAATAAAACTTGTCAAGTCTCTTACACAAAAAGAACCATCCATTTTTAAGTCGGTTAGAAAGATTGATAATAAAACATGACTACTTTGGTGCATTGGTACATCCAATAACGTTAATACTCTATAAATTGTTGATTATTAACGAAAAACCTCATCTCGCGCTGTTTACCCCGTGTAAGAAAGACGAAAGTACCTACAGTGTGATCTATGTTTGCTGTCTCCATATATCAGCATCCCGCTGTGCCAACGCAATGTGCCCACTCATTATTTTTAAAACATAGCCTTTATATGGTGATATTGTTGCAAAAAGTTAGTATATATTGTTGTAAAAAAAGACCCAAGTCGCATAATGGGCACCAGTTATACAAGATTCCTTTGCGCTTCAACCATTAATACGATTTTCGATTAAAGGATGTTTTTAGAAGTATATTTCATTCATAAAAGTCACTTTTAGCTGGTGTTGTCCCCTTTCTTCTTGCTTTTCGATTGATAGTATTAAATTAGTATAAGTATCGTCCGCTTTGCTGGTTGACAAATATACTGTACTTCAGGATATCTTAGTACACCAATACAATTCACAAGCGTTATAGAACAGGGTTGTTTCCAACTAGTCAAATCCAGTAAATGTTTTTAATGAAATGTCAAAAACGACCTTTGCCATGGGTTTTGTATTAAATATGACGTAGTGACGTCATAATGTTTTGCTGTCAAGTAGAATACTTATTATCAATAAATTGACGATAAAAATGTTAAATTACGTTTTAACATTCATTGATGAATGGAACTACCATTATTTTGATATGTTTCACTAGATAAAAATACTTGTATATTTTTTTACTTGCAGGAAACTTCCCTACTATAACGTTCTAGAGTTGCTAAAAGTTTGTCAATTGCCTGGACAATTCATTGCCTACTGCTGGCAGCAGAACCACTTAGAAGCTGGACTTAAATGTTCTATTCCTTCGCTCGTTGTTTTACGAGTAGTAAACTGGAGAGAAAATGATGAGTGTAAAACCTTCACAAAAATATATCACATTATTATGAAATTTCTCAACATTTTCGCAACTTAGACTTTGAGTGTAGTCTATTTGCAGTTCCACAGAATCTCATTACCAATTTTATCAGGGTGCTGTTGTTGAAATCAAAGTTTGGAGGTCAAAACTCTATGTTTTGACACTACGTAGGTACGTACTACTATGTATAAAGAAAAGTAGTGGAAAATTTATATCCCTTTTATATCTCTACAATACTCTAGCAAATGCTCTACTAGATTAAGCGACTGTAACGGAAGCTTAGTAAGGTTTAGCGATAACCTATATAATAAAATAAATAATTATCTAAAAATATCTTCTGCGTGTTATTCATGCGTCCCGTCGTCTTAAGGCGAGGTTGTAGTACTTTTTAAGATTTTTTAACGTCTGAAAGTCCCATGAACTATGATATTTTTAATGAATAAAAATTAGAATATAAAAGTTGAACATATCTTCTAGTAAATCGTAAAGATAGAAACACGATTTGGAATGATTGGCTCGATAAAAAAAAATGTCAAACATGGCACTAAATCACAATTTTAAACGTGTACTGCTTAGAGATTCCATAATGAATTTATATGTAAGTATTATCAATAGAAACAGCTCTTTATTTTAAAATAAATGGTAAAAACAGATTTCGTAATTTCGTTATCATTTTTCTCCAAGAAAAAAAATAGTCAAAATGTTGGCATTATATCGCTCGCCGGCCGTTCATCAGTGCCTGTCTAGGCGTGATTGAGGGCGGACGTACGTCGTTGCTCCGCAAAATCCCCCTCCACCCCCGCATGTACGTTTTCGCAAAAGTACAAAGTAATTCGTATTCCAAACTCAATCGTTCAAACCATAGACATACTAGTAAGAAACCGTAGACAGGTTACTGACAAGGTAACATGACGGAGCTTACAAGTGGCACGCATCGCGAAAAGCGTACGCACACTAATATAAATATGTCAAAACGACACACTAAGAATTAGATAAGAAGTGTAAGTGAGATAGCACATCTAATCGCTAGCGCGAAATAGAGATAAACATATACTCTCTGGACCGAAGCGCATTGTGACATCATGCTGACCGTTTCACAAACAATAATTTGACTCAGATGCGACATGATCACTTTGTCTGTCTTGAGTAAATTCAATTCGCCTCAAAGTAAATTTGATGAATTCATTTAAGGTAGGGAAATAAAAAGTCGATGTGATTTATTTATAACATTTATTAAAAAAGTACATTTCATTCAATGGAAACCTAAAACAGTACGTTAATATAAAAACTGTACGCTGCGGACCCACCGTAGCCCTGGCAATACCCCTGGGGGTATGGTGGGTCTTTTAAAGCTTAACCGTACTCCTGGCTGAAATGCTCGTAGTGTTATACCAACGTGCTACGTGGACATTAAACTGAACAGTGTTATCTCTCGTATGATAATGACTTACTACTTACGTTTTTGTATTTTTAGACAAGCGAAGACAAGCGCTAGTACGATGATGTCGATGATATAGTGCAACAAGGAGATAAATTAGAGAATAAAACGTTTAGGTATTACTGCTAATGGTTATAATGCTTTGTATATTATAGGTATCATCTGTGGTACTGTTGAAGACCCGTCATCATTATCATCCTTGCGCTGTCGAATCATTCCCACTAGTTCTATTGAACAGTTCTATGATAGAACTAGTGATACTTTTTTCCCACTAGTTCCATTAGCACAACTTGATGAGAAGAATAGAACTAATGGGAAACAGTTATAGGAAATTTACCACTAGTTCTATGTATGTTTTACAAGGGTAGTGTCACAACATCGCGCTCACAAATCCGAATAAATATGTATTTATAAAAATGTTTTAAACGAATGAACGTCTACAAAAGAATTGAAACAAAACAAATGAACGTCTACAAAACAAATGACTACCAGAAAGTGATCAGCTATCGATAGTGATTGCAAAAAACAGGTGCATGCGATTTTCGACCTTATTGACAATTCATGACAAACTTTTATTTTGTTTTTTCTCGCTTTCTGGCAATATAAGTTATTAAAATTATAAATTCTGACTAATGTCAATTAGGTTGAAAATCGCATGCACCTGTTTTCTGCAATCGCTATCGATAGCTGATCACTTTCTGTAAGTCATTTGTTTTGTAGGCGTTCATTTGTTTTGTAGACGTTTATTTGTTTTACACATTAAACAAATGAACGTCTACAAAACATATTTATTCGGCTATATGAGCGCGATGTCGTGACACTACGGATCATTCTCAGTAGTTCTATTGAATACCCTCGTAAAAACATACATAGAACTAGACTGGGACATTTCCTATTACTTATCCCATTAGTTCTGTTCTCCTCATCAAGTTGTGCTAATAGAATTAGGACAGTTCTATCATAGAATTGTTCAATACTACTACTATACTGGGAATGATCCCACAAAATAGTAGAACTTGAAATTAACGAACTGAAATTAATAAACTAATTACACAACAATATCATCTGGGAGTACGGTTAAGCTTTGAAAGACCCACCATACCCCCAGGGGTACTGCCAGGGGTACGGTGGGTCGGCAGCGAAAACTGTGCAGTACAATCTACTTAGTTGTTTAATACTAAAAGGAGAAAAACAAGAACAAGTGTATGGACTTTGATCATCCGTCCATGTTTGTAACTTACGTATGATTTTGTATTCCTATAATAATAATATATTGTGTTGATTCAGCCTCAAATCACTTTTATTACTTGACAAAAACACATATCAGTATTTTATTATTACGAATGTCCCATCTGGATACTTTGTTTTTTAGTCTTTGAACACGCACAATACTGCTTCTCTTTTACACTCGTTAAATGCCAATTTTTTATTCACTCTATTATTTGTGATACTGAATTTATTATAAATTGAAAATAAAACGTAATATTGTAATACTCATGAATGAGAAGTGATTCCATAACTTTTAGTCATTTTCCTACTATAGTTTAACTACTTTAGCAAAATCTCATTACACACGACGGCATTTTCAAATGTAACGTACACACACGCGAGTAAAAGAGCGAGCGTTTCCGACCGCAGCGCGTGAGCGACTAAAGCCAAATGAGACATTTAGAAAAAAAAAGTTTGTCATGCATTTGTCAGTTTTTAATGTGCCACTTTTGAAGTTCGCATAACTCATCTACGGTTTTTTTACGCTGCGCTGTGGCACACGCACACACGAAACCCCCCCTCCCCTCCCCCCGCTCACTCGCTGACGCCACCGCCGTGTTTTTGTTTTTGCGGGGGGTGAGGTCGAGCTACGCACTGTACTGCAACCTCGCCTTAAAATGAAACAATATTAGGTACTGAAATTCAATCTATAACACATATTCAGAACTCTCTTGTAAGAAACCCTCCTCTTTTCTAAGATTAACAGAACGCGAACTGGCCTCGTAGCTTATAATTACAACAGCATGACAAAACCAGGTGGTACATTCAATGGTAAGTTTACTACAGAAAAAAGTAAAGCTACAACAATGTAGTGTACCTACCGTATAATCATCTTTTCAAATTGAGTTTCTGTGCACTTCCTTTTCAAATACCCTAAAATCCTAATAAATATATAGAGTTGTACTACGAGCCGCCCCGTGCTTCAAGGCGAGGGCTTTGTCCATAATTGGGTCAATGTTAGGATAATAATATGATGACTTGACAAGATGCACAGCCATGTTTGTTTCGTTATACTTATGATGAGTGAAACCACCGGCCGCGAGAAATTCACTGACAATATTGTATGGAGAAAACGTTCACACGTCTGTGATGTACCTAAAACAAGTATTTATTGCCACAAAATAAATAGTGGAATCTGGAAATACATAAACCTTCCTTCATAAATCTGACTTACATCTCATAGAATCGTTTAAAACGGAGCTAGTCTGCCAGTTCTTTTCAAAGCTAGTGTTTGCCTGTTCATATTTATCAAAAGGGCTATCACAGCAACGGTCACCGATTAATAACATGTACCTACACTCAGGATGCACTCAAATACGACCTATCTTTATAAGTGCTTCTCTCGTACGAATCCAATTTGATAAGGCATTAGAAAACCCATCACTCTTATTGGAGACATACATCGTAAAACCGCATTTAATCCTTTTACCATCTGCGATTAGTATACTAAATTGATTGTAAATTATTCTATACGAATGGCCTCGTATAAAATCTTATATCATAAAGATTATGCACGAGTTACGACTAGGTATAAAGACCAAGGTTTAAAACTTCTTGGTAGACACGATTAAACACACAAACGAAAGACAGTTTTTACCGGTTATATTTACTGCAAGAGAAAAATATCAGGTGGTAGAAACGGAAAAGTGGCATTAATCTTTTTTGAGTTGAATTAATTTGAACTGTCCATAATGAATTTGACCATGTGGCTATCATCAATTTGTTGCGTTCAGACTTCAGGCTTATTCAGGCCGCATTTCTACGTTGTCTACCAATATAAGTACCTTGTCTGTGTGCTCTTAGTATCTGTGGTATCAGTTTAAAAAAATACTTATGATGAAAATAGGAATTATGCCGTTAGTTTGGTAACTTTGATCTTTGCACACAACTGACTCTGACTTCACTCATCTGACTTCACTGTCAGCTTACCATCAGGCAGCGTGAAGTCAATTTGATAGGTTCTTTTTAATAAAAATAAAAAAATAAAAATTCTACTGAAATTAACTTTGTGTGTCTTTAAGTGGATCGTTTTATTTTTCTGCATACCTTTATTTTCAAACAAATGTACAGGCCACTGTAAATGAACGGATTTTGCTTTAAATCTGCCTCGACTTAAAGAAAAGCCATTCTGTATCAGTCAACCTTTACCCAAAGGCTGCAGAGATAAGAATATTCTAGGTATATTTAATATCACTAAATGGCATTTCCTGTTTTGATTAGAATTTAAACCTGTAAATAGCGCTGTTTGCTGAAACATGGATAAACTTACAAGAAACGAAAACAGATAGCTAATATAGTTTAAGATATCCTAAATTAATATATTTAACATCTTTCTCATTGAACTGGTGCACTGAATATTTGCAATCATATTTATAAGAATTTATTGCAATATTAACTTTAACCTACTAAAAACTAAACTAAAAACATTAACTTTGGAAAATTAACAAGAATTCATACGCATATTTCGTAGTAGAAATACCCGCAGTTCTAATCACATTTAATTTGATTTATTGAAGCTACTTTTATATATATATGATTTACATAGAGAGACAAGAGCAATATTTGTTTGAAAACTTACTAGATTTGTTTACAGAATCCTGTAGGTCGCATAGTGCCGTTTCATATCCACCTTCCTCTATAAACAGACTATAAAACGGAAGACATCATTCAGACGCGGCTAGTAATGCATAAGATTAGTCCGCTCAAACAAACATACACTTCATTTTGATTTATAATATTAGTTTGGGTATAATCATGTATGTATAATTGTACATACATGATTATACCCAAACATATATAATATATTGTGGTTGAGGTATTATAAATACATGATTATACATACATATGTATAATCATGTATTTATAATACCTCAACCATAAGTAGACATATATTATGTAGGTACAATCATCCACATCCCGCCACATACGTTTTAAATAATAATCTTAATATTTAAATAATCTCTTCTGTATGTATGTCATTGTGTTCCTCCTAAAGTAACGGTCCTATTTTGATGAAGTCTCATACTTATATCTTAATGAGTCATCGGTTTGTTTTAATTTGTAATTGGACTCCGAAAACCACTGTGGACTCGCTGGTAGAGACTATAAATACATTGTCATGTTCGTTACAGACGCAATGCAAATCAAATAACCAAGCTATAAAAAAAAGAAAAAACGAAAAAAAAAAACAGCTGCGGCTGCCTAACAGAAACTTGGAAAAACGGATGACTCTACTGGTATGGAAGGGTTATAAGCTAATATTGTGCTCAATTTTTTTCACGTTTCCGTTCTTGTCAGTATTTTCGATAAATTTACCGCTATATTACATAATCCTAACTTCACGTTCGTTTATGAAAGAATTGTTTTTCCTTATTCAGAACCAAATTCATTACGTCTATTTATATTACATAGGTATATACCGACTATATAATACTTCCCTTAAAACAGCATTAAGCTTAAGCGCAATTAAAGCTACTCATCATAGTCATGCTTTGGCTTAATTTTTGACTTATTTAACTTTTGACAGCGTATTACTTTTAATATAATACTTAATAATATAATATTCTACCACATTCACACAACAGCATCTAGTCCCAAACTAAGCAGAGCTTGTACTATGGCTACTAAATAATGGATAAACATACATAATTATTTACTTTTTTTTTGTAAATATATATGTACATATTTTCCAAAAAGCTTCATGGAATCACGATGTTGTTTGAGTAAGACTTCAATTGCCTAGTGGCCAGGTAGTTATTTAGTTGCAGTAGCAACAGTTGCTATAAGTAAACCCTAATGTGATATCTACACACATCAACAAAGTCTAGGGATATCTTAATCCTAAATTATTTACGAGTTTATAGTTTAGAACCTTGTTAGTTTCCACAAAAAGTTTATATACAGATTAAAACCTCTTTTATTCTATTTTCAAAATTTGAACATGGAAAGAAAAATAACAAAATAATAAACAAAATATGGCGGCAAATTTGCTAGTAATTCGTTACATTAAAGAAAGTTAAAACTGTTTTATTATAATTATTAATGAAAAGGGTTTTTAATTGTTTTTCTTTTTTAATTTAACGTGACGTACGAACTTTAAAAGTCATGTCACGTCGTCATTTGAGTCGAGATGAAATGTTACGAGCCGTGGGCATGTTAGAAAATGGTGCAATTCAACGCGTCGTTTCTGAGGCCCTACATACCAGTCAAAATGTGATATCAAGGTTGTGGTCACGTTATCGCAGTACTGGAGATGTGGCCGAACAGCACACAGGTAGATATCGTGTTACTACGCAGAGACAGGATCGATTTCTCCAAATGACCGCCAGAAGACAACCCAATATCACAGCGCTGCAACTAGTGCAAAGGCTCCAGGAGGACCACCAGCTGCTGGTAAGCGACCAAACCGTGCGAAGAAGGTTACATGAAGTTGATCTTCATGCTCGAAGACCATTGCGTGTTCCAGCATTGCGACGTGGCAATCGCGGTCGGCGGCTTTCGTGGGCTCGGGAGCATTTACCATTGAGTGACGAACAATGGTCTTTGGTGCTGTTCACCGATGAGTCCCGGTTTGGGTTTCACCCGGATTCACGAAGAACACGCGTTTGGAGAGCTCCACGGAGAGTTAGCCGTCTACGGCACCCACAGGAGGTCCACCCATACCAAGGCGGGACAATCATGGTGTGGGCAGGAATTCGTCTTGGCGGACGAACCCAACTCGTTTGGATCCAAGGCAGCATGACTGCACAAAAATACCACGAGGAGGTAGTAGAGCCCGTTATTGTCCCACACAGAACTCAAATAGGCCATGAAATTCTACTCATGCACGATAATGCTCCTTGCCATACGGCGCGGCTGGTATCGACCGCTCTCCGAGAGCACGATATTCAAGTTTTGGATTGGCCTGCACAGTCGCCCGACTTAAATCCTATCGAGCATGCCTGGGACATGTTACAACGAAAAGCTTTGAGAGATTTTCCACCAAATTTGACGACTGAACAACAACTTTACGAACACTTGCAAAGGACATGGGACCTCATACCGCAGCAAGACATTGACAATTTAATTTTAAGTATTAACAATCGATGTCGATGTGTAATCAATGTAAGAGGTGGCAACACTGATTATTAATGATTAGATTTTACAAGATTTTTTCCATTTTTATTAAAATTAATAGTTTTTTAAGAAGAAATGTTTGTTGTTATCATACTAATTTTCCATGATGATTAAAAAAATTATTTTTTTTATTTAAAACAAAAAAAAACACGAAATGTTTTTTATTTTTATTAAAGACCTTAAAATAATCTATGATTCTTCTATTTACTGTATCAGAAAATTCTTCATAGATTTTTAGATATTTGATGAAATATAAAATATCCCTAGACTTTGTTGATGTGTGTATATCTTGTGGCAACCCAATGTTAGGATAACTGAGACCACTGACACCCCGTAACAATTGGCATAAACCTCCATGACAGCCGTGACCAACGGCGACAGCTTGACGTATTTTGAAAAGCACGGTGAGGTATATTTTTGTGCTCGTGCACCCATCTTTGAAACAATCGGTGACGACCACGCTTGACCTGGCGAACGACCGATTGTAAGGGCACCTCATATACTAAATATATACTCTGAATATATGGCGAACAAGGCGATGTAAATTTCAAGCGGACGCCGCAGTAAAAGCAAGTATCACTATTAAAAATATTGAGGGACGCTTGGCCACAGCGGGTTAGGCTAGGCTTCTAATTATGTATTCAAGTATACAGAATGACCTATAACACGGCGGTTATTGTGAGCTGACTTTACTACTGTTACACAAGTGGTTTCCTCTTGCGTTAGGTATAGCTTGGACGGAGATTTGTTGTGCTGGATGTGCTTCTTGATGATTTGCGATCTTATTTACTGGGTATCTGAGCATTATTTTTAAGAAATTTATATTCTATCTATCTATAGACTCACGCCTGTATCCCTGAAGGGGTAGGCAGAGGTGTAATATTACACCCAAATTTCGCCAAGAACTTCTAGTTCCCACGTAATAGGGGGCGATCCTATTGCCGTTACCGGGCACATCACCAGACTCCGTGCTTATATTCTGTATATGTTTTTATTTGGATTATTTAATCTATATAATTATGTATATTTATATACTAATTCATATTGTATGTACTATTTATAACTATTTATGACTAGTTGTAAGAGATTTTATGTATGTCAGTAGGTCCTGCGAGAATATCAGTGTTGCAGTCTCACCAGATTCTGCAACTTATACTGACGCAGGTGCCTTAATTGCGATCCAAAAACTGGTTTTCTTTTTCCTTTTCTCACTGAAATTGTTACTGTTGCATTGCAGTTGCAAAAAATTAAATAAACAAACAACAAATTCATTTCATTTTCATTTCGTATAGGGAACTGACTAGCCCAACGACAACCCAGCCTACTAGACGGCAGACGTAAGGCGAACACTTTCTGACAACACGTTAGACTTATACGTCTTACATAAGACCAATCCCAACATTAGTTATGAATTATGACGTACCGCAAATTTGAACCGGCCAATTAAAATGCATTTTTGTAGCTCCCTTCGCCCCGCATACCTCACCGCTTTGACAGAATTGTTTGTTTGTAGAAATGAAAACATTAGGTGTCTAGTAGCAATTGGACTAGCCATAACTGTCAAAGATCGTACTGTCAGCTGGGACAGACGGCATAACATGCCCTCTGAGGCAAGCGATAGTTAAAAATATAAAATACGCACATAACTTCGAAAACTCAGTAGGGCATGTTGTTTATTTGAAGCTGGCTATCGCTACCTCCATGAAAAGCCACTAAAGGCAAGACGTTGACTGTGGCCGGATAGTGCTTCCCTACCCACCCTATTCGTCCCGCTTGCTGGAAATCCTCCACCTGGACATGGACTGCCTTGGCTGACCTGGTCTTTAAATAGACTTAGGACACAGGTTGGCCGAAGCAAAGAAAACTTGCTTAGTTGGGGACTTATAGATGATTCCAATCTGGAGTGCAAGTGTGGTGCCGTTCCACAAACAATGGGACACTTACTATCTTGTCCTGCGTGCCCGCTACTGAACGCTACTGAAAATGCGATACTAACTCGTAGCTAAGTTCTGGGATGACACAATTTAGATTGCCATCAACACGCGAAGAAGAAGATCGCTACCTCCGTATTTAATCTTTTAATATGCCTTCACCACGGATTGACTGCCAACTGCTTCCCTATATTTTAAAGGTTCGATCTTGAAGATAGAATGCTTGGCACTATCGGCCGGTTTCAATATTTGATCTATCTATAATAATAATATTAATATTCTACCACATTTACACAACACCATCTAGTCCCAAACTAAGCAGAGCTTGTACTATGGGTACTAGACAATGGATAAACATACATATATACTTTTTTTTTTGTAAATACATACATATTATACATATGTAGAAACACCCAATCTTTGACTTGAGCGGGAATCGAACCCGCGACTTTCGGCGTGGCAGTCGCTTACACTACCGCTGCGCTAACCGGTCGTCAAATCTATGGATTTGGCTCCTCGGGTCACTAATCTTGTGATGACTTAGTGAGTAGGCTAATCCAATACGTATTTAACATATAAATAGCCATGTGCATAGGACATAATTATGTCTCTTCCATCGTGTATATATCCATGTGCGGAGATGTGCCTGTGCTCATGTCTTCGGGTCAAGGCTCGCCCGCTCACATGCGACTGTATTAACTATTAAACGCAACTGCGCTATAACTCTTACATTTCAAATGTTCGCTTATGAAAATCTATAATATTTAATTTTAAATGGCCGGTTGCGTTCGTACGAGAGAACCGTTGGAGGTTGAAGTTTTAGGTGATGGCTGGAGGACTGTAATTACTACTTTGTTTTTCCCGTGCTCTTAACGTCCACTGGTTCTAGGTTTGATTTCTGAGTTGAGCGCAGCGAAGATTGAGGCAGTGTTGTCAAAATCCCGATAAAGGAGGTAGTTTGGAATACGGGAATGGCAAAACCTTTATACTGGCGGCTCCGAAACGGAATGGTAGATGCGTTGCACAAAATCTATAATTAGGGTTTCCTAATACAAAAAGCCATCATATATCAAATATTTCAAGTTCAAGCCAGACACACAAGCAGTCTGAATACTACATTAACGACTTCAAAAGTAAACTTAAGCATGAAAAATCCATTTCCAAATCTGAGATCCACGCTCAAGAGCAAGCATAACAAACCATTATTCACCCAATACTGGGTTGATTTTGATTGTACAGATGGCGCAAAGATTGAAACGGTTGTCTTGTGTTTGATCCCCACATAAAACTACACTTCATGTGTTCCACTAATCGTTGTATTGAGTCTTGTTGTTCTTCATTTCCATTGATTGAATGTTTGTAATTTCTTCTGCAATCCTCCTCCGCCTATTCCTTCCCATCCCAAAGGCGGGCAACGCAGCTGTGACTCATCTGGAGTCGCTTGTGCCCATGAGCGGTGGTAATCGTTTTATACAAAGATATATAACTTAGTACAACCTCTCTGGTTTTATATTAGGTAATCTGTCTGATCGTTATCTGCCGCCTCTTAATTAAAAACACTACAAAAAGGTTGTATTTAAAAGAAACAACCAGAATAACAAAGATAATCGTTTCTATCAGTGCAATACCATAAAATAGTCACCTAAAGATTCGAAGCACTCTTCTGCCAAAGCCACACGCAAGCATTTTCATGTCAATGACTGTTCGCGTGATGAGTCCCCCTGCTTACATTCCCGCAATCAAAAGAATAATCGATTTATCATTACCATACTGATGCGATGATCTTTTTACAATCGTGTACACACATATTTTCCGCTGATTTCACACCGAAATTCTACCTCCCGAATCTATCAACCGTTATTTAGGCAGTTCGCAGACATAAAGATACAACATACAAATATTATAAGAGGTGTCTTTCTAAGACCACAACCGATGGAAGCAAGCCAAAACTTCGGAAACTGTAAATTCCTCAAATACGGGAGTAAAATATGCTTATATATTACTTTTACAAAATACTCTAATACTTATGGATGGATACTTCAGACAGACAACGAGTCTGAGTTTTCTCTACATAAATTCTGAGTCACAGCATGTACACATACGGAAACATATTATGTACTTTACGTCAAGCGCGATAAACCAAAGATGATGAAACCTTAAACATTTTTTTGTAAAATAGAATGCGTCCATTGCCAAGCTTCGTGATCTGGCAGAGACTTATTTTGATATCGTTTTACTATCTGCGGGCACGGCAGTGCCCCCATCAAGTCGAGCAAAAAAGCAGCACGGCCGTACCATCCTTTTCTCGAAGCAATTCAGGCCATTTTCGACCCCCTATAACTTCGTTGAGGATAAAACTAGAAGCCTGATTTTTAGTAACCCTGCAGGCTTTGTATAAACATGGTGTATTTCAAATTACATTCAATTTGAACGAGTATTTAAAGAAATAGAACGAGTCAATATTTATAATTTTGTCACTCACTGACCGATCATCAAAAGTCTTAGGCACATGTAGCAGACATAGAAGCTTCAAATTTAGAATACGATTAGTGTTTAGTATATGAAGCAAGGAAAAATTTAAATATTTTTCAAATTCTGTCCAGTTTCCGAGATACATCAATGCATAAATAACTTTGTAATCCTATATAAATATAAAGGATTACAAAATTACATTTGCAGTTAGAACTTTAATTAGGAAATTCGTTGTTGGTGTACAAGAAGTAGAAGGTATCAGAAAGGACAAAAGTAGGACTGTCTACAAAAAGAAATGAGATCCCATAAAAACAATACTTGTCAAAAACACCAAGTCTCGCGACCGTAAAAATTTGTGAAATCCATGTAATACCAAGTCGGTTAATTAAAAATCTTTAATGTTTTAAATAAATATATTGACTTTTCAATCGCATTAAACAATCTAATTGATATAAGTATTTACTGTATTTGTTTGAAATAGAATTAGTTTTTATTATAAGTCAAATCGATTAGATCGATTGAGTAACATTTTATTTAGTCTATTGAAAATTTCTGACAATGGTCACACTGAACTGTCAGTTCCGTTGGCGCCTTGAAAAATTAACACGCCGTTTGGACGCTCGCGTGCCTTGTACCTATTTAATAAATTGATCGCCCTTTGAATTAACGCGAATTGAATTAACTTGCAAATACGTAATTGCCGCTTTTGACTTCCGGCAAAGTTTGTTGTGAATTGATGACATATCCCAGCCAACACATAAGTCAGATAGTAACGAAAATATACCACAATAAGCAGTGTCAAGCTTTATTACTTTTGTATTACAGCTGATGTTATGGCTTTATTTTGAATAAGAGAGTTCTTAAATTAAAATAATGTTGTAAGCTTACTAAATTCTGTATAAAGTTCGCGGTATTTTTTTAAGCTGAATAGTAATCAAGAGTAGAATCTGCTAAACAAGCGATATTCAAATAAAAGTAATTGAAACAGCTATTATCTGCACAGTAGCTGAAGTTTTTGCATTGTCCTGTATAACATATTTAAGCAAAGAAGTTAAACAGCAAAACGCTGAATATTAGACGAAATATTTTCTTTAAGCTGCATAGTGTACGAAATGGTACGAATTTATTCAGATGCTGAATATTTTAGATTTTTTATTCTTTACACAGCTGACTTCTGCATAATTGAAAATAAACTCCTTGTTTTACCTAACTTATAGCGCTTTAGGCGTACAATTGTCTTTATGTTCAGCTTAAAACAATATCAGTTACAAATGTGGGTATTTTAAGCAGCAAATAACTGATTAGTTGAATAATCGTAGGTTTATATCCAGATATTTCACCATTTTGTGACAAAACTGATAAATGCTTCATTAACAATATGCCTTGTCAGAAAAATAATAACAAAAGCGTAAATGATTCATGGAAAAAAAGAAAGAGAACGGAAGGAATAAGAAGAAAGTGTTCACGAGAGTAAGTAAAGACAAAAAATACTATCTGTGCAGTAATAGTAAAGGGTTTGACAACTGATACAAATAGGCCCGGGTCAAGTACGACCAATACAGTTGAAGAGGGTTCTGTACACGATGATTGTGCATCACCATCAGGATTTGTGATTCAAACAAATAGACCGGGTCCAACTTCAGGTGCAGATAACGAGAGTTATATGTGTGACAACTTTGCATCTCAATCACAGACTGTACAATTTGATAGTGATTTAAGTTCTACTGATTTGGAAGAAAACAATTTTTTTGCCATCGAATTAAAATCTTTATTTTGTGAAATACGAGAAGATGTATTAACGCGTGGATCTTGTTGTTGTTCGTAATCCGTATTATCCGTGTCAGTTCTATTCAATATTTGACATAATTCTTCCTCAGCTTCTTCAAAAGTTTTGAAATGATTGCGTTTTAATGTACAGTTGTAGGTGTTCCAGTCCGGCTGTGGTGGGATTGCAGGGTTCTTGCAAAGTAGCTCGCCATTTTTTTGGCCAGTATAACTTTCCATTGTTTTCCCAAGAAGCGGGCACTGTTGATAATTCAACCCGGCCTTTTTTACGAGTCGAAACGATTTTGAACATGTTTCTGAAAAAAATATATAACTTTTCTATAACACTTCAAAAATACTACAACAGTTACAAACAACAACAACAACACTATTATAAATACTAACTTAATATAATAAATCTCGATGTTTACGTTTACAGTATCTTACTTATTGACTACACGAGCGCGACAAGGAAGCTACGATAACGGGGACCTCTCTACTTAAAGTTACAATTTGAAATGAGCAACAATGCAGCGAGCGTGGCCGAGCGCAAACCGATCGTATGCCGAGATTAGCCGAGCGCCCATTTGAACCGTTGTGGCGGAAAAGAAAGCGCGATACTTTTGGTCTTTATATTCTGGTCTTATTAGTCCATTTTGTTAAAAATCTGCATAAATTCGAAACCGATGACCAAAGACAGATTAGAGAAAGCACTCGAAGAAAAGATATTCCGTCAACAATTCTACCGAGACTTAATGTAGTAAAACATAGCTCTAGAGTCCAATCAGTCTTTCTGTATAATAAATTACCCATGGAACTTAAAAGTATATACAGTACTAATTTATTTAAAAGCAAGTTAAAGTCATTGTTATTGAGGAAAGGCTATTATAGCGTTAATGAATTTATACATGACAAACAGCTGACATAATTAAATTACCTATGTACTTATAATATATTTAAGTTATGAATTAATGACCTAATTAGATTTTTTTTTTTAATGTTTTTTATCGTATAATAATAATATGATTATTTAATGTTCTGTGATTATTTATTATTTGAATGCAATATGATGTCTAAAATTGTATATTATGGAATGTTTTAATTAAGTAGATTAGTGCACCAATTTTCAACACAATGTATATTGTTATGAAATAAATGACTTATGACTTACTTATGGTTGCGACTACCTACAATGTGCTGTGTGTTTATAATTATGTATATTTTAGTTGGTAATATAAACAATTGTCAAACAACTAAATATTACGCAATGCGTCATTCATAGTAGTCCTGTAGATAACTTTAAATACCTAATAGTGGGTCCTACCTACCTACATTAGTATAGGTCCTACCAACCTCAAATATTCATGGATTTATTTTCTATAAAAAAGAACCCTAAAAAGCTGAATAAGAGTATACCTACTGCATTATGTAATTTAAGACCTTTCTCTGCGCAATGTATAATTATTCTACTTTAAACCAAATAATTTCTGGATATGTAGTCGTATGTGAACTATTATGCAGAAATAAGCAAAATAATCACTGAAATAGACACTTTTATTCAAATTGGCCGTCCGCCATTAACTAACGTTCGACATAACCTCTTTTTATAAAAATCCTCAATATTTATCTTATGAAACACTTTGTTTAGTGAGTAGGAAACATTAGCAGTTATACAACATTTGATTCTCATTATTTGCTGGGACTGAAATTTGATAAAAAGTAAAGATGATTTAATTTAAATATTATTTCACATTTGTTTACCTTTTAAATTGTAGCTTTATCTTAAGGCGCTCAAAAAATGTACAATAATCATATTGATAATTCACAGTAAAGTGCCATGCGTTTATATAATTCACCTTAAACTTACTTAAAATGTATGAAACAATTTACTTACCAAATTTTTGAAGACGTAAATTTTTTGAACTAAGTAGTACAAAATAATTTCGTCACAATGAAAAATACATATTTATACTTTTTTTACTTGCATAATTTCTTTGTAAAACTACTCCTGAGATCGGAATTTTGAATATCATTTGAATATCTGAACTCACAAATTAACAACTGCATAAAATATGTATAATTTCTGGACTAAAGAAAAATCAGAATGTATGCAGAAGATATGCAGTGTGTTGTACATTTATTCAGCTGCTATGTGGCTGTTAATCAAATGTTATCCAAATTGAAGCAAGATATTTTGTGCCCAAATTGCTTGAATATCATCTGTATAAGCGCTTACACAGAAGTTATACAAATACTTTATCCAGCTTAAAGTCAAAAGAATTGCTTTTTTGCAAAATTTATTCAGCTAATCTGTGTTGGCTGGGATTGAACATTTGTGAAAAGTTTTGTGAACCGCAAACGTGCATCGTGGTCTGGAGAAGGACTTCGCCGAATTGTACACTGGTATCTATTGATTCTCTTGTTATTTTGGCCAACATTTTGAGTTAATCCTATAGGTCCACTTCAAGAACATCACCAGGATATATAAGGCAAATTTTTCATGTACCTACTCAATACTTTACTCACTGTGCAACGCAGTGTATTGTGTCTGGATATATTGTCTATCGTGGTCAGGTAGATGTATTACACCTTCCACTGCGCACTTCTGATACACCTTCCTGCCTGGCTACGGTAATTCTAGACAAAATTTTGGTGCAGAGCTGTGGTTGAAATTTAGCCGATGTTGCATTACTGAGTATAAACTCAGATTGGTATGAGCTTGTATCTTATCACCTTGTAGACAGTACTGTAGTGTTTGTCAGGTCAGTTATTGTCTAAAATACATAATATTTAATTGTATAAGTTGACCTAGATAATTTGAAACACATTGTCACATAACCTCAATCAGTAATTGTTGATTTGTATTGTTGAAAAATCTAACTTAAATTTGTTGTTGCATTAATAAGTCAGTTTGTTTGGATACATAACAGCTGTATGTATCAATAAATTTAGTTTATTGCATATATTCATAAACATTAGAACAACCAACTTGACCTTGCCACTTGGGCGGGTCACATTAATAAACTTTGTTTTGTTATAATATAGATAATATTGCTAGGTAACACATATTCTGTGCTTACTTACTATTGAATATCTCAAATAACACAGCCAGTCTGTCTGTTGCAAATAATTAATTAATTAATTTGAAGTTTCAACTTTTAATTTGTTATAAGTTATAACTTTTGATAACTTTGACTTTGTTTTGTGTCAATATATATTGAAACTATTAATTTTGTTGGACAGTAGATACCTGTCACTTGCCTGCACTTGCAGTAAACAGGCTAATACTTTGTTGGTTTCAAAGAATTGAGAAAAATTAAGTTTTGATAGTTAATATTGTTAAACGCTTGTCCGGGCTCTTTTGAAATTTTGATTATGTCAGCTATCAAGGACTTGCGTGCGGCTGCTGGTGCCATTGCATCAGATTTGCGCTGGTTTGCCTCGGCCAGTGCCTTAGTGAACCGGCCTGATCGCCAGCAGGCCTTACTACAAAGGTACGAGCGGATTGACGATCGCCTGGCAAGTGTGGAACAGCAATTCCGCACTTTCAGCACTTGCTGTCTTGAAGTGTCAATCAATGATTTCACCGCTGACCAGCGAAATAAGGTCAGCGAAGACTATGCCCAGGTCTTAGACCTGTATGATGCTGTCTCCAATACTGCGAGACAACTAGTTGCCGATAGGGAAGGGCAACCCGGCCTGAAGCAGGAGCTTCCTAGGTCAGCACCGGGGCTGGTGAGTAGGCTCCCTACTTTGGAACTCCCCCATTTTGATGGCTGCCTAGGAAGCTACCTGGGCTTCGTTAATTTGTTCGACAGCCTAGTCAATGATAGGGCTGACCTTCGGCCGGCACAAAAGTTGGCCTATCTAATGTCGGTTCTGGATGGGGAGGCTAAGGGCCTCATCCAGCATCTGCCCGTGTCTGACGAGGCGTACCAGACGGCTCGGGACCTAATCACCCGTAGGTACCATAATAAGCGTGGCCTCGCCGACACGCACATCGAGCAGATTTTTGGTTTGCCGACGCTCACCCGGGTCTCTGGGTTGCGCACCCAACTTTTGAACCCGCTTTTGGTGGCCATCAACGCACTTAAGTGCCTTGACCTGCCCGTGGACCAATGGTCCTATCTATTGGTGCACATTGTGCTGAAGAAGCTGCCTGCCGACCTGAGGTCGCGTTTTGAACAGCGCTTTGGTGGGGATAGCGCGACCCATCTGCCCCCCTTTGCTGACCTGGAGAGGTTCCTGGAGGATTAGTGCCGGGTCTTGGACAACTCCGGTGGTGACCCGCCGGCTAAGTCGCAGCCGCCCAAGGTCAAGGAGCAGGCTCGCGTTCACACCCGAGCCAATGTTGACTGGCGCCCTCCTCGCTTTGCGGTCACGCAGAGCCCAGCGGAGTGCTCCTACTGCAAGGTCACGGGGCACAGAACGGCCAGTTGTAGGGCATTTTTGGACCTGCATGTCGCCTCTCGTAGGCGCATCGCGAATGCCCGCCGCCTTTGCTTCTCTTGTTTGGGGTCCCACTACCAGCGAGACTGCCCAAACTCTCGCCCCTGTCCTCACTGTGGAGGACAGCATTTGGACATTCTCTGCATGAATGCCAGAGAGGTTGGCCGCTTGTCCAACCAGCCGACGCCGCGCACGGGCGGGTGTTTTGAAGGTGGTAGCCGAGGCTCACCGGCGCGTAGCCGAGAGTCGCCTCGCTCAATTGATCGCCACTCACCCCGCTTGGAGAACCGTAGCGTGCGCACGCCTCCTCTCTCTCGCGCACCTGAATGTGCTGTTCAGCGTCACCAGCACCATGACTGCTGCCCCCTCCTTTGGCGGAGCGTCCCCGCCTTGACTCGCGCCCACCTCGTTTTGGGCGGGTGCGTGACGCGGCGCATGACCCCCCACAGATGGCGCGCGGATCAAGTCATCGCGCCTTTGAGGACTTCAAGCCGCACCCTCGTTTTGACTTGCCTGGTCCTGGCCAACGGTCGCCGCCCAGGCAACAATAGGTCCCCTGCCCTGCCCTATAACGCCAACCTCCCCCATCGAGACCGTTATCCTACCAACGGTTGCTGTTAGGATCTGGGGACCCACGGGGACCTCTGTTGTTGTCCGTGCAATATTGGACACAGGTTCACAAGGTTGCATTGTTTCCACTTATTTGGTAGGGCAGGTTAAATTGAATATGGGCTCCTTTCCAAATTGTATACGGGGCATAGGGGACGTAGCCTCTAGTGTTGAAGGGCAAGTTAAGGTTTTGTTTGGCCCTGTTGGATCTTCACACCCGAGGATTAAAACCTCGGCTATTGTGTTGAAGAATATTTTGGGTATGCATCCACAGAAGCAGCTACCCGCTGCTGTGGTGAATTTGACAGCGGGATTGGAACTGGCAGACCCCAAATTTGACACACCGGGACAAATCGACTTGTTGATTGGCTCTGATGTCCTCGGTGGAATTTTGATTGGTGGGAAACGGGTCTTGGTGCCAAATGGTTTGACTGTCATCCCGACCATATTTGGATTTGCTTTGATGGGCCCTGTACCTAGGGACCCCCCTCCACCTGAACTTGATAATTTGTTGGCTGTAGGCTCCGCTCTCTCTGATGCGGTTCAGAGGTTTTGGGAGGTAGAGGAGCCCCCTCAAGCTGCCCGTTTGAATCCAGAACATGGGGAGTGCGAGCTGTTCTTCCAGAACAACACTGGTCGACTCCGTTCTGGTCGGATCATTACGAGGCTACCCTTCCTGTCTGTTCGGCCTCCGCTTGGTGAGTCACGACCTTTAGCCGAAAAGAGATTGTTGGCTATGGAGCGTCGCATGGGTCGTGATCCGGAGCTCAGACAGAAGTACATTGAGTTCATGAGAGAATATGAACAATTGGGACACATGTCTGTGTCAAATTTGGATTGGCGTTTGGTGGAGCACTACTTTCTCCCGCATCATGCGGTATTGAAGCCATCGACTGGCAAGCTGCGCACAGTGTTTGATGGTTCTGCGCAGACTTCAACAGGCGTATCCTTGAACCAGTGCTTGCATTCTGGTCCCAAGTTGGTCAAGGACCTTTGTGACGTCATCACCAGCTTCCGACGACATCAGGTTGTCTTTGTGGCCGACATAAAAATGATGTTCAGGCAGACAATTATCCACCCTGATGACCGTCGCTTCCAGCTGATCCTTTGGAGAGAGTCTCCTCGTGATCCCATGGTCGTCTACGAGCTCAATACTAATACGTACGGGTTAAGGTCGAGCCCCTACTTGGCAATACGTTCTCTTTGGGAGCTCGCAGACCGCGAAGGCTTACGTTTCTCACGAGCCTCCACCATCTTGAAAGACGATATTTACGTCGATGACATTTGCTCGGGCGCCTCCACAGCGGACGAGGCGATCCTCCTGCGGGACGAATTGATAGGCATTTTGGCCTCCGCTGGTTATGAGTTGCGCAAATGGATTTCCAACTCACCAGCGCTTTTGGAAGGCTTGCCAGAGGATCATCAGCAGGATCCACATTTGTTTGAGATTATTGACAACCCCGCCATGATGGCTGTTCTCGGCGTTCAGTACAGACCAGTCCAAGACATCTTTACATATAACGTAGACTTGAAATTGCCGTGTTCTTGGACTAAACGTCTCGTATTGTCTACTGTCGCCAGAACCTTTGATCCGAACGGTTGGATCTGTCCAATTATATTTTGGGCAAAATGCTTCTTGCAGAAGCTTTGGACAGCAGGATTGACCTGGGACGATCCTCTGCACGGCACTCTTGTTGAGGAATGGACCTCTTTTGTATCCTCACTTCCTGCCGTCAACGAGATCTCCTTGCCTCGTCCCATCCTTCCTCCCGGGAAGTACAAGGCCACCCTTCACGGGTTTTGTGATGCCTCGGAGCGTAGGCACGCGGTCGTGGTGTACTTGCGCACAGTTAGTGCCTCAGGTCAGGTGAGGGTTTCCCTGATCATGGCGAAGAGCAAGGTTGCACCCCTTCGTACATCTTTGACCATCCCAACATTGGAGCTCTCGGGAGCAGCCCTACTTGTACGTTTATTGAACCACGTGTCTAACACTTTGGGTAAAAGCATTTGTATTAATGGGACTTACGCCTGGACAGACAGCCAAATTGTTCTTTGTTGGTTGAAGGCTTCTGTCCACACCTTGGAGGTATTTGTCGCTAATCGCGTTTCCCAAATCCAGAAATCCGAAGTCAAACTTGTTTGGAGACACGTGCCAGGTGAGCTCAACCCCGCTGATTGTGCCTCGCGCGGATGCTTGACGCCTAGTTTGATAGGTCATTCGCTGTGGTGGGGTCCGGAATGGTTGAGTCGACCAGAAATTGATTGGCCTCGAACGCCAGTTTTGAATACTTCTAATTTGCCGGGTCTACGAACACTCGCTCTTGAGAAGGTGGAATGCGCCTTCGACCCCGATTTTTTGTTAAATCGTTACAGCTCCCTCGACAAGTTGTTAGGTGTCACTGCTTGGATAAAGCGTTTTGTTTTTAATTTTAGGCACTCACAACATAAACGACTGACACCGTTTCTCTCAACACAGGAACGACAGGAGTCTCTCACCTTTTGGGTTCGTTCTGTGCAAATGGCGCAATTTGAGAAGGAGATTGCTATCCTTAAATCAGGGAGATCGAAATTGTCGGGAGCTGTATCTAAATTGAACCCCTTTTTGGACGATACGGGTCTCTTGCACGTTGGAGGGCGTCTCAAGAACGCCAACCTCCCTTACGGAGCACGTCACCCCCTTTTGTTACCTAAGGACGGTCATTTGGTACGCTTGTTGGTAACTGACCGTCACCTTAAAAATTCGCATGCTGGTTGTAATGCGCTCTTGGCCATTTTGCAACGCGAGTTTTGGATTTTGTCTGCCCGAAGAATTATTCGGAGTGTAGTCTTTCGCTGCATCCCTTGCTATAAGCTCAAGGCTTCTACCATGCAGCCCTTGATGGGAGACTTACCGGCAGATCGCGTAACTGAGAGCAGGACGTTTGACGGTGTTGGCACGGACTTCGCTGGTCCCTTTTTGGTGAAAACGTCGACACTTCGAAACAGCAAGACTGTTAAGGCCTACTTGTGTGTTTTTGTTTGCCTCTCCACAAAGGCCGTTCATTTGGAACTGGTCTCCTCGCTTACGATCGAGGCGTTTGTAGCCACATTTGACAGATTTGTATCCCGCAGAGGGCTGCCTTCCTTGATCCGCTCTGACTGCGGCACTAACTTCAAGGGCACGTATAATTATTTGAATGATGTTGTTAATTTTCTTGAAACCAACAAGGCTGATATAGGTGATAGGCTTGCCCGACGTGGGATAAATTGGTTGTTTTCCCCACCAAATTGTCCACACTGGGATGGTATATTTGAGGCCGCCGTAAAATCGGCCAAAACACACTTGCGCAGGACAATCGGTGAATCTGTCCTTACCTTTGAGGAACTCGCAACTGTGTTTTGTAAGATCGAGGCCGTTTTGAACTCTCGGCCGTTGTGCCCGATCTCCTCAGATCCGAATGATTTGGAGGCCCTTACACCGGGCCATTTTTTGATTGGTCGCCCACTTGTCGCCTTGCCTGAGTACCCCTATTTTGTTACGAGACCTGATCGTCTCTCGCGTTTTGAATTGGTACGCCAGATTACTCAGAGCTTTTGGAAACGCTGAAACTTGGAATATTTGCACATACTCCAGCAACGCGTTAAGTGGACCGACAAGACCGATCCACCCAAGATTGGTGACCTCGTTTTGATCAAGGAGGCTAACCTTCCGCCACTCAGATGGCGCAGGGGGCGCATCCTTCATTTGGTAACTGGGGCTGATGGAGTTCCCCGATTTGCTGAGGTCTTGGTGGACGGTTCGATTCTGAGGGGAGCGGTTGCAACATTGTCACGTCTACCAACCGATTAGCGGACCGGTAGGCCGGTCCGGGGCGGGTGGATGTTTGAAATAGAATTAGTTTTTATTATAAGTCAAATCGATTAGATCGATTGAGAAACATTTTGTTTAGTCTATTGAAAATTTCTGACAATGGTCACACTGAACTGTCACTTCCGTTGGCGCCTTGAAAAATTAACACGCCGTTTGGACGCTCGCGTGCCTTGTACCTAGTTAATAAATTGATCGCCCTTTGAATTAACGCGAATTGAATTAACTTGCAAATACGTAATTGCCGCTTTTGACTTCCGGCAAAGTTTGTTGTGAATTGATGACATATTGAACATTTGTGAAAAGTTTTGTGAACCGCAAACGTGCATCGTGGTCTGGAGAAGGACTTCGCCGAATTATACACTGGTATCTATTGATTCTCTTGTTATTTTGGCCAAAATATGAGTTAATCCTATAGGTCCACTTCAAGAACATCACCAGGATATATAAGGTAAAATTTTCATGTACCTACTCAATACTTTACTCACTGTGCAACGCAGTGCATTGTGTCTGGATATATTGTCTATCGTAGTCAGGTAGATGTATTACACCTTCCACTGCGCACTTCTGATACACCTTCCTGCCTGGCTACGGTAATTCTAGACAGTATTACTTACTTGGTGTTTTTGACGAGTATTGTTTTTATGGGATATGACAGTACTTGATCGCATACAAATATCAACGCAATCGGCGTGGCTCCTTTTTATGTAGCAAAATATAGGTATTTGCCAGTGAAGCGCTAAGAAAATCTGATTTGGACCCGAGGTTTCGGGAGGTTTATCTCATCCGTCAGCACGACACGTCTTAAAGATTAAGACCAGTAATCGAGTCGCAAGTTTAAAAATCTTTCATTATAATACCAGTTACGAAAAGAAAACATACCGTTTATTTATTTTTAATTTATATAGTCTCACGCCTGTATCCCCGAAGGGGTAGGCAGGTGTAAATATTACACCCACAATTCGCCATGAATTTTTAGGTCCCACGTAATAGGGGGCTAAACATACTGTTCCTGTGCCAAAGTGCAGAAACTGGCAGTATTCCGTACAATGTAGTCCGTCTAGTCAGTTTGGTTCCTAAGATGAGTTATTAATTCGAAAATAACAAACACAATAATATTGTTTTAATATTAAGAAGGTGTGATTTCAACGCGTACTTGGCATAATTCTAGCGGTTAAACTGCCAGCTTTATGTGTTTAGTTACTCACGAGTTTACCTCAGCACTTGATTTAATATTGTTTGTTTGTTTTTCGTGTGCGTGTGTGGCCAACTCTGGTGTCGGAGTTTTCAGACCGCCCTAAGGCCTCCGACATGGCCTAACGATCCTTATCCTCAGATAAGAACCGGGACCGACAGCTTTACGTGCCCTCCGAAGCACGGTAGCGCTCAGATGTAAATGCCCACACACGGTCACCCAACCAAGTAGCGACCTGTGCAAGCGTTGCTTAATTTTGCCGATCTGTTACGAATGGCAAGCCAAGTCTCGCTATGAGCTCTACTTCATTTAATATTGATTAAGTGTGTTCATAAACGCAAATAGAAATGAAATGAAGTTAATCTCTACTAGAGGATGCCAGCAGCTACGCCCATACACTTTTGTAATTTACCCGCTTTTCGATCCCTTGTGAATTTCGGTGAGTCCCTTCTTAGTGCACCCATAGGCCGTCCTCACTTTGGGCGGGCACACTGCATGTCCCTCGAGCGGGCGCCCGGCGTGCGTTCACTCTGTGACACAAAGTTCTTACTGTCTCCTATGTTCCACATGCCAAATTTCAGCTTCTTCCACCTAATTGTTTTGGCTATGCGTTGTCTGACAGTCAGTCAGTATCGAAAAAAATTTAAACACAGATTTCGTATCAATATTTTTTTTCGTGTTTTCTTTTTAAACGTATTTACGAAAGTATTTTTTTTGTCATACAAACAGCTCAGGACGTGGCTACTGTTGAGGAGAGCTGGCAAAAAACTCAAATGGAATCCTTTAATTGATCAGATTACACTGATTAAAAATTGTGTCGAATTGGAGCAGATCAATCCTGAAGCATTTTTATCGTAGGTATATACTATACGATTAGAAATTTATATTTTATTTTATATATTCAATTATATTTTAACGGTTATTTTAAACATATCTATAGATTCCTTATATTAAGAGGGTCCTTGTTATTAAAGTCAGTGATATAAATATCATATCATAAAGATAAATCAAAGAAAATGCCAAGTCATTTCCTTTTAATTAATCACTTTTTAATACTTCGCGCTGTATGCAGACAGCCTTAAAATTGCCTGACCGCCAAATGTCTAATACACCTATCTCTATTTTCTCCTCCGAAACTCTACGATCTCTCGCTCACTCAGTGAAGGGGTGGACTCCAAAGTTGTCGGCGTATTCAGCGCATTGCCATCGCGTGAACAGACAACCGCGCAAATTGATAATTATAAGCCATTAGTTAACTCGATACGTTTATGATGTGATTAGTTCAATTCTAAGAGGAAAGGTATTAACTTCATTGCGTTGGTTTAGCGTCTAATTGACAGCTTTACGTGTAAAACGTTTATTAAACTTAGATTATGAAATATATTTACCAATATTTACACAGTTTATAGGTTTAAGTAAATAACAATTTTTTTTATAGACTCACGCCTGTATCCCCGAAGGGGTAGGCAGAGGTGCAATATTACACCCACATTTCGCCCTGAATTTTTAGGAAAACTAAGTTATAATATTCTCCTAAACATATTTTCGCCGCTTTAAGGTCTTTTTAAGTGGCAGTGTGGCCAATTGGTTCTGAAATTTATAGGCCTGAAAGCATCTACCGCGGCATAGCTATTGTTGTTTAAGATGAGCTCCACATTGATAGTGGAGAAGAATTTGTGTCGTCGAATAGTAGAAGCAGATCTCAGTAGTACTGCCAGAGATATAGGTACAAGCCACATTACTAGAGTGAACATGTATAGGTACATACATACATAGTCCCACGCCCATATTCCCGAAGAGGTAGGCAGAGGTATATTGGTACACCCACTTTTCCCCAGATTTATTTTAGTCCCACGTAATAGGGAGCGAGCCTATTGCCGTACCGGGCACATTACCAGACTCCGTGCTGCTACTGAGAATTGCCTAACGGAAAAACCCAATAACACCTTGCCCGACCCGGGAATCGAACCCGAGTCCTCCCAATCCCACGCGCACATTTATGCCGCGAGACCAACGAGGCAGTCAAATAACTAATTATGGCCTTGATTTACTTATTTAGTGCCTTGATTATGTGCCTAAGTTCGAGGAACGAAAATATTATTGCTTAGCTATGATTTGCCTTTCCTCAAATAATCGGTACTTAAGCAACAACCCCGGCATAACAAAGTCAACCTTTATTACATTAAAGCTAAGTCATAGCATTTTTTATACAATTACAGGTACATAGGCAGACTTAAGGCCTAAGGCATTCTTTACTAGTAAACCTAGGGTAATGTAGAGATAATTGAAAGTATGATTTATCATGATTATTTTAAAATAAATATTTAGTAAATGTGGTAATAGATTGATTAATGGCACAAATATTAATGGCAGCGATAGCCTAGTGCAGAGACCGATAGACTGCTACGCAGAGGGTCCGAGTTCGAATCCATAGCGCGCACCAATGACTTTTCGGAGTTATATGCGTATTAAATTGTTAATTATCGCTTGCTAAACGGTGAAGGAAAACATCGTGAGGAAACCTGCATGGCTAAGAGTTCTCCATAATATTCTCGTAAGACATGTGAAGTCTGCCAACCCGCACTAGGCCAGCGTGGTGGACTATGGCCTTACCCTTCTCATAGTGAGAAGAGGCCCGTGCCCAGCAGTGGGACAGTTTATATACAGGGCTAATGATGATGATGATGAATAGATTGATAGATTTAATAATAAAATATCTGTAAATGGATAAATTCACGATATTCCTTAATTTAATGATTTTACAAACATTTGCAGCAGCTTTTTAAGCGCTTACATGAACAATAACAAGGTCTTAATTTTGGAATTAAAAAAAGTTATTATTTGAACGTCAACATTAAACTCAACATCTGGCCATCGTCAAAGAGCTCAGATATTTACATAGAGGCGAGACATTTCATATGGGCGCTTTGAAGACAAACTTTCTGCGACTCAAATTGCCGCGTGGTGGTCGCGCTGCGGCAGCTGGTTCTCTCTCCTCCAGTGTATCTTAACTACGAGAGCTAGAGAGACTGAGAACGACGCCAGCGCCGTCAACAACGCCAACCACGAACTAAACTGGAGAAAGTCCCCACTTGGAATCGGCACACGAAATCCTTAAGAACTGCGCTTCTATGTAAATCTGTATTCATTGCCATCGTACATCACATACCTACAAGCCAATCACCTGTTCCATATGACGTCACATTGCGCAAGCACATCTAAGAAACACTGGAAATGGCACGCGACGTAATTAATACCGGCTTGGGTCACGACCCGTGACCCACCGGTCACGCGCCGATCACGTACCGGTCACACTCGCCAATTGGATTTTTGACCGATATATAATGTTCGTGGTATTGGGTAATTGTAATTGCAATATATCTTGTACACGTGTAAAAGGATGGTCAGCTTGCTGGTTTTTACAAGGCGTAATATTGACCTGTTTTGCGTATAAATGGAGTATAAACAGCAGTTTTTTTTTATCGTAGATAGGCGGCAAACGAGCAGTCGGATCGCCTGATGGTAAGCAATTACCGCCGCCCATGGACACAAGCAACACCACAGGAGTCACAAGTGCGTTGCCACCCCTTGGGGTTGGGAAAAGGGATAGGATGAGGAGTGGGATGAGGGAAAAGGAAAAGGGGATAGGGCCTCCGGCACTCTCACTCACCGAACGAAACGCAACAGTTTAGGTACTGTTACTTTACGTCGATTTTCTGTGAGATGGTAGTACTTCCCCGGTCGAGCCGGCCCATTCATGCTGAAATCAGCAAGGCTCTACTACCGTATACCTATAAAAAGTTTATATATATAGTGAAGTTCGCATGGCAATAGGCTCGCCCCCTATTACATTGGGACCGAAACATAGCTGGCGTAGTGTCAGTTTTTAATACACCTCTGCCTACCCCTTCGGAGATAAATGCGTGAAGTTATGTTTTGTTAAGTTACAAAGGGAGGTCATAGCTGTTTTCTCGCTAGCACTGTTTAATTTCGGAAGAAGTAACTGTGGCGTGTTCCCTTTAAGTACACCATTATTTTTTAATTAGTACAAAAACTTTAAGGACAGATTAGCGAAGATATTATTATCATATATGTGACGTAAGAATTTCTTTATATCAATAAAGAGCAAAGTTATTATCATTTGTTTATTGTAGAAAATCTCGCTTAAATCATAGTCATATTTTACAATCCATTCACTAATTCATTGATAATATTCCATCCTGCTCATTCGCATTCTCTCCGTCGTACTTATGATGTAGGTAGCCATAGAAAATAAATTGAAGAAAAATAATAAATGTAGGTAGTTATTTTTTAATTTTGTTAATTCTACCCTCTCCTTCATACTTCATTCGGGCTTAGGACCGGTAAAATTTATCGTTTAACAAGTAATTAAATACGGAGGTATGTAATTAGAAAGCAAACAAATATCAAAATAAAAGAAGGTGTTCTGGACTAAAAGAAAAGAGTAATTTTGGCATATTTATGAAGTTAGAATCACCTGCTATTTACAAATATTATTTTATCATCATCATGTCAGCCTAGAGACGTCCACTGCTGGACATAGGCCTACCTCAAGGTGTGTGGAGAACACAGATAGATTTTGAGCCGCCTGCATCAAATTATTATTTACTTAAGTACGTATTATTTACTAAACTTACAAGTATTTCTATTGTCCTTCGAAATGTCCACCCCCGTTGACAAAAGCATCTAATATGCACTGTTTTAATTGTTTGTCACTGACCGGCTGACTTTTGTACACTCACAATAAGATGTCCATGGATACACAGCTGCACTCGCAATTTTTCCACTCAAAAAGAACGCACGAAGCATAGCTACATACTCCCGTGATATGAACTGATATGATAGGCCATCGCGTCGGGCAAACGTAGAAAAACAATTAACTTTTGCAACGAAATTAGATACGCTTACTTTCGCTAGCAATTTAGCACTGTTTGTCGCATCGTCGGGGCGTGGCGTAGGCGCAGAGGGGCGTGGGGGGGTTGGAAATTTATCAATGGTTCATTTTACTATGATAGTGCGCGGGTCGGTCATAGTATTAGTATTGCATTTACCAATTATCACGTATTTTTGTGGACAGTTTTGGGACTTAGTGTTTTTATTTTTTAACCACATAAATATGATCAGTTAAAGATACATAGTGCTCTGTAAAAATTTTTGTACTAATTAAAAAATAGCGGTGTATGTATTTTATTATGATTTATTTTAGAAGGTGTTGACCAGCTTTGGAGTGGAGACTACGTCTTGGCAAACGTAGAACAAGTTACGGTTTAAGCTACATAGAGTGACAATTTGCGTAAAGTGGCTGGCAGCGACTGAATAGGAAAGCCGGCGCTCTCGCTCAGTGACGTGCTTGCAAGGGGCCTTATCCAGCAGTGTCTAAGAATAAAAATAAGAATCATACATTGAATGCAGGATGTCAAGAAAGTATAGTTTAGTTCGTACATGTTCAGCCTCATATAGTGGCGTATAAAAAGAGAGATATTGCTACGAGCCATCACAATAACTTTGTCCGAGAAAGTATTCATTTATGATATGATTTTGTAGTTATTATTAATTGTATTTAATTATTAACAATATTAAATATGAAAATTAACAAATTATGCAATTTAAAAATAAACATGTCTCTTAGACACTGTATTTTAGCTTTAAACACTACATTATAGTCAGTGCTATTCCCTCGAAATATTATGCCATATCTTAGTACTGATCCGACCATTCCGTAGTATGCTGTAATGGACTGATAAGGATAATGATAAATATATCACTGTGTCCTTTAGCACTGTACTAAGTCTCGTGGGTTTGAATCCCATACGGGATAAGGTATTATATGATCCACCGATTCACTAAACATAGTTGTGTGTATTAATTTATTATTTGAAATTAATTACGTAAATACGTACTTGGTCATCCTTATCCTCTTAACGTTGTCTCGATAGCGATTCAAGTTCCTTGCCTTGGAACCCGGGTTCCACAAATACGTACTAGGTAATATATTTTAAATATAGTAATATTATTTGACTTTTCTTCATCATCGGCCTTTAACAGTCCACTGCTGGACTAGGCCTTTTTTTTTTAAAGGAGGAATTGGCCTACTATACCACGCTGGCCAAGCGGGTTGGTATAGGGTTTGTATCAAGTTTTCCTTCTCTTACAGTGCTGTTCTCTGCATAATATGCTCCCTCTGTCGGCTCTTACGACACCCATGGGATGATATGGGGTGGTGACATTCTGTATTCTTATTCCGTCACCACACGGACATTTTGGAATTTTCTTGCCTGCAATAAAATAGAGAAATTAATATAAAACAAAAACTTATTCTAAAATTTTATTTCACCTACAGACAAACGAAAAGCTTACTCAAAATCTCACATCAAAATGGTCACCTCGCCATGAAAGACACCTACTTATAAAACTGATAATCATCATAATAAGGTATTAATTTAAGCTTTTATTTGCACTTAAATATTAAGACGTTCGTCAGGCCATTAAACAAGCAATTTATCGGGAAATTAACTTTAAATGGCAATCATGTCATCATAATTAAATAAACATCGATATGGCTGATTTAGAAGGTCTTTTAGAAAATAATAACCGTATTATAACAGTGAAAACTACAACTAACTTGTTAAACAACTGTTGATAATATTTAATTAGTAAAATACTGCTCTGTTTGTTTTATTAGCTTATTTAATTGATTTTTAAATTTATGTATATACATATGTTTATTCACTGATTAAATTAGAGGAAAAATATATTGGTTCAATATGTCATCAAACACACAAAAAAGAACAATTAATTCAACATATATTTAGTTCGTAAGGGACCTAAAAATATGTCGAATTAGTTGCACCTGGCCTAGATTTTTCATTAGGTAGGTACTTTTAAAACTTAGACTCACGACTGTATCCGTGAAGGGGTAGCTAGGTCACGACCCGTGACCCACCGGTCACGCGCCGATCACGTACCGGTCACACTCGCCAATTGGATTTTTGACCGATATATAATGTTCGTGGTATTGGGTAATTGTAATTGCAATATATCTTGTACACGTGTAAAAGGATGGTCAGCTTGCTGGTTTTTACAAGGCGTAATATTGACCTGTTTTGCGTATAAATGGAGTATAAACAGCAGTTTTTTTTTATCGTAGATAGGCGGCAAACGAGCAGTCGGATCGCCTGATGGTAAGCAATTACCGCCGCCCATGGACACAAGCAACACCACAGGAGTCACAAGTGCGTTGCCACCCCTTGGGGTTGGGAAGAGGGATAGGATGAGGACTGGGATGAGGGAAAAGGAAAAGGGGATAGGGCCTCCGGCACTCTCACTCACCGAACGAAACGCAACAGTTTAGGTACTGTTACTTTACGTCGATTTTCTGTGAGATGGTAGTACTTCCCCGGTCGAGCCGGCCCATTCATGCTGAAATCAGCAAGGCTCTACTACCGTATACCTATAAAAAGTTTATATATATAGTGAAGTTCGCATGGCAATAGGCTCGCCCCCTATTACATTGGGACCGAAACATAGCTGGAGTAGTGTCCGTTTTTAATACACCTCTGCCTACCCCTTCGGAGATAAATGCGTGAAGTTATGTTTTGTTAAGTTACAAAGGGAGGTCATAGCTATTTCTCGCTAGCACTGTTTAATTTCGGAAGAAGTAACTGTGGCTTGTTCCCTTTAAGTACACCATTATTTTTTAATTAGTACAAAAACTTTAAGGACAGATTAGCGAAGATATTATTATCATATATGTGACGTAAGAATTTCTTTATATCAATAAAGAGCAAAGTTATTATCATTTGTTTATTTTAGAAAATCTCGCTTAAATCATAGTCATATTTTACAATCCATTCACTAATTCATTGATAATATTCCATCCTGCTCATTCGCATTCTCTCCGTCGTACTTATGATGTAGGTAGCCATAGAAAATAAATTGAAGAAAAATAATAAATGTAGGTAGTTATTTTTTAATTTTGTTAATTCTACCCTCTCCTTCATACTTCATTCGGGCTTAGGACCGGTAAAATTTATCGTTTAACAAGTAATTAAATACGGAGGTATGTAATTAGAAAGCAAACAAATATCAAAATAAAAGAAGGTGTTCTGGACTAAAAGAAAAGAGTAATTTTGGCATATTTATGAAGTTAGAATCACCTGCTATTTACAAATATTATTTTATCATAATCATGTCAGCCTAGAGACGTCCACTGCTGGACATAGGCCTACCTCAAGGTGTGTGGAGAACACAGATAGATTTTGAGCCGCCTGCATCAAATTATTATTTACTTAAGTACGTATTATTTACTAAACTTACAAGTATTTCTATTATCCTTCGAAATGTCCACCACCGTTGACAAAAGCATCCAATATGCACTGTTTTAATTGTTTGTCACTGACCGGCTGACTTTTGTACACTCACAATAAGATGTCCATGGATACACAGCTGCACTCGCAATTTTTCCACTCAAAAAGAACGCACGAAGCATAGCTACATACTCCCGTGATATGAACTGATATGATAGGCCATCGCGTCGGGCAAACGTAGAAAAACAATTAACTTTTGCAACGAAATTAGATACGCTTACTTTCGCTAGCAATTTAGCACTGTTTGTCGCATCGTCGGGGCGTGGCGCAGGCGCAGAGGGGCGTGGTGGGTTGGAAATTTATCAATGGTTCATTTTACTATGATAGTGCGCGGGTCGGTCATAGTATTAGTATTGCATTTACCAATTATCACGTATTTTTGTGGACAGTTTTGGGACTTAGTGTTTTTATTTTTTAACCACATAAATATGATCAGTTAAAGATACATAGTGCTCTGTAAAAATTTTTGTACTAATTAAAAAATAGCGGTGTATGTATTTTATTATGATTTATTTTAGAAGGTGTTGACCAGCTTTGGAGTGGAGACTACGTCTTGGCAAACGTAGAACAAGTTACGGTTTAAGCTACATAGAGTGACAATTTGCGTAAAGTGGCTGGCAGCGACTGAATAGGAAAGCCGGCGCTCTCGCTCAGTGACGTGCTTGCAAGGGGCCTTATCCAGCAGTGTCTAAGAATAAAAATAAGAATCATACATTGAATGCAGGATGTCAAGAAAGTATAGTTTAGTTCGTACATGTTCAGCCTCATATAGTGGCGTATAAAAAGAGAGATATTGCTACGAGCCATCACAATAACTTTGTCCGAGAAAGTATTCATTTATGATATGATTTTGTAGTTATTATTAATTGTATTTAATTATTAACAATATTAAATATGAAAATTAACAAATTATGCAATTTAAAAATAAACATGTCTCTTAGACACTGTATTTTAGCTTTAAACACTACATTATAGTCAGTGCTATTCCCTCGAAATATTATGCCATATCTTAGCACTGATCCGACCATTCCGTAGTATGCTGTAATGGACTGATAAGGATAATGATAATTATATCACTGTGTCCTTTAGCACTGTACTAAGTCTCGTGGGTTTGAATCCCATACGGGATAAGGTATTATATGATCCACCGATTCACTAAACATAGTTGTGTGTATTAATTTATTATTTGAAATTAATTACGTAAATACGTACTTGGTCATCCTTATCCTCTTAACGTTGTCTCGATAGCGATTCAAGTTCCTTGCCTTGGAACCCGGGTTCCACAAATACGTACTAGGTAATATATTTTAAATATAGTAATATTATTTGACTTTTCTTCATCATCGGCCTTTAACAGTCCACTGCTGGACTAGGCCTTTTTTTTAAAGGAGGAATTGGCCTACTATACCACGCTGGCCAAGCGGGTTGGTATAGGGTTTGTATCAAGTTTTCCTTCTCTTACAGTGCTGTTCTCTGCATAATATGCTCCCTCTGTCGGCTCTTACGACACCCATGGGATGATATGGGGTGGTGACATTCTGTATTCTTATTCCGTCACCACACGGACATTTTGGAATTTTCTTGCCTGCAATAAAATAGAGAAATTAATATAAAACAAAAACTTATTCTAAAATTTTATTTCACCTACAGACAAACGAAAAGCTTACTCAAAATCTCACATCAAAATGGTCACCTCGCCATGAAAGACACCTACTTATAAAACTGATAATCATCATAATAAGGTATTAATTTAAGCTTTTATTTGCACTTAAATATTAAGACGTTCGTCAGGCCATTAAACAAGCAATTTATCGGGAAATTAACTTTAAATGGCAATCATGTCATCATAATTAAATAAACATCGATATGGCTGATTTAGAAGGTCTTTTAGAAAATAATAACCGTATTATAACAGTGAAAACTACAACTAACTTGTTAAACAACTGTTGATAATATTTAATTAGTAAAATACTGCTCTGTTTGTTTTATTAGCTTATTTAATTGATTTTTAAATTTATGTATATACATATGTATATTCACGGATTAAAGTAGAGGAAAAATATATTGGTTCAATATGTCATCACACAAAAAAAGAATTAATTCAACATATATTTAGTTCGTAAGGGACCTAAAAATATGTCGAATTAGTTGCACCTGGCCTAGATTTTTCATTAGGTACTTTTAAAACTTAGACTCACGACTGTATCCGTGAAGGGGTAGGCAGAGGTGTAATGTTACCCCCTTGAATTTTTAGGTCCCACGTAATAGGGGGCGAGCCTATTGCCGTTACCGGGCACATCACCAGACTCCGTGCTGCTACTGAGAATTCGGAAAAACCCAGTAACACTTTTTCCCGACCCGGGAATCGAACCCGGGACATTCGATCAGCAGTCTCATACGCTATCCACTGGACCACGGAGGCAGTTAAAACTGCGTTACATAATCTGTATTATTTTTGTAGGTTGTAGATTCGCGGCAAGGAATGCTAACCGCGATTTGGGTGGTCTTGCAACCGCGATTCGCATGGTCTCACCTCTACATCGGCAGAGTGCAGTGCTTATAGTGGGTAGGCCTCGAATGCCCCTCAATCTGCCTGCCCAAGGGATGGAGGATAAGCCTCTAACTGGGTTTTCACGGTCAATACTCTTCTTTAATATAGTAGGCAAACTTTTTGTGACGCCTGTCCTTTATATTCATGAATCAATGACGAATTAAAAAAAATTGCGAGCTCCTTTGTCAAATGGTCTAGGAATAGGAAGTATAAGTCTACTACTAAATCTGGTGATATATGTTGTCCTTGATTTGTAGCAGCACCGATGAGATAAAAACGTGAAAAGGGGAACTTTTCCATTACATACATACATACATAGACTCACCTGTTTCCCGAAGGGGTGGGTAGAGACGACGGAACGCCAATTATGTATCTAAATTTACAAGGATCTATATATATGTAAAGCTACAAAGGGTGAAAATTTGCCGCAGTTCTTAAGGATTTGCCAGTTGCCTGCCATAGGCTGCATAGCTACCCCACAGAAATGGTTTATGGCATTGCAATATTTTTTTGATTTCCGTAGTTGAACGAAAGAAATGAATGTACCTGTCGCTTCCGAAATACCTTCATAAATATAGCTTGCCCATAAAATACTGTCGTCTTCATTAATAAAGGTCAACTAACCGATAAAAAGCGAATAAGTATTATATTATTAATATGCATACTCATAAATAATAAATATAAAATAATTTTATGCGTTTTACGATATTCTGATCTACAATAAGCGTCCTGCAAAAACACTGCATTTTGATATATTTAAAATAATTAAAGATTGTGTTTGTAGTAAACATTATTAATTACCTACTTCATTGAACACTGTTATCAATAGGTAGAGTCCGTGTGGTGACGGATTAAGAATACGGAATGTCACCACCCCATATTATCATCGCATGGGTGTCGTAAGGGCCGACAGAGGGAGCATATTATGCAGAGAACAGCACTGTAAGAGAAGGAAAACTTGATACAAACCTTATACCAACCCGTTTGGCCAGCGTGGTATAGTAGGCCAATTCCTCCTTCAAAGGAGAGGCCTAGTCCAGCAGAGGACTGTTAAAGGCTGATGATGATCAATAGAGAACTTCATGTTAGAGATACTGGATTGGAGATTACGTAATTATTTCATTATTATTAAAATGGTACGAGTTTAACAAAAAAAAATATATTAAGCGAGCCAAGAAAAAATAATTCTATCACTGAGTTTTAAAGACAGCTAGGCAATTTAGTACTAGTATCAATTCATGTCGACTGTATAAGAGCCCTACGTAAGACCCCGCGAGATTCTACACATCTTGCAGCGTTATGAAGTCACCGTAGACCACTTATAGTTGATCTCATATGCAATTAACAACTTCCAATATATCGCTCTCATCGGTATTAGTAGGATTAGGTAGGCTAGCTAACAGACCCAAGAGCGTGGCGTGGCGTGGCTTACATACATGGATGTGTTTTCTAAGGTATGCGCAAGTAACGTAACCAATTCACTAGATTGCTAGGAGAGAGAAGAAGAGAATGTTGACCTTTTGACCCTCCGTAGTTCTCTTTCACTAAACTAACGTTACGTTGAAATTTACCGAGATGAAAGCTCTTTCCATATCGAGCCAGGCCATTCCGAACGAAAATAACAAATTTTAAAAAAGCAATGGCGGATCTACTAAACACAAAAGCCTCTAGCCTCACAATCATATATACTCCTTTCGTAAGAGCTATAAAACCTTACCAATGCCGAATTTCAAACATTTTCTACTAACGCCTGCAGTCTTACAATATAAAAGAACTAGCGGTTTCCCGCGGTTTCGCCCACATCCTGAGGGAACTACTTCGCGTACCCGGTTAAATTATACCTAAGTTACTCCTTGGTACATCAGCTATCCGCCAGTGAAACTCCCGTCAAAATCGGTGCAGCCGTTCCAGAGATTTGCGAAAACAAACAGTCAGACAGACAGACAAAAATTGTAAAAATTGTCATTTCGGTATATGTACCGTGTATACATCCATATGCATTTAATAAAAATTGGGCAAGTGCGAGTCGGACTCGCGCACAAAGGGTTCCGTACCATCATCTATAAAAGAAAATCACGTTCGTTGTATGTATACTTAAATACTTTATAAGTTTCTACCTGTTTATTAAGATCGAGTAACAAATTGCTTAAAAATTACGTTTGTTGTATGGGAGCCCCCCTTTATTATTTACTTTTTTTAAATTTAATTATTTATTTTGAAAGTTAATATACAACTACATATTCTGTAAAAATTTAAAGCGTCTACCTGTAACAGTTAGTAATTTTGAGCAAAATATACTAAAAAAAACACGTTTTTTGTATGGGACCCCCCCTTAATTTTTCATTTTTTTTTATTTTTAGTATTTGTTGTTATAGCGGCAACCGAAATACATAATTTGTGAAAATTTCAGCTATCTAGCTATCATGGTTTATGAGATACAGCCTGGTGACAGACAGACAGACAGACAGACAGACAGACAGACAGACAGACAGACAGACGACGGAGGCTTAGTAATAGGGTTCCGTTTTTTACCTTTTAGGTACGGAACCCTAAAAAGCGGTTATATTAATATTACAAACAGACAATTCAATTTTATTTATGTGTATAGATAGCGAATTCTTTTGATCATTGTCATAGGTCACTTTCACAGACATAGTCAAATCTATGATGCTTCTAAGCTAAAGGGTGCCTGCACCCCCTACTAAGACGACAAAAGCACTAGCGTAACATTACAATATTACGTAGCATCGTACCAAACCCACGCACCACAAATAGTTCAAAAACTAATTAACGATATCAAATAAAAATCCGTTCACTAATTTAATATGTTAATTAAAACAAGAATATAATGCTAATGTTACAGATACGAGACAGTTATACAAATATACTAATATTTTATGTAAATATAACGCTTTTCTTTAACATTTCTATAAATAAGAGAACATTCTTTAAATGTTTGGATCGAGTTACTTCTGGTTTGGATTTTTAGGTTATGTATGTAAAGTTTATTTAGTGTCTAGTCTATTTTCTTGACTATTATATATTATATATAATGCATGTTTATAGTATTGTATATTAATTGGTCTGTCCGTGTGGTGACGGATTAAGAATACGGAATGTCACCACCCAATATCATCCCATGGGTGTCGTAAGAGCCGACAGAGGGAGCATATTATGCATAGAACAGCACTGTAAGAGAAGGAAAACTTGATACAAACCCTATACCAACCCTTTTGGCCAGCGTGGTATAGTAGGCCAATTCCTCCTTTCAAAGGAGAGGCTTAGTCCAGCAGTGGACTGATAAAGGCTGATGATGATGATATTAATTGGTACACATTCAAAGTGTTTTACCAGTTGAATACTGTATTCGAAGCCAGAGCAGTTCTGACATCACTCAATTGATTGATTGTGGATGTCAGATATGTTTCACAGTTTACCAAACAACTGTCTCAATTTGCACCACAATACCAATGAATACAGATTTGCATAGAAGCGCAGTTCTTAAGGATTTCGTGTGCCGATCCCAATGGAGGCTGTCTCCAGTTTAGTTCGTAGTTGGCACCGTTGGCGGCGCTGGCGTCGTTCTCCGTCCCTCGTAGTTAAGATACACAGGAGAAGCGTTCGTCTGTCTTACTCTCGTAGAGACAGCTGTCAAAGCGCGACTGCCACGCCGTCAAGCGGCAATTTGGGTCACAAAAAGTTTGTCTTCAGGGCGCCCATAAGAAATGCGCGTATGCATAAATATCTGAGCTCTTTGACAATACTCAGTAATATTCTGCTCTGCTCATGTTCTAATAAATTACGTCTAATGCAATTTCTGAGAGTGTATATCTTAAAAATAACGGAACCTCTATACTCGTTTGCCCAGAGAATTGCCTGACTCAAAAAATTGGGCCACCTATTTTACCATACTATACTTGAAGGTATCACATAAAAAAATAATGCAACGCATTGCATTTTGATTTTGAAGTAACCATTTCAATTCTCTTTATCTCTCTATCGCCATTCCATCTATCAAAATAAACCCACACTCAACACCATAATTAACTCAACTACAAAAACCTAATTATAGATCCATATTAATATGCCCATTAAAAACCAAATCCCACCAGCAAATGCATACACACGTAGAGTCGAACAATATTCAACGATTTTAGTCACCAAAGTGCATCAGCATTATTCGTTGTGCCATAGAATTGGCAGCATCAAAGA
Organism: Euclidia mi; assembly: GCA_944739405.2. Classification (NCBI taxonomy): domain Eukaryota; kingdom Metazoa; phylum Arthropoda; class Insecta; order Lepidoptera; family Erebidae; genus Euclidia; species Euclidia mi. The sequence goes on along the minus strand of OX123200.2, from coordinate 53,156,926 downwards.
TCAATCAATAGTCCATAGTACGTGGGTTGGTACATAGGGTTGCCAGATCCAGGCATATCAATCCCGGGACATTTTGAAGGGGGAGGGCACGGGCGAGTAAATAAAAATGCAACTTACTTCAAAAAAAGTAACTCTACAAAGTAAGTAAAAAAAATATTCCCTACACAAAGCAAGATTTGACAAATTCGAGTGCTGGCCGTGTCAGTTGGGTAATAGTGTACGCTGTCTCATAGATCTGGGTGTTTGGAATAAGGGACAGTAAGGTCTAAATACTGGACACGGGATAAGATGTTAAATGTCGGGACAGTCCCGGTTTACCCTTCCATCTGGCAACCCTAGTTGTACATCTTCGTTCTCAATACGGTATTGTGTCACAGGCTGATAGTTCGAACCACTCACGATCGACATGGTCTGTACCACTATTTAGTTCAACAAGGGCGGTTATTATGATGTTCTTTCATGGTAAATCATTGAATATTTTCAGTAGAAATTTTGCGTTTAGTTGTGAATAACAGTCGGTACTTGGCTATTGTGTTCTTTTAGTACTAGAGTTGTTACGCAAGAATAAATATCCAAAGTTTCTAAGGGACGGTGCAAGAATGAACTTTTCTGCGCCGAAGTTCCTCAGCTTATTGCCGAACAGTCTATGGTAAACCACGAGATGAACAGATACAAAATATTTGTGGCCAGCGCAATACCATTGAAGGATTAACAACTTACTCCAACAAGTACTCAAAAGTTTTGATAACCTTATATAAGTTAAGATGATTAGTTTGTTCATCTTATGTAGATCATTGAATCGTTTTCTCATTGTAATACAATAAAGCATAAAGTGTACAGATTCTCAATCAATAAAAAATTCTATGTTTAAAAACCCATGTTAAAATTATTAAACCACAAACAAACTTCTATACAACTTACGCCATTAGGCCTTCCATTCACTGTATAAAACCCACTATGAAGTATTTATGTTCTAAAATTTTATGCATTACTAGAGGACGCCAGCAGCTACGCCTGCATTTTTTTTTATTTACCTGTTTTGGCCGATCCCGTGGGTATTTCGGGAAATCCCTTCTTAGTGCACCACTACGGCCCCCAAGGGACATACATGCCAAATTTCAGCTTCCTGCGCCCAATAGTTTCGGCTGTAGCGTGTCTGTCAGTCAGTCAGTAACGCAAGGATTTTATATATTAAGATTATAATGGAGATTACCACTTAAATTATACAGAAAAATTAAAAACTCAGTAAAACATTAATACATAATAGAGAATTCCAACAATAAAGAAACAATATTTTTGTTTTAATATCACTAGGTAAGGTTCACTCGTAGTAAAAATTTTTTTTAAACATAATGATCTAATAAATATACATTGCGATGCAACTGTAAGGCCTACATCTCGAGGAAACTCGTGCGCCTAAATGTAAATGGCACGTGCTGCACGATTCTGAAATATAAAAATTTTTTGAATATTCAAATATAATTATATACTGAGCAATAGTATTATTACAGCAAAGACCAAATATTCAATCTGACATTATCGTATTAAAACCTGTTCATTTTTCCTCGCTGGAAAATTGGCCGGAAAAATTCGGCAACATGTGAATGGCCTCTACGGATATCACTAGTGCCTTGCGACACGCCAACATGTCATGTCGGGTCAATCATCATCGATACAGTCAGTCATACTCTATGCTTGCTTGCTCAAGAAGCATGGACTCGATGTCGACTTTATGATGGACATCGCATTGGTTATGGATGTTACGTATCTAACCTATTTTCTTTGTCCTTGACATTCGACAATACAATTTACTATTAACCAACAATCTAATTATATACAACAAAATACCTACCTACGCAATTTCGATGCGTCACTCGTATTATTAAGTTATTTATCACTAACTGTTAACTGTCAAATGACGTAACCGATGATATATCGCCGTCCAAAAAAACACCAATGTCGTACTTTCAAAAATATGAAATAACGAGTATTTCGATAATAGAGGTGTATCGCGAACCGATATATTATTTGTACGATTGTATTCGATGGAGACACAGGTCACAGTTCAACATTCCTTAATGACTTATTCATGGTACTTCAATGCACCTGGTACGTCGTATAAAGCCATCTGTACCGATTTTATTCGATGTATCGTCATTGTTTTATCGAATATTCTATTCGATTTATCGTCATTGTTTTATGGATGTCGTCATCGGGTCTAGTCGTTGATTCGTCAACTTTATATATTCTTATATTTTGCATAGCAGGTTTTCTTACAATTACATAGGCATTTCCGGAGAATATATGCGGTCATTCGATCTAACTTTGTTTATTTATAACATTTCATTCGGGTCCGCTCTTTTCTGAGAATTATTCTAATGTGAAAACGATACAAAGTTATATTTCCATTTAAATGTTAAGATTTTACATGCCAAACTATGCCTGTTAAAGAATATTCTTAGGTAGAGATATTATGTACCTATGCTAATGTTGAATATTATAACATGGCTTGATTTGTCATCATCACAATCATGGTAACATTATCCCAGTTACATCCAAGGCTTTCGGCTTACAATTTGGAGTCCATTTTCTAGTCTAACAAGAGTGTACAAAATATTAGCTTTTCCAAAGAGCACTTTCTGTCTGACTTCCTCAACCCAAAGGAATCACGATAATTCATGGGTCAGGGTAAGACCAGTTCCAATAAGATCAAGGGTACTAACGCCCTATTATTAACGTCTGCCAAAGATCTTCCACGACAGCAAGGACCGGTGACTTAACGATCTCTCTGAGGCATGGGGTAATTTAAGTAGAGCACACACATGACGACATCTCTTCTTTTCGCCATTCTGAAACAAGTTAATGGGCTTCAAACGAAGTTTTCTTTACCTCACCCTTCCTTAGCACCTAAACTCTATAATCCGCGTTCTTTTTTTTATATACAGTCGTTTCATAAATCGTGCTCGTTTTGGCAATTAAAGTGTTCAAGATGAAGGAGTGTCTATACATTATGTCCATATAAGTATCGTCACGCTCCCAATTAGTATACATATAAAAACCGTCACGCCGAATGGTCTAGAAGCAGGAACTGCGAATAATCTAGAAGTAGGAAGGGATTTGTCCGTGTGGTGACAGATTAAGAATACGAAATGTCACCACGCCATATCATCCCATGGGTGTCGTAAGAGCCGACAGAGGGAGCATATTATGCAGAGAGCAACGCTGTAAGAGAAGGAAAACTTGATACAAAACCTATACCAACCCGTTTGGCCAGCGTGATATAGTAGGCCGGTTCCTCCTTTCAAAGGAGAGGCCTAGTCCAGCAGTGGACTGTTAAAGGCTAATGTGACAGGAAGGGATTTTGTGCAGGTGGAAGCTTTTGCCTGGGCACTACCCCACATAGTTAGACCGATGCCACATGAGACAAATACTTATATTCTACTAGCTCTTTTATATCAACTCAAACAGATAACACAATTTTAATGTTCAGTGGTGATCCGAAAAGTTATTGTCTTATTAAAAAAAAATTTTAACGATTGCGATTCTTTCCATAATTCCTAAAATAAAGAGTTATAGTTAATAATTAAGGCATCGTCTATCACTTTAACAGTTTGGATCCACTTAGATGCTATAGCTCAATTTAGTTAATATAGATTTGGAAAGTTATGATCGATAATGACTGTTGATAAATATTTTGCAAGCGGATCGTGAAATAGTCGTAGCCTCATACCAAACTCTTATGTTTCTACTTTTTTTTGAAGGATCAATCTTACTATGACCTACACAAATAGGTAATTAGAGAATGATAAGATGAAAAATTAAAGGCAGCGATAGCCTAGTTGAGATACCAACGGACTGCCATGCAGAGAGGTATCGGGTTCGATTGCACGGCACGCACCAATGACTTTTCGGAGTTATGTGCGTATTGAATTGTAAATTATTGCTTGCCTCGTGCCTTAGAGAGCATGTTAAGCCGTCGATATCTATAACGACTGTCAAAGATCTTCATCACAGAAGATCTTTGACAGTCGTTATAGGGAGTCAGTTTCTACATATAAACAAACTGACACTAGTTTAAACCATGGTATATTACAACTCCAGAGGTCAGACAGACTGTCGCACTGTGGAAAATCTAATATTTAGTCAAATTCTGTTAGACTAGAAAGCAGACCCCGGGTTCCAACTGGGATAAACGCTTGGAGGATGATGATTACAAGATGAAAAAATGTCGTGCCGAATGCAGCTGTTTTGTGCCTTTAGCCCTCGATTAGATAGAGAAAAGTATTTCTAATTATATATACTTTCTTAAGATACAATATTAAGGCCCAGTTTCACCACGTTTTATGATAAGCCTGATCTCCGAGATACATTCAAAATCGAAATTAAATTTGTACGCTTTTTCAGAAAAAATATTTAAGATAGCTTTACCTTATCCATAAATTCTACAAAGATTAATCTTTTCATGCTACTTACTACTTTTTAAACTTCATTTTTTAGGGTTCCGTACCTCAAGGTAAAAAAAGGAACCCTTATAAGATCACTTTCTTGTCCGTCTGTCTGTCTGTCTGTCTATCTGTCTGTACGTGTGTCACCACCGATTTTCTCAGGCACGAGTAGACCTAGCAAATTGAAATTTATACCAGATACTGAGGTCTATGGTTGCTATTAGGTGTATGAAAATCAACCGGTCCTGGGTCAACTCAATAAAAAGATATGGTCAAAATTAGATTTTTGCGAAAACTTGTAAGTACCAAAATTTGCCTTAATTTTCAACTTTTTTTAATTTTCGGAATTTTTCCTTTACTTGTGCTGTAAGACCTTGGTTTTGACCAAAATTTACAATTCTAGGTCAACCGTAAGTACCCTATAGGTTTTGGGTCGAAAACCTATACGGTAGTTCCCGTTGAACTATAATCACGAAATTTGGCCAAAAGCAGGGTCTTACAGCACAAATAAAAGAAAATTACAAAAAATAAAAAAGTGGAAAATTTAAGGGTGTCCCCATACATACATAGTAGACTCCATTTAAGATAGTCCTCTAAGTTGTATGGGCGCTCATACAGATTTAGAGGACTAGCGTAATTCAACCTCAAATAAGGTAAAATGCGTACGGAACCCTCGCTGCGCAGGTCAGGCTCACACTTGCCCGAATTTTTTTTTTAAGACAACTCCCGCACTAGGACTAAATCCTGTGTCGCGGGGGACTTTACAAATATACAACTAACGGGCACAATGAACACCCAGACTCGAAACAACAATTTATGAATCACACAAAATGTTGTCTCGTGTGGGGATCGAACCCACAACACTCGCCACAATGTCAAGCGGCAAGGCGGCCGCTTAAACCACTACGCCATTCGTGCAGCTTGCAGTTAGCATTATCTCTTTAACATTCTTTTTATATATTTGAATTAAGATCAATTAGAAGGAAATACCTATATTCAGGAGTGAAGAACTCCAAAGTTAATTTGATTGACGTTACGTAACTCTCACCGTAACGATGTCGAAAACCAACATATAAATATTTAACAAAGTATTTAATAGATCGCAGGATTAACTTAATTATACCAATCAAGTTAATTTGGCGTTGTAAACATATGAAATTGATACTCGTTATATTTGTTACGACACCTGTCATTTATGGATCATATGTAGTTAAAGTTTGTTGGATTAGTTAATTAAGTTGGTTTGATTAACGGCGCCATTTGTCTATACTATTTGTTTTACTTATCGTTTAGCTATAACGCATCTAGAGTTTCTAAACGTTTTCTAAATATTAAAAAAGTTATATAGAACTACAGGAGATATCTGCAACAATTTATAAACTTTAGCAGTATTTTGTCCCTTGAATAATTCGAATTCCTAATAATTGGCACACGGATAATATCAAAACAACTTTTACTGCTGCACCTATCTATTTATTGAAAAGCAATCAAATTAGTTCGTTCATATATCGGTAGATCAAAATACATATATATTCGTTTTACGTTTTAAGCACCATAGAGTTAACTAAACACTTTATGTATCTTCACTTAGTTCACAATAAATGCTTTGACTTTGACATATTTTCGTTATAATAACCCTCAAATAACGTAAATTTATAGGAAATTAAAATTATGGAAGCAACCCTTTAGTTCGTAACAAGACAGTTTCAAGAAAAGGTCGACAAGGTAAAATATATTAAAACTAAAAAGTATTATGATTCTTTATACTTTTGTCATTACTTCTGACATTTCAAAGATTTACGATGATTTGCCACCAACTAAACTATTATAAGACAAACTACTGCCCACATCCGCCTTTTCCCATTGATCTACCAAGTACTAGATTACATGTGTTTATTTAATCTGGAATGTGTAACCCCAAACAAAAAACGAAACTCGATCAGGCTTTAAACTGTCAAATAGGTAACAAAACGGGCAAAGACAGACAAACAAGACAGGGGTCAGGCGCCACCTATTATATAATTAGAGCCATAAGCCAACTTTCTACGTGAGAATATTTCATAAACACCACTACCATTGTTTTCGTGGTATTGAATTACAATTTGTTTATCAAATTCTGAATATTAGATGTGAGAGAAAAATAAATAATGAATAATGTATGGACAGGAAACAGCCTATTGATTAATAATATTAAAGCATAAGTTTAGTCATGTTATGAATATGTTTTAGAAAATCCGCCGCATTCTACTTCAAGCTGTTATTATTAATGTCCAAATGTTAATTTTCGTATTTGGGCATGTTTGTCAATCAAAATATGGCCAAATAGTTAAGTATTTTATACATATAGTGTAGGCTCAATTTTCGATTCCATCAATAGTCCCTAGATTTTCAAAGTTACTCTGCATTGACTACACTTTAATTATAGTAACGTAATTCAAAACATTAAAACAGTTCATTTCAGTGGCTATAAAGATTCCTGTGTTTATGAGTCTAACAAGTTTTCTAATAATCTTCTATTTAATCGCTTGTGTACAAAATTAAACACAAACGCATTGATGAATGTATTTATTGGTATTTTGAAAGGTTTGTCGAGTATGCTATAGCATGAACCATTCTGAATACAAGTTCAAGATTTCTTTCTTAGGAGATACTAAATACATATAAAACTTTTTAATTTATTATCATCCATTTTTTAACATGGATGGCTAACGAGCTTATCTGTAACTCGTAGTTGCCAGTGATGCCAATCAGATATCGATAACAAGCTGCCAATTCCAAGGTAAGTTTAAGCAATACTTATCCGCTTCTCTCAAACTCCCTTCTCAATGTATCTCCACTTTTTAGTACAAAAGGAAAACGAAGATAAATGGTCCTGCGACACCTCACTCACTGAAAAAAACGCTACACTGCGAATTTTACTTGTTTAGACTGCTTTAGAATTGCCTTAATAACCCCTGTACTTCTCAATCGATCCGGTCTATCTATGCTGAAAACATAACTCTACTAATCGATAAATTTCATTCTACACTATCTTCTCATAAACATACAGACGGCGCCAGCTATTAAATTACAATAAGCTATTTTATATTACACTAGGTGAGCCCTCGGTTACACCCGCGTTACTTGGGGCTACTGCTCCGTTCACGTGGCTCATAGTGTTATGTTATATAGCCCAAAGCCTTCCTTGATAAATGGATTATCAACAACAAAAAGATTTTTCAAATCGGTCCAGTTGTTCCCCAGTTTAGAGCGTTCAATCAAACAAACAAACTCTTCAGCTTCAGAATATTAGGTAAAGATTTTAAAACGCCGTCTTAGATATCACTGATGGGTAATGTGCTTATTTTATGAACAATAATAAAGTTTACCGTCTAATTACTATCACAAACGGCTTAATAAATCTTATGTTAGCTCACACGCGCATTGATTGAATATATTAGAAATCTATAGGCAATTATGACATAATTCCATTTCAAAACTATTAAAACACGCAAAATTATTGGCGAAATTAGCGTATTTAAGGAAAAAAAGGGTCAAACCCACTTGAATATTGCTTTATTTTTTGTGTATGGAATATGATGATTTTATTTTACCATGACTAGATCGACCCCAGACTAAAGCAGCGATAGCCTAGTGGAGAGACCGACAGACTACTACGCAGAGAGTCCGGGTTTTAATCCACGGCACGCACCAATGACTTTTCGGAGTTATGTGTTAATTATCGCTTGCTAAACGGTGAAGGAAAACATCGTGAGGAAACCTGCATGTCTAAGAGTTCTCCATAATGTTCTCGAAAGACATGTGAAGTCTGCCAACCCGCACTTGGCCAGCATGATGGACTATGGCCTTATCGTGAGAAGAGACCCGTGCCCAGCTGTGGGACAGTTTATATATAGAGCTGAGCTAAACAAAAACAGTCGGCTTACCGCGCTTGGATCAGGGCTCGGTCTCGTCGCGACCCGAATGTCCATCTCATCAAGGCAGCCTATAATAGAGCCACCAAGGTCTGCAAGCGGGCATACATAAGAGCGGATGCACAGCGCATTGCACGGTTTGGTCAAGAACTCTTGTCGCACCCCACGGGCAGCCGGGGATACTGGCGATTGGCCAAAGCCGTGCAATCTAATTTCTGCCAGCCTTCACTGCCGCCGTTGCGATGCCCTGATGGATCACTGGCCCATGGGCCGCCAGAGAAAGCTGACCTGCTTGTCAACCTCTTTGCGGCGAACTCCCGAATCGATGATCGTAGTGCGCAGCCGCCTTCGATTTCCTACTGCGGCCACTCCATGCCTGATATTAAAATCAGGCAATGCGATGTTCGCGCGCCACTGCGATCTCTCGATGTCCGGAAAGCCAGTGGACCTGACGGAATTCCAGCGGTTGTGCTTAGGAAATGCGCAGCCGAGTTGTCTCCAATGCTTACACGCCTGTATCGCCTATCATATGCCTCTGGCGTAGTGCCGCAGGCTTGGAAAGAGGCGAATGTACAACCGATTCCCAAGAAAGGGGATCGTTCTGATCCGGGCAACTATCGACCCATTGCTATCACCCCTATCCTCTGCAAGGTGTTTGAACGTTTAATCAACAACCAACTCGTTCGCTACCTAGAAGATCACTCTCTCATCAGTGATCGTCAGTATGGCTTCAGACCGTAACGATCAACGGGTGATCTTCTAGCATATTCGTACTCACCTTTGGGGTGAGGCGATGGACAGGCATGGAGAGTCGTTGGCTATTAGTCTCGACATCTCCAAAGCCTTCGATAGAGTCTGGCATCGTGCGCTTCTTTCCAAGCTTCCAGCCTACGGCTTGCCGCCTCGATTGTGCAACTGGGTTGCCAGCTGCCTGCATGAGCGCCGTATACGAGTCCTTTGTGACGGTGAGTCATCGAAGTTTCTCCAGGTGAACGCTGGTGTGCCTCAGGGGTCCGAGTTATCGCCCACGCTTTTTCTTCTGCATATCAATGATACTCACTTTTGGGGGCATACATTGCTATGCAGATGACAATACTGTACATGGGCGATATCTCGGACACCCTGCAGCTAAGCAAGCCGATACTGAGGAATATAGGCGAACACTTGTTGCTGAGCTTGACCGGGTTCTGAATTGCATCTCGCGTTGGGGTGATGAGATTGATGACCTGGTCGAGTTCAACGCCAAGAAAACACAGGTGTGCGCATTCTCAGCCAAGGTATCTCCATTCCTTCCCCATCCCTCTCTTCTGGACACTCCACTACCGATTCAAGACAGCCTCAATATCCTGGGTATGGACATACGCAGAAATCTCAACCAGAAGAACTACATCGAGGGTGTCATCAAATCTGCATCTCGGAAACTCGGAGTCCTGAACAAGGTGAGGAGGTTTTTCACGCCGGAGCAGTTGTGTCAGTTATACAAGACCCAGGTTCGCTCCTGCGTGGAATACTGCTCTCACCTTTGGAATGGCTCCGCTCAGTACTTATTGGACGCCCTCGATAGGTTGCAGCGGCGTGCTGTCCGTATCATCGGGGATCCTGAGGCCACTAATACTCTTGAGTCACTGCAATTACGCAGAGACGTGGCCTCAATGGCTGTCTTCTACCGCATATATCACGGTGAGTGCTCCGAAGAGCTCTTTCAACTAATCCCACCCTCTCCTTTCCTATCCCGAACGACACGTGCTGGGTTGAGGTGCCACTCTTACACGGTAGAACAGATACCGTCACGCACCAAACGGTTCGGCGCCTCTTATCTCTGCCGTACCATTAAGATGTGGAACTCTTTACCAGTCCACGTGTTTCCCTCCACCTATGATCCCGGGTCCTTTAAGCGGGGCGTGAAAAAGCTTTACTCAAGGCCGTCAAGGTGAGGGCCATCATGCCATAATGTTATGCTGGCTGCTGGGATGATGTCCATCACTATGGGACTTCACTGACTGCTTAACATCAGGTAGCATGGAGTCAATTTGTTTGGCAGAAATAAAAAAAATAAAAAATAGAGCTGATGATGAGATAGACCTTATAGAGTCAATTCTCGCCAGGAAATTTGTTCAAAATGCAATTTCGAATTAATGTCAGTGTCATAATTATGTCATAGATGGTATTCTTCTAAACTAACGATTGAACATATTGAAATGAAATCGGGAGCAGATCGTTAATTAAACAATGTGTCAGAAATTCAGAATATGTGTCAACAACGAACTATGTATGTATATGTCAAATAGACGTTAATGACATTAAATTAGCAGAATACCAGTTGTGAGTAAATTCAAAATCTAATCGCATTTCGTCCAAAATATAGTGTTAAAGTCAGATAAATAGCAAAATTGGCCTTCTGATATGTTACAAATTTCTATATTAACTCAAAAGATGTGTGTTCTCAGGTTGAGCGACGAGCGTTTTCGACAAGATATCACATCGAACTCACTCAAATATCGCTTGAATTTTAATGTGTGGAACAAAAAGTAGGGTGTTTTAATGTAAAAGAAGTATTTAAGAGTAGTTACAAGACAATCCGTTTGTTTTTATCACTGCGTTCGATGCGTCCCGCAGCGCGACCGGCGGCGTGCGATGACGTACGTTCTGAAGCGCATAGCTCAGCCATCCGATACTCTATAGTCTATACGACAGGTTACTATTAACATTGGAATCTATTACGGAGGTTATTACTGAATATTAATTTGATTTAACGTGTGACAATCTTTTAGGTACAAATTTTACGAGTGTACGATCAAGTGTAAAAATTAATGTTGACAAAACCAAAATAATGACATTTGAGCACAAAACTAACCATAAAAAACATGCTATAGGATTTGATAACAAAATAATTACAGAAGATATATCTACAAAATTCTTAGGGCTTAAATTAGATAGAGACACGTCTTGGAAAAATCACACTGATAATGTATGTAAACGCTTAAGTCAACATTCATATGCTCTACATAAATTGTCACAAAAAGTTAACCAGTCAACTTTGATTACAGTATATCACGCATATGTCACATCTAACTTACGCTACGGTTTAATATACTGGGGTTACTCCACAAATATGGAAGTTGTCTTTAGAGCGCAAAAGAGATGCATAAGAGCTATATGCGGTATCAAAACCACTGACAGCTGTAAACCATTTTTTAAGAGTCTTCGTATACTGACAGTTCCTTGTCTTTACATATTGGAAGTTGTATTGTTCCTTAGAAACAATTTTAGTTTATTTGAAACGCTTAATAGCTTACGTCATAGACATAAAATAAGATTCAGACTATATAAAAAAATTGGGCAAGTGCGAGTCGGACTCGCGCACGAAGGGTTCCGTACCATCATCTATAAAAGGAAATCACGTTCGTTGTATGTATACTTAAATACTTTTGAAGTTTCTACCTGTTTATTAAGATTGAGTAACAAATTGCTTAAAAATTACGTTTGTTGTATGGGAGCCCTCCTTTATTATTTACTTTTTTTAAATTTAATTATTTATTTTGAAAGGTAATATAAAACTACATATTCTGTAAAAATTTCAGGCGTCTACCTGTTACAGTTAGTAATTTTGAGCAAAAAGTACGAAAAATAACACGTTTTTTGTATGGGACCCCCCCTAAATATTTTCATTTTTTTTATTTTTAGTTTTTGTTGTTATAGCGGCAACCAAAATACATAATTTGTCTCAGCTTTCTAGCTATCACGGTTTATGAGATACAGCCTGGTGACAGACAGACAGACAGACAGACAGACGGACAGACGGACAGACGGACAGACAGACAGACAGACAGCGGAGGCTTAGTAATAGGGTTCCGTTTTTTACCTTTTAGGTACGGAACCCTAAAAACGATAAACAACAAGAACTTCTTAGGCACCCATAATATATAACAAACTCCCAACATCTGCTTTAGAAAGCAACAATATAGAAATATTTAAAAGGCAAGTAAATGATATATTAATAAACAAGACATACTACTCAATAAACGAGTATTTAGATGATAGTAATAGGTAATTTAATTTTTCTTGAGATTTAGGTGAACTCTTACTATGCTCAATTTATTTTATTTTTTTTTTGTTTATGACACTGTATCGTATAATAATTGAATCAATTGTAATAAAAATCTGTGCATGCCTGAAATGGTAGAACATAGTAAACTGCGCATTCACTCAACATCTTGTAATGTCAAGTAATTATGTACCTGTGTTCAGCAATAAATATATTTGAATTTGAATTTAAAACGTTACATACATACATACATAGACTCACGCCTGTTTCCCGGAGGGGTAGGCAGAGACTACGGAACGCCATTTGCAACGATCCAGACATATCTCTCTTGCTTCATTCACTCCCATCAGATTCCTCATGCATGCTCTTCTGTTCAGGGTACTTCTCACCTGTCCTGTTTTTAGGATGTCTCCAATCTGATCAGAGAACGTCCGCCTAGGTCTTCCCCTTCGTCCTGTCCCTTCCACACTTGCCTTATATATCTGCTTGGTCAGTCTTTCGTCATCCATGCTCTCCACGTGCCCAAACCATCTTAGCATACCTTTCTCGATGCTTGTCACTATTTCTTCTTTTACCCCACAACACTCTCTTATCACACAATTCTTTACTCTGTCAGTCAGAGAGACACCACACATACTTCTCAGTGCTCTCATTTCTACAGCATTTATTCTACTTTCATGACTTTTCTGCCATACCCAACTATCACTACCATACATAAGAGTAGGTACTAACACCCCTCTATGCACAGCCAAACGTGCCTATTTGGAAACGTTTTGGCTATTCATAAACGCCTTCAGAGCTCCATTCACTCTATTACCTGCATTAACTCTTCTTTCAATATCTTCTACATTCTTACCATCTCTTGTAAACAGCGTACCTAAATATACAAACTCATTCACTTGCTCCACTCGCTGTCCATCGATCATAACATTACAAGCCGTAACGCATTCCTCCTTTACAAAAACCATAGCTTTCGTTTTACTTACATTCACTTTCATTCCTTTCCTCTCTAACACACCATGCATGATTGTTACCATCTCCTGCAACTCCTCCACTGAAGACGCAAGTATAACCTGATCATCAGCATAAAGGAGGCATTTGACAAGTAACTCATTCATCCTTAATCCACAATCACTATGTTTCAAGTCTTGCAAACAACTGTCCATGAAGAGGTTGAACAGCCACGGCGACGCTACACATCCTTGTCTAACACCTGTGTTGATGGTAAACCAGTCAGTGTATGTCCCATTTATCCTCACAAATATTCTAGCTTGCTCGAATTAGGCTGCTGTTCACCCCATACATCGACAGTACCGACCACATTTCATTCCTCACCACTTTATCGTAAGCCTTTTCCAAATCCACGAATGCGCAGTAGACCTTTCGACCTTTGGCCAAAAATTTCTCGGCTATGCATCGCAAGGAAAAGACTTGATCCGTACACCCCATACCTTTTCGGAATCCCGCTTGTACATCCCATATTTTCTTGTCGGTTACTTTCATAACTCTTTCAATCAGTACCTTCGCATACAATTTGCCAACAATGCTGAGAAGGCTAATGCCTCTATAGTTTTTGCAGTCTTGTTGCGAGCCTTTCCTTTATAAAGAGGCGCAACTACTGCTGTGGCCCAGTCATCAGGTACTCGGCCGGTGCTCCAGCACAAGTTGAATAAACGCTGCAGCTGACTAACTATGATGCCCTGTCCAGCCTTCAGCATTTCGACTGTAATCCTGTCATACCCTGAAGCCTTACCTAATTTCATACTGGCCAGTGCCTTCAAAATTTCATCCACGCCAATATCGCTTTCATCATTGCTATCATTACCATTCATTTCACCTGTTGATGTCTGTCGTCGTTCTTTCAAATAATCCTTCAAAATACTCTTCCATCTCTTCAGCACACACGATTCACCATTCAGTATCTTTCCATTCTTGTCTCTGATTGCTGTGTATTCTGAGGATTGAGTTTTTCCTCGAACTGCACGAACGGACTTCCAGAAAAACTTAATGTTTCTCCGAAAGTCGTCAGATAATCTACTATTAAACTCATCTTTCTTTTCCTCTTTTTTACTTTTAACCATTTCTTTCACTATTCTTTTAGACCTAACAAACTCCTTTCTTGCTTCATCTATGTCATCACTCGTTGCCTTTCCCATTCTTTCATTTGCTCTGGCAGCCAACCAATCTAACCACGCTTTCTTCTTCTGTTCGCGACAGACATTAAAACTGTGACAGTGAATAGTGTATTCGAAACCGCGAGTGAAAATCGTATAAAATCAGTGTTATCTAATCGTGCGGTACACCGGGTTCGGTTCCCGGACGTGTCAAAACGTTAAAAAATAGCTAAAATAGTGTAAATGGTTAGATTGTTAATATACAACAACTATGTAATACATGAACATTAGTCTTAAACTTGTGCTAACTGTAGGGACCTTAGATATCGAATCATAAATAGCGTTATCAGTAGTGACAGATAAGAGTTAATACTTCATAAAACAGCTGTTTGTTGACATAGTCGTTTTATAGTTTTATAAGTGTTTTTTGGCTTCATATAGACTTGAAATCATGTCTAGATACCTTTTTATTGCTAGTTATTACCTTATATAGTTAAAATAAGCATAATAACAAACATTCGTATGTATATGTCGGCGATACGCCGGGGTTATGGTGTCCAGACTCCATTATAATAAAAACACTCACGTAATATTACTTGGTTTATTTTCAGACGATTTCTAGCACAGAATTGAATTAAAATGCGAGCTACAGTCATTTTTATAAACTAACCGTCATTACACACTGCCACTTCCTTTTCAACATATAATTGAAATTACTGTACAATTAATTATAAACTAATCAAAAATCGACATTAATATTGTAATGAATTTTGCACAACACCAAATGATTTATTTTACTCGAATAACAAATTTATTTTATTAACCAAACGCTGCTTTACAACATTGTCAACAGATGGCGCTATCAACAGGATGCAAATATAAATACATGTTATTTATTACCGTAAAAATAAGTGTCAGAATAATGTTATTTAATACTAATTGATTTTACTTTGAAAGTTTCTGGAGTTATCTTAATAATTAAGCGATAAATTAAATATCCAATCCTTATAAAACAGTTAGCAGCCAATACAGTGTCTAATATTGTAAAGTAGTGAAGTTCTCAGTTCTGTGTTCACAAATAGTTATTTAAATATCAATCTTAAATATATTAATATTTTCGTAACAATATAATCATTATATATTAATTTGCGCCCATACGGCCATTCTGATCCAGCGCGCTCCTCGCGCTGATTATCTAACGGTTACAGAATAAACAGCATACAGAATAAACAGCATAACAAACAAAAAGAATGAATATAAAAATTACATAAATAAGCGTTTATCATACAGAACGAACTAAAAGTTATTTACAAGGCTTCACCTAGTCATAGGATCTTAGCCTGTGGCATGCGTCACCCATCACGGGATCTAACAAACAATGCTTCACCCATGGCTAAGCCGATTACGGCATCACCGATTACGGGATCTAGCGCATACAGGCATCACCCACATAGGGATCTAGCCCACGCGGCATCACCCATCACGGGATCTAGCCAACACACGGCATCACCCATCACGGGATCTAGCCAACACACGGCATCACCCATCACGGGATCTAGCCAACACACGGCATCACCCATCACGGGATCTAGCCAACACACGGCATCACCCATCACGGGATCTAGCCAACAAGACCAGGATCAAGGATACGCATGGTGGCCAGCCAGCGTTTTGGGAAGGATGTTGGATAGGAAAAATAAAATTTTACTCAAACACATAAAAGCAAAATTTGCCTCAAACATCAATGCATATACATAAAATAATCATCATCGTTCATCATGATCAGTTATATCAATATAATGCAATTACATAGGTCCAACGACAGTGGAGGAGGTAGAGGACCCCCCACGTAAAACGGTATCTGACGAATCCTCCGCCCATACGGTCAAGCCGCTCATACAGTCGCCGATGTTGATCAGCAACAAAGGTTAGCAAACAATGCTTGACTCCAGCTCAGTACAGCACTCATGCGGCATGTGTGCGCGCAGCCCACACACAAAACTACCGACGTCAAAAGGGCGGGCCACCGTCATCCATACACACCAATCAGCAAAGGACCGCTCGTCCATCCTCTCTTCACACTAAGGTCAGGTCATCTGCTAGGATGTCATCATCAACCTGCAACACTCAAAAGACAGGTGGTGGGCAACATTTCCCACCCAAATATTAGTTCCATGAACCTTCGTAACTGTAGATGAAATAAAATTCTACTCTTACAAAGTGGTGCGGTCTATTAAGCTATATCTATATTTCAGGCATGTTCAACCTGTGCATTGGTAGGTATATAGTTATCTTTGCTACAACAGTGTTGGAGCCCATATTTTACGCATAAGGTAAAATACAAAAGACACTGAATTTTCTCAGGTTCTGTCTGACCGTGCCATTTTAGATAATCAAATATAAAGTTATCAGGATACCCATATTTTGCAGTTTTGATAAAATAGTTAAAACCCAATATATTCAAAATAAGTTTCATCCACATCAAACAGGAAAACAAAATGTCAAGGACAAAGAGAGGCCCATGTTCAGCCGTGAACAGTCGGACTGTTGATGATTAATATGAAAAATACTAGTGCTATAATTATTACTCATGTAAGAACATGTTTAACCCAATATTGAATATTTTTAGGCATAGTGCAAGCTGTGAAATTGTTGAACTGTTTGCCAACTGAGCCAAAAATGATTCCACTCAGTTTGTATAGTTAATATGGTGGTGAGTTTATATCAATAGTTTTATTTGACTTTATATTTAAGGGAATTTTCTAAATGTTAATATTTATTTTAAACTGTTAACATGTGGTGCTAATGTAATTCTTATTTATTCATACACAATTAATAATTGTTTATCTGAATAAATAAATTTAAACTGACCAATCACAACTGACTTAGAAATAAAGCATGAGTAGTCCATACATTTACTTTTATTGGCTAAGAATAAATACTGCTAAATGGGAAAAGAGATAATATGGATTGTCACATTATGTTCTTTAAACCCACTTATCATTATCCTAATAATCATATTCCTAACTGTCTTGCGTCCCAAAAGAGCTAAGCAATAAGGTTGGCACTAAATTTTATTGGTTTATCACTAGTTGTCATCTTGAATATAGATGCAACTAAGTTTGCAAATGAACTCACAAATAAATTAAATTGTATTTGCCAAGTGTGTATTTACCAAACACTAAGGCTTGGTATTTATAAAAGATTAGCAGTCGCCTGCCAGACTTTCAACCTAAAATGCTTAGAGATGGACTTTTGTAAAACCTAAGTGAGTGCATATGTCCATAAAGAAATCTATTGACCAGATCTCATGTTTCTAGCTTCAGTAGTTCGGGTTAAGCAAGGACGTATCATGGTCGGAACAAATCATTCTATACAGGTATAAAATTAAGCGACAAATATTAAGATATAACTTGAGCTGCAAGTTGTCAGTAACAATTTCAACATAATGTTAAAATGAAATCATGTAGGCACTTACAGAGTCCACAAACATATAATAAAACCTATTTCGTAACTTTACAAATATTAGCTTTAAAAATGTGTATCATAAATTTATTTTTATATCTACCTTCTGAATATAATTATATCTGTACTAATACAATAAAACTGAAGTTTGTTTTGTTGAATGCACTTATCTGTGAAACTACTGGTTTTATGCAAATAATCATTTTTGTGGTGGATAGTCATTTATCAAGAGAGGCTTCATATAATCGCGCCGTGAGCACTAGCCATAAGTAATGCAGTTAGTTAGCCTTATGAAATGTGTAACCAAGGGCTATAAATAATGTTTTGATTCCATTAATGTTTTACTATTGGGATAACCTATTGACTACCAATTGAATTCATATTCAGCACATCGATTAGCTTATTTAAACTGAAAGCAAATCAGGCAATTCATACAATGGATCTATATCAGAGCTTCAACTTGAAAAGGGCAGTTATACCGTTCTTTACTAATAATTATATTAGTAGAACCACATAACAAAGCTTTTTTCTCTTTGTGTATATAAGTAAGTTTTACAGAGAGTTTCCGACATGGCCTAACGATTAATAAACAGACAAGAGCCCCAGCCGACGGCATAACATGACTATAAGCACAGTAGCACTGTCACGGATTACTAAGTAGTTATGGCACTGCTATGTACTAAACATGGATAAACAACAGTTACCTATAAGTTCTATTTGGGGTGTAACGTTCGTAATTTTGACTGTATAATGTTTATCTGGTAATCCTTACGGGGACAGTAGGTAATCGTGTAAGCACCATAATTTATAAAATTAGGATGTTTCTCAAAAACTAATCAAATCGGCTCTGGATAAATACCTCTGGTCAGTGCATCAACAACCCGCATCTGCAACCTCTGGTAGCACTCGGAGCAGAACAGCGTTCACGCCACAGCACACCCCGGTGCGTGCACCCCGTCGTAGTCGCTCTGTCGCTCTTGCTCGCACGTGGCCTCACGTGAAGTGTAGACGTGCTCGCTATAACTCCGACACACCGTGTGGTCTCCGACCAGGGTTGACTAGCGCCAAACACGGCTTCCAAGCGCTTGTCGCATCAGTCTTCAGGTCATCATTGGTAATGGCGGCCAAGCCAAGAGACCCATCACTCTCGCGCCAACCGTAGATCCCGAAGTCTCTTAGGGGGCGTTTATCCAACCGCTGCTGTCGGCGATACGCCGGGGTTATGGTGTCCAGACTCCATTATAATAAAAACACTCACGTAATATTACTTGGTTTATTTTCAGACGATTTCTAGCACAGAATTGAATTAAAATGCGAGCTACAGTCATTTTTATAAACTAACCGTCATTACACACTGCCACTTCCTTTTCAACATATAATTGAAATTACTGTACAATTAATTATAAACTAATCAAAAATCGACATTAATATTGTAATGAATTTTGCACAACACCAAATGATTTATTTTACTCGAATAACAAATTTATTTTATTAACCAAACGCTGCTTTACAACATTGTCAACAGATGGCGCTATCAACAGGATGCAAATATAAATACATGTTATTTATTACCGTAAAAATAAGTGTCAGAATAATGTTATTTAATACTAATTGATTTTACTTTGAAAGTTTCTGGAGTTATCTTAATAATTAAGCGATAAATTAAATATCCAATCCTTATAAAACAGTTAGCAGCCAATACAGTGTCTAATATTGTAAAGTAGTGAAGTTCTCAGTTCTGTGTTCACAAATAGTTATTTAAATATCAATCTTAAATATATTAATATTTTCGTAACAATATAATCATTATATATTAATTTGCGCCCATATATATCATAAATTTTGTTTACTTACGATAGTATTTACTTAAGAAATTCTGTAATATTTTTTATGATTCATAAGTTATCATGTAATAGGTTCGAATTGAATAAAGATATTTTCATGGTGTTTGTTTTAATAGATGCCCCATATAGTTGCACACAACGGCCTACCAAAATTATATATATAAATTTAGTATACGATAGTTTTTCAATAGAAAATATAGTGGGCGGGCCCTTGTGTGACAGCATTTTTTGGGAGTTTTTATGGAATAACTTAGTGACGCTAGTAGTTAGGTTTAGGTATTGTATACCGATAGATAGAACTTAATGAGACCTATCTAACGATGTATAGAACATGTATGTATGTATAATAGGAACGAATCATACGTAACATTTTTACTGTATTTGAAATAAAAATAAACGAAAGATTTTCTGTGCACGTGTTCGGTGCGATGGTCGTCGATAAGGTAAAGTTTCGAGGTACTTAAGCGACCACCAGTTCGGCCAGTTGTTGGCGTCCCAACCACCATCTTGTGACCTATGTAACCATCAAGCACCGCACACCTGAACAGCATCGCTCTCAACGTATGAAGATGTTTCATTTCTGAAGCCCTTACACATCGAAGCCATACAGTCCACAGACATAGAAGAACACGCATCGTCGTAGGCACACGTCAGCAGCACACTACCAGCGCACTGTAGCGGACTAGCAAAGGTTCGATTCCTGGCATCCGTTACATCTTCTCTGATACTGCTGATTGTACATCCTTGTCCCACCATGTATTTTTAACCTTTCGTAGTTTCCTTCTCTTGATCTCACCACATACTTCAGACGCTACACATACTACCTCTTTTTTAAAGGAATGCCATAACTCTTCCATATCATTTATGCCATCGAACCTCTCAAGTCTTGCTATCAATCTTCGTTTATACTCATCTTTCACATCTTTCTCTTGCAGATTTTCTACTTTTATTATTTCCAAGACCTCTCTCTTGATTATTTTCTCGGTGTCAAAATCTCGGTTCAAAATGTTATTGTCAAATTAATCTAAATTACTTATTGTCTTCTTTATCTATTCTTATATAATAAAAATAGAGTTTGCCAACGGCTACGCCCTCGTATTTAAACATAAGAGAGAGAGAGAGTATTTTACCTTACCTTACCCCCTAGGGTGAGAATTTCCAAATATCCTCTCCTAGTGCTCCCCTTCATCCCCCCAGGGACACACATACTAAATATCTTCTTGTGCCCAATAGTTTTGGCTGTGCGTTGTATGTCAGTTAGTAATGCAAGAATCAGGCTTAAAATATAATCTGTTAAAGATTATTGTAATACAGAAAATTAACGTGATTTTGGATATGCATTTCTAAATTACTATTAAGAGCTATTAATATGCCAAGACATTAATATAATCGATATGTTATGAAGATATCTCCGTCGGTATAGTCATAAATACTGCATAAAAGCTATGCCTAACAGACGGACATGCGCTGGGCGGGACATAGTGAACAAGTGGCGGACTCAGACGTGAATACAATATAACTACCTAACTGCTAAGAGAGGCCCGTAGGTACCAAAAACATCATATGAGTAGACATCCTCTGTCACAAGATAGGTCCGAATGTAAAATCAAATCATATAATCGCACTGTAGCGACACCGTCTAGAAAGAAAAACCTAACAAACACACTGTTAAATTTATAATATTACTATGCATGTCTAACAACAAAATCTCGCAAGACCATTTTTACTGTGAATTTATTCCTCCGAAAAGCCCATAGTAAAGCATTTTGTAGGTTCGGTGATTTATTTTGCTTGGAGCTATAAAAAGAAAGATGATGATACCAGCATACTGCTAGACTCAAATATGACTACACATATACAGTACAGCGATAGTCTAGTGGAGAGACCGACAGACTGCTACGCAGAGGGTCCGGGTTCGGAGCGGCGCGCACCGATGTCTTTTCGGAGTTATGCGCGTATTAAATTGTTAATTATCGCTTGCTAAACGGTGAAGGAAATCATCGTGAGGAAACCTGCATGTCTGAGAGTTCTCCATTATGTTCTCGAAAGACATGTGAAGTCTGCCAACCCGCACTACTATCACACCTTCTCATACTGAGACTCAGGCCCATGCCCAGCAGTGGGTCTGTTTATATACTTATAGTGCTAATGATGATGATGATGTAAAGTGTTGTTGTTTAAGCGATCGCCTAACTATTTAGAACTGCGCCGATTATTGTGGATTCATTATATTAGAACATTTTATTTTATCCACAAATTGTTGTGCCGAATCTACTTAACGTCCGTTTACTGATTTTTTATAAGATCCTTTACAGCAAATGTATTCCTAATGCAGCAGTTGTCTTTTTAGATAAATACCAAACCAACTGCCAAACGCAGTAAAAACAACAATAACAATAAACACTAAAATAGACCTTTACAGCGACCCAATTAGTGTTAATTAGAAAACTACGCGATTTAAACAGCGTTACTGGAAACCGATTATATTGTATCCTTCTGTGAACCCGCCATTAACCGTCTTTATAAGCCGTCCAATGAAGCTAACTTAATTATCTTTATAGCTCACTCTACAAGAGCTAAATACTACTTTCAAAGCCTCCATTACACTTTATTTATAGTATTTCTATATCGACTAATGTTTTTATTACTCGGCTTGGTTTAGCTACGCATTTCACTGAAATCGTAAATAGTTTCAAATCGGGACCATAATAGTCTTTTGTGGCACCGATACTTGAATTTGAGTTGACGACTTGTTTAATTTGGGTAAATCATGAATTTGGGTGCAGGAGGCCTACCATGAACTTTTAACAAGCGATTCAGTTTTGGAGCAATTCAGTGTAGGTTCTTAAATTGAATTGTTTTAAAACGTACCATGAGTTTGTTTAAACTGAATCGTGTTTGGATTGTTAGAATGAATGAATGATATCGCTGGATCGCAATGACGCAATATAATCACATTGACAGAAAGAGACCAAGCTATACAGTTCGTGATCGTGAATAATGCGGTCTCTTTCCCTTGTTTGCGTTCAGAAACTTATTCAGTCAGCCATTTTCGGCAAGTTACAATATTGTATGTAGTTATAACTTGTACGCTACAACTAAATTAAGATTCTTTTATAACAAAGCGAATATATTTTGTACTAAAATAACTACAATATTGAATAGTTAATTAAAATACGTTACGTTACGTTATTTTTTCTCACAAAAATACCTAGCAAAACGGTACAAATACTGACTCGGTGGAAGTTACGAACGTATGTTTTGATTGTTAGCATTTCAAGGTTAACAAAACAATTAATACAATATCAAGGCCTATTTTATTCTTAGAAGTATTGTTTCCATATTTATTAATTATTGCTTTTAATGCTTAATTAAGTCTGAACCCAAGTTTAAAACTTTCTTATAATGGGATATGTAAATTAGAATTATTGGGATCGCTATTATCTTTATCTCTCTTCTTTACTATGAAATATTAATAGATTCACTCATACAAAGATTTCGCAGCTAAACGAAATCGGCATTGTTACTTTAAGTGGTTTCTTTTTTGTATACAGTGAACCCTTGCGTCGAAGAGTACCTAACTAGGTAACAACCAACTTGTGCACTTGTGGGATTTTTAAGATAAGTGTAGGGATATAGCTCTGTGATTCAGTAAATCGCCACAAGCTAGGGAACTATAACACAGGTTTTGGAAAGAAATACACCTTAATTTAAATGCACATTGTAAGGGTACAGTAAAATTGGAAAGGGTGGTGTAAAGTATGTTCAGTAAGTAAATAAAAAATAAATACTTTATTAGCTCACATAAAACTTATATTATCAAAACCATATAATATAAAAGTGTTGTACCAATAAAATTGACATTATGGAGTGATAGTGTTTTCTACAAATAAAAAATGTTCTTCAAGTTAGAAGGTAATGCTAGTTTGGCAATAGCAGAGCGAATGAGTGCCACCCAGAACATCATGAAAACCTTGATAAAACCTGAAACAAGTACAAAAATAAGTATTAATTATTTAATACTATTGAATTCTGTTGATTACTTTAACTTTTAACAAAAGCATACTTTACCTCAGTTTTAGTAAGCTCTTCTTATATTTTGGACAAGCAGAAATAATTCTTTATCATTCAAGAAGAATCACTTTCCGCAGTTTGCTATATCTGCTGCCACTGTCTGTTAAGCCATAGAATAAGCTGCATGTCACCAATCGGTTTTTGGTCTCCTTTGGTTTGGTGTTTTCACCCAGGAGCAGAAAATGTCAGTGCAGTCACTATCTACAACAAATAAAGTAACAATTAAGTAATGATATGTTATCAATAAGTCTCTAAGTCAAGTAACTATTGACTTGTAAGTCAAAGAGACTATGTAGGTACCTTAAAAGAATATTGTGTCTATACTGCAGTCACACAAAAATATTCTATGGTTTCATGAATTTATTAGCATATTTGGTACAGAATGTTTCTTACCTTAAGCTATTGAGATCGGTGGACGTCACCAGCTGCATAGACAATGGTCTCAATGCTTCTCATAAAATATCTAGGGCCAATAGTTTAGCGAGGCGAAATCTTTTGATGAATTCTGTTTCATCGTGTGGTTTCATCAAATGCTCTTTGGTATGTATGAATACGAGTGTTCTCCAGCTTAGCGCCTTTGTTTACGACGTGAAGTGCTAGATACATTATCACATTCAATAAACCGAATAAAACTAGAGTCCTTGGCACATCGATTCACAAATTTCACAGAGTTTATGTAAGATTTAACACAGTATTATAGAAATTCTGACACAGAAACCGATCTATAATTAACTTAAACTGATTTAAATCCACATATAATGTCTAAAAACCCAATAATAATTCTAACTATCCAGTTTATCCACTACAAATTGTAACTTTTATTGAATCGCTAAATCTGACAGATACGCGGTTCAGTTTGAGCTGACGTTACACTCATGGTACGGTCTCCTACGGGAAAGGAACGAATGGTTTAAGATTTCGGTTCAAACGCTATCCAACTCACAGCTGCGTCGTATTGAAATGTAAACACCAAAACTGAGCCGCTATAATGAGTTCATAGTACGATATTGCGATTCTATTCAGTTTAGGTCGTAAACTGAATCGCAATAAGAGGTCATGGTAAGCCTCCAGAGCTATAAGAACATCTAACCTATTTATGTCATTCGTATACTATTTTTACTACTCCATACACTACTATCGGCACCCTAGTGTGTCTGTTACTAATGGGTGAATTTCCCGGGACCAAAAATTACGTGACATCAATGAAAACGATACTATAAAACATAGTTATAATGTTCTAACATTTTTTCTGGTTAGTTGAAATAGTAATCTATGTGTAGCACTAAATATTTAATTAAATAGGATTAATAAATATGCCAAAAAAACATTAAAACTCGAAATCTTTCATTGCCGTGTTTGTCCACACATCACCTTGATGTGTATTATACGTTATTGATAAAAATCTATTGGTTATTTATATAAAAACCTAGTTTTATTTGATACCTGAATAGTTAATTAAAGTATTGTTACGGAATACATTTATTCATATATTTAAACAATACGACGAATGGTTAGAAAAAATGCATTTGTCCTAGAACTAGCTTTCATCGCCGTGTCCTAAATATATTTAAGAATATTGTTTTATCGAAGCACTTGAGTCCCCCACCCCTGTGCGCTAAACGTTGCATAATAGTGTCGCTTGGTGCTCGACGTGGAACGACGTGTATACGTGCCTGCGTTTTTGCGCCATAAATGTAAGTATTCGGTTTTATATTACTGGATTTTTTTTCTTTCATCGCCGTGGATAGGTCTAACTTCAATTTGAATAAGTTTGTCCTTTTGATTAAGCATTCGACAGAATGCCATTTATCTTATGTCTATTTGTAACGTGTTAATTACTATGAATTATTAATAGATTTTTGGTTACTTGATGTTTTTGTCGTGATTTTCATCACCGTGCTCTCATTGCCATGGTTTCCGTGGGCAAAATTTGCTATGGCAATGAAAAAAAGACACGGCGATGAAACAAAATTTCATGGCCATGCCTTTTAAAACAATTTAGTTTAATTGCCATGACCAGTTGTTTCATTTCCATAACTTTGGTTTTCATCGCCACGGTATGATAAAAAAAAGAAACAATCTGTACTGTACAGTCAACTACAAAAAGACACACACACACACACACACACACACACACACACACACACACACTCCACACACATAAAAACATACACACACACACACTCACACTCTCACACACACACTCACACTCTCACACACACACACACACACACACACACACACACACACACACACACACACTCACACACACAACAAAAATTATATATTGTTGGCAATATATACTTAACTTTATATATATATACTATAATTATATAAAACACTATATACTACTATTAGTAGTATAGTAGTTAATTTTTGTGTGAAGGAACTTAAAATAAATGATTGTTTTGCTTTGATTCTATTAGCTTTTTGTTTAATTTTACTCCGATGTGAGAAGGTTATTGAGAAGAGGGTATAAGAGCGTATGTGTGTGTTGTGTATGCCTCTCTCTCAGAGCCAGGAATGTATCTACTCCAGGTAAGTATATTATATATAAAATATCATGTGTTGTTGGATTTTTTCATTACCGTGGTTTGATTCTATCATTCCCGTGGCACAGTTCTTTCATTGCCGTGGACGCTGTTTCATTGCCGTGCATGCATGTTTCATCGCCGTGGCACGAAATGTTTAATCTTGTATATCTCGTTACTTTTTTGAGCTATCTGCTAGATATTAAGCAAGATAACATATGTTATCAAAAACTTGAGTAAACACTATTTTTTATTGTCCTAAAGTTGAAGAATAAAAAATCCACGGAAATGAAGATTTTATTGGACCTGTTGAAATTCACCCTAATAGAGTACTGTCGTAGCTTTCGTAATATCGTACTGTCTACCGCACATTAATTTTATGAACTAGAATAGCCGAGGACTCCTTTGGGTATATACCACATGCCTTTGTTTTGAGTATCCAATATATCGGCACTGTTGACTGTTGCACTTGTTACACACTATGATCACAAATGGAGACATTTTAAGTGTTATTGGGTTTTTTCCGTAATCAAATTCTCAGTAGCAGCACGGAGTCTGGTAATGTGCCCGGTACGGCAATAGGCTCGCCCCCTATTACGTGGGACCTAAAAATTAATGGCGAAATGTGGGTGTAATATTACACCTTTGCCTACCCCTTCGGGGATACAGGCGTGAGTCTATAAACAAATAAAATAAGATTTTTACTTAACGTCTTATTCTACAAAGGTCGGATAAACCTAACTTGCGACACATTTGGTGATAACTGGTCAATCCACAGCTGCCTCACATTACATAATTTTTGCCAAGAAGAAAATAATGCATATTTGCTTTTTTTATAATCGTATAAGGCCGTATGGCACAATCTAATATATCGAAGGTGCGATATAAGCCTCGTATATATTGCGTAATTTGTCTCTAAGAAAGGTTTTGACAGTTAATTTAGTGCCATAATTGGTACTAACAGGCGCGCCTGCTTTGCCGCCAGTTTAGTTACAAAGTAACATGTAAATATAAATAAAACACTCTAGCAGTTAAACAAATCGGGCCTACGATGTTCGTCTATCGATGCTTAACCTTACATGTACGTTATGATACCCAGCAAACTGGTGAGGTAGCTCGCGAGGCAGTATATCGACTAACGCCTAAATTCTATTCTTGTCTCCCACATTGCTAAGGCGAAGTAAGAATTAATTGTTTTCCAATTTTTGAATAATACTTCTGTTTAAATCCGTCACGGGTTACAACACACTTCAACTTCACATTGTTCAATCTTGTTGTATTCAAAGCTCTATAAGCTGAAAATAGATAAGATAAGATAAAAACACTTTATTGTACACTAGTAAATACACAATATTACAATGGATTACATCAAAACCTTAAAGCTAGTGGTACAAGGGCGATCTTATCGCACATTGCGATTTCTTCCAGACAACCTAGAAAATAGCAACATACAGTAGTGAAATTGAGGGCAGGGCT
Source organism: Euclidia mi (assembly GCA_944739405.2). Taxonomy (NCBI): domain Eukaryota; kingdom Metazoa; phylum Arthropoda; class Insecta; order Lepidoptera; family Erebidae; genus Euclidia; species Euclidia mi. The sequence goes on along the minus strand of OX123200.2, from coordinate 53,129,018 downwards.
ACATTAAAAGAAACAGCCCACAGCCCTTTACGCGTACAGACTCGTAAAGGTCTGTCACCTATCTTCTTATATGGGTATAAAATTATTGCATTACTGACTGACTTACAGACAGTAATGCAATAATCAAGGCTATCGGGCGCAAGAAGCTGAATGTATGTTCCTAGGCATCCATAGGGATGCACTGAAAAGGGATTTCCCAAAATTCCCACGGGATGGAGCAGAAACGGGCAAATTAAAATAAAATGTGCGAGCGTTGTTGCTGGTATTCTCTAGTATAGCTAATATAAGTATACATAGACGCACGCCTGTTTCCTGGAAGGGTTAGGCAGAGGCATATTAAACGCCCACTTTTCGCCAGTGTTTCGATCCCACGTAATAGGTGGCGAGCCTATTGCCGCTTATCGGGATATTTTGTTTGCCAGAGCCTCGTCCGTTGATCGGCAGGTGCATCACTTGCAGGTGAGGTTGGCTTGGGACCCTAAGTTCTTGGTGGGAACCCTATGCACCCATAGTCTATAAGTATATGCTTAACATATGGCTTACACTGAAAATTTACTAATAAAAACCACTCGCCTCTCTAGTACATCTGCAAACCTCAAAATAACGCAACAACAAATAAATAACACAAACAGCTGATAAACAAAATAAATGCGTCTGCCAACATCCAAAAATATTATTTCGTCCCATTCAAACGAACCGAACCCGTACCATGATACATTCTTCCGTATTCGAAAACCGTAGTAAAACATTTTGACTTAGTACACGTTCTTATAGATTAATGATTTAGTACCGAACGGTTTGATAGCTTAATCTATGGCTCTCATGAATAAAAAACACATTACACGATGGTGTGATAAACGTATCGGGCGTGAGTAATGTTATTTACTGTTTAGAGTCAAGATGGGCTTGGTACAATCGAAATATGGGATCGGGAAATGTAGCGTAACTCAAGTTTGGAATTTCGTTGTGCCGTACGAGAGATAGTTTGTATTTTGTAATATAGTGCATTTCTATTCGACTTTTGTGCCACTTGTGAAGAAATTAATTTATTTTTTATTTGGTTTGTTGTCGCTTCTTTTTAAACGATGCAAGGGATGGCAGTATATTGAAACGACTACGTACGGGAATGTAGCAAATCGAAGAAGCTGGAAGCTTATCTCCCTGAAGAACAACCGTGACATTTAGACGTGAATATTTTAGTACCATAATATTACAGTGTTTTATAATCTGTGACATAAATAATTACATTATATTGCGCGTTTGCTTCGGTCCTTCCTCATAAGCGTTAGTACATTGTGTTCTGCTATACTATTCTCCTGAACATATATTCACCACATAGACAACAAACGCTTAAACAGCTTAACGCCAATTGTCGCGATTCGTAGTCAAAACATTGCCACACCCAAGCAAGGCAATGAACGTGCCAAACGCTGAACAAATCCCTATTTTGTCAATACATCAGCACTGTACGTAAAGCTATTTTCATCAGAATAACACCGCTGAACACGGAATAGGTTGAACTAACAAAGTTTGGTGCGATTTCGCGCATGCGCATAAAGTAGGTACACAAACTGTCCGCTGTTGATTGGTAGCCGCGCCACAGTACATAACACCCACAGATTTTTCTCCTACAGTCGCAGATCTAATGGATTGTCTCCACCCTCAAGACGTGTAACTCAAAATATGCGAAATTCCCATTGGCGAGCGCTTAATCGATTTACTTGACGATAAAACTTTCTATGGCATGAAATTTGGACGCGTGACGTGTTCTTACACGCGACTCCGATACTTGCAGTATTCTTTGCACAATTAACGATTAAGCCTTAGTTACCTGACTTTTCTACGCAAATGGCGGCAGCTTTGTATGTAAAATTATCGTATTTAGCGTCATACTTTGTTTACGGTGGGTTAATTTGAGTTGGTAGCACGAGATTCGAAGGAGTAACGGAGTTTACGCTATCTTTTTTATGAGGCTAATTCAGCGTTCTTGAGTGTGTTAGTTTTGGTTGGCATATCATGTGAGGATTTATTTGACCTCTGTGGTAAAGTAATTTTTCTGATGCTAATCTTTGGTACTGTGGTATTTTTAAGAACATGGAAGTATCATGCAAAAAATAAAAACGGGTAACATCTGTCAAGTTCTGATGATCTTTCCCTTTAGATGTAACAATAAACCTCGTCGCAGTGTTAGAGTTTATCAAAAAAATAGTAGTACAGGAATGAGTAGAGATGTAATTTGATGTAATAGATGATGTAGTACAGTAGCTCAAACTCGAAAGACGACAGGTAGAAAGACAGGAGCTATTCAAACTCTCTCTGGTCAATAAAGTTTGATGAGCTAACTGCTTATCTTCATTAAAAGAGTTACTACGTTACGTTACCCTTTGCGTGGCAGTCTTATTAGTCTCGTCACCGGGCACTTGCTGCTCAATTACCCCGTTAAAAGTATTGACGGCTTTATCTTCAAACATAAGGAGAGTTTGCCCAGTATATTCCTTTTTATTGATCACGTGTCATCCAGCCTATAAAACACTGGTTTCGGCGAACTGAATATGTATATTCGTAGCATTAGTAGAAATGCAAAGATTGCCTTGCACATCTGGTGGATACGGCGAAAAAACATACAAACAGTATCTGAAAGATGTTTCAAGCAGAGCGGTCAAAAAATATACACTCTTTTGATAGATACATTCTTGACAATGAAAAGGTGTTGTAGATCCATGCAAACAATTTCGATTAGTCGTATCGTAATCGAAAAAACTGCTGTAGATTTTATCTAGAATTCTAATTCGGTCTTGCACTTGTATAAAAACGAACATAGTGAATGCACCGGATCGAACTCGGCACACATCCAACAACAATTATATTGAGACGAATCGCAATTCTACGCAAAGAGGTGAATGGTCTACGATCAATAAATAATTGTTTTTCTATATATTTCAACAATAAACAGTTAAACTATGAGCTGAAATTTGCGCATTCGTTTTTATGTTTAACGGGACTTGTACATTTTAATGTAGAATTATTTTTATATATTGTTTACATGTAAAAGTATCAAAGATGGTAACAAAATTAATTTGATTTCCGTATGTAACATTAAGGACATTCTTTTACGTTTACAATAAGGCCAATCACGTGAAATACTCCAAAAGTACCGCAAATAAATTGTGTCGCACAGAGTTAAGAGCGCTATACTTAAATCGCCTACAAGAGCATAAAAACTCTAGAGACTATTTTTTATCAACATATGCGAACCAACTATCAATTAAGACTTAATAATATCTCTAGCGCTTAGACTTAAGTGTATATGAGAATATAGAGTTGAAAAACTGTTACATTTAAACACAAACGGAAAAATCTTTTTTTTTTTTATTTATTGTCTCACGCCTGTAACCCCTAAGGGGTATAAATATTACACCCACATCTCGCCATGAATTTTTAGGTCCCATGTAATAGGGGGCGAACCTATTGCCGTTACCGGGCAAATCATCAGACTCCGGGCTGCTACTGAGTATTCGGAAAAACCCAGTTGCACTTTTGCCCGACCCGGAAATCGAACCCGGGACCTCCGATCAGCAGTCGCATACGCTATCCACTGGACCACGCAGGCAGCCATAGAAAAATCTAAAACGCTTTAACACGGCATGTTAAAGAAAACTAAGTTTTCTGACAACTGATGAGTTGACACGATCTTTAGTTATGTATACTCTACTATACATTTGTTTACAAATACGGTTCCAGAAATAAACATTTGTGTTAATAATAAATATATAATAATACATCTATTATTACATCTTTATTATTCGATAATTAAATGTTTTAAGCTCTTCACTAGACATCACGAGAAAACCAATAACAGGGTTTGTCTCACCAACCATCTATACCTTCTAAGCTGCGACACTGTGCCGATACACATCATTCTTGTTGATGCTTCAGACAAGAGGTAGGTATCCAAACCTTGCAAGTAGTATATTTTTTGGTATAATATTAAAAATCTCGAAACATAGATATCCATTTAGCATCCTTCAACGATATAATTTGCTATGCTAATTCGAATAATTATTCGAGATATAATTACAAGTTATTTGTGGTAATAACCTCCGATAGATCACCTAGTATTAGGAAGTTGGACACTAAATTAAAATTAGCTGACACCGCCGCGAGCGACCGACTAATAATCTAAAATTTATGAAGAAAACCTTATTTTAATAAATAATCATTATGACGGGTCCACGGGTCAAAGTTCGATCGTACGTAATGTTTAAAAAAGATCTGTTTTTACCTGTCTCGTAAGCTGATCTTGTTTCGTATGAGATATGGGGCCCATTTGTCAATTGCGCTCGCGCAACCGCCTCCATACTAATTGGTCGATGACGATATGTTTAACTTGTGTTTAATTTATGTGCTATCGAAAGTAAAGAGAAACTTGTAGATTGGCAGGTTAACATATAGTTTACTGATAGGTTTATACTGTGTGATATATGGACGTTTTTTGTAGACCAAGAGAGCTTAAAGGTCATTTTGAAAAGATGGGTCCAGACTTATTAATTATTTTGGTAAAATGGTTTCGGATACACCTACCATATTGGCAGTCTTCGGTTTCGTTTCATTCCTTCTTTTTGAGAGACAAATGTATTTTTGATTAATAAGTTTAATTTTCGGCCACTTAAAAAGTTATCACAAGTTGATCGCTTATCTGCAACTTTATAGCTGGTCTTGATCATCTCCCAATATTAATAAAATTCAATGTATTTATTTGCTTTATAAGCGGCTTCTTCAGAAGAACGAGACTGGTGTAAGTTTGTTTTTATTGCATTAATTTTTATTTATTACATCGGGACCGTGTGGTGACGGATTAAGAATACGGAATGTCACCACCCCATATCATCCCATGGGTGTCGTAAGAGCCGACAGAGGGTGCATATTATGCAGAGAACAGCACTTTAAGAGAAGGAAAACTTGATACAAACCCAATACCAACCCGTTTGGCCAGCGTGGTATAGTTGGCCAATTCCTCCTTTCAAAGGAGAGGCCTAGTCCAGCAGTGGACTGTTAAAGGCTGATGATGATGATGATGACATCGGGACCGAAATATAACTAGCGAAGTGTGGGTGAGTAATACACCTCTTCCTACCCCTTCGGGGATAAAAGGCGTGAAGTTATGTTATGTTGTTTTTCCTAACCTATAGACATGCCTAAAAACACTAAAGACATGCCCGACAAATATCCATCAAGTCAATACAGTAAATACAACACATGGTTTTTATTAGTTAGTAAGACTGTCGCTTATCTCCAAACGCAATCAGATTTGAGACTGGCGGCTATAGTAAATATTGTTCCTCTTGGTAAGACCTTTTAAACGACACTACAATCATATCTATTGGAGCCGGGTACCTTTTTGCCCATTCTCCTTTCGTACAGTTTATTTATTGAGGTGCATGTTTCTCTTGACAAATTATAGGCAGTCGCCGACCAAGACTTACTGGAGAAGCTATCAATAACATGGAATGGCGTGTGCCCATCTAGTATAACTTTATATGTATAACTTTGTCTCAATTTTTGTACCAGAAAGCCCCACATGGAAAACTGTAATACCTTCTTCGTTGCTTCAGTCTGTTATGTTAGTTTTACTTTATAAAATTACATCGCATTAGATATAGATAAATTTTGTATCGTGTGGCGATTAACAAACAATGTACGAACACGAAGAAAACGTAGGTTAAATAGAACAGTATGTGGATCTCACAAAAGTGCTGTCCCGTGTGGAGATCATCTAACAAATAACACTCAGTGAAGTTTTAAGAGGCAATCTGGTTGCTTAAACGCCGTCGCTTGTAACCAAATCAAAAAATGTTCATCTTCAGATTTCTAGGAGGAATCAAATACAGATTGCGTTAAACTTTATATCTTGTGTGGAAATGAAAACGCGATTCGGTGTGCAGTGGACATTTTCTGTGTAATCTCTGTTTTGATTACCAAACAGGAACAAGCAAGCTGTAGCTGATTTGGTTGCCTCAATTTTGAGAAACTAATGCGACAGTGTGTTTATTCTTGGTTTATCCTTATTTACATACAAGTTCTTGTGTGTGGAGCTAGTAGTTTTCAATAAATTATAAGATATGACAACTATGTTACATTATTGTTATCAAAGTTTATTCAAGAGAAGAAGAATATCAATGAATAGATAAATTTAAACCAATCCTTAATTACTATAGGTACAATATGACAGCAAATAAAATTTTAAACACCTTTTGTCATATTTTGTTAGATCTAACCCAATAATTTGTCTGTGTTGACTAATCTGATAATAAATTATGAACTAATTCGGTCTTCACCAAAATATTTAAATAAGCAAAGATCTCTTTTTCCATACATGGATCGTCCAATTTATAAATATATTATTATTACGTTTGCGTAAACTATAACACCATCTAGCGCCTATAGGTAGTATGGCTTTCTCAATTAATAAAACTTATGTAAATGAACCTGAATAAATATTATTATACTATATAATTATCTGTCTGTCATGTGTGTTTTACTAACTTATAGTGTTAAAAAAATACACCACCCTTTGGCAGGCGTAAACAGGAAGACGCGTCTAAAGTGCAGAGACCCTTTGAGTGTTTTAATCTAGAATGTAATGAGACAATTACTAAGGTGTCTCGACGACTGCACTATTAAAACTAGAGCCTCGGATTGTTCACAGTTGGTGTAGAACTATAACTAGGTACCTACTTGTATTTTGGCATTGCGATGTGTGTTAAATGGATTGGTCTATGTGAACATAATGCATGAAAAGCTGATCTGGCAACGAAGTAGAAAATGCTTCGTGACGACAGACACCAGGCGCGGGTTTCCCCGTAACTACGCCTTTGACAATGACACTGGTCCTCCCCGAGCTAATAGCTATTTGCAGGTACGCTTGTAACGTATGTCCGGTACTTACCGCGTTTGCGTCACAGTACCGCCCATACGCTCGGCCAATCAGAGAAGGCCATCGTGCGCGCTCGCAATGCTTGACCAAATATGGTCATGGACGGACTCCAACGCTGATGGAGGGCCCAGCATATAAAGGGGCCGACAGAGAGGCCGGCACCGCTACTCTACACTAACCTAGTATCGCTACTCTATTCTATACCTACCGCTATATCTATAATTATACATTCTACGTGTATTCTGATTCCAGCAGCTGGGTAAGTCACTACATTTACTGCGATTGCGTACTGCCCATCTCTCTACCTGCTAGCTGAGGCCGGCTGACGCCGCCTGCCTGACTCTATTGGTTGTGGCTTTCTTAATGCTGTTTCCCTTCTGGTTCCAGGTTCACCTTAAGACTCCGGCTACGCTCCTAGACCGCTACACTTTCCTGCATCGCCTTCGGCGTCCTCTGCCGAAGAGTCTGGCCTGCCCTGCTCATCGTACTCGCACCGCCGGCGTCTGCCAGCTGAACCAACGGCCTGCGAGGATCTACCGCTACGCGCAGCCTTCGAGCAGCCTGCCTACACACTACCGGAGGGAACAGCGTGGGAGACTGCAGCCTTAGTGTTCAGGCCAGTGTCGTGTTGTTGGTCGGTCATACTCGTGCAAGGGAAGTGAGACAAGACTCGCCAATAAACGCATCTAGAACCTCTTTTCTGCGTTTTAATACCAGAACCCGTAACACGCTGTGACTGGCCGACCAAGGCAAACCAGAGCTGAAACACTTGTAAGCTCTCGTGATATGCCACTCCGACCAAACCATAAAGGGGAGCCAGAAACGAGGTCTGTCCCACTTTCTGAAGTTTTCGGGACCGCTGTATCGCCACTCATATTCAACTGCCCTGCAGTGGGCTTGTGTCCACTAAGAATATATCAGTATCATTGTAGTATCTATAGATTCATTATTATTTGTAGATGTCCATAAAGTTTATTATTTATTATCAAAAGGTACATAAGATAAATGTTATTTTTAGAATTCTAAAACTAAAAATAATATATTTATTCTCGTGACAGTGAACACCAATCAGAGAGCTTTACGTCACACAGTGCGTCCGCCATTCATGTTTTTGACGTTTTGTTAGTAAATACAACTAAAACGTCAAACTTTACCTGTCAAATCGAATATAACAAAATAAAAGAGGCCACCCCAGACCAGACTTCATTCACGGTTTGTTTTGTTTTGCACTTCGTGACATCACTCAATCGCCATTACGGTTCACAGCGTTTTCGCGTCAAATTCAAAAAGGTTTTTAAAAAGCCATAATTAGTAATGTTGCTGAGAGATTTTTGAAGAAAAAAAACAGTTATTTTGGTTTCGGTTTAACATCTACTAAAGGAACGGATCCATCACTAATTACATTTTAGGACACGAGCCTGTTATCATAATATACTCGTGCAATATTATCTATATATATTAAAATCTTCCGTTCCTGACTGCTTGGCAGACAACGCACAGCCGAAGCTATTGTATAAGAAGCTAAAGACATTTGGCATGCATGTTCCTGGGAGAGCGTAAGAGTGCACTGAGAAGAGATTTCCCACAAACCTCAAGGGAGCAGTAACAATATATAACTTAGGGAAACGCCGCGCAAATAGCTAGTATCAGATCAAATATACTTTTCCTTACGTTATACAGACGTTCGCAAGGGATTGCATGTAGAAATGTTATTTAGGAAGCTACTGTAAGCTCCTAGATAATTGCGCTGCAGAGTTGCCAATGCGTAACTAAATATTTAAATACTGGCTACATAAACTTCTATAATTATTGATTTCTTTTTGCGAATCGATGGAACACATCAATGTTTCACATGTACGTTTGTAATCTTACTGAATGTGTTTAGTGGCTATGCGGTTAGGTCTGAGTTAATATTCAAAAATTAATAAAGTTTTTAGCAGATTATTCCTTTATAACCTGAATGTACGAGTGTGTACAAAGTCTTCTAGCAATTGCCAGTGCGTTGCGTAGGTTAAATTCCCACTCGGCAGAACACTTTATGAATTTAACCTAGTGCGGTACGGTATTTATATCATCATCAGCCCTTTATAATGTTCCACTGCTGGGCACGGGCACATGTCTTTCGAGAACATTATGAAGAACCCTTAGACATGCAAGTTTCCTCACGATGTTTTCCTTCGCCGTTTAGCTAGCGATAATTAACAATTCAATACGCACATAACTCCGAAAAGTCATTGGTGCGCGCCGTGGATTCGAACCCGGACCCTCTGCGACCATCTGTCGGTCTCTCCACTATAGGCTATCGCCGCCACTTACATAATATTAGAGAGGTATTTAAATAATGTTTAATTATGTAAGTACTGCTGGTACTTACATAATTAAAAATTATTTAAATACCTCTCCGTTTTTTGATAAAATAAAATAATCTATTTGTGATATCCATACAGGCAAATTTCGACGTCTTGAAGATCAGCGTCAGACTCAAATTTATTTGAGTATTACCGCTGTAACTACAATAACCTATAAAACTAACCATATCTGCCAATCGCGATTAGATCCGAGATCGCGAGCATTGTTTTAGTGTTACAAAGGAGCCTAACTGTCGTCAACATCTTAGAGCCTTACAATACAAGTACGGCGTAACCTTCACACCATTCCGGCCGTCTCATAGAAAACAGAAGCACAATCATTAGCACGATTCGTTCCACTACCGATACTTCACCGAAACCGTGAAATATTTCACACAGTCTACCGCCCATGATACCATTAATAATGACCTGCTCTTTAAGGTCATGACCTACCATCACTCGTCACCATTATGTCCGATATTTTCTAAGCCAAATCTATGGCAACAAAGCCGTCTATTAAGGTACTGTTGTCGCGTTCAAATGAATCATTATTTTTACTGCCAACTCCATATTGGGAACTGAATTTCTCTTGAACAATAGGAGGTCAGACATCGTACCAAAAACGGTCAAAATGTCAACGGCGATCTAGAATCGAGTGAAGTACGTACATAAGTGGTGAATTATCGAGTCAATGATTCGATGATTTATCGGTCATTTACAAGATTGATTCTGTCGGAGATGTCGGCTGTTGCGAAGTGGATGTCATCAATTTAGTGGCTCGTGGACGTCTTGTTTGGTAATGACTTTCGGCATAATGCAAGCAAAGCATAAAAAATATATCAAATGCCCGCATACAAAAAATAGAGTTTGAAATAAATCAAACAGCACTTTGTTCTTCAAAATATCAAAAACACACTAGATTAAGTTATATACACGTAATTCTTCGTTGTAAAACATTAAACATATGAGTACCATAATTGGCGGCCTCGATGCTCTGAGGAATCTCTGACAGAAAACCCAATCATCCTAGTAGTGCTTTCCGCACTACTAAAGTGATGTCCAAATCTTAAAGTAAGTTCAATGACATGCTCTATTAAGTTTTCACAGATCAAAGCCGCCTTATTCTTTGCAACCGTGTCTTTTAAACAATTACAGGAATCGTACTTATAATCAGATTCAGATGACATAATTGTTTACGAGTTTGAACAAGGCTAACAAAAATGCCTTTAAAGAAATCATCACGAATTTTTTTGACCGTACTTAATTTGTTCTTTTTTACACATAATCAATCACTATCAGACCAAAATAAACTGTATTCAAATTCATAAACACTACTTCAATTTGTAATATGCCGGATAACAGAACACAATAAGCAACATCAAAAAGAACATAATTTACACATCATTTCTAAACACTAACCTTACTTAAAAAAAGCATGGCATCTCTAACGGTCCGTGAACATTACCTTATTGACCCTTCACCTGTCAGTTGACAGTACTACGCCGAGGGCGGCCACGGCGGCCTCTGCGGCCTTTGAGGCCCGATGTGGCCTGATGCAGGCCCAATACGGTCCCACCCCTGAGAAAGCCGTGTCCTTTGGCTCGCACTTGACGGATAGCTCACATTACCTGCTAGTGCCATCAGAGTAATGAGCGCACAGAGTAGCTAGCGGCAGATACTGCAGAAATTATTGCGAGGTTAATAATAATAGTATGTATTTATTGGCAGAGTAGAATATAATTATTAATCATAGATAGTAAAATTTGCAATTAGCTTCTTGAAAGCATAGAGGAAAAGGGTATGATAATATTTCAATTCGATTTAGAAGTAGACGGTACAGTTTTAAAAATAAAAAGGTCAGTGAAAGCTATGAATCTTAAACTTTGTCGTACGATGCGTATGTAGAAAAGTTTAAATAAACTGTTTGTATAATTCTGTAACATGTAAATACTCCAAATTTATTTCATTAATGTACATTTGTAAAAAGCTATAAAACTTATTCCTTGTGCCAATATTTATATACTACCAGTTTTACTGTGAAATATAAAAACACTACAAAATGTAAAATCCCAAATTTTGCTCTGATTTCTAAATTTCGATAAAAACTATCTTCCCAGCCCGTGAAAAGGTAAATAAGCGTAAAAATATAAAACAGGTATAAAAGTTAAACGTTACAAATTGTAGTGATTTTATGATTCTCCACGGACCGAATGGACTAAATGTCGGAAGTAACGGTGGATTATTTTATTTTTTATATCGATCTGAATTACAAACCGCCACAATGGGAATATTCGTATCGTATCAACGTATGACTATTATACAATTTAACGGTTGGTAATTAAAAGAGTATAATTTCGCTTAGATTTTGTAATGCAACATGCAACCAAACGAAATAATATAATATATTTTTAAAATAAATGACTTAATGACTGTCACTGTAGTGCAGTGGACAATATATGGGACTGCTGATTGGGACGATCGGGTTCCGGGTTCGATCCCCTGGTCAGGCTAAAGTTTTACTGAGATTTGCCGAGTTCTCAGTAGCAGCACGGAATCTGGCAAAGTGCCCGGTAACGGCAATAGGATCGTCGCCTATAACGTGGGACCTACAAACTCATAACATGACGAAATGTTGGTGTAATATTACATATCGGCCAAACCGAGTGATTCGATAAATAAAAAATAATAAAAATTAAATGTAAAATAAGTTTGTTTTTTTGTTTTGTTTTTCGTGTGAGTGTTTAGCCAACTCTGGTGTCGGAGTTTTCAGACCGCCCGAAGGCCTCCGACACGACCTAACGATTCTTATACTGAGACAAGAACCGGGACCGACAGTTTTACGTGCCCTCCGAAGCACGGTAGCGCTCAGTTGTAAATGCCACACGCGGTCACCCATCCAAGTGGCGACCTGTGCAAGCGTTGCTTAACTTTGTCGATCTGTTACGAACGACAAGCTAGGTCTCGCTATGAGCGCTACAGAAATAAGTAAGTAATAAGATCTGTTCACTTGATTACAAAAAAATCCGATAGCCTGTAGCTTCTGTAATGGTAAACTAATCTACAATTTATTGGTCGCAGTGTTTATCGGAAAAATGTCTCGCAGCCTGTTATCTTTATAGTTTGGCCAAATTGTCGAGCGTTATTTATTAAAATGACGCTTTCGACCCGCCTGTACGTTCCCAGAGTCGTACGAGATACATTTTTTTGACCTGTCAGAGGAAATCCGATCACGGGCCGTCCGCTACGGTAATGCCACTCTGTGGGTGATAGGGGCAGATGAAAATGGTGTATGAGACTTTCCCCTAAAGACGTTCGAAGGTAGGTACTCTCAAAAACCACCAACGGTGTCACGGCCACGAGTTTTATTGCCCGTTCTTTCTCGCGGTTCTACCTATTGCATTGCGAACGTGGCAGTAAATGTAAATGTAGAATCATCTAGTAATTAACTTAAATTTTTTACGTTCATAAGCGTCACTTTGTGGCCTAAATGAATAAATGATTTTGACTTTGACTTTGAATAATTTTTAATTATTTAAGTACCGTACCGCGCTAGGTTACATTCATGTTTCGTAAGAGACATATTAAAAACATTGTAAATCTCATGAAGTGTTCTGCCGAGCGGGAATTTAACATAGGTACGTAACGCACTGGCAATTGCTAGAAGACTTTGTACACACTCGTACATTCAGGTTATAAAGGAATAACCTGCTAAAAACTTTATTAATTTTTGAATATTTACTCAGACCTAACCGCATAATCACTAAACACATTCAGTAAGATTACAAGCGTACATGTGAAACATTGATGTGTTCCATCAGTTCGCAAAAAGAAATCAATAATTACAGAAGTTTATGTTGCCAGTATTTAAGTGTTTAGTTACGCATTGGCAACTCTGCAGCGCAATTATCTAGGAGCTTACAGTAGCTTCCCAAATAACATTTTTACATGCAATCCCTTGTGAACGTCTGTATAACGCAAGGAAAAGTATATTTGATCTGATACTAGCTATGTGCGTGGCATTTCCCTAAATAATATATTGTCACCGCTCCCGTGAGGTTTGTGGGAAATCTCTTCTCAGTGCACTCTTACGCTCTGGGAGAGCGTAAGAGTGCACTGAGAAGAGATTTCCCGCATGAGAACATGCATGCCAAATTTCTTTAGCTTCTTATAAAATAGCTTTGGCTGTGCGTTGTCTGCCAGGCAGTCAGTAACGGAAGAATTTCAAATACCTATATAGATAATATTGCACAAGTATATTATGATAACAGGCTTGTGTCCTAAAATGTAATTAGTGATTGATCCGTTCCTTTATTAGATGTTAAACCGAAACCAAAATAACCAAAATAAGTGTTTTTTTCTTCAAAAATCTATCAGGAACATTACTAATTACGGCTTTTTAGAAACCTTTTTGAATTTGACGATTGTGATGGTTTCTGGCATTCCTTTAAGGTTTGGTTGGAGTGATCAAGAGAGCTTACATGTCTTTCAGCTCTGGTTTGCCTTGGTCGGCCAGTCACAGGGTACCTGCAAATAGCTATTAGCTCGGGGAGGACAAGTGTCATTGTCAAAGGCGTAGTTACGGGGAAACCCGCTCCTGGTGTCTGTTGTCACGAAGCATTTTCTACTTCGTTGCCAGATCAGCTTTTCATGCAACACCCATCGCAATGCCAAAATATAAGTACCTAGTTATAGTTCTACACCAACTGTGACCAATCCGAGGCTGTAGTTTTAATAGTGCAGATGTGGAAACACCTTAGTAATTGTCTCCTTACATTCTAGATTAAAACACTTAAAGAGTCTCTGCACTTTAGACGCGTCTCCCTGTGTACGCCTGCTACAGGGTGGTGTATTTTTTTAACACTATAAGTTAGTAAAACACACTTGACAGAGATACATATAGTATAATAATATTTATTCAGGTTCATATACATAAGTTTCATTAATTGTGAAAGCCACACTAGGCGCTGGATGATGTTATAGTTTACGCAAACATAATTATAATATATTATTTATAAATTGGACGATCCATGTATAGAAAAAGAGATCTTTGCTTATTTAAATATTTTGGTGAAGACCGAATTAGTTCATAATTTATTATCAGATTAGTCAACATAGACAAATTATTGGTTTAGATCTAATAAAATATAACAAAATTTGTTTAAAATTTTATTTGCTGTCATATTGTACCTATAGTAATTTAGGATTGGTTGAAATTTATCTATTCATTGATATTCTTCTTCTCTTGAATAAACTTTGATAACAATAATGTAACATAGTTGTCATATCTTATAATTTATTGAAAACTACTTACGAACTATCTCCACATACAAGAGTTATACTTACCCTAACGTCGCTCCGTTGCGACGTAAATAAGCATAAACCAATAATAAACACACTGTTGCATTCGTTTCTGAAAATTGACGGAACAAAATCAGCTGCAACTTGCAACTTGTTCCTGTTTGGTAATCAAAACAGAGATTACACAGAAAATGTCCACTGCACACCGAATCGCGTTTTCATTTCCACACAAGATATAAAGTTTAACGCAATCTGTATTTGATTCCTCCTAGAAATCTGAAGCGGAAATTTTTTTTTTGACTCCAACTGGTTAATCGGGTTCATTGCGTGGAACCATGCCTTGGAAGGCATGGGTTTCAGCCAGATTGCACTGGAAGTAGTTACAAGCGACGGCGTTTAAGCGACCAGATTGCCTCTTAAAATTTCACCGAGTGTTGTTTGTCACTATTCACTCCACACGGGACAGCACTTTTGTGAGATCTGCATACTGTTCTATTTAACCTACGTTTTCTTCGTGTTCGTACAGTGTTTGTTAATCACCTCACGACACAAAATTTATCTATAGTGCGATGTAATTTTATAAAATAAAACTAACATAACAGACTGAAGCAACGAGGAAGGTATTACAGTTTTGCATGCGGGGCTTTCTGGTACAAAAATTAAGACAAAGTTATACATATTAATGATGTCATACTAGATGGGCACACGCCATTCCATGTTATTGATAGCTACTCCGGTAAGGCTTTGTCGGCAACCACTTATAATTTGTCAAGAGAAACAAGCACCTCAATAAATAAACTGTAAGAAATTTGATAAATACGATGACATATCAAGTTAACTCTTTCCGGTGTAAACTGACATATGCACGGACAACTTATGCATATTAATATGTATAATTACAGGTTGAATTAAACTGGCAATGTGTCGCTCAATGTATCATCGCGAAAACTGTCCAGCTGTGTAGTAAGAAATGCAATTGATTTTATTGCGCAATTTATTTTACAAAAATAAAGAAGTTGCGACACGGGTTGGTACTGCATGTATTTTAAGTGTTATGTGTTATGACTCTCGGTGTTTTACAGTATTTACTGTATAGACTTGATGGATATTTGTCGGGCATGTCTTTAGTGTTTTTAGGCATGTCTATAGGCTAGGAAAAAAATAATGCAATAAAAACAAACTTACACCAGTCTCGTTCTTCTGGAGAAGCCGCTTATAAAGCAAATAAATACATTGAATTTTATTAATATTGGGAGATGATCAAGACCAGCTATAAAGTTGCAGATAAGCGATCAACTTGTGATACCTTTTTAAGTGGCCATATTGCTATCCCTTCGGGTTGCGGAGGTCAGACAGGCAGTCGCTCCGTGGAAAAGCTAATATTCCGCCAAATCCGGTTAGACTAAAAAGCGGACCCCAGGTTGAGACTAGGATAACGCTAGGAGGATGATGATTTGGCTCTTTTCTAATTTGCTTGTATCCTCCTTCAGTCGTTCGCTCACTGCTGAGCATCGTGATGTTCCCGCTTTCCTTTCGTCCTGTCGTATTCACTTGCCGCAATGAGACGCACAGTACATTACATCGCTCAGTCCGACATTGCGTTGGTCAGACACCTGATCTGTCCATCTTTTGGGGCTATGAACCCTAGATCTCTTGCCGTCCACCTCCCCGTGACCATCAGTATCTGCAAATTATCGCTGGTTTTCTGGCTATATATGACGACACGGTGACGAAGCAGAAGTGTAAACGGCTGCCACACCCAAGGTGGTGGATTCGATTCCCGCTCAAGACAAACATTTTACTGCGTGAAAGTGGATGTTCGTCTTGGTATGGGTGTTTCTATGTATAATATGTATATATTTACAAAAACAATTTGTATGATTATCCACTGCCTAGTGCCCATAATACAAGCTCTGCTTAGTTTGGGACTAGATGACGTAGTAATGTTAGACATTTATAATATTCCCCCTGTGGGATCTCCACCTTGTCGTGGTGAGGGGGCTCAGTAACCGTGATTAGGGCACCCACGGTGAAGCTAAGCGAGATCCCGGGGGTGGACGCTCCTCGTGGGCTTGATGGAAGCCTGCACAGGATGGGTCCAAAGATACGGGGGACAGTTCTTTCAGTCCCTCGCACTCGGTCGCGGTTGCGGGTGGAGAGGCGTATCGGTGTTGCGTTGCCGTGCGCCCTATATCCCGCGACCAAATGGGAGCGCAACTTTTGTTGTGTCGTGGTGAGGCCGCAGAGGAAGAGGAGATGCGTTGTTGTCAGGTTCCCGTCCTCCCTATCCTCTGCGGCCGTTTAAATGCCTGTGGACGGTGAACGCTAAGGCTGCGCCCCAACCGCCAAAAGGAAGGTGGCGGCATAGTGTCTGCGCCTTCTCCCAAGTCATAACGAGACGGCCCGGACACGGGTCACGGAAAAGTATGCTATCCGCGAATCGCGTAACCCCGCCACTACACGGGACCCGTAGGGACGCCGCGGTGGTTTTAGTGGGTATGCCCCGCCTTTAGGGGAGAGCCTCCAGACACCTCCTCCGCTAGTCCCAAGCTCGGTGGATCACACTCTGGCCGGGTTGGCTTCGAGTTGAGATGGCTCATAAGGAGAGTTTCCGCCGTAGACAAAAAAAAACATTTAATATTATCATATTATAGACATGCCCAAATACTTGCACTCTTATAGGTATACTAACACAAAAAAAAAGTATACTAACACGTAATATAGGCCGGCTTAATTTAAAGTTATTATATTCCATAAATAATGCTTTGATCAGAACACTAGACATTTATTCACTCTCCAAGGTTTATTACAGGATGAACGATAATATATTAGCCCTAAAATATACAAATACTAACAGAACTAGTATTATATAATCGTAACCTAAATACATGATTTAAAATAAGCTATGATTAATTATTATATAGGTACTAAATACTATACTTAAGTTAGTAAAATATCGCTTTTACATATATATTTATTACATTACAGTATACACCTATTTGTGGTACAGTAGGTACCTATTTGACTAAGCTGACGAGTCTATGTATATGCACTTTCTCTAATTTTTCTTACTTTTACTTATAGGTAGTAGAAATATATAACACGTAAGCAATATAATTAAATTAAGTCTTAAAATAATAAAAAAAACGAATTAGTATATACAAGGGAAAATTCAAAAAATTAAAAATTAAAATTTAGAAGGCGTCATGAAACTCATCCGCATCGCAGTCAATTGGAAGCGTGCCCAGAAGACTGGCAGCATTGCCTCGTTGGATGGCTATATACTTATTTTTTGAGCCAAATACGTGCCAGCCCTCTGGTCACGCGAGGCGTCTGTAAGTCTTATAGGTTGACTCTGATGTCGGAGTTTTCATACATACATACATAGTATCACGCCTATAACCCCGAAGAGGTAGGCAGAGGTGTATTTCTACACCCACTTTTCGCCCGATATACTTTAGTCCCACGTAGGGTAAAACTTGGTAATACGCCCCGCTTTTTATTGAAGTTCAATAAATCTCAAATAATAATATATAGAATCGTTTTTTTGTTACTAGGACGTTATTTGGTTACTTGACCATAATACAACAAAAACTTAATGTGATAGGAACGTTAGTTAAAGACTTATTTATATATTTTTTTGACATGGAGTGGGGCGTTTTGTCAGGTACACATCACCTAATACGCCTCTCTTATATTATAAAATGCCCCGGGTAATTTAAAATACCCCAGTAAGTATATATACATACATTAATTTTTGCCGTGTGGTTGACGGCATAGAATACAAGTGTCACCACCCCCTATCTTCCCGTGGGTGTCGTAAGAGGTGACTAAGGGATAACACGATGCAAATACCATCTTTGCGTAGAGACGGAAAACTCGACATCAAACCCTATACGACTGCCTCGTTGGTCTCGTGGCATATGTAAATGTGCGCGTGGGATCGGGTGGTCCCGGGTTCGATTCCTGGGTCGGGCAGTGTTATTGGGTTTTTCCGTCACGAAATTCTCAGTAGCAGCACGGAGTCTGGAAATGTGCCCGGTACGGCAATAGGCTCGCCCCTTATTACGTGGGACTAAAGTATATCTGGCGAAAAGTGGGTGTAGAAATACACCTCTGCCTACCCCTTCGGGGATAAAAGGCGTGACGATATGTATGTATGTATGCATGTATTAATTTAAACAAAGACGATAAAAACAACATCTATTAGTTTTAACTAGGTACTTCCATAGTGATACAAAACAAGCCGAAAATTGAATCCAGTCTTCAGAAAACTTTGTTTTGTAGCAATTTTCTGTGCATAAAATGCATTTGTTATCATCCATATCCGAAAATTCTTCTTCAGAAATGTTAGTTCTGTTACCGGTTTCATCGACTGTTTCAGAAGACGACGAATAAAATACTTTTCTGTTTTTTGGATGAACTTTCCTCACCTTTTTCTTTTCTATCGAAATGTTAACTATTTTACTTCTTTTGATTTCTTATTTTTCATTATTCTTGACCCCCTTTTCCTTTGCCGGTATTTTCTTCTTTGTATTTTCAACATGCCTATATTTCTCAGCTCGGTTATTTATCATGTAAATTCTCATCTGAAGATGCATCCGTTCTATCTTCGTCATCTTCTGAATCATTTTTATTTTCAGGTTTTCTCTTCATTGCTATTTTCGTTTTCTCATTGGGTTTTACTTGGTCATTTTTTGATATTTCACTTTTCAGATATATCCATCAATTTCAGATTATTGTCTTTTTTCTTAGGTTTTCTTTGC
The DNA here is from genome assembly GCA_944739405.2 of Euclidia mi. NCBI lineage: Eukaryota > Metazoa > Arthropoda > Insecta > Lepidoptera > Erebidae > Euclidia > Euclidia mi. Next base: position 53,109,672 of record OX123200.2, on the reverse strand, counting down.
ACATTGGTTAATTGTTTATGTTTTTCGTCTTGATCTGAATCCGAGTTCTAATTTTTGTAATTATTTTTGTCATTTCTCGTTTTAGACATTTTCTTCTTTGCTTTTTCAATTTTGTTCTCCCATGCCATTTTGTTTTATTTTGCTAGCAATTACTTTTCTCTTCTCAATGTTATCTGCAGATGTAAGAATAATAGCTTTTTGCTTTCTTTTTGATGACATTACACATGTAATTTGAATACTGGGGCGTATTGTACAATTTGCTGCTTAAAACGCCCCATCAAGGACAAAGCCGCAATCTCAAGGTTATAACGCTGAGCGAACGAGAATAATAAAGGGTATTTATATATATTTTTCACACTTTAGATCAATTTGACTTAACTATAATGAGTTTGAATATATAAAAAAATGTTTGCAACTTGCCACAAATTGTATCTTCGCCGAAAAACTAAATTTATCAATATTTTTTAACCGAGCGTAATAAACCACACGTGCACGGCAGTCATGTTGTTTGGCGACTGATGGCTACTCGCAGCGCTGTACGTGTGCTGTGTAGCTTTCCTAGTGTGCGTGCTAGGTGTGTGGGGCGTTTTGTCAACTGGGGCGTAATACCAAGTTTTACCCTAATAAGGGGCGAGCCTATTGCCGTACCGGGCACATTTCCAGACTCCGTGCTGCTACTGAGAATTTCGTGACAGAAAAACGACACTGCACGACCCAGGAATCGAACCCGGGACCTCCCGATCCCACGCGCACATTTATGCCGCGAGACCAACGAGGCAGTCGTATAGGGTTTGATGTCAAGTTTTCCGTCTCAGATGATGATGATGAAAGATGGTATTTGCATCTTGTTATTCCTTAGTCGCCTCTTACGACACCCACGGGAAGATGGGGGGTGGTGCTAGTGACACTTGTATTCTATGCCGTCAACCACCGCCCAAAGGCCTCCGACATGCCCACAACGATTTTGTTTTAATATAAGAACCGGGACCGACACCCTTAGGTACGTTACGTGCTCTATGATGTAAATGCCATACGCGGTCAAATTCAAGTGGCGATCTGTGCAAGCGTTGTTTAACTTTGCAAGCCAAGTATCTTTTTCTAGGGATTACTAAACTTAGCTGATCTGGAAGACTTTTGCGGTACTTAGTCTGGTTATTGAAGTTTGCACGAATATTGCGTTTATGAAAATTCCACAACGAAACCAGCCTTTTAAAAGAATTACTAAGAGGCATCACAGAGTAAGATTTTCCTTTAATTTAGGCTATAAGTCCCTTCTTGCTACCAATGCATACAGTTGCTTAGCAAATTTATCACTTGTGTAATTTCAGTATATGCAAACGGCAACCCTCATATCCTAAGATACGCACTGAATCTCTGTTGTATATGTATCATCGGAATGAGACCTTCCAGATACAACTCTATAGGCTCATTTAGAACGTTTTCCATACATTGAAAAAAATTGCAACGATGGCGTAGTGTTTAAAACCGCCGCTTACCTGTTTAACACTGCAACGAGTGCAGAGTCCAGACTCGAAATGCAAAGTACACACATAACAACACAAACATTCCGATAAGTTCCATTATAATATTTCTAATATCTCAACATACAGCACACATAAACGTCAGGAACTGGATTTAAATCGCCCTAAATATATCATTGCAAATATGGTTTTATATCCTCAAATTACTACAGCAGAGACAAGCAACAAGCCAACAAATCAACTCGTCGTGCACAATAGTCCGGGGACGATCCTTCAACAATTACTTAAAGGTCGTGACCAAAATATACTCATAAATTGTTATCAAAACGAGGGCGAACCATGCCGTTGACAATTACCAGCTATTACGCGTCCATCGGTGAAGAGCAAACCAATCTTATCTTTACTATAAACATCTTAATCCTAAATCATCTTTAGAACTCAATTCCTTAGTACTAAAGCGCTTTTTATAACCTCTCTGTTTAAAGCCGCATACTTGAGTTTGTAGATCAGATTTTGAACATAAATGTCTATGCTCACTTATATTTTGTTGTCGTATTAGGCATAGATTTAAGAAATCAAATTGCGTAACCATTTGTTTTTAGTTTGTAAAATATGCTTGCAATACGAAGGAGCCTAGAAGGCCGTCCTAGTTTTGATTTCCCGCGTAGCGTTTGTAGAAGAAAATACCTATAAAGCAATGAAATGTTAGCGCCAAATGGGTTTGGAAAATATTTTACATGAAAAATTAATACTTAGAAATATTTTTCATTCCTCACACCAGTCGAAAATTTTCTAAATAAGATGACATAAAACTTACAGGTACCCGGAACCAATACTCATGACAGTTCTTAACCACATTAATTATTCCACGATGCTCCATAAGCATATTAACAGCATATTTTTTCTAAATAAACAGTTAAATCGTTTATCGATTCGTGGGAAAACTTTATACATGTTAGTTTCAAATTCAGAGACCAAATAAATAGATCAAATTAACGATTTTGACATCACGCGAACGCTTTTTATAATTTAAATAACAAGTAGGTAATGCGCGCGTTTCGAATACCACAAATTCAATATGGCGTCAGTTTGTTTTTAAGCAAAGGATTCCTGTCATTATGCCCATATATTATCTTCACGGGGCGCTCGAGTTGAGATAAAATTGTTGGTAACAAATGTTTCACGTTGTGTTTGATAAATTCCTCATGATTTTATTTTAGTTTTATTAGAGTATGACACCGTTAATTAAGCAACATATTTTAAGGTTATTTAGGGGTCGTTAAAGTTGAAATTATGTTTGTTCGTGTTTTATGATAGGTGTTACCCAGTTATGACGCAATTTTATATGTGAATAAGTTTGTTTTTATTGCAACTGGTCATTCAAAGTGCAGTGTGGGATGCATCGTAAACCAGATGGAATGATAAGTTGCAAAAGATCGTTTTGACGGATGACATTTGACGTGTGATTATACAATAATTAAATGATAAAGCTTTTTCAAATAGCCATTTACATTTTTATGATACGTAGCTATAGTTGCCAGAAAAGTATTTTCGGAACAATTAGCTCTAGGTATGGAAGGCTTCATATGTCTCGATAACACTATGCTAAGAACAATACAAAGCCCAGAATACTTTTTCGAACTAACTTTTTAAGAAATCGCCATACTAGCTAAAATTAAGGAATCTATAGTAAGAACTCAGATTATGACTGCCTCGTTGGTCTCGCGGCATAAATGTGCACGTGGGATTGGGAGGTCTCGGGTTCGATTCCCGGGTCGGGCAAAGTGTTATTGAGTTTTCCGTTAGGAAATTCCCAGTAACAGCACGGAGTCTGGTAATGTGCCCGGTACGGCAATAGCCTCGACCCCTATTACGTGGGACCTAAAAATTCATGGCGAAATGTGGGTGTAATATTACACTCTGCCTACCCCTTCGGAAATACAGGCAAAAAACTTAGATTATTGATAAACTGAGTATAATAAAGATTAATTTGACCCATTGTGCATCGAAATTGGCACGACTTCAAATGTCTTGGCAAACATTGTCTTTCGAGACATGTACCTACCCAAAAGATATGTCATGTTATTGACTACGAAGGTTTCAATTCCTTTATCCTTTTTGATCCGAGCACTCAAAATAGAAACATTTAAATCACAACTTACATTCAATTGCAACTAGACAGTCTAAGTTACAGTTGGTAACATATCCCTTGTAAATATGTAAATTCAAAGTACTTGTCTGGCATAAAAATGAATACATCCGTTATCAGATGTGCCGTCACAGATCAATGTTTTACAAGCAATTGCTAACATAGAATACCGCGATAGGATTATCGCTGTTTAAGATTAAACACCGCTTTCCACGTTGGAGCGGTTCGGGTTTCAATTTTAATCTCAGTTTAGTTGCATCGTAGGTCTTCAGTTAGCTTAGAAAATATGCTTCGTGAATTGTTTTCTTTGGTTCTGCAATTGTAGTGCTTATCTGATGATACCCATGCTGAAACGTCGGTGCAAGTAAGAGATATTTGAGCTTTATTTTTTAAATAATTTTGCTACGGTAAGTCCACTTTCGAGACTAGACATAACGTCGTTTGCTCTACTTTAGAGCAATGATTCTTAAACTAAGGGTAATTATCCCTTTGAGGTAAATCAACTACCTATTCACCAAGGCTACAAAATATCTAGTCTGCCGCTAAGTGTGAAATACTGCGATGCAGACACCTCTGGATAAATTGAAAGCCCACTTAGCAGTGTTTGTGAAATATGCTGGGTAGATGATGATGGTGGTTGGGGTAAAACCAGTTTTCGTAATTTCGTAAAAGTTTCTATACAGAAAAGGCTAGCAAACTGCTCTAGAAAATATTATTGCGTAGTGTGAGAGAGATGTTAGCATATTTGCGTTTGCCACCAAGTGGACTCGGAAAGAGTTTGAAAGCCTAAAAAGCTATTATTGTTAACCCTGTATTCTAAATCCTATCACAAAAAGGTTAGACAAAAAAGACTGAACTTGCCCACATCGATGACATCAATCTTTGTCATCATGGCGATGAGCGTTAGTCACTAAGACTTTTCATTTTGGAGCCTGAGATCAGCTTACTTGTCTAACCAGATTTGAATATGCCATCTGGCTTTGTAAGCATTTCCAATTTTCCTTCCACTGTCAATCAGAAATCCTAATTTTGCAGTACCTCCAACTTATTCGCGTAATAGAACAAAAAATCTAACGGGTATTAGTCGCTGTCGCAGGCATACCCGCGGCAAGGTCGTACACGTAACTCGTTCGTATCTGGTGATCTGTGAAGCGCACCCCGCAGGGCCGCCTTAACGGGACTAACTTATTGTTATTGCCACCAAACTAATGTAATTATTTTAACCTATGGATGTATGTATGCCTGTGGGGAGATGCTCCTGACTTTATAGTTAAGGCTTTTCGAATTTAGTATAGAATAGTTCGATGAAATAGTTTTTGGAGATGGGTTAAATATTTTATTACGTTGTATCAATTACGAATTAACTTTTTTGAATTTGCAAAAAACAGATACGTATGATAAATTTATTTCCTAATGGACCTCATTACAAAATATAAACATACGGTACTTATAATTTTTAAAATATTTCCAGTATATTAAGAAACTTAGAATTAATAAAAAGTCCTCAAATATTTTAGAATACTTAATTAAATTAGAAAAGTTATCGGCTGTTCACTTGCTTATTGCTGCGTAGTTGAACTTTCTGTGTAAGTAATTAGGTCAGTTGTTTCGCTATATACCTACTACCCCTTTCAAGGACAGTTGACGTCTTTAGACGTCATAACAATAAAACTTCTATTGTGTCTCGTCACAAAGAGAAAGAACTACTATACAACCAATAAAAATAAACCACTAAAAACAAAAATGCTAGCCTACTTAAAATTACTTTTTTTTTAACATTGACTCTACAGTCCTTTAATAGTGGCACCTTGCACCCCACCCGTGCGCCGCTGTCGCATAATTTATGCCCCCGCGTACCTCATATCCCGTACCAAGTCCCAACTCAGTGGGACACTTGTACCACCGATTTACGACATACCACCAATCTTATTGTTTCTATCCCAGTAATGTCCAACTTTTATTATTTATTAATTGATTTAAAATGTCCCATGCCTATTGAATATAATTTAAACTTTTGGAAACCAAATTTTTGTTTGTTTATCAGATACAGCTTAATAGATATGAAAAATGGGTGAGATGTTACCTCGATAGGGACTGAGAAATTATAAGCTGTTTTGGAAAGTGTGGTTGTTTAATAAGTAATAAAACATTTAATCTCGCACAGATTTTAATCAATTTATCTCTTATGGTTATAATATTTGATAAGTACATAGTTTACGGCAGATGTTTAGTTAGATAGATCGCCACGTCCTCACGTTAAATATGCAATTAATTATAGTTTATAATTGTCCTACACTGTCTATAACGTAAATTATGATTATAATCAACAGCTGGATAGGCTAGTAGGACCATCGGACGGTACGCTGTACTCTTGGGAAACATTCTATGTGACACACTTATAAACATATCACATACCTACTTACTTTTCAAATATTTGTGTACTAAAAATTTTCCTATTCCTTCTAGCGTTATCACAGTTGAAACCCCGGGATCCGCTTACTCGTCAAACCGAATTTGACTGAATATGAATTTAATAAATAATTTACGAATTAGGTAAACTTTTTTGTCTTTGTAAGTCGCTATCAGAATTCTACTGAAGTTCACTTTCTAGGCGCAGCGTGGGCAACTTCTCATATCTACGAGATCATCAGAAAGTCTCTTAAAGGGCCTACAGAACTTAAAAAAAAGAAAAGCTTTGTAAATTGACGACCGGTTGGCGCCGCGGGAGTGTAAGCGACTGCTACGCTGAAGGTCGCGGGTTCGATTCCCGCTCAAGTCAAACATTTGTGTGCATGAACATGGATGTTTGTCTTGGTCTGGGTGTTTCTATGTATAATATGTATGTATTTACAAATAAAAGTATATATATGTATGTTTATCCATTATCTAGTACCCATAGTACAAGCTTCTGCTTAGTTTGGGACTAGATGGTGTTGTGTGAATGTCGTAGAATATTATATTATTATTATTATAAAAATTATGCAGGCCTACTTCACTTACATACTTTTGTAATTGGCGGCAGATGAACTGACGGGTCGCCTGATCGTAAGCAGTTATTGCCGCCCATGCACACAAACAACACAAGAGAAGTCACATGTGTGTTGCCCCTTTTTGAGTTGGCAAAAGGAATAGGAGGAGGAGTGGGATGAGGGAGAAGGAATACCCTATTCCTTCTCCCCCATGGAGCCTCCAAAACTCACTCACCGAACCAAACGCAACGGTACGTTTACTTTATACGTCGTTTTTCTGTGAGAAGGTAGTACCGGTTCTCCGGTTGAGCCCGCCCATTCATGCTGAAAATAGCAAGGATCTACTACCATTATTCCGATTACGTCACCCAAAACCGGTTTTTAAGAGAAATATTCATAAGACTGCATGAATGGCACAGTGGCCTCTTGACTTAGGTCTAAGCCGAATGTCGTAGGTGCCCGGTGATTCACATAAATACATAACTGCAGGCCTTTTATTCCTGAAGGGGTAGGCGAGGTGTATTACACACCCACACTTCGCCAGTTATGTTTCGGTCCCAATGTAATAGCGGGCGAGCCTATTGCTATCTACCGGGCACATTGTTAAGCGAGCGATAATTAACATTTTTAATTCACAAATGGTTGTAAAATACCCCGCGGCACAGGATTTTATTCCTAGTGCGTGCGCCTTTAAAAAGCCTAACTGATCCTCAACCGTATCAAACCACCCAATTCCAATACTCGTGAGCATATACGAGTCTTTGCTACAATAAAAGGCACTTAATACAAAATCACTAGCTCCATCTAGCCGGCAGCACGTCGAAACGTGGCGGTATAATGCGGTGCTCTTCACCGCAAGATTGCGTCTATTTACTCTCGTTTACGTTAATCCGTGATTGCACGCCGGGCCCGCGATGAAAGGTTGCAGACAACGGGTTAAAAATAGTGCTCATGCTAATTGATGACCCTTCACCTTGGCGTAGATGGCGAGATGCTGGAAGTGGCTCAGAATAAAGTAAGTAAGGCCTTTTTTACTTAATTTTCAAATAATAATATTTTGGAGGCACATGGTCATTATATTCAAAGACGTGTCGGACGGTGACGGATTAAGAATACGTAATGTCACCACCCCATATCATGGCATAGGTGTCGTAAGTGCCGACAGAGGGAGCATATTATGCAGAAAACAGCACTGTAAGAGAATGAAAACTTGATACAAACCCTATACCAACTCGTTTGGCCAGCGTGATATAGTAGGCCAATTTCTCCTTTCAAAGGAGAGGCCTAGTCCAGCAGTGGACTGTTAAACGCTGATGATGATGATGATTCAAAGATGTGTCCCGGGTGAGACAAGAACCCAACTTAGCAGTGAGGCTCGCTTACCACAAGATCATAACGTCAGTGTACCTTCTATTCCTTTTCCCATTCACGTAGTAGTCATTCACTCCATGCTCGTATGACTATACTCTGGTGTTGCGCGTATCCAAGGGCGGCGGTAATCGCTTGCCATCAGGCTAGGTGTGGCTGTAATATTACACCTCTGCCTACCCCTTCGGGGATATAGGCGTGAGTCAATAAAAAAAAACCCCATCGGGAATAAAACGCGTGAAGTTATGTATGTATGTATGTCTATAAATAAAATAAATAAATAATCAGGCGATTATAGAAATAATATTGGCAACTTATCTAATATTATCTACTAAATACCCGGTAGGTATGTTTTTAAATATGGTATCACGACGAACCCCTTGCTCATATCAATATTTAAAAAAATGCTTATCCCTTTCACAAATTGAACCGAAGAAAAGATGTCACTTGCTTAGAACGATAACTCCAATCTTGATCCAGAGTCGTCAAACTGTAACAAAAAAACTAAGGAACGACAACGACCTTGCAATGTCGCTTCCAGCCTTCCATAACTCCACCTTGCTCCAGATGCGAGATCGTGTGTGGAGCGTCGTGATCTTCTGCGCAACTTGTTATACTTGTAAACTAATCGACTATCTAATACAGAAAACGCTGCACTACAACACTCAGTTTACGCCAGTTTTCATTTTAAAATTACCATACCATTAAACGGGAAACGTAGTAGCTACTGAAAAATTAAATTTGATTTAAATGTACCGACATCAAAATTTGTCCCCCTATCAAACCCTGGATTATATAGTGTCGTAAATTCGTAGCGTATGAGCAACAAACTCCTGATACTCGATGCATTGCTAAATAGCAAGACAACCACTTAAGCCACTACGCTTTCCGCGTAATCATAGTAAAAATAGAATAGTAGGATAGCTTCATACAAATCGGCCGCCGCCGCGCTGGTTTGAATGTATGCGTGAGTCGCCAGGGCGCCGTGTACGCACGCACTATTCACGCACACAATCTCACGAGCGCGGCAAGCTCGGCGCGGATTCAGTACAGGATGCGCCGCGCGTCTGATCGCGCGCATTCATGTAGGTACTACACTGCTCGCCCGCTCAAATTGTTTAAGTACATTCAGTTTTGTAATAAACGTTATTAATATTATACAATGTGTTAAACGACAGTAAATTAAACTTGTTACATTTTTCTCGCTATAAAGGGCATTTAGAAAGTTATATAACGCTCAGCTAGTCAGTAGGTATTTGAAAAATAATATATGCAAGCTTAAATTCTGTAGTATTCAGCGCAATCACTTAAAAAAAACGGCGAAAAAGCGCGCACGCCGACAAAGCCGACGCCGCGGTGTAAACACGTGACAACCCGTGCGTCATCGCAAGAGTAGTAGGCAATTAACTCGCCGAGCGGCCTTAGCTAACCTACTATTCTGTTTTTACTATGGCGTAATCCACAAAAATGTGTTCACTATCAATTATACATCACATTAAAATCAATAATCAATACCTACAGTCAGTTATCGCGATCATTACCATGTGTTACAATGATATATCTCTTATATCCAACATTCCAATACAACATGACTTAATGTATTTTTATATCTTAATCTTAAAACATTTCTGTACCGAAATTCGTGTGGACATGCAACAACTAGATAACTCAACTTTTAATTTAATGCAAAATAGACGGATAATGTGCGATGGTATGTAAAGTCGTAAGGGTTCCGCATGTTTTCTATATCGAATGCTTTGGCAGACAAGGCAGCGAAATCACTGTTCCATGCCTCTTGTTATGTTATTTTCTCTTCAGAGCTTTATCAATTAAAATGATTAGGTATCTATTATTTATGTGATGAATTGATTTTGCCTAAAAATTTCCTTTTTTTACAACTACTGAATCTAATATTTATGTCAACTACTTAGTTCTTCATGTTAGAAGACTAGTCACTGCAGTAAAACCACATGTGGAATTCGATTCCAGTGTCATATTCATAGACGTTTTGCCAAAACAAGCAGAAGAAAATAGATTATTGTTATTAACACAAACGGACATACTATCCATAAACTATCAATTTTTCTATACAGAGCACGGACCCCTAAAACGCAATTTATAACACCGAACACTCTATCCATTCATCGATAAAATGCTATGGGAAAGCTGAACGTGAAATATCATCTCGTGTGGACCGAAGTTAATTATAAGCACCAGAGGAAATGTAAAACAGAGTGAAAATATTAACATGTAATAAACAACAGCGCGAGAGCACATAAGTCCATCGAAACATCTCATTTATTCAGAGAGCACTGATTAAATAAAATCCAACGTAAACTCATTAACATGGCGATCACGCGATTAACTAAAATGCACCCATTAAAACATACCCTACACGTATCAACTAAACGAAATATCGATACCAAACAACCCGATTCGTCACGCCGTGTGATCGATTATATCCGTCTACTCCAATTAATCGTTTCTCTATTATAGCTATATAATTATATAATAATAAATAGCTTTGCATTATAAAGTTATTGATCTAATAAACGCGGCCCGACTAAGGTTTTGAGGTGTTATTATTGAGGGTAATGTCTTCATTGCCTTTCATGCAAACCGACGTGATTGATGGCCAGCTATCGATATTGTATCGATAAACTCGACTATCGTATTAATGTATTCAAATAATAAAATGTTGATGAGTAGTTGAAAGCGATGTAAAATTTATAGTGTGCCACACCGAAAATGTAATATGCAAACACATTTACGACTCGCGATAAAGTTTTACGTTACATCGATATGTCTGAAGTATCGATATGTGTAGTGACGTGCCTACGTCGCTAACAAACCGCCCGCTAATAATAAAGTGTGTAATAACTATGATTAAAGCAAGTTTAGCTTAGCATTAGCTCGTGCGGTGGATGTTAACGTGTAACGCCTTTAGAACACATTTTAAAACGTTACATCGCACTGACGACGGAATTCACACGGTCGGTCAGTCTTATCGGTGCTTCTAATCGATAACTTTCACAATCGATATTCTTTATGCTTTTGGGATTTCAGATCAAGTAAAAAGGTAGACACGAAAGGAGTTAACATTGCAAGTGAAGTCGAAAAAAAACATCAACATGGCGCTCTTCATGGATTTTTCTCTCGTTAACGTTATTAGCAAACATGGCACTCATTCATATTACACATTATAATAAATAAAAGTGGCTTTTATTTCGTTTGCTTCTCTCGAAACATAGGGAGTGTTTCTCCGCCTTGTTGAACTTGATCTAGGTTTAGATCAATAAGAACGTCCTCGAATCACAATCGATTGTAATTTAAACGGCACCGCGAATTATTCTCGTTAGAAATCAGTGTGAACAAATTTTCGGTGACCTTTGCTCGCAATCTTATATCAACTATCTGATACCAACAAATCGGCTCTCGTACAAATTAAAATCATTAACAAAGCAATCCAATCCGTTGCGATACCATTCACTATAAAGGCCGATAATTAAATATTTATTCGGATCTATTAGGACCGATAGAATTGTTACACTGAATCGATTCGTCACTGTGGAAATGTTCAAATTGCCGACCATAAAAATATATAAAACGCCGTGAAATACATTTGACAGACCAGCGAGAACAAAATCTATGTTTGCTCTGTCCATTATTATCTACAGCACACTTTAACGGTATATCCGTATATTTGTAAACACATATTTTTAAACGGCCAAACCAGAAATTAATTCACACTTTTTAAGTACCGTTAACTTACTGCAATCTTTTTTATCGTTATTATTTAGTTGAAATTGTCTCTGTAATATATCGTAATACAATTTCTTTAGCCAATAACATCTGAACATAATGTGTAGTCAGTAGGTGTATCAATTACATTAAAACGATTCTCTAAACTTTACGGTTGAGTACATAATTTAAAATCCTCATTATAACCGAAATAGTTTTTAATAAATCCAGTATCAGAATTAAAATGTAAAATATTCACGTTTGGGCGGCGATGTCGGGTGTAAACGCTAGTTAATTATAATCGTCAATTTATCGATATAATTGAAAGCATTTATCTACACTCACACATCGATATCGGTCCGTGTTCCCGTAAACCGTGATAAAAATCGATTCTTAATCGATATATCGATGGAATTTATTCGTCACGCGATCGTGATCGCATGAGATTAGTTAAATGCAACCTTTTGGCCACACGCTTTCTATACAAATAGTTTGAACACCGTAACAATTAAGTACACAGTGTTTCTTTGACTTGGAAATTAGAGTAGTGATTTGTTACATGTTGTTATCGACGTTCTTGTTTGATTATTTAATGGCCAAGCTGTTTTCTATTGCCGGAATAAATTCTTAAACGTTCAAGTTCGGACGATAAAAGTAACAAATTTTAAGATTACCTAAAATAGGTACAATCGTAAACTTTGGTATAATAGTACTGGTTATAAATATTAGAAAGAAAACTTAGAAAATAAAGCTTTAAAGTTTGCATTGCTACGAATATTAAAAAAGTATTTTTTACGCACACTGTTTGATAGGCGTGTAGAGAGAATTCAGACATTTAGTTTTCAGATACTCTGTATTCGAGATTCATAACATATCCGTTCTGAAACCTCGGATTTCATTACAAAGAATCCAACCCAGACAGAGCGTGATTGAGATTTTTCGTTGGCTTCCTATTAGCAATTCGCAGTTACAAACATTTACCTAGCTGAATTTAAATTTGTTTGTTTTTCGTGTGAGTGTGTGGCCAACTCTGGTGTCGGAGTTTTCAGACCTCCCGAAGGCCTCCGACGTTGCCTAACGATCCTTATCCTTAGACAAGAACCGGGACCGACAGATTTACGTGCCCTCTGAAGCACGGTAGCGCTCAGATGTAAATGGCACACACGGTCACCCATCCAAATGGCGAGCTGTACAAGCGTTGCTTAACTTTGCCGATCTGTTACAAACCGCAAACCAAGTCTCGCCATGAGCGCTACCAATTTTTAAATATAATAATTACATAAGAAATACATTAAATTATTATTTCGTAGATATTTGTGAGGTTATGTATAAAAAACTATGATTAGCATTCAACTCCAAAGCACATAAAGGTTTCACGTGTCCAATACCGACTTGGGCATATCAAGAAACAGAAACTGATGCACCATTATTCAACTTACCTGTTCTTCTTCTTTCTTTCTTTTTTTTATAGACTCACGCCTGTATCCCCAAAGGAGTAGGCAGAGGCGTAATATTACACCCTCATTTCGCCATGATTTTGTTTAGGTCCCACGTAATGGGAGGCGAGCCTATTGCCATTACCGGGCACATCACCAGACTCCGTACTGCTACTCAGAATTGGTAAGAACCCAGTCACACTTTTACACGACCGAAAGCGTCGAACCCAGGACCTCCGATCAGCAGTCGCATACGCTATCCACTGAACCACGGAGGCAGTCTTTCTTTCTTTCTCCACACTAAATGCTGTTGGTTAGAAGAATATACAAGACACTCAAACGGGAAGAAACAATTTGTTGCTCCATTGGTTGTTGTTTTAGGTTCTCTGTTTGTAAAATCTCCCACGTCATGAGATGATTCCCAAAACGGGTTTACGAATCTAAGCTCTTGTTGTTGTTAAACTTAATTTCAAAATGTCTTTTTTCCGAATTATTGTAATCTTATTGAGTACAATAATTCGGAAAAATACACTTTCATTAAATTCGGTGATCATGGCGCTTGCAACGGATCAAATTATGGGATATCCGATAAGGTAGTGGTACATACAGGGTGTCACAAGACCCATCACCAAGCCGAAGTCTACTCGTTGTGGACATCATGCTAAGTCATACTAACCAAAAATAATACCTGGGAAACGATTTTTTTCCAGGATTCCCATTTTTTTTATCGCAATTAAAAGCGCGCGCGTGCAATGCTCGAAATACCTACTTATCCATGGGGTTAAAGGGCATCTAAAGAACATATTGGCGGGGTAAATGCATCGATTTTGTACCTAATTAGAAAAATTCCATACTAACTTTGAGCCTCAATATCTCCTGAAGTAATTTCCCAGGTATGGTGCCGAAGTAAAACATGTTCGTACTGATTGGTACAACATGGGATTTCAGTTTTCGTTAAGGGTCTTGTTACACCTTGTATGTCAAAAAAACAATTTAAAGTTAATTCTAGTGCGAGGCTGGCTTTTGATAAAGGTTTAGTCGCCGCGGTGTACGAGGTCGTTTAGTCGTCTTTCACCAAATATCACGTTAATCCAGCTAGCGAGTCAACAACACAGTCCCGCTAAACACAATGTATACAAGGGAGTGTAGACTTCGTCCGTATTTTAGCATAATATCGCTATCTTTTTAATTCAGTCGCGCATTAACAACAGATCGTCAAACCGCTAATGTGGTACACTCTAATTTTTTTGGGTCCGATTTGAAATACGTGTTAGGCAATGTCGTCTTATAAGATACGATCTGTAAAGGCCGAGGAATTTTGAAATTAAGTTTTTCTCTGTCTGAGAACATATGAATGAGAAGATCATTCCGTTTGTTTGTTACATTTTCTAGTGAATCTTAATGATCAGATTATGAATCTGAGCTAATCTTAATTTGAAACGGCGGGTTCTAGATCAGTCAAAACGACCAATTGACAGTCAATTTATGTATCGATTGGTCGTTTTGATTGTTCAATTTACTAAATCCAAGACCATTTCGGCGATCTAACCAACACACTGTCGCGTTTATAGAATTGGATTCGATGTATATTGACCATTTTTATTGCATTACTCTATGATTTATATTGCGTTTGGATAAAAGGAGAGAACTAAAATAATCAGTGCATAGAGCGTAGTTTAAGAGGAAAGATGTTTGGCCACCTTATACGACATGATGATTTTATTAAAACCATATTGGAAGGCAAAATAGAAGGAAAGAGAGGAAGAGGTCGACCCAGACGGGCATACACGGATCAAATGAAAGAAGAAGCAAAGGTCATCTTAATATATAAAATCCTTGCGTTACTGACTGACTGACAGACACGCTACAGCCAAAACTACTGGGCGCAGGAAGCTGAAATTTGGCATGTATGTTTCTTGGCGACCGTAGGGGTGCACTAAGAAGGGATTTTCCGAAATTCCCACGGGATCGGCCAAAACGGGTAAATTTAAAAAAAATGCAGGCGTAGCTGCTGGCGTCCTCTAGTGTCGTATAAAGAGGTCAAGGTATTGGCCGAAATATATGGCGTACACTCCACCGACAAGAGCACAGCTCTTAAATTGAAAAGAAGAAGAAGAGCGTAGTTAGTTCAATCTCCACACAGACGACACTTCTGGCTTTTGGTATATGGTATCTTGCAACAACAAAGAAAACCACCATATACCTATTACAAAACATTGATTCTCAAAACTTGCAAAATATAACAATCAAACAAAAATCATCCTTGTATTACATTGAATTGCATAAAATTGACATTTGCACGTTTACTTACAAAGCGTGTGTAAACGGAAATCTACCACGCCGCATTAACCGTATTGTACAATGGTAGATTTTTGCACAAGCTACCATAAAATCTATAATTATTGAACGCTACTACTACCGTGGTGTTTAAGTTCAACGATCTTCAATTATAAATATTAATTTTAGCTTTTATTATCTGTTGTTAATTCTTGGACAAACAACAACTTCATTCAACTTCTATCTAGTACCCATAGTACAAGCTTCTGCTTAGTTTGGGACTAGATGGTGTTGTGTAAATGTGGTAGAATATTATTATTATTATTAGTAAATACTGACCAAACCATTGTCAAATAGGTTCCTATGTAGATGTCCCTGTAAAGATTACATATCATATATCCAAACAAGAAATCAAATGCAAGAAAGCAAACTGCCATACAACTTTATATGGTATTTTTCAATGAACCGATGCATTGAAAGAAATAGTACCATAAGGCATAAGGCTATGCCGTTAAGGCTACCCGTTGTGGATATGCGAGGCGAAAACCATTTTTGCGAGAGTAGGAAAAGCGATTACAATTTTATTGATTTGTAACGTCTAAAGTTGAACGATTATATTATGAACTTTTAGCAGCCTTAAGAGCTTAAATCTCGTTAAGAAGTACTTATGTGTAAATAATTCAATAGCTTGGCCATAATACATAGAAAGCTTGTGAATGAAAGTTATTTACAAAATTTTCATCATTTCATTTCATCACGATAAAATGTTTGAAAAATTTACACTTTATCGAAGTCTATGTTTCACTTAACTGAAACTAAAAATATTAGGTCCTCTTGTTGCCTTTTGAAGAAATCAACCACATGTTTATTTTAATATTTTTATTTATTTTTATAGTCTCACGCCTGTATCCCGAAGGGTTAGGCAGAGGTGTAAATATCACACCCACATTTCGCCATGAATTTTTAGGTTCCACGTAATAGGGGGCGAGCCTATTGCCGTTACCAGGCACATCACCAGACTCCGGGCTGCTACTGAGTATTCGGAAAAACCCAGTAACACTTTTTCCCGACCCGGGAATCGATCCCGGGACCTCTGATCAGCAGTCGCATACGCTATCTACTGGACCACGGAGGCAAACACTGTAAGTAAGTAGGACTAACCATACAACAAAACTATAAAGCCTGTTTAATTTTTTTTTTGTTTTAGCGTAATTTATACGCTACTGTTTCGAATACGGCTTGGTTGACGGCCTAGGCCCTAGGGCATGTGTGATACATGTTTAGGTATGCAATGTTATGATTCTGAAAAATATATAAAACACTACCTATAACACAAAATGAAAGACAAATAAAATGTAATTTGCGTTTACGAAATAAGTATTGATTTTTTATTATTGCTATAAAAATATAAATATTTAATTTATTGCAGGCGTGGTCAAAATTAATATCGTTTTAGTAATGTAGTCGCAGAATTAAACTGTTGTGCGAAAGGCTGGTGGGCGGACGGAGATTGCAAAACTATAGTTGGTGCCACAAAAAGATAGACTTTTTGTAAACAAACATTCAGGGCTTCACAACCTTTTTTCAAACACTTGTGTTTTAGATTTTATACTTTTTGGCCAGTCTTTTTTTTCAATGCCTAATCATGCCACTATGTTTTTAAATTTATGTTGTTAAATTTTACTGAAATAAATAAATTTGATTTTGTGTTTGAATAGTCGAATGTTCATAAGTTTGCCGATATTTTTTTGTCGTTTCACACGTAATTTATTATGTAAATTAAGGAAAAATAGAGTACCATATATGTAAATGATAGAGTACATACTTGTTACGCTATTATTGACATGATTTTTTTTCAAATCATAGACAATAAATCATTTGCAAAGTAGCTTACCTACCCTAAAATATTAAATTATAGACCACAATGAATAATATTACAGATAAGTAGCTGTGAATGATATCGTCAGAATTAACTTAAACAAAATCCATTAAAAGTAACGGTAGTCTGAGAACGCAATTTCATTTTAGGTATTAATAATTTTCTGCCCGACTACCTAATAGTTTGCCATCTGCTATTCTGCACCCGCTTTTTGACATGCCGACAGCGCTGCAGCAAAAAGAGCGTTGCGATCCTATAAACTTGTATTTAACTTTAAATTTACCCCTTCTTGATAACAAAAAATAATAATTTTGTCCTCTGATAAATGCATGTTAAGCCCAAGAAAGAAAAATTTCAATGAACTAACGCCAAATGTTTACATTCTAGGCTTCAAAACATCAAAAGATCCTGTTGACAGCGCATAATATCGATAAAAACCCGATCCATTGACATATTAGTTGCCAATAACACGTATCTATGTACTGTTGCGCTCATTGGATTTAACATTATTTGTTTTTGACAGAACTATCTCTAAGTCACTTAGTAGAAATTCTTTGTTTCCAAAAAGTCTATGTTCTCGTGGCACGGACTATAGTAAGGTTCAGCGTGACTACGGAACCGTCAAAAATGTCATGCCTATACTATTAAAGTCATATCGTCGTAGTCATAGATATTCTGTATTCCATGGTCGTAGTGGAGCGAAAACTCACTAACTGAAACTTTGAGATAATCGCTTCTAAAATATTTTGAAGCTTAGAATTTAAATAACTCTTAAATAGTTAGGATTAGAAAGATGTTGTCTATGACCAAAATGTGTATCATATGCAAATAAAATTAAATAAATAATTTAAAATGTATAAATTTTATATCTGCTTTAGTAATTCGATTATATTTGAATTAATGATTTTTCGCATAGGTAAAAAATCTTTTTTGGTATTTAGTTATTTATTCACGCAATTTAGTTATTTTTTTGCTGGCTGTTAGTGAATTACAAGTCAAAACATGTTCCAACGAAAAGTAATTAAGTACGTTTAGTGAAATTGCAAATAAAATATTGGTAGGTACTAGTTTGCCTAAGCGATCTAATATGAGATTTAACCAAGTCTTTTAAATTAATTTTCGTGTAGATTGTTCCCATTCACCCCAGCGCGGGGCTTCGCTGCATCGAGGCAGTGAGGCCCGTACTCGACGAGTGGCTGGAGAGACGACATGGCGCCCTCACTTTCCGGTTGACACAGGTGATAACCGGCCATGGTTGTTTCGGCCGGTTCCTGCACCGCATTGGCCGGGAGGAGACGCCCGGATGTCACCACTGCGGAGATCGCCGTGACCCAGTAGAGGACACTGCGCTGCACACCTTGGCGGAATGCCCTGCTTGGGCATCGCAGCGCCGGAACCTAGTCGCGGCGATAGGAGTGGTCGAACTCTCGCTTCGGACCTTGATTCGTTCCATGGTCCGGATCGAGATGTGTTGGGACGCCGCTGCCTCCTTTTGTGGGACGGTGATGTCGATCAAGGAGGCGGCGGAGCGGGATAGGGTGCCCACGCGACCTGTCTCCACCCGCAGAATCGGGCGTCGTCGCTAGAGGGCGCTCAACGATCTCCGGCCACCGTGAGTACACGCCAGCGGGCGGCGGGCCTGTTGAAAGAGGATGTATGAGGACAAGTATGATGGATGCAGATGAATGCATGCGAGGGACGGGGCCTGCTTCGGCGGGCCAGCTCAGGCGGGGATCGCGGCAGTTATACTAACGTAGATCCCGTGACCCCGCCATTCAATGGGATCGGATAGAGGAACAGCATGGTGGTTTTAGTGGGTAGTCCCGGCGCTTCTCCTCGGAGAGTCACCACACTCTCCCTAGACTGAACCCCTTTAGGGGCCCAGGCTGGGGGTGTCAGCCCGTAAATTGTTTGGTTTCCACCATGAGTCAAAAAAAAAAAAGATTGTTCACATTGACTGAGTATTTAGGTAGTTATCGAATTTTTATAACTCCAAAATTATTAAAAAAGCAGCCATAAATATTCATTCAGAAGGTGGATAATGTACTTTTAGACAGCTTGACATCAATAACTCATTTTCACCAATAATGTTACTTAGTGAGTTTTCGCTCCTCAACGACGATATACACGTAGCTACTATTTCTTGTCAATCTTTTCTGTGATTAGACATAACGTAACATAACTTCACGCCTTTATACCCGAAGGGGTAGGCAGAGGTGTAATCCACACCCACACATCGCCAGTTATGTTTCGGTCCCAATGTAATAGGGGGCGAGCGTATTGCCATTACCGGGCACATTATTAAGCGAGCGATAATTAACATTCTTAATACACACATAACTTCGAAAAGTTAGAGGTGTATGCCCAGGATACCTGGGGATCGAACCCGAGACCATCGTTTCGGCAGTCTGTTACGTAAACCACTGGGCTATCGCCGCTTCTGTGATTAGAATTATAAGTATTATTTTGTGAAACTGTTAAAAGCTTCAGGAAACTACCGAACCTGAGCAAGCCGTTCTTATGCGACGTTCTCCCAAAGATTAAGACGGTGGTTGAAACCTCACCGCTTAGGGTCGACGCAAACGGGCCACCGACCACAGCCACTGGTGGCCAGCGAAAGCCACTTAACACACTTTTTCATATATTTTACTTCTGTAGCGAGTGGCCGCCACCGGCCACACGTGTGCGGCGCGTCTATACAAAATATATGAAAAAGTGTGTTAAGTGGCTGTCGCTGGCCACCAGTGGCTGTGGTCGGTGGCCCGTTTGCGCCGACCCTAAATCTGCCGACGGCAACTCATCAGTATTTTCATAAAAACACTAGACTATATTTTTCATATCTTTACTCAAACATGAGCCAAACATTGTCTTGCTAATAAATTTTTCTATGACCACATCTTTTTTTATATAGTTTATATCGACATGACTCTGGCCAAAACTATGTATTATCGCTATCCCTTCGACGTTGACGTTGACGGCCGGTTGGCGTAGCGGGAGTGTAAGCGACTGCTACGTCGAAGGTCACGGGTTCGAATCCCGCTTAAGTCAAACATTTGTGTGCATGAACATGGATGTTTATCTTGGGCTGGGCGTTTCTATTTATGTATTTACAAAAAGAAATGTATATATTATGTATGTTTATTCCATTATCTAGTACCCATAGTACAAGCTCTGCTTAATTTGGAACTAGATGGTGTTGTATGAATGTGGTAGAATATTATTATTATAGTTGCGGAGGTCAGACAGGCAATCGCACTGTGAAAAATATTCAGTCAAATCCGCTTAGACTATTAAGCGGAACCCGGGTTGCAACTGTTATAACGCTAAGAGTGTAATGATCTACCTATAGGTATACCAGATTTTCGTAGTGACAAGCATTGAGAAAGGCATGTTAAGATGGTTTGGGCACATCGAGAGGATGGATGACGATAGACTGACAAAGAAAATATATAAGGCAAGTGTGAATGGGACAGGACAAAGGGGAAGTCCTAGGCGGACGTTCTCTGACCAGATTGGAGACATCCTAAAAGGACAGGTCAGAAGTACCCTTAACAGAAGAGCATGCATGAGAAACTTGATGGGAGTGAATGAAGCAAGAGAGGTATGTCAGGATCGTTGCAAATGGCGTTCCGTAGTCTCTGCCTACCCCTCCGGGAAACAGGCGTGAGTCTATGTATGTATACCAGATTTTTCGAGAGGGATAGAATAAATTTGAAAATAAGTCTGAACATGTCCACACAAAAAAAATCAATCCCAACTGCGTCAAAGGCACAAAATATTACCACACAACATGAAGCTTCATCTCATCTCTCGTATGATACAACTCAATTAGTGCTGTTAACGATCCCCTCCTAATCCGTGACATCCGATGTAAGCACATCCGTCATCTAGCTGTTAACTATCATTTTAATAACCAATAAAACATATTATTATGATCGAAGAATGGTAGAAAGGCGTTGTGTTCCTTTCTTACCTGTGATGTTAACTTCTGAACTAGGGTTAACATCTGCGTCGTGGATCTTTATACAAATAAATAATCTTTCAGTCTGGCCAACGGATTTTTCATTTCCATTAATAACTTTTGTCTCACTACCTCCTTGGTCTATAAAGGTATTATTGCTAAGCCTGTGGACACTCGGGCAAAACTTTCGGACCTTGGAATCTAGGCACGAAATACTTGATTGGGATGCTACCAGTGCAATACTATTATGATGATGTCATAGCCTCGTACCGATCCGTTCCTTATGTTAAACTTGGATTTGGTTGATTTGGCAACCTTGCTTATACTTAAATATCTACTAAATGCATGTCCACCAAAATTTTATAGTCTAGAAAATAAATTTTAAAATTGTAAGTTTGTACTTAGTGAAATGTATACGAAAAAGTTACTAACCTATTTTAGGCTTCGTCTACAGATCAATATTATGCATTACGTAACTACACATTACCGAAACTAGAATTTTGCTTAGTAAGCTTATTTTGGTATTTTTTATCGAGGGAAACACGACAAAGTCATTTGTCAACCGAAGAAAGAAGAAAACAGATGCATTCGGAGGGGTTTGAGCCTCTTAGCTCTACTTTTTATCAGCCCCTTTAACGACATAATTATCATAGACAAAAAGGAAGGAAATATCTTAAAAATTAAGACATTTGTTTCTGCTTTGATCTAATAATGAGATCCCAAGAAGAACGAAAGACCCCAACTTAGATATTTTAATAAAGCTTTTTCATATAAGTTTTCTTCCACCATCCTTCTTACTTTGGTTGTTGTAGGATTCTACGTAAATTATCGTGCCACATCAATCGGCAAGAATACGAAAGTGTGGTATAGTGGTATAGTAGACGGTTATCCGTAAATCGATTCGACGGTTATCGAAAATTTTACTAGTAGATGTCTACAATGTGAAACAGTTGCAGCTCCTTACAAAAATAAAATGTACAACCATTATATTTGAAAAGAGTGGCCATGACTTGTATTGCCCGTTCTTTCTCGTGGTTCTACATATTGCATTGCGAACGTGGCAGTAAATATAAATGTAGAATCATTAAGTAATTATTTTAAATTTTGACGTTCATAAGCGTCATTTTGTGGCCTATTTGAATAAATGATTTTGACTTTGGCTAGTCGACAATTGGCCGTCGGTTTAGGGTTTCTAAAGGTAATGTTGACAAAGTCGAATAAAAAAGTATAACATAACAGCACAGAAGAGCATGTATGAGAAATTTGATGAGAGTGAATGAAGCAAGAGAGATATGTCAGGATCGTTGCAAAGGGCGTTCCGTAGTCTCTGCCTACCCCTTCGGGAAACAGGCGTGAGTCTATGTATGTATGTATATAACAGCACCCTTGCGTCGAAATAAATGACTGTGACTGTGTACAAACAATCGTCGGATAAACTACGTGCTAACTGAAGATTTGTTGTATACCTCTGTAAAGAAAGGTAGCGCACTAATAACACAAACTTCGATATAAAAATTGAAACCAAAACTTGATGGCCTAAACATAGAAGCACAAGACTGAAATATGTATCTATTTTTATAAATGTCTGTTTTATAATTTCATTATTTTCCCTAATAATTTTCGGCCCAGTATAATTGTCGTCTACAATTGTCGTCATCGCATAATTAACGAATAGTAATGTAAAGTTGTTACATGTTTGTAGTCATAATAATATTAATATATAAGCTCAGGCTAGTTTAACAGGCAACGGCAGCATGAAATCCATTGACTCTTTCTGCCGCACAAATGTGAGAAGCATATATAAATAAAAATTCAAACGAGATTGTCTATGTCATGTTTTAAGACATCATCCAAGACATCATCAGTAAAACGTTAATCAAAATTCATATAATTCGATATTTTTAAGGAAAAGGCTATGCATCTTAAACGTAGGTATACACTTTAAAATAGCAATTTATAGGCTTTAGTATGTGATGTTCGATGCGCAGTTAAAGGATCATTACGAGCGAGTTTATCTCGGCTGGTTGCGCATTCGACGTTTACAATATTATACAATATACAAAGTAACCTTCGACGTATTCGAATGCATCAATTAAGTCAACTGCTCGCTCCGAGTGCACGAACCATCACAATTATTATATTTAGTCATAAAAGGCCGACCGCAGAGAGACACGACAATTATTTTTTAAAAAAGAAACTCTCATATCTTAAATAAGTAATTGAACGATGCTAAATGTCAACTGTGACCAATTAAAAAAATTACATAATGCCGGACAATAAGTGTGACGCCTACGACCGACGAGAGTGCGGACACACTTAGCCGCTCAGCACTCTTCGCCGCACACCGGAGCTCCATAAAATAAATCGCCACCATCGACACACCGACGACAATATCAATTAAAAAAATTATCACCAATTACCTCGCGGCGGGTCGTCAAACATTGTGTGTCCGAATTTAAATACTAATCGACGTTTAATTTAAACGGGGAATCGATTAAATCGTACCGATTCTCGACGCCCGCTTATTTCGAGTGTATGTCTTAATTGCAACATCTACAAAGAGGATCTTTTGGGGCCGTTTATCGGTAAGAGCGGCCGCTTAATTAGTAGGTATCCCGTGCGCATGCGTCGATGCAATCGCCGCCTCACCTCTCTATTCCTTATTCGAAACTGCAGCTTAGGATCCTTCGTCTTTCACGCACTTGCATATCCAATACTGGTGTAAGAAGGACGGAGGTATATTTGTGTGTATTGAGATTGTGATCGTGTCGGGCGCCGGCACCCAGCGTTCCTAATGCGTGTTTTAAATGTTTACTAATGAACACGATTATTTAAAGTGACATTTTCGGATTTCCCTCTCGGCCATTACGGGTACTCGGTATAGTCCGTATAATGTTGGACGACGACATATTAAAATACAACAATTTTATCCATTTTGTCTACGGCGTCGGGCAGCATTCCGATGCTTTCCGGAGGCAATATAGATTGGTGACGATGGACGTCGCGTCGAACTTTGACATCGTCATATACATTCGACTTTTATATCCTCACAAACGTATTATACGACGTCTGAGCGAGCTTCGAGTGAAGCAACACAACATTAATGATTCACAGCTGGACAAATGGGTTATCAAATAGATTACGATCAGAACATGCAAGTTTAACAGACGATAATCTTGGGATTTAACCATTCCATTTGATTTGATTTGGTCTTTATTAGAATTATCAGAAATCCGTCTTTAAAAACTACGTTAATTTTAAATTATTGCCATTTACTTTTTGGTTGACTTTTTGGTTGGCAGCGATAGCCGAGTGGATATACCAACAGACTGCCATGCAGAGGGTATCGGGTTTCGAATCCACGGCGCGCACCAATGACTTTTCGGAGTTATGTGCGTATTGAATTGTTAATTATCGCTTGTCTCGTGCCTCGGAGAGCACGTTAAGCCGTCGGTCCCGGTTGTCATGAAGATCTTTGACAGTCGTTACAGGGCGTCAGTACCTTCTAAATAAACTGACTCTAGTCTAAACCATGGGATATCGCTGTCCCTTCGGGTTGCGGAGGTCAGACAGGCAGTCGCTCCGTGGAAAAGCTAATATTCAGCCAAATCCGGTTAGACTAGAGAGCGGACCCCAGATTGAAACTGGGATAACGCTAAGAGAAAGAACTTTTTGGTTGACTTTCTGGTTGGTCCCATATGTCCCGTGCATTGAGAAATAGGTAGGTACATGCGCATGGTATAAAACCACTTTGGACTTCCAAATTGGACTAAAACGCAAGGATTTTTCGACAATATATGTACAGTGTGCTGTACAGTACATAAAAAAAGATAAACAGTCAATGTCAAACTCGATACGGCACACACAACCACGCATGCGAACAAAAAATAAAAAGCGGCTCATACTTTCCTTTTCAATTTAAAGACGTCAAATAACCCTCAGACTGTGTAAACAATATTAAACATGCAAAAATATGTTTGTTTTTCGAGTTATATTGTAATCGACACCTAGCCACCGGGCAGACTTTCACCAAACTCGTATAAGACAAATATGGTAGACGATATTCAATATTCGCAACATTAAATTAATTCGTAAAGATCACCAATCAAGTTTACATTATGATCTCATTCAATATCTGTATTCTAATATCGCGGAATTGATGTCCGTCACGATAATTTAGTGGATATTAAAATATATGTAGGTATATAAAAAATATTTTCTTGTATATAAAAATGTAATCATATGCGAAGCGTGCGTGGGCGTCGCTTTTAATTGACCAATAAAGCGGGCGGAGCCGAAACGCGCGCTTAGTCTAAAATTATAATTTACGCCGCCAATATAAGATATAAAACTGTCAATCCATTGATCTTAACCATATTATAAATTAAATAGCTTTTGATGACGCATTCTTCTATATATGGACAATATTCGTGATTTTTGATGGTATCCTTTGCGGTGAATTTTCGCAATTCGCAATAGCCACCATATCCAACTAATAGAAACAATAAATATTTAGTTTACGTGAATAAAATAGTCGTTTGAGGAAGCATCTGTTATTGTTCGTACAATCAATTACTAATTAAATGCAAATTCAAAATTCGTATGTGCCTTTTGTGTTCTGGAGATAAAGAAAATGAGTCATATGTACAACAGATCCAACCGCGAGAGTATATCATACAAGGGGATGCCCGTTGCTAGGCCCCCACATATTTTTCCACTTAACTGTTTCTGCCAGATCCCGTGGGAATTACAGGAAATCCTTTTTGCTCCACCCCTACAGTCCCCATACATACATGCCAGATTGCAGCGTTCTTCGCCTAATATTTTTGGCTGTAGCTTGTCTGTCAGTCAGTAACGCAAGGATTGTATATATACAGATACTAGTAAATTTCATGTTGGTGGAGTCGGTGAGGGATGAATGACAATTCAAGTGGCGGGAAGAGTGTAAACTTCTAGCTAAGAAAACGGTGCCCGCTACTTGGACCGTCATGACTCACCGTATGGTTTAATGCTCGGTAAATGAAAAATGGAATGTACTCGAGTATCTTGATACTCTCCCTGGTTCCTTCCCGGGTATTACAAGACAAAGTGGAGCATAGAATAATATTTCACGTTGTACAATATTTCAGTACCTTACCTACCGTAAATCAGGATCGTTGCGTGTTAAATTATGAATTTAAATCATATTCCTTGTGTCATTATGAAAGTTATCTAAATAATTTCTTCAGATATTTTATTAGATACCGATATGTATGATTCATCCTTGTAAATGATCTAAAGAAACATAGATCTGCCACATATCGCTGTGTTATATACCTCAGCCTAAATCTTCAGAAGATTGATATTAGGTGGCACAAAATTTAGCAGCCTATCTATTTTTCAGTTTTGATTTTAAGACTGAAAAAGGGCGCGATTTCACTGTGCTAGAAGCATAAAAACTGCACTAAGTCTATCAATGCGCTCAATTGGCAACTCGTATATAAAAAACTAGCCGTTTCCCGCGG
Source organism: Euclidia mi (assembly GCA_944739405.2). Lineage (NCBI taxonomy): Eukaryota > Metazoa > Arthropoda > Insecta > Lepidoptera > Erebidae > Euclidia > Euclidia mi. Next base: position 53,082,907 of record OX123200.2, on the reverse strand, counting down.
TTTCACCTGCGTCCTGAGGGAACTACTTCGCGTACCCGAAAAACCCAAATATTTTACGGATCCCTATTTTTCTAAAATAAAATATAGCCTATGTTACTCGCAGATAATGTAGCTTTCTAATGGTGAATGAATTTTTAAAATCGGTCCAGTAGTTTTTGAGTTTATCCATTACAAACAAACAAAAATACAAATTTTTCCTCTTTATAATATTAGTGTAGATGTAGATAGAGTCACGAAATGTGTTTGCGGCGCACCTCTAGATGTCTCTTCCAGGATTTGCGAACATAAACCTCTCAAAGCAAGATCATTTATAATGCGTATGTGACATCTATTCCTTCTCACACAACCTCTTTATCTATTCAAATCCATACTACATCCCATCAACATCATGAATAAAAACTATGGACAATTTCTCTTGTTTTCACGCAGGTTATCGTCTTTATAACCTGTAGCCGTGTGTATTACGTAGTTTAACCTGATGCGACTCATTACTAGTACATTTACATAATGGTGACCGCCATCTGACCTCTGCAAGCTAACGGTAACAACACTGGACCTGTTGTGAGAGTTTTTCATATCTGTATATGCTTTGCTTGGCTATCGATAGCTTATCTGGTAGGCGATCATTGATATTTATGTATATCGACGCGTGGTAAGCAAAATAACGCATAAAAACCTATCAGCAGTTCTCCTGCTTTATAAATAACTAGAGGATGCTTGCGACTACGCATTCCCTTTTTTATTAATTAATCCTTTCCTCCTGATCCCATGGGCGTTTCGGGAAGTTTCTTAGTGCATCTCTAATTCCCAATGCTTATTGTGCGCTATTGTTACGGCTGTGTGTCATTGTGACTCGATGAGTAACGAAATAATTTAACATATAGAGAAAGATTAATACAATAATATATTTTCAAATTTATCAAATCCACTTGTTGATCGTGTGATCTACAAGTAGATGTGTTTATCAATAAGGTTCACACATAGAGTCGTTTGGGAGTTTAAGGATGGAAAGGGAGAGGGAGGCCAAGGAAAAGATGGATGGACTGTGTGAGGATGGATATGAAAGAGAAAGGGGTAAATGATCAGATGACGGGCGACAGAAAAGAATGGAAGCGAAGGACGTACTGCTCCGACCCCAAATAGATTGGGACCAGGGCAAGAAGATGATGGGTTGGAAAATCCTCATGGAGTCCCTCCGCCCCGGGAGAAGGACGAAGGGGACTGTCAGACTCTTACTGACTAAAATCCAACCCGTGTTCCTCATGTACCCGTGTGTCGGAGGGTAGGGATTCACATAAGCATTCGTCGCTACCCCCCGACGAGTATTGGCCCACCAGATGGTCAGGCGGGCCCCGAACAAAACTCCCTTGGGGGCGGATTAAGGTGTTGGGCTCCGCCGCCAAAACACTCAGCGGCCGCAGAGGATAGGGAGGACGGCAACGCAACACCGCATCTCCTCTTCCTCTGCGGCCCCACCGCGACGCATCGAATGGTGCGCCCCCATTTGGTCGCGGGAGATAGGGCGCGCGGCAACGCAACACCGACACGCCTCTCCTCCCGCGACCGCACCCGACTGCGAGGGACAGACAGAACTGTCCCCCGTACCCGCACCGTTGGACGCATCCTGCGCAGGCCCCTGCAAGCCCACGCGGAGCGTCCCCTCCTGGATCCCTCTTAGCTTCACCGCGGATGACCAATCCACGGTTACTGAACCCTCCCACCACGACAACGTGGAGATCCCACTGGGGGGAACCACAACAGCTACAGTCTAGCAACATAAAGTAACCCTAGTTGACCTTGTCAAAAATCTGTTAAAATTATTACTTACGTAGTTTATATTTTATAACCTACGTTCGAATTTTAGTTACCAATTAAACCAGAGACAATGTTACCCCCCGCCGCCCGAATAGCTCGCATTTCAAAAGACGACCATATCATAGACAACATATTAATTTCATCATCAAACTGAAGCATAAACAAAAGTATATAGGCTCTTAATCAGCATTCATTAAAGAACAAAAAAGTTCAAAAAATAATATTTGGGTCACGATGATAAATAGTAAAAATTCCTATAAAGCGTGGTTTTTAAATAATATATAGTTGTGTTAATGGTGATATTTGCATATGATCAACAATTAGTGGACCTCCCATTGGTTTATGGGCTAGATTCATGTTTTTATAACAATTCGTATGTATATGGTCAATTTGGTCGCGTGTCTTTAACACCGTTGTTATAATGAGAAAAGGCTCGATGTATATTAATGCTCGACTTGAGTGTTAGGGCTCTCTCACACAAGTGCATATGCTTTATCAGTCTAGGTACACCAATCGCAAGGGCATCCGCATATCCAGATTATCAATTTATTTAAGTCGATTTTGGTTGCCTTTTGTAATATTTATAGAAAACTGATGTCCGTGTGGTGACGGATTAAAAATACGGAACGTCACCCCTCTATATCATCCCATGGGTGTCGTAAGAGCCGACAGAGGGAGCATATTATAAGCAGAGAACAGCACTGTAAGAAAAGGAAAAAACTGGATACAAACCCTGTACCAACCCGTCTGGCCAACGTGGTATAGTAGGCCAATTCCTCCTTTCAAAGGAGAGGCCTACTCCAGCAGTGGACTTTTAAAGGCTGATGATGATGATGATGTTAACAAAACAAACAACAAATAGAAAAGTCGCCAAGCTTTGAAATCGTTCAGAGTATTCTGAATCATTGACCTTCATATAAGGGAATTTTCAACTTCATAACTTGACAGTATAATTTTATTTCATGCCAAAATTCTGGAGCCGTCACAGATATGTTTTATCGTCACATTCACCATATCAAGTGTGGTACACACTTAAATATTCCACGGCTAAATGAGTTTCCGAATGGTTGTCTGAGTTATGGGTTTCTAAGCTTTTATGGTGAATATATGGCACCGCTTTTGTTTTAATCAAATTATTAACATAGTGATGAGATAACTGTTGTTAAGATACTGCGATAGTTATTTGTCTCCGCTATTAGTGATGATGTAATTAGTCTTTAGTTAAGGCCGTAAAATTGCCTTAACAACTATCATTTTAATGTATATTATTATGTAATATTTATATCGTGATTTAAGAGTGATCGACGTCGTTTGATTTGACTTAGATATATGAATGGGCAATAAAGTATCTATCGCGAATGTTCCTTAAATATTTCTAGTTATTTTCGTGTTATACACACATCAACAAAGTCTAGGGATATTGTATATTTCATCAAATATCTAAAAATCTATGAAGAATTTTCTGATACAGTAAATAGAAGAATCATAGATTATTTTAAGGTCTTTAATAAAAATAAAAAACATTTCGTGTTTTTTTTTGTTTTAAATAAAAAAAATATTTTTTTTAATCATCATGGAAAATTAGTATGATAACAACAAACATTTCTTCTTAAAAAACTATTAATTTTAATAAAAATGGAAAAAATCTTGTAAAATCTAATCATTAATAATCAGTGTTGCCACCTCTTACATTGATTACACATCGACATCGATTGTTAATACTTAAAATTAAATTGTCAATGTCTTGCTGCGGTATGAGGTCCCATGTCCTTTGCAAGTGTTCGTAAAGTTGTTGTTCAGTCGTCAAATTTGGTGGAAAATCTCTCAAAGCTTTTCGTTGTAACATGTCCCAGGCATGCTCGATAGGATTTAAGTCGGGCGACTGTGCAGGCCAATCCAAAACTTGAATATCGTGCTCTCGGAGAGCGGTCGATACCAGCCGCGCCGTATGGCAAGGAGCATTATCGTGCATGAGTAGAAATTCATGGCCTATTTGAGTTCTGTGTGGGACAATAACGGGCTCTACTACCTCCTCGTGGTATTTTTGTGCAGTCATGCTGCCTTGGATCCAAACGAGTTGGGTTCGTCCGCCAAGACGAATTCCTGCCCACACCATGATTGTCCCGCCTTGGTATGGGTGGACCTCCTGAGGGTGCCGTAGACGGCTAACTCTCCCTGGAGCTCTCCAAACGCGTGTTCTTCGTGAATCCGGGTGAAACCCAAACCGGGACTCATCGGTGAACAGCACCAAAGACCATTGTTCGTCACTCCATGGTAAATGCTCCCGAGCCCACGAAAGCCGCCGACCGCGATTGCCACGTCGCAATGCTGGAACACGCAATGGTCTTCGAGCATGAAGATCAACTTCATGTAACCTTCTTCGCACGGTTTGGTCGCTTACCAGCAGCTGGTGGTCCTCCTGGAGCCTTTGCACTAGTTGCAGCGCTGTGATATTGGGTTGTCTTCTGGCGGTCATTTGGAGAAATCGATCCTGTCTCTGCGTAGTAACACGATATCTACCTGTGTGCTGTTCGGCCACATCTCCAGTACTGCGATAACGTGACCACAACCTTGATATCACATTTTGATTGGTATGTAGGGCCTCAGCAACGACGCGTTGAATTGCACCATTTTCTAACATGCCCACGGCTCGTAACATTTCATCTCGACTCAAATGACGACGTGACATGACTTTTAAAGTTCGTACGTCACGTTAAATTAAAAAAGAAAAACAATTAAAAACCCTTTTCATTAATAATTATAATAAAACAGTTTTAACTTTCTTTAATGTAACGAATTACTAGCAAATTTGCCGCCATATTTTGTTTATTATTTTGTTTTTTTTCTTTCCATGTTCAAATTTTGAAAATAGAATAAAAGAGGTTTTAATCTGTATATAAACTTTTTGTGGAAACTAACAAGGTTCTAAACTATAAACTCGTAAATAATTTAGGATTAAGATATCCCTAGACTTTGTTGATGTGTGTATATCTATAACATCCTCTTCTGGATACATCCAGAAGAGGATGTCGATGGCAGATATGACGGTGACGATGATGGAAAGTACTTTAATTACCTGATCACCATAGCAAAAGCTCTTAAAAAGCAAAGGCTATTAAAGCCTACGTAGGTTCAGATTTTCGTACGTGAGTTGAGAGTGTTGTGATTTTTATCAAAAGATTCCAAATGCTATACCAACATTTAAATAAATTAAACCAATGTCCAAAACTTGACATTAGGTACAGTTGCTGAAAATTTAATTTTTGTCTCGTGTAGTTATCGAATCTACACTAATCCTACCAAGGCGAACACTCGAATTATTGTGTCATATAGTAAAACTAGAGGATGCCAGCAGCTAAGCCTGCATTTTTTTTAATTTACCCGTTTTGGCCGATCCCGTGGGAATTTCGGCAAATCCCTTCTTAGTGCACCCCTTCGGTCCCCAAGAAACATACATGGCAAATTTCAGCTTCCTGCGCCCAATAGTTTCGACTGTAGCATGTCTGTCAGTCAGTCAGTAACGCAAGGATTTTATATATTAAGATTGTTGCCGACATGTTCTTAGTGTCACATTAATACTTATTCAAATTGCGGCACTCGTGCGGACATAAATCAATGTATGTAAACAACATTCTACTGATGCTACCATTCGTCCTTGTCACTGAAAAATTGCAACATCATATTAAATCTGTTTATACGGTACAATTTACAAGCTTCATATAATAAACTACATAGTTTCATCTGATGCTTTTGCTTGACTTAAATTTTAGGTGTACGAGTACTCTTATGGAAGTTTGAGACATTTGCTGGCATACTGAAAGACATTAAGTAAAAGTAAAAGATTTTAAGTATTTTTTATAATGCGTAGGTATAGATAATACATACATACATACTCACGCCTGCTTCCCCAAAGGGGTAGGCAGAGGCATATTAAAGGCCCACTTTTCGCCAGCTTTTTGATCCCACGTGATAGGGTGCGAGCCTATTGCCGCTTATCGGGATATTTTGTTTGCCAGAGCCTCGTCCGTTGATTGGCAGGTGCACCACTTGCAGGTGAGGTTGGCTTGGGACCCTAAGTTCTTGGTGGGAACCCTATGCACCTATATAGATACTACCTATTTGAATTATAACGCCGCGCTTAGAGCCGCGTTTTTATTAAATTCCAATACGTAACAATGCTTTATATAGTCACCAAATTACTGTTGCAAGTCAACGCGTTCTTTGTGTGCATTGATTGGATATTTGCTTAGTCCATCGTGATACAAGTATTTTAGCTTGTAGAGAAGATTTAGAGCGTATCCCGAGTTAGATAGGCCCTAGTGGACTCCGGACTCGAAGGCAAGGCACTTGGATCGGGACAACGCTATTATGATGATGACAGATTACCTATGAAGCTTTAAAAAGAGAACATGAAACAACTTCTAGATTTATTTTTAATTTCGTGTGGTGATCAAACTCGACAAGTGTGTTTGAATTTTTTTTCAACCCAATCAAATGACGAACATACACTGCATCTCCATTATACACATGTTTACAGCAGTAAAATAAAACATTACATAGTTTAATCTATACCATGATGGGAGCTAGCTTATTGCAGTATAAAATACTACAGCAGTTATATAACAGTGATCCATAACAGTCATAATGGGATGATGCGCTCGATCGCCTTGACACGACCAAATATCAGCGCACGGCCCAAGGATAGGCGAGCGGGGTAAAGACATCGACGCGCGACCGCGTTTCTGTATTGCTCTACCATTTCAATCATATACTTACAGCAAATATCTCGTATATATATTTGATGTATTTGATTTAAATGATATTCGGTTTTGATATTTGGGAACGTTTTGATATTAGTAATCGGTTTAAATTTTATATCATAACTAAAGGATGCCCGCGGTTACACCCGCGTTATTTAAGGCTACTGCTCCGCTCCCGTCGCTTATAGCGCGAAGTTATATAGCCTAACACTGAAGAAATGTTTCAAATCGGACCAGTAGTTCCTGAGATTAGCGCCTACTTCAACCAAACAAACAAACTGTTCTACTTTATATATTAGTTTAAGATGTTATTTGTCATTTAAATATGTTCGTTATATACGTTCTGATTTGCTTTTGTTGTCAGATTAGGATGAAAGGTTATCTGGTGAACCATGCGTCATAGATGTGACTGTGATTTTTTTTGTGACATGGAAGCATTTTTTGTGATAGAGTGAGAGAGTCAAAGTGATCATACTGATGGACTCGGCCTTAATAATTGTTTACAAGCCATGAAATGTATGGAAGCCCTTTTTTAAGCTGCGCCGAAGCCGTCTACTTCAAGCGTAGCGATGCCATTCAATGCTGATAAATACAAAAAAACTTCGCTCTTAAAACTAATTGATTCATAATAAATGCTCAATGCAAAACTTCGTTTGTAAATCACAGAAACTGTCATTATAAACGTCTTAAAACTCTTCAGTTCACTCAACAGTTCAGTATTACTAAAATCTGCATATACATACAGGGTGTCACAAGACCCATCACCAAGCCGAAGTCTACTCGTTGTGGACTTCATTCCAAGTCATACTAACCAAAAATAATACCTGGGAAACGATTTTTTTTTTTTGAGTTTTCACATTTTATTTAACCGCAATTAATTGTGCGTGCGTGCAATGCTCGAAATACCTACGTATCCATGGGGCTATAGGGCATCTAAAGAACATATTGGCAGGGTAAATGCATCGATTTTGTACCTAATTAGAAAAATTCCATACTAATTTTGAGCCTCAATATCTCCTGAACCAGTAATTTCCCAGTTATGGTGCCGAAGTAAAAAAAAATCATATTGATTGGTACAACATGGGATTTCAGTTTTCGTTAAGGGTCTTTTTACACCCTGTATATAAAATTCTTGCACTACTGACTGACTGACAGACAGCGTATAGCCGAATCTAGTGGCCATAAGAATGAAATTTGGCATGCGTGTTCTTTATGCGTAAGGGTACACAAAGAAGGGATTTCCTGAAATTCCCACGGGATCGGGCAGACACAGTTAAATTGAAAAAAAATATGCCAGCGTAGCTGTGGGTATCCCCTAGTAAGTACTGTAATATAGAATTACCAAAATTTTAAAATTACCTATACAAGACATATTTAATTATTTTCCTGTCTGCCACATATCTTGCGAAAGTTTCGCTTACCAAAGTATACCGTATCAAAAACATCATAAGGGGTAATTAATGAAGTCCATCGTAAAAAAGATAACATCAATTTTAACTAATAAATTATAATTACGCGTGTTTATGATACAAATATGCTAATTTGGTGAGAACCCCCTCTGAGTTGGCAAAATATTATGAAATTTATTAGGTCTATGTTAGCATGCAAATTATTAATTTTTATAGAAACTATTAACTTTTTATGTGATGATATATTATATTATTAAACTTTTATCAATAGTCTAAGGAGGCAATTTTGACAATAAAGTGTTGTATGCTCAATCCAATGAAATTTAGCACACAGCACTCTATACCTTCCTACAAAGAAAGTGATATTCTATAGTTTAATATATGTCAAATATTTTTGATTCGATAGGTAGATTACACTGAACTACCAAGATTTTTATTAAATAAAATAGATTAGCAATACACCACGCCCTCTTCGAGTTCTTCGACGCAACTCTGGTGTATTTATCTAAGTTTACTTCATATTTATAATATTCCATAATGAGAATCTTTTCACCTTTCCCAGTCCACAGCGGCCTTAAAATTCTCCTAATTTGCTACACATTAACACCGTGAGTCAATAGGCGGATTTGGCTTTCTATCCCACGCTGGCCAAATGCGTTGGTATAAGGATGTCGCCAAGGGAGGTCAGAGGGGGGCAGAGGGGGCAGCTGCCCCTCCCCTCCCCCCTAGAGACTCAAAAAACCTACTACACCATTGAATTATTATATTTCTCTAGTTTATTTCTGTCCATCCAAAGGTTGCCTGTAAGAAAGGCCGAGATAAGGCCGCCCATTGTGCATTTAAATTGTAAACTTAACTATCTCTCTTGTCTCTGTAAAATTTCTGTGTATGGTGTACAATAAAGCATTATCTAATCTAATCTAATCTAAAACCCTACAATTCATACTTTTTACAGTACTTTTCTCATTTTCCATATCAACTTGGAGGCCATCGGCTGCTGACCTTGCCCCCCCCCCTACCGCCCCTAGGCAATCGGCTGGCGATGCCTCTGGGTAGGTTTTGATGTTAGGTTTTTTGTCTCTTTACAGATGTATTATTTGCTTCATGTATTTTCCTTAGTCGCGTGTTGCGACGATGACGATTGCATGAGATGGAGTAGTGACACTCTATATTTAATCCGTCACCTGGCATACGAGAATTATACCCACAAAACTAAACCACTAAACCCAATGCAAACGAACAGGTGAATTACGTAGAACATTGTTGCATGTATTTTGTATTGTTAATAATATAGAAACATTTAATAGCTGTAGATCTCTATCGCGTTATTGCAGTCGTCGTTACACAAGACGCTGGGGCCGAAGCCCAATAAATAATCACTGGAGATTACTAGATATTCGTATACAATGCCTAGTATTTAATCTGTACTAATAGTAAGGCCTTGTGTAGAATGGCGATATACTGTTGAAAACGCTTGGAGTCTTAAATCCGGTCAGCCACCGCCGCATTAAAGAGTTCACAGAATCAAAGTCAAAGTCAAAATTATTTATTCATCTAAGTCACAAGGTGACGCTTATGAACGTCAAATTTTAAAGTACATTACTTAATGCTTGTACATTTACTGACTCGTTCGCAAAGCAATAGGTAGAACCACGAGAAAGAATGGACAATAAAACTCGTGGCCACTCTTTTTAATCGCCAGTATTATGGTACATATTTTGTTGTTGTAAGGAGCTGCAACTGTTTCACATTGTACTAAATTACTTATACTTAAATAGTAAATAGGAACAATGATTGTTACGATTGATTTCTTGATTATCACAACTCAAAAATATAGACAGTATAGCCGTATTATTAGGAACAGAACAGTGTGATGTCACGATATTTTAGAATACTGCCATGGTGTGGAAACTTTTGCCTTAGTCTATGTTGCTTTAAGAGTATAATCTGAGTATTTTTAGGTTGCGGGTGAATAGGTACATTTTATGCATTCATGTTCCAGTTCTACCGGAATTTCGTGGATTGCCTGCATTGTTAGGTATAGGTATATAATGTAAGTGGATGCTCCTGTTTCACCATGTCTATTCTGAGGAGGCTAACCAAATGAACATCAAAAATAAAATTAAGTAATATGCTTGAGTATTATTATGTACAGTAAATATAGGTATACAAGTGATATAGAAGGTGTAACAGTTGCAGTACCTTACAAAATGTAAATTATGTGTATTTTGCAAAACCTGGCGATGAAAAAGAGTGACCGTGAGTTTTATTGCCCGTTCTTTCACATGGTTCTACGCCCTTGCTTTGCGAACGTGACAGAAAATGTAAATGTAGAGTCTTTAAGTAATTATTTTATAAATTTATTATTTTGACGATCATAAGCGTCACATTGTGACCCTAATGAATAAAGGATTTTGACTTTGACTTACCGTATAATCACTAAGCAAGATCACTGTCAAACGTAAGCTAGCGTTTTGAGAATAAAAAGTGGTTCCTCGTAGCTTTTTGTTTCAACACTGACAGACAAAAATTCCTCAAGGCACTGAGGAGTGTAACATTTTGCAATCGGTCACCCATCTGTAAACTATACGTCAACAAACGCTCTAAACCTCACCAATTGATATCTTTTTCTTCTTCTTTTTCATCAGCCTTTAACAGTCCACTGCTGGGTTAGGCCTCTCCTTTAAAAGGATGAATTGGCCTACTATACTACGCTGGCCAAACGGGTTGGTATAGGGTTTGTATCAAGTTTTCCTTCTCTTACAGTGCTGTTCTCTGCATAATATGCTCCCTCTGTCGGCTCTTACGACACCCATAGGATGATATGGGGTGGTGACATTCCGTATTCTTAATCCGTCACCACACGGACATATGGCTTTTTACGATAGCCATTTTAACACGGCTTGTCTCCGTTCTTGGCCTTGTATTATAGAATTACTTTAGCTATTCAGAATAGGCTGAGCTTTATGTATTCTACAATAAGCTCACATGCTATGTTCTCGTTATTGTATTTAATGTACTATTAATATTAATGTGTTCAAGTATAAACAGATCGTGCAGCCGTCATAAATCGGTAAATGGTGGTAATTCGTTTTAGATTAACTTCTACAATATTATTATATAACTTGTGGTTAACGATTGTAAAATATCAGATGATTAAATTGGAACTAATTTACATACATACCTAAACTCACGCCTTTAGGTAGAGACAACAGAACGCCACTTGCTTTTATCCTAACAAACCTCACGCGCTTCCTCTACATTCATTACTGTATCTAATTGAAAATAATATAAATAGGGTAGTTTCCAGGGTCAAAATAATTACATTTTATTTAGTCCGTATCTTAGATTCTAAAAAAATATTGGACAAGTATTTTTTCTTTTTTCGATTAAATAAAAAAATAACAAAGATATAGCCCATTAAAGTTACGTGTGACGTCATCTAGTGCGAAAAAATGCAGCACTGCGTGACGTTATACGTAACTTTAATGAGCTATATCTTGGTCATTTTTGGTTTAATTTACAAATAAAAAATACGTATCGCTTATTTTTGAATAATCTAAAGGCCTTAAAAAAACTTATAAAATTTTTTTCGTCAACTAGCCTATTATATAACCAGATTCTTTACGCTGAACGTTGTCATTTTGAACGAAGCTAACCTTTTCCGTGCAAAAATATTATTTCATTTAAAAATATACCAGAGAGACAATCTAAACATTCTTATGATCATTCTCTAGAGCCATTGATTAATTAAATATGCGTCGACGAAAGCACATGAAGAGCATTGTCGGTGCCAACAAGGCACACGTACCTACCTACGTAGTATGCACCGCGCAAAGCACAAAAAAAAATGTCAAGCTAAACAGTTGGAGTACGATTTTGATACTTATTTTCTACACCATAAGAAAGGTACGGAGGTCAAAGGCCTTGCCGTGTAGCCGTGTGTACCTACATAGTCCAAAATGTTCCGGAATGTACCTAAAGGTGTTAAGACTACTTCTTTGGAGTTAATAAATTAATAAGAATGCCTCTATGTTCTACAAATTTATTTAAAAACTTTGAAGTAGATATTATAAGTTCAGATCATCATAATAATATACCGATTGGTCTAAAATAGAATTTACCTACTTCACAAGACGGTACCGTGAGAACGTTCCAATACACGTAAGATCAAGAAAGTCCCCGCTAATTTGAAACTATAAGCAGTGTAAAATGAGATTTTTAAGCAAAGAGTATCGTTCCATATTAATATGTAATTTAATGTGAACTCACAAGCCCAGGCGCACTTTCTAAGGTTGGATTACCCAAACGATTTTTCAAAGTGAAATAATCTAGCATTTATCATAAATAACGTTTAAAATTGATTGTATTGAGTTTATATCTATAATCGGTATATTATCTTACATATTATATCCCAATATTGTTATCGCATCTAGCTTTAATATTATGCACTCTCTGTCACCCTTATTACTTAATCTATAAAGCATAGATTCGTGTGTTCTAGGTGTATGAATAAGATTGTATGAAAGCAGTAGCGACATCCAATCCGAGTTATTCAATGCGCATGCGCAACAATTTGAACGTTATTTATGTTCAGTTCGGCGTCCAACCGTTACGAATAGGATCAGACGCGTTATAAATATATATTTTTTTATAAATTACTACTGAGTTTTCCCAGAGCAAGGTTTAGGGTTAACACGTACTTTCTTTCATCGTGTCCTCGTACTTGTTACATTAAACCTGAATTTTATTAAATTACATCTTAGTAAGGTCATTTTCATATTAATCAGATCTTCGAATTGAAATCTTCGAATTGAAAAACTGCAAAGTATTATTAGAAAAAGCGGTAATGCTAGTAATGCTGTCCGTGCCTAAACTGAATTAGGTCTGTAGCCATCCTACCTACAAAGTCAAAGTCAAAATCCTTTATTCATTTAGATCACAAAGTGACACTTATGAACGTCAAATTTAAAACATTATTACTGTATGTTTCTACATTTACATTTACTGCCACGTTCGCAAAACAAGATCGTATATCGACAAATACCTAAGCTGCTTAAAATGTTGTTTGCTGTTTCTAAATCATCACCACGCCACTCGTAGCAGGCAGCTACGAGTTTTCGTAAAAGTTTGTAATATTATTATGGTGAGACACAAGAGATTTTTTTATTGTAAACCTTTTCTATTGCAGTAGTTGCCCAGCAAGTGCCTTCGACAGTTCGGTGGCTTTTAAAAAATAACTTTAAGCAATGTTACTCACAGCACAGGTCGCATAAACTTGTATTGTATATCTATCTATCTATCTATATCGTCACGCCTGTCTCCCATTGGGGTAGGCAGAGACTATGGAACGCCACATGCTTCGGTTCAAACATACCTCTTTCGCTTCCTCGACATTCATTAACCTCATCATGCATGCGCGTCAGTTATGGGTACTTTTAATTTGGCCCTTTTTTTAGTACGTCACCTATTTGGTCGGCGTACGTCCGCCTAGGGCGTCCCCTACCGACATTTCCATTCATTCTCGCACGATACACTCCTTTCGTATTTCTTCTTTCATCCATCCAACTTGTATAGTCTAAAGTCTAAATTAACAAGGATGTGATCACCTACATTATGTATTCATCATCATCAGCCCTTTATACTGTCCCACTGCTGGGTACGGGCCTCTTCCCATTATGAGAAGGGTAAGGCCATAGTCCACCACGGTGGCCAAGTGCGAGTTGGCAGACTTCACATGTCTTTCGAGAACATTATGGAGAACTCTCAGCCATGCAGGTTTCCTCACGATGTTTTCCTTCACCGTTTAGCAAGCTAATTAACAATTTAATACGCACATAACTCCGAAAAGTCATCGGTGCGCGCCGTGGATTCGAACCCGGACCCTCTGCGTAGCAGTATGTCGGTCTCTCCACTAGGCTATCGCTGCTTTATTATGTATTAAATTATTTTAAACTTTCATGAATTGAATACAAACTTCTATATTCAATAAGTGATCGCAATCTCGATAGCTGATTTCAAGATATGGAAACCTACTTTTGTGACGTATAGTTTGTTACATGTAAACAGAGTAATTTTCACATCCATAAAATAATAGTAAAATATACTATCAATTAAAATTACCAACAAATGTAAACCCTATACCGTTCGAGCAAGGTATACATTATCAAACAAATTAGCATAACACAAAGTATGTTACCGTTTAAATAGTGACATAGTGCTTGTTATCATAACAAGTGCTGTCGGGGTACGAGCCGTGCGATACATTCTTACTGCCTTATTTATTAAGAGGGCTCTTTACAATGATCTCACACGTATAATATATAGTTTGTTTACAGTTTACTAACAGAAATGGGATTAGGAATTAGGAATTGAAGGACAGAATGTTGTAAGAAAGTTTGCGTTTGGAGCACATTACTCCAGTGTTGAATTATTGTTGTTTTAATATATCTGCTAGAGTAAAACTACAGAAAAGATGAACTTTATGATGTAATTTGTAAAAAAGGTGATACTGTTTCCCTTGTGCAAGCGTGTCTAGATAAGATCATCATCATCGACCCTGTATATAAACGGTCCAAGTGCTCGACACGGGCCTCACTCATTCTCACTATGACTACTATGAGCAGCGTAAGGGCGGTTTCAGATTAGCGTATTTTTCTGCGCGTATACGGTCGTTTCAGCATACGCGCTTACACGCGCGCTACATTACGCTTTTCAAAAAGCCGGACTCGCGTAAACGGGAATATTTCGGCGTGTTTGCTCGAAACGGTAGTAATATCGTGTCAGTGTCAACATGGATTCTGATGGCTTGCGCTTATACGAGCTTAGGAGCGCGTCAACACTCGTACGGGTTGCGCGTGTGCCAAAAGGCGCGCTTATACGCGCCCTAAGGGCGGTTTCAGATTAGCGTTTTATACGCGCGTATTAGCTCGTTTGTCCGTGTGGTGACGGATTAAGAATACCAAATGTCACCACCCCATATCATCCCATGGGTGTCGTAAGAGCCGACAGAGGAGCATATTATGCAGAGAACAGCACTGTAAGAGAAGGAAAACTTGATACAAACCCTATACCAACCCGTTTGGCCAGCGTGGTATAGTAGGCCAATTCCTCATTTCAAAGGAGAGGCCTAGTCCAGCAGTGGACTGTTAAAGGCTGATGATGATGATTAGCTCGTTTTCAGAAGCGCGTGTTGGCGCATAGGCGCGCCTTTTGGCACACGTACGAGCGTTGACGCGCTTCTAAACTCGTATAAGCGTGATCCGTCAAAATCCATGTTGACACTGACAAGATGTCACTACCGTTTTGAGTGAACACGCCGAAATATGCCCATTTACGCGAGTCCGGTTTTTTGAAGCGCGTGATGTAGCGCGCGTGTAAGCGCGTACCTATGCAGAAACGACTGTATACGCGCAGAAAAATATTAAATAATTTGAAATCGCCCTAAAGCCATAGTCCGGCACGCCGGCCAAGTGGCGTTGGCAGACTTCAATAAAATTCGCACACCACTACGAAAAGTCATTGCTGCTCGCCGTACATTCAAACCCACTGCGTAGCAGTCTGTCGGTCTCTCCACTAGGCTATCTCTGATCTGACTCTGGATAACATTAACATAAAATGAATACTCAAATAATTGTAAGGATCTTGTCTTGTATTTATTTTATTTTTATTTATAGTCTCACGCCTGTATCCCCGAAAGGGTAGACAGAGGTGTAAATATTACACCCACAGTTCGCCATGAATTTTAGGTCCCACTTGTATTTATTTAACTTTGTAAAACCGAAAGCTCGACAAACTTTAAATTAATGTGCGTAAAGCGCACAAGTTTCGGCAAAGTAAAGAGTTTGCGTTACAGATAAGGTAAACGTGCACTGGTATTTAAAAAAATAAAAACATCTACGAAAACGTTTATTAAAAACAGAAGTTGATGAAAATTACAATATTTCATACAATTTCCAAAACTTTTTCCGCATAAACTTTACATGCAAGTGACGTAGGTACTTAAAACTCGGAGGCGTTTAACCTGCATATTCTATAGAACGGGTAGATTCCTAAAAGCCAGTTGTAAAGTTGAATGGCTGTACAACAATATGTCGTGAAAAGTTATGATAAACCGTACGGTATTAACAAAGGACGCCGACTTCGTAACTGCATGTGACAAAAAAATCTTGCAGACTAGCGGATAGGACAACAGAATTTCTTTGACCGCTATATTTAATATGAACAAGTCTATCATTTAATGGTGATTCTTTTCTAAAAATATAGACTTTCTATATATCCTTGACATCTACATAACGGCTAATCAAGCTTAGTTTCAAACTATGGAAATGTTGAGCTGACTGTCAACATAATATAATAGCAAATAGTATTGAAAATACTAATTTACTAACATAAATAGGCGGCAAGGATCTTAATTTTATTTACTTTCAGATTTCAAAATAACTTATCCACATCTCCAAGAACGACCCTAACACGAAGTACAATGGAAGCATGATACTTCAAATCACATCAAAACTTATCACCGAAGCTTTTATCCACCTCTCACTGCTACAAAACATCAAAATTTTCTCACAAAGCACCTCACCGAGTGCGACAATACCGACAATAACACTTAAACTGGCAATAAAACCAAAAATCACTTATCCGGTAGCAAAATAACGCTTTAACTGTTAACGTTATCTACTTATGTTAATTCAATTATTTCGATAACGGTATTCCAGTGTCACATATATTTATTGTTCCCCGTTCAGTGTCTGGTTGATGTAAAAATTGATTTTCAATGTATACTATTTATGCCTGCGTGGGCGCTATTGTAGCCATGGGTCAACTATGGTGATAAATTGTCATATAGGAATGTAGTGTTAAAGAGTTTTCTTATTTTACGATGGAACTGTTAAGAGATGTGATCGAAGAAAGTAGTCGTGAGGTTAGAGGTTGTTAGAGGTGCTCGGTCGATTTGTCAATGCACTCGAGTAATAACAGTCCTGTATGAAACGGTCAATTGCCGGGCAACTTGCTAGGAAAAGAGGGATGACTTTACAATTTACGTGTCTTTAAGGACATCATAAATAGATAGGTCATCTGTTCCGGTTCCGGGTACGGATTACGGATCACTTTCACTCATTAGGAGAACGGTTAGAAAAAAGCCCATTTCAAAGCCAGTGTGAATTGATAGATTTCACATAATATCGCTTCAGTAAACATAATTTTCTTTAATAAGCAACGTAACTAACATTGTAGAATTCAGTGCGTTTCTAAGTAGATAAAAGCATTTCTTGTAATTGTTTATTTTTTTGTTGTATACCAAAACACTATTTCGTATAATATCAGAGACATATTTTAATTCTTCAAGCATAAAAAGAGTTACACAGTAGTACAGTACTCTGTTACATTTCAATATTTTTTACGTTTTCCATGTATGTGTACAAAAAATATTTTTTGACTCACTCCTGTATCCCCGAAGGGTTAGGCAGAGGTGTATTACCCACATTTTAACACCTAACATATTAACACCCACATTTCGCCATGACGTTTTAGGTCCCACGTAATAGGGGGTGAGCCTATTGCCGTACCGGGCACATTACCAGACTCCGTGCTGCTACCGAGAATTTCCTAACGGAAAAACCCAATAACACTTTGCCCGACCCGGGAATCGAACCCGACACCTCCCAATCCCACGCGCACATTTATGCCGCGAGAACAACGAGTTAAAAAAAAAATATGTAAACTTTAACTAAGATCTCTACAGAGCTCGTAAGTCCGATGAGTATCTCACTATGATTTATCAGTACCATCATCATTTAGCGTCAAGATCTTACAAAATCTCGGACACAAACTTTTATACAAAATACCAGCGTACAAAAATATTCACTACATTTTTCTGTGCAGAAACATTGGTGTAATTTCGATATTAATGCGATAGCACTATCAACGGTAATTAGGTAACTTCTGTCGCTTCGGATCGCTCAGTTAATCTTATAATGAGTTAATGAGAGATCTTGTTAAGATATTAATCAGATGGCGTCTCCTTTCGCATTGAGTAATGCGTAGCAGAAGTATTTATAATGTTTTGATTTAAAGCACGCTGGTTTCATGCTATCTTCAACTCCAGATGGAGTAAACTGTTTATTGTTGAATTTTGTGTGATTGTAGATGGTGACTTGTATTGGCGCAGGTCATCATGTAACTTGCCTTGATTTTTAGAGCACTAAAATGTCACGTTACAGTGTCTGTATTTTGGAACAATTAGTTCAAGGTATCCGCGTGGTGACGGATTAAGAATACGGAATGTCACCACCCCATATCATCCCATGGGTGTCGTAAGAGTCGACAGAGGGAGCATATTATGCAGAGAACAGCACTGTAAGAGAAGGAAAACTTGATACAAACCCTATACCAACCCGTTTGGCCAGCATGGTATAGTAGGCCAATTCCTCCTTTCAAAGGAGAGGCCTAGTCCAGCAGTGGACTTTTAAAGGCTGATGATGATGAGTTCAAGGTAATGGAATAAGATTGAATGGTCGTAACATGTTCTAGGTTTAAGAAATCTTTTTGGCTTACTCAATAGTGTTGTAGTCTATATGTATCACTAGAGTAAATGTATGTGTATATGTATTTCTAGAGGAAATTCAGTTGCTGTTACCACAGATTATTGGTAGATAATATTAGTTTAGCAATAGGTTCTATTACATGAGTTATAAAACGCTTCTAGTCTATCATAAAATTAAGAGAAGCCGAGGATTTTGTATCTTCTATAAATACAAAACTCTACCGTTACTGACTGACAGAAAACGCACTGTCGTAACTACTGGTTGCAGGAATAAGTAGGAGTAGTTTGGGAGTAGTAAAAAGGGATCGCCTAAAATTTTCACGGGATAGACTTAGGCAGATGGTAGCTGGTCTTGAATCGGAATAATACTAGAACGATAATTATTATGATTAAATTACATGAAGATTTGCCTATGCCTTGTTTTACTTTGGTAGATATTTTGTGTACGCATTCACTAGACGCTAGACTGCATACTTAGTACAGCAATAGTCAACGATAAAAGAATAACATGTATAACCACTAAAACGGCGTATACTTCACATATCGGTAGGTTCATACAAAGGTAGTAGAGCCTTGCTGATTTCAGCATGAATGGGCCGGCTCAACCGGGTAAGTACTACCCCCTCAAATAAAATCGACGAAAAGTAACAGTACTTAAACTGTTGAGTTTCCTTCGGTGAGTGAGAGTGCCGGAGGCCCTATCTCCTATTTCTTCGCCCTGATCCCACTCCTCATCCTATCCTTTTTCCCAACCCCAAGGGGCGACACAGCATATGTGACTCCTGTGGTGTTGCTTGTGTCCATGGGCGGCGGTAATTGCTTACCATCAGGCGATCCGTCTTCTCGTTTGCCGCCTATTACTATAAAAAGAAATAAAAAAATATCGATAGTATCTCCAAATAATCTGAAATCTGATCTGACCATAGAACATCCTTATAGCTTCAGCCTGCAGAGATCAGATAATGGCTTAATGGAGAAAAGAAATTTAGACGCAAATTGTTAGGCCTACCTGAAAGCATAAAATTACAACGAGACAAATATACATAGAAGGGTGACTCTATTAATAAAACGTTTCCTTACAAGTAAAGAACGTGTTCTATAATATCAACTTAACAGGATGTACACATTTTAATTAACAAATATGAAGAAATCTGTCCGTCGGCTAGTGTTAAACTATGACGTGACCCCTCTGATTCCGCGAAGTCGTGCCTAGTAGGACATATTATAAACAGGTATATTAATATTAGCCATAATAAACCAACTCTAAGGGAACTTCAAAGTTAGATTGCTTTAAAGATAAACCATAGTTAACTTAAGTACACCATCTATGACCAAGTATGGTGGTATAATTAATCACATATAACGCATACGATAAAGCCGATAAAAATATGACCCACACACAAACTGCAAATGTGGTAAGAGATAAAACAACATTCATTCACTTTATATATCCACTTGATATTTTTTCCTATATGTACCATTATCTTCGCGGGTTCACGTAACCAGACCAACTTTTCAACTTCAACTTAAGAACGTTGTAAATTGTACGCATTTATTGAGGCAGTACGCGCCCTGGGTGGCGAGCTAATACTAGTATAACTTTGCGGCCGATAAAACATTATTTATCCCTTATAACAAAACCAACAAGGTAAGTTTTTGATTGAATATTTCTTTATTAGTTGTTGGTATAACGTTGTGTATGGAAGTAAGTTTCAGAAAGGATTATGGCTATTGTAAATCTATCTGTGTGCTAATGACGGCGTCGCAGATTAGGTCGATGGTCGCTAGTTTTTTTACAGTTTTATTACTTGACGCCTCGTTGTAGTCGTGAAATTTCGACTCTAAAGAAATGCGTGTTGTTTTAGTATGCCTTATATAGTACGGGTGTAAAGTTGTAATTTGACGGTAGACACACCCTAAAGTGTAATATGTATCTTTGATCGGCCGATGGTTTATGGCTAAGTAGTAAACATGGATGCCTTATATTCCTCGTATATTTGATAGTAGGCTATTATATGAGAAAAAAATTAATGGCTACACGCGCCCGTATATTTGGGGTACTCCAAAGTAATTTTCAAAAGAATGATCTTGATAATCGAATAGAAGATTCTGTAGACAACAATAAGTTTAACTCTTTTAATATATCTACAAGTAAATGCGAAATAATTCATAAATACTATATAACTGGCCATTTATATTAGTTTAATGTAAATTTTATGGGTAAAAATGATTGACATGATTGTCTCTGCACCACCCAAAGGTTGACTGGTAGAGAATGACAATGGCATTAAGTCCGCCTTTGTGCAATCATTTTAAATTGTGTTTTAAAATAAAATAAAATAAAATGACCGTTTAGCTTGCCCGACCGTAGATATATATATATATATATATATATATATATATATATATATATATATATATATATATATATATATATATATATATATATATATATATTATAAAAGGCAACTCCGCCATTAGGACTAAATCCTGTGTCGCGGGGGACTTTACAAACATACAACTAACAGACACAATGAATACCCAGACTCGAAACAACAATTTGTGAATTACACAAAGTGTTGCCTCGTGTGGGAATCGAACCCACAACACTCGGCGCAGTGTCAAGCAGCGAGGCAGCCGCTTAAACCACTACGCCAACCGTGCAGTCAAACGAAAAAAACCGAAGCGAAAAGTATATCACTACGCCCCTGAAAGTAGTTTACGCTACTTTTATACGAGGTTCTATTTTATTTTTTGCCAAAGCATCGAGACCTGTAGTGTATACAGTTATACACGTTTTAAACTAAGGGATATAACTCGAAATGAGGAAAATAAAATTGGTCAGACTACACAGCTAAACTTATACATACTTATACGCGACGAAATAAAATCCAAGTCAAACAAAAATCAACAAATAATAAATCATATCAATAAACATTTCTTACAACTGAAATTTTGCTCATGTTATATTAGTTAAGTATTCGGACAAAAAGGATGATGTATTACTATTATGTCTTTTTCAAAGTGAGGAAAATAGAGGAAAAGCACCGAAGATCTGTGATTTTCGATCCTTATACATAAGTAGTTATGTACGTTATTTCAGCCCACATCTAGAATTTGAACTTTTAAACAAGGGTGTGTAAGACGTAGATGCGGTATCATACAAGAAACAATATCTGAGCTGCAAAAGTCGCAAAAAGTATCCTTGAGGAGCTACTCGTATGATACCAGAATAAGCGCTAAAACTTAGCACGACGATTTAGTTTACAAGGATAAGGGAAATATTCGTCATGTAGCTGCTCTAACTATGACAAAACGTGGTCATTCCATTCGCGTGGTCATTCCATGAGAGTCGACTTTCTCTTGTAGGTATCCGTGTGTCGGAGGGTCGGGTATCGCCGAAGCATTCGTCGCAACCCCCCGACGGGTATTGGCCCGCCAGATGGTCAGGCGGGCCCTGAACAAAACCCCCTTGGCGGCAGATGAAGGTGTTGGGCTCCGCCGCCAAAACACCCAGCGGCCGCAGAGGATAGGGAAGACGGCAACGCAACACCGCATCTCCTCCTCCTCTGCGGCCCCACCGCAACGCAACGATGGTGCGCCCCCATTTGGTCGCGGGAGATAGGGCGCGCGGCAACGCAACACCGACACGCCTCTCCTCCCGCGACCGCACCCGAATGCGAGGGACAGACAGAACTGTCCCCCGCACCCGCCCTTTGGACGCATCCTACGCAGGCCTCACACAAGCCCACGTGGAGCGTCCCCTCCCGGGATCCCGCTTAGCTTCACCGTGGGTGTACCTCAAACCAACGGTTACTGAACCCCCCACCACGACAAGGTGGAGAACCCACGGGGGGGATTAATTTTAACCCTAAATTATATTGGTCACAGGTATAACTAAATGGTTACAAGTAGATAGAGACGCAGGTTTTAATTATCTCAATAGATTTTTTTCCGAATCTGTAGATTTTTTACACCATAAATATTTCGTTGATGCTTATTACTTTGACGAACCAATAGCAAAATACGTAACTGAGCCAATTTATATAAAAAAAAATATTTCATATAATTAAACCAAATTTCGCACAGCCTCTTAAACATAATAAGCATAAACAACATTTATCTAGCTGCCCCATAAACTCTGATTAGCTGTATCTATCATTTTACCTCCTTGTAGCACGGTTTGATAACAGGCTGATTTACGACCACCTTGCCAGCCTATCTTAATAGATACTAAACAATTTGTTGTACCTTACATTGTTCTACTTTGTTGTACACTGTTGCGCGTTGCTTACCTATCTAACATGTTACGATGATATACGCAGTTAATAAATGCCATTAATATAGAATATAGATTATCCTTAGTGACTTAAGAGAGGACAGTCTTCGTTTATTTTATGTCCACGCTCCTTGGTTAAGGAATGTCCAATTTAAATTGGAATTTCTTTGACTATTTTACAAGATTTCTCTATAACTCAAACAGACGAAACATAACAGCCTTCAAAGAGACATTGATTATGTTCCTGAAACCTTTTTTTTCTTTTTTCCCTCCACACCATTTTGGGGGCGCCAGGAGGTCGCGTTAGCATTCTACCCTGGCACCCTAGCGGATAGACCCAAGGCCACAACCTGCTTGGCGGCGGAAGGTGTTGGTCTCCGCCGCCAAAACACCCAGCGGGCGCAGGGATAGGGAGGACGGCAATCTGACAACACCGCATCTCTTCTTCCTCTGCGGCCCCACCGCGACGCAACAAATGGTGCGCCCCCGTTTGGTCGCGAGAGATAGGGCGCGCGGCGACGCAACACGGACACGCCTCTCCTCCCGCGTCCGCGCCCGACTGCGAGGGACAGACAGAACTGTCCCCCGCACCCGCACCTTTGGACGCATCCTGCGCAGGCCTCCATCAAGCCCACGCGGAGCGTCCACTCCCTGGATCTCGCTTAGCTTCACCGTGGGTGTCCTAACCACGGTTACTGAGCCAACTCCGCCCCCTCCTCCCCACCCCACGACAAGGTGGAGATCCCACGGCGCTATATTCATGAAACCTGTCAATTTCACCTTTTGATTTGATAATCAAGACATCATATTGTTAAGCCCATTTTTGCCATCTAGAGTACGCCACAATAATTTTAGTGTTACTTTATAGTCTGTGCATAAAACCTTATTCATATTATATTATTCGACCGTCTTACAACAGCCATGGCAGGGCCTGCAAGTCCTGCCGCGACCATGTCTGTTGTATGACGGCCGAAATGTCAGCAAAACATGGGTATTTATACCTTTAATTAATTAAATATCGCGAATAAGACCCGTTTACATAAAATAGTATGATCTACAGCTTATTATTTTCGTATAATTTGTTTTTTGATCCTCTATTATAGTGGACATTAGTCTGACTGGTGCTAATGATTTACCCACTTTTAAATTACCACGGAAGTCGGATTTTTTGTTATTCGACTACATGACAAGAATATCCTTCCAAACAAACAAGAATTTCGAGTAGGTAAAAATATACAAAATACAACTAAAGTAAGTAAGTACTTCCTACTTTTCTGTGCAGTTAGTTAAATAGGTAGGTATAGCAGTCAGTAATGCCAAGATGTGATAAATATTTGAGTTTATGATAGCCATCAAAACATAAGTACATCTACCTTTTATACCGCATGTCCTATTATTTCTATCAACTAGTTGAGTTTAGTTGCTTTTAAAAGCTAAATATTCCAAACTTCTAAAGGTTGTTAAAAGGTGAATTCTCGAAAGAGATTACTTCTTTATGACGGATATAAATATTTAAGCGCCTGTATGTTAATAGGTACATTAAACATCATTACATAACAATTTAAATGTAATGTAAAGATTTTATAAATAAACCAATTGTAAAATATTGAAGATCTAAATAAAATTGATGTCATTCACTAAACTAGTTGCAGACAACAATGTAAATATAGTTTAAATACTCCTTGACATTTTGTATTTTCTTATTTGGTGCCAAATTCTTGTCAAAAAGCAATTATTCACCCACTTAAATCGATCGAAAGACAAGTCAACAAATTAATTACATCGAATTAGAATGGGAAAACAATCAATTTTAAAGACACCTAACATACCTAATCTGAATGTAAATAATAATCGTGCTAATTATTTAAAAGATAACTAATTTGATAAAATTATTCTGCATTTGAAATAGGAACTGGTCCAGATAATCATTCTTCTCGACCAGTTCCTACTTCAAATGCAGAATCATTTTTTTTATCAAGATTGCGAGCAAAGGTAACGTCTGAAAATGTACTATTCTGCCTCAGCAGAAACTTGTTATATCAATATAATATGCTTTTATTTATCTTCATGTGCTTCTCGAGTGCTAAAGCAGTTGGATACAACAGTTTATCGAAACCAAGTCAGAGGTCAGTGTCTACCAGATAGTTGTCCCCGTTTATAAACACATTTTAATTTTTCATCGGACACAAGTTAATAGATCTTAGGAAAATACACGACTGGATACGGTTACTCGTATTTAAATAAAGTTACATATTTTATACAGATAAATATGTAGATTTTATCGAATGTTACAAATTACTATGTATCCGAAAATGCCCTTTAACTTTTAAGCTAAATAAGATGTTTTGAATGGAAAAGCAAAACTTAGGAACTTTTAATAAAATTTATTGTTTGGTTTCAAATTTCAATGGATATATAATATGCTTCCGTAATATCTCGACAACATTTTACCTAAAACCAATATACGTTTTGCCTATATGATTCGTCGTGGTAAGGTATAATATTTAAAAAAAAACTTGCATGTCAATGACCAACCGAACCATTTATTCCCTTTCATATTGCATGTACGAGCACAAAAGATAGTAGAGATAGAGAGATAGATATGAGTATTTAAGAACTAAAGGACGCAGGACAAAGGTAAATACTGAAATATATTTTTTTAAGAAATGTTTTTCCTGACAAAGTTTCATATTGCCATAAGACTAAGTAAGTAAGTAGGTAGTAAATAAGTTAAGAACAAAGAAGTAGTAGTAGACCTTAATGCTGGGTATGGACTGTGGTCAAAATCAAAACAATAATTTTATAAAATACAGTCATATTTATTAAATCGTTTTTAGTTTTAAGCCAAAGTTATTTGATGCTGCCCGTGCTAACAATGTATGGCAAAAGAGTGTAATTGTCTTTAGTACTCACAGGACAGGCTTGCCTAGTGTGGGGCCACAGGGTAAAGCTCTAACATGTATTTATTTTTGGCAATTAAATTTTTTTTTATAATATTAATACTATCTATAAGATTGAAAATTACATAAATTAGAATTTAATGTACTACCGCCTGAACTTGTGCATAGTAGTTTCATTTGTATCCTTAACAATTTGATCAAAGGTTAGTGTTATATATAGATTTGTGTCACAGTTCGAAGAAAATAAACCAACGACACAAAACAAGTATCTTTACGATACAGATAATTAAAAGCGTTTTATTCATAAAAATAATAGAGTCCGGCTCCGTTGTATGGACACACAAATTGAATTAATATTTTATTGCATCAATATCGGAAAACTAGTGATGTCACCGCAGTTGTAAAACTAATTAGAGCTCACATGTCAGCGATGGTCATTTATGACCGCCATTAGGGTAAATGTCGCCTCTATACATTCGTACGCCCAATAAAGTTTTATCTGTTTGCACATCGTACAACACAAATATTGTAAAATTAAAAATAATTCACGACTGACCTTAATACAAACTTCCGTGAACGTCGTCTTGTGTTAATCTCGAAAAGTGCTAATTATAACATTATACAGAGGATAAAATACGTTCGAAAACATAGACGTCAAACTTATTGATGAGACGTCACTATGAGCTTCTCTACCTTGTTTATTTATCTTTACATATTGGCTTAGAACACAAGTTTGTTTTTGTTTTTCGTGTGAGTGTGTGGCCAACTCTGGTGTCGGAGTTTTCAGACCGTCCGAAGGCCTCCGACATGTCCTAACGATCGTACTTGGAACGAAAAATTATCCTTAGATAAGAACCGGGACCAACAGCTTTAGGTAAATGCCACACACGGTCACCCATCCAAGTAGTGACCTGTGCAAGCGTTGCTTAACTTTGGCGATCTGTTAATAACGGCAAGCCAAGTCTCGCTATAAGCGCTACACAAAACACAAGTAAACTTTGTTTACATTTCTTTACAATATCTACAGAAAGCCCGAG
The DNA here is from genome assembly GCA_944739405.2 of Euclidia mi. Taxonomy (NCBI): domain Eukaryota; kingdom Metazoa; phylum Arthropoda; class Insecta; order Lepidoptera; family Erebidae; genus Euclidia; species Euclidia mi. The sequence goes on along the minus strand of OX123200.2, from coordinate 53,056,158 downwards.
TGAGCGAACATTGCAATATTTTGTAAATACCCACTTGAAATCTTCAAAGTTAGTTAATTTATTTATTTATAGATTCAATCAACGGACACAAAGTACACCAAAACTGGACACAAACATTTGTGGATCAAAATGTTGCCAAGTGTGGTCAGCGAACCCAGAATCAGTGGCGAATTTATAAAGGCTGAGGCGACCGCTTAAACCACTACTCCATACCTACCTATGTAATTTATGTCCCAGAGGAATTTTATAATCTGCAATATTTATATAGAATACCAATGAATAAATGGCATTGCACTAGTACACGTGCAATATTTTACTATAATTACGAGGTATCAAATCCCTTATTAATACTGTGTGAGCGTGGGGCGACCACCCAATATGTCAAATTATTGAGACTATTAACCCCCGACTGCACACGGTTGTAATGTGCACACTTGTAACACTCCTGACACATTTGTCCGCGGGACACCCTCCGCGAAATGCGTAGGGTTGGAAACTGTTGGATATGGGACAGTTTTTATATTAGGTTTATTTATTTTATTTTTACTAGACTGCGTTATTTTGATTTACACATTAATAAAATGTTAGTTATTTTAATATTGCGTTGTAATTGATTATTATTTTTTTTCTGATCGAATGGTTCCTGGATTTAATCCAAAGTAGTGATATTGTCAGTAGTTACATGCAGCCTAAACATTTTACTCAGCAATAGATAGATCCTATCAATAAATTGACAGATATGAACCTAGGGCCAAACTCAGGCACGAAACCATAGAGACGACACTGCACTACCAATGCCTTAATTAGCGAAATAATATATTAATTATGGAATGTTTTGCTGCGTGTTTTTTTATACAATTTTTCAGATGAGATACTTCGTAATTCCTTTACCATTAGATACTGGAAGTGTGCTAAAGGCGTGAACCAAATACTTCTAAGGTAATACTTGGAGAGGTTAAATTTGTTTCTAATATGTTGATTAATTGCTATCGTGAGTCAAGAACTATCAATGCATTTTTTAGGAATCTGTATTAATAAAATCGCTTCCGCGCGTTGTAAATTATATTACAAATAAATATTTTGTAAGAATTTGATATATTTGCATAAGCTGCCTGGTGATGCATACATAAATATTGATAGGGATAAATATGTAAAATTAAATTAACCTTTACGTCAAAGTTTACAAAAGTAATATTTATCGTGATCAAATTAATTGTTACCCTATTAATTGCTGCCGTAGGAAACCGCAAAGAACATGATAATTATTTCCTTGTCTGATGCTTTTTATAAAGTAACTGAAAACGTGTGCGTTTCTTGATTTATAAACTTGTCTGTAGCCAGAAGTAATGTGTCTCCAAAAAATTTAATCGGACATGCAAGAACATTCCTACATAAAAAGTTTAAAATATATTGTCATTGCGCGAAGTTCTTAACTAAATCACCCGAGTCATAAGCTCCCATCCCTACACGCTGCCGAAGACACTGAGCAATAACATCCTCCAACGAACGCGTATATTTAACACTATAAAACAATTCATTTCTCGACTACAACCTATTTCGTGCTTTATTTCCTTTCGAAATAAGAGCGAAAACGAATGCAAACGTAACTTAGTTTATCACATTCCAGATTTGATTTAAATTTATCGCTGAAAAAATATAAAATGGTCTTTACTGTGTTGTAATAAGGGTGGGATGATCTGCGTAGTGCGTCTGTCCATATGGTCAGCTCAAAACAACCTGCCGCGCAGTGCTCAACATTTGATTTATTCGTACAAAAGCGAGTCGGTATTAATTCACTCGCTATTTGTCATTGCACGTGAGAAAGTGGTTTATTGTTTGGTATATACAACGGAAAATATTATTTAGCATTTGTGACGCGCCCATTTAGTAATTTATTGTTATAGTTAGTCGAATATGGGTGAGTGGAAGTGGTTTATACAGTGTACTACTCAGTGGAAGGGCACGGTAACGTGACAATGTAATTTCCACTATTATATACTTATCTTCAGTTTTGTTTATCTATCTACATGTATAGTATTAGAAAAGAAAGTTAATAATAAAATTGAGCAAGTGCGAGTCGGAATCGCGCACGAAGGGTTCCGTACCATCATCTATAAAAGAAAATCACGTTCGCTGTATGCATACTTATATACTTTTTAAGTTTCTACCAGTTTATTAAGATCGAGTAACAAATTGCTAAAAAATTATGTTTGTTTTATGGGAGCCCCCCTTTATCATTTACTTTTTTTATTTAATTATTTATTTTGAAAGATAATATATACAACTACATATTCTGTGAAAATTTAAAGCGTCTACCTGTTACAGTTAGTAATTTTGAGCAAAAAATAGGAAAAATACACGTTTTTTGTATGTGACCCCCCCTTAATATTTTATTTTTAGTGTTTGTTGTTATAGCGGCAACCGAAATACATAATTTGTGAAAATTTCAGCTTTCTAACTATCACGGTTTATGAGATACAGCCTGGTGACAGACAGACAGACGGACAGACATACAGATAGACAGCGGAGACTTAGTAACAGGGTTCCGTTTTTTACCTTTTAGGTACCGAACCCTAAAAACTGCCTATCATAACGGTAATATCTATTTCGACAGCTAAAGAAGCTTTGATTGACTTTAAAATTGGAGCTGCCCCGCCAGAATTATAAGCACTTACCTACTTATGAAATTTGTGTCTTTGGGTAAAATATATATTTAAATAAGATTCTTTTTTATTTTGCTCTCTTTTTCCTTTACAAATAAATAGCTGCTGCACTCATCATTATCCCCCTAGCGTTATCCTAGTTACATCCAAGGTTTACACGCCTTGGAGCCTGGGTCCGCTTACTGGTCTAGCCAGATATGACAGAATATCAACTTTTCCACAGAGCGACTGCCGTCTGACCTCCGCAACCCAAAGGGATAGCGATATTCCATGGACTCCCCGTAACGACTGTCTAAGATCTTCATGACAGCCGGGACCGACGGTTTAATGTGCTCTCCGAGGCACAGGGCAAGCGATAATTACCAATTTAATAGCTTTACAAATAGCTCCTGCACTATGACTATATAATGCATAAGTAGCAGAGGACTTTACAAATATTCAGTCAACGTACATAAAGAAAACTGGGGAAGTCATTTGCGAATTTGCACCGGTTTTTGTAAGAAAAGTAACAGCACAATAAGTTAAGGATGAACTCCACTCGTAGAGAGAGGAAGGCAAGATTGTTAGATTTCGGACTTCAGTAAAACTTTTGTTTTCTATACAGGTTAAGCCACTTACAAAAAGCCAAATGAAGTCGCAATATTCTAGATAGCTAGTGCAATACATAGATACATCTTCAAAAAGACGAACTAAACCTACATATTTTGCTAGCACCAAAACGAAATTTTACCTTCTTAAGAGTCTTTAGGTACAGCCGGCTGACGCGAGGCAACAGTTCGGACAACAGCCTAATTTCAGAGTGCCGTTTTGGTGTAGACCCAACAAATGATAATAGCACTTCACATTATGAAAAATGCGCCTGCCATATATAAATCAATGCTTGCATTTCTATATTAATACTGACTGGCATATTTATTTCATACAAATGTAGGCGAAAATTGTTTCTCGTGACAAAAAATTATATATTTATTTTAAGGCTAACGGCAACGCTAATTAAAAACAAGCACTCAAAATTAAAAAAGTAACTCCACTTTCGCAATGAATCACGTTGGCATCAATGAGTTCGGTTCTTTCCTGTTTACACACGCCTACACGAGAAAGTGTTCTTGTATAAAACAATTGTTATCATATTTGTTTTGTCAAGTGTTCATTAGATATTCACGTATGGAGGGCACTTGGCAGTAAGACGGGAAAGCTGAACGAGTGGCCGATTCGACGTCGGCCTGTGTTTCGAGATTCACAAGTGCGTTCGAGATCGTCCGTGTAATAAGTGCGATTCCCAGACGCGATGACTGGACTCGACTGAGCTTGATATTGTGACCATGGCTCAGTTTTTTTTGGGATAATTATATTGAGGAAATAAGATCTTAATATATAAAATCCTTGCGTTACTGACTGACTGACAGACACGCTACAGCCGAAACTATTGGACGCAGGAAGCTGAAACTTGGCATGTATGTTCCTTGGGGACCGTAAGACCGGGTGCACTAAGAAGGGATTTCCCGAAATTCCCACGGGATCGGCCAAAACGGGTAAATTAAAAAAAATGCAGGCGTCGCTGCTGGTGTCCTCTAGTATTACAATATATTAGTAGCGTACCTGTTAAATGTACGTTGAATATTAAAAGCCTTTTAACAAGTGAACGAATAGCATAGTCAGTTCAATTAATTTAATTTTATAGTCAAAAACATAGTTTTTGAAAAGACTTTTAAGACTGAACTCCAATTTTAGAGCTACAATCCCGTCTGAAGATCCGTTTTAAAGTTCAGTATTTTCAAACCAGGATTACTGACTTTTAACGCACATGCTTTTTATTTCCATACATTTTTATCTTGATTGGTTCTATTTTTCATCATCATCAGCCTTTAACAGTCCACTGCTGGACTAGGCCTCTCCTTTGAAAGGAGGAATAGGCCTACTATACCACGCTGGCCAAACGGGTTGGTATAGAGTTTGTATCAAGTTTTCCTTCTCTTACAGTGCTGTTCTATGCATAATATGCTCCTTCTGTCGGCTCTTACGATACCCATGGGATGATATGAGGTGGTGACATTCCGTATTCTTAATCCGTCACCACACGGAGGGTTCTATTTTTACCCGAATTTTAAAGTTTCACAATTGCTGGACCAATCTTCATCTAACTCAATTGGTAGACACACTACTCACTCGAGTTATGAGCCATTGTTGTTTTTGTCTCTCCTCTAGCAGTGTCTCTGGATGTGAGATAATTTATGATGTTACAATAATATTCAGCCAGACCTCAAGTGTTGACAAGTACGGTAGGAACGTACCTACCTATGTTTGTATAAAGAATTATTATAATTTGTTCTCATTGATCTATACAAGCACTTTTTAATTCTGAAGTAGTATTTCAAGTGAAAGACAGGTACAAGCGCTTTGCTGATTGCCAAAACTAACACGTGATATAGCTATGGAAGTAATCAAGGGTAAATATAGATATTTTGACAAATTCCGTTACACTTAGGTCTAAATGTAGGTAGGTTATTGTAGTGTCGCATGTGCCTGTGGCATTTATCATTCTTTTTTAATTTTACCATCATGGGATAATATATATGTATATAATATCCTAACTTTATAGAATATCGCTTCTGTAGGTCAGACGGTTTCTCTGTTATAAAAAAGGCAGTCTACCTAGTGGTGATACCAACGGACTGCCATGCAGAGCGTATCGAGTTTGAATCCACGATGCGCACCAATGGCCTTTCGGAGTTATGTGCATATTGAATTGTTAATTGTAACTTGCTCCGTGCCTCGGAGAGCACGTTAAGCCGTCGGTCCCGGCGGTCATGAAGATCTTTAATAGTTGTATAGGGCGTCAGTACTTCTGAATAAAGTGATACTGGTCTAAACTATGTAATTTCGCTATCACTTCCGGTTGCGAAGGTCAGACAGGCAGACGCTCCGTGGAAAAGCTAATATGAGCCAAATCCGGTTAGACTAGTAAGCGGACCCCGGGTTGCCACTGAGATATAACTAGAAAAATGATGCTTTTTATTCACATATTTTTCATTCCGTGACGTATAAAAACGATACGTAAAATTATGAATACCTGCCATTATGTTGTTATACAGTATTAACCGCAATTTACGCCCCAATTCTGCAGGCGATAACTTTTGAAGAAGATTAGATATTGATAAAATAGTCCTAGGTTTGGGATGCTCATTCCTGTCCATAAATCAACTCCATGACCACCTATCAGATTATAATGTTTACAGAAACACCACAATTTATTGTACAACCAAACTTGATAACTTCTACCTACTCAATCCTAAGTATTCAGAAGCAACATACATTATCAAAAGCACCCGTTAACAAAATAATTAACCAGGGATTAATGCATAAACGTTAATTTACCGATGTTCACGGTAGCTAGGTCGCAGGGGCCACCATGTTATATATGACATTAATATCAGTCGCATCAGATTAGGAAGCTAACCCTTACATAACATATGGCGGTAAGGACAGCGACTAACATTTCTAAATATTAAGCCTATGTTTATGACTTAGAAAGTCGTATGTTTAACCCCGATAGACTGCTAGTCTGGTCGCTTTACTCCACCTAAGGTTACACCATAGCTAGTAGGAACTGAAGATGCATCGCGTATTATTTTTATGTTAGCATTTGGCTTCAGATAGCGAACCAATAGAATAATATAAAAATTGGGCAAGTGCGAGTCAGACTCTCGCACAAAAGGTTCCGTAGCATCATCTTAACACGTTCACTGTCCATGACCCACATGTGGGTCATTTTTGGTTGGCACAAGACGTCCGTGCCATACATGTGGGTCACTGCACTTTTAATACATAATGGGTTCTTACTTCGTGGAAATAAAAGAAACATACTAGTATTGTACATGGTTGTAGGAGCAATAGTGTAGGTAAAATAAAAAAGCAATGAGCCATCGATTTTTTTTTTAAATTTAGGACTTACAGAGAGGTCTGAAAATTTAATAAAATAATCAATGATGAATCATTTTATTTTAATGAGCTTCATTAAAAAATACAAGATACAGGGGTGTCTCGCAGACACGGCATTCTGTGTCTGTCTTTTTTTATTTTAGACGTGCATCAGCAACCAAACTACCTTCATCTTGAATTTTTTTGTTTTTTAATTTTTTAACATCCACTTGCACCTTGTTTGATAGATTCCGCTGTTCAGCTGCCTTTCTATTTTTATCAACTTGTGGACCTCTCTGGTAATTGGACTTCTTGTGATAAATGTAGATGATGATGTGGATGATGCAGGTGAAGATGATGCCAGTAAAATTCCACGTGACGGGCATGGTTCTGAAACTCCCAATAGGCGTTTTATAATTATCTCATGTCCCTTCAACAGTGGAAATCTGTTATTTGCCTTGATGTCCTTGTAAATAAGCACCGCATTTATAACTGCTATCAAAATAAGATCAGCTGCAAACTTCTTATACCAGACGCGTGTTTTACGATGGTGAGTTACAGCTAGCTAGCTGATTGGCTATATCTATACCCTTTTTGTTTCGATTATATTCCAAAACCACTTTGGGCTTCAGAATAGGTCTGAAGCCAATAGACATTTCGATCTCATGGTTATGGCATGTTGAAGGCATCAGCACGTCTCTGTTATCTCGCCATTTTATAAATCCTCTCTACCACAGACAAAGTATTTTTTATAACTTTTGACCTCTAACGTCCATGACACATAGGTGTGTCATTGAATTGTTAGCTTCTACGTCCGTGACATACATGTGGGTCACGCTGAAAATGGGGGTTACAAGCCCCCCCCCCCATACTTTTATGGCATTTTTAGACGTGAAGTGGAATAAATGCAATGACATCAGTACATAGGAACGAAAACTTAAATTGGACGTGAGAGCTTATTTCGATATTTTGGCTGGACAGTGAACGTGTTAATATATAAAATCATCTTAATAATAAAAAAAATCCTTGCGTTACTGACTGACAGACACGCTACAGCCGAAACTATTGGGCGCAGGAAGCTGAAATTTGGCACGTATGTTCCTTGGCGACCGTAGGGGTACACTAAGAAGGGATTTCCCGAAATTCCCACGGGATCGGCCAAAAGGGGTAAATTAAAAAAAATGCAGGCGTATTTCAGTGTTAGATAGCCCATTTATCGAGGAAGGCTATAGGCTATATAACATCACACTATGAGCCATGGGAGCGGGGCAGTAGCCTTAAATAACGCGAGTGTAACCGCGGGCTCATCTAGTAGAATAGTATAAAAAGGGACCTAATATCCGACATGTAGTATGACACTTATAATAAAATAGCTATTGCTCGCATTATCATAGTGCTTGCTTCAAAATAAGACAAATAAGATTAAATGAATTTTCAACCCCATTTGGATGTTAAAAAATCATTACTTAGGTATAGTGCATTTTTAACCACATCGGGATATTAAAAAATCATTCCTTACAGTGATTGTGATGATAGGTTAGAACAATTAATTTTACATGATTCTCACAGATTTCGCGTTTGTTCGTCACTATACGGAATAAGAGTTCGGTGTTGAGCGGTAGAAACGCCAATCTAGAAGATATTTCAGCGATGCAGCAGAGTTGTACCCAATGCTATACCTAAGAAGAACTTATAGGAAGTAGAGGCTTGCTGATTTCAGCATGAATGGGCCGGCTCGACCGGGGAAGTAATAATAAATTGTTCATATTATGTCACAAGACCAATCACCAAGCCGAAATCTACTCGTTGTGGACATCATGCCAAGTCATACTAACCAAAAATAAAAACTGGGAAACGATGCTTTTTAAGAAGACACATTTTTAAATGCGCAGTTAAAAGTGCGCACGTGCAATTTTCCAAAAACCTATTTATCCATGGGTGCATAGGACATCTTTAGTTTTCGTTAAGGGTCATTTTACACCCTATATATTTCGGTGAATGAGAGTGACTCTTTTCCTTTCCCTCATCCTGCTCCTCCTTTCTTTCCTTTCCCCAACGCAATGGCCGGCAACGCACTTGTGACTCCTCTGGTTTGCGGGTGTCCATGGGCGACGGTAATCGTTAACCATCAAGCGATCCGTCTGCTCGTTTGTCGTCTATTACATAAAAAGACGATTACTATAGATTCTGGATCATGTTACCTTACAACCGGGGTCCCAGTAGTACACTGGGACCCCGGAGAGTTGTGGGTTCGATTCCCACACGAGACAACAATTTCTGTGATCCACAGATTGTGGTTTCGAGGCTGGGTGTTCATTGTGTCCGTTGCTTGTATGTTTGTAAAGCCCCCGCGATACAGGATTTATTCTTAGTTCTTGGGGCGGGTGTTTATGCAACAAGAGATTCTATATTATAAGTACATACGCAACCAAATTTTTATATTATAGAGTCTTCTGATTGTAGACGAGTATAAAATGAGGCAGTCTACGACGTTTGTTGACAAGATGCTTTTTCACTGTTAATGACCGATTCTAAAATACGATCAAAATAGAAATCCAAAGCAGCACAAATAGGAAATCGCGGTTAAAAACTATCATACTCTAACAGCCATTTTCAATATTCGAACTATAGATAGATCTGTAGATTTTATATTCGTGTTTAACATATTTTGTATGGAGCTTACGTCAAAAACGAAACTAAAATCGACAAATCTATCTATAGTTCGAATATTGAATTCCGTAGTTTGTTTGTTTTTGTTTTTCGTGTGAGTGTGTGGCTAACTCTGGTGTCGGAGTTTTCAGACCGCCCGAAGGCCTCCGACATGGCCTAACGACCCTTATCTTTAGACAAGAGCCGGGACCGACAGCTTTACGTGCCCTCCGAAGCACGGTAACGCTCTGATGAAAATGCCACACACGGTCACCCATCCAAGTGGCAACCTGTGCAAGCGTTGCTTAACTTTGCCGATCTGTTACGAACGGCAAGCCAAGTCTCGCTATGAAAATCGCATCGAAGACTTTCTTACTTTCCCACATAAATAAACTGTCAGATGGACATACCAGAACCAGCATGACCAACAGCTACTGGTTATTACCTTGAATTCTGCCTGCACCCTTATACAACGTCACCGCAGATACATCGGCTAAGTTTATGTTATCACCAGAATATATCCGTTAGATAGCCCAACATTTACCATGTATACATACGATTATTGCTTTCCCGCCACTCCTGGTGGCTTCGGTCACCGGCTAACTCGTTAATTGAAAGCCATTAAGCTTATAAATGCGTCACAGTATTAGTTTATCTTCATTAAAATAGCGCTAACACCTATATCATGTGATAAACTCCGAGTGTGGGAGGCGAAATAATTAAGCAAACTGGCTTGTAATTGTGAATATGTTTCACGGAGAGCTCCAACTGTTACAGATATAGCTTTATATTTATACAATTTTATTGATATAATTATCTGCTTTATGTGCTAGGAATAAGAAAAATCCTGTGCCTGTTTTTCTTTGCATTAAAGTAGATTCAACTTCACATTATTAAATGTTTTATAGGTACATATTCAGATATCTACGAGCAGTACGTGAAGTATCTAATAAGAATAAATTTAAATAGACAAAATAAATACTGTTGTAGGCCAGAAGGTATGGCTATGCACCTATGTCGAAGTATGTATAGCTACCACTATATATAACGCATGTCCCGTCAGAAGCAAATGTTATTCTATATTCAAGGTTTTACAAAAAATATTATAAATTGAACATAGTGAATTTACTCACCGTAAGCTTTTAAAAATATACATTATAAATTGAACGTACGTACCTACCGATTTTCTCTAATAAAAAATTGTGTTTGCTGAATTTCAATTAGAAAAGAGTTCGGTAGTTTTATGTATTATCTTAGGGGAAAATTTTCCGACTAGTGCATAAAAATATTGCACATGTATAGGTACATAGAGAAACATGCAACAAAACATTTTTCAGGCCGCAGAATACTCGAAGAGTAACACATATTATTACCTACTTCATTGTTAACTAATGTCATCAAACACTTTTAATATCTGCAGCATTTACCACTGAGCTTATAAGCTCGGTTAAAAATATATTTTATCCTGCATGAAACAAGTTCGGTACCTGTGTGTAATTAGAAGCTACAAATTTTATTTCAAGTATCTATCTATCTTCTACCCACGAAGACGTTCATTCTGATTTTAGAGATCCTTTCTAGCGCAAAACTACGCTACGAAAAGAACTTTGATCCAAAGAACAATGCCCATTTCTGGCCCAGTTTGGAACTCATGAACAGCACAATAAAGTTTCAATTAGTTGTTGAAAAATCCATTTTATTTATAACTTAATTTATAGGCATTACTAAAGGTGTGCCAAGAAACTTATTCAATAAATAGGTTTAAAAAGATGTGTTAACGTCTAAATAGCCAACACGTAATAGATCAAAAGTTGCCAGTAAAGAAATCATAATATTAAATCGATTATCACTTCTTTTTTATCGATTTTGCATTTTCTCTACTCAAAATGATTTGAGTTAATAGCAAATCTCTACTTGGTCCTTAAACATTTAAAATGTGTATATTTTTAAGGTATATATGCGATTAACTACAAAGAAGTTCGATTTTGAACCAAATATATAGATAACCTATGTCCGAATTCCATATCGATTAATCAATATCATTTAAAAACTGTAAAATGGCAACACTTTTTTTACTCTTAAGTAAATGTCAATAATGTCATATTCAGTTTATTTTGTTTGTTACCTAATTGTTTTGCTCGTGCACATTGTGAATGCTTTTAATGTTTTTGGATCTTTTACGACTTCTGGCTTTTTCTTTCGGATTTCTACCCTTATCAAATGATTAACTCATTCCTTTCTACTCAAAACTACGAAATACTTTAACTGTCCTAATAAAAGTGGGTACACACCTAATGTTTTGTGAGCATATAAAAGTACTTCTTGTAATAAAACTATGAATGTGATGGACCTCTAATCAATCTCAAAATTCTAGTTTAACACTCTTTTATCGAATGCAATAACAACTACTACGATTTTTGACTGTCTGGGCCGGCGTCTCTAAGAAAAATGGGCATTGTTCTTTCAGTTTCAAGTCATCATCATCATCATCGCCCTAGCCTTATCCCGGTTGCATCCAAGGCTGACACGGCTTGGAGCCCGAGATCCGCTTACTGGTCTAACCAGATATGACAGCATATCAACTTTTCCACAGAGCGACGGCCGTCTGACCGCCGCAACCCAAAGGGGTAGCGATATTCCATGGTTTAGACCAGTATCAGTTTGAGGGTACTGACTCCCCGTAACGACTGTCAAAGATCTTCATGACGGCCGGGACCGACGGTTTAACGTGCTCTCCGAGGCACGGGGCAAGCGATAATTAACAATTTAATACGCACTTAACTTCGAAAAGTCATTGGTGCGTGCCGTGGATACGAACCCGATACCCCCTGCATGGCAATCCGTTGGTATCTTCTATAGGCTATCGCTGCCAGTTTTAAGTAATGATTATAAATCTTGATAGATGAATCAGACCGATATTATTTTATAAATTTAGATTCTCAACTAACCCGAGGATAGCTAGCTTAAATTCTTAGATCGATTTAATAAATTCTTCAGATAACTAGACTAAAAAACAGAGCCTTATACTTCATGACCGTCATGAATATAGAAAGAAGAGAGGTAGATGAAAACTATGATTATTTATAGCTAATCAATTTGTATTATGTATTTGCCTTGGATTTATATTAGTGTTCTACGTAGAAAGGAACTTATAATAAATACCTTCATAAATAGAGGTTATCTTTATGGCAGTTGGGTATTTTTTTAAGACAACTTCTGAACTAGGCATAAATACTGTATCGCGGGAGACTCAACAAACAACGGACCCAATAAACTATTCAATAAATAAAAAATATAATTTAAGCAAGCTAATAAATACCTCGGTCTTACTTGTTATTTGTTTGTTGTTTTTCGTGTGAGTGTGTGGCCAACTCTGGTGTCGAAGGTTTCAGACCGCCCGAAAGCCTCCGACATGATCTAACGATCCTTATCCTTAGACAAGAATCGGGACCGACAGTTTTACGTGCCCGAAGTACGGTAGCGCTCAGATGTAAATGCCACACACGGTCACCCATCCAAGTGGTGACCTGTGCAAGCGTTGCTTAACGTTGCCGATCTGTTACGAACAGCAAGCCAAGTCTCACTATGCGCGCTACACGGTCTTCTAAAGAAGAAAGAAAATCAATTCGTTTAACAACTTTCCCGCGCATCTGCCTTTCATGTATCTATAGACAATAAAAAATATTTTATCTATGGTATGTACTTGATACAGAGCGAGCCTCGCCCATCATCCAAGTCACAGGTCGACTGCCCACGCACACTATTGCAATACTACGTAACTGTGATGCGTTGGAAAATTGTTAAAGCTAAATTGTAAGCTGTATATCAAAGCTTTGTCGTAGAAATTTTAAGTTTGAAGACAATCATTGCATATTCAGTTGTAGAGTTTGTAGATCTACTGACATTTTTGTAAGTAAAATATGTTTAAAAAATATCTTGCATTCTTTACATCTGCTTGTAAATTTCTGTTGTTTTAATTCAGTGAGAAACTAAGTAGACCAGGGTAGATAATTTTTGAACCTGTTTGTTATATTCTCTTCCTTCTCCAATGGATTTCATCCTACTATAATTTTGATTAACTTTTTACCATTTTCTAACGTATTTGCCAGTGCATATATGTTAGAAAATGGTAAAAAGTGAAACAAAATTATAAAGCGCTTTGAAATTAAACTACAGTTTACGGATTTTATCGCGTTATATTGGTTTCACTGGTTATTAGTTATTACATTTAAACCGAATGATCTAGAAACTACATTTTTATAACTAGCCGACGATTCGAATTCTTTACAGGATTCATGTTCACGGCAGACTGAGGTGATATTTGTCTTTGTCTTGAATTTAAAAGTTATCTCGAAGTACCCGAACATTTTTCAACTATTGGTGTTACTATACTATCTACGCAGAATGTGCTCACTGTGTCTTGATGTCTGACTTTGTCCTTCTTGGGTTTCATTAGCCTGATAACAGGGTCCCAAGCTGGAGGAACATTCCAACCATCTTCTCTATTGAAATTAGGATGTTTTTTCATTTCAATAGCTTCACGTATCATTGTTGAAATAAAGCGGTGTTCTTTTGCGAGTATCTGTGGTTTATCAAATCGCAGGTAATGGTTGGTTCCTTGTTCAACATGTTCACACACAGCAGACTTCGTCGAGCGTTTATGTTTAATGTCAGCTACATATATGTTCCTTTAGTCGAATGCCTATGCTTCTCTTGGTTTGTCCAATGTATGAGAGCCCACACTCACAGTCTATCTTGTAAACCCCAGCCTCTTGTAAGGGTAACTGACTCTTGACAGATGATAATAATTGGCTTTGGCATTTTTCTGAAAAGGACAGCTACTATTTCTTTTTTATTTATTTTTTAAATTTATACAAAAAGCGAAGGTTAACTTGTCTATAAGTAGGTTTTCATATTTTACTTGAATTCATTAGGCGTTAATTATGCAGATAAACCTTCCCCAGGAATTACACTATCTATTACTGAAATCTGTACAAAAACCCGTTCCGTAGTTTTTGAATTTATCGTGTTTATATAGACAAGAAGAAAATGGGACTTAATTTTTTTATACGTTTAGAGGCTACTGAAGTACTTTCTTTGTAATTTAGGTATTACAGATCGGTACTAGGTACTCAAGGTACTGGATTGCGTATTGCTGCGTTAGTAGGTATATACAGCAACAAAATTATAAACTTTTTAAAATTATGATTCAGGAAAGGTTTATTTGTCTAAATAAATCTTTCCCAAATCATAAATTCTATCGAAAGTTTTCCAGATTGATGAAGAGTCTGTTAATATTTGTTTAGGAATATGCTTTTTTTGTTTGACGCATGATGGAAACCAAACTATTTACGGGCTCACCCCCCCAGGCTGGGCCCCTAAAGGGGCTCAACCTAGGGAGAGCCGGGACTTCCCACTAAAACCACCATGGTGTTCCTCTATCCCATTGAATGGCGGGGTCACGGGAACTACGTTAGCATTACTACTGCCAACCCGCCTGAGCTGATCCGCAGAGGCGGGCCGCGTCCCTCACATACATCCATCTGCATCCATCATACTTGCCCTCGTACATCCTCTTTCATACTACGAGCGGAAAAGAACGACGTAGTCTTCTAACGCTATGTGCGCCTCTGCACGTGAAACTTGTGCCGCCTCTCGGGCCTCGCGGACGGCGGGCGGGCCAACAGGCCCGCCGCCCGCAGGCGTGTGTTCACGGTGGCCGGAGATCGTTGAGCACCTTCCGGCGACGACGCCCGGTTCTGCGGGTGGAGACAGATCGCATGTACTCCCTATCCCGCTCCGCCGGGACGCCGCCGCCTCCTTTTGTGCGACGGTGATGTCGATCAAGGAGGCGGCGGCGTCCCAACACATCTCGCTCCGGAGCATGGAGCGATTCAAGGTCCGAACGAGAGATCGACCACTCCTATCGCCGCGACTAGGTCACGGCGCTGCGATGTCCAAGCAGAGCATTCCGCCAAGGTGTGCAGCGCCGTTTCCTCTACTGGGTCACGGCGATCTCCGTAGTGGTGACATCCAGGCGTCTCCTCCCGGCCAATGCGGTGCAGGAACCGGCCGAAACAACCATGGCCAGTTATCACATGTGTCAACCGGAAGGTGAGGGTGCCGTGTCGTCTCTCCAGCCACTCGTCGAGTACGGGCCTCCCTGCCTCGATGCTGCGAGGCCCCGCGCTGAGGTGCTTGATTCGCTGTCGCCATTCCACCACTAGGACCTGTCGGAGTTCCATCTTCCGCGCCTCAATCTCGCGAGGTGCGGTTTCTCCGCATATTGACCGTGCAGACATCTGGCGAGGAGAGTGGCGGCTTCGAAAGAGACCGTGCATTAGCCACAAATTATCCTCGCGTCCATGGAGCGCTGCGGTGCGCGAAGCGCCCGAACGTTGCGGGCCGTCAGGTTCTCAGCCCAGATGGGACACCAGTATAAGGCCATCGACCGCACGACTCCCTCATAGAGCCTCCGGCATAAGGCGTTCGGCCCCCCTAGGTTTGGTAGCAGCCTCAACAACGCGGCCGCCGCCCCCAGGAGTCTAGGTGCCAAACGCTCAAAAAGTACTTCCGTATCTGCCAGCACCTTAAAACAATGTATAATAAATTAAAGCAAATGTTAATTATACAGAACCTTCATGAAATATTCATACTAGACACGTAAATTTAACTTAAACAATATAGTGTGGCACTGGCATGTTCATTTACATTCTTATTCCATCGGATGGACTGATGCCACCGGTTCCTGACCTCGACGCAGATAAATAAAATGGTATAAATCACAATACCGTAATGTTTTCGCGCGAATGGGTGCGGCTGTCACATTACACCACCAAATCACCAATAACAGACGCTAAATCGCCGTATTAGTTCCTGAATGTGTGACAAGGTGGCGGTGTTTTTGTTTTTTTTTTAATAATAGATGACAAATGAACGCACGGTAAGCAGCCAACGCACAGGTGTTTCATGTTTTTTTTTAGAACAGAGTAAATTGAGGCGAATAAAATTAATTTCGTGATCATTGTCAATCTTAATGTTAAGATTGTTTTGTTCATTGGCATCTGTGTGAAATATCTACATAATATTATAATGTGATTCTATTTATTAATCTGTATACAGGTGTTGGTATGTCTTTGCAAAATATTTTAGTAATAGATATTATACTTATTCACCTAAAATTGAAACAGTTTGCGATAATATGTCTTATATTATCGCATCGCTATACTACCCTATTTTCATTAAATTTTACTTCGAAAATGAAACAGAATAAACTGTTGAAAGGTGCAGAATAAGACTGCACGGTAGTTACGTGTGCTTGTATGTGTTAGGAAACTGCAATGCGAGCTCGCTGCGATCAGTTGATCGACGGCGGCGGTCAATATCCTGAACTGATTTTTAAAATGAATGATTATGAAAATAAAAAGTTTTCTTGACTTAGTTTTTCATGTATTTGTATTCAGTTATAGTAGTATATTCACCCCTGAAAATATTTTGCAAATGCATGTCAACAACCGGTATTATTAGATATGTATAATGATCACATAGGTAAAGGTACCTTACCTACCTATGTGATCATTATACAGCATAGGTTCAGCACCTTTTTTTATTATGTGAACTGACTTATTAGCTAGCTAGCATTCATTAGGATATTATTATCTGAACTGACTTATTAGCCAATACTGTCACTTAACTTTATCATAAAAAGTAGGTATATCAATTTTACTGAAAATTGTGATGCTGTTTTTTACCAACCAAGTTATTAATTGCAACCTGATCACAACAAAACACGGCAAGAACCGAGGGCGGATCCAGAGGAGGAGACTAAGCGCGGGCTTAGGAGGGTATGTTTTTTTATATTTTATAGGTACCTTTTTAGGGTTCCGTACCTAAAAGGTAAAAAACGGGACCCTATTACTAAGCCTCCGCTGTCTGTCTGTCTGCCTGTCTGTCTGTCTGTCTGTCCGTCTGTCTGTCACCAGGCTGTATCTCATAAACCGTGATAGCTAGAAAGCTGAAATTTTCACAAATTATGTATTTCGGTTGCCGCTATAACAACAAATACGAAAAATAAAAATATTAAGAAAAGTAATGAAAATATTAAGGGGGGGTCCCATACAATAAACGTGTTCTTTTTTGTATTTTTTGCTCAAAATTACTAACGGTAACACAATTACAATTTTCACAGAATATGTAGTTGTATATTACCTTTCAAAATAAATAATTAAATTTGAAAAAGTAAATAATAAAGGGGGGCTCCCATACATCAAACGTAAATTTTTAACAATTTGTTACTAGATCTTAATAAACAGGTTAAAACTTTAAAAGTATTTAAATATACATACAACAAACGTGATTTTATTTTATAGTTGATGGTACGGAACCCTTCGTGCGCGAGTCCGACTCGCACTTGCCAATTTTTTTAATAATAAACGTAGAAGGCTAGACTTATTAGGACGGAATATTCACGTACCTACATACATACTGTAATGTTGGGGATTTGGATACTAAATAACTAGACAACCACTTAGTTAAAAGTCGTATATTATAATGAATAAAGAATTATAAAATAATGCGCATTACGGTAAACTACAAACTAAGCATATTATTTGATACTTACTTATTAACTAAAGGAGTATACATATTACGTATTCTGTTATAAAAGAACTTACACACTAATATTATTATATAGTCATACACTTCACCTCCCAGGGCATATAAAAAAAAAATATCGACAAATATATTTTTTTTTTTACACTACACGATAACATTATCATTTTATTTTAACGAAAAACAATGATAACACACATGTAAAGGTTTTAAACCGAAAAATCTACTACTAAAATTATCTAATTTATGAAAACTCATACCTAATTTATTTAACTATATGATAATCATCTATCTAACTGCAGTTATACAATGATATTTATTATACTAAGATCATCATTAATATTATATGTAAAGATAAACTATTGATAGAACGCCCTAGTCCTATTCTTATGTACTAATTCTATTTTATTATTCTTACATATTTTAACATTACTACCTAAATCTTCTATTACTTTGTAGGGACCATCAAATATTGCATCTAATTTTCGACCTGTTTCATTCTTCAACAACACTAAATCGTCTTTTTCGTATTTAATAGGATTAATAGATCTATCATACAAACATTTACGTTTTTGTTTATGACAAAGTAATTTTTCCTTTGCATCGGCATGGGCTAATTGTAACCTATATTTGAGTTGTAATGGATAGTCATCACTATTGTATAATGGCTCTACTGTTTCTTTAATTCTATTAGGTATTCTACAAAGTTTACCGAAAACAAGTTCGTATGGCGTATAATTTGTTTCGGAATGGACTGTGTTGTTAAAACTAAAACACCAAAACGGTAGCCAATAACTCCAAGTGTCGGTATGATTTTCACATTGGATCCTTAAAAATGCACCCAAGGTTTTGTGCGCATTTTCAAGAGCTCCTATGGACTGGTGGTGGTAAGCTGTAGAAGATAATTTATCAATGTTAAGAATTTTGCAAACCTGTTCCATGGTAGAAGAGATGAACTCAGTGCCTCGGTCTGTTGCTATTGTCCCAGGAATGCCGAACCTTAATATAAACTCTCTAACAAATGCATCTGCAATGGACACAGTTTCCTTATTTTTAAGAGGAATAGCTTGGACAAATTTTGTCAGCTCACACTGCATGGTCAGTATGTAACAATTACCATCGATGTCCCTATCTAAAGGTCCAACTACATCTAAGTAAATTTTATCAAATGCCGATGAAGCCGTTGTGGTTATTTCCATCGGTTCTTTTGTATATCTAAAATATTTAGATTTTTGACATTGTTTACATTTTTTGACAAATTCTTGGACGTCCCTCTCAATACTTGGCCAATAATACCGTTGTTTAATAGTATTCACCATTCTGCGCACCCCAGCATGACCACTGGATGGCAGTATATGGAAGTCATTTAAAATAATAGTCTTTTCATTGTCGTCATTAATTCTCTTCATTCCTCGTAATACACAAATTCGTGGTCCGGACCAATGTGTGAGAGACGATACTTCATCACACAAATTCTTTACAAAGTCTATATTATCTTCATTTTTTATGATACACACTTCATTTATACCTATTTTCTCACAAAATAATCTTAATTTTTGCGCAAATTCGGCTCGCGAGAAATGCGCCTTAAAATCAAGATTTATAAATAACGTTTTCTTATTTCGAACAAACGCAAAACATTCTAATTCTTGGTTTATCATATTGCTATCTCTAAATCTTTTTAATTCATTTCCTTCAATCAAACACATTTCCACTGTTTCACACGGTTTTCTTAATATATCCACAACTCTCGGTTGATCAGGCCTCGAGTCAGGGGATTTACTAAGATCCGTTTTCTTATCATTCTTTCTACTTTCATCCATATCGTTCAATCTCTTCTTTTGAGCTCGCGTCAAGACAGCTACAACTTGCTCATGCATACTTTTTAGGTCATCAGAAGTTAAAGAAATTCTAGATAAAGCATCCGCTGCCACATTTTCTTTCCCTTTCACATATACAATTTTGAAGTCATACTCTTCTAGAGTTAACCTAAATTTAAGAAGCCTACTTGACGGGTCTTTAATTCCAAAAAGGTAAACTAACGGTTTGTGATCTGTCATAATAGTAAATTTTCGCCCATATAGGTATGGCCTAAAATATTTAACAGACCATACAATTGCCAAAAGTTCTTTCTGAATAGTAGGGTAGTTCTTTTCTGCCTTATTTAATGGTCTACTTGCGTAGGCTACTGGTCTAAGATCTTTGTTACACAATACTGATCCAATCGCAATACCTGAAGCGTCTGTTTGTAAAATGAACTCATTGCTCTCATCAAAATCAGGATATTGTAGAACTGGCGAAGAAGTTAAAGCGTTTTTTAGAAATTCAAATGCATTTTCACATTCTTCTGACCAAATAAATATTTCATTTTTCCTACATAATTTATTAAGAGGCATTGCTATTTCTGAAAAAGATTTTATAAATCTACGGTAATAATTGCAAAAAGCTACGAAACGTTTAACTTCTTCAACATTTCTAGGAGTAGGATAATTCTTTAGTACTTTTGTTTTCTCTGGATCCGGTAAAACACCCTTTTCAGAAACAACATGTCCTAAATACAGTATTTCTTTTCTTAAAAATTCACATTTTTGCGGATTTAACTTTAAATTAACTTTTCTTAAGCGCTCCATGACACTAATTAGGTTTTTATTATGAGATAAAAGGCTTCTCCCTATTACAATTAAATCGTCCTGATAAATGAGACATTTGTCATATGTCAAGCCAGACATAGCTACAGACATCATACGGCTAAAAGAATTTGGGCTTATCTTAAGTCCCATCGGTAAGCGCTTCATTTGATATTGGCCTGTACTTGTAGAAAACGCAGTTAATTTACGGCTAGCTGGTTCCAATTTCACCTGAAAGTACCCTTGGTGAAGGTCAAGGTGACTAAAATAAACTGCTCCCGAAAGAGAATCTAATATTTCATTTATGTTAGGAAGTGGAAATTTATCATCACAAATCATTTCGTTTACTTTTCTGTAGTCCACGACTAAACGCCATTTCTTTTCAGTGCTTTCACTACTTCGCTTTGGTACTAATAAAATTGGACTAGACCATTCACTGTTCGACTTTTCTATAATATCATTCTCTAACATTTTATTTATTTGCTTAGCTATTTCTGGTTTTAATGTCTGCGGTAATCTGTAAGGTTTAGTGTATATAGGAGTACAATTTGGTTTTACGGCTATTGATTGCTCATAAATATTAGTAGTTGACAATTTATCCCCTTCTACATAAAAAACATCTGCATATTTAGTACATATTTTTTCTATAGATTCCTTCTCTTCTTCATTAAGGTAATTTAACTTTAATTCAGATAATAATGTATTTACTCTCGATACATCGACTTTATTGTCTTGAAATTGGCAAATATCATAGTCACACAAGGATTGTAAAGTAGGAGTAAAAGACGGTAAAGTTATATCCCTTTCACTAACATTAAGAATTTTTACAGGAAGCCTATTATTTTTTACTTTTGCTATCGAATTTGCTAAAAATACATCCGTCATAAGCTCTTGTCCACACACAAGTACTTCATCACTATTTGGTTTGCTAACGTAAATAAAATGTACGGACTCTGAACGTGCTGGAATAGTTAATGTATTCTTAAGTCTCTCTTGATCATCAACAACATTAAAATTATATGTTTTTCCTAAATTACTAAGCGTTAAAATATTTGAATTTAAATTAATATTAGCTTGAAACTTGCTTAAGAAATCTAAACCAATTATTCCATCTGCTTTTAGTGGTAACGAATCAAAGATAAGAAATTCATGCTGAAATATTTGATTATTATGTTTAAGATTTAAATTTACAGAACCTTGAGAACACTGCTGACCACCTATTCCATTAATCAGTGTGTGATTTTTTCTAACAATAACGTTTCTTGGTAAACTGTCACTTTTAACTATAGATAATGAAGCACCTGTATCTACGAGCCAATAGTACTTAATATGATTAATGTAAAATGCGATATATTTAGCATTTCCTTGACATGATAATATAAAATGTTTAAGCTCGAAAAAACTGGTTCTTATTACATGTTTCAGTAATAGGTTTATTGTCACTAATAGTTTGCTCTACAGGAAACGCATTTTGTCCACGTCTGGTATTCCTAAAATATCTCGACCCTCTGGACCCACGCTGGTTCACCGACAACGGGCGGAAATTTCCTTTAAAATTATTATTTCGCCATAATTGTCCATTATTATAGCTATTATTATGCTGCTGACCACGACAGTAATTATTGTAATATTGACCACGATTGTAATTATTATAGTATTGACCACGAAAATGACCTCTTTGACGCTGATGCCCTTGAAAATCAGTCATTCTTTGCGAACTGTGTCCCTGCTTAGATACATGTAAAATGTTACCTGATGATGACCGAAAGGAGGTGCTCTCTTCGTCTTTTGCAGCTTGTATGGCATCCTTCAGGTTGGAGTAGTTTCGGGCAGAAATAATTGTACTCAGCTTCGAGCTGCGCAAACCATCTGAAAACCGTTTTATTGCGAGCTTTTCATTAATCTGCTTTAATACTTTAAAATTATCCGGGTTACCGTCGGCTTGAGAGATAGTTAAGTCCGTTAACAAGTTCTCGATCTCAGTGCCATACACATCAATTGTCCTTGAACCCTGTTGAGCGTTTTGCAATTGGGATTGAACCGCTATAAAAGACTTTTTTGGTAAAAGATATTGTCTCAAGTCTGTAATTAACTCTTTAACGGTCTTGTATGTGCTAGATAAACGCAACTTTGCATTTTCAGACAGTCTATTTTTAAGTACAAAAGTAATTAACAAGGCCTCACCTTTTGAGTCGAGCATACCGGCGTACATCTCGATGGAGTCTATTAGCCGTTTGGTCGTCTCATCAACACCGTCCAATACTGGAATCAAACTACACGCCACTTTTAGGTCAAACTCCATTTTTACTATTCTTTCAGGTCTCACACATAAACTATTAATTTCTTTATATATCGTATTAATATTTTGAAATATATCTAATGCCGATTTTAATGTACTATCCTTTTTATTTTCCAATAACGATAATATTCGACTACATTTATCTAAAATATATTTGGATTCATTTAATTTAGTCTCTATAACTTGTCCTTTGTATCTACTCTGTCCCTTTTTTATCAAATATTTTCTAATATCTACCAAATTATTATAATATTCAATTAAACTATCAATCATAGTCTAAAAATAATACGACTTATAATTATTAACTTAACATAAAATCTATAACATTATTGCGACACGATATACAACACTTTGCTACGTTGCATTTTTAGCATGCAGTACCTATCGCCAGTGCACAATTCTAGCGCGTTTAATTTATAAAGTAATGAAATATGATATTGTCACTCGCGTCGTAACCACCATTTTTCACGTTATCTGGATGGTTATCTACATATTATCAGATGTTGTACCTTCAACTCGTCCTCGGATGGATGCCCGAATACGTTGCATTGCGTTGAGACCAATTTCGTCTTGTATCCAGCGGCGATGGCAACTTCTATACAATCGTAGGAGAAAGTAGATTATCAAACCAGTCAATATTGCGAGGATGACCAGGGTGACGATACTTAGGCGCTCCACGTGGCCTCCGATGTCCTTGAGCACGGCGTCATTGTTACCAGCCGCGTTTTGGTTGATGAAAACATCTTCTTTTTCCACCGTGGAACGACACATGTTCCATACGAGTATGTATATGTAGGTACGTGTTGCGATACTATATATTCAAGGTACTTATACTGAAAGAGCCCCTTGGCAGACCAGACTGCAGAGGCAGGGTCGCCATGTAATGTTGGGGATTTGGATACTAAATAACTAGACAACCACTTAGTTAAAAGTCGTATATTATAATGAATAAAGAATTATAAAATAATGCGCATTACGGTAAACTACAAACTAAGCATATTATTTGATACTTACTTATTAACTAAAGGAGTATACATATTACGTATTCTGTTATAAAAGAACTTACACACTAATATTATTATATAGTCATACACTTCAATGTACGACGATGTATCACTTTGCAGACAGGCAACGATGCCTTAATCCAAACAGCGTCTGCAGGTGCTAGGTTTATAAATCTAAAGGACGAGCCCATTGCTCCTACTTGCCTCACTGTGAGATGTTACGCAAGTATTTTTACGATACCACTAGAAAATACCTTTAGCAGTTTATACATATTACGGAACACACATGTTCTCTTAACACGTGTTTCTAAGAACTTCTTGGAGGATTCGCAAGTCGACCACTATTTGCATTTATGATAAGTATGTAATCTATTTGACACAAATAGTTACGTTAGAACGCTGTATTCTAAGGCTACAGTCACGTGCTAAGATTATAGAGATGTTACACTGCAGAAAATAAGTTTAAATGATCCGCCTGCCATGGAAAGACTTTTCCAGTACATGATAAACGTAAAGGTTGTATTGTCCATAGAGGCACTTCTGTAGACTTCTCTAATAGAAGCGGTGTAAATACTGACAAAGATGCAATGCTGCAATGATAACGTAGCTAAATAACAAGGATCTTTCTAAGACTGATATGTCACCGATCTCTAGAACAGCCATGCTGTTGGCAACACCAACATTAAGTTTTGTCTTTTTTACGTGTGTCAACTCGGTTGGATTTGTTTCCCCTTCCGCTCTCATGTCTTGCGCAATGTAGCATGGTTTCTTGTGTGCTCATAAATAAAATACAATAATTATTGTGACAGTGCAAAGTGGTGTTTTATTTTTACTCGAAGAAATCCTACAGTCCACTAGGAACATCTACACAAATATTAACACTTGTAGTCGGCTACACATGCCAGGTAGGTCATTATGGACAGAATCAGCATCGATGAGAGATAAATGGTCGCTGAAAGCATACCATTGTGTGAAATTGAAATGGATTAATTCAACAACGCTATCACGAAAGTAGCCTTTATTTCCTAACTGCAATAAAACGAACTGCATTGTCCGTTTCATCAAGTGAAAGCTCAGGCAGGCAGGAAACTCGTGTCAGAAAATATCAGATACTAATTGGAAATTTTAATAAACAATAAATTATGTATTGAGTACCAAAATAATTCCACATAGATCATTGAGTTCTCCTAGTAGTTCAGTAAAGTAACAGCTTCAATAATTTAACCCATTAACGTCAAACATCTCAAGTGAGGGCTACCGTTTCCGCCTATTATTTGAGCAAACAAAACAGCTTCATTAGCTGTTAAGCCGTAGGTTAATAAACCTTAGAAATCATACGTCACACCCAACGTTTAATATTAACTATTCATGTTAAGTCCATGTTTTAAGCAAATACCCGATCTCCGACGCTCATTAGGTGCACACTTCCTCAATTAACAACTGTCTATACAATACTAGAACATAATTACAACTGCAGTAAACTTGTTCGACAAACAGCACACACCCGTTTGGAGCCACCATTTATAATAACATCTTCTAAGAAACCTTTAGGTGGTCGCAAACATTAGCTTTGTTTGAGCGCCAATTTGGACTGGCCAAGCTTTCATTCTTCACCAACTTTACAACTACATAAAACACTCGAAATGGAACCTTATTACTTCTAGCATAAAGATAAGTATGATCTTAATAGAAAGCAGCACTCATGGTCTTAAATTTTAATTGCGAAACACAGCGGACCCACACGTCTTGTGTATTCGCAAATGTGTTAATTCAAAGCATTGCAGTATGCTTTTAATGTGCACTTATATGGCGTGCACATTCCTTAGCACTTACTTTTGTGATAAATACCTATTTTTATTACGAATACAAAGCGCAACGTGAGTCAGTTTATATTGCCTATATGAATTTTCAATGTATTTACAACAACCTTAGGTAGTTTTTACACTATTCACTTAGTACCTACATTGAAAGTTACAGTTGCATTTGTAAGAGAATTCAATTTTATTTTCTAAATGTCATTATTTGTTTTGTTATTGTGAAATGAAATCCAAGTTTCTGGGATCGCACCACTTGTCCGTGGACACCATCTTGGAAAAAGGGGTGCAGTTTCTTAGAGTTATATGACCATCTAACTATGTAGGTACTTGTCTAAATAAAGTAAAAAAATAAATACTCTACAATTTTGGTCGGAAACTTTCAGTCTTGGTACCAAAATTAAAAAGTTTAAACAAAGAATTTTTAGCAAATTTCCACGATTTTCTATAGAATATTAAGTGTAAAATGTATGTATTTTGGATTTTGTGGACACCACGCATGTTTTTACTCTTGTCATTGCAGTATGTACATAACATATTCTTAGATTTCAGGTAGGTAATAATCTTCTGTAATCCAATATCCCGCAGTGTCTCAAGACGAAAGTCTTTGACCAGTGTGTGTTGCCAGTGATGATCTACGGCGCTGAGACGTGGTCGCTAACTATGGGCCTTATCCGAAAGCTCGGAGTCACTCAGAGGGCGATGGACAGAGCTATGCTAGGAGTTGCCCTGCGAGATCGAATCAGAAATGAGGAGGTCCGCAGGAGAACCAAAGTTAAAGACATAGCTCTCCGAATAGCCAGGCTGAAGTGGCAACGGGCAGGTCACATAGCTTGCAGAACCGATGGCCGTTGGGGCAGGCGGGTTCTAGAGTGGCCGACGCAGCGGGGTAGGCCTCCTGCAAGATGGACCGACGATCTGGTTAAGATCGCGGGAAGCGGTTGGATGCGGGCGGCTCAAAGTGTGGAGAACCTTGGGGGAGGCCTATATCCAGCAGTAGACGTCTCTATACTGACATGACGAATAATCTTCTGATTTAATACAAATGATTTATCACATCTTGTTAAATGATATCTCGTACCTACATATTTGTCTACGACTGTACCTACTAACTGCGAGAATGCGCTCTAGATTGTACCTATGTCTTGCCATGGTGTAGAGTAGATACCTAATAACGATTGAACATGTTTAATTCTGACACTCAAATTGAAATCGGAATTCATCCACTTTTTTATTTTTACTAGATTTTTTACCTGACTAACGCGATGCCAAAGGAAAGTGTAAGGCTACGGCTCTACCTTGACAATTGTTGTGCCAACGCATTTCTAGATTTCGAATTTCGATCTGAATTATTATCTTGTTTCGTCCTTTTCAGGCCCCCTTTTAAGTAGTCTGGTTTAGTTTTTAAACTTGTTTTTTTTTTTTTTTGCATTGTAATATAGTAGCGTCACTGAAGCTCACTTAGCGAATTCCAAAATACCCAAAAAATATATTTAAGCCGACATTGACCAAGCCTTTACCTACCTAATAACAATTTTAATATTGCTCCATCATCAGGCCCGTACCTATGTATATAGACTGCCCTACTACTGGGCACGGGCCTCTTCTCACTATGAGAAGGGCAAGGTTTAAACAAAACTAATGATAAAATATTTTGACCAAGATCTAGAGTTTGGGAAGTTAGGGATCTAGAACTAGGGAATCATGGCTTAACATGAGATCTCATTGTGATGAAGTGTGACAGTGAAGCCGGTCTTTACATCTTGACTATATTTTACATACTTACCTACCTAAATCTTTTTGGTGGGATTTCACTTCTCCTTATATGTCACTTAATACATTTTTTGGATAGTAGCTACATAAGTATGTGTCGCATCTACACATAATAAAACAAAAAAACAATTGGCTTATAAATCAATTAGTAAACTAATAAAATAACATATCACACTCATTTACACCGCGCTTACACCATTCAAGAATAAAAACTAAAGATAGATTGAAGAAAGAAAGAAGATTAAAGAAGAAAGCCAGATGCCCAGACCCCATGAAACTGAAATCTGCCACCCTGACCCCATGGGCAGATTTCAGTTTCTTGCTCAACCTGCACACAAATAGGATACACCATGGGAAAGACCTTTGGAACAGTCACCCTGATTTGGTCAAATACAGCCAGCGATGATGACTGATGAGCAATACCTCTATGTAGGTAAATACTGCAAGTTGTACCAACCCAACCTAAGTGATATTTAGGTTTCAAATGGTACTGACGTCACACAAGTTAAGTCCAAGAAGTACATAACCAAGCCAGAAATGAGAGCAGTATTCCAAAACGGGTCTTGCCTAGCGTATCATCATCATCATCAAACCAATAACAACCTATATAATCTGAAGTACGACCGTTATTAAAGACTTGAATACGACACTAATGCGCATAATCATGTGCCCGGTTGCAAAATTGAGGCGGCAGAGAGATGGCATGTAGCCTAACAATAATCGCACAACGTGAAACAGTATTGAACAATTTGTGATGTCAAATCGTATGGTCAACAAGTTAAGCCCGCACGTGCCTGTTGATTTACCTAAGAGGTGTAAACGGTTCTTCGGGTTACCTACAACAAGTGCGCCACCGTAACTGAACTGTGGAACTGTGTGTATGCATCACAGCTATTCACATTAGATTGTTTAGTCTTTGAGAGTTCATGCATGTCCTTATCTCGGGCAAAACTGCTGGTCGTCGTCCATTAGGCCGTCTAACCACTATACGTAGGTAACCGATAAGAAAGCTACTCTAAACAAGGTCTATTAACACAACGGTTTTTTTTTTTAATTGTGATAAGCATAGGTATAAGTTGTAATACGTAAGTACATCATTCACGAACGAGCACACATGAGTCGCATCTAGAACCCTATTTTAGCCAGCAATTCATCATGCCTTAAACTTATCCTGAAAAGGCATTACTGGGTACGGCGCAGAGAGTCAGGGGCAACCAAAACTAAAGGTGAAACATACCATTGATAAGAACTCCAATAATCTTTGATTAATATTCCCGAAGTAATATAATTATCTATATTTAACCTCAATACGAAAAGGAACAACACCTGTCTGCGAATTATGGCTGTGCGTGGATAGGAAATTACCGACGTACTATTATGACCAGTGGGTGGATAAACGTAGTGCAAACGGGATTGTCGAAACCGCGCGTTGGAACACTCAATCGTATAATGTGTTGAAGGATACCTATAATTTCATAATGAATGGGTAAGAAAGAACACATTGACTACCGATAAACCAGACACATTAACAAAGCGTTGTGGATAGCTACGCTATTTACTATCTATCTAGCTGCTATATATGGTAGATATAAATTCATAAATGCCTTGTTCATGAAGCTCTATTATTGGTGATCTATGCTATCGATGTCCGCCCTAGTAACAGTGCAATACATTTTCTACAAGATACGATAGATGAAACATCGGCACAATTCTGTGAGTTCCGTAGACAGAATATAAATTAGGTACGTGTCATGTTGTATACTATCGCATCCTAAATGCACGGCATTAGAACAAAGTAAGTAGGTACCTATAGCTGGATCTGAGCAGTGTCAGCCTTCTAGAAACGTGTCCGATCACAGTGTTGCGAAGAAATTCTACGATGACAAGAATTACTCCTACTTATTACAACTTATACCTCCTTACCACAATTTAAAAAAATATCGTTGTGTTATTAGACCTTGTTTAGGGTAACTTTTATTATCGGCTACCTACCTATAGTGGTTAGAAGGCATAATGGACGGCGACCAGCAGTTTTGCCCGAGATAAGGACATGCATGAACTCTTAAAGACGAATAATGATGTGAATAGCTGTGATGCAATACACACAGTTCTACAGTTCAGTTACGGTGGCGCACTACCTATTGTAGGTAAACCGAAGAACCGTTTACACCAGATCAATGTTTACACCACTTAGGTGAATCGACAGGCGCTTAAGTTGTTGACCATTCGATCTGACATCACAAATTGTTCAATACAGTTTGATGCTGGGCCATTATTGCCAAGCTACACGCCACCTGGTGTGCCACCTCAGTTTTGCAACCGGGCACATGGCTATTCGAATGCGAATGAGTGTTGTATTCAAGTCTTTAATAACGGTGGTACTTCATACTATACAGGGTGTAAAAAGACCCTTAACGAAAACTGAAATCCCTTAATGTACCAATCATTTTTCAGACAATTTTTGTAATTAGGTACAAAATCGATGCACTTACCCTGCCAATTTGTTCAATAGATGTCCTATGCACCGATGGATAAGGTATTTCGGGAATGGACGCGCGCACTTTTATTTTCAGATTAAAAATGTCTCTAGGTACTTAAAAAACAAAATTGTTTCCCAGGTATAATTTTTGCTTAGTATAACTTGGCATGATGTCAAAAATGAGTAGACTTCGCCTTGGTGATGGGTCTTGTGTCAACCTGTATAGGTCGGTATTGGCGTGATGGGGCCACGCTAGATAAGACCCATTTTGGAATATCTACTGCGCTCATCTCTGGGTTGGTTATGTACTTCTTGGACTTAACTTGTGTGACGTCAGTACCATGCGAAGCCCAAATACCACTCAGGTAGTTACACCTTGCAGACTTTACATAGGGTCATTGCTCATCAGTCATCATCGCTGGCTATGTTTAAGTTAAACAGTTAACCACCCGTCCCATCAGGGTGACTGTTCCAAAGTATGATGTACCTATAGGTCAAAGGTCATTCCCGTGGTGTACCTATCCTATTTGTGTGCAGGTTGATCAAGAAAACCACTAAACCCGACTACGTTATTAAAAGGGGTCTGAAATGGACGAAACAAGAAAATAATTTAGATCGAAATTTGAAATCCAGAAATGCGTTGGCACAAAAAAGGTCAAGGTAGAGCCGTTGTTAAACCCTTCTATTTGGCTTCGCCGTAGTCGAGAAAAACTAGTAAAATAAGAAATGTGGAAAAAATGCTGATTTCAATGTGAGTGTCAGAATTAAATATGTTTAATCGTTATTATCTATTCTACACCATGGCAAGACATACAATCTAGAGCGCACTCTCGCAGTTAGTACAGTCGCAGTCAAATATGTAGGTATGTAACAAGATATAATTTATATATTCGGAATCCATATCATATAGTATATAGTAATAACTTCACAACACTTTTGAGAAATACTGTCAATATTTTATAAATGATTTGTATTAACTCAGAATCAATCAACAATCTAAGAATATATAGGTATGTTATGTACAATATGTACATAGGTACTGCAATGACAAAAGTATATAAAAACTTGCGTGGTGTCCACAAAATCCAAAATACATTTTACACTGAAATATTCATCAACATTTTTCTCTTAAACAAACAAATTGTAGAGAATTTATTTTTAAATTTATTTAAATACTCACCTACATAATTAGATGGTATAGTATATAGTATAGTAGATGGTATATATATAGGTACTTTAAGAAACTGCACCCTTTTTTCCAAGATGGTGTCCACGGACAAGAGCTGCTACCCCAGAAACTTGTATTTAATTTCACAATAACAAAATCTTGACATTTAGAAAATAAAATTGTATTCACTTACAAATGCAACCTTATACAGGGTGGCGCTACCATAGGGGCACTTTTTAAACAGAGGCATAGCGTACAACATTCTGAAGCCTTGTACCAAAAACCAATTAAATCGGTGCAGTAGTTTAGCCACAATATCGATTTTAAGTTCCGCAATTTTTGCACATGCTTTGAATTTCACAGAGCTGATACAAAACGGTCAACGACCCTACATTGCGCGCTGCGACTCGCTACGACGCGGGCGCCGACTCGACGCCGCGCGAGGATTCCCGCGTATCTTCGAGGACGCGCGAATGTTTTTTGTCAGGTTCATTTATGCACTTTATTGTAAAAAAATAAAGTTTATTTTCAAGTGCGTTAATAAAATCCTCTCCACTGCGCTCCGTTTTATCTAGGCTGAGCCTAACTTCGGATGACGTCGAGGGTCGTTGACCGTTTTGTATCAGCTGTGTGGAATTCAAAGCATGTGCAAAAATTGCTGAATTTAAAATCGATATTGTGGCTAAACTACTGCACCGATTTAATTGATTTTTGGTACAAGGCTTCAGAATGTTGTACGCTATGCCTCTGTTCAAAAAGTGCCCCTATGGTAGCGCCACCCTGTATGTAACTTTCAATTAACTAACTAAATAGTGTAAAAACAACTTTTTTTTTTGTTGCGCGGTGGAAACTCGTTACGAGCCGTCTCGACTCCGCCACTCGATCATATCGTACGATCGAGTTAGGGCCTGGCGGAGGAGGTGTGTGAGGTTCTCCCCTAAAGGCGTACTCACTAAAACCACCGTGGTGTCCACTACGGTCCCGTGTTGTGGCGGGGTCACGCGAATCGCGGATAGCATACTTTACCGTGACCCCGCCCGGGATTCGGCGCCAGCTGGCGAGCCCCGTCAACAGAAATTGGATGCTACTTGTGGAGGCGCACGTGGACACGGCGCCGCCTCCTCAGCCTTTGAGGCGGACGGGGAGCGGCCCCTAGAGCTCACCGTCCACAGGCTCCCAAGTTACGGTGGTTGGAGATCGTCACGTGCTGTACGACGTCCCGGACGCCCAGACCTACCGTTGGGGAGAGGACGGTGAATTTCCCTCTCCCGCTCCGCCGTCTCCTTGATCAGCATGACTGCTTCACAGAAGGAGACGGCAGCGTTCCAAGACCTCTCGCTCCGGACCATAGACAGAACCAGGGTCGGCAGCGAGAGGGTGACCGTACCAACTGCCGCGACTAAGTCATGGCGCTGTGATGCCCAGGCTGGGCATTCCGCCAGCGTGTGCAGCGCCGTGTCTTCAACTGGGTCGCGGCAGTTTCCACAATGGTGGCATCTGGGAGTTTCCTCCCGGCGTATCCTCCACAAGTACCGGCCAAAGGTGAGGACGCCGTGACGTCTCTCCAATCACTCGTCGATTATGGGATTTATGCCACAATGGTGTCATGTCCAGCACTGTCCAGCACAAGTCGTGCTTTCCACTCAGCCACTAGGATCTGTTGGAGCTCGGAACGTCGCGCCTCAATACCGCGAGGCGCTGGTCTCTCGCCCTGCTCCAGGGCATCTTGACGCCATAAATAGAGCGATGCCAGGAGCCCAGCTTCCAGATCCCAGGGCGGGGATCCGGCTAGGAGGCTCGTCGCCTCGAAGGAGATCGTGCGATAACCTGTGATGATTCTGACGGCCATGGCGCGCTGCGGTGTGCGAAGCGCCGTGATATTGAGGGCTGTCAGATCGTGTGCCCATACTGGAGCACCATAAAGTGCCATGGACCGCACGACTCCTTCGTAGAGCCTCCGGCAGGAGGCGCTTGGCCCCCCAAGATTAGGCAGCAGCCTTGACATCGCGGCCGCTGCCCCCAAGAGTTTGGGAGACAAGCGTCTAAAATGTTCTTGAAAGTCCCACCGGCTATCGAGTACGAGCCCCAAGTAGTTCAGGGTCTTCCCGATGCCGATGTGGACCCCTCCTACCATAATAGGGGACCCCGCAGGTGGTCGGTTCCGAGGCCCGTGGAATAAAATTGCCTCGGACTTGCAAAGAGCCACGGCCTAGTCGCAGGATCCGTCCAACGACTTGTGCGACCCCAGCTGTCGCCCTTATTGCCGCCGCCCGGTGCGTCCTGTCACTCGCAGTGACGAGGGTATCGTCGGCGTAACACACGACACCCACGCCAGGGAGAAGCGCATCTCGCAGCACCCAGTCGCATCCAATGTTCCACAGAAGGGGGCCGAAGACCGACCCCTGCGGAACACCGCACGACATAACTCGCCGACTAATACCGAGATGACTTCGGGTAGATTATTTGTCTTTCATTTAAGTAATCCCCGAGTTCCCGACTATGCGGCGGAGGTATGGAGGCACTCGGTGATACAAAAGTACCTCCCGAATACAACTCCAGGGCAGGGTGTTAAACACGTTGGCAATGTCTAGAGACACCGCCAGGACCACCCCGTCCCGGGAAACCTCTTCTTCCGCGAGACTCCACACTTTTCTAATCGCGACGATTGTTGAGCGCCCTCGGCGGAAACCGTATTGGTCGGCCGCCAGATCAGGTCCCACCGTAGTTAAGTGTTGGACGAGGCGCTCCGCGATAATGTATTCGAATATCTTGGCGACCTCGTTCAGCAACACTATTGGCCGATAGGCGGAGGGGCTGTCCGAGTGTAAAAACTACCTAAGATTGTTGTAAGTAGGTAGGTACATTGAAAAATTCATGTTTTTATCCCTTTCACCGCCACGTCAATAGTGAAAAACTGTGTTCCCCGCGCCACGCCGCAAATTCCTTCTTTAATACCTACGAAAAAATAGTGACGGGCAAAATACATATCAATGAAACATCGATAGTAGGAATGATTTTACTTGTGCATGGTTTACGAATAAAATAACTTATAAAATACGCTTGATTGTATTTATTTACACCTATATTTTATCCTTTTTACCAACTTAGTCATCGATACCCAGAAACTACAGCGTTAGACAAGAACAGATTTTATAACAAAAAAGTAATATAAATATATTATTATAATCCATAATAATATATAGATATATTATTATGGATTAGAGATGTACCAGTGCTAGATATTTAACAATATTAGGTATTAGCATCATCCCCCCCGTGGGATCTCCACCTTGTCGTGGTGGGGGGGCTCAGTAACCGTGGATTGGTAACCCGCGGTGAAGCTAAGAGGGATCCAGGAGGGGACGCTCCGCGTGGGCTTGGAGGGGCCTGCGAAGGACGCGTCCAACGGTGCGGGTGCGGGGGACAGTTCTGTCTGTCCCTCGCAGTCGGGTGCGGTCGCGGGAGGAGAGGCGTGTCGGTGTTGCGTTGCCGCGCGCCCTATCTCCCGCGACCAAATGGGGGCGCACCATTCGATGCGTCGCGGTGGGGCCGCAGAGGAAGAGGAGATGCGGTGTTGCGTTGCCGTCCTCCCTATCCTCTGCGGCCGCTGGGCGTTTTGGCGGCGGAGTCCAACACCTTAATCCGTCGCCAAGGGGGTTTTGTTCGGGGCCCGCCTGACCATCTGGCGGGCCAATACCCGTCGGAGGGTGGCGACGAGTGCTTTGGTGATGCCCCACCCTCCGACACACGGGTACATGGCGGAATTCGAGGTGGTTTTTAGTGGAAACACCACATACTCCGGCTCTTATTTCCCCCAAGAGTCGGAGATCCGAAGGGATTTTCCACCTCGTAAAACAAAAAAAAAAAAAAAGGTATTAGCATCATATTTAACCTAGTATAATAATTAGGTGATTATTAAATTACTAATAGAGTAATGAAGTTAGTTTAGTAATTACTTAAAAAACCGGCTATTTTTAAATAACTTCTTTTTAAAATATTCACTTTTTTATTGTACTAATTGTTTTCTGAAAGAGATTATTTCATGCGATAAGAACTTAAAGTGCATATGCTATGTTTGAATTTATGTTACAATTAGTAAGTCGTTTTTATATGGTTTGACTTAGTAAGTGCCGATACGTGCATTAATGCTCATCTGGCTGAATACTGTGAACAGTTAATGCACAGATGTAACAAACAAGAACCAGATGTAGCGCATTCGTCCAACTAAGTGAGGCACGTTGACAGCTATATGTGCGTGACATTTGGCGACTGGCACTGTATGGACACGCGCGTCTATGTGTGTGTAAAGTTGCCAGATTATGAATAATCTCCCACTATTTTACATATAGTTTTTGCAAAGGAATATAAAAATATTACATAGGTAAGATTTTATATTCGTTTGCGGTTTTGAAGAATTTACCATGGATTTAATTAATGCTTTTAATATGTAATGCTGTTGTGAAAATTATTCAAATAAAAGATACCATTAAAGTATGCTTTCATAAATACATTTCCTAAATGAAGGTACCGAGTTAAGTTTTAACTAATTTTATTCGTAAATTGAGAAATAAATAGATTATGTTTTGTGATTCATAGCCTCGATCCAGAAGAAATACTTATATAATACCAACTACATATATTTACGAATACCAATCATGAGGTTCAGATCTTAGTTCGGCGAATATGTTGTTTATTTTTTGTTTAGAAATTCTCAGTATAGTATCTGGAAATGTTTGGTTAATTGCAATAGGCTTGCTTCCTAAATATTAATTAGCTAAAACATTTTGTCATGCACACAACAAATTATGAATATTATGATTCATAAATCATAACAAAAAAAAATGCAACTAAAAATAAATAATGGCTGCAATCAATAATTTCTGTTTCTGTACGTAATTTACACACGGCGCCAAGTCAAGCTAACAGTTGCAGTACGATTTTGATACTTATTCCCTACGCCATAAGAACGGTACAAAGATTTATTCTGTGACAAAGGTCAAAATGTATAGTATATGGGGATCGAACTCAAAACAATGTATATACTAATGGAAATTCTATTACTATATTTATAAGAAAAAAGATAATCTACAATATACTTTTACAATACGTTAATGTATTTTTCATTAACATGACAATAATTATTACCTACATAATCAATTGACAAGTGCATTTGCCCTAATTCAGGGAAAACGGTGTCGACGTAAATTGGCAACACTTACATATTTTCTGCAGAAATACGAATTTTATCGAAATAATATTATAAAACAGTCAAATAATCCATAGTTATCTGTAAAAATATATTCCATCTTCCCGTTTTTGCTTTTGGAAACAACTTTTACAATGTTTAAAAACGCAAGACGGCATTTTATGAATTTAAAAGCTGGATTGATCGTGGCGTGTGAACTGTGCGATGCTTCGCAGCGCACTTAGCCGAGTTTGTATTCGCTTTTCAATTTTGTATTTGCTTTAGTGGCCTCACGCAAGTGTTCCGCGCGCTCCGCAAATTGAGAAATGAATAGATTATGTTTTGTGATTCAAAGCCTCGATCCAGAAGAAATACTTATATAATACCAACTACATATATTTACGAATACCAATCATGAGGTTCAGATCTTAGTTCGGCGAGTATGTTGTTTATTTTTTGTTTAGAAATTCTCAGTATAGTATCTGGAAATGTTTGGTTAATTGCAATAGGCTTGCTTCCTAAATATTAATTAGCTAAAAACATTTTGTCATGCACACAACAAATTATGAATATTATGATTCATAAATCATTACAAAAAAAAATGCAACTAAAAATAAATAATGGCTGCAATCAATAATTTCTGTTTCTGTACGTAATGTACACACGGCGCCAAGTCAAGCTAACAGTTGCAGTACGATTTTGATACTTATTCCCTACGCCATAAGAACGGTACAAAGATTTATTCTGTGAGAAAGGTCAAAGTGTATAGTATATGGGGATCGAACTCAAAACAATGTATATACTAATGGAAATTCTATTACTATATTTATAAGAAAAAAGATAATCTACAATATACTTTTACAATACGTTAATGTATTTTTCATTAACATGACAATAATGATTACCTACATAATCAATTGACAAGTGCATTTGCCCTAATTCAGGGAAAACGGTGTCGACGTAAATTGGCAACACTTACATATTTTCTGCAGAAATACGAATTTTATCGAAATAATATTATAAAACAGTCAAATAATCCATAGTTATCTGTAAAAATATATTCCATCTTCCCGTTTTTGCTTTTGGAAACAACTTTTACAATGTTTAAAAACGCAAGACGGCATTTTATCAATTTAAAAGCTGGATTGATCGTGGCGTGTGAACTGTGCGATGCTTCGCAGCGCACTTAGCCGAGTTTGTATTCGCTTTTCAATTTTGTATTTGCTTTAGTGGCCTCACGCAAGTGTTCCGCGCGCTCCGTCTGCCTTTTGTTCTGTAGTCTTAGAGTTAATGTTAATATATTTTTAAGTTTGAACCACCACCAAGTTATGAACCACGTAAATGGGCGCGGACCACAGTAAAAAAGGGCAAACAAAGCCAACACTTACCTAAATATTAATAGACAACTAAAATATTGTTTTAGGGACACCATTAAAAAAAATAAACTGCGCATAAATTGTTGGTGCATAATGGTAAACAAATAATCGCTAAGTAAATTAAACTTATAAATCTGAGACGGAGGATCTCAGGTAAGATGTCGGGGTTCGAGAGAAACACTGCTAGGCTGAACAGGTTCTTTATTATGTCTCACTACCGCTTACATACAGTATGACCGAACTAGGTAAGCACTGGCCTGAGGGCTGGAGCGTAGACTCCTGCTGCTCTCCGACGCTCGCAGGGTAGCTGCTCGTAGGGTCGCCGATGAGCTGGCCAAGGTGCGCTGCGCAGGCAGCTCTGTGGTAGAGGTTCAGGCTGAGCGGGGTCTCAGGCGGTGCAGCCGATGTGGGCCGAGCGGTCAGGCTCAGGCGTCCGTGGCCTGGCTGTAGGAGCTCGTAGGCAGGAACGGAGGCTTGGGTGGCAGCTGGCTAGTAGTGGCACGGCGCCAGCAGCTCGTGGCTTGTAGCCCGTAGAGAGAAGACAGGTGCAGTGAGCCCGTAGGAAGAACCCCAGCGGGACAGTAGAAAGAGAAGTAGGATTGTAGTTGTAGTTACTACAACCATCAGCGAGACGGTGTGTAGGGCAAGTGATCGACTGAGATCGCGCACCCATCTTATATAGATATAGGCCTATGACTCACAACTGCCTTTGGCTAGTGAACATGACCATATTTGGTAATATTGCGAACGGCTAAGCTGGCGTTAAGCGCCTGCGAGATATTATAACGCAATACGTGTAGTATTACGTTACAAATCATAGCACTAAGGTTCAAACTTGCTCAGCGCTGACATACTGATGCATTTTCGACAAGTTTTGACATGTTTGTTTTTGTTGTTATTTGATATAACATAATAATAACAAAATCAAAACTGTTATAGTTTACGTAATAAATATGCCTATCGCGCGCCTCATTAATAATGTATGGTGATTAGTTTGATTACTGAATCACCTTTTAATTTAACTTTTTTTTACCTAAACCGTTTAATAATAACTGTTTTTATTACTTAATCCTACATTAAACGAATAAGTGAAACAAATAAATCATTATTTTAAAGCCTAGACACATTCAAAAGTAGATTTTGATAGGGGTTTGATTTGAAAGGTAATAAAGATAAAACTTACCTCTAAATCATCGTTGGTTAAAGATTCTGCTACAGAAAATTCGTCATCGTCTTCACCTTGTAACACTCGAAGGAGTTCCTCTGTACTCATCTGACTCGAAGACATTATTACTTTGATATACCTATTATTTTTCACATTGTAAAATTGCACTTCACTCAAAGTGTCCGGCCAGCGCTATTGACGTCACAGCGTGTCGTCTCATCAAGACTTGGCGCATAGAGCACCGAAAAGGGATTCCACGTTAGGAATGCGCAAGAGTTGCCATAAAATTATGGATTTGCAATTATTTAGTCCTAAGTTTGTTAATAAATATTTAATTTTATTATTCATTATGCTTAATATTTCATCTGATATAAAATGTAGCAGACGAGATACAATTTTCATTATTTAGAAGGCAGTATAACAATTTGTTTTCATAAAATAATTCATAAAACTTTTATCGTAATTGTTTTCCTTACGCATCACTAGCTGTCGTCTCATGACGACCGTGGCGTGTATGTGCACGCCAAATTGTACATTTAACATGGTGTTCTTACATCGTGCTTTTCTTCATTATGGAATGGCTAATTATTATGTATCTTTGTGTAATAATGTAGTAAATATGTCTAAGGAATGATAATAGAAAAAAAAAACTACAAATGTGTTTTTTTTTAGTGTTTATTTTATTTTGTAGAAAGTGGTATTTTTGTCTTGCATAGGCGTCGAAAGCGTCGTGGTCACGTTTTGGTTTGTCTTCTATAGACGACCGTGGCGGTGAAAGGGTTAAACGCGTAAATGCAATGATAAATGAACGGCCTATTTTTTTTCTACTTTTCCTCGCCTGGACCGGATTTTTTTTACCAAGCCCTTCGCGATATATTTTTTATCGTGCATAATTTGATATTTAAAAATAGTTTTCATCCAATTATCGGATCGGAGAAGGTCGCACTTCTACGGATCTTAGACTATAAGGTCGCAGTTATAGAACCCGCAACGGGCGCATAAAAGACTACCGTAGTTAGAGACGGCTCTGGGTTCAAATATCAAGTCACACACTGACACACTTTTGCAATCGAATATTTTTAAAAGTTAAGATATAAGTTAATACATTTATACATAGGCTTATCAAGATTTAATACATTTGTGTGTAGTGATATATTATATTTACGGAAAACAGATTTTGAAAGCTCCCGTTAAAACTAGGTCGTCCTCCTAGCGTAATCCCAGATGCAACCTGGGGAACGCTTTACTAGTCTAACCTGATTTGACTGAATATTATCCGTTTATCCATAGAGCGACTGCCTGTCTGACCTCCGCAACACAAAGGGATAACGATATTCCATGGTTTATATGTCAGTTTATTCAGAGGTATTGACTTTCTATAACGACCGACGAAGATGGTCATGACATCCTTGACCGACGGCTTAACGTGATGATTAAATGATTAACAATTCAATATGCACATAACTCCAGAAAGTCAATGGTGCGCGCCGTGGATTCGAACCCGATACCCTCTGCATGGCAGTCCGTTGGTATTTCCACTAGGCTATAGCAGCATTCCACTAGGCTATCACTGGTTCCAACTAGGATATCACTGCTTTCCACAAGGCTATCGCTGCTTATAGTTACCTACCTACAAATCTTTCGTTTTCAGGCTTCCTATCCTCACAGATCAACCAATGCGGAATTCGTATAGTCATACTATGTATACCACATAGTAGGTAAGTATAATGTTATGTAAGTAGTAAGTTACTATACTTACTCGTACTTAATAGTGGATGCTCTAGCACTCCACTTCAATTCTGAATTCTTCTAGCCTGTCGTTTATCAAATATTTGCTAATAAATATCTAAAGGCGCTTAAGTTATAATAATAATATAATAATAATATTATACCACATTCACACAACACCATCTAGTCCCAAACTAAGCATAGCTTGTACTATGGTTGCTCCTTGCTATAAATGCCGGCAAACTTCTTGAACACTACCATAGACCAATATGCATGCGCAGGAGACCACAGAAGAATAACTGACAGGAGACATTTTTGTACGTAAAATTGCTATCTACTGCGCAGCTCTTTTGGTCTATGGTAGTGTTCAAGAAGTTTGCCGGCATTTATACTATAGTCGTATTTTTTATTAGACGAAGCTAACTGACGTTTACTGTGTTGTCAGTTTATGATGAAATAAAAATAGTGTTGTGACAAAGTGAATGATTGAAAAAACTCTTGAATGAATGAAATTGCCTCGATTGTCTAGTGAATAGTTAGTGTGCCGAACGGCCGATATCGGGTACGGTGTTCGAGTTTTCGAAGACTATGTTCCTATAGTATTTACCTATACTGAATACCGAGTGTTTTTAACATTAAAGAAAACATTGCGAGGAAACTTGTAAGACTGTTCTATTTTCAATACATAATGTAGTTGAAACTATAGATGTATAAAATATAACAATTTATAGGTAGGTTATGAAAATAAAAACATCGCTTACTACATAATTTGCTTTTATTCATCATCAGATAAAAAAGCATCACTATCGCTTGCGGTGACATTAATTATAAATCTGTCTGAAACATGGTCGACCATGTGGTCGAGACCATACATTTTGTCTTCTTCTTTAATCATATGAGACACGCAGCTACTCCATTTTTCAGGAGTGATATGTTGAAGTCCTACTAAAAAAAGTTTTTTTTCTTCTGTCATTTAGAAGGTTTTGTTATTTCTTGCAACATATCCTTTAGCCTGCGCCCATACCAACTCAATGGAATTGAGCTCACAGTGGTATGGGTGCAGACGTACCTAAAACAATTATCCCATGCTGCGCTGCCATCTCGTCCACAACATACATATGTACGAAACAATATAGCAACTAATAAACACAACGTAACGGAAAACTTAACAAAAACAATAACTAAATACTAAACAGCGTGAGCGCAGAAAAAACATTCTTGCTATCAGACCAGAGGTTAGAAGCCGAATGAATAACAAACAAAATGGCGACCGACGCGCGCCGCGCTTTGTAATAAGCCGTCAATATACTGATGTAACTACTTACATAACTATTAGTAACTTATATCAGAGCACTTTTATTGTAAAATAGAAATAATATTATTTTATAGTTTGAAATGATTAACACTCATTGTTCGTTCATCTGATTGAACGAGAACTAAACGCATCACTATTACTTTAAATATGACAACATTATTTTACAAAGTGACATTAGCTACTGTCAGTTGGCTTCGTCTAATTAAAAATACGACTATAGACAATGAATAAACCATAGATAATATAATAAGGGATAAACATACATATAGGGTGTAAATTTGTAAAAAGACCCTTAACGAAAACTGAAATCCTATGTTGTACCAATCACTTTTTTTTTTTTTTTTTTGTTTTACGAGGTGGAAAATCCCTTCGGATCTCCGACTCTTGGGGGAAATAAGAGCCGGAGTATGTGGTGTTTCCACTAAAAACCACCTCGACTTCCGTCATGTACCCATGTGTCGGAGGGTGGGGCATCACCAAAGCACTCGTCGCCACCCTCCGACGGGTATTGGCCCGCCAGATGGTCAGGCGGGCCCCGAACAAAACCCCCTTGGCGACGGATTAAGGTGTTGGACTCCGCCGCCAAAACGCCCAGCGGCCGCAGAGGATAGGGAGGACGGCAACGCAACACCGCATCTCCTCTTCCTCTGCGGCCCCACCGCGACGCATCGAATGGTACGCCCCCATTTGGTCGCGGGAGATAGGGCGCGCGGCAACGCAACACCGACACGCCTCTCCTCCCGCGACCGCACCCGACTGCGAGGGACAGACAGAACTGTCCCCCGCACCCGCACCGTTGGACGCATCCTGCGCAGGCCCCTCCAAGCCCACGCGGAGCGTCCCCTCCTGGATCTCTCTTAGCTTCACCGCGGGTGACCAATCCACGGTTACTGAGCCCCCCCCACCACGACAAGGTGGAGATCCCACGGGGGGGATGTTGTACCAATCACTACGAACATTTTTTACTTCGGCATCATACCTGGGAAATTACTGGTCCAGGAGATATTGAGCCCCAAAGTTAGTATGGAATTTTTCTAATTAGGTACAAAATCGATTCATTTACCCCGCCAACATGTTCTTTAGATGACCTATAACCCCATGGGTAAGCAGGTATTTTGAGCATTGTACGCGCGCGCTTTTAAGTGCGGTTTAAAAAATGTGAAAACTCAAAAAAAAAAGTCGTTGCCCAGGTATTATTTTTGGTTAGTATGACTTGGCATGATGTCCACAACGAGTAGACTTCGGCTTGGTGATGGGTCTTGTGACACCCTGTATAAGTACCTATACTTTTTTTTGTAAATACATACATATTACTATTACATATATATAACTGCCTCGTTGGTCTCACGGCATAAATGTGCGCGTGGGATTGGGAGGTCTCGGGTTCGACTCCCGGATCGGGCAGTGTTATTGAGTTTTTCCGTAAGGAAATTGTCAGTAGCAGCACGGAGTCTGGTAATGTGCCCGGTACGGCAATAGGCTCGCCCCCTATTACGTGGGACCTAAAAATTCATGGCGAAATGTGGGTGTAATATTTACACCGCTGCCTACCTCTTCGGGGATATAGGCGTGAGTCTTTAAATAAAAATAAATACATATTAATACTATACATAGAAACACCCAGACCAAGACAAACATCCATGTTCATGCTCACAAATGTTTGACTCGTGCGGGAATCGAACCCGCGTGACTTCGGTCGGCGTGGCAGTCGCTTACACTCCCGCTGCGCCAACCGGTCATCAAAAGTTAGAGATAGTATTAGTACTTAGTCATAAATACTAATTAATTAAATATCTTCCTACCTTTATCTTAGGAATATCTACAAATTAATGGTACATATTGTAGCAATATTTATTAGACGTGATACCTATGTATATGGAATAAAATCTAGAAATTAAGGTGCCTACCTACGGATATCGACCCTTAAGGCAGTGTCGTACCTTGACACCCAGGGTGACACCCAGGGCAGATGTAGGTGGTGTCACCCCATTGCGGGTGACTCGAAGTGAGAAGTGAGGGTAGGCCAAAAAGCTCATTTCTCTGTCTAAAGCAGCTTTTCCCGAGTCCTTCCATGGAAGCTGCTTTTTACCTGGAATGAATGATTTTCTTCATAAAACCTACGATAAACAAGATCAAGATCTCCCCAAAACAAAATCCTGAATCCGCTACTGCATCCCATCGAATGAAAATCGTCATGGATCACATTTAATATTAAAACAAATAAGAAAACAATGGCAATCAAGAAACAATTTATTATCATCAGCCCTATTGGTATACTGTCCCACTGCTCGGCACGGGCCTCTTCTCACTATGAGAAGGGCAAGGCCATAATCTTCACCACGCTGGCCTAATACGCGTTGACAGACGTCACATTCACCAATTAGCCGATGATTAACAATTTAATACGCACTTAACTTCGAGAAGGATACGAACTCGAGACCCCCTACGTAGCAGTCTGTCGGTCTCTCCACTCGGCTATCGCTGCTCAAGCTTAGAAGCATTTATTATGTTATTAAAATCTTTTCATCCGAACTTTGGAAGTGTCGTTGGTTTTCTTCTCAGCTCCTCTTTCGGGGTAGTGGGATATCTATTGGCGGTAGATCCGTAGGGCTGGTGATCATAGCTGCCCATTACTGTGGCCCGGTTGTTGGGTTTATGCGACCTCGAAGTTGTTCAAGACGGTCTTTGTCTGCT
This sequence comes from Euclidia mi, assembly GCA_944739405.2. Classification (NCBI taxonomy): domain Eukaryota; kingdom Metazoa; phylum Arthropoda; class Insecta; order Lepidoptera; family Erebidae; genus Euclidia; species Euclidia mi. The sequence continues at coordinate 53,011,691 of OX123200.2, read as the reverse complement.
TGGCGCTGAGATGTGAGGGGGCCTTACATCTCGAGCTCGAGGGAACTGATCCCAGTTCCCGAGCGGGGCGTTTCAACCTGCTCCGCCTCCGGATGAGTGTTCTTGAATCTTGATGGAGGAGAGGAGCGATGTTGAGGAGATGTGGTGTTCTGAGCGATGCGCTCACTCGAACATTCCCTGGCCAAGCCACTCACAAATCCCTTGAGCTCTCATTTGGGGTTCTAATAAATGGTCGCGTTCCTGAGGAACCTGGGTGTGTTCACAACCAGGCAAAGACACTTGTTTTCCACCTGGTACAGTCAGTACCATCTGTAACATAAGGGCACACGGGGATTCAGTAGTATTACTTTACTTTATGACACGTGTCCTGTGCCCAGGGCCCACTTTCCCTGGGGGGTTTCCGTAGTATTACTTTACTCTATGCTGGGGGGCCCCCGGAGGACCGACAAATTCCTTTAAACCTGTAAGAAAATTCCATTTTTTAGGGTTCCGTAGTCCACAAGGAACCCTTATAGTTTCGTCATGTCCGTCCGTCTGTCCGTCCGCAGCCTAGCTCAAAGACGCCTGATGCTAGAAAGCTGATATTTGACATGAATATAGACATAAGATATTGCAACAAAACTGTAGAATAAAATTTAGGAAAATATTTCTTTTAAGGTTATCTCCCCTACAGATTATATAGTGGGGTTGAATTTTTTTTTGGTTGAGTACCCCATCATGTGGGGTATCATTGGATAGGTTTTAAAAAAATATTATTAGTTTGCTTAAATCATTTTTCGATCAAGTGATTGGCTTGTCAAATATCAAGCTGCAGGTGAAAAAAATCACAAATGTAGTACATATAACGAATTTAAAAGGAAAACTATCACGGCTAAGTAGGTATCACTAGTTTACGAGTAATTGTCGGTTAACTTATAAATACGTATTTCTGTGAGTTTACATTGGGCGCGCTGGCTTAATCTTAAAGATATACGTACTTTGGTACTACGTATGTATAGTAGTAGTAGGTATATCTTGAAAACCACATTTTTTATATTTACAATACATAACTGGATAGATACCAAGTATTTTTCTAAACAAAACTTAGGTTCTTACAATAGTGTTATTAAAATTATTTTTTCAGCAAAATAAACAGTCGGATTTGTTGTACATTAATACCCTTTGCAGCAAGTCATTATGGGCAACTACGGAACCCTACATTGCGCGTGGCCCGACACGCACTTGGCCGGTTTTTTTCTTAAAACATTTTTGTCAGAGCTCTGCACAACGGGCTGTCGGTAATACCTATAGTAAATAGCTGCTTATTAAAGGATCCGTGTCCTGTGTAGGCGGCCGTGACCGTCCGCAGTTGTTGTTTGGACAGCCGGAGAACTTATTTGGTTATCTTACCGTCCGCAATAGATGGCTATGTAGCTTCAGCTACAGTATGTAGCTTTTTAAAATAAGATTTAAAAATAAAAAGATAAAAGTGCAAACTTAATTAGATTTTATTATCGACTTATTAACTAAAATAATTCTAAGAAAACCACAAGGCTTTTCAAGATCATGTATCACCTGGTAGTTAGTCAGCTGTGGCTCATTCCAGTACGAATATCAATATTATTTACAGCAATGCAACATTCCTTCGAATAAACTAATAAATTTCACACAAACTAGAGATGTCTAATTATAGAGGTCTTAGATTAAGGCATGCTTTGAAATCAAGATCGATTCAACAACGACATCACTTGGTTTCATAATTTAGATTTTGCAAATATTTCTGCAATTACTTTTATCTTTGAACATTAGTAATTTATATTTTGTATTTCGTAACTTATGCATACTATATTAATATAGCAAACAATTTCTACTAATTATGAGGATAATTAGGACTTAACATAGATAATGTATAACTAGGCCCAGTTCCACCACCATTTTAAGGCATTGTCTTCCAGATAAGTTCAAATTTGGAGTGACATTTTTATCAGCTATTAATTAATAATTTTATATGGGTCTTGGCATACAGTGGTAAAACAGGGCCTTAACCTTTGTGACAAGCCAAAATATGTCTTAGGTACAGATAAATGCAGTTTTTAATCCTGACTGTGAGTGTGAAAAGGGTAAATTAAAACAGAAGTATTTTTGATGAGCAAAAATATGGGCCATAGATTGTACATATTTCAACTTAGGTACATACTGAGTTGCTAGTATTAAATCATTATTTTATTCCATATACAATTTTCAGACCATGCAAACACTAAAAGAAGCCAAGCTTTGAACTCTTCATGTAGGTACTAATAATAATAAAGAAAAGCAGTGTCTGTCTTACCCTCAGATCAAGTGAGAAGCTAACATTTTTACTTAATCTGAGTTCTATATCATAGATTCATAATAAGCAGATTAAGCAGTTTACTGTACTAGGTGCTAGTGAACTTTCATTATCAGCTAGATGCTAAACTTATTGGCACTTGGTGGTAAATTCATTATTTTGTTATTATTAACCTGTCTTTGACTAATGTATGGAAACACTTTGGACTTCATATGTGAAAGTTATATACGTTTTTTGGTTGTATTTACGTAAGCCATTTCTTACAATAATAATGACCAATTAGGGTGACTAGTCAATGTTATCTTAATTGCATGTGTTGCGTTTCACAAATACCAGTGGAGTTAAGCCCAATGGTCACATCTTATTTTGTCAAAAATACAACTCCCACATGAGGACTAAATCCTGTGTCGCGGGGGACTTTACAGACATACAACTAACGGACACAATGAACACCCAGACACGAAACAACAATTTATGAATCACACAAAGTGTTGTCTCGTGCGGGGATCGAACCCACAACATTCGGCGCAGTGCAGTCTCTACTCTCTACAATTATATCTGTTTACCTGATGATACATATTCTTCCCAAACACAGAATCAAGATAGCACAACAAAATCAATGTTGATTAACCACCCAATCAGTCCAGACAGAAAGAAAATGCACCTTCAATAACCCTATACCTTTTCTAAGAGCCACAACGTCAACTAAACTACCAGTACAAATCCACCTCTTATTTAGGTTTTGTCTCCTGGTCCGTCACATATCTAATGTAGATAGTGTCTTCAGGCTTCGGGTCTTCGATTTGAGTCTCATCTAGCTGCGAGCAAGCGATGGCCAGGGCTGACCCATCATGTGAGAAGCTAAGAGATGATACAGCAGTGTTGTACCGATGGAATTGGCAAAGACGTTTCTTGTTGAAACCGTCCCAAATGTTGACGTAGCCGTCGGAACCGCCTGTGGCGAATGTGTTGTAGACGGAATGGAAGCTGATTGCGTTCACTGGGTAGATCTTTTCTAGCCCTGGAAGAAAATATAAATTGGTTTTACATTTCAATACTCATGCTTGATATGCTTCTCAAGTCTAAATATAGGCTAACAGAAATGTTACGTCCACATTCCACCAGGAACTCTAGATAATCATAACAAGGTATAGCATGATGCTTAACAATAATTCTCTGCACCTACTCTTGCACTGCCACTTTCCCAGTGCAACATCTTAATATATAAAATCCTTGCGTTACTGACTGACTGACAGACACGCTACAGCCGAAACTATTGGGCGCAGGAAGCTGAAATTTGGCATGTATGTTCTTTGGGGACCGTAGGGGTGCACTAAGAAGGGATTTCCCTAAATTCCCACGGGATCGGCCAAAACGGGTAAATTAAAAAAAAATGCAGGGGTAGCTGCTGGCGTCCTCTAGTCAGACTTTATTATGATGCATAAAATAATAGAATAATTAATATCTTGTTTGTCTTCATATTAAACATAGTATAGTGCACAAGTGCACTCCCTATTGCTCACTCTCGTAGTTCGATGGTACGCCATGTGCGACACGAACAGAGAGAGGTTGGGCGCAGGACAAAGCAACGGCATAACGTGCTTTCCCAGGCATGGAAAAATTTTAATAATCTATTTGTATTTTATTTTATACTTACCACCATCTTTAATCCTATGACACTTAAATGCGTACTTCTTCTTCTGCACCTCCGGGTTGCTATCTAAATATTCGACAGCAACTCTGCCTTCAATGGAACTGAGTACATAACCCTGTTTGTTAGGGAACACACGTATGCACCGCGTCTGATACTTGAGGGAAGATTCCCGTCTTTGATTCACATGGCCCATGTTTCTAACATCCCACACGAAGATTTTGCGCCCTGATGTACCAACAACAAATTTCTCGCCAACTATACTCATTGTGTAGACCTGGAAATTAATAATTTTCTTTCAATTACAAGAAGTACCATAAATTTACAAAAATTTTAATTCATCACAAGTATGTATTTGGTACAGGATGTGCGATTTAGCCATTTGGGACACAATTTACCAGCTAAAAGTAATTCTATCTGGCCAAAGTACAGGATAAAATTAACTGAAAAGAAAAATCTTGCAACAACACACAATACACACTATGAGAAGTAAGTGACAGAAAATGTCATCATGGCAAATGCAGAGAACTTTGAAGTGGTGGATAAGACTTGGCACCAATGGAAAAGTTTCATGATGCTAATATCACAATATCCGACGTAATAGATAAATGCTATATTTGTAAAAATATTTTTTAGTCTTAGCACTGAGTCAATGTGAAAAAAAAACAATCCTCACAAATAACTACCTAACCCTCAACGAGTAATAAAGTACTAAATCAAAGCAAAAAGGTGCTATGAAGTTACTACACTGCAACATAATTATTCCTCGGGCCGCACCCATAAGTTTATCATACTTGATAATTCTTTTACATACTTACTACATTGTACTTTAAATTTTAAAATGAACATTAAAAAAGATGGTAAGCTTCCCATTTGTATCTTCAAAATAGTGTTCCCTAACTTTAGCAATTACAAATTAAAGCATTTAACATTGCATATATTTTTTTTATTTACTCTATATTCAAAGAGCAGATTATGGTATGATATAATATAGATAATATGACTCTCATACCATGAAAAACCTTCTTTAATAAAGATTGGTTAGGGTATAGGATATAGGGTATCAAATAGGTGATTCTGTACCAATGCAATGCCATTTCTGAAGTTAAATCCATTATATCTGCAAGATTACTAGAGCCACAAATCAAGTGAATTCAATTAAAAGCCTAGCATCTCCATAAAATGACTCTTAGCTTGCAACTTAAATAATTTTTTGTCATGTGGACAAAGGCTGGGCAAAAGATTAGTATCTATGTCATTTAACTATACTAACTGAAACATGGTGCTAAAACCACAGGTAATGTATGCTTAAACTTGAGGTCATACTGGACACTGAGTATGAGTAGTAGAAGACAAACATCATGAAAAGAACTGGAGGAGGGCTATGCCTAAAGACTCACAGAGCTGACAAACACCCTATAAATTTACTGCTCTACAACATCCATATAACTAAACTTAATTCCCAAAGACCGTACAAAAGGCTTCAGTAAACTGTTTGTAATGTTTCAAATTGATACATACCCTCTCATTGCCTTGATTGTAAGTGCCAACACAATTCGGCACCCTACTATCCCACATTTTCACAGTGCCATCCCAACTACCAGTCAGCACAGCATTGACTTCAGAGGCAAACTCCACACATCTTATAGCACCTTTATGCTCTCCAAGAGCTGTCTCCGCACTAGCGTTGAGATCGTACATCTTAAGCATTTGATCCAACCCTCCACTATAGGTATGAACAGCATCCTGTAAAATAACACACATGTTAGTTATATGTAATGTAATTGTAAAATAAAAGAAAGACACATGGAGATGCTTACTGCAACTATGAAGATGTTTAAACGATAACTTAGAATAGATACTAGTACAAATGATCAACAAATTTACATGTAATAACCACCAAAACAAATGAAAACTTACTCTGAAGCAAACATCAAGGACTGGTAATTCGTGAGTATATTTATGACGCTCTGTGTTCGACGTAACATCATATAACCTTACAGAGCAGTCCCAGGACGAAACCAAGAGGAATTGATTAGATTTCGGTGCAAATTTCACGCTGGATATAGCATCCTCTGGCAAGCTTTTTAATTTAAATTCGGTGCGGGACTCCGCCACCCGCGTCACAGTCATTGTGGAAGCAATTTTGTTGGCTATTTAAAAAAGTCACAATAAATAAAAAAAATGTCTTCGTTTTAGCAGAATTTATCAATTTTTAACGTAAATAGCGGGCTAACCGCAATTTTCCTATCCGACAGCGACACAGATAGTTGACAATAAATCTATGGTTGACATTTTGACAAAATGTCATGGAGTGACATGGAGACAATCTGAAACAAAACGTTACTTTCTAGAAATTCCCAATATGAATATATTCTATGAATAGTTTTAATTGTATGTACAGTTTTTTGCTATGTTTTATTCTTCGCATTGTAGATATATAATTTTGGATGAAATATTTCAGAGTTTTCTTTCATAGTCATTGCGTTTGCGAACATATATAACAAAACGCAATTATGGGAACGCATCGTTTCAATTCAAACGTCTTATAATTTCATCCATCAGAAGTAAAAGATGTTTTTTATTTCGGAAAATAATATTTTAACTTTTATTCTTTCCTATTCCTAAACTAGATTTTTACCTGATCTGAGAATTGAAGTATTTCATAAGTATGATGGATGATTGTGTAATCTTATTACACTACTGAACGCAACTTTATAATTGACATGTTTGTGATGAGGTGTGAATCGTAGAAGAAATCTTCGTCTCGCAGAAATGATTTCACATAAATCTACAGTCCCATAAAGTTTTGTAATGTTCTATTTGTGCTATATCGCTACGAACTTATAGGAATACGAATACAATACAACAGTGCCTCAATAAGTAAGATAAATGAATACAAAACCACCGCGCAGCTAAGTCGGTTCCGATAGGAACGAATGGAGTGATCAACTTATAAAATAACGATGCAAACCAACTTGAAAACTAAAGAAATGTTTATAGTCAGAGCGCTAGAAAAGATACTGGCTGACAAGGACATTAAAAGGTCCTACCACAGCCAGCTGAAGAAATCCTGCGAAGTCGCGTTAGGTGAGTTCTGGTGACATTTTACATCACAATAGCGTAATATTATGTTGAATCGTTGAGTGGGCATCGATATATTATCACCTGTCGCTAATTAGGTTAAAATGTACTGTAGAATAGTATTGATATTGATAAATTATTAGATAGTGAATGTATTGACCTTGGTTATAAAAGTTGGAACCTACTTCGTGTTATCGTAGTAGTGCTAATACGTGCTTTCGACATAGTAACTGAATACCCAGTGGATTAAATGTCAGTGGTGTGCATAAATTAATTAATTTGGCTAAAACATTGGTGACTTACTATGTTTACATCTAAATACCTCTTACTTTTGTTAGGTAAGGATATAAAAACTTTGCACTCACAACAAAGTGTGTGATAAGATAAAGTTTATACCAGCTTTATTATTGAATTAATTATATCCCTGAAGTGAATATCAGCTTTATATTTTTCTATATATTCACTTGAAAGAATTGATTTAAATTTAATACAGTTACTAAACCTTGGGCTGGAATCATTTTCTTATTTACTTAACCCGCTTGTTAAAGATATAAATAACAGTCTTAGATTGCTTTACTTCCAAAGGATTCAAATTATAAGCTTAGCAGTCATTCTATCTTTTAACAATTGCCTGTCTTGTACTTATCTAAATTTAATGGTTCAATTACATCTCAAGGGAGTATGTATTAGATCATGGTACAGATTAAATCATTGTGTTGATATGGAGGAATATTTGAATACATAACATTAAACTTGTTTAAACAGCAGCCATTTGATTGAATAAACTTGCTTGTCCAGATTTGCTTCAAGTCCCCTTCCTGCAACACACTTGATGAGGTATCGCATGAAATGTATTTTAGCTTAACTTATCAAGTGTCTTTGAAAACACAGGCATACAAATGTCATGAACGGGACTAAACACTTCATAAACACATCGTTGTAAACTAACATTGTTTCAGTAAAACATTATTTTCTAAGCCAATCATCTATCAATTGTTCTCTATCATCGATAATATTATTCAGTTTATACACATACATACATACATACATACACTCACGCCTGTTTCCCCGAAGGGGTAGGCAGAGGCATATTAAACGCCCCCTTTTCGCCAGTGTTTTGATCCCACGTAATAGGTGGCGAGCCTATTGCCGCTTATCTGGATATTTTGTTTGCCAGAGCCTTGTCCGTTGATCGGCAGGTGCACCACTTGCAGGTGAGGTTGTCTTGGGACCCTAAGTTCTTGGTTTCTTTCTGTCAAATCCGGTTAAACTAGGAATCAAACCCAATGCTCCAAGGCAAAAGTCATGGTTGCAACTGGGATAACAGGGTAATGTTGATGATGAGTTATTCTTATTTACTTCAATTGATAAAATATGCACTGAAATAAAATACGAAAACAAGCATCGTGCAAATTCCACATGTACAAATATAAAGGCATCACTGTCAAAACATTGGGGCAGATATTTTGGCTTTATTTCTTATAAATAATTGCATTATTTTGAGAGTATTTAACATTACTTACGATCAACATAAAAAAAATACATGCCATAGTCCACTGCTTGTTATAGGCGTCTCCATTGGCATGCCACTAAGCCCGAAATTCGGCTTTTCAATTAAAAATATACATATTACTAAATAATACATATCTATGCTCTTTTTTATTATTCTTAAGTCATTCCAACTATATCCTGAGCCACTTGGTAGTCAATAATCTTAATATATAAAATCCTAGCATTACTGACTGACTGACAGACAAGCTACAGCCAAAACTATAGGGCGCAAGAAGCTGAAATTTGGCATGTATCTTCCTTGGGGACTGTAGGGGTGAACTAAGACGGGATTGCCCGAAATTCCCACGGGATCGGGCAAAACGGGAAATTCGAAAATATGTGCGTGCGAAGCCGCTGGCGTCGACTAGTTTATACATATTTGTTAGCATACATTACCACTTCCGATGCTCTTTATGACAAGAGTTGGTCTTAAGTATATTATTATGCAAATATGATACCATATAGGTATTGTAGTTGTCTGATGACACCATGACAGTTATACTTGTAGGTTTACAATGTATTTATTCAAATAGTAAATGTAAGACAAGCTTGCAATAAATATATTACTAATGAAAACTGTGGACTTATAGTATTAATATTTTTAATAATAGCTATATTATTTTAAATAGGCATATCCTTATCATTGTTGTAAATTGATATTGAATGATCAATTTAGTTAGAACTCCAAACCAAGATACATAACAGCCTCATTGTGCAGCAAACAAAGGAAATAAGTAAACTGAAAGTGATACACATTAGTTTTAAGTGGCCTGATAAGTATAGAAGCAATAGGTACTTCAATTTGTTTACAGTTTATCAGTATGGTATATGTACACCTAACCATGCATGAAGCACTGATAACATTGTATGTAGCTAGTATTTTCAATAGCACAATGTAAGCTAATTCACACTCTTAGTATTAATCCATATCTTAAGGAAATACTTTCAATTTGATGGTAAAACCAACAATAGACATCTTGGAATCAAATGTTTAGAAACTGGACCATATTTAGGGAAAAACGCATACACACTAAAATTAAAAAAGAATGTGCAGCTGTAGCGATGGACATCCCCTGATCTATTTATATATAAGAGGATGCCCACCACTACTGCATTATTGTGTTTATTAGATGCAACATGGTCGAATGCAGTATTGATGCTTTCGGCTCGGACTCTCTCTCTCTCTCTCACAATGTTTATCCACTTGCTCCGGTTTATGACGTTGTGACAGCATTTTACAAGGTCTGTCAGCAGGTGCACGATCTATTGCTGGACCTCTTTTATTCCATCTGGCCTTGTATTACCACACGCTCGAGAGAATTCCATCTCGAAATAGACAAATCCATCATAAAAGTAATCCTTATTTCATGAGAGGTGGTGTAATCATTATCAAAGATATAGATAACAGAATCTGCAAGTCTGAGCACACTATATAAACATAATTATGTATATGATTCATGAGGGATCATACCAATATCTCTCATTCAGTATGTGATAATGAGATGACTGATTAAAACATAGCACCATCCATCATATGAGACATTTTTGGAATCTTATACTACTACTAATGAATATTAGTATGTTTAAAGATCGCCGAAGAATTGATTGTTAAAGATCTTTAAATACATAATATTATCTAATAAATAAAAAATGCCCTTGAAAAGTACTTCAAACAATAGTCTTTAAATAATCGTGATTCTTGTAACTCGAATGCATTGTAACATTAAGTAGTAGAAGGTAATGCTTTGCATTAATAACTTACATTTAAATACTGTACTGTGTGTAATTTAGTTAGCAAACAAAATTACGTTTAATTCGACGCCATAGGTACTGACCTAGTTACATACACTTTTATTAAATGTGTCTAAACCTACCAAAGAGGTGACTAGATAACACAAGTGATCAATTTCTTCCATGTATTAAGTAACAGCACAGTGCTTTGATACTTTATAGAGTTCTAGCGACCTGAATTAAATTTAATTAATCAACATAGCTCATATTGTGTGGCATAGTATGTAACCTGAGTTGCATGCTCCATTCTTAAGTCTGAATGTGACTGTGTTTCTTCCTACATGTGATATTTTCGTTCAATACCTGACAACATTATATTTTGTTACAGAGGAAATTAAAACTGAACTCAAAAATGGCGGCCAAGTGGAGTCAACGGAAAGTCCTACCTCAGGGACACTCCCTTTACCCAAAAATGATGCATCAAACATCATCACAGCAGAGAAATACTTCTTACCATTCGAACTGGCATGCCAGAGCAAGGCATCCAGGATAGTCGTGACAGCTCTAGACTGCTTACAGAAACTTATTGCGTATGGACATCTTACTGGAAACATTCCTGATTCAACAACTCCCAGAAAACTTCTTATCGATCGGATAGTTGAAACGATTTGCAGTTGCTTCACAGGACCACAGACAGACGAGGGAGTCCAACTGCAAATAATAAAGGCATTACTAACAGTAATCACGAGTCAACATGTCGAAGTTCACGAGGGAACAGTACTTCTTGCTGTTAGAACATGTTACAATATCTACCTTGCCAGCAAAAATCTAATCAATCAGACGACGGCTAGGGCAACACTGACACAGATGCTTAATGTTATATTTACAAAAATGGAGAACCAAGCTCTCGAATCTGAAGCACATGGCAATACCGTCACAGAAGTACCACACAAAATGCCAAATGGCAACGTTGTTTCTGAGGAACCACAAAACAAAACAAATGATGAGGAAAAAGAAGTAGAACAAACACAAGGCGAGCAACTAGATGAAGTATTAGAAGCGAAAATCATTGCTAAGCAAATAGTAGATTCAGTTATAGATAATGCCATAAGTATTGCGGTTAAGAAAACGGAAGATACAACAGAGGTATCAAATGGTCCAGATAATAATGAAAATCCTTCTGACTCGCAAGACAGCGGAAGCGTGTCACAGGAAAGTAATGGCCAGGTTCCTACCGAAGCTGCCATGACTAGAATACCCTCACAAGAAAGTGTTGACGCCGCCTCAGAAAATGACAATTCAGTCACAGCAAAGTTCACTCACGTGTTACAAAAAGATGCTTTTCTAGTATTCAGAGCTCTCTGTAAGCTATCCATGAAGCCTCTCCCTGAAGGCACTCCAGACCCTAAGTCCCATGAACTAAGGTCTAAAATCTTATCTCTTCATCTTCTTCTATCTATTCTACAAAATGCTGGTCCAGTATTCAGAAATAATGAGATGTTTATCACAGCTATTAAGCAGTACCTGTGTGTGGCACTATCCAAGAATGGTGTCAGCTCTGTGCCAGAAGTATTTGAACTCTCATTAGCTATTTTCTTAGCACTCCTTCAGAACTTCAAAGTGCATCTGAAGAAACAGATTGAGGTTTTCTTCAAGGAAATCTTCATGAACATTTTGGAGACTTCAAGCTCTTCTTTCGAGCATAAATGGATGGTTATACAAGCTCTGACACGGATTTGTGGCGATGCTCAAAGTGTCGTTGATATTTATGTAAACTACGATTGTGACCTATCAGCCGCGAATCTCTTCCAGCGACTTGTCAACGATGTTTCTAAGATCGCCCAGGGAAGGCAAGCATTAGAATTAGGTGCTACTCCTAATCAGGAAAAGTCTATGCGTATTCGTGGTTTAGAGTGCCTAGTATCAATATTGAAATGTATGGTGGAGTGGAGCAAAGAACTTTACATAAATCCGAACCTGCAAACTACCTTAGGTGAGAGAACAGCTAAAGAAGACATTGACCATCACAGTATAAAATCCCATGGAGGATCAAGCCTAAGTCTTGTTTCTACTGGCTCCAGTAATATTGGCAACAGGGAGACACTAGATTCGCCCGAACAATTCGAAGTCTTGAAACAACAAAAAGAGGTTTGGGAAACTGGGATTGATCTCTTCAATAGAAAACCGAAACGAGGAGTCGCCTTCTTACAAGAGCAAGGTCTTTTAGGCACATCCACTAAAGAAATAGCTGAATGGCTACTTACTGACGAAAGACTGGACAAGACATTCGTTGGTGAATATTTGGGTGAAAATGATGATCATTCCAAAGAAGTTATGTACTCTTATGTAGACTCGATGAACTTCAATAATATGGACATTGTGGCCGCGTTACGATATTTCTTAGAAGGATTCAGGTTGCCAGGCGAAGCTCAGAAGATTGATAGACTGATGGAGAAATTCGCATCGCGTTATTGTGAATGCAATCCGAGTAACACACTATTTACTAGCGCGGACACCGTTTACGTATTAGCATTTTCCATAATAATGCTAACGACGGACTTACATTCGCCGCAAGTCAAGAACAAAATGACAAAAGAACAATACATTAAACTAAATAGCGGCATCAGCGATAACAATGACTTGCCACGTGAATACTTATCGACTATTTACGACGAAATTGCCGGTCACGAGATTAAAATGAAAAATACTTCGAAACCAGGCAAACATATGATAGCCAACGAGAAAAAACGGAAATTAATCTGGAACATGGAAATGGAACAAATTTCTACAGCGGCAAAGAATTTAATGGAATCCGTGTCTCACGTGCAAACTCCATTTACGACAGCGAAACATGTTGAACACGTACGGCCTATGTTCAAAATGGCATGGACTCCGTTCCTAGCAGCCTTCTCAGTAGGTTTGCAGGATTGTGATGACCCTGAAATTGCATCTTTATGCCTAGATGGTATCCGTTGTGCTATACGTATCGCTTGCATTTTCCATATGTCATTAGAAAGAGATGCGTATGTCCAAGCTCTCGCACGCTTTACGCTGCTGACGGCTAACTCTCCCATCACGGAAATGAAGGCGAAGAACATTGACACTATAAAGACTTTAATTACTGTGGCGCATACAGATGGCAATTACTTGGGAACAAGTTGGTTAGACGTTGTCAAATGTATTTCGCAATTAGAATTAGCACAGCTAATTGGAACTGGAGTGCGGCCACAGTTCTTATCTGGATCCGGAATTAAGCCTCAACCGGACTCGTTGAAGTTTAGCCTCATGGCACTAGATCCTAGCGTCAAGGAACATATAGGTGAAACGAGCTCTCAGAGTGTCGTTGTCGCCGTGGATAGAATATTTACAGGATCTACGAGACTAGATGGTGACGCTATAGTTGATTTCGTTAAGGCTTTATGTCAAGTATCCTTAGATGAATTGAGCCATCCTACTAATCCTCGAATGTTTTCACTGCAGAAGATAGTCGAAATATCTTACTATAACATGGGTCGTATTAGGCTGCAGTGGTCTAGAATATGGCAGGTGCTTGGTGATCACTTCAATAAAGTAGGATGTAGCAGCAACGAAGATATAGCATTCTTCGCTGTCGATTCACTTAGGCAACTATCTATGAAGTTCATCGAGAAAGGCGAATTCGCCAACTTCAAATTCCAGAAAGATTTCTTGAGGCCATTTGAACACATAATGAAGAAAAACAGCTCTCCCACAATAAGAGACATGGTGGTGCGCTGTATTGCTCAGATGGTTAATTCGCAAGCTCCTAATATCAGATCAGGATGGAAGAATATATTTTCAGTATTCCATTTGGCTGCAAGCGATCAAGATGAAGCCATTGTTGACTTAGCATTCCAGACTACTGGTAAAATTATATCAGAATTGTATGAAAGACAATTCCCTGCTATGATAGACTCGTTCCAAGACGCAGTCAAATGCTTATCGGAATTCGCATGTAATGCGAAGTTCCCGGACACTTCTATGGAAGCTATAAGGCTTGTAAGATCGTGTGCGACAGCAGTCGGAGCCTCACCACAATTATTTGCTGAGCACGCAGGACTCGAGGGAGAGCCAGGCGCTCCCGAAGTCGACAGAGTATGGCTCCGAGGGTGGTTTCCTCTACTCTTCTCCTTGTCTTGTGTCGTAAGCCGCTGTAAGTTAGACGTGCGCACCCGAGGTCTCACTGTCCTATTTGAGATTATAAAAACGCATGGTGACTCATTCCGTCCACATTGGTGGAGAGATTTATTCAATATATTATTCAGAATCTTCGACAATATGAAATTACCTGAGCACCAGTTGGAGAAAAACGAGTGGATGACTACAACATGCAATCACGCGTTGTACGCCATCGTAGACGTTTTCACGCAATACTTTGACATTCTTGGATCTTTATTACTTGAACAGTTGTACGCTCAACTGCATTGGTGTGTGCAACAGGATAACGAGCAACTCGCAAGGTCAGGCACTAACTGTTTAGAGAATCTAGTCATTTCGAACGGAACCAAGTTCAATGAAGACACCTGGAGCAAGACCTGTCAGATCATGTTGGATATATTCAACAGCACCTTACCCACCACGCTCCTAACTTGGAAGCCGGACGAGAACGATGACACGGAAGCTCCTCACGTGCGTCACGGGATTCTAAAGAAACCCCAAGGAGGTGGTGACGAAGTCAAATCCTCCAGCAGAGTATTCAACAGTCTCCTGATAAAATGTGTGGTGCAGTTAGAACTAATACAAACTATTGACAATATCGTCTTCTACCCTGCTACTTCACGAAAAGAAGACGCAGAGACCTTAGCGTTAGCTGCCGCAGAACTGACAGGGGGCACACCCGGCACGGAACAAGAATGTCAGCGTGAAGAACAAGGAATGTATAGATTGTTGAGCTCCCCACATCTGCTACGACTCGTGGAATGCCTTATGTGCAGTCACCGCTTTGCCAAGACTTTCAACACCAATAATGCGCAGAGGAACGTGTTGTGGAAAGCTAATTTCAAGGGCTCCGTGAAACCCAATATGCTTAAGCAGGAGACCCAGTCATTAGCATGTGTGTTACGGATACTGTTCAAGATGTACAGCGATGAAACGCGAAGAGATCACTGGCCCGCAGTTCAGAAGAGCCTCATCAATATCTGTTGTGAGGCGCTGGAGTACTTCGCGGGTGTGTCGAGCGAGGCTCACAGAGATGCGTGGACCTCGATCCTGCTCCTCATTCTCACAAGAATACTGAAGATGCCAGACGAAAGAGTAAGTACAATATACTTAATGTGTTATCAAAGCAATATAATGGAATTAGGTTGTAGATGCTATCTTGCATGATAATGATAACATTTTTAGCGGTGCTCATTTAGAAATTTACAAGATACCAAATAATCGACAATGTTTTTGAATCTAACTCGTAAATTGTATTGTGGAATCTTGATAGAAAAGCTGTCATAAAAACGTGTTATGTTAAAACAGCTGTTGCTAAATGAATGTAATGGTTTCACTTAGCATAATGTATACGCTCTTTCTAGATAAACAGCATAACTTTAATAGAATCGAACGTTTTTTCTAACAAGGCATCGTTAACTAATGTGTTCAATATAAATAATTAACTACTATTGTAATTACCATACTGATAATGATATATAACAACTAACTGGACCATAATAAATCTAATCATATAATGTAGATGATAATGGGTTTATTCCCATCTTCCCCCGCATGTCTCCCCCCGAACGGGGGAAAATGGGAATTTTTGTGTCATCTTCCCCCGAATTTGTAATCGGGGGAAGATGGGAAGTTGCATTCCCATCTTCCCCCGCATGCCTGACACCGAACGAGGGAAAATGGGAATGCGTGTTTCATCTTCCCCCGATGACAAGATCGGGGGAAGATGGGAAGTTCTATTCCCAACTTCCCCCGCATGTCTGCTCCCGAAATAAGGAAAATGGAAATGTTTGTGTCATCTTCTCCCGAACTTGTAATTTCATTTGTCTCCGAAATACGTTTAATAATTAATTTTGTTCACCAACGTATGGCTCGAATAAAATAAACATGGTTTTTACAGGAACTAATAAAACAAAGCTTCATTGGTACTATACAGTCATATTTATGAGTAAATATGAAAGTACTGTTTGTTGATCGTCAATCGAGGGACGAAAATAATTTTTATTTGTTCTCGAAATATTTTTAATAATTATTTTTGTTATTTCACCCCACTGTTATTTTTTTACAGGAGTTAATAAAACAACGTTTGATTAGCAACATTTTTATAAAAATGAAATAGTACAGCATTTTCCGTTTGAAAATCAGTCATACCTAATACTATAACAATTCCTCATACCTACAATAACAATTGGCCACAATAATATTATTTACAATTACTTCATCTCTTCCAGAAAGTGGCTAATTGTAAAAAGTACTATTCCGAGAAATAGTACTTTTTACAATTACCATGATTTCGTTAATATTAACGAAATAATTGACCAACACACATTACTTTCGTTGATATTATTTTGAACCTTCAAAACTTATTTATTTTGAATTCAAGTGTCTATTCTGTGATTTTGCATGCTGTGATAACATTGTTAAATGTATAATTAAAAGTTTAAAATGTTAGATTTTAAGAATGTTTTTATACTGTAGAATGTTAAATTTATTGTCAAGACTTGAAATTGAAGAGTGGTTGGTGCGATTTAAATGTATATTTACTATTGTTGCTACTATTGTAGACAGCAAACTTTTTAGTTTACGTGACTTATCTTTAATTTTGCATGCTGTGATAATATTATAACGTTGTTTATTTGAAAAAAGTGTAAACACCTAGTCATTGTAATTTTGATATTTATGAAAAAAATAATTGAGAGGCTTTTCTTCAGATGTAAATAATTAAAAAACTAAAACATTTTTTACCAGTTCTAAGACTGATTTTATAATGAATATTGACATTTAGATTTGAATGTGTAGTGATTGTTGTACCTATCTGTTAATTTTTAATATTAATTGTTAAAACGGTAAGACAGATTGAAATGTAAAATATTGTCAGTAGGTATTGACAATATTTTACAGTAAGAATAAATATTTAAATACAAAAAGAGTACGGTTTTTCAAAGTGTTTCCTAATAAGACTGATTTTATATAGAACAATATTGCTGTCAATATTTGATTTTTGGATTGATAATTTTAAATAAGAGGAATTGTTATAGTATGACTGATTTTCAAACGGAAAATGCTGTACTATTTCCTTTTTATAAAAATGTTGGTAATCAAACGTTGTTTTATAACTCCTGTAAAAAAATAACAGTGGGTGAAATAACAAAAATAATTATTAAAAATATTTCGAGAACAAATAAAAATTATTTTCGTCCCTCGATTGACGATCAACAAACAGTACTTTCATATTTACTAATAAATATGACTGTATAGTACCAATGAAGCTTTGTTTTATTAGTTCCTGTAAAAAACATGTTTTTTTTATTCGAGCCATACGTTGGTGAACAAAATTAATTATTAAACGTATTTCGGGGACAAATGAAATTACAAGTTCGGGAGAAGATGACACAAACATTTCCATTTTCCTTATTTCGGGAGCAGACATGCGGGGGAAGTTGGGAATAGAACTTCCCATCTTCCCCCGATCTTGTCATCGGGGGAAGATGAAACACGCATTCCCATTTTCCCTCGTTCGGTGTCAGGCATGCGGGGGAAGATGGGAATGCAACTTCCCATCTTCCCCCGATTACAAATTCGGGGGAAGATGACACAAAAATTCCCATTTTCCCCCGTTCGGGGGGAGACATGCGGGGGAAGATGGGAATAAACCTGATAATGTCTAAATTATGCCTGCGATGGACTTAGATATTTGGATTTTGGGCTATTATTTTAAAGTACTTTAGACGTAACATGCGCATTTTACATCGATTAAGTATCGTTTACTTGTTGCATTTCTAGGTTTGATCCTTTTAAAGGCTTGTCAGAAATAATCATTCATGTTGCCTGGTTGCAAGGACGCCAGCCGATGGCAATTGGGGGCAAGTTGATATGGAAAATGTTTAGTTTATGTGTATGCCCAAAGCCCATGTCTCTTTTGAAAGTACTTTATGTGGTTCACGTCGCGTCCCAATCAAAATTGACGTAAGATTTGCTATGATGCTAACCATACATACAAAATCTCATGTCATGTTTTTTATACAGCAGATTTTTGTGATCAACTCAAAACTTTTAGACAAAGTTGCGTAGCGATTGACAGATATAAATTGTTTCATTTTTGCAAATTTAATATCCGGCATACGGCACCATAGCAGATGGAAAAATTACGGATATACCATAAATCCATATTTTTTTTCGCTTTAAGCATATTGATTTATATAATTATTACCTGGGACCTAAAAATTTCTGGCGAAATGTGGGTGTAATATTACACCTCTGCCTACCCCTTCGGGGATACAGACGTGTAAAAAAAAGGTACGTTCAACGAGAGACTAGCTAACCCTCATCACTAATTATTATCACATAGTTATGTTTTCCAGTTTTCCATTGCTTCATTTTAAATAATCGTTAAATAATGTGCCTAGTCGGCCTCAATATGTTTGCGGTTCATTATGTATGTTTCATCCAGCTTCGATTTCTGGCTTAAGGAAGCAATTTAGTTTTCCTGCTCGACAATTCTCAAACGTCAGTACCTAATCTAAAAATGTCCCGCAGCAAACCCATATCTGGCGAAACGTAGGTTTACCTAATAGTTTTCAACACTGCAATGCACTTAAAGGATAGGTTTTGATTGTACGAAATGTGTTATCCATTAATGATGTTAGCTAAAATTAAAAGCAATATGATATTTTGGACCATTTTACCCGAATAAAAAAGGTGGCGCGGGCGGTTCAATTAGGTTTTCTTGCCTAATTTTTTTACCCTCTTGATTGATTCGTCAACTAATATACAAATTGTATTCCAGTTTGCGGCACATGTAGCCAGCTACTACCCACTGCTGTGTGAGATCACGTGCTTCGACCTGAAGCCGGAGCTTCGCTCTGTGCTGCGACGCGTGTTCATCCGCATCGGGCCAGTCTTCAACATCGTCGCTAAACCGCAATAACACACACACAACAACACATACAAACAATATGGCCTTATAGTTCTCTAGGATATTACTATGACTTTGATGTTAATGTTAAAAAAATAATACTTCGGTTGATTCCTTAAAATTTAATGTAATATTGACAGCAATCAGTACTTCAGTAGTATTAAAAGTGATCTATCATAGGGTGTAGTAGTCTTATTTCTAATTTATATTATAAATTATTATTATTGATTTGATTAATAAATTTTAAATTGTATATTATAAAAAAAACATAGAAGTTGTATCTATAAATTATTATAGTTTATTCTGTATATTTGAAAGTTTTTACTGTCTGGGAGCTGAATTCACTCACTGCTGCGGTTGCTTCGCGTTTTTATTTTAGCTAGACTGATCAGACTGTGATTGTGAACATTTATTTTCCCACGGCTTTCCATGTTTATCATTTTTTAACAGAGTGACTTCAGAACTCGCACGCAAACTGATTATATTATATTATTCCTTAAAATAAAAATCATAAATTTATTTACAAGAAGTCTGATTTAAGAAGCCCTCAGTTTCTCCATCGCCTTTTCCAAAGTTTCCAAATCCCAAATGACTAGCTGTCCATCTAATCCTGTGGTGCTAAACTTGCGAGTATTGCCCTTGGTGCCTTCAAAGAGGCTGATGGAAGTGATGGCATTTTGATGTATGGAGTCAAGGAAAGTATCATTAGTTTCAATGCGTGCCTGGCGATCAAGAGACTGGAACTTCTTCATGGCTGACAGACCACCAGACTCCTTTCTTTGAGTATTATCTAGTTTGGCAACAAAGTTAATCTGATTGCCATCATGACTATACATTAGTGGAATGCAACTATGGCCTGCCACTATTAGGGTATTGTTGGATACCCAATTGCACCCCAAGAATGGCAGGTATTCAGTCTTCAGTTTCGTAACAGTTTTCCCCTGTGTAGCATCAGCTACATTAATGGAGCTGTCATGCCCCACCCAGGCAACTTTATTTCCATCTGCTGAGAAAGATACGCTATGCACCCATCCACCATGATTGGGTGAATTTGGAAACTCGGCCAGTAATTGTCCTAAGGGAAGCTTAGTGCCCCAAACATTTGGGCCAGGTTGGTCTTCAATATCCTTGATGTAAGCAGAGAATACTCTAACCTTGAAATCAGCTGAGCCAGCTACTAACAAAATGTTGTTTGGATGCCAATCAATGCTGGTCACAGTAGAGCGGATTGGCTTCTTTATGTGTTTGGACACCCACCAATTATTTTCCTTTTCAAAATAACAAATAGAAATTAATCTAGCACCAGATCCAACGGCAAACTTGTTTTCCATGGGAGACCATTTTACACAAGTAGCAGCTCTATTGATACGTAGCAGCACCAATGTAGTATTCCACTTGCCATCCTCATCCTGGGTCCAAACATAAGCATTGCGATCCACAGAGCAGGTAACAATTCGGTTTGTATTGGGAGCCCAGTCAATGCCCATCACCTTCAGATCATGCTCAACAAGGTTGTTTGTCTGCTTCCAATCATTCCCTTCTTTCTGGTATATGTGGACCTCATTGTTGTTGGGAGAAAATGCAATCTCTGAAAAGATAATACATGTTTATCTTAAAACAATGCAAAAAAGACTCAGACTCACGCCTGTATCCCCGAAGGGGTAGGCAGAGGTGTAATATTACACCCACATTTTGCTGGGAATTTTTAGGTCCCACGTAATAGGAGGCGAGCCTATTGCCATACTGGGCACATTACCAGACTCCATGCTGCTACTGAGAATTTCCTAACGGAAAAACCCATGCTCCCTCTGTCGGCTCTTACGACACCCATGGGATGATATGGGGTGGTGACATTCCGTATTCTTAATACGTCACCACACGGCAACAAGCAAATAAAACAGCACTAAATAGTTATACAGAGTATGTGAGTTTTGAATCTGTGTGTGTATTTGATTTATATGTATATGTTTGTGAGAGATAATTGAAGGGTAATGATTCTAAATACTCCCTTGTGCTTCTTTTACTACTCCTTTTCCTCTTCATTTGATTACATGAAATGCCAGCATATAGGTAAAAATTTACACTTATGGTGCTATATTTAGGCTGTCGTAATCGTTAAATATTGTAAATACTTACGAGTTCTATCCTTATTCCACGCATGACAAGTCACCGGCGCTAATGAGTCACCAATATTCAATGGTTGGGCCATCTTGATTGATCTGGAATATGAAACAAACGTTGTGAATAAAAGTATCGATGACGTACGTTCAGATTACATCCCAAAAATATGAAATGTTTATATTACTCACCGTAAAATTCTAAGCAGGGGAGAAAGTCGTCACACCCAATATGATAAGGACAGATAAGCGGAAATTCGCGGACTCTGGGCAGTCGACACGAATTCCTGAGAAAAAAATACATTATAGTAATAGAATCTATGTTATTTATAAGTCATACGCATAAAATACAATATTTATTTCATCCAACGGACCTTAATATTTCAGCAACGAAGGAAATCAAAACGTCGAATGAAATGATAATAATTGACATATGTCAATTTTGAACACCGATAAGTACATGCTAGATTCATTCATTCTTTAGTACTTACTAATCGAAGACAATATACTACTCGACCAAGCCAACTAGACGAATGTCAACGTGACAAAATTCAACATAATTCAATAATTATAATCCAGAAATTCCTAGTACCGATTGCAGGCGCATTGTACGTTCACACGCCGCGTTCGCACGTTACGATAAATAATTTCTGAATTATAATTGTTGAATTATGTTGAATTTTGTCACGTTGACATTCGTCTAGTTGGCTTGGTCGACTAGTAAAAAATATATCTTTTACACAACACTATTCAATCAATGAAAATGTGGCACATTAAAGGTCCAGTTACCAGATCATAAAATGCAAAAAAAAAAAAAAAATACACATGAATGATTGTGACAGTTGACACTGACAGCTTTGGAGCAAAACAAAATAGTTTCTGAAATCATAGCACTGCAGACGAAATTTAATAAATTCAGATTATTTTAACTGAATAATAGACATTCCTGATAATGTCCGGTAAGACACTTTATTTAACTGTAATTTGTTAGGGCGCTTGGTCCAAATAATATGGACATTTCTTTAAAAAAATAAAATACATTCTATCGTAATTTATATTTAATGTTTACAGGCAGACACTACCATCGTGGTAACCGTGGTAGGAGCTCAAACCACACATTATCGTCAGTTGCGAAAGAAACTGCAGTATCTTTACCCGCCGATAGCCCTGTTTTGGCTATCTTTAGAGATGCCGCTTCAAAACTGATTGAGCGCCAAGACAGACACGAAAGACTCGTCAAACTATCACGGGACATCACCATTGAGAGCAAAAGAATAATATTTTTGTTACATTCTGCAATAACGTGAGTATGATTGCAAAATACATACATTTCTAGATAGTGGCCTGCAAAAAATTATTTAGTAGGCTATATTAAATTTGCATACAAAACCTTGCGCAATTTGTGGGAAGGAATTCCCTTAACATAATTATGGGGCTCATTAGAATGCTAGTCAACTGTGAAACAATAGTCAAAAAATAATTTTATTACAGCAAAGAATCTCTTGAAAAAGCATTGAAGGAGGCTGATGAGCGAATCCAGAAACTTATCAAAGGACCTATCAAAAGCATAGGCTTGGAGCTTGAGAACAGTCCTGCATACTTACATTCAAGAGCTGTTACAGCTGGCTTCCAAGAGTACATTGAAGCCAGGACGCTTTACTCTTTGATGGCTACCAAAGAGATCATCACATTCCAAGAAGTACAGAAGGAATTCACATATGTTGTTAAGAATGAGGAAGAGGAAGAAAGGACTCTTGCTACAATGATACCACCACTTGACTACATGCTGGGCTTAGCTGATTTGACAGGGGAGCTGATGAGGAAGGCAATCAACAGTATTTCTAGTGGGGACAGTGAAGAGTGCTTCCATGCTTGCCAAGTTGTCAGGGACCTGTATACTGGGAGTTTGGGTGAGCAACTTTTGTAACATTATAAGGATAGCAGTAGAAGGTTAGAATCTTAGTATTCGTAACCAAAACAAGTTTCCTAGTTATCCAGTATGAATACAATATCACATATTTAATTTACTGTCAGCTTGTTGTGCCTAGTCTCCTAAATAGTAAGACAAATTTTACTGTGTGACTTTGTATAAAAAATAAATTGATTATTCCCGGTGTCTACCCCCTGCTTGTCCACCGCGGGTGGACAGAGACACAAATATTTAAAAAAATTCTCGCTGTGCACCCCTGGGGGACAGGGAGAATTAATTTTAAATTATTTTCGCTGGCCACCCCGGGTGGACAAAGACACGAGTTTTTTCATCACTTCTGATTCGGGTAGATAGGTTATGTTAGGTTCTCTTTTGACCCTTAACCCAAAAATAGGAGCCCTGCGAAGCAGGGCTCCGTCAACTTAGTTTATTAAAAATCAAATATTTAAAAAAATTCTCGCTGTCCCCCAGGGGTGCACAGCGAGAATTTTTTTAAATATTTGTGTCTCTGTCCACCCGCGGTGGACAAGCAGGGGGTGGACACCGGGAATAATCGAAATAAATGAAGGATGTATGAGACCAGCTTTGACAAGGACAGGGGATCAAAAAATCATGAAAATCATGTGACATCAACATCATTTATAGCTCACCCCTAATAAAAATTGCCTTCAACATCAAAATGTTTCAAGAATCTATTTTCTAGACCACAAGAAATAATCTAGACTACTTGTGTTTTATAAACTGGATTAGAATTCTGTAGGAAAATATTCAAATTTTAATCCATAGCTAATTTAGGAACAGCTAGTACAGCTAAAAATAAATGGTTTTAGTTTACTCATTTAAACTTTTATCTGTTCCAGGTATCACAGGCACTCGCCTATTAGGCAAGAAACTCAGTGTGACTCGCACTAACGTCGCTAAGGTAGAGATGGCGGTGTACGCGTTACGCGTTCGCGGCGGAGAAGCACCTCCGCCGCTGTTGCTACCCGCCGCCCCGGCCGAGTGGGAGGCCCCCAATAATACTGGCAACTTCTCAGATGATGAAGGATATTATTGAGGACTGTGTAGTTTATAAGCTTCAAATTTTATTGAAATAAAAACTGAATTTACTTTTATTATTTTCTTTACAGAACTCCTTAAAATAGTAGTTAATGTTCGAAATCATGTCGACATTTGTTAGTTTTGTGAATTTGTCTATGGAGGTTGAAGTATGTTAGCTGTACTAATATAATGTACAAGTAGTGATTGTTGTTTAAGGTTGTTAATTAGTTTTCTGAAATGACGTCCACTAGGCGGCAGCACTGAGACGTCGGGTCTAGAAACCTAACCCTGCTCATCTTATTGACCAATAAGATGCGCTGGAGACATTTTTGTACGTAAAATTGCTACTGCGCAGCTCTTTTGGTCTATGGTAGTGCTCAAGAAGTTTGCCGGCGTCTATACCTATCTGCACAGCAATCTGACAGCCTTTGGACCTAACGCGTATGGACCACCGTCTAGAGGCAGAAAAAGTGTGTCATTCTGGTACAAACAGATATACAGATCTGTACCATTGAATTTTGTCCAGTGAGAGCAGCAGCGGCTAATGGATTGATCCTTCATGATTTTCAATTTAATCATATTTTGAGATTCTCTTGCCTTCCAATATAAAAATTCTAATCATAGTCTAGACTCGTCAGTACTCTCGTTTTGTTGCTATGTGGGCACATGCTCAGCAAAAGGGTAGTGCGCCTGCACGGTGACACTCAGACAGCCTTGATAACTAAAGGGTGCCCGCAGGGAGGTGTACTCTCCCCGCTATTGTGGAACTTAGTCATCAATGAACTCATAGACAAACTCAATGCGAGATACTTCTACACAATAGGTTATGCAGATGATCTAACCATTCTCACCTCAGGTAAGGTAACAGTACAGTGTACGACCTAACCCAACAAGCCCTACGCATAGTAGAGTGGTGGTGTAATGAGTACGAATTATCTGTAAACCCGACCAAGACCGAACTAGTTATGTTCACACACAAACGCGCGCTAGGTAGGTACTTACCGACTGCCCAGGTTATTCGATACAGAGCTTAAGCTGTCTACCGAGGTCAAGTACCTGGGTGTCACTCTCGACAGCAAATTGACGTGGAACAGCCACATGGAAAATAAGCTCAATAAAGCCAGCATCGTCTTCTGGCAGTGCAAGAAGATGATAGGTAAACGCTGGGGCCTATCCTCCAAAATTGTCTTATGGCTTTATAAGACAATAATACGTCCGATGATAAGCTACGGCGCAGTAGTGTGGTGGCCTCGGACCAACCTAACAACAGCCGCCAACAAGCTTCAAAGTCTTGCATGCCTAGCGGCCGCGGGCTGCATGAAAACTACACCTACAGCGGCACTCGAAGTGTTTCTGGACCTGCCTCCTCTGCACCTGCTCACACAACAGGAAGCAACGATGTCGGCGGTCCGGCTAAGAGCTCTGAAGCTCTGGAAAGACACTAACACACCGCATACTAACAACTTAAATACACTTTTTAAAGAAGTTCCTCTCACACAAGCCATTGGCGACCGAATACCGAAACAATTTGTGTTCGACAAGAAATACAAAATCGAGCGTTAGCGGTCTATCACAACGAGCTCACGATCTTCACAGATGGGTCTAAGACGGATACACGGGTTCAGGAGTATTCTCCGAGGACCTAAACATCAACATCGCAGCACGGCCGCCTACACAGGACACGGATTCTTTAATAAACACCTATTTACTATAGGTATCACCGACAGCCCGCTGTGCAGGGCCTGTATGGTAGCAGACGAGACGGCAGCCCACCTGCTCCTCGACTGCCCTGAGGTCGCACAGTATAGGCAGCAGTACCTGTCCAAATACAGCACCCTGAGGAAAGCCGTGGGCCACATCAAGAGTCTGCTGGCCTTTCTCGAAGAGCTGGGGTGGCTCGAATGACGACACCATTCCCACCCGCACGCAAAATACACGCCAAGACGTGGAGTTGCGGAAACAGCCCGTGCCATCAAGTATCAAGTACCTATCAAGTTGCTATGTGGGACAGGAAAAAAGGGCTACGAAATCTTACAACCGAGCTATGAGTTTTAACTTTGAATAGGTTTCGCCAAACTTCTAGTGCTCTCTGAAGTTGAATCATGCAGGTGTTCGCCCAGGTACAGTCAAGCAGAAAATGTTTTGGAAAAAAAAAATATTTCAATATACATATTTTTGTTACCGTGACAAAAAATTAACTTTTAGTTTATTGTGACAAAAAGTAATGAACCAATTGTGAACCAAGGTTTAATATGTAGGCAAAAAGATGTTGAAATCTGTAAACATATATTATCTACGTATATTCATCCCCATTTTCCTTATCGATTCACGGTAGAGGTGAGGAATATTCTTGGTGGATGACAAACATAAAACAAAATACGGTAAGTATAAAATAACAATCAACAAATGTAACTAAAACAATTACAAGCGAATAAAAATATAACATATTATATCAAATAGATAATTTTAAGTTGCGTGGCGCGTTTCTTAGTGAATGTACTTTACGAAAGATTCAAACACAAATCAAATGCAATAGAACATAATTATTATGCGAATGCAACCAATCATAACCTAATGCGTCACGCAACGAATCGTGAAGTCCTCTCCCCTTAGAGTATAGATTAGCAAGCTACCTCTCCCGCTACCCGCCCCCATCCCATCGACACCTAATTTTCGATTACTGCGCAGCTATACGCAGCAACTTCAGAGGGAACTAGAAATTTGGCGATACCTATACATGATACGATGAGAAACTGGATAAGCTAAAGAAATAAAAACCAGTCTTAAAAAATAACGATTTATTAACATAATCTAGAAGTTTTGTTAGAAATCACTGCTTTGCGTATAGTCGCTAAGAGGTTGCCATTCATCCGAATCATCCGTCTTGTAAGGGTCATCGTCCTCATCAGACTGCGTGTCTTGCCATGCATCCCTCCTGACAGTCTTGCGATCCCTTTTACCAGTCACTATCAGATTCGCCCCTAAAGAATCTTCATCATCATCTTCACTTCCTGAAGCTTTCTTTTGCCTTGGCCGGTTCTTTCTTACTTGACCTGGTTAAATTAATCTTATTTTAAAACATAGTATTTCTAGTTCCTTGGTAACATAATTTTATGTATCGAATCCAGTATCGATTTAAAATTCATAATCGTAATCAACACTGTCGCCATCTGAATCTTCGACTTGAAAATGATCGTCGTAAAAGTTAACGGAATGTGCATTTATGTAGAAAATGTTTCCATGACGTTGGACTACTTGCATACCTGTTGACAAGAAATGTTGTTGAAAAAAAAATAAAAAAGGTGTGAACATGTTTTTTTGGTCGCCATATTAGTTTAGAAGAGCTCCGCAACCTTAGATCAAGTAAAAATGACATAAAAACACGCACTCAACAAAGCACATAACACGGCACGGCATCATTTCATTTGGTAGCATTATAAAATAGCGACTTCACTTTTTCTGTACACTGACCTACTACATTCCAACTACCTTATTTTACTTGATCTGAGGCATGAGCGCACGTGCGCACATTAGCATACCAAACCGATCAAATTGGCCGACTTTAGTCCATGGGGCTCTGAAGGACATCACGCAAGCCGTGTGCCTTCCCATACATTTTTACTTGTGAGTATTATAACCACACGAAGATAAGCGTAGACGTGTACGTATCCTTGCACGTCGCTTTCGCTTACTACAGCTTACGGAGCGTCCTTTAAGTACTAACGAAAAAGTTATCTATGTCTAGTAAAATATTTAGATAGAATATACTTAGTACACACGGCTACAGGTCTCGCTTAAGAGTTCCAGTACAATTTTGATACGTATTTCCCATGCCATAAGAACGATACAAAGATCAAAGTGTCTTGATTGATGAGTAGCTGTGTGTACAAAAGCTAACAGGTCACATCAAGTCGAACAATCATAATAGCCGCAGTGTGAATGTCTGAATGGATTTATCATTGATATTATATAAATGGCAATAGGCTCGCCCCCTATTACATCAGGACCGAAACATAACTGGCGAATTTTTGGTGTGTAATACACCTCTGCCTAACCCGGGGGTAAAGGCGTGAAGTTATGTTATGTAACGAATTATCAAACTAACCTGGTCTCCTCGCGTTAAAGTTCGGTGGATTGACGCCCTGAGGATGTTCGTTTTGCTGCCAGTGCCGCGGGTCTGTCTTCTGGCAGCCGACACCATACGGACACACGCCTCGGTCACCAGTGCCCCAGTCACTGTCTGACGGGTGGCTGAACTGTGCCTTGTGTTGAGGATTCCGTCTAACAAGAAAGAAAAGGTTTAAATAGTTTATAATCGCTAAATAAGCCTCCGTGGTCCAGTGGATAGCGTATGCTGGTAGGGAAGTCCCGAGTTCGATTCCTGGGTCCTACACTATGCGCCGCCGTCGACGTCGGCTGGTACCTAAAGGCGGCAGTTTATGGAAATTTTAAATGGGATTGGGATGAATTCAATATGGGATTTCAGTTTTCGTTAAGGGTCTTTTTACACTCTGTATAGTTATTTGCAAGGAAGTAAAGATATCACAAATTGATGCTGGAAAATATCACAAATTTACCTGTAGCAATTAGCTCCGTACATACACCTCTCGCGACGAGGCCCGGCCGGTGGAGCAGGTGCAGCTATATTAGGTTTCTGGTCTTTTGTATCGTCGTTTGATGCCTGAAACAGTTTACATACGCATACATAAATACATTTGTAGAATTATAAAGAATGATACATTTTATTTTGTTTTTGCGCGTGTGTGGTCAACTCTGGTGTCGGAGTTTTCAGTCCAGCCGCAGGCCTCCGACATGGCCTAACGATCCTTATCCTTAGACAAGAACCGGGACCGACAGCTCGTGCAGCAACGTGTCCTCCGAAGCACGGTAGCGCTCAAATGTAAATGCCACACACGGTCACCCATCCAAGTGGTGACCTGTGCAAGCGATGCCTAACTTTGTCGAACAAAGTGCCACTTTGATTTCTTAAATCCACTACGAAGTTGGTGTCGTAAAAGGCAACTATGAAAAATACAACAATACAAATTGTAGTTTAATAGGTCTGTTAAAAATCTTTTAACTATTTTTTTCTATAGACTCACGCCTGTTAATCTCGCAGAAGTAGGCAGAGGTAAATACATACATAGACTCACGCCTGTTTCCCGGAGAGGTAGGCAGAGACTACGGAACGCCATTTGCAATGATCCTGACATATCTCTCTTGCTTCATTCAATCCCATCAAATTACTCATACATGCTCTTCTGTTTTGGGTACTTCTAACCTTTCCTGTTTTAAGGATGTCTCTGATCTGGTGGGCGATTCAGAATCGTTCGATATCTCATTTGACATTCGATTCCGTTAATTATTAAATGGGCTACTACATTTTTTGTCAAAACTATCGCATTTCCTATCAATTTTATGCATTCAGTATGAAGTAAATTAATAAATTAACCGAATTCAATGAATATTTGTTCAAAATATCTCTGATAGGCGGCTAAAAGACGAGGACAATAATTTGACATATCGTACGATTACTTGTCGTGACATTCTGAATCGGCCTGCTGGTCAGAGAACGTCCGCCTAAGTATTCCCCTTTGTGCTGTCCCATTCACACTTGCCTTATATATCTGCTTGGTCAGTCTTTCATCATCCATCCCCTCTATGTGCCCAAACCACCTTAGCATTCCTTTCTTAATGCTTGACACTACATCTTCTTTGACACAACACCCTCTTATCACACCATTCTTTACTCTGTCATTCAAAGACACACCACACATACTTCTCAGTGCTCTCATTTCTACAGCATTTATTCTACTTTCAAGTCTCTTCTGCCATACCCAACTTTCACTACCGTACATAAGTGTCGGTACTAACACCCACACACACAGATTAGTGTGCTTTAATCGTGCCTTTTTGGACATGTTCTGGTTGTTAATAAACGCCTTAAGAGCTCCATTCACTCAATTACCTGCATTTACTAGGCATGAGACCGATATATCAAAACGAATCTGAAATCCGATTGCAGTCAGAAATCGTTTCGTATCGATATTCCAATGTGAAAAACCGATTTTAGAAAACGCAAAACAATACCACGATAACGCAAACTACACAAATCCGAACCAAACGGTGCAAGCGCAACCAAATTACAAAGTAAATCTAAAGCTTACGTTTTCGATGGTTTTCTTTCATATTCATTCGTTCTCTTTCACACTACCAAACGACTAGTTAGTTAGGAGAGAGAGCGAATTTCATTTCCCTTTCTTTCTAACTTACTGATCCATTGAAAGAGCGAAAGAGGTGAAGCGAATTTTACCGTCGCCAAGCAAGCGAATCGTTTTCGATTTTGGCGGTTTTATGAATTCCAGATTGAATAGATAAAATAAAACTAAATATCGAGGCGATAATATTTAATTCAGATTGCAACTATTTACTTAATGTTTATTTTGAAAATTGCAAATAGTTATTAGGAATTTATGTTTGGAGAGTTTTATTTGACTTGATTGGTCTCATGCCTAAAATACAAAATATTTCGATTGTTTACGTTTGTCGTACGCTACGCTCCAAAATCCGCTACTGAAATCGATTTATTTCTAAAAACGGTTTTTGAAATCGATTTCAAAATCTAACATCGGATATTTATCGGTTTGCGTAAAAATCCGAAAACGCTTATGCCTAGCATTTACTCTTCTTTCAATATCTTCTTCATTCTTTCCACCTCTTGTAAACAGCGTACCTAAACATACAAACTCATTCACTTGTTCCACTCGTTGCCCATCAATCATAGCATTGCAAGCCGTAACACATTCCTTCTTTTCAAAAACCATAACTTTCGTTTTACTTACATTTACTTTCATTCCTTTCCTCTCTAACGCACCATGCATGATTGTTACCATCTCCTGCAACTCCTCCACTGAAGACGCAAGTATTACCTGATCATCAGCATAAAGGCATTTGTCAAGTAAATCATTCATCCTTAATCCACAATCACTATGTTTAAGATCTTGCAAACAACTGTCCATGAACAGGTTAAACAGCCACGGCGATGCTACGCATCCCTGTCTAACACCTGTGTCGATGGTAAACCAGTCAGTGTATGACGCGTTTATCCTCAAACAAGCTCTAGAATCCTCATAAAGGGAATTCAGAGCTGGAATGAGGCTGCTGTCCGTCCCATACATCGACAGTACCGACCACATTTAATTCCTCACCACTTTATCGTAAGCCTTTTCCAAATCCACGAACGCGCAATAGACCTTTTGAACTTTGGCCAAGAATTTCTCGGCTTTGCATCGCAAGGAAAAGACTTGATCTGTACACAGCATACCCTTTCGGAATCCCGCTTGTACATCCCATATTTTCTTGTAGGTTACTTTCATAACTTTTTCTATTGGTACCTTCGCATACAACATACATACATACATAACGTCGCGTCTTTTATCCCCGAAGGGGTAGGCAGAGATGCATTTCTACACCCACTTTTCGCCAGATATACTTTAGTCCCACGTAATAAGGGGCGAGCCTATTGCCGTACCGGGCACATTTCCAGACTTCGAGCAGCTACTGAGAATTTCGTGACAGAAAAACCCAATAACACTGCCCGACCCAGGAATCGAACCCGGGACCTCCCAATCCCACGCGCACATTTATGCCGCGAGACCAACGAGGCAGTCGTATAGGGTTTGATGTCGAGTTTTCTGTCTCTACGCTAAGATGGTATTTTACATCGTGTTATCCCTTAGTCGCCTCTTACGACACTCACGGGAAAATAGGGGGTGGTGACACTTGTATTCTATGCCGTCAACCACACGGCAATATTTTGAAGTCTTGTTGCGAGCGGCAGAGGTATAAATTTTATTACACACACATTTCGCCAATAAATAGCAGTTCAAAAGGACAAATACCTGATCATTGCTAGGTCCTGGTTGTGCACTAGGTGTGACGGGTTCTGTTTTTACTTTCTTTACATCCACTAGACTGCCATCTTCTGAATCGCGACTTCTTTTATTTGGCGAGCTTGGTCGTGAAATATCTGGTGCTGCGACATTAGGGGCATAGTCTTGAGTTGACTCTTGATCCATAGGCTCTGTGTCTGCAAATGAAAATTATATAGTTCAGAACAAATTGTGGCATATGCGACATAGTACACTGTCTGACAAGGTGGAGTGATAAGCTGCTGGTTGGACATAAAGATCTGAAAATAGAGCTTAGTTGAGAGGCCTCTTTACAGTGGAAAGCAGGCTAATGATGATGATTGAAACACCTGAAAGACTAAAAATAAATAAACTCACTCAAAACTGATGGAGACGCTGTTCTATTAGGCTCTTCAGCTTCTTCACCCATATCAAAGTTAATAGCTTCATCTTCCTTACTATCCGAACTATCCCTGGTCACATTGGTTTCCTTTTCCTCTTCCTTGACAACTCTCTTATCTATCTCATTGTTGCTCTTTTGTTCTTCATCTTGTGCTGTGCTGTCTGGTATATCAGCCCCAGTGCAGTGCACAACTTCATACCAGAAAGTGTCAGGTATTAAACCAAATTTGTCACCATTATTGAGAGTTACAGAGCTGTTTTGTTGTAGAATTTCTGTATCAACTGTATTATTCTTTATGTAGAAACAAGGATTTTGGTGTAGCTGTGAAAGTAAATTGTATTTCTAGGTGCTAATATAAACTCAATTTTCATAGGTAGGTAAGAGCTAAATTCATAGCTGGTGGCCATACAATTCATGCACAAATTATAAATTATAATTTTTGGTTTTGGAATTAACTCAGTTTCAGTATGCGCAACACGCAACAATTGTGTTGCGATAAAATTATAAGAGGTTAATACAGAATTCTTTTTATACACTATATTTCAGATGGATATTATAAGTCTTGGTAAAGTTTTATTTAATTGTGTTTGCTATATGCCTAACTATAGGTACGATACGGAAGTCAAGTACTACAAAGTGTATCTAGATATTTACTATAAAAACACAATAATGTTTAAGTACTTACTGATTTCAGTGTGATAACATCACTGGTTACTTCCAGTTCAGCATGATTCCGTGACACCCTCTTATCCGAGTCATCATTCTGTTAGTGGGAAAACCGATCGTTACAAAGATGACTCATAAACTGGTGATAAGAATGTCATTGATACAATGTATTCATGAAGATCTACAGTTTCAGATAATTCTTCTTATCTTAACGTAGGCACTATACGATACTTTGTAATCAAAGACAAGCAACAAAGTAATACATCAGTAAATTTGACAAACACTATTATAATAAACAAAACAGTCACTTACATGTAAGAACTTGCCACGGCCAATTATGTGTTTACCGACCAGCAGCTGGATTTTCGATGGCTGTTCTGAGTCTACTCGAATCAACTTAAACACCATTTTATCATGAATAAATAAATGGACAATTCATTAAATAAAACAACAACAATGAATCACTTTGTTTTAAAAATCAAGTCGCAACGCAACTTGTGCAACTGTCAACAGTGTCAACTTCAACCGGAATTATGACATTTGAATATTTTTAATGATCAGTTTGCGGAGACACTAACAAATCAACAATTATAATCAAATCGAATAAGTCTGAACATATTACAAAGTTAATATTTTTATATTTTGAACGGTTGGATAACAAATTTAACTTAGAAACTTCCTAAGAACAATAATAGCTACATGTTTTACATGTAGCTATTATTGGGCTTAGGAAATGATTCGTACACGTAGCACGACGAGCTTATTAAAACGTTTAGTTACAAAAATTAAAAAAAACTTATCAACACTATGTATCAATCACAGTAACCGCATAACGTATTATCGAACACTAAAATTATTAAAATTATATTGACTATAAATGTCCTAAAAATTAAGTAGCATGAGCATCGCATCTCAATTTGTTTAATAACATGTTAATTTTCAAGAGGTGCTAAACGCAATCGATATTATGACATTTGTTCATTTGTCAAAAAATCTGCAAATCAAAAAAAATACTTGTGGGCGAAGTTGTGTTTACGTTTGTAAAAAAATTTAAATAAGGATGATTAAAGCAGTTGGCTTAGGTTCTCACAGGCCATTATCCGGACAATTATATAAATACACAAACGTTGTTAAGGGCTGGCAACAGCGATGGTTTGCTGTGGATCCCGAAACTGGAGTACTGTCTTACTACCTATTCGACGGCCCTGGAGACACTATTCAGCCTGGACAGCCGGCTAGAGGCGAGGTTCGTAATATTTGTGTTATTAAAACCTCGAAATTTATTTTATTTCTTCAGAATAACCCAAGACTTCACCATAAATACTAGAAAATGTTGAAATTTATATTGCATCTATCCATTTTACTGACTATCCACTTGTCTCTCAAGGTATAATTTATTAGATACACTCTAGAATAATTTTGTCCACACACTTACTGTGTGGTGACAGAATAAGAATACAAAATGTCACTATCCCTTTTCATTCTGTGGGTGTCATAAGGGGCGGTTAAGGGAAATACTCAAAGCATATAGTATCTTGCTGACGAGATGGAAAACTTGACATCAAACACTATGCCAAAACATCTGGCCAGTGTGGTATGGTAGACCAAATCCTCCAAATGCCTCACAATGGTCTAGTGATGTAAATTAAAAGAGGTCTATGTCCAGCAGTGGACTACAAAATGCTTATATGGTTGTTTTGAGTCTGGATGTTCTTTGTGTATTTTGGTTAAGTGTTTGTTAAGCTTCCCATGATACACCTTTTTGCCAGGGTAGATATTGTTTTCTTAAAAAAACAAAAAAATCAACAATCATTCTTTAATCAAAATGTATGATTCATCATGTGTGCAATCATTAATAAATTGTCTCATTATTTATATCTGTCCAATGAAGTTTATTTCTATCAATTTCAGGCGCACTTAGCCGCAGCAGTCATATGTCCAAGTGACGAGGACTCCCGCACCTTTACAATCAACTGTGCTTCCGGAGATATGCTTAAGCTAAGAGCTACAGATGCACGAGCCAGGCAAGAATGGGTGAACGGCTTGCGGGCTATTGCTGAAATTCATACAAAGGTGATATTTTCAAGTTATTTAGTGTTAAATTCTTATAGCTTCAAGGCAGGTAAAGCTGTCAGAATTCTTAATTATCGTACTTTATGAGTTTCACATAATTCTAAAAACCAGTAAAATCTTCCTTTATGTTTCATTGTTGAGGTGGAGACACAATAAAATAATAACTTCAAAGAATTTTTTTTATTTATAAAGATCATCACTTTATACACCATTGTATTAATTTTTTATCTAACAAAAATTACTATGCTTTGTCTGAGGATGTGGTAGGCGTCTGACGCGTCATTGCGCGCGAGTAGCGCACGAGCCGCATCACGCGGCGCCGCGCGAATCCACTCGAAATAAACCACACCACTCGACATAGACATTTGATTCCAGCGTCCACTTGCGTACACACTTGAATCCACTGTCAAACTATTAGGTACTGTTTTTTTTTTTCATTTCATGTCCAAAATCAATTAACGCTATAAAACTCTTGAGCAGATCGCAGCGACTACTCGCGACTCCGCGCTACTACAGTTGCCGGAACCCTCCAATAACTGCTAAACGAATGATTATCCTCATTCAAATAATATCGAAAGTCAATTATGATAAAATAAAATTCCTGAGTGGATCGATGCGTATTCGCGGACATCCGCTCGGAAGCTCGGCACTGCGCTTTGCTATATTTGCCCTTACAATAGGAAAATATAGGTTCATATACTATAGGCGATAAACGCTTCGGCCCTACGCATAGTAGAGTGGTGGTGTAATGAGTACGAATTATCTGTAAACCCGACCAAGACCGAACTAGTTATGTTCACACACAAACGCGCGCTGGGTACTTACCGATTGCCCAGGTTATTCGATACAGAGCTTAAGCTGTCTACCGAGGTCAAGTACCTAGGTGTCACTCTCGACAGCAAATTGACATGGAACAGCCACATGGAAAATAAGCTCAATAAAGCCAGCATCATTTTCTGGCAGTGCAAGAAGATGATAGGAAAACGCTGGGGCCTATCCCCCAAAATTGTCTTATGGCTCTATAAGACAATAATACGTCCGATGGTAAGCTACGGCGCAGTAGTGTGGTGGCCTAGGACCAACCTAATAACGGCCGCCAACAAGCTTCAGAAGCTTCAAAGACTTGCATGCCTAGCGGCCACGGGCTGTATGAAAACAACGCCAACAGCGGCACTTGAAGTGTTGCTGGATCTGCCTCCATTGCACCTGTTCATACAACAGGAAGCAACGATGTCGGCAGTCCGGCTGAGAGCCCTGAAGCTCTGGAAAGACACGAATATACCGCACACTAACAACTTAAATACACTCTTTAAAGAAGTTCCTATCACACAAGCAATAAGCGACCGCATACCGAAACAATTTGTTTTCGACAAGAAATACAAAATCCAACTGTACGAGGATCTACACGGAGGAGCAGTTAATCACAACGAGCTCACGATCTTCACAGATGGGTCCAAAACGGATACAGGTACGGGTTCAGGAGTATTCTCCGAGGACCTAAACATCAACATCGCAGCACCGCTGGGAGCCTACAACACGGTCTACCAGGCCGAATGTTTTGGCATAATCCTAGCTGCCACAGCAATCATGGCACGTGAGGTAAGGGAACGATCCATTAGGATCCTCTCAGATAGTAAGGCTGTCCTCTCAGCCCTCAAAAGCCATACTATCACCTCGGCACTCACGCTTGAATGCCACCAGAAACTAACAGAGGTAGGTAAACTAAACAAATTAACACTGCAATGGATCAAGGGCCACAGTGGCTCAAGAGGGAATGACGCAGCCGACGTACTCGCCAGAAGAGGGGCCACTTTAGAGGTGGTGGGACCCGAGCCCATAATTCCCCTCCCTTCTGGTTTTTATCGCAACCTGGTAAGAAATAGGACCAGGACCAAACACAACCAGTCCTGGATTGGTATTGAAACATGTAGGCAGGCCAAGGAGGCTCTTCCCGCAGTAGACGGTAAGATAGCCAAACAAATCCTCCGGCTGTCCAAACAACAACTACGGACAGTCACGGCCGCCTACACAGGACACGGATTCTTTAATAAACACCTATTTACTATAGGTATCACCGACAGCCCGCTGTGCAGGGCCTGTATGGCAGCAGACGAGACGGCAGCCCACCTGCTCCTCGACTGCCCTGTGGTCGCACAGTACAGGCAGCAGTACCTGACCAGATACAGCACCCTGAGGGAGGCCGTGGGCCACATCAAGAGTCTGCTGGCCTTCCTCGAAGAGCTGGGGTGGCTCGAATGAAGACACCATTCCCACCCGCACGCAAAATACACGCCAAGACGTGGAGTTGCGGAAACAGCCCGTGCCATCAAGTATCAAACGCTTCGGCTCTGCGCCAGTGTGAGCTAACCTCTTTGGACACGTTTTCATACGAATTTTACTCGTGCGTACACGTACGAACACATACGAACGAGCCCGATATTCCTCGAACTATGGGAGCGCGCAGACTGGGTGCGAGTTAGTCGTGCGTATACGTACGTCTGGTTCAGACGTCCGAAAACAATCCGAACTTGTTGGGATTTCAAAACACATTCGTACGTTTTAACATAAGAAATGGATGTAAAAAAGTTAATTAAACCTGATTCACGAACATAAATGTTTGTGGGACCAAAGTGATTGTATAAGTGATGTTATAAGTCTTCCATGATATGATGAAATTCACCAAAATCGTGTCTTTTTAAATATATTTCACGCACCCATTCGTTTCTACGATAGCGACAACGCCACCGCAGTCTTCGAGTGATAAGAGAATTGTCGTGAAGATACAGATTATTCATCGCGCTCCAACCAAAGCAGACTTTACAAATCCCATATCACTAGACCACTGCTCATTTGACACAGAGTATATCATTTATAAAAAAATATCATGTTATCCTTGCAGGCAATGGGCGCTAACCCTCCACTACAGCCCAGAGAGCAGCTAGCAGTTCACGATGCTATGGCATCTGCAAGACAGCAGTTACAAGCTACAGAACTTAGGTAAATATGTTTTTATTATATTATCTGGTATATACCACATTCACAGTCCACTACTAGATATAGGATATAGGCCTCTAGTAACTGGTGTTACGTTACAAAAGCATTATACCTCAATAGGTGGATTGGAACTACTATACCAGCAGTTCTCAAACTTGGGGGATGGAACCCTTTTGGGTAACCAAATATTTGGTGGAGCCTTAAAATAAATCAAAGCCGAGTCTTATGTGTCCTGTATACAGTACCTACCTTATGATGGTTTTCATAATTTGTTCTTTGTTTGTATGAAATATAAACCTTAGCTGCAGCTGTGACAACAAACCAAGAGTACAATAAAATATAACAACTAGATTTCGTATGATAAAATATTCTTTTTTTATTTCCAGTGATGCAGCTCTAGCAAGATGTATAGAATCGTCAGATTCGCCATTTCCACATACAGACCCTGATCTGCTACTTTTAAAGGTAAGTGAGAATATATTGGTATTGCCGATTAAACATTGTAATATCATTTTTCTTATATTTTCCCATTATTAATGAAAGAATATACTTATTTGCTACCATTATTACTCATTATCAAATAAAATCTAGAATCGCGTAATTATTTAATACACGTTATTTATTAGCCCTGTATTTGCCCCGACGCTATGGCGTGTATACCACCAGCTTGCTTATGATCACGTGAATTCCACCTTCCAAATATAATTATGTATACAATGCCGAAATATTTAAAGGACCTAATTATTCTTTTTTTTATAGGCGAGGCCTACGTCCAGTAATGGACTGATACAGGCTGCTGATAATAATGATGATTTATTTTTTCTTTCTTTAGGCGACGTCAGCGGCCAGTATGCAATGTCTTCTCCAATGCCTCGGCATTCTCCACAGACAACAGCAATACGCCACCGTCAGCATGTCCAGCAAACATTCCGAGAACGATCAACACTAGATCTCTTATGTACTTAAAGGTTCATGCACATTTGGCGAAAGATGCGCTGAATATATTCAGTAGTGCCGTATCTTTTTAAAGGTTTAATAACAGCGCCTTTAAAAAGATATATATTTTGTGAGGTTTGGGCCATTTTTGCACTCATCCATGGTTCATACCATGTGGGTTTATCTCGACCCTAGTTATCGCACTAGTGACTGATTTTACATGACTTTTCCTTGAGTAGGCACTGTTTTTTTTGTGTACGTAGGGTCGATGCGCTAACGTTGCCAAATGTGCACGGGCCGTAAGGCCTTGTTACAGAACAAAGCATAATTAAGATATTGACCCTTTAAAAATACATTTTCGAGAAAATATCATACATATTGCAATTCGAAATTTTTCTAATCAATTGTAGGTTATTTTTCTAATCAATTGTAGGTTGATTAGAAAAATGTCGAATTGCAATATGTACTACATTTCTGAGGAGACATGCTTCTTAGTAATGTAGTATATGTAGCGGTAGTTACATACTACCGGGTAGGTGCCTTGTGGACTGCAGTCCGGCGGAAATAGTTCAAAACTTGTATATAATTATAGTAATCGCGTGCGAAAACTTTATTAGCGCGATCCAGGATTGTTCCTTTGCTGTCCGCTAGATGTCGCTAGTGTTGGTCGTCTTTGCCATTGTACGATAGATGGCGCCAGGTGTATGTAGCTACCGCTACATAACAATGGGTATATAAAAAATACACAGCTAAGTCTGGAACTAAACTTTGATCTGTTTTGTAATAAGGCCTTAAATAAACTGATAGTATTGTAATACTATGTCGGTGTTTCCAAGTGTAGCTCTTATTTGCCGGACGACGTTAGGAAAGGGTTGGTACGATTGGTTTATTGGCCTCCTAGGCATCTTATAAAAAGGCATGCAAACCTTGTACTATGTGAAATATTATACTTATTTATTGCGTATGGTGAAGAAAATCACAGAAAATCTGTCTTGAACATTCCAGTTTATAAAGAGAATAGAAAACAGTGACACTGAAAGTATAAGTAAAATACGAATGATAAATTATTCTTAAAAACACAGATGTGAGCTGAGCATTCTAAACATCATCATTTTTTTAATGAGACAGCATGCCTTGTTATTTATTCGCTTTGTCTCGTTCGACGTATCTCTGTTTTAGATCGAAATTAAAGTCTATATAAGTGCTTGGTTTAAAGTTAAGTTTGTTCCTGTCAACCAGGCACAAGTACGACATATTACAGTTTGTGGGTAAACCAAATAAAGGAGATATAATATTTTTATCCAATAGGGGATAAAAATAGTCATATTTTTTTACTCATTGTTTGTCTATGGTAATTTGGCTCTTTAGTTAGCAGTCGTTCAAAGCTATTCGAATCTCGATATTCGTTTTTTTATTTTATATTTATAGACTCACGCCTGTATCCCCGAAGGGGTAGGCAAAGGTGTAATATTACACCCACATTTCGCCAGGAATTTTAGGTTCCACGTAATAGGGGGCGAGCCTATTGCCGTACCGGGCACATTACCAGACTCCGAGTTGTTACTGAGAATTTCCTAACGGAAAAACCCAATAACACTTTGCCCGACCCGGGAATCGAACCCGAGACCTCCCAATCCTCCCAATCTCGATATTCGTATACTTCTTTAAATCTTTATCGGTTATTATCCATCAAACTATAAATAAGCGCGATTGAATAACAATCAATAGTCTGAGGTGGCTTAGTACGAG
This sequence comes from Euclidia mi, assembly GCA_944739405.2. NCBI lineage: Eukaryota > Metazoa > Arthropoda > Insecta > Lepidoptera > Erebidae > Euclidia > Euclidia mi. The sequence goes on along the minus strand of OX123200.2, from coordinate 52,970,456 downwards.
TCAAACCACTTGGCGTCACAACTCGATTCGGTTGGCGCTCTGACCACTGATCGTATTAAAACTCGATGCGTCGCTCACCTTGTGCTGATTCGATCTGACGTTGAAGCCAGCCAATCAGTGCATCGAACGTCAATCGAATCGAGTGAGACGTGGGCTGATTAAAATCGCACTAAGCTTTCAGTAGATTTCTACATGCATATACGGCATGTAGTTTAGATACATGCATACATAAGGGGAGGGGGCAAAATCGCCATCCGATGGCCTAGAGGGGGTATGTTGATATGAAAAATGGGAAAATTACTGAGAAAAGTATGAATTGTAGGGGTTTTTGAATCTCTAGGGAGGGCAGTTGCCCTCCTCTGCCCCCTCTTGGCGACGCCCTTGTGCATACATAGGTAGTTCAAGTTCATAACGTTTATAATTTACTAGATGCCCCCGAGGTTACACTCGCGTTATTTAAGGCTACTGCTCTGCTCCTGTGGCGCGTAGCTCGGCGAGATCTAATATAGCCTATAGCCTTCCTCGATAAATGGGCTATCTAACACTGAAAGAATTTTTCAAATCGGACCAGTAGCTCCTGAGACGCGTTCAAGCAAACAAACAAACTCTCAGCATTGTATTAGATAAATTGGTAGTTTCCTTCATCTTCCCTATATTATTTCACATAGTACCTACTGTACTAATTATGTTATTTATATTAAAAGCGAGCATTATTAACATATCCACATGTTTTCCTTATAGTTAGATAATTTTGTATGCACCGGTGCGGTGTATATTGTAAATAATTTATGTAATAAATTATCTTAATTTAAAATGTAATTAATTGATATTCCTTTACACTATTGTAAATGTTTGGATTTATAATTGGTGTTTTTTTCTATATAAATCTTTTATTACCTGATTAAAATGAGTATACCTATCAAAGGATGTGGTCTTAGTTAAGGATCGTTTGTATAACTATAGAGAATCCGATCATCTAAGAAAACTCTGGAAAAATGAAAATATATTATTTAAAAAAGAACATTATTTGATTGTTTTCGTTTTGATTCCATTGACCATGGTGAGGTTAAGTTAATAATGGGATGTACCAAAACGTATTATGTCATGGGAATATGGTTTTTGTTTTGGGCTATAGGTATTACTGAATGCATTGATTGATTGAAAAGCTATTTTACTGAGTATTGAATATCGCGAACGGCGCATTCGTCTGATCTGGACACGCCCTAGGCCAAGTATAGCTCCTTGCCCGAAGCCGACATAGTAGGGTGCGACACTTACACAGACAAATGATTGACGGCCGGCACACATATGGCGAAGCATAGCGAAGAGTATTTTATTTTATCAAACTTTTATCGATATTTACCTCATTGAAATAATGTCCAAAATCAATTAACACAGCAAAAATCCTGAACTGATCGAGGCGACTACTTTGCGCTGCGCCTCGCTGTATGTGCACCGCTCCAAGTAGCTATTAAATTAGGTTTACAATAAAATGGCTGTGACATACGGACAGGCAGGCAGACATTGGCGAATCTATTGGCGAAGCTAAGATTTTAACTAGCGACTCTAGTGACGAATTTGGAAGTTGTCCGGGTACGACACTTTTGACAGCTCCATACAATTACCACTATAACCTCGAAGCAAAGTTGTATTGAAAGCTGTCAAAAGTGTTTTTAAAATTCGCCGCTAGAGGCGCGCGGATAATCTTTGCATCGCTATTTTTGCCTACGGAATCCTAAAAAGGCTTTCTATATGGGAAGTATAGGATAAAAAGGTACTCTGTGGATAAAACTAAGAAACGCAAGCAGATTTTATATCAGAGGCCACATAGATTGTACATACTTTTTTTTGTGTAATAATTTAGACGTTTTGGATTAGCTTTTGTTTTAAATGTCACACTGTTTTTTTTTGTAGTTGTGTCATGTGAAAGTCCGTATTATCGTTGAACCTCTCATTGATATTTTTATATACCTATCTTATTTTTATGCAATAATACATTTATTATTAGGTATGTAAAAATTTATTGTCTACAGAACCTTTGATTTGCATTACTTTACCACAAGGAAAATTCAAAATGTGTGATCAAGAATTTCGAACACAAAGAATCGACCCACGTTATCCATTTCAAAATCAAACATGGTAAGTACTTTCTCGTTTTCATAATTCTAGACACTAATTTATAGAATATCACTGTTTGTTTTCTTGCGAGACCGAATCGTCAAATGGAGAATGATGACTATGATGAGTCATCATTCTCCATTTGACGATTCTGTCATCATTGATGAAAGTCTTAATGGTTTGGCTATCGAAAGAAATGAAGAGTGAGCTGCAGTGGTCGGCTGCAAATTCGCGATTGCTATGGGTCGGGAGAGTTGTGCTTCTAAGCGGCGGGCCTCGCGACTAGACAGGATCCAATCGGTAACGGTTTCATGGCCAAATGCCATGCATACTATCCATCCAATGCCACCGGTTTACGGTTTCCAATCGAAGTATTGAACGCCACTATAGAATTTCTAAGTCAATACTGAGAGCCCCAGTTAACCTTCGGTAGGATAGGCTTTTTTTGCAGATACGTAAGGATAGCGGGGTGACCCATCACCCCACAACTTATTAACGAAGAAAAACACAAAAATATAAAAGAAAAAAATCTTTATTTTTAATGAAATCAATAATACAGTTTTAAATCAAAGTATAGATACAAATATTAAAGAGTTTATGGGCGTATATTTATATACAGGGTGTAAAAAGACCCTTAACGAAAACTAAAATTCCATGTTGTACCAATCACTACGAACGTTTTTTTACTTCGGCACCACACCTGGGAAATTACTGGTTCAGGAGATATTGAGGCTCAAAGTTAGTATTTAATTTTTCTAATTAGGTACAAAATCAATGCATTTACCCCGCCAATATGTTCTTTAGATGTCCTATGACCCCATTGATAAGTAGGTATTTCGAGCATTGCACGCGCGCGCTTTTAATTGCGGTTTAAAAAATGTAAAAACTAAAAAAAATCGTTTCCGAGTTATTATTTTTGGTTAGTATGACTTGGCATGATGTCCACAACGAGTAGACTTCAGCTTGGTGATGGGTCTTGTGACACCCTGTATATTTTAGACTGAATGCAGTTTAGACAAATATCTTTACGGTGATCGAAACACACAGGCAAATGATATTTTACACCAATAATCTTAACTTTTTTGTCTTTTTTCTTGGACATATTGAGCACCGAGCTTGTTTCTGTAGTTTCAATGGCGGTTCACTTCCAGAAGGATACTGGTCCAATAAATCCTTTGAAAAAAAAAACGCGAACGTAAAAGGATAGTGGCGTAGTCAGTCACCCCAGCAAGGTCAATATAGCAAAATCTACGACCGGCTGCCAATCAGTGATATATGCTACTAATCATGTACGCTTAGATATGAGAATACAGAAAAACACAACAATCCTTAGTTACCGTACACAAAATTATCGCATGTTTTTTAAATGGTTGGGGTCATGAGTCACCCCCCTATCCTTCCGAAGGTTAACATAAGTAGGTATTAGGTATACTATTGCATATCTCTGTATTACTATTTATAACTAATTTATTATTTCTTTCAGGGCATGCTACGCAAATTATTGTGATTACTACAAATGCACACGATTACTTGGTGAGGTTGACGACTGCAAAATTTTTAAACGATACTTCGAAACGATTTGTCCGAATTTCTGGATAGAACATTGGGATGAGCTCCGAGACAAGCAGGCTTTTCCAGGTCCGATATGAACGTGTTGTAGCTACTGTCTAAAATAAAATTTCAGAACATATCCTTAAGTTTTATTACCTCAGATTAACACAAGCAATACCTAGTCCTAAAGGAATACATAAATCATAAAGGTACCTACAACCTACTAGGATACATGTTTATTCCTTGGTGCCTAAAGTAAGGGTGACACGGAACACATTCCATATTTGCCACGGAGCAGAAATAGCCCTATAGCATTGTACAAGCCTACAAGGAGCCAGAAATCAGTTCGGTCTGTGAGGATCCACTAAGCAAACCCACAGATTAAGTTTGTAAATTGCTTGGAGCGCAATCCACTTTCGAGCATATCACAGATTTAACAAACAAGAACCAGATGTAGCGTATTCGTCCAACTAAGTGAGGCACGTTGACAGCTATGTGTGCGTGACATTTGGCGACTGGCACTGTACGGACAGGCGCGTCTATGTGTGTGTAAAGTTGCCAGATTATGAATAATCTCCCACTATTTTGCATATAGTTTTTGCAAACGAATATAAAAATATTACATAGGTAATATTTTATATTCGTTTGTGGTTTTGAAGAATTTACCATAGATTTAATTAATGCTTTTAATATGTAATGCTGTTGTGAAAATTACTCAAATAAAAGATACCATTAAAGTACCGTAAGATGGGGTTATTTAGAACTGACGAGGCTATTTGGAATTTCCGAAAAAAAAGATTTCATCGTGTGTATTTTCATATCTGAGAATAGTAGGAATTATATTTTACCACCTGGCAATACAGTGACATCTAATGTCAATGTAACACATGAATTTTGAAAGATAACGGCTTTCTATATGGTTCAGCGCATAATTTTAAAAAGTGTCGTGTTTTTTGGTGTTTTACTGGTATGGATAACTTTCGTCTGGCACACAAAATCTAGAAAGGTATGTAAGACATTGAATAAACTAAGTAATAGTCTGTTTTATGCGCTTTTCAGTGTTTTTATTTGCTGTTTTCTACCTTTTCTGTGCTGGCATATATTTAGATTTTTCTAAATGGGGCTATTTGGTTTCTGTTTTGGGGTTAATTGGAACGAAGTTTCAAATAGCCCCTTTAAAGCTTGTCATACATTGCCAAGGAATTTAATCGTAGTTCCAAGTAGTCCCAATTGCGCATTTAAAGCCTGTTAAGGGCATGATATTCTCGGCGGACTTAAAAGATAATTTAAAACATTTGCACTATAATATAAACTTAAAGATTGCATGGTTGATTGTCGCACCTGAATAATTAACAGCTATTCTTTAGATATGTACCTACCTATTATATTATATGTATATAATAGATTGCTTTATTTACGTACATATTTAAACGAAATTACGGACATGCGTCTGCGATAATGGGAATATGTGCCAGAACTACATAGAATATTTATTAATTTAGAATGTTTATTTATTTTCTACAGATATCTTCTTAACTATGGTGCGGACCTACCACCAAAAGTTTTTTACTAATTCACGCAACGGTAAGAATCCTTCACCTTACCTAAGTTATTGCAAAGAAGATTTACAAAATGCAATAGAAGAAATTCAAAATGGCTCAATAGAAGAAATACAAAAGATGTCACCACAAAACTGTGTTTAATGACAGTCTCTAAATCTTCATAAAATGCAGTTTTGTGATGACACTTTCTGTCGGCAAGCTTTCAACAGATATCTAACTTTTTTTGTAGTACCTACAAGAATAAATGTTGTCATTGATTAAAGTTGTTTTATTTAAATAAATCATTTAAACATACAATAATCAGGTATCAGTATCAGGGCTCACTCATTTCTTGCAATATATTTTCATTTCGTAATAGCTGTGCCGCTCGGCTTCACCTGCGTAATTTGGCTTGCTTTTTTTCTTTCAAAAGAACCTTTTCCTGACATTAAGAAACAATAAAAATAATTAGCGAACTCGGTTCAGTCGTTCTCGAGTTTTGCGCTTAGCATCACATTTAGCGATTTGTTATTATTTATGCAGATGGATAATGCTTACCCTTAAATATTCCAAATATAGCTTCATCTTTATTAAGAATACCTTTGATATATTAACATTACATTCCGAATAACCCCAAAGAAGCATTGGATCTATTAGTGAATGCACATTCAGTTGTGATTTTTGGCTTGTCTGTGCTATATAGAGAGTAAAATTAAGTTGAAATGAAGGCAACTACTCATCCTATAACTTTTCCAAATATAGCTTACTGACTTTTATTAGACACAGCTTAGCAAAAATAAGAAAACCAAAGTAAGAAAGTGAGATTACAAATAACCCCATTGATGCAATATTTGGAATAGCGACATTAAAATAAAATATCTTCAAATCTATTAACGGAAGTTATACTAAAGTAGTTACTTATTATATTTTATTGCATAATCAACTGAAAAAACATATTCCATAATCTATACAGTTATTATATTTTTTATAAACACCTGTTTTATGAAAAAAGTGTTTTAATTAGCCCCATTTTACGGTATGCTTTTATAAAAACATTTCTTAAAAAATGTAGGCTCCGAGTTAAGTTTTAACTAATTTTATTCGTAAATTGAGAAATAAATAGATAGGCTTGCGTCATAAATATTAATTAGCTAAAAACATTTTGTCATGCATACAATAAATTATGAATATCATAATCATAAATCGTAACCAAAAAAAATTGCAATTAAAAATTAATAATAGCTACAATCAATAATTTCTGTTTCTGTACTTAATGTACACACGGCGCCAAGTCAAGCTAAATAGTCGAAGTACGATTTTGATACTTATTCCCTACGCCATAAGAACGGTACAAAGGTCTAACAACGGTACAAAGGTCAAAGTGTATAGCTTGACAAGTAGCCGCGTGTACACGAATATTTGGATCGTTTGGGGATCGGACTCAAAACAATGTATATACTAATGGAAATCCTATTAGTATATTTATAAGAAAAAATATAATCTACAATATACTTTTACAATACGTTAATGTATTTTTCATTAACATGACAATCATTATTACCTACATAATCAATTGACAAGTGCATTTTCCCTAATTCAGGGAAAACGGTGTCGACGTAAACTGGCAACACTTACATATTTTCTGCAGAAATACGAATTTTATCGAAATAATATTATAAAACGGTCAAATAATCCGTAGTTATCTGTAAGAATATATTCCATCTTCCCGTATTTGCTTTTAGAAACAACTTTTACAATGTTTAAAAACGCAAGACGGCATTTTATGAATTTAAAAGCAGGATCGATCGTGGCGTGTGAACTGTGCGATGCGAAGATGCTTCGCAGCGCACTGAGTCGAGTGTGTATTCGCTTTTCAATTTTGTATTTGCTTTAGTGGCCTCACGCAAGTGTTCCGCGCGCTCTGTCTGCCTTTTATTCTATAGTCTTAGGAGCATATATGGCGCCGCGGCTTTGAGTAAAGAATATCGCGGTCAATCAAATCTGATTTGACTATAGAGCGGACTCAAGGTTAAAACGCGGCAATTTTGAAACGCCTCGGTGCTTAGAATATGGAACTGTGTGTGAACGTTAGGTGGTCCTAACGTTCTTGGTGTTGGTTTAATGTGATGATGGAAAAGCTCATACTGATATTCATCATCATCATCAGCCCTTTATACTGTCCCACTGCTGGGCACAGGCCTCGCCTCACTATGAGACGGATGAGATAGTCCACCACGCTGGCCAAGTGCGGGTTGGCAGACTTCACATATCTTTCGAGAACATGGAGAACTCTCAGACATGCAGGTTTACGCACTTCGAAAAGTCATTCGTGCGTGCTGTGGATTAGAACCCGAGACCCTCTGCGTAGCAGTCTGTCAGTCTCTCCACTCAGCTATCGCTGCATACTGATATTATTAAATTTATATACGTACGTATCCATGAAGGTACCTAAGGCCAGCAGTACACGGACTGCTTCAAGCAGTTGAGACCGACTGCTTGAAGCCGCGACAGCGCGGTGAACTACGGTCATTCATTCGCTGCCGTACACACGACTGCTCGAGCAGTAGCGACCGCTTCAAACCGCCAACTGCATGGCGAAATTCCATTGTGCCGCACGTGAGGCTTACACCGACCGCTCGAACTGCTGCCCTTTCCTTGTGGCCTCGCAGCATCTGTTTGTCTCGTATCATTTGTCGACTGATCTTTGAAAATGGAGGGCGTGTGAAGATTTTTTTTTCATCACTTCGAAGTTCCATAAAGAAATGATAGAATTGTCCATGTTGTTCTCTTAATACCAAAATTGGATGAACCCAAAATTTTCTCTTTTGGCGTCGCCGCCGTCGTCTCCGCTTGAGCACAAGCAGCAAAAGCAGTGCTTCCTCGTCAGAATCCATCACTCGACTGCGGTAGAAATTCAACTGCTCGAGCGGTTGGTAGCGACAGCTCGAGCAGTCAAGAACCGACCGCTCGAGCAGTCGACGCCGACCGCTCGAGCGGTCCGTGTACGTCGCTCAGCCATTAACTGCTCGAGCAGTCCGTGTACGGCCGCCCAGTCTCACGCCAGTTCCCAGCAGTTGTAGGTAAAAGACTACGGACCGCCATTTACTACATTCCGGACATACCTCTTTTGCTTCATTCACTCTCATCTAATTTTACATGCATTATTTTCGGTTTACGGTACTTGTATCCTGTGCCCTGTGCTTCTTTAAGGATATTCCTAATCTGGACAGAGAACGCCCGCCTGTATCTTCCAGTTCCTTCTGTCCCTTTCACATTTGCCTTATATACCTACATCTATACCTACATATAAATAAAATTGGATTGTTTGTTTGTAATATTGAAATAACCGCTTTATAATAACACTTATAGACAGTAGCGGCTTTAGGGGGCGCCAGGATCCAGGGGCGCCGCAGGTGCATGGGCCTAGTCAAGTACGGGGTTAAAGGGTACACTAAATGTGTCCGTTTATAATTTTTACTGTGGTTGCCAACCTGCATAATATCCAACGTGGTGATTATCGGCAAAGCCTACCATGAAAAGTAGTCAACAAAATACGGTGCCTAGTCTAAGCCATATTATGCCTGCGTGAGCAGGCCGCTGCCGAGAGGCAGCGGCCTTTGTCATGGTACTATAAAGGATGCTAAGAAGTAAGAATCCCCGGGCTATAGATAGCTGCCAACACCGATTGAACCTAGCTACAGACAAGGAACTCAGTTGACGGCTGGAAAAGAGTGGAAAGTCACGATAACCCTTGTATCGGGCGGGCTGCCTATTTACTTCAGGCATGTAAGCTAACGACCCTATGGTGACGTGGTTATCTCGACAAAAAACAACTGTCTGTGACAACGGGACTGAGATCTGCAACGTCTGGACCCAGGTAAAGGACCCTGGTACCTTGCACTGAATTAGGGTTATCGCGTGGAGAATCATGTTTGGGACCGCATAAAGCGCATAATTATGGGAATCTAAGAAACCATAGGAGGCAAATGAGTTCAAGCAGGAGATGATCTGCATGAAGATGAACTTGGACGATGGATGTAGATCTGAAAACGCCCCGACAGTGTCACAAATAAGGAGATTTATGTACCTACGAACGTAACACCCTTGAGTAACACTAGATGAGCCCGCGGTTACACGTTACCCGCGTTATTTAGGGCTATGAGTGGCATCACGTTGATGTTATATAGGTAGCCGTATAACATGATGATATACACAAAAGTAATTATTCCAATCACACCATTGCAGTTACTCCTGAGATTACCGCGTTCAACCATGTGACGGATAGATACCTAGATGAGGACTAAAGCGCATAGTCGGTAGGTACTGTACATCAACTAGGAATAAGGCACATTAGGAAAATATGAATTGCTGGGAAATCGGAAATTTAAACTTTCAAATGATCTTCTGGAACTATTGCGACAGGAAACACCAGAGGCAGCCTTGTTAAACCCTTATTCACCGTGTAGAGATCTGGAGCTCGGCGAAACTGAGAGAGAGAACTCATAGGAGGCGATTGTGCAAAATCCGTGGTCTCCACCATTAGCCAACCGGAGCCCTACTTACTAGCTATTTAATAGTTGAAGATTTCCCAGACGTAGATGTCGAGTAAATCAGTGCGCCTGTCAGGCAGCTTAGTAAAGGCTCCCGGGGAAGACGTTGTAGCCGCTTGGCTCTTGTGGACTACGAGATTCCTTTGATTCCATCGAAACTTTATTTTTATATAGCCTCACGCCTGTATACCGGAGGGGTTAGGCAGAGGTGTAGTATTGGACCCCCATTTCGCCAGGTTATGTATTTTAGGTCCCACGTAAGAAGGGGCGAGCCTATTGCCGTTACGCTGGATCATGAAGCGTTTCACAGAATACATCTCCCTACAAATTTTCAAATGTCAATAAAGTGGTTGAGACATATGGACGGACAGACAGCCATGGCGAATTCATAAGGGTTCCGTTTTTTACCATTTTGGCCACAGAACACTAAATAGGGGGGCGCCAAATGAATGGCTCGCCCGGGGCGCCTAGATGGCTAAGGCCGGCCCTGCTTATAGATAAGTGCGACAGGAAAAATAGACAACCCAATGTTTACGTACCCTTTAGGGTTCATACATTCGGTTAGTACTAAAGGAGAATGCCCATTCTTGTAGGGACTGCCGTTGCGTACCTATAATGTTTTATTCATTAAACTCGTATGTTAAATGAAAATTTTCAACGTTTCCTAGCCTGGGCAGGATTTTTTTTGCCAACTCATTTGCGATATATTTATTTACATATAAAATACTTTTCATCCATTAACTAGATCTGTGAAAGTCGCTCTTTTACTGATCTTAGGCTATCATCATGTGATAGCCTTAAGATCCGTACATCCAATGTATTTTCAGATAAAGGATCTCCTTTATCTGAAAATACATTGGATGTAATTTGATTCATCTGTGCCTATTACAAAAAAAAAAAATTACTTGTATGTATTTGATTATGTTACAGTATCTTGATAAACAAAGTACATTATATAAACTCATTGTATTCACTGCCAAAATGCCTAATCTATGAGTATAAACCTTTTTTTCTAAAGAGTCTCGAAAGTCTCGTTTTTCCCGGGACTTTCGATACCGGGATTTTTTTTCCCGGGCCTCGAAAATGTATCGGGACTGAAAGCCCTCTGAGCACGTTCTGAACTACCTACCTATCCAAATAGTTTTTACTCTAAATATTGAATCCTCTGTCAAAAGTTCTCTGACGTTTATATACATCCATCCATAGACTAATATATTATACCTTCATTTGTTTATTGTATTGACCTTTAGGTTTATATTTTATCTAGGAACTAGGTATTTTTACTTTTGTAAATATTTAATTTTGATGCCTTTTCAGATATTTTAATAAGCTTTATTTGTAAGCAAAAATGCCAGTAGAAGAACTGAAAACGCTAAGAGTAGATCCACGATATCCATTCCAAAATCAAACACAGTGAGTATCCACCTATCTATTCAATAATCACAAAATTCTTTGGAAGACGTTTACATTAGATACGGCGTATAAGGCGTCGGGATGCGACCCGACCCCACACCGCCCACTGGGATCCACCAGTCGGTCAGCCGGAAGATGGCGGTTAAACCATCCAAAGTAGGGCGGAAGTAAATGTTAAGATACTAGTCGGGCAGCAGCCTCTAGTATATCACCAATACGTCTGCCAAGCCAAGCGTGGCGATTACGGCAAAATCCCCCCATTTTGTGAGATGAGCCACACACTTAAAAAACCGCCCCTAGTCCCCGGCGGCCCCGCTATTCCTGGCTCAGGTAGCGGCCATGGTAACGGCGGGGCAGGGGGTGCGAAGAATCTCCGGCAGAGATCCGGCTACCATCATCGACGACAACTGGCCCTGGCAACATTTAACACGCGCACACTGCGGACTGACGAGAAGATTGCCGAGCTGGAAGAGCTGAGCAAGTTACGATGGGATATTATAGCCCTATCTGAGGTCCGAAGACAGGGTGAGGACTCGATAGTGCTCAATTCCGGTAACTTGATCTTTTACCGGGAGGGCGACCAACAGTCCCAAGGTGGTGTCGGGTTCATCGTCCACAAATCTCTTGTGAACAGCGTAGTGGTAAATATATCTGAGTGTGTCGAGCAAGGTAGCGTACCTGATACTCAGAGTATCTAAACGAAATTTGCTGAAGGTCATACAGGTCTATGCTCCGACCGTGACGCTCCCCGATGAGGAGGTAGAAGCTATGTATGAGGACATAATAATATCTCGGGCTATTATATGGCTTCAAAACCCATTACACCGTTGTCATGCGAGATTTCAACGCGAAACTAGGCAAACGAAACGGTGATGAGCTGAGAGTGGGGCAATTTGGAATATGGAAAACGGCACGGGGTCACTTGCTGGCTAGCTTCATGGGGAAGGAAGGACTCTTCATGATGAATTCCTTCTTCAAAAAGCGCGTATGCCGCACCGCAAGTGGACCTGGATAAGTCCGAACAGTGTCGGTGCTACCAAAAACGAGATCGACTTCATCATGTCGACGAAGAAGAGGCAAATATTCAATGATTTATCCGTGATCAATTCGTTTAAAGCGGGCAGCGATCACCGAATGGTAAGAGGCACATTGAGTATTAGTCCCAGCCTGAAACGGTTGAGATTGATGAAGTCCACGCTCCGACCAGCACCAGTTCAAATCCAAAACCCCGAGAGCTTTGAGCTTGAACTGCGAAACCGCTTTGAATGCCTGGGAGCGTGCGTAGCTGTGGATGTCTTCAGTGACAGGATCGTGGATGCTGTCCATACAACGGGCTTGAAGTTCTTTAAGCCCAACACGAAGAAAAGAGCCAATAAAATCTCTGGTCCGACCCTCGAGTTCATAGAGGAAAGACGTAGGATGCTTCTGCTATCCTCCGACGACATGCCAATATATCGGCGTCTCAATAGGCAGATCTATAAATGTCTGACTCGCGTTCTCCGCACATACAACACTAACGCGGCGTCCCACGTGAGCGGTTCACCGCAAACGTGACTGCGGTACGATCCGTTGCGGTTTCTACGCATAGAGTTATTAGAATAGAGTGGCAGAACAGTACCTAACTCAATACTGTGTCGTGTCCGTCGGTGCGAGAGAGAACACAACAATAAAGGCCCCCTGCATCTCTCTCTAACAATACATGCACAACATTAACATTACGCAGTGGCGTGCTACCTGTAACTATTATTTATATCAGTTTATCAGTAATCAATAGTTTAAAAATATATAAACATTTTTGTCACTTCAAACTATCTTTGTGTATCAATAAAAACAACTTTTAAACTATTGATTACTAATAAACTGATTTAAATAATAGTTACAGGTAGCACGCCACTGCGTAATGTTGATGTTGTGCATGTATTGTTAGAGAGAGATGCAGGGGGCCTCTAATGTTGCGTTCTCTCTCCCACCGGCGGACTCGAATAGGCCCCACTCTGCCACTCTATTCTTAATATCTCTATGTTTCTACGCGGTGCGGTTCGACGCGGCAGCTCTGTCCTACGTGCGCGCGACTCGTTTTATTTCATCCTGCGGCGATTTGACAATAACAATTTGTATTGTCGTTATTGTCAAATTGTTGTAAGCATGCGCTCGAGATTAGTGTAGTCCTAAAACACCAACAATGTAAGATATTATAGAATTAATTAGAATAGATAATTAGGAATATCTTCGGTATAGTGTTGGGTCAATCCAGCTCTAGAGTCAGTGGCTGGAGTAGTAACAGGTGTAGGTGTAGCTGTCCATAGAACCGTTCGATCTCCTCCAGGAGCTGAGGTTTGGACGAGGTTATTCTGCCATTTTCCGTGTTTAGCTTTGTCAACTGACTCTGCCCGATAGACAGATCTCTTTCCCTCTGGAACACTTTGGAACCCTTATTCTGCTCGATCGCTTCCCAAACACACCTAAAAAACAACAAGGCATGGTAATGACGGAATAACGACAGAGCTTCTGAAAGCTGGCGGCACACCTGCTGTGGAAATGCTTCGGAAGCTATTCCATTCCGTCATACTCGAGGGCAAAACGCCACAGGCATGGCACAGAAGTGTGGTGGTGCTTTTCTTCAAAAACGGCGACAAAACGCTTCTGAAGAACTACAGATCCATCTCACTTCTGAGTCACGTCTATAAGTTGTTTTCTAGGGTCATCACGAATCGTCTCGAGAGCAAGCTAGACGACTTCCAGTCTCCCGAACAAGCCGGATTCCGTAAAGACTATAGTACCATAGAACACATACATACGCTGCGGCAGGTTATACAGAAGTCCGAGGAGTATAACCAGTCTCTATGCTTGGCGTTTATGGACCACGAGAAAGCCTTTGATTCGGTCGAAACCTGAGCAGTGCTGAAGTGTTTGCACGAAAACGCCATGTCAGTCCGCCTCCTGGAACATAGCTCAAAGCCTATTCGGCTACAGCGAGGGGTGAGGTAGGGAGATGTTATATCTCCGAAACTATCTTCACCGCTGCGCTGAAAGACGTTTTCAAGCTTCTGGACTGGGAAGGACTCGACATCAACATCAACGCCGAGTACATCGTACCTTCGATTTGCTGATGATATCGTAGTCATGGCTGAGACCATGGAAGACCTCAGCACAATGCTCGATGGCCTCTGTAGAGTCTCCCAACAAGTAGGTCTTAAGATCAACATGGACAAGACGAAAATCATGTCTAACGTCCATGTCGTACCTGCTCCTATCCAGGTTGGGAACTCAACACTCGAAGTTGTCGACATGTACGTCTTCCTGGGACAAATAATCCAATTGGCTAGGTCCAATACTACAGGTACAGGTATACTCGGTTGGGCGGAGTTCGGGAAGTTACGGCTTGTCTTTACGTCCTATATTCCGCAGTGTCTCAAGACGAAAGTCTTTGACCAGTGTGTGTTGCCAGTGATGATGTACGGCGCTGAGACGTGGTCGCTAACTATGGGCCTTATCCGAAAGCTCAGGGTCACTCAGAGGGCAATGGAGAAAGCTATGCTCTGAGTTTCCCTGCGAGATTGAATCAGAAATGAGGAGATCCGCAGGAGAACCAAAGTCACCGACATAGCTCTCCGAATAGCCAGGCTGTAGTGGCAATGGGCAGGGCATATTGCGCGAAGAATCGATGGCCGTTGGGGCAGCGGGTTCAGGAGTGGCGACCACGTACTGGACGACGCAGCAGAGGTAGGCGTCCCGCAAGTTGGACCAACGATCTGGTTAATATCGCCGGAAGCGGTTGGATGCGGGCGGCTCAAAATCGGTCTGTGTGGAGAACCTTGGGGGAAGCCTATGTCCAGCAGTGGACGTCTCCAGGCTGAAATGATTACATTAGACAAAGGCATGACAACCACGGGCTCCAATGCGTAAGTCGTGGATGCAATTGGGTTAACGCTAGGACGATAATGATAATCTACTCACACTGAAGAGTGTGTTGCATTACGCATACCTACCTACTGATGCTGTACAGGTAGGTATTAGCAGAGACTAGGTATTAGTATAAATGAATATTACAGCGATACAGTAGCAGTTTCAAGTTTCAATTATGAATTAGGTACCTATTCGTTTTCAGGGCCGTGCCGAGCCAATCCAGCGCCTGTGTGCGAAATCTATGAAGCGCCTGTGCAGTGGCGGGCGTAGGCTACCTTGGGGTGGCACCGAAAGTTGGCGGATGACCTTTTTTTTTTTAGTCGATACCTAATAATTCCGGGCGGACCGCCTACGCCACTGCGCCTGTGTGTGAAATCTGTGAAGCGCCTTTTTTGCCATCCTTTTTCGAAAATAACTGTTATAATTAACGCATATCTCGGCGCGCGGCGCCCCTGTCACCCTGGCGCCTGTGTGCGCCGCGCACATTACACATAGGGACGGTTCGGCCCTGTTCGTTTTACAGTTTAATAGTTAATATCGTCTTTCCTAGGTATCTTGTCCTAGACTGCAAATAATACCTACCTCCTCGATACTTCACTAACTTAGTTTTGATTTGGTATTGGTAATGATTGACTATAATGTCATTCAGGATTCATCTACTTACGTTTGTATTATGTATCTATCTGAAAATGTTGGCATCATGCCCGGCAATTTTACATACAAACATGCAATCAACGAACACCCAGACTCGAAAAACAAATTATGAATCACACAGTGTTTTCACTTGTCAAGTGTGGGTATGGAACCCACAACACTCGACAAAGTGTGAATTGGCGAGGCGACTGCTTAAACCACTATGCCAACCGTGTTCCTTTACAAAATATCTTGTTACTACCTTAGGTAGGTACTGTGTACCCATTTCGGTGTGTGTAACTGTAAGCTGTAAGATTTCTAATAACATAAAATTACATGTTGCAGCGCGTGCTATGACAACTACTGTAACTACTACAGATGTACACGTATACTAGGATTCGATGAACCTGGTTGTCTACTTTTCAAAAAGTACTTTGAAACCATATGTCCGAAGTTCTGGATTGAGAAGTGGGATGATCTAAGAAAAATAAATGCGTTTCCTGGCCCTCTATAAACACAACTTAATACTTAATAGGTACATTTTCAAGATCATCAAACACAGCACGCTACCCATTAACCGTTACACAGTAGGTACCTACCTATATTTTTGGTCATAAATATGATATTGGAATAATTGATCATGATAATGTAACAGATTTCCAACTAAAAAATCTTCGAACAATGATGTAGGTAGGTTCCAACCTATCACAATGATGTACCTACCTACCTACCTATCTAAGTACTTGCCCTAATAAACTACTTAATAATATCTACCTATTATCTCTAGGTTCCGATAGATAAGTGTCGTATGTCCATAAAATATTGATTAGATAAAGGGATTACTATTAAAGTATCTGATGGAAAACGACTGCCCATGTGTGCAAGTACCTACCTACCTATGGTTGATGTTACCGATTCAATAGTAGGATGACTAAATTTGAAAGAAATGCACCTAAAACCTAAGCCATAAATGAATTCTATTGGTGAACCAATTGAAATATGAATTCATATAGTGCTAAATATATTGATTCCTTATAATTCGTGCCACATTTTTTTCCTATGCAATTGCTTGTAATGGCTTTTAAACAGTGATGGATAAAATATGAATCACCTAATATTAAAAAGAATGTTACATTAGGTGATCGACATAAATCCCCATATAAAACTACTGCAAGGCAAAAAATATACTTCATTACATCAAAGAGTAAGTCGTTTTATACCAAAAGGTAGGCACTTGGTATTTTTTTTTTAATCTGCAGATAGGTACTTACCTAACTATTAAAATTATACCCCCAACCACCCTTGGTAAGCATTAAGTTTAAAAGTCCCTTGTAATGTTACTAGGATATTAACGTAAATGTGTCTGTCGAAATTATTATTGTCTATTATAAATATAATTTTGTTGAAATATTTGTTTTTTATTTCAATTAAGACTAATCCTAGTTACCTACGTCCTACCGTCAGCCAAAAATGTGGTCTACTACCTCACGGCCCAACTTTATTTGCACGTCATTAAACACCTTAGAAATTATATTTTAACAATACCAACACCAACCAATATTTTGATTATATTCAACTGATATTTTTTGTCAAAACTGGTACCTAGACCACCTTCATGTCTGACCGTACCTTCCGTAAAAAAACTATGACGACAGGGCCGGCCGCGGCCCAGAGACATAATTAAGCTGATTTTCCACCAGAGTGGCGAGACGAGGCGAGGCGAGGAGAGAATTGAAATTTGTATGGCAAATTTTCAATTCTCTCCCAGCGCATCTTTGGTGGAAACAGTGTGGATTGGCGAGAATATGCGAGGCGTGAATTGAAATATTTGTTTGTGTAAAAATAAACTATATTGCTTCCGACATATAGTATAAATTAACTTTGCAACAGAAACACGCTTCTCGCGATAGAAATTGCGTGTGTATTGCAAGACGAACTCAAACAGCACTGTACCTATATCTTTATCTAATGAAGCCTACGGGCAGCGCGGCGGTCACGCGCGAGCTCGCGATGGCAATTTTTTGTGGAAAAGGGTCAGTGCGATTTCAATTCTCTTCTCGCCTAGTCTCGTCTCGCCACTCTGGTGGAAAATCACCTTTATGGTCAAGCGCAGCGGACAGCAATTTTCATTGTCTATAATACATAGACATTGTTCTTGTTTCGGATAATAATTAAGTTATCGTTAAGTCTTTGAATGCGCGTGAAAGGTAGGGTCTGTAGCTGCTGGTGAAGGTGCAGAATGAGAAGTCCGAACTTGTTGTTGTATAAAGCTGCGCGTCCATTGGATCGGAATCGGAGCGTACGGAGCGTCGTCATTTACAAAATGCCGATGGGGTGCGTCCACTGCATTCGGATTCAGCATCGGCAATTTAGGTATTTTTAAAGCAGAAGGATAGTGACGATGATATTGTTGTAAGTAATTAGATTAATTTTCAGAGAATATCATACATTATATTCTGATTTATTAGAAGATCAAAATAGATTTTCTTTGCGCAATTTCGTCCCAAATATTGTCTCTCCTAAGTTGATTATGTTAATGTTCATGTTTTAGATTATAAAGTTCTTCATACCTTTCCACTAAAATAATTAAAAAATCGTCGTTCATCGTGAATAAGTATTTTTGCCTACAGTGTAACGTCGCAAACACGTCAGAACTTGAAACGCTCGGAATCCGTATGATGCGTTCACTGCGGATGACGTCATCAGCACAAATACCGGTCTCAGGCGCAGAAATGCCGATCCAGTGCACGCAGTTTCATAGAAATTAATACAAAGCAACAAATCCTTCCGCTCCGTACGCTCCGATTCCGACCCGGTGGACGCGCAGCTTAAGAGTTAGTAGGTAAGTCATTTGGCCGACGTGCATGATCTTAATGTATTGCAGGCAGCTACACGCTCTCGTGCGAGACTGAAAAAATGCTTTCCGCTCTGAACTGATTTTAATGGGACTTTCATTGTAGGATTTCATGACGACCGGTTGGCGCAGCGGTAGTGTAAGCGACTGTTACGCCGAAGGTCGCGGGTTCGATTCCCGCTCAAGTCAAACATTTGTGTGCATGAACATGGATGTTTGTCTTGGTCTGGGTGTTTCTATGTATAATATGTATGTATTTACAAAAAAAAAGTATATATGTATGTTTATCCATTATCTAGTACCCATAACACAAGCTCTGCTTAGCTTGGGACTAGATGGTGATGTGTGTATGTGGTAGAATATTATTATTTGGTATTGTTTCTCTTCTCGGTTTAGTAACCGGTATTTAATAACAATTACGGGTTTGCACCAAGTAATTACTTATCATTTAATTAATAGTTGTGGGGTTATCGATAATTTGTGTTTCAGTTTCTTCACCTTGCATAAACTTCCGCACTATCCTGCATAGTGGCGTAGCGTGGGGGGGGCCGGGGGGGCCATGGCCCCGGGCGGCACATTTAAGGGGGCGGCAAAAGACGAAGCGAAAAAAATCTAATTTTTAAATACTTGGCGCGCGTACTGACTCGATCCCAGTAGGACCGTGCGACGGCACGGGCGCAGTAGAAAGAACAACAATCGAAAACAAAATCATCATGATTTTCATTGCGTGAAGACTTGCTTGTGTCCGTTTATTAATTCTTGAACAGGTTGCAATATTCCGGTGACCTGCAAGCCTGTTATGAGTAATTAATAAATCCATAGGTATATCAGGGCCGAGCCGCCCCTGTGTGCGATGTGTGCCGCCCCTATTGCCATGGCGTAACTGGCTCACACAGGCGCCAGGGCAATAAAGGCGACGCGTGCCAGATAAAATAAAGCGCCGAGCTCAAGGTAGGATTAAGTCACATACCGTGGCACATACTGCGGTTATCAGAAGTCCGATGACAGGGGGAGGACATGGTAACTCTAGAGTCAGGTGACTTTTGCTACCATCGAGAAGGCAACCTACTCTTGGGTGGCGTCGGTTTCCTGGTCAGGAGGAACAGTTTGTGGAAGTCGGTAGTATGTCGAGCCGGGTTGCGTATCTCGTACTTAAACTCACCAATAGGGGCGGTCTAAAGGTGATGATTCAAGTATATGCGCGCAACTCAACTCACCCTTACGAGATGGCTGGCCATGTACCAGGACACTGTTAAGGCAATACCTAGGAAGACCAAAGCTCAGTACTTCAACGCGAAAGTGGAAGTTCAAGAACGCGGCGTAATGAAAATCGGCGGCCACAGCGTGGGGCACGAGAATCATATGGCCGAATTAACTACCTCGTAGCAGAGCGCTTTTTCCGAATGAACTCCTTTTGTAAAAATAACCCTCACAGGCAGTGGACGCCAAGAAGCCAGTGGTGGCCAAACCGCGATATTGTGACAAGCAAGGTGAAAGACTACATCAAAACGGGCCCAAACCACATATTTAAAGACGGTGATCAATACGATAAACACCTGAAGCGATCACCGACGAGTACGAGGCTCTACTAATATAAACCTCAGAACTGAAAGAGCCTAGTCAATGAAGCCTACTTCAGACTTACATTGCTCCTCTTACCGATAGCATTAAGCAGAAGACGACCACAGTGGTAACGATACCAGGAGATTCGTGTCGAAAGATCTGCTCCGCATAGAGAAAAAAACAAGTAGTCAAAACTGCCAGCTGAGACTCTCGAACTGATGAGGAAATGACGCGAGATACCATCCTGTCGACTGTCTTCGCCGGAAGGACAGGCCGTAAAACGACAAATACGAAATCTTACGCAACGAGACCTACAACGCATTAACACTCGGGCCATCGGGGCTGCGATCGAGAAAACCCCGGAGATCATAAGTCTTCGCTCTGCAGTTGAGACACAATCTAACGAAACTACAATCGCGGATGGCCGCATCGTGAACTCAAAGTTGGAGATTCCCGAAGACATTGAAAGGTTTTATCGACACTTGTTTACCTCGCAGGCAGACCGACGCCCACAGTGCTCTACTGACGCACTACTACACCGAAGCCGTCCCGAATGTCGAACAGAATGAGGTGTGATCGGCTCTTAAAAACAACAAAGCATCTAGTGATGACTGAAATTCATCGTCATTTGACTTATTAAAATTCTTTAAGCCGTCTAGGCCTAGACTAAGCTATACATATATTGCAGCAGAGAAACGGCCGCCACGCTGCCGAGCGCGACCAATTCTTCTTCTTCGTGTCAATTGTTTGAATTGACCTTGCCCAATGTGAATGTGGTGAGCTGGAGCATACAATGGATCACTTGCTGATATGCCCTTCTTGCCCGAGCACCTGCACTGTGTCTGAGCTCTGGGAGGCCACTCCTAACGCGATCCATTAACACCGCTGAGAGCTGCCACATTTTGCCGTAAAATTGTTATACCTATGCTCTATGAATTCTATGATATTCGTGCAAGTAAGACGAATCAAATGACAAAATTTCTTTTTTAATCCTTTAAGCTGTTCAGCGTGTAAAGCCAAAATAAAGGACATACTAATAAACATACAAACATACCAAAACCCGAAAAACGTTATACTTTTGCAGAAACATTGGGGTAAAAAGGGGCGGCCAATTGCCGAACGGCCCCGGGCGGCATAAACTCACGCTACGCCACTGATCCTGCATGTATTTAAAATAGCAGCTTTTTGTGTATATTTATGTAAATATTTGGGGATAAATTGAGTAGGTAACTTTATACTGTGATGTAGGTGTCTTGGGACAACTCCGGTGGTAGATATAACTATAGATACGATATAAACTTTATTTACTTTCCAAATTCTGCCTATTTCCTCCTTTAGCTCTGTGTATTTGTTAATTTTTTCTGTGATTGTTTTTAAGAGGTTATGTGTATTTGGGACTGCAATATCGATAATATGAACTGTATTATCTAATTTATTGCGTATAGTGATGTCTGGCCTATTGTAGTGTATCGTTCTATCGGTGAGTATAGCACGATCGCAATACATTTTATAGTTAGTATTCTCTAGCACGATTATTATTATTATTATTATTATAGACGACTTTTATGGCCAGGGCCGAGCCGCCCCTGTGTGTGACGAACAACAGGCGCCAGGGTAAGAGAGGCGCCTCGCGCCAGATGAAATTTTCAACCAATTGAAATTATTTTTGGTAACATAATGATACGATGCAAACTACAACAAGACAATTACAAGTCTCCTCAGACAATAGTCACGCCTGTGCCTGAGGTTTAGCTAATCAAAGTCAATATATACAATAGCCATATACTCGTACGATAGCACAGCCGACTTCATTCATAATAGGAAATATGCATAAAATTTTAATTCGTCACCTATATTTTTTTTCGAATCTTTATTACCGTCAGATTATAATCAAAACCAATTTTTTTCATTTAATTATTATTTAAACCCATAAAATATTGTTTTAAAAGTGAAAAATAAGGGCGGGCAATTCAAACTTACAAAACGCGTCACCATTGGTCGAAACGAAAAGTGACGTCAGCTGGCACGGCATGCTGTTTATCGGCTACGATATTCATACTGTTTTAGTGGTGTTTGCGAGAAAAATACTTTAAACATGTGTCCCTGTGGTGATTTCTACTGAATGTGAGTTTGTAGGACTTTGACTGAATCTGATTAAGTCAAAGCTCAATCCGAAAAACTACCGAAAATGGATACATTTATGATGACAGCATATTTTGTATCAAATCTTAATTTAACATGCAAGGTACCTATTATTATGTTATTTTTGATATATTTTAGTCCATAACATTGACATTATACATAAAATGAATACAGCGCGTTAAAAAATATTAAAACATAACCAATACATAACATTCATCATTAAAATCACTGCAGAACTCCTATTTAACGGATATATCATAATAATTGGTACGTAATATTATAAAAGTTCACCCACAAGTACGATAAGTTTTCTTACTCTTAGCACATACTAAGTAGATAAATACTTAATGGCTTTATCTTATCTTACATAAAGCTGAAGAGTTTGTTTGTTTGTTTGGTTGAACGCGCTAATCTCAGGAACTACCGGTCCGATTTGAAAATTCTTTCGGTGTTAGATAGGTCATTTATCACGCTAAGAGCCACGGGAGCGGAGCAGTAGCCTTAAATAACACGGGTGTAACCGCGGGCATCATCTAGTGGAATAATAATATTGTCTTCCGAATGATTCCGACCACGGCGGTTTATCTTTTTACTAGAGGACGCCAGCAGCTACGCCTGCATTTTTTAAATTTACCCGTTTTGGCCGATCCCGTGGTAATTTCGGGAAATCCCTTCTTAGTGCACCCCTACGGTCCCCAAAGAACATACATGCCAAATTTCAGCTTCCTGCGCCCAGTTTCGGCTGTAGCGTGTCTGTCATTCATTCAGTAACGCAAGGATTTTATATATTAAGATGAGATTAGCCAGCTGCGCAGAAAATGATATGATTTGTGATACTATATTAGGAATACGTTTAGGAAGGTTTTTATAGAAAGTTTAATTCAACTTTTTGGAACTAGGCTTGGTTGGTTTTAAACTGAATTTTGTGCTGAATTAAAACTTACCTAAGTCCCTAAGTATTCACGCTTTGTTGTATATAAACATAGCATAATAAGAATGCTAAATTTACCTTCACAAAAATATATAAACACTAGGTATAATTGAGATACATTATCCCTTCTCAACACTACCTAAAGGTTTCAAATACCTATTCACATCAGGTGTACTTTTACTAGTGTTTTAGCACTTCGGTACCATACAATACTAGTAAGAAGGTTTTTTTGCTTCTTCCATGATTTGTAAAGCAATTAGAACTTATAATACGTCTGAAGTAACTGAAACGCTTAGAGTTCATACCACGTGACGTGCCATGTGACGTAATCGATAGCGCGCGTCAAATGGCGGCGTTTGAGCGGCTCGATTTTATTCAATGTTTTCAATTTCACTTTGCAAAATAATTTGAATACTTTCAAACCTATTTATATTTTTTTCTGTGTTATAGTGATGAAAATGATGAAATTAAGTCATTAAAAAAAATCATGCATATTCCCTATTGACGCATCACGAAGTGGCGTGATTTGGGTTTTCTCAAAAAACTCGTAGAATTCGCCAGATAACTCCTAATTTTTGCGAGCAAGAGGATCAAAACAACTGTTTAGGAAAACAAACAAACATTTGAATGAATGTGGGCGCAAGCGCGTTTATAACAATACTAAGTATGGATGTTAATGGTGCATGGAAGCACAACTACATCTCATTGCTCCTAGCCATTTTCATCTGCCCATGGTGTAGAGAACGAGGCTCTGGCGATCGACTAAAGACGGTATAAAGCTTAATGCTATAGAACGGTGATGGGCAGCGGCGTCATCGTTGCCAGAAGCTACGACCTGCTAATACCATTTCGCTGATTTCGCACGCCCAGCGTATTAGCACAGAATAATTAATAGTACTAACGTACAGAAGCTTCACTTTTCAAACCAATTTATTGAAATTACGACTCTTGGTACTAAGCAATAAAGTTCAATTCAGCTCGCATAAGCACTCAGTGCCTAATGCGATATTAACCTAACAGTTCCCGTTCTTTTCTAACACATAACGCTGTCGCTGTCTGGCGCGGTGTAAAGGCGAAGGTATTTGGGAGAGAAATGATACCACTGACTGCTCTAATAATACTCTCTATATTTTAGGATTACACATGATTAAATAGACATGTTGATTACATACACATACACAAGTATAACATAGGTACATTACATCAATTACACACTACACCTCCCAAGGCGGTGTAAAAATAAAATAAAATTACAATTTTGTTTTATTTTATTATCCTTACCTAATGGTACGTAAAAATACTATACGCTTTAATTTAATACATAATTGATTCAGTAGTTTTAAAAATAGGTATACAAATTATAAATAAAAGATAAAAACTTTGTGTAATATCTAAAATATTACTGTTGGTGGTACAATTTAGTTCTATTTTTGTGAATAACATCTACTTTTCCATTCTTTAATATTTTGACATTCGGTGACTCGTCAGAAATAACTCTATATGGCCCAGAATAAACACAATCTAATTTATTACACATATTATTCTTAACTAAAACTAAGTCATCAGAATGATAAGTTGTTGGATTTACATTTTTATCATATCGCTCTTTTCGTTCTAATTTACTTTTGAGAAGGTTGTCTCTAGCATCTTTCAAAGACTTTTGTAGTCTAAATTTTAATTCAAATGGATAATAATCATAATTATAGAGTGGATCTACTCTATTTATATTCGTAAAATTACTAGGCAAACAGCACTTTTTACCAAAAACTAACTCGTAAGGAGTATATTTAGTAGATGAATGAACCGAAGTATTATAGCAAAATGACCAAAATGGGAGCCATGTACTCCATGTCTCAGGGTGATTGTCTGTTTGAATACGAAGATATGAGTTTAAATGTTTATGTGTGTTCTCCAAGGCACCTATGCTTTGGTGATGATAAGCAGTAGAGTTTAACTGTTTGACATTCAAAAGTTTACATACCTCCTTAAATGTTGATGAGAGAAACTCTGTCCCACGATCTGTCGCTATCACCTTCGGTACTCCATACCTTAATATAAAATTATTGACTAATGCTTTCGCGACTTCTTCTGTTGTCTTAGTAACTAAAGGATAGGCCTCAATATATTTAGTTAGTTCACACTGTAACGTGAGAATATAACTATAATTATAAGTATCTCTGTCTAGAGGTCCTACTAAGTCAATATAAATTTTCTCAAACGCAGTATGCGCTGTGGTAGTTATCTCCATTGGTTGCTTAATATTATGAGTAGAATATTTTTGTTTTTGACATTTGTCGCATCTTTTGACAAATTCCTTAATATCATTTTCTAATCCTGTCCAATAATAATATTTTTTAATGTTATTGAACATTCGTCTCACACCCGCGTGGCCACTCGTGGGTAAGAGATGAAAATCGTTCAAAATTACTCGTTTATCATCTTTATTTTCTATTCGATGTACATCCTTTACTATATGTAATTGGGGACCGGTCCAATCCTTTGTATTATCTATCTCATTTAATAACTTTTCTATAAAAATATTATTCTTATTACTTTTTATTAAATATATTTCAGTAATATTTATACTTTTGCAAAAGTCTTGTAACTCTCTCACAAATTCGTCTCGCGATATTTGTGATGGAGAAGATACATATTTAACATATATAGTTCTTTCATTAGGAACATATATAAAAATCTTACTCTCTTTATTTATAGTACCATTTTTCCTATACTCCTCTAGCTTGTAAGCGTCAATGAAACGTAATTCTACAGATTCGTTCGAACTAATACGAGAGACGTTTGGTTGATCAGGCCAAACTGTAGAAGTACTACTCGTATCTTTATTACAAGTATTGTCAGTCAAGTTTCTTTTCTGAGCTCTAAGTAGTCATAACCGAGACACATGATTCATGCATGTGTTTTAAATCATTAGATGTTATGGAAATTCGAGATAATGCGTCTGCAGCCGTATTATCCGAACCCTTAACATGTTCTATAGTAAAATCATATTCTTCTAACAGTAACCTAAATTTAAATAATCTACTAGATGGGTCTTTCATGTTAAATAAAGAAATTAAAGGTCTATGATCTGTCAAGATTTTAAAATGTTTCCCATATAAATATGGCCGAAAATGTTTAATTGCCCAAACTATAGCTAGCAATTCCTTATCAATAGTTGGGTAATTCACTTCAGATTTATTTAGTGTCCTCCTAGCGAAAGCTACTGGCTTTCCATTTTTATTTGATAAAATTGCACCGATTGCGTAATTAGAAGCATCCGTCTGAACAACGAATTCATTTTGTTCAGAAAAATCGGGATATTGTAAAACCGGTGGAGATAATATTTTTTCTTTTAATTTTTCAAATGAGTATTGACACTTTTCGTTCCATACAAAAGAAGCATTTTTACGGCATAATTTATTAAGTGGATAGGCTAACTCTGCGAAGTTTGGAATAAATTTCCTATAAAAGTTAACAAAGGCAACAAATCTCCTAGTTTCATCTACATTAGTCGGACACGGATAATTTTGTACAACTTTTATTTTATCCGGGTCAGGTAATACGCCGTCGCCAGATACTACATGGCCTAAATAAAGCAACTCTTTCTTCAAAAATTGACATTTTTGAGGGTTAAGTTTTAAATTAACTTTTCTTAACCGCTCAAATACATCTTGTAGGTTTCTATTATGTATACTTAATTGTCTTCCAAAGACCACCAAATCATCTAAGTAGACCAGACATTTTTCGTATGTTAATCCAGTCATGGCCATAGTCATCATTCTAGAAAAAGATCCTGGACTCGTTTTCAACCCCATGGGCATTCGAGTCATCTGATACTGTCCTGAACAAAATGCAGTGTACTTTCTGCTATTTTTTTCAAGATTTATATTATAATAACCTTGATACATATCTAAATGTGAGAAATAAACTGAACCAGAAAGTGAATCGAGTACTTCGGAAATATTAGGTAATGGAAACTTGTCGTCTTCAATACAATTATTTAATTTACGATAATCAATAACTAATCGCCACTTTTTCTGACCGGTTGAATCCGTCTTTTTCGGAACTAGTAACACGGGGCTAGACCATTCACTTTGACAAGGTTCAATGACCCCTTCACTTAACATTTTATCAATTTGTTGTTTAATTTCTCCCTTTTGAGAATGTGGTAAACGATAGGGTTTAGTGAATACAGGAACAACATTTGGTTTCAAACTAATTGAATGTTTATAAATACTAGTTGTAGACAGTTTGTCTCCTGGCAAATAAAAAATATCCGAGTACTTAGCGCACAAATTCTCAATCGATATTTGTTCTTCCTTATTGAGATGTTTCAAGTTCAAAGCTGAAAATAATTGTTTTACTCGAATTGCATCATTTCCTGACTTATCAAAATTACAAATGTTATATTCACTTAACTTTTCTATATAATGGATTGACGTTAGATAATGTACAAGACTTATCCGTGGTATTTAATATCTTAATTGGTATTAGACCGTTTACTGGCTTAGCAATACAACTAGCTAAAAATACACCCTCACTAATTTCCTTAGAATGTACCACACACTCGTCAGTAAACTCTGTCTGAAAGTAATGTATAGATTCACATCTTGGTGAAATTACAAACGAGTTATTATATCTTAGTAAAGGTAAAACTAATTTAAAATTATTCTGTGTCCATAATGTAAAAGTTTCATTACAAAAATCTAATATAGAACTATGTTTACTAAGAAAGTCTTGACCGATGATGCCATTTGCCCTACATGGCAGAGAATCAAATACATAAAACTTAATACATTTAAGGCAATGTTCACCCGAAGTCAACGTTAAATATACATATCCAATTGCATGGACTTTGCCACCAATTCCATTTATAATTACGTCCTTTTTATGGAGTGGAAAGTTTTGTTCTAGAACATACTTATATTTCAACGCCGAAATTGTAGCGCCGGTATCCACTAACCACGAAAATGGTATGCTATTTGCCGACAACTTAATGTAATAATTAGTATCAGTAGCTAAAATAATCTTATTATTCACGAAAAAACTGATTTATTGTCTCATTGTTTTCAGAATCTGTTAAAACTTGAACCGAACGATTATTTGAATAGTTTTGGCATATCCTTTGGTTACCGCGGTTTCTATGGTAGGACTTACTTGTACCACGCGATGATCCTCGACCACGCTGAGTGGCACCGCGGCTCTGCTGCTGCGCCTGCGCACCCCCTCGATAGTTGTGGTGACCGCGATAAGCACTGGAATCATTTTTACGACCTCTATAAAAATATGACCTATTATAATAATTATTACGAAGGCCACGATAATTCTGTTGTCTCCCTCTCGGAGAATACATACCTAGGATCTCACCGGAACCTGGAGACGTACCAGCCGTGGATGTCTCCTCATCCTTCGCACCTTGTATCGCGTCCTTCATCGACTCGTAGTTCCTAGCTGCAATAATAGTTGAAAGACGCCGGTTTCGCAAGCCATCGGCAAATTTTTTAATTACTAATTTTTCATTGAGAGGTTTAATTATTTTATATGTCTGCAAATCTCCTTTGGCTTGTGATACCGTAAGGTCCACAAAAAGTTCTGAAAGCTGATTACCATACTCCTCAACAGACAAATTATTTTGTTTTAATTGCTGTATCTTATTTTGGATTGCGATAGGTGACTTTTGAGGCAATAAAACCCTACGCATATCTGTAATTAAATCCTCAACTTTTGTATACTCAGATTTCAATTGTAATTTAGCATGCTGAGACAACCTGCTCTTTAATACGAATTGAATTAAATTTAGTTTACACTCATCCTTAATTAATAGCGAGCTATAATATTCTATATTATCAATTAATTGTTTATAGGAACATTCATTATCAATTGTAATCATAGGTAACAAACTCAGAGCTACTTTCAAATTAAAAGACTCCATCTTAATATCTTGGTTGTTACTGTTATCACTAGTATTACTACTATTACTAGTACTAGCCATTGAACACAACTCTAAAATTCGATTATACAATGACACAAAATCAATACAAAATTTATCAATTAATATTTGCTCGTTTTGATCCACTTTACCCTTTTTTATATCAGCTAAAATTAAGTCTGTTACATTAGTATATTTTTCAAAAACTATCTTTGCTTCAGACAACTTTTTCTCTAATATACAACGCCTACGGTCAGGGCCAATTTTTATCAAATATGTTTTAATAGCTTTGAGTTCCTCATATAAAGTTTCTAAGGTATGTGCCATAACTTACCATAATTAACACTAATATTATTAGATATACGTAAACATAACATATTTTTATTTATTATTCAGGGCTGAGAGTAAAATATTACGATTATGCACTTATAATTATATAGTTCAAAGTCCATTTCACGCGCTTTGTTGTTGTAATATTTAACGGTTTACACTTCGCGGTTACGTTTTATTTAAGATTAAGCCGAACGATTAAAAATTTTTTTTTTTTTGTTATTTACACATTTAACCAAATTTCACTCGTCACTTAGATATTCACTTTTAACACTTTTGACACTTTTAACATACTAGGGATCATAGATTGTAGCCGAGAGCCGATGTAGGTACGTAGTGAACCGCTATCTTTGTTTTCATACCATCTCAACCTTGGGTCGCCCATGTAATCCTTTTTCAGGAGAATGGCCAGTCCGCCTCGAACTCGATCTCCGAGATATTGAACGCCTGTATATTTCCTGGCTTATCCAGCGTACATGACAACGCCGGTACAACTGCAGAATATAGTATAAAACGCCGATTCCCAGCACCAGCACCACTATAGCTAGCAGTATAGTGATTGTAGAAACATGGAATTTTACCTCCTCTAGATGTAAGTTGTTGGAACCGCCAACTGTGTTTTGCACCACTAAGGTCTCCTCTTTAGTTTGCTTGGCACCCATTGTTTAGTTCGAAACTGTAGTATTTTTGCACAGAGAAACGAACACGACGTATCGTAATAGCGAGCGTAATTACTACTAATAATTTAAACATCTTTAAACTTGCTCACCAAAGTCCGATTGTTTGAAGCACGAGCCTTATATGGCATAGAGGTGTCGGTAACGCAAGTAACGAGATCTGATGCGCGCGCGAACGCCCGTAGGCAGGGTCGCCATGTAAAGGCGAAGGTATTTGGGAGAGAAATGATACCACTGACTGCTCTAATAATACTCTCTATATTTTAGGATTACACATGATTAAATAGACATGTTGATTACATACACATACACAAGTATAACATAGGTACATTACATCAATTACACACTACAGCGGAGTGGCGCGCTAGGGTTGTCGACTTGGCGCTGCTGCTATATTTATTCATCGTCTATCTACCTACTTGACCACGTACCTAATAATAAATAATTATCCTATAAGTATCTTATCCCACTATTGGAGCTAGTAGAACAAAAGCACAAAAATTCTGGTCGTTTTCATTTTTACTGTACAAATTCTTAGTTATTTCCTAAACGCGTGGACCGATTTACATGATTCAAACAGATAAAATGGTTTTTGAACTAAATCTTTAATTTGACACCATAATCGTTGAGATATCTCAACAAACAAAAAATCAAATTTTCAAGTTGCTCTCGTAATATAAATAAAATAAAATCAAATTTTCAAGTCGCTTTCGACACACAGTTAATTAAGCAATACTTTGCATTAGACTTGTGATTATACATTTTTGTTGTTAAAGGCGTTTAAGTTTATAATTTGAACAGTGTATGAACACGGCGCGTGAGAATACGGAGCGGTCACACTCGTTGAGTGACGTCTAATGTGGGCGGCGCGCGGCAACCTACTAAATCCAACCACGTCGACGTGGTCGGCCGAGGTACTTGTAAGTTTGTACCTAAAATGCGAAGTGCGCCCGGCCTGGTATTAGTGATTTCGGCCAAACCCTTCATGGTGCACATGCATACACAACGGCCGGCCCCCGAATTCTCGATCGATCCGCTATTCCTAAGACGTCATTTTAGAACAAGTTATTTTAAGAAAAAGCCCTAACAGAAAGGGACGTGGCAGAGCCGAAGGAGCGAATATTTAGGGACGTATCCGTTATTAATAGGTTCATACAATGAAAGTGATCACCAATTTGTAAGAGGCACGCTAATTAATATCGATTATAAGCTCAAGCGCGTCCGTCCTTCTTATGAACGCTAATAACCTTCGGTAAATCTCTTAAGTTGAGAGTTGAGTTTGAAACGTTCCAGATTAAACTAGAAAACCGGTTTGCTGCCTTAGAACAGACAATCGACCACAGAAATAAATAGTAATAGAACGGTGACATGGGCGTGGTGCGCGTGTCAAACTATTGCACTATAGCGCATGTGTTTACACATGATGTACAACATTATTCTGCCTGACAATCAGCAATGGTCAGTTTTTATATAAACAATAACATAATTTCATTTTCCACAGCTACATCACACACACACATCGATAATAATTCCTTAGTGTCCCCTCATTATCTATACGTCACTGTGGGCGGGGCTTGCTGAAATGTGGCACGCGCGAAATGTACGCGATGAGGTGACATTCACCGTTCTATTACTATTTATTTCTGTGCAATCGACGTTGGACTAGGTACTTGAACAAGCCGTCGTAGGCCGCTATCACCCTCGTCCCGTTCTGGTACTCGGGGATCTCAACGCCAAGTCATCGGCGTGGGGATCTCCGGTCACTGACCCTCGGGGCGAGGTGCTAGAAGAGTGTGCAGTGACGACTGGTCTGGTCGTCCTGAATCGGGGTTCGGCTTACACGTGCGTGCGGCAGCGGGGCGGGTCGATAGTGGACGTCTCGTTCGCTAGCCCCTCTGTCGCCAGCCGAGTCCGCAACTGGCGTGTCGCCGTGGAGGTGGAGACGCTGTCAGACCATTGGTATATCCGGTTGGACGTCTCTGCCCAGACCGCGAGCCGCCGCCATCCAACAACCCCGATTAACGACGGCCCGCGTTGGGCGCTGAAGCGCATCGACACAACTACTCGAGGAAGCTGCCTTAGTCCAGTCCTGGATCTGGGAGTCGACGACGGACGGCCCCTTCGACGCCGAGGCGGTGGCGCTGCGGTTCCGCGGGGCGATGACGCAGATCTGCGACGCGACGCGTCCATGCCCCGTGTCCGCCAACAGTCCGCAAGGCGCCGGGTGTACTGGTGGACCGCCGAGATCGCGCAATTGCGCGTAGCATGCGTTGCGGCTCGTCGCCGGTACACCCGATACCGGAGACAACGTCGACGGGATTCCGCCGAGGAGGACGCGCTGTATATGGTGTACCGCACTACCGCACGTCTAAGGAGACTCTGTGTATGGCCATCGGCGACTCAAAGTCGCGTGCCAGGGAGGAGCTGCTGGGGTCCCTAAATCGGGAGAAGAGAAGAGGGAGATCAGAAAGGAGGGGCGCCCTGCGGACTCGCCGTCCGCGTATCGGCCCATAGTGCTGTTCGACGAGGCGGACAAACTTTTTGAGCGTATTATCGCAGATGGCCTCGTCAGCCACTTGTGCAGGGAGGGACCGAACCTGGACGACAACCAATTTGGTTTTCGTCGGGGGCACTCCACCATAGACGCCATCATGCGCGTGAGAGCCTTGGTGGAGGAGACGGTGTCCCGGGGTGGGGTGGTGCTGACGGTGTCTTTAGACATCTCCAACGCATTCAACACCCTACCCTGGAGTTGTATTCGGCTCTGAAATACCATCGCGTGCCTCCCTACCTCCGCCGTACAGTACCCAACAAACATTTATGACGTTGAGTAAACGTTTTGGTGGCAATTTAATGTTATTTTGTATAATCGTATAAACGTCATAAGGACGTTTACTCGACGGCAAAAGGGCCCACTTTATTCAACTTAAGGCGCTAAGAGTTTCGTGTAAATGCCATATAAATGCCTAACTAGAGGACCCGTGCTGCTCCACAACATATTTTAATATTATAAAAAAGCTCTTACATATAGGTATGATGAGTACATTGTAGCCTTATATAATAAGTAAAAAGATGATATTCTAACCAAAAATATATATATCACAAAACTTCTTTTCTCACAACAATGGCTTTGCGTTGCACCTTAGGTATCGTGAAATTTCCACCTTGGCATTACTAAATAGTTTGCCGCGCAATAGGGATATAATACAATATGTATAACTGAACATTGACGAAAGAAAGTTCTTCAATATGACTGTGCTGCCCTAACCATTCTTTCCATTAGGACACTGTAATGTCCTTCGTCCAGGTGCCCAGAAAATAGCAAGTTATGAACAATTTCGCCAATACCATAGTCAGTAATCGTATTACTGTTTTCCAGGTGAACTCTGAATTGACACTCGGGATATAGCTCACTTACACTCTGAAGTTCAGCATGCCCTGCGTACTGTCCATTGGCACCCATCACACGTTTGTAATCTGTTGCATTTGTAATGGTCTGGCCATATGCTTCGTCCCCAACAATGAAATTACTATATACCTACTTATTGACTATGTTATCAACAGTGGCCAAACGAATTTCATAATGTTTATTCTCACTTTTATATAAACAATAAGAATAAACAAAAAGAATGGAAATCACTTGAAAATAAAATTGTTGATGGTAGAATTATTCAAATCTGAACCCGTTACCACCCGTATTATTTTAGCAGTAGGAGGACCATCCGGTACCAAATCTCCAACAGCGATTTGTCATTAACCAAGATTCTTTGTTCAAACTTTTTCTGAGCATTTTTCAATTTCCTATCAAGAACCATCATCATAATTGAAAACAGAACTACTCACAAAAATACGCTAATAAATCAGAAACTTAAGTACCTAACTAACTTACGCTAACTTCACTTTAAATATCTGTCAATATTTTACTATCAAAATAAAAAATATAGAAACACAACTTTTTTTATAAGTAAGAAAATAGGTTTTATTTCTGTTATCCAGCTTAATATGTCTGTGAGAAGCACGATTTATTTTGTTTAGTGTATGGGTGTGATTAATCCATCATAATTTAGAAATGTAATAATGACGTTTATAGTTCTGGTCGAAATTGTAGTTTTGGTAGGAATGGTAGCTTTGGTAGCAATCGTAAGTAACATTGCTACCAAAACTACAATATATACAATTTCTACCAAACATACAATTTCTACCAAAACTACTACTATTCCTACCGAAAATACTATTACTATCAAAAGTACTATTCGTACTAACACTATTATATCTACCACTTTTTTTCAAAACTACCATTTCTACCAAAACCGCCGGTGCTGTCAAATGCATGAAGGTATATTATCTATAACTTCATGGTCAAATGTACCTACCTTTTCTCTCAAAACTACTATTCTTACCAAAACTACAATTTCTTTCATAACTACCACTTGTAATAATATAATTATATGACAATAGTACTATGAACCGCTGTAATATGTTCCACATTAAAAATAAGATGCCCGAAGAAAGTCCGTAATTTAAAACACGAAAAATCAGTTCACCCAACATTAAGGGTTAACTGGTAACATTCGGGGAATATTACCTGCCATCAGCGATAATTCACTATAGTGATAATTTGGGCAACATCGGATATAATTTTACACACCACCACACTCACCCGTAGTAAGGCAAGCAAGGTCACCTTAAGGAGGCCTAACGTTTTTTCCTGGCAGTTACCGCAAGGAACTTATTAGATGCCATAAAAATATTTTTGAATTTAGAACCGTCCATGTAGAGAGAAAGCAATGGAATCTTAAGAAATTTATAGGAAAATATTGAAAAATAAGTTCAATGTCCACACCTATCTTCCTTCAAACTTACCCAATTTAAATGAGCATACTTACCATCAAATGGAAGAGCAGCGCGTGTTTTAGGCCTATAACGAAACGCCTACCTCAATACGAACCAGATAAATAGAAGCAGAAAGTCATTGACTACGGCTACGAAAATGTAAAAAATGTATGGGAGAAAACTGTTTTTGCATATAACTTGATGAATGTGCAAGTTAGGTAATTTCTAATGCTTGATGACAAATCTACGCAGCGAGAGCTTTCATTAAAAAAAAAATCATGCGAATCGGTTGGGTAGAACGGGCTGGCCGACTCGTATTGTAAAACACAAATTCTTTTAATATATAGGTAGATTAGTCGCATAGAAGTCATTTACACGTCGGCGATTTCACTACATGTCTTGTAATAATAGCTGTCGCGGCGTGTATTCGACTTCATGTCGCACAATACGACATTTATTTGATGAAATTGTTGTATTATTGTCATGAGAAAGATTGAGACTTGTCATAATAATTATTAGTTCAATAATATTGAAAGTTCAGTAAGTTATTGAACTAATAATATGACACATTAGGTATTTAATATGGCGGTGTTTTTGACAACTGAGTTAATATTTTAATTTGTAATTTGAAGTGATAAAGGTCTTAGCTTAGCCCACATTATAAACGACTCGCCTCACTCCCTACCAAAAAATATCAATCAAAAATGGGCTTTAATTATTGATCTTTAGGTATGCGGTTTGCGCGGCGACTGGTAGCAGTCGCCGCGCTGTCTGCTCATTTATGTGCCAATGTAAAGAATACCTAAAGTGCAACAGTTAAAGTCCATATTTGAATGAAACATGGGTGACGAGATAGGGACCGTGTTGTGCAGTAATGATCCAGCCCACAAAAACTAAAAGAAAAGTTATGATGATTTAAAACATAAGTTCATTTCTTTTGTGACTGTGATCCTAATACACCATCTTATACTTATAGGTTTATAAACAATTGAATATAGATTCCTATATGACTTAATTTTTATTAAAAATTACCTTCATATTAATAGATATCTTAAAAAATAATGATTGGATCATTTCTGTTAAATTAAATTTTGTATGATAAACAATATTTAACAGTTTTGCTATAATGATCCAACATAAAATAATTAAAATATCTGCATTGAAATTCCTTATTTTGTCACCAACCATTCTAACATTTTTCAGGTATTTATTCTATTATATCACTACTCAAAAATAAAATGCATATATTTTAATTTTCAACATTTATTTGCTTCCAAAAATAAAAAGAACTCAAGGTTCAAAATCAAAGTCTGGGACTGTACCAAACCCATCTACATCATCAATAATTTCGTTACTTCCTTTTAAATTGTCATAAAATGGCCGAAAGTCAGCAGGTATTTACTCAAATATTGACTTCAAATCATCAAGTTTAGGTTGGGCTATTGCCTTGCCATTGGGCCATAAAGGGACCAATTCATTCCTTTGGATGTTAACTCTAATGATTATTTTTCCTGAACGCTTTTTAATATCCAGTTCTTTAATGTCGAAGACAGCTCTACATTCACACAGCAATTTGAAAAGTATTTCTTTAAGATGTTTAGAGCCAGGGCACACATTCCTGTCTAATGATACGGATTTTTAAAAATAGAGTCAAAGCTGAAATAAAATGAAAGGATATACACAGTAGATGATTACATGAATATAATGAGGAAATGTAAAACACGAAATCCTTTGAAGGTCATAAGAATGAAAAATGAAAACTTTTTGAACTGCAAAACCATCGAAGAAAATATTATAAACACAAAAATATACACAACTAAGAAGAAAGTGAACTGGCTTTGTACTAAAGAAGGTCTTTTTAAGAAAGAGTTTCCTTTTTCTATTTTCATGCGAAGTGACATCAAAGAAGAATCGGAATTCGAAGAACTGGATATTAAAAAGCGGGCAAGAAAAAGAATTATTGAGTTAATATCCAAAGGAATGAATTGGTCCCTTTGTGGCTCGATGGCAAGGCAATAGCCCAACCTAAACTTGAAAATGATATTATTTGAAGTCAATATTTGAGTTAATACCTGCTTACTGTCGCCCATTTTATGAAAATTTAAAAGGAAGTAACCAAATTATTTATAGTTTAACACTAAAAGACAAAGTAAGAAGTACAGACATCAGGCACAAAACGAAACTAACTGATATCCTAGCTCGCATTGATCAACTTAAATGGAGGTGGACTGGGCATATGCTCAGGTGCAAAAAGGAGAAATGGAGCAAACAGGTGACAATCTGGTACCCAAGAGATGGAAATAGGAGTAGAGGTCGTAAAAAGAGAAGATGGGACCTGAAAATGATTTTAGGTCCGCTCTGGACAAGAGTGGCGGCAGACAGAAAGCAGTGGAAAGAGTTGGAGGAGGCCTTTGCCGTAAGGCACACCGAATTAAGAGACTTCTTGTAATGAAATGTAGCTTTTAAATTGTAATTGTGAAAAACTGTTAAAAAGTTCGGAAATAAAGGCTTTATTATTATTATCATTATAACCAAATTATTGATGATGTAGATGGGTTTGGTACAGTCTCAGACTTTGATTTTGAACCTTGAGATCTTTTTATTTTTGGCAGCAAATAAATATTGCAAATTAAAATATAATGCATTTTAATTTTGAGTAGTGTTATACCTGAAAAATGTTAGAATGGTTGGTGGCAAAATAAGGAATTTCAATGTATATATTTTAATTATTTTATGTTCGATCATTATAGCAAAACTGTTAAATATTGTGAATCATCTCGTAAATAATGTGAATGTGTTTTATATTCTTAATTCTCTGTTTAAAAATATTATTTTGCTAATGACACTGTTTAGATTATGAATTATTACAATCAATTTCGCAGCATAATTTCTGCGGAAATAAAAACTTCTTCCAAACATTCTGTACAAAATGTTTCAAACGCTTTTGGATCATTATTGCAAAATGGAATTTCTTGGTGCATTTTGCAGAAATGTATCAAATGCTTTTGAATCATTTTAGCAAATTACATTTCCTGTTAAGCTGTAAGATCAAGGCGCATGGAACATTTCTGAAAAAATATTATATCCTAACTATTATTTACTATAATGTTTCAAGAGTTTTGAACCATATTTGCTTTATTTTTTAAGTTTCTTTCATAGGTGTGGGTTGGTATAACACATCATAAAATAATATTTATAGTTGACAGAATTGAATGTGTCTTTGTGACATGAAAATAGAGATCATTTTCGATTGCTTGGCATGAAAACCTTGGTTTTGCTTAGTTTGTGGATTGGATCATTTCTGCACAACACGGTCCAATTAGGTATCTATTGATTTACTAATTGACAAAATTGAAAAAAGAGATGCGATTTGATTTTAACTCGTAGCACTATTCTGATAAAATAATAAAAAGAAGGTCTTGGTAACAATTACTTTGCGGTATAAAATCCACAATAAAATTGCCTCCTCCACGTCCATTCTTAAGCTGATTTTCCACCAGAGTGGCGAGACGAGGCGAGGCGAGGAGAGAATTGAAATTTGTATGGCAAATTTTCAATTCTCTCCCAGCGCATCTTGCGCGAGAATATTCTCGCCAATCCACACTGTTTCCACCAAGCGTGAATTGAAATATTTGTTTGTGTAAAAATTAACCGTATTGCTTCCGACATAGAGTATAAATTAACTTTGCAACAGAAAAACGCTTCTCGCGATAGAAATTGCGTGTGTATTGCAAGACGAACTCAAACAGCACTGTACCTATGTATATCTTTATCTAATGAAGCCTACGGGCAGCGCGGCGGTCACGCGCGAGCTCGCGATGGCAATTTTTAGTGGAAAAGGGTTAGTCAGTGCGATTTCAATTCTCTTCTCGCCACTCTGGTGGAAAATCACCTTTACTGAATGTTCACGCTACACGCTAGACTGCCGCGCGTAAGCCGCTGCCATCTGAACCATAGAATCTGAACAGCAGTCCCGCGCGGCAGCGCGCGTTCATCTGAACTTAGCCTAAGACCTTTTTTGTCTGTCTGTCATTGTTTGTTGCTGAGGATCTTTGTCTGTATAGATTTCGAAAAACTTATACCTCAGTTAGAGCTTTCTCTCCTTTGTTTCTCTCTATGCTTTCTCCGTTATCCGTATATTCTGTGTCCGTTATGTAGTCCCAAATAAAACAGGGGTCAAGAAAAATAATGGTGCCTAATATTAGCGCTGGTGGTTTATGAGGCGCCATCTATTATTTTAATTACATAATAGAATATCTGTAGACCTTCAATTTAAGTTTTGCTATTTCAGATTTTACTATTTTCATATAAATTACAAAATAGTTAAAGTAGTTTTTGGTTGGACATTTTTTGTGAATAGTCCATTTATTAAGGAAGGCTTTAGGAGATAACTACGGCCATAACATGGCTAAAACATGGATGCCGCGCAGTCAGGGTGTAACAGCCTCAGCTAGTAAAAAACCAATAACATGGAATCAACTCATTTAATTTCCTAAATCACATGATGCCTATTTAAATAATAACCGCATTAAATTAACATTACGCTGACTGGAATACTTAGATCCTGCCGGGGAAGTTTCCCTCAGCACGCTGGGTGTCCCACTTGTCTACCCACTCATTGGGGCACAGGGATTTGTACACGCGCTTGAAGTAGTAGCAGGGCTCGTATTTCTCGCCACGCACCTTCTGGCAGCGGTAGAAATCCAAATAGCTCTGGTAGCAGTACCTGCATAGATTTAATGTTGAGTTAATTTAGATACATTAAAAGGAGCACATTCATTCATGGACATTTTATCACCTTTGAAAATGATTGTGAGTTGTCTCTCAAAGTTACATTGACTAAACCATTTCCAAATTTTCTATAGACTAGTTGGGACCTATGAGCCCTAATAACAATTTACCTATATGATATTGTCAATATTCCTAATTCCATTTAAGAGAAATATTCATAAAATAGGGAAGTTTCCTGCAAGTGAAATAAATTATACAAGTAGGTATTTTTATCTAGTGAAACATGTCAAAATAATAGTAGTTTCATTTATCAATTAATGTTAAAACTTTATTTAACATTTTTTATCGTCAATTTATTGATAATAAGTATTCTACTTGACAGCAAAACACTACCTATGACGTCACTACGTCATATTTCATACAAAACCCTTGGCAAAGGTTGTTTTTGACATTTCATTAAAAGTGCTTGATTTGACTAGTTGGAAACAACCCAATTGTCATTTATCTTTATGAAATCACTGTTTTTACTTGTGTGGTTATTTGCCCCATTCAAAATAAAAGTGTGGCCCTGAGCCATGGCAATATGGTTAAATATGGTATGAATTACCTAGTGGCTCACTGTATTAATATCATTATGATATCAATATTTGGCAGATCATACTTCTATATTTTACTACACTTACCTTTGTATGCTGTGGATATCATGTCTTATTGAGAGGTACCAGTAGTCTATTATTAGGATACCAACCTGCTTGAAGAGTGCACATAGATCATCCAGGAAGGGTGTACAGAGATTTAATAATAAAAGCTTATGTTACCTTGTCTGGTTTGTGTTAGGGAACCGTGGGTCGAAAGGTGCAGTTTTGATGTCAGCTGGCGATTTGATCATTTCAGGCATTTTGCTGTAACGAAACACAATGCATTCATTGACATAATTCTTTATTCAGAAATCTATCATAATGAAATAAGTCAGACATCTAAGCATACTTATACAATAAACAAACGGTTAATAATAATAAAAAAAGTAACATGTAAATACAATTCAGAGGTCACAATTAAAATCTTAAGCCTACACTTATTAAATATCATTTCACAAGTGGCCTTGTTTTTCGCTCTTCTTCACATGATGTCTCTCTGTATTTCTTTACTTCTTGCATATAAAGTGACCAAGCATCTTTAGGGGTGCTATCTGCAGTTTGTTCATCAATAGCTTTCGCCTTCTTAACTAAACCAGTCTTGAGAACCCTGCCACCACGTCTCTTTCCAATAAAAGGCAAAGCAGGTTTTTTTATTTCTGGTTTCTTTTCAACTTCTTCAGTCTTTTTGGTAACTTCTTGCATCTTTTTGAACATTTCTAGAAAGCTACCATCATTCTTTATTGGAATTGGCAAGGCTTTAGATTTGGAACCTGAAGCTTGCATAAGTTGATCGGGTGGAGGAAGCAATTCTGCAAAGTTTGGCCCTTCAACTTCAGGCGGATCTCCATATTCAATGTCATCAAAGGTTGTAGCTTCAACAGCTCCTGGGGGAGGCTTGATTTCCTTTGGTGGTGTTTTAGCTTCCTTTTCTTTTTCTTCCTGTCTGTTTCTGTGCAGTTTCCAGAACCTTTTTCTATCTGCCACAGTAAACTGTCCACGACGCGCGTCATCACTGGGGGTCCCACTGCGACTTCGCGACCGTGAGCTACGAGATCTAGATCGTGATTTAGAACCACTTGCACTTGCTGGACTTTTACCCTTTCCTCTCGATTTTGATCGCCGCCGCGAAATCGATCTACTTTTGCTCATTGAACGACGTTTGGAATGACTTTTAGAACGAGATTTTCTCTTATTTTTACGCTTGGATTTTGATTTAGACCGCGATCGTCGTGCTGGGGTTGAAGATCTCGATCTACTAAAAGAGCGAGATCTGGAAGGACGGGTACTCCTCGACCGTGATCTTTTGCGTTTTGTGTGTCTAGGAGATGGTGTCCCAGATTGTGATTTGGAACTTATTGATCTTCTCCTGGCATAACTCTTGGGTGGTGTAAGTGAACTCTCTCTACTCTTTCGAGCTGATGAATCAGATCTACGTTCCTTGAGTTTATAAACTTTAGGGGGTGTAAGACTTGACCTTTCAGTCTTTATTTGCCTCATTGGAGACTTAACAGTCTCCTTTCTTTTTCGGGGTGAGGTGGACACATTCCTTTGTCTCTTATCTTTGCGGGTATGAGACTTAGATTCCTTAGCTTTCTTCTTTTGTTTTGGTGATCTGCTGGTAGATCTACTCACACTTGGCGTTCTGCCACGAGAGCTAGAACTATTATCTCGAGGGGGAGGAGTATGGTCACGGCCTCTACTCCTGCTAGATTTTTTCTTATAGGATATATCAGAGGCAGAGGATTCTGATGAGGAACTCCTTTTCTTCTTATCTCTTTTAAGAGACGAACGTGAATAAGAACGGGAGCCAGAGCTTGACCTATCACTGGAAGAGTACTTTTTGCGTTTAGATGACTTACTCCTTGATCTGCGGTGAGATCTATCTTCATAGCTACTGTCTCGTTCTCGTCTATTGTAGGGAGAATGGCTTCGCGATTTTGATCTATATGATCTGCGGCGACTATATCTTTGAGAGGCTACAGGAGAACGAGCCTTTTCACCATGTCGAGAATAGTCATAATTTGATTGAGGCTGTGTTGCTGTTGGATAAGCTTCAGGATATTTCGCGTAGTAACTTCCATCAGGACGTTGATAATAATTAGGGTCGTAGTTGTATCCGTAGCTGGCGGTAGTGGCCCCGTAGGCCTGATACTCATAGGCGGGCGCTGCGCCGTACTGGCTGTAGCTCACCCCTGTCCAGGGGTCAGTGGTGGGCATCGCGCTGGGCGGGGCTGTCGGCTCGTACGCCGGCACTGGACCGCGCTGACCCGCGTACTCGGCCTCAGCACCGGGAGGCCCGCCGTCCCAGGCGGCACCCGCGCCGCGATACGAGGACATACTTAAATGAGCCCCCTCGCATAACCTGCAGCAGTTTGTAGGTGCGCACACACCTACAAACAGAACAACTTTTTGGTGTAGATAGCAGCTCTACATTACCTCGCTCGAGAGACTCCCTCGTGCAATGATAACAGTTTTCATGTTTCGATGTAAATAGTTTTATGACGAGGAACAACAAATTACGTAACCCGAAGACAGAGTGGAAAATGTGTCGATAAAGCATGCGTCACGAATAAAGCAAACAAAATAATTAGGGAAAAGTTAGAAAATACCTTTATAGACATGCTCACCTTTTTTCAAATAAGCTTTTTCGGTAAATTAAATTCGATAGAAAATGGCAGCGCACACATTCGCTACTCAAACTCCATAAACAATATAGAATATAGAATAAAGATAACTATAGAGAGTAGAGACCTTCATAGACTGGCTGATTACATTAGTTTCACATGAAACATTTGAAAAAAGTTATTTCTCGGGACTTTGATGGTATTCAAAGTGCCGAAAATAAAAACAATAATATAATAAAGCGAACGTATAACATTACATCATATATAATTTGATCACAATTTCTATTTAGGCGAATTTTGCTTATATTGTCTATTCTCATTTTTATTTATTATCTGTGTAGTTCCCTCAACATAGAGATATTCCCTCAATCCTCATCATCGTTATCTTTTTCAAGGGCTTATCAGTTACCTACTTTATTAAAGTTATAGCATGCTTCATCATCCTCATAGCGTTATCCTTGTTGTAACACGAGGTCTGCATAAGAGTCTAACCCTAACTAGGTACTTTTGACAGAATATTAGCTTTTTCACAGAGCGACTGCCTGTCTGATCTAACCTCCACAACCCAAAGGGATAGGGATAGCGTTATTCCAATGCAAATATTATATTTATCGCCTTCGCAGTAAATACGGTATTTGACTTGAACACAGAGCACTTGCCCAAAGCCTCGTATAATTCCATTATGATAATGATAACATTACAGTCAATCAGGGTAACTTAAGCTTTCCGTATAACATTAGCCCACTAATTCACTTTTCACATATCTATTTTTAATTTCCAAACGTGGGACAAGTTACCATAGGCATTAAAATTTTTGATTACGAGGTTTATTTTTGAACGAAAAGAACGCGTCAATATTTGACTTCTGCCAACAAAACTTTTCTTTCTTGGCGTTGATTATAAAGTAGTAGGAAGGTGCTAAACGAAACATCGCTGCAGAGTTGTTTAAATTCATGCTCAAAAGTTTTGTAAAAAGATAAGTTTGTACTTTTTATAATAACTAAATGTAACAGATGTAGTTTCACAAAAAAATAATATGATCCTTATCGTTGTTAACGTGTTTTTATGATTTTAATTCGTTTGGTAAAGATTTGTGTTGATATGGGTAAATTTGGCCCAAACTTCCAAAGAGGATATTACAGGTGACTATGAACTGCATGATGGGACTTTGAGAAAAATAGGTGATAAAGAAAACAAAAAATCAAAGGGCAACACGGTGGCCGATATTGTATATTTAAGCACGAAGAGTGTATTTTCCCAGGCCAAATCATTGAGGTAAATGGTGAAACGTTCAAAATATCTGTGATGCAGAAGACCTATGCAGGATGGACTTGGCCTGCCAAACCCGAAATATTGACATGCCATCAAAGATGCATTGTTAGCTACGTAAACGATAATAAAATCATTAAAACAGGTGATTCTTACCAAATCGAAGACCAATTTCTTTACATGGAATGGGGTGATTAACCACTATAAATTATTCTAATGCTACCAAAGAATTATAAAGTTTGTTGTTTTTTTATAATTTTAACATGCCACGTTTTTCTAATTATAGTGAATAAAGACTGATTTGTAATCATAAATAGAAGATAAGTATGTTCCTATAAATAAAGGTCCTTTTGAAACACTTGAATTGAATTTTGCTGGCAACACTAAATTTGAATCATATTTTTTTGGGAATTAGCTGTCTTATGATGGGCACCAAATTTATCTATGTAAAAAAAGCAGAGCCAATGTTATCTTATGGCTATAAATGTAAAAATACATCAAAATTGTATTGCCTCTTCTCATACTGGCAAAGTTACCCCAATCTTAATATAACATTGGCCCACCTTTATTTCGTTAATTTTGTGAGATTTGCATTCTATACTTGGGCGAAATCA
Organism: Euclidia mi; assembly: GCA_944739405.2. Lineage (NCBI taxonomy): Eukaryota > Metazoa > Arthropoda > Insecta > Lepidoptera > Erebidae > Euclidia > Euclidia mi. The sequence goes on along the minus strand of OX123200.2, from coordinate 52,925,609 downwards.
TTTAAATTTAGATTGTAAGCGTTTGTAACCCACGGAAAATCCATACTTTACAGTAATATCCGGTAAAACAGAGATAATCTGTACAATATTGATCGCATAGCGGGACAAAGTTACCCTGATTGAGTGTACAAGAGGATGCCCGTTACTACGTTTCGGTTATGCTATGTTTGTCAGTCAGTCAGTGACGGAAATATCTGAAATGCAACCGAGATAACCGATTCGTTGCGGATGGCACGGGATGGCACGACAGGCGTGCCATCCAATTTTTTCATATAGGTATGGCGTATGACACGAGAGTCGTGTCATTTTTAAATACCTTTAAACTCACTCAAATTCAGTTTTCATGAGGTGCTTCTTAAACTAAACGTTAATTGTTTTGAATACAGATTATCCCTATAGTCTTCGTTTCTGGAAAAGTGGAAATAATGCGAATCAGATAATTTCAAGAGTTGCCAACCTTGATAAGTTGCATTACGATCATTGCGATTAGGTAGATCTTATTATTAATAGGTATTAGATACCTAATAAATAATTTATACCTAGGTACTACATATAAATAATAAATGAATTTCACATTTGCTAAATCTTGTTGCTATCTCTTAAGAATTTACTTTGTAAATAAAATGTTCGGATTCAAAACTAAACAAGTAAAAAAGCATAAAAAGAGCATTTTGTTCTGTACATGGCTGATGGCACAATAGGCGTGTCATCAATTGATATGGCGCTTGACACAACTGTCGTGTCACGAAATATTTGTTCGTCGCCACGCCTAAAAGTGATCGAAAATGGACGTCGTCGCAACGAATCGGTTAAGAACTTAAGACGATGGCATCGACGATAGGACGTGCTGTGTCTACCTTTATTAAATGAACGACTGGCTCTGTGATAAGCGTCCTAAAAACTTTGTAGTTAGTATAAAATCAAGAATATGTTAGACTATCTTAGATCAAGGTAGTAAAGCCTTGCTGATTTCAGCATGATGGGCCGGCTCGACCAGGGAAGTAGTAGCCTCTCACAGAAAATCGACGTAAAGTAACAGTACCTAAACTGTTGCGTTTCGTCCGGTGAGTGAGAGCATGCTATGGCAACTTAGAACATTAGTGGAAACGATTTTTTTGTTTTATAAAAGCGCCATCAACTCGCCGGCTACCAGAACTAATATGACATTAAAAATTGAGTGTTGATGATATAAAAAATGCGGGTAAATAAATATTTCATAATTAATTTTATATCTTCAAATTAAACAGGAATGCATAAAATAAGGTACAGCAATCTATCACTTGTATTTATTACAACTAAAAATGGTCTATAATACAAAACATAGCAACAAGGACGTGATTTAACGCAGATTTCAAAACAAAAATGGCTATGTGTATTTTCGATAATGGCAACACTTTAATTACAAATGGCTGCGCCGGAGTTTACGTTACTTCTGACGGTATTATTTGTAATTTTCTAGTTTGTTTCGCATGTGTACTTGCTATTTACGTTGAGTTGAACTGTGTTCCTCCGTATAGTTGTGTCGAATCGCGTTACAAACACGTTCACAAAGTTTGAGCTTGCTCCTTCGCGTCGCTGTATTTGTGAACATCAAAAAACGTTGTGTGGTTTACTGTGGATTTACTGTGAATCTAGAGCATAGGCGCTCTTCTTTAAGAGTTTGGACCCATAATTGCGTATAGTGATCAGTGAACTTTAACGTCAACCATGTCACAGAAATCTTGTTGCGTGCCTGGTTGCAAAGTGACTACGAAGGATGGTATGTATTAATTCAGCAATTTATACTACACAGCGGTTTCCTTGGTACAAAGATAAATAGATAGGTCGCGGGTTCGATACCCGCTCAAATCAAACATTTTGTGTGCATGAACATGGATGTTTGACTTGCTCTGGCTGTTTCCATGTATTATGTATGTATTTACAGAAGGAAAAGTATATAGGTATGTTCTTCCATTGTCTAATACCCATAGTACAAGCTGTGCTTAGCTTGGGACTTGACACCTTCATGTCCCAAGTTGTGTGAATGTGGTAGAATATTATTATTATAGATTGTGACAAACATGTGGACGGCCCTCATAAGGTAAACAGTATAGCCCACGTGTTGCCAACCCTTTAGGAAAGAACTGGATACTATTGTGCTTTGGTATATCCTTAACAGGGAGTTCGTTCTATAACCCATAGTTGGAACTTTAGTGATCATATTATAGTATGTGAGTGAATCCCCTTTTTTGATGGCATGAGGTGCACTGCCAAGAAGTCCACTAAGTTAGCAATAGCACCTCTTGCCATATTAAAAAGGCTTTTCAGAAAGAGGTAAAACCTCCTCTCAGACTTTATTTAAAGTCACATGTGAGCTCAGGTTCACCAACAATTCTAACAGTGTCTGATTAGGTTGATCACAACCTGTTATAATATACAGAAACAGGATCATATTAATAAGAAACATGATTATCTTTCTTTTGTTTGGTCTGTAAGAGTTGAGAAAACATACCTGATTTTCATCAAATCAGAATTACAAAAACAAAATAAATAGATTTTATGCAGATATATAAAAATTTTGATAAGAATGTAATTTTTTAATTGACCATGATTATTTGCAAATAAAAAAAATATTGAAACAAACCTTATGAAAAATTTTATTATATATTTTTTTGTTTTACTTTGCAAGTAACAAGTTGCCAAGCAAATTGTATAAATAAATAACTTAATTGTTTGATAATATAAATATTTTATTAAATTATTAAGTTATATACTATAATATTGACGACCGGTTGGCGAAGCGGTATTGTAAGCGACTGCTACGCCGAAGGTCGCGGGTTCGATTCCCGCTCAAGTCAAACATTTGTGTGCATGAACATGGATGTTTGTCTTGGTCTGGGTGTTTCTATGTATAATATGTATGTATTTACAAAAAAAAAAGTATATATGTATGTTTATCCATTGTCTAGTACCCATAGTACAAGCTCTGCTTAGTTTGGGACTAGATGGTGTTGTGTGAATGTAGTAGAATATTATATAATATACCATATGATGATATGACTGGTCTAGCGGTTAGTGTGACGGTAGTTGTGAGTTAGAGTTCCACCCAGGACAAATCTTTGTGGATGATCATGATGATTTGTTCTGTGTCTGGGTGTAATTTATCCATAATATATATGTGTTTTTTTATTATGGAGGAGGCTTATGCCAAGAGGAACGCGAAATGGCAAGACATCATATAGTAAACAGGACTGAAAATATGTATTGCCAAACTTATAGCAAATTCGGAATAAAAGGGTTTTATTATTATTATCATGTATATTATTACGTATGTATTATTATGTTTAGAAATACATAAGTATGTTTATCAGTTATATGGTCACCATAGTGCCCGGTTTGGGCTCAGATGATTGTGAGTTGTGGCAGGATATTATATTATGTATATAATTTTTATATTAATTATATATTAATTTTTTTTATTCTTTTTCCTCAGGTGTTTCAGGTGTCACCGATTTCCAAACCCTGAAACAAGTACTGAGAAATTCAATATTTGGGTTTCAAGTATTGGTGGTAACATAGCTGAATTGGATGCTGGTGTTGTCTTTCGCAATAGAAGAGTCTGTGATAAACATTTTGAAGACATCCACAAGTATCCAAAGAATAGATTAAGCAGTATAGCAGTTCCACGACTTCATTTAATGTCAGGTAAAATATTTAACTAATATATGGGTTAAAAAAATGTTATTAGTATCACCGCTAACACCATCTACTTAGTAGCAAGTGTAGTATTTATAGTCGTATATGGTAATCATATGCTAATATATAAAGCTGAAGAGTTTGTTTGTTTGGTTGGTTGGACGCGCTAATCTCAGGAACTTCTGGTCCGATTTGAAAAATTCTTTCAGTGTTAGATAGGCCATTTATCGAGGGAGGCTATAGGCTATATAACATAGCACTATGAGCGACGGGAGCGGAGCAGTAGCCTTAAATAACGTGGGTAATGACAGCTAGCCAGCGGCATGAAGCAGTGAATAAAAACAACTTTAACTGTCTAGAGCATTTTGTGTTAAGTTAATTATTAGCTTACAACAATCTACATTCTTCTTTGATTAATAATGAATACTTGCACACCTTTTTTCGGACAGTCGGATGTCTTAGAAATATCAGTGATCCTGAAATCCTCTATACTGCAGTTTCACTGCTTTTTGAAGAGACTTACAGACTACGATATGTGACATGATTATATTGAACAATTTTAATTTGATATTACTTGTACATCGAACCTCTGCCTACTCTTTCGGGAAAAAGGTTTTTGTATGTACTAATTTAATATTTTTATTATTTAATTTCCAGATCATCAACTGTTACATGGACCAGAAGCCACTAGGATGCCAGTTGTTGCACCAATAACCTGTGTTAGCTATACTTCAACTTCAAATGTACTTCCAACTTATACTACTACTTCTATGACAGGTCAGTATGTTAGAAATTTTATAAAAGATCTACTATTGTTTTACTCTTTGTCATTTCATTCTCCTAGCGCTATCTCAGTTTCAACCTGAGGTCTGCTTACTAGTCTAACCGGATTTGGCTGAATATTAGCTTTTCCACAGAGTGACTGCCTGTCTAACCTTCGCAACCCGAAGGGATAGCCATATGCCATGGTTTAGACTAGTGTCAGTTTATTTAGAAGGTACTTACACCCTATAACAACTATCAAAGATCTTCATGACAACCGGGACCGACGGCTTAACGTGCTCTCCGAGGCACGGGACAAGCGATAATTTATAATTCAATACGCACATAACTCCGAAAAGTCATTGCTGCGCGCCGTGGATTCGAACCCGATACCCTCTGCATGGTAGTCTGTTGGTATCTCCACTAGGCTATCGCTGCCTTGTTTTACTCTTTGTACACATAATAATAATATCACAATGGTACAGCAGTATTGAATGAAATATTATGTATGATTTTGAGTTAGAGTCCCAGGTCAAGTAAAGTAGGTAATCCTTCTTAAACTTCTGAGTGAGATGATTGATGAGCGTCTTCATCAGTCATAGGTAGTTTGTCTGAAAGTAAATGAAAAGTCTGCTTCTCATCCTGATGCTAAAAACATCCTGATGTAAATCATCTCTACCTAAAAAAATTGTTCTGAACTATTCAATTATCGTACCCATTTAAGACATCAAGACAAATTACAAATAGTTCCGAGCAAAACACATCTGATGCATGAAATTTTATTTTGTGCAGCGTCACGTATTTTTAATAATGTACCGAGAGAAATCAGAATGGTAACAGAAATAATTAAATTTTAAAAATAATTACAGCACTTGTTAATCAGCACAATAAATAATATTTTGACTTTGACCTACTCTGTAAATAGAGGGTATTTTGTTGTGTATAAAATGACATGAATATTTAACTTGCAGGATATCAGTTACGAGATGTTCCTGGTCTGCCTGAAAGCCTAAAGAAGGCGAAAACAAGGAAAGCCAAAGGTATAGTATTAAATATTCATATAAATTTTATAATGCTAATATTTTGACAAACGTCAATAATAAAGGCTAATCAAGCTATATTTAACTGAGTATATAGAGTAAGATCACAGGGCCGCCAGACCTTACTTATTCTCTCAGAAACGAAATGTATAGAATAATGTAGTTTTAGTAGTGCTATGAGTGTATATAAAACGAAAGAAATAGGAACTTAATAAAGTTAGCACCATTTTTAGCAAACTTTAGCACCTCCTACTTAAAAATTGGCCCACGCTCCTAGCTAGCAAGTATGCATAGTGCATACACTCATAGCACATACTAACACTTCATCATTTTATACATTTCGTTGCTGAGAAAATAAGTAAGGTCTGGCGGCCCTGGTATCTTGGACTAATAGTACAACCATGCATGACACTTTTCCCCAGTAACTATTTTATACTTAATTAAGTTTCACTTATAACATTATGTAACGCATGAACAAGAAAATATTGTTGTACCAGAGGTTCTAAAACTGTATATTGATTAAAATTATTTTTTATTTCAGCACCTCATCTATCATTGGCTCAACATAAGAAATACAAGACACTGGTTAAGCAATTAGAAAAATGTGAGCGTGATAAAAACAATTTCAGAAAAAAATATGTTCTGGCTAAAAGAATGAAAAGGACAGAGGCATTTAAAATTATATCTAAGCACATGACAAAACCTGCAAAAATATTTTGTCACATGCAAGCTTCTCAAAGCGGAAAGAGAAAACAAGGACGGCGATTTTCGTTGAACGAGAAAATTCTGGCTCTTTCTCTTTACAAACCATCTCCAAGGGCTTATAGGCTATTGAGCAAAATATGTGTTTTGCCAAGTAGAAGAACTCTACAAAATTTGCTGCATAAAGTTAATTTAAAACCTGGCATCAATAATTTTATATTTGAGCACATCAAACGCAGAGTTGACAAAATGGCTGAAAACCATAAATTTTGCACTCTTATATTTGACGAGATGGCTATTGGTCCCAGCATTGCATATGATAAAAAAAATGATAAAATTATAGGATTGGTGGATAATGGAGAAAGGAGCATAAAAGAATATTGTGATCATGTCTTAGTGTTTATGATAAGAGGTGTTATCAAAAAATATAAACAGCCTTTGGCATATTATTTTTGTAGTGGCAGTACAAAAGCTACAGAATTGAAGGCCTATATTAAAGATATCATAATTAAAATTCAAGAGACAGGTCTAAAAATAGTTGCAACAGTTTGCGACCAAGGTGCCTCCAATTTGTCAGCGATTTCGTCGTTGTTAAATGAAACTAAGGGAAATTATGTAAGAAATAATTGCGCTTATAGAGAAGGTTTTTTTGAAATAGGAAATGACAAAATTTTCCCTATCTATGACCCACCTCATCTCATGAAGGGAGTCAGAAATAATTTGCTGACAAAAAATTTGAAATATAATTTGAAAGGCAAAGAATGCACAGCAAAATGGCAGCACATAATAGCCTTATATAAACGGTGCCCAGGCTACAGTGGAGTTAAGCTGGTTCCAAAATTGACAGCACATCATGTGCTGCCAGAATTAATACCTAAGATGAGGGTAAAACACTGTACCCAAGTGTTTAGTAAAACAGTTGGAGTAGCACTTGGATGCATGGCAGGTATATATTATCTTCTAATAATAATAATTACTCACATTTCGGCATACCATAAGCATTACACTAGCATTACCTAATACTGAACATATCTGACTAGTAGACATTTTGTATCTTCATGATGCATATTTTAAGTCTGTGCTGAAACTACTTGCATGTTAAACAAGCCACTGATAAACATATTCCTAAATGCGTAAATATCTACCTATTAGAGATCACACAGATCAAATAATTTCCTGCCTCATCGGTCTAGTTGTAGTGTAAATGACTGCTGATCATGAGGTCTTGGGTTCGATTCCCGGTTCGGGCTCGGAAAATATTACTAAGGTTTTCTATCAAGAATTTCTTAGTAGTACAAATTATTAAGAATTTCCGTGAAGAAGTTCTTAATAACTGGGATGCAACCAGAAAAATTCTAGGGTGATGGTGATGATGATGACATATCAAATAATTATCGACATGACACAAATTAGTAAGCCCGCGGACCATAAGGTCAACCAGTTTATTTTTTAGTTTTTTTATGAATTTTGATCTTCTTTGCCTAGAAAAGCAAGTCACTAATAAAAATATATGTTTATGTGATATGTGTTTCTTTACAGGATTAGGTGCTCTCGAAAAAGAGAGCACAGAAACAGCAGACCTGCTTTTATTTTTTGATGACCTGTTCGACAGCATCAATGGCAGCTACAGCCAAATAAGAGATGGAAAAATATACAGAAGTGCTGTCACCGCATCTTCGCCCCATCATAAATTATGGAACTATAGCATTCCAATTTTAAAATCTATGAAATTTATAAATGCCAATAATCAAGGAGTAGTGCCTTCTCTCGCGAGCTGGATAAAAACTATAGAAAATTTTAAACGTATTGTTAAATATTTACATTCCAAAGGTGTTAACTCTCTATTGCTGCGACACTTTAATCAAGATCCAATTGAAAACTTTTTTGGGGCAATTCGAGCTCATGGATGTGCCAATACTATGCCAACAGCGTCAGCGTTTGAATGAGCATATAAAACATTACTAATTAATAATATTTCATCTCCACATTCAGTAGGGTCTAATTGCGAAAAGGATGACAGTGTTTGCTTCCAATCACTAAAATATTTTTTAGTGAACCATGGAGACAATAATCCTCCTACTGAATGTGTGGATGAAATAGAGAACGATCATTTAAATATGACTATTTTAGACACGGAAGCTGTTCTTACTAGCAAGGCACCATCGGATCTTGAAAAGTGCGCAGCAATAGGTTATTGCAGTGGGTGGATAGCATACCTAGCTAAGAAAAATATATACAAAAGCTGTGCAGTATGTAAAAACGACTTAGAGTCTGAAGGACTGCACAGCTTTCATCAATATATTAAGTCAAAAGAATATGGTAGCAAAAAATGGTTATGCTATCCTACTAGGCCGTTATTCGATTTCTTTGCCCAAGTCGAAAATCTTAGTAATGAAATACTAAAAAAATATCCAAACAAAAGAAATTTAGCAAATTATATAGGACTAATAGTAACAATAACTTTGGATATTACTTTTTTATCCTGTCAAGACCATAAAGAGGTTTTAAGTAAATACTTGGTAAATAAAAGTACAATTTTTTTTATTAATAATTGGTGCAAAGAAATCAGTAATATACTCACGGGCAAATCACCATTTTGGGATGTCACGGACGAAATGAAAGAAAAAGCTCATAGGCACTATTCCAAAAATAAAGGCAGGAAAAGAAGACATAATTAACAATTATTCATTATATTATTAAACAACATATATGACAAAGTTACTTGTTTTATTACTGATATTCCCTAATAATTAACTTTCAGTTCAGCTGAAGAATTTTTTACTTACTCTAGTTAATATCTTTTTTGCAAAACAAATGGTGATTTCCATTTTTTTGGAAAATGTTCTTATAGGATTTTTACAATCATTTATCTATAACTATAGTTGCATATATATATATACAACCGTACAGGCGGTACAGGTTTTATAAATATAACTATAGATGTGTATAACGTTACATGTCAGCGGTTTCTGGTAGCTAGAAACTAGATGGCGCTTGTTAAAATAAATGTGGATTGAGAGAGTTTCCTGTCTATACCCGTATATATATTGTAGTCTTTGAGTGAGAGTGCCGGAGGCCCTATCCCCTATTCCTTCTCCCTCATCCCTCTCCTCATCCTATCCCTTTTCCCAACCCCAAGGGGCGGCAACGCACTTGTGACTCCTATGGTGTTGCTTGTGTCCATGGGCGGCGGTAACTGCTTACCATCAGGCGATCCGTCAGCTCGTTTGCCTATTAACATTAAAAAAAGTAAAACTTTTTATCTTGAACTGGAGCAGCCTATCTAAAATATTCATGATATAGAATGGCGTTGGCGCACTAGGTCTTTGTCAGATTTCTAGGTAACATTTGATTGAGATGAATTTGATTTATTACTAAATATGAACACCGTGCAACTTGTACACGAGAATATGAGATCTCAGATTATTGAACTTCTGTATGAGTTCGAGATCAGCATTTTTTTTATTAACCAAAAGAACGTTAAGAGAACCACATTCTTCAGACAAAATCACAAAATCATTGAAAGGAGCTCAGGAAAGAAGCGAAAAAAGGAAAGAACCAATTTTAAGAATATATATATATATAGACGCGAACATGCATTAGGTATTTACATACCTTATTTTGCTTGACGTTTCGAGACGGTTGCACGTCCCGTGGTGGCCGTGGTAGCGTTGTCAGTCAGCTTGCGACTACGGGACGTGCAACCGTCTCGAAACGTCAAGCAAAATAAGGTATGTAAATACTTAAGGACACGTTTAGTGTTGCCAACTCTGATTTTCAAAAATACGTAGATCGGAGTTAAAAAGTACGTAGATTTACGTACTTTTTAAATGAGAAAGTACGTAGATCTACGTACTTTTAATTATATCTAAGATAAAGAGAGAAAAAATGAGTAAAACAAGTGTTTCCAACGTTGATCCGAGTGTTTATGCAAATATTATTGACTTATATTGGTCGAAATATTTTTAGTTAGTACTTGTTAAACTAATTCGGTAGGAATAAACATGGACCGAAATATCACATAGGTCCATTTTTACGTGGAGTTTGTGTTTAATAATGCTTCTTTCTTAGTAAAATCTCGTTATTTTGCTAATTTGGTTATATGTTGCAAAATACGTAGATTCTGAGCCTGAAGTACGTAGGTTCGCGGGAAGGGTCCGAAATACGTAGATCTACGTAAAAAGACGTAGAGTTGGCAACGCTGGACGCGTTTACAAAATTAGTAGGTACAAAATCGCGTCACTACAGCGACACGGCGGCAACGGTACGTACTACGTACGGTAACTTGCGGAAATGTAGTTCAACTAAATAACTTTGAGACTTTAGATTGTTTTTGTGATATGTATCTATGTAGGCCTGGAATATTATTATTATTTTGTCGGTGTCGTATGAACGTAATGATGGTAACACGCGATAGACTTCGTTGACTGTTGTTGACATTATTACTTTGTAGACAAGTAGAAGAGACCCTACCACTGGAACTTATGAAGTAACCTTCCAGGGTTATTCGATGACTTGCTGGTACTCATATGTGAGTAGAGCTAGGCATGCCGAGTTTGGTCTCATTTTGTTTGTACATAAAAGACCCTACCACTGGAACTGATGAAGTAACCTTCCAGGGTTATTCGATGACTCTTGCTGGTACTCATATGTGAGTAGAGCTAGGCATGCCGAGTTTGGGCTCATTTTGTTTGTATATAAGAGACCCAACTACTGGAACTTATGAAGTAACCTTCCAGGGTTATTCGATGACTCTTGCTGGTACTCTGGACTGGACCATAGGGGTGCACTAAAAGGGATTTACCGAAATTTTCACAGGATCGGAAAGAAATGGTTAAATTAAAAAAAAAATGTGCGCGAGCAGCTACGGGCTTCTTCTAGTAATAAAACTACAGGATAGTTCGCATGTAATAGTCTGTTCAGATTTATAATGAAAAGTTTGTGTTGCATTGCCTTGCAGTAAATAAAAGGCTTCTTATATCGCTACAAAAGCGAAGCATTTTCTGACACCATCTGCGCCTTATTTTAGAATTCTTCATCAATCATTTTCTATTTAAGTGGCAAATGCGCAACATATATTTTCATCAAACCAGTCTTCATCTTATTTTGATTCAAGAATATAACAGATTTAAGTTAAAATTATAGTATATATAATGTCATACAATATGTCTTGCAATTAAAGTCTCAATAACATTGGTTTAATCGTTTAAAAGATGGCTCGGCTTTACACCGAAACCGTGGGGTTCTAAGCGACTTGGGAAGGATTAATGGACTGTATTAGGGCGAGTTTTAGTCGCCTAGAATTGGATAAGGGAAGAGGAGATGGATACGGGCGGAGGTGATTGAGTGGGTATAGGATACTTCCAGGATGGAAGGCACTTACCTTATACAGCCTTCTTCGTTTCTTTTCCTCCTGGTGTTTTCGTGATGTAGCTGCTTGTTTTCACTTCACTCACGAGCGGGTTTTCCTTGGTGGAAGCGGCAAAATCACATACAGCGGCGCGGCGCGGAGCGGTATCGAGACGGCGTTCTTAGCGAGCGGAATGTTCGAGACTGTCACTCGCATCGACGTTTCGCGGCGACGAATCAGGCGCAAGGCAGTGCCTCTTCCAGGGAGAGGGAAAGAGAGGGACGGAAATATGATATCGCTCGCACTAGACAAGCGTGGAACGATTCATGTTGATGAGATTAGTTATATATAGGAAGGTAGATGGCGCTACCATATCCCCCCGGCCCTAAAGGGTTGCCTTTAAAAAAAATAGAATTGAACTTAGCTATGTTGGGTGTACTACCGCATAACCCATCAATAGGCTAAGACAGCGATATGACAATAAATTAATCTAAATTAACTTTAGCGAAAGCTACAAACGCAATAATAGCGAAAACTACTAACTAAATACTTAAACTAAGAGGTAGGTCCAACTTCAGGCTAGATCTCACTGAGTTGGAAGCGGACGCGAGTTGATCAGTGCCTCGACTTGTGCAAGGACAGTTAAAGGCTCTTCGTAAGAGAGGATCTGTTGACCTATAACTTTGAAGAGATGCGTTTTAATTACTTTGACCATGCTTGCCCAACATCCACCGAAATGTGGTGATGCTGGTGGAATAAACTTCCAGTCAATATGATCTATGGAGAGTTCTTCCTGAAGACGAGTACGATAACCCGCGACGTGATTGAAACAAGTAGCGGGAACAAGTTCAATCAATTTACTAACGCGGTTGGCGACAAAGTCTGCCAGCGGTGAGGAGAAGAATAAATCCAAGCGAGCACTACCTTGGAGTCGGAAAATGCGTATATTTATTAATAGAGTAGTGGGGCAAAACTGTGTCTTGAACCTTGCGGAGCAAATGAGACAGCGGAAGGGCCGCGCACAACTCCAGTCTCGCAACCGAAATGGTTTAACAGGCGAGACCTTAGACTTGGCACAAACTAACTGCACGGAGTAGTTAGAACCAATGCGGACTTGCAGATATACGACTCCGCCGTAAGCACGCTCGCTGGCGTCAGCGAAACCTATTAAGTTGACGGTACATCCATCTACCAACCCAAGATGTCGCGGAATAGTAATTTGATTGAGCGCGGTAAGCTCAATACAAAACTGGCCCCAAGCGGCGACAATGTGGTCAGGGGGTGTTTCATCCCACTCACACTTTGATAGCCAAAGCTCTTTGATCAAGAGCTTGGCATACAAAATTGTGGGAGCCACAAACCCATTATATCCCATAGTCGAGCCACTGTGGACAGCATAGTGCGTTTGGTGCACTTATCATCTGGTGGTGAGACGTCAAACCGAAAACTATCGCAGGATTTGTCCCAGCGTAAACCGAGAACCTTATGCGGTACAGACTTCTCAAACTCAATGTCTGGAGAAGCCTTATGAGAATCTGGTATGCGTGCGAGAACCTCCTTAGAGTTGCTTGTCCATTTGACAAGATCAAACTGGCCTCGCTTGAAAAGCTGAATAAGCTCTTCACAAAGCGAAATTGCTAGCGGAGCGGATATGACACTACAGGCAATGTCATCTATATACAGAGCGGATGTGTAGTATAGTATAGTGTAGCATAGCGTAGCTTAGCATTGCATAGCGTAGCATAGCATAGCATAGCATAGCGTAGCATAGCATAGCGTAGCTAATTAGTGCTTTATCTTACACACAGTTTTAGCACCCACCTTGATCTCTTGAAGAGCAGAACAACAACAAGACGTAATGCAATGAGAAGTATGTAACGTAGGTACGGTACCCATAATCACATACCCAAGTACCGTCTCAATAGCGGGCGGTAAATCATATCGCTCACTACGTACTATTTTAGTTAGTAGCAAGTGCGGAAATATTGAAGCTCCGATCAAAAGATCAATGCCTGCCGGATTCGCAAACTCCGCGTCGGCTAGCGGCAATGATTCGAGATGAGTGAGTGATGCTACGTCTACATTAGCGTTCGGTAATGCGTCCGTGATACGCTCCACGATAAGCGAAGAAATGTTAAAATTAATGTTCCTATCAAAACGCGAATGTATTTTAACATCTACGGAACCCCTGCAATGCCTTTCTGATCCGCCTATCCCTTTGACGGTTGAGTTAGTATTTTTAAAGTTATTCCATAATCCGAGGCGTTTGAAGCATTCCGATGTTATTAGATTGGTCTGAGATGCGCTATCTAGCAGACAACGTACCATGTGCGGCGACCCATTAACATCGTATACGATAACTTGCGCTGTCGCCAACAGTACCGTGTTAGACGCCGTACACTGCGTTTTGGCCCTGCGCGGATCATTATAGATGCGCGAGTGCCGTCCTCGCGTGCGCGTCGCCCGCGCAATGGATGTCATACACAACGATACTTCGCCCTCAGACGCGGAAGGCGCAGCTACCGTGGTCTGCTGCACCTGCGGCGCGAGTGTGTCAAGGTTAGCGGCTTGGCTTGACAACCGGTTATTTTTATCCAAATGTAACAGTGTATGATGTTTTTGTTTACACGTGCGACATCTCGTTCTACTGGAACAATTACTCGTTTTATGTTTTATGCTTAAGCAATTAATGCAAGCTTTGTTATCTTTTACGCTTTTAAAACGAGCAATTGGATTTAAATCATTAAAGGTGGGACACTTATAGTAATGGTCGTGCACTATATTACTGCACAGACACTTCTGTGAATTATTACTATTAGATTCCGAACATGTTACGTAAGATTGTGGATTAGGGACTGAGTTATTATTACTATTTCGCGATTTATTCAACCTTTGTTTGTTGTTGTTAGTGTTAGACGGGCCAGGTGAACCAGACTGCGTATTATGAAATATTCGACACTGATCTTTGATGAACGAAATAAAACTATCTAGTTTAGGTATTTTATTATTGCGTTCCGTCATCTCGAATGCGTGAATTGTATCAGTGTCAAACTTTTTTAAAGCGAGTTGAAGCAACATAAAGTCGGAAAGATCTTCTATTTTTAAGCTTTTAAGAGAATTAACTGCGGTTACGAAGTTATCAATAAACAGCTAGAAATTCGAGACAGACGCGTTGTTGGACAGTTTGAGATTTAAAGCTTGGTCAAAGTACGTAGACGCTAGGACGCGCGTGTCTTGATATCTGTCAAGTAGTGACTGAAATATGACCTGATAATTCTCAGCACTGGGTGTGACACCTGCAAATACGGACTGGGCCTTCGGTGACAGTTTACCTATTAAATAGTACAACCTGTCAGCATCTGTCAGAGAACCATTATCGTGCACTGTAGACTTAAAACTTGCATAGAATAACGGCCAATTTCGTATATCTCCGTCAAACGACATAATCTCGATTGGCGGTAATCTCGGTTTGCGGGCAACGGGCTCTGCCGAACATTTACCCTCCAATTGCGATTGTATACGCTTAATAATACAATAAAGATCTTCGAATGCGGTATACGCCTGATAGTTCGGTTTTTCATCAGGATTGATAGAAAGTAATCTTGCGTTATAATCGTCTAACAACTTATGAAAATCTGTTCGAATACTATCTACTGTTATACAATAACTGAGAAATGCTTCGCTATTACCGTCAGACATAGATGCGGTTTTTGAGCATTCATGTATGTTTTGGATGCGCTCAAATAAAATATTGCGTTTCGCTTCTAAGATTGTCATCTCTTTGTTTTCCGACACGCGTGACTTCTTTTGTTGTGACATGCTTACGTAAGTATAAGCTAATGAGAACGAAACAAAATAAGAATATCTAATGTATCTATTATTTTACCTAAGTAGGCTAATTAGGCAACACTTTAGAGCTGAGGAACTAAAAGTTGATTGAAATATGAGATTTATGAGACAACTATGATAGTTGCAGAAATAATAATTTAATAAGTAGGTAGCTACATAAAAGTTTACCTACTAATGCGGGCGGAAATAACCATGTGACGGTTATGTGAATATATTAGGAGTATAGCTAGGTGCTATAACTGCCTAGGTATAGCGGTATAACGTATAAAACGTAAATGAATCCGACTCGTATGGATCAAAAAAATGGCTCGGCTTTACACCGAAACCGTGGGGTTCTAAGCGACTTGGGAAGGATTAATGGACTGTATTAGGGCGAGTTTTAGTCGCCTAGAATTGGATAAGGGAAGAGGAGATGGATACGGGAGGAGGTGATTGAGTGGGTATAGGATACTTCCAGGATGGAAGGCACTTACCTTATACAGCCTTCTTCGTTTCTTTTCCTCCTGGTGTTTTCGTGATGTAGCTGCTTGTTTTCACTTCACTCACGAGCGGGTTTTCCTTGGTGGAAGCGGCAAAATCACATACAGCGGCGTGGCGCGGAGCGGTATCGAAACGGCGTTCTTAGCGAGCGGAATGTTCGAGACTGTCACTCGCATCGACGTTTCGCGGCGACGAATCAGGCGCAAGGCAGTGCCTCTTCCAGGGAGAGGGAAAGAGAGGGACGGAAATATGATATCGCTCGCACTAGACAAGCGTGGAACGATTCATGTTGATGCGATTAGTTATATATAGGAAGGTAGATGGCGCTACCAAAAGATATAAGAGATATGAGATACCCCGTACAAACTGGATAACAGTCAATTGGACAACATTTTATAGACAATCTGTCTTCTTATTTAATTTTAGTGCAAATCGTACTTCTACGAAGTTGTTTTACACCAACCGTGTAACGCACGAACATAAACATTTCACCACAATTAATAATGAACTTTAAACTTGAAATTTCCAAGACCCAAACATCTGAGAGGCCTGCCATTATAGACATTAAGGATCGGAACATATCTGACGGAAGATGCGTCGAACGTATCTTCGGTCGCGTCAATTCCGTCAAATGAGTCAGTACACATTTGACGGAAAATGCGTCGAGCGTATCTGCACACATTCGCTGAAAGTACCAGCAAGAGTCATCGAATAACCCTGTAAGGTTACTTCATAAGTTCCAGTGGTAGGGTCTCTTATGTACAAACAAAATGAGCCCAAACTCGGCATGCCTAGCTCTACTCACATATGAGTACCAGCAAGAGTAATCGAATAACCCTGGAAGGTTACTTCATAAGTTCCAGTGGTAGGGTCTCTTATGTACAAACAAAATGAGCCCAAACTCGGCATGCCTAGCTCTACTCACATATGAGTACCAGCAAGAGTCATCGAATAACCCTGGAAGGTTACTTCATAAGTTCCAGTGGAAGGGTCTCCTATGTACAAACAAAATGAGCCCAAACTCGGCATGCCTAGCTCTACTCACATATGAGTACCAGCAAGAGTCATCGAATAACCCTGGAAGGTTACTTCATAAGTTCCAGTGGTAGGGTCTCTTATGTACAAACAAAATGAGCCCAAACTCGGCATGCCCAGCTCTACTCACATATGAGTACCAGCAAGAGTCATCGAATAACCCTGGAAGGTTACTTCATAGGTTACAGTGGTAGGGTCTCTTATGTACAAACAAAATGAGACCAAACTCGGCATGCCTAGGTCTACTCACATATGAGTGCCAGCAAGAGTCATCAAATAACCCTGGAAGGTTACTTCATAAGTTCCAGTGGTAGGGTCTCTTATGTACAAACAAAATGAGCCCAAACTCGGCATGCCTAGCTCTACTCACATATGAGTACCAGCATGAGTCATCGAATAACCCTGGAAGGTTACTTCATAAGTTCCAGTGGTAGGGTCTCTTATGTATAAACAAAATGAGCCCAAACTCGGCATGCCTAGCTTTACTCACATATGAGTACCAGTAAGACTCATCGAATAACCTTGGAAGGTTACTTCACTAGTACCAGTGGTAGGGTCTCACCAAAACAAATAAAATGAACCCCAACCTGGCATAACTCGGTCTACTCTTTTACGAGTTCCAGTCGCAACACTTGAACGGGGTGGTATACGATCAGTCCAGATAATCTTACCAGATTTCAACGCAAGAAACAAAATAATATCTAAATACCGAAATATATCCTGAATCAAAAATAAAGTAATAATGTCCGTTTATATAAAAAAATAAGAAACTTGCCTTGTACGTAATTCACACAGAATACGAGAAGTTTCAAATTGATTTTAGTGAATATTTTGTGTTCGTATATTGCTTTTTTCGACTTCGTGCTGCAGCGACAAGCGACATAGAGTCCACTCCCGACGGCGCTCAAGCGCAGACTGAGATCTCATTGCAGAATTTGGATATATAAATCAAGAAAGTTGCTAAATAAAACGACCCTTATTGCCACACATTAAGACACACGTATGCGAGCAAAATAGAAGAAAAATTTAAGATGATTTTTTTGCTTATTTTGAGGCAATTTACAATATTTTGAGAAATATTTTCAGATTGTTTTTGAGTTGACTATATTTACTACCCTATTCTAACTTTGAAAATCTAAATAAATGTAAAAATAGATTATATTTATACCAAAAATTGCGGTATATGCCTATTTTTGATCTAAGAGGCAGTTTCGAATCTATTTTACATTAATAATAATTAAATATTTTTTATTTATTTTCAGATTGATTTATAGATGAAAAAGTAATCAATTTATCGTAATCATTAGTTTTATTAGTTATTATCTAAAATTGTCGTAAAATGTACCGGAAATGTGTGGTTTTTTGATACATGCGTAAACGCGTCCTTAATGCATGTTCGCGTTAATTCCCGTCTATATATATATATATATATATATATATTCATGCAACGCGAATGTTTAAAACTTTGTAGGACCAATTTTATATTTTAAGTTGACAACACTCACTAGTCACTAGTTCACTACAAAGAGTATACAAATACTAGGTTTCACTACGCATTCTTTTATATTTCTTGATGTCACGGTTTCACCGTGTGTTTCACGCAAAGAAATTGGATATAGTATACATAGAAGTAGTCCTAGTACTTAAAAATTGAACACAGTCAACTGACGTGTAAGATACAATTTAGACAATATTATGCCATCAAATTAAATAACCTTAGTGATGTTTCTTTTATGACAGTTCTGTCATGATTTAGAATTTAGCCGTATAATATTTATATCGACATTGTCAAGTGTTGTAAAAAATCTTATCGATAATATGTCTATCCACAGTATATTTTTATCTCGTTATTTTTAGATTTCCACGTGATAAAGATTTATAAAATAAGTGGATTGCTGCAGTATGTCGTAGCGAAAATTGGGTGCCTAGAAAGCACCATAGAATTTGTACCAAGCTTTTTACTGCGGAATGTTTTTATAGTATTGACTGATGGCGCAGACTAAAAGAAAATTCTGTGCCAACATTATTCCTCCATTCTAAACGTATCAGTGTGAATGTTTAAGTAATTACTTGCTTTTACTTTTATTAGGGTAGCAGCGCCAAACAGGAGTCGGATCTTGGGCTCCATTCGATGTCTCAACCAAAGGAATAATTTAATTTTATTATTTTGTTCAATTTTATTAACAGTGCATAGGGTTCCCACCAGGAACGTAGGGTCCCAAGCCAACCTCACCTGCAAGTGGTGCACCTGCTTATCAACGGACGAGGCTCTGGCAAACAAAACATCCCGATTAGTGGCATTAGGCTCACCACCTATTACGTGGGATCAAAAGTCTGGCAAAAAATGGGCGTTTAACATGCCTCTGTCTACCCCTTCGGGGAGACAGGCGTGAGCCTATATATGTATGTATGTTATAAACAGTATTCAGCCAGCTACCTGCAGTTACACTGTTGCCACGAAAAGCCACGACACGCTAAGCGACAAGCGATTTCGATGTTTATTGCGCGTTCTGCACTGAGGTGACAGCGCCGGCGGCAGAATAGAGAGCGGCATGAACATTAAAATCGCTTGTCGCTCAGCGTGTCGCGGCCGTTCGTGGCCAGGCTGTTAGGCGACATCCACTCATTTCATCGTTTTACCATATGCTTACTAATACCTATTATAAATGTAATTGAATTTATTTATTTGTTAAGCTTTCACATTTTGACTACTCAATCGATCAGCTGGGAGTAATGGGAGTACAGAAAAAGGTGTAAGGTACTTTTTATCAATCGACTTTGGCCTATAAATCAAGCTTCAGGTATCATAAGTGATTGCTAGGGTGGCAAACACAAAGGGTCTGCTTATTTATTTTAATATACTGCTTTGCAATAAAACGTGGCTTTTTTCTTTCTTTAGTGTACGCGTGCGCCTTCCATAAATGAGACATCTTCTGTTACTCCGACAACCAGCACTAAAGCGTCTACGTTAGCTACAATTTCTCCGCCAGTAGGTACAGAAGCGATGAAAATCGTGTGCGCTAAACACTTACGTACAATAGAAGAACTACAAAAAGAAGTTTTTCACCTTGAGCAGCTTGCTAAAAGACGTTTGTTAAAAATAAATTATTTAAGACAACGGTCGTAACGTCTGATCAAAAAGAGCATTGCTATACGTTTACTTGATAGTTTGCAAAACGAAAATATCGTGAAGGAGGATTTGATAATTTTAGATCACGTGAAAAATAACAGTGTTATTGAAAAATACCTTTCACGCGCGGCTGGTGACAAAACACGTGAGATTAGCTTGAAGATAAAAAAAAATTGCTGTGACGCTTCATTATTATGTGCTTCTGAGTACCCATTTGAAACAAAAAAATATAGATTCAGTTTTAAAAATGCAAGTTTGTGTAATAGTTATTTAAATACTATCCATTAACTAGCGTTCTGACTGCTGTGGACACAAACTTACGGAATGTATAACATGTACATACTTACTATACCTACTTTACAAGTCTGTTTGATTTTGAACCTATATTGAAACTTTGATCGATATCGATAGCGGATTTGCTCAATCACTAAATATTAAAAAGTTACGAAATTTGTGTTCAAATGGTCTTTAGCCCTAACTGACAAACATAGTGCCATCTTCTTCTGGCAACTCTAATTTGTCATATGAGTGAAGTTGGATAATTCGAAAGAAATATAACCTTAAGTCATAGAAGTAACACTAAATAACAACAGCGGTTGCTATGATTGATATCTTCTTTCTAATGGCACATGCAGTATGATAGAAAGAGCTGTCGATAGGTTTAGCAGCACGCTCTTATAGCAGCCTCGTGGTAGCCAAACAGTAGACAAAACATAGAGTTAGGAAACCGAGTGTTGTTCGTAACAGTAATGATTTATCGATAAATATTTTTGGCCAAATGTCTAACTTTAGTATGTGTCGATATATTTAAGCCGTAGAGGTAAACAACTAAAATATTGAAATTGTAGTTTTTGCTGTCGACGCCGGACAGTGCTTTGCAAAGACTTGCCAGACAGACAGTACTAAAAAAATTCACGTGTTTAATTGTTCGTTTTAGCCATAAAATCTATTAACAAAAAGTATTCATAAACTAATGAGCGATGCGTTGCGATGCGATGCTAAGAAACTGTCACTTAGATTATGTATTGTACGAATTATACCAGATTGGCTAATGCGGCAGGCTTTGGCAATTTGTGTGCGTCGCATCATATTATCACGTTGCTTGCTATCGCTTACGTTGGACACTGCTCAATTTTTTTAGAGTTGTAGGTAATCCGATTTGTGATCCGCCAGCACAAATGATTCGCCTTTATGTAAATATTAGTACAGCAGTGCACTACTTTGACAACCCAGTTGGCGTGAGTGCAACCGACTGCCACGCCGAAGCTTGCGGGTACGATTCAGTTTTACATTCATGTCCGATAGTTTGTTTCCGTATTTATCCCTCATTCAAAAAACATCGATATCTCCTTTCAGTGTCAAATCCCATCACTCCTTAATGATGGGATTTGACAGCACGGCTATTTAGAGAATGCAGTCAAAGATATGAGTCTGTAAACTCTGGTTCCCCTTCATAACGCATAAATCTTTTTATGAGTCTGTAAGGAGTCTATGTCTCTTTAAATGAGACGCGTAATTTGACGTTATGATTAACCAACTAAGACCAACTGACATTACAAGTTGCACGTTCGGTATAAGGAAATATGGCGAGCATGTTCTCTCTAGTCTAAACGTCCAACCTCTCTGGATAATTCAGAGAGGTTGGACTAGGTTTAGTAAGGTTATATTTCTTTGAGATAATTCACCGTTCCCAGTATCCACGGGCCGTAAACTGCCAATAAAAAAAAAACTAGACGCCAAAATGTTGAACATAGATTATACAGATTTTGAAGCAAAATAGAAATCCGCCATAATGTTTTTTAGTTTTATGTCACTGACAACTTTGACAAATGTCAAGAAACCCGGGGAAATAGATAAAACGTCGACAAAATTATCGAATGGGTGGTTGAAGAATGACTTAGAAACACGTTTTTAGGTTATCTTTTCGTTCTCCACGCGATTTGTTTCTGCTTCTGGCTTAAAATCTATTTGTTTGTGTTGTGTTGTGTGGTGGTCTGTTACTAATTTTTGTATTGTGGTAAGTTGAACTGTTATAGCTCACTAATCTTGGACATGGAGGTTGATGAGCCCCCGGATGGGGGCGGAGATCCGCCTCCCGATATAAGTAAACCTCTAAAGAGACCGGCTGACGTTGGTTCTCCGACGGAGCCAAAGAAAACCCGCACCCCAGCTGAATCTGTCCAAACTATATACATTAAGCCCGGTTACGAAACAGAAAACCAAATTAAATACTCGGACACAGATAAGGGCCCATTCACAGTATATGTTTCAAGGGCAGAACCAGACCCAACCGCCGACTATTCTTTTAAAATACTGAAATTTGCCCAATTCCTTCATTCAAATAACATTTCTGGTATTAAAGAAGGAGGAATTAAAAACCTGGGCCGGAACAGGGTTTCTATCGAATTTAAAGCGGCCACCGATGCAAACAAGTTCCTGGAACTCAGCCTCCTGGGAACAAACAAATATAAAGCACATATTCCAAAATTTCAAATCGCCCGTATGGGTGTGGTCAAGGATATCCCGACCGATTGGACCCTGGAGGAACTCGTCTCTGGCATTATTACCCCGTCTAAGGGCCGGCACATACCTGACGGAAGATCCGTCGCGTTTTATCGGTCGCGTAACGCCAATACATACAAATGTATAGAAAAACGTTCAACCATTCACACCTGACCGAAGATCCGTTAGTACGTCGAGCGTACTGACGGATTATCCGTCGACGTCGCGCGCACCACGCACCACGTGAATTTTGACCATTGAGTAAGGAATATACATGGAGAGGGCAAATAGTAGGTACATATAGAAAAATTACATTATACACATATAATCATATATTTTTTATTTTTATAGACTCACGCCTGTATCCCCGGAGGGGTAGGCAGAGGTGTAATATTACACCCACATTTCACCATGATTTTTTTTATACACATATATACGAAATCGACATAAATCCACCAAACATAGTGTTGTCTCGTTTTGTCTTAGGGATATCTCTGTCAGAAAAAAGGAGATAGCCCTAGTTTACTGATTTTATTAGAAATGTCATTCGTGCCACTGTCGCCATATTTTTTGCCAAGGTTTGTGGTACGTCTGCTGTGAAATCTAATAATAATTTTGTTTTTGTGCATAAATATGTCTAAAAACCAGATAAATCAGTGCTTCAGGCTGTGTGTTTCATTGCCGTATGTATGGTGCCATTCATGTCCGGTACTTTTTCAGCGACACAGTATTGATATTGGCTCTCAGAGAATATTTTGTTACATGTTTGATACAAGGGTCGTTCTTCACTTTGCCATGTTCGCCCACATTTGCATTATGAAATAAACTAATCTGGCAAAAGATTTAAACTAACTAAAGTAACTTACTACAAAAATGTCTAGGTTTCCTCTGACCGGTTCCATATCGATATCGATTATATTCTGGAGTACAACCTAAATCGCAGCCATTTTAAATTGCCCAACATTTCGTAGGTATGCACGCTAATTTCGTAGGTAGGCACGCTAAATTCGTAGATATTGGACATGCCATATCCATGTCATTCCCAGATCGGTGATTTTGAGTGACGCGTAGTAGAGTAAGATTCCAGGGCCGCCAGACCATACTTATTTTTTTAGAAACGAAATGTGTAGAATAATATAGTGTTAGTATGTGCTATGAGTGTACGCATACTTGCTAGCCTTTTTTTTTTTTGCCACTAAAAACCACCTCGACTTCCTCCATGTACCCGTGTGTCGGAGGGTAGGGTTTCACTGAAGCATTCCTCGCTACCCTCCGACGGGTATTGGCCCGCCAGATGGTCAGGCGGGCCCCGAACAAAACCCTCTTGGCGACGGATTAAGGTGTTGGACTCCGCCGCCAAAACGCCCAGCGGCCGCAGAGGATAGGGAGGACGGCAACGCAACACCGCATCTCCTCTTCCTCTGCGGCCCACCGCGACGCATCGAATGGTGCGCCCCCATTTGGTCGCGGGAGATAGGGCGCGCGGCAACGCAACACCGACACGCCTCTTCTCCCGCGACCGCACCCGACTGCGAGGGACAGACAGAATTGTCCCCCGCACCCGCACCGTTGGACGCATCCTGCGCAGGCCCCTCCAAGCCCACGCGGAGCGTCCCCTCCGCAATCCCTCTTAGCTTCACCGCGGGTGACCAATCCACGGTTACTGAGACCCCCCACCACGACAAGGTGGAGATCCCACGGGGGGGATACTTGCTAGCCTGGATCGTGGGCCAATTTTTAGGTATGAGGTTCTAAAGGTCTACGGGAATTACTGCCGTCGAGTCTGGTAGAATTATTTATGATTTTGATAACATTTTCTAAAAAATACCTAAAAACCAGCACTGAGAATTTGTCTGAGTCTGAGTGTTCATTGTCCGTTAGTTGTATGTTTGTAAAGTCCCCCGCGACACAGGATTTATTCCTAGTGCGGGAGTTGTCTTATTAAACAAAAAAATATAGAATATAAAACATGAAGAACACGATTTGTAACCAAAATCCTCTTTTACCAAAGATTCTACATTTACAGTTAATGCGACGTAGAGGCGTAGAAGTTAGAACCATGAGAAAGAACAAGCAATAAATCTCACGGCTACGCCTTTTAATTTCCAAGCTTTATATATTAAAATACCTACATAGAAAACATTTTGTGTCATGCGCTGCAACTGTAACCCCTTCTATATCATTTGTATAAATTTTCTTAAAAACCGTAACCAAATCGTATCATCGTCTTTTAATTTTGAACCTTCATACCTATATAGGAAATATATTCAAATAACGCTTGTTGGCTACTATAAAAATCTCTTAAGTCCGACATATTTTTAATAGTCAAACTCGAATTACAATATAAATAACTACCGGTCTTCAGTGACAACATAACATCAGGGAACACGAAAAATTATTAGGTAAAAGAATATGACAGTAAAATATTGAGCTGCCCTGAGTACGGCCCTGCACGAACAAACTTGTATGTGTGCATAATAGCCACGCTTTTAGCAAATGTGTGCAGATACGCTCGACGCATTTTCCGTCAGGTGTGTACCGACTCATTTGACGGAATATACGCGACCGAAGATACGTTCGACGGATCTTCCGTCAGATATGTTCCGCCCCTAATTGTGGAGAAGTGATTAGGGCTCGGCGCTTGAATGTCAAATCCAAAAAAGACTCCCAAATTACCTGGATCCCTTCTAATTCCGTTGTCTTAACTTTCTTAGGACAATCACTCCCTGAGAAAGTGTTCTGCTACAACGCTTCCCTTCCTGTATCCACCTACCACCTTTCCACCATACAATGCAGGAAATGCTGTCGTTTCGGCCATATAGCTGCTCAATGTCGATCACAGGCCCGTTGTTACAAGTGCTCCCAACCCCACTCTGGAGAGACCTGCACAGTCGCTGAATCTGAGGTGTCTTGCTTCCTCTGCCGGGGGGCAGACACACAGCAATTGACAGCCAGTGCCCTGAGCACTCTAGGCAAAAATCAATAAAACTGGTTATGTCCCAGGAAAATATGAGCTATATGGAAGCTTCTGTCAGATTTCCGCAATCCAGACGTGCTTATGCTGATGTCGCTGCCACTCCACAGTCTCCTCCTCTCTTCTCCCAAACTGAAAACCGTGCCCCTTTCTCCCCACCACCCCAGCCTCCTACTACCCCTACAACTTCCTACAAAAAAACAGTATTTTTACCTCCTCGCTCTAGACCAGAACTTGAAAAGTCCTATGACGTCCAAGCCCACAATGCTATTACAGCTACTCCCTCCTCAACCCAAGCCAATGGCTGTGCCTACCCCCCCTTCATTGAGACCACTCCTCTTCCTACTCCCAATGACAACCTCATTGAGCTTTTGTTATGTTCTTTAATAAACATGCTCTCAAAGTTTTCAGACACCTTACCGAACAATGTCTCTGTTCTTGTAGAACACTTACTTTCTGTTATTTCCCGTAATAACTTGTCTAATGGATCTCCAAGTCCTTCAATGGAATTGTAGAAGCATTAGGCGCAACAAGTATGATATTATCTACTTGATCAACCGCTACAAGCCAGCTGTCTTTGCGGTCTTGGAGACATGGTTGAGGCCGGGGTCCCACTTTAGGGTCCCAGGCTTTTCATGCCTCCGTGACGACAGAGAGGACGGATTCGCGGGTTGCGCTCTGTTGATCAATAGATGTATCACATTTTCCCAAATCCCCCTACCCACCCATGTCCCGGGCCTAAATGTTGTCGCTGCCAGAGTGGCAGATGTCTCCTATGTCTTTGTATACATTCCCCATCCAAACTCTGCTATCATCTCTAACCTCTCTTCCATTCTTTCCTCGGTTCCTCCCCCCATAGTGGTGTTAGGTGATTTCAATTGCCGACACACCCTGTGGGGATCACACTCTAACGACCCGTCCTCTTCTTCTTTACTTGACCTCCTGGACAGCATTGACGTGTGTGTTAAATGAGGGAACCCCTACTCGAAGAGTCTCCCCAACACAGAATCCCAGTGTGCCTGACCTTTCATTCGCCTCACCCGCTTTAGTTTCCCGTCTTGCCTGGTCGGTTCTGCCAAATTCTTTTGGTAGTGACCACCTCCCAATCCTAGTCTCCTTTGCACAATCATCTACTCCCCCCCCCCCCCCCAATGACTCTCAACTTCCAACCTCTCCTCAAATACCGTCTTCCACGTGCAAACTGGGATCAATTTGCCACAGTGCTGGATACTGAGCTCAGTATACTGCCCCCCGTGGATCCTTCCAATTCCCTAGACTTGTACGACCGTTTTACCTATGCCCTATTATCTGCCGCCGATTCCTCTATCCCAATGAAATCGCCTTCCCGCAGACTGGTTTCTTCTCCGCCTTGGTGGGACTCTGAATGCTCAGCTAGCGTTCGGTCCCGCAGGGCGGCGGAGAACAAGTTTACTTCATCCCTTAACATGACCGACTTCCTTGCCTACAAAAAAACCGCAGCCTCCACATCAAGGCTCCTATCCACAAAGAAGTCCCAAGGTTGGCGGAATTTTTGTGAATCCTTAAACCCTCGCTCCCCGCTCTCCCTCGTGTGGAAAAGGATTAAGACTTTCCGTAATAGTCTCCAGGATCCTAACATAACATCAAACGATCCTGACTCCTTTATCCATGACTTCCAATGCAATTTCGCCCCTCCATACGTTCCTGAATTAGAATGCTCACCCACTCCTACTCCCCCCTTACTTTCTCACTCACCAGATCCCATGAACGCACCTTTCTCCTTTGCCGAACTCACCTGTGCTCTTGATCACCTTCGTGACTCCTCTCCTGGTATAGACGGTATCCCATACTCCTTTATTCGCAAGTCCTCGAACTCCAGCAAGTCCTTCTTCCTTAACTTACTGAATTCCTTCTTTCTGTCAGGCAAAATCCCAGCTTCCTGGAAATCACAAATTGTCATACCTATCCTCAAACCAGGCAAAAATCCAAAGGACCCATCTTCCTATAGACCTATAGCCCTTTCCTCAGTCCTAGCCAAAATCCTGGAAAACCTGGTCAAGAACCGTCTCGAATGGATATTGGAGAACAGAAGCATACTGTCCAATTCACAGTTCGGTTTCAGAAAAGGCAAAGGTACTTTGAATAGCCTAAGTATCTTTGCCTCTGAAATACGGCTTGCTTTCTCCAAAAATGAACAACTTATCGGTGTGTTTCTTGCATTTCGGCAGCCTATGATAACGTCCAGCTTCCGCTACTCAGGCAGAAAATGCACCAGCTGAGTATCCCCGAGAGACTGATCAACATCATATGCAACCTTTTGATGTGCCGTTCGATATCCATTCGTCACCAGGGCATCCTCCTACCCTCGACTCGTATGGAAAGGTCTTCCACAGGGCTCAGTGCTAAGTCCTATCCTCTATAATCTGTATACCCACGACCTAGACCTTACTGTTTCCTCCTTTTGTAATATCCTCCAGCATGCAGATGACATTGTCCTTTATCTTTCTTCTCCTTCCCTTACACAAGCTTCAACCCGTATTAACTCCGCGTTGTTCTATTTAAACCAGTGGCTTCTTGACCACAACCTCTCCCTTTCGATTCCTAAATGTAAAGCCTCTATCTTGTCTCGCAAACGGTCCATCCCCCCCATCCAGCTTTCCATAGGTGCTGAAACCATTCCCCTTGACGATCACGTCAAATTCTTAGGTGTCATCCTCGACTGCAAACTGTCAGGCGTCCATCACCTGCACTACATTGAGCGGAAAGGCGAGAGGGGTGTGAATGTCATGCGGTCCCTTTCAGGGGTTCGTTGGGGTTCCCACCCCGTTTGCCAAAGTATTTTATACAACGCTGTGGTTCGCAGTCATTTTGATTACGCAGGTTTCCTGCTTGAACCTTGCAACAAACTTGCACTGTCCAAGCTGGAAAAGATCCAGTCCAAATGCTTGCGCATTATAACCGGTGCCATGAAATGCTCACCGATCAATGCTTTGCAGGTTGAATGCCTAGACCCTCCCCTTCACCTTCGCCGCCAATTCCTGGCGGACAGGTTTTTATTCAACGTCCTCCAAACCAACACTCATCCCCTTCTCCCTATCCTCCACTCCCTAGCGCCCCCAATCTCTTCTTCCTCTTATTGGTCTCACAAGGACCCTCCGCGTCTTATAGTTTCTCTCAGAAAATTCCAGGACTTGTCCATTCCAATTTTTCAATCTTCTCTTAACCCTCTCTTTCTGACAGAATTTCATTCCCTAATCTTCCAACCTAAAATTTACCTTGACTTCGGTATTGGCAAGAACTGCAGTCAAGCCAACCTCAAGCTAACGAATATTTTGTCTAATGATTGGGCCGACTGGGTGACACTATATACTGATGCTTCGAAGCAAACTAATGGTTCTTCAGTAGGTTCTGCAGTTTGGCTCCCTAAATTCCGAATCATCCTTTCCTTTCAGATTCCCCAGCAATGTTCCATTTTTACAGGAGAGTCTATCGCCTTATTGGAAGCAGTCAAGTACGTTGAATCACATAAGCTGAATAAAGGCCGATTCACACATATCAGTGAAGTCACAGTTCCGTCACAGTACCGGCACCGTGATAATTAAGGCCTATTCACACATATCAGTAAAGTCACAGTTCCGGCACAGTACCGGCACCGTGATAATTATTATTTCATACATTTTCTATGAACATATCCACACCTGTCAGTGTCAGTGACGACACAGTACTCTCAGTGACAGTGCCGGCGCCGGCGATCACGGACGTAATCGGTGGCGACGATATTTTTTGTCGGATCACGGATGCCGGTGTCCGTAAAACAAAATGCAGGACGAGCGACTGATAGGATTGGTTCGTGAAAATAATGTTTTGTATGATTTGTCTCATTTTGAGATTATTGAAACAACCTTTCCGACATTCTAAAATATTGAAAATATTTCTTTTCGTCTTTAATAAATTCTTTGTATAATGTCATGAAGTCTCCTTCTGTTTCTCTTAATCGCCATGCTTCATGCACCCATTTTTTTCCCTTGATGCTGCTCTTCTTCTTCTTCGTCTAAAGCAATGGCTATCATTGCTAGTTCCGTATTGTTGAATAGAGCATAGCAAATATCATAACCAACTATCGTCGCACTGTTCTCAGTGCTTCCGATCCGCGCACTGATACATGTGTGAATTGAAGCACTGCCGCCTCACTGTAGCACTGACACTGATCTGTGCGGACACGTTGCCGGAACTGAGACTTCACTGATATGTGTGAATCGGCCTACAGTTCCGTCACAGTACCGGCACCGTGATAATTATTCTTTCATACATTTTCTATGAGAGTACTGAGATTACTGTGTCGTCACTGACACTGACAGGTGTGGATATGTTCATAGAAAATGTATGAAAGAATAATTATCACGGTGCCGGTACTGTGACGGAACCGTGACTTCACTGATATGTGTGAATCGGCCTTTATTCTTTCATACATTTTCTATGAGAGTACTGAGAGTACTGTGTCGTCACTGACACTGACAGGTGTGGATATGTTCATAGAAAATGTATGAAAGAATAATTATCACGGTGCCGGTACTGTGACGGAACTGTAACTTTACTGATATGTGTGAATCGGCCTTAAGGCGCTAATTCTCTCCGACTCCCAGAGCTCCCTCGCTGCTTTATTAAAAAATCCCTTTAAATCCCACGATTCCTTCCCAGTCACCCTCCAAACTAGAGCAACATTATATAGATGTCACTTGGCCAATATAGAAGTAGGCTTAGCGTGGATCCCTAGCCATTCAGGCATAACAGGCAACGAGTTTGCGGACAACTGTGCTAAAGCAGCGGCCGAATCTGGCTGCCTTTCATATAACCGCTGCTATACACGTGACCTACGCTCTGAGACTCACCATTCGTTGGCTAGATCTTGGAACGACTTGTGGCAGACTTCCAAACTAGTCAAAGGTAAATTTTATGGTTCCATCCAACCTACCATCCCCTCAAAACCTTGGTTTAATAAACATAAATATATAAATAAATTGGCTACTTCTGTTATAATTCGTATGCGCTTGGGATTTGTTTGTTCTCCAGTATTCCTGGCTAAGATCCGCGTTAGAGATCACTCCATTTGCGAATGCGGCTTAGATGAGGGCACACTAGAACATATGTTTTTCTCATGTCCAAGGTTAGTGACTCCTCTGTATGACCTCCTTCCTAAAAACATTCCCAGACCCGTAAACGTACCTTTCCTCTTGTCATTAGCTCACACA
The DNA here is from genome assembly GCA_944739405.2 of Euclidia mi. Lineage (NCBI taxonomy): Eukaryota > Metazoa > Arthropoda > Insecta > Lepidoptera > Erebidae > Euclidia > Euclidia mi. Next base: position 52,894,882 of record OX123200.2, on the reverse strand, counting down.
CCCCTTATTAAAATTTTATACAAATTCATTTCCTTAAACAAAATTAAAATCTAGGCCCCTGCCCCTTCACGTCTACTTCCCTTTGTTTCCCTATTAACAGGAATATATCTTATTATTTAAGTTTGTCTAGATATATATGTATATTACTAATATCTGTGTTGTCCCTTTTCAGAGATTTGGCCTTCCAAAGAGAAACCATAGCTACTAGTACCGGTCAATAGTCATTTTTTTAATTTTTTTAATAAGTAATTTAGTAATTTATTTTGATCTCTTGTTCCACCCTGACATTAGCAAAATCATCGGTGAACGATGGAGCCATTTTAAATCAAAATTGAATTGAATTGAGATAAAACGTCAACATCAAATGCTGAATTGTGTTCAGCAAATAGTTGCGTTGATTAAATTCCGTAAATTTCTGTTCTACAATTATAGTAATCTACTTGTTTTGTGAGCACATCAAGATGTACTAAAAGTATTGTGTGCCGGGTTTTGTAAGTTCGAGACAGGACGGTATTTTGCACAAATTTCCGATTTGCATCCTACTCTATTCCTGGGAACAAATTCTCAGCGGAATACCTCTGAATCCGACCGAAACTGATGGTACGTTATAGTTTTGCCCTTGTACATATTTATAATTTCTCGAATCATCGTGATAATTATTGTATTCTTTTATTCCAGCACCGGATTACACTGCTGAACATCAGTATACAAAGAAGAATTTTGATTTTGACATTGCACAGCTATTGTAGATCACATTCTGATGAAACACTGAAGACTACAGGTGACATATTATTACACCTTATTTGTTGTATATTTATAATGTATTTTACATCATAATAAATTATTGTATTCTTTATTTCAGAAGCAGATTATAATGTAGATCAGCATTATGCAAATAAAATGCATGATCACAGTTATTGAAAATCACAGTCTGATGAAATGCTGAAGAAAACAGGTGAAAAATGCTTATTCATTATATACATATTTATAATGTAATTGCGCTTTCCCAACTATTCCCAGTAATATCATAACACCCTAAAGATGCATCAGCTTGTTTTGTTTGATGAACATTTAGTAAATATTGTTGTGACATGACTCTAATAAGACACTTATTGGAATAATTTATGTTTTCAGATGTGTCCTCTAAATCCAATTTTCCTAGTACTGTTTACTCTGATGGAGGACAGGTCAGCAAAATATTGGAACATACAAAAGAAGTAGTGTCATTTTCGACAACCTGATTGATAGTGTCGATGGAAGTTCTATCTACAATTTAAAAAGGAAGGGCATGCTACTTCGTTCTGTTGTTACACCTACTAGCAAGTATCATGATTGTTAGTTAGCACGAGGCTTTTTGAAATTATTCCAGTTAAAACAGAATAAATAATATCATGGTAGGTACTTACCAAGAGTTCAAGAGGGCATTTTTTAATACAGCCAGGTATTATGTAATATTTAATTGTATGCCTTGTATTAATGCAAAATAAGTATGTAACATCTTAATATATAAAATCCTTGCGTTACTGACTGACTGACAGACACGCTACAGCCGAAACTATTGGGCGCAGGAAGCTGAAATTTGGCATGTATATTCCTTGGGGACCGTAGGGGTGCACTAAGAAGGGATTTCTCGAAATTCCTACGGGATCGGCCAAAACGGGGAAATTTAAAAAAAAATGCAGGCGTAGCTGCTGGCCTCCTCTAGTTGATAATAATTACTTTCAGTTGATTACTCTGATAGACGAACAGTCGCAATTTCCAAAGTTTGAAAATACAGAAGTAGTGTCATTCTTTGACGACCTGCTGGATAGTGTCAATGGAAGTGCTATCTACAATTTATAAAAGAAAATGGCTTCATTCTACTGTTGCAGCTACCAGCAAGCATCATGATAGTTGGCAGGAGGTTGGTTTTGAAATTAACCCATTTAAAACATAATAAATTATATGGTAGGTACTTTACTGATACCAAGATGTAATTTTTTATGAAACCGAGAATTGTGACACTAGTATTTGTGACAGTTAGAAAATAATGCCCGGATTTTGAACAATGCCTAGTATGGAGGTAACATATCTTTGTATAAAGTATCATTGCATGCCTAGTATTAAGAACCATTGCATAAAACGAATATGTCAGGGTACTGTGGCAACGTCACAATTATGTGTCATATTTTGTGTTTTTTTTTTCACCAACTCTACTTAGCTGGAGTATTTTACAATGCAATAAACAATTATTCAACAATTGGAATAAAAGTTCATAATCAGTAAATTAAAGTAAAATAATTTTACAGTTTTTTTAGTAACAAGGTTAAAATCTTATAACTTTATTAAATACTTTTCACTTAGTTGCTTATTACAATTTAAAAATAATCCATATAAATAATGTTATTCTAATTAACAACAAAATATGACACTAAAATGCGACATTGCCACTCGTATAGATTCATTAAATGTGGCATTCAATGCAAAATAAGTAACATTGTTAATTATTTTCAGCTGATTACTTTGTTGGACGATGTCGCCGGTCAACGGTACTGAGAAGTGGTGTCATTCTTCGACAAACAGTGTCAATAGAAGTGCTATCTACAATTTATGAAAGACTAGATGATGCCCGCGGTTACACCCGCGTTATTTAAGGCTACTGCTCCGCTCCAGTCGCTCATAGCGCAATGTTATATAGCCTATAGCCTTCCTAAATAAATGGGCTATCTAACACTTAAAAGAATTTTTCAAATGGGACCAGTAGTTCCTGCGATTAGCGCGTTCAACCAAACAAACAAACAAACTCTTCAGCTTTATATATTAGTACTAGACGATGCCCGTGGTTACACCCGCGTTATTAAAAGCTACTGCTCCGCTCCCGTCGCTCATAGTGTGATGTTATATAGCCTATAGCCTTCCTCGATAAATGGGCTATCTAACACTGAAAGAATTTTCCAATCGGACCAGTAGTTCCTGAGATTAGCGCGTTCAACCAAACAAACAAACTCTTCAGCTTTATTAGTATAAGATAAGATGTTGGCAGGTGGCTATTTTTTTGAAACGAAAAATAAATAAATATATTTTGTTTTATTTTTTCCTGTTGGCAATATTTTTTAAAGTAGTAAGTAAGGCTCTAGCGGGGTAACCAAATAAAGGCGCACGCAAACTGTTCGGACGCGACTTACTGTCGCGACAGTAAGTCGCGACACATAATGTGCACACCCTTTCGGACGCGGCTTTCTGTCGCGTCCGCGTCCGATACAACCATAGACACGCCATGCTGTCTATGCGATACACTATGGCTAGGTAGGAGCTTATTTTCTTAATTCAGGGCACTAGCAGTTAGCACTATTAGATTATATTATTGGTAGATCTTGAAGTAAAGCAGAACTGTTGAATTGAAAGTGAATTTAACATTTATTAATTAATTATTATCCAATAGTTGTAGGATTTTGCACATAACATATTTTCTTTTAAATAAAGGTACATTACCCAGTTCGTGCCCAACTAACGCCCCAAAAGCATTGTTAGCTAAGGTATTTTTTTCTTCGTCAATAGCAGTAAAATTAGTTTGGGTTGATGACGAGCTGAAGCTGGAACTAGTCGTTTGAGTATCTCGTTCAGTCGTGGTTTCTTTATCGCCTAGGTATATTAACTGCCATTGAATCCCACCTTTGACTTTCTGCCATATCCAATGATTCTTGGCTATCACATTGAGTCATATCATCGTCTATTGTGTCCGGCACATACTCGTACTTTCCTAAAAAATGTGTCGTAATAACTTGTAGCGACAAACATTGATTCAATATATACAGGATACTTCTATAATGTACTTACTTTTTAATGACATAGTGGAATATGCACAGTCAAATTTATTAATTTTATTTTTAGCAAATTTATAATTAAATTGCTTTATTGTAAATGTCAAATGTTTTTTTTTTTTTGTTAATAGCCTTGTTTTTCAAATGTAAACTTTTTTAACTTTGCATCATCCAACACATAGATATGAGAATTAGTCAGATAGAGCGCATTCGTCCAAGTAAGCGTGGCACGTGGCACGTTGACAGCTATGTGTGCGTGACCTTTGGCGACTGGCACTGTACGGACACGCGCGTCTATGTGTGTGAAAAGTTGCCAGATTATGAATAATCTCCCAGTATTTTGCATATAGTTATGTAATATTCTTATATTCATTTGCGGTTTTGAAGAATTTACCATGGATTTAATTAATGCTTTTATAAATACATTTCTTAAATGTAGGTACCGAATTAAGTTTTAACTACTTCGTAAATCTGTATATATAAAATCCTTGCGTTACTGACTGACTGACAGACAAGCTACAGCCGAAACTACTCGGCGCATGAAGCTGAAATTTAGCATGTATGTTTCTTGGGAACCGTAGGGGTGCACCAAGACGGGATTTCTCGAAATTCCCACGGGATCGGGCAAAACGAGAAATAAGAAAATATGTGCGTGCGAAGCCGCTGGCGTCGATTAGTTGAAAAATAAATAGTATGTATGTACACACGGCACCAAGTCAAGCTAAACAGTTGCTGTACGATTTTGATACTTATTCCTTACGCCATAAGTATGTATGTACACACGGCGCCAAGTTAAGCTAAACAGTTGCTGTACGATTTTGATACTTATTCCCTACGCCATAAGTATGTATGTACACACGGCGCCAAGTCAAGCTAAACAGTTGCTGTACGATTTTGATACTTATTCTTTACGCCATAAGAACGGTGCAAAGGACAAAGTGTATATGCTTGACGAGTAGCAGGGTGTACACGAATATTAGGATATCGTTTGGGGATCGAACTCAAAAAAATATAATGTAAGGTATATACTAATGGAAATTGAAATTCTATTACTATATTTATGAGAAAGAAGATATATCTACATTATACTTTTATAATACGGTAATGTATTTTTCATTAACATGACAATCATTATCACATAATCAATTGACAAGTGCATTTTCCCTAATTCAGGCAGAACGGCGTCGACAAAAACTGGCAACACTTACATATTTCTAGCACAAATACGAATTTTATCGAAATTAAATTAGGAAACAGTCAAATTATCAATAGTTACCTGTGAAAAGATATTCCATTTTCCTGTTTTTGTTTTTAGGAACAACTTTTACAGTGCTTAAGAACACAAGACGGCATTTAGAGAATTTAAAAGTTGAAGTGATCGTGACGCGTGAACTGTACGATGCTTCGTAGCGCACTGAGACGAGTTTGTATTCGCTTTTCAATTTTGTATTTGCTTTAAGTACCCGATAGACGGTTGTAAACTTGTTGTAAACCAACGTCACCACCCACTTGACCTTGGTTTGTCGTTTTCTATCCACACTGTTGCAAACCAGGCAGGATAATCATTCGTAGCCTACCTTTACGCCAAAGCCGACGTGTAAAAAAATGGCTCCTTCTCTTTCTAAATTAGAAAAGGTTGGGTTTACTGTGGCTATTCTAAGCGCCGTCGAAGAGGAAAAAAGATAAAAAGAAGAAGAATATGGGTGAAGCAGTAGCTAAAAGAAAGAAAAAGGCTGAACCACATCAACCTTCTCGATTTATTTGATTTTGACGATTTAAAAACCTATCTGAGAATGGACATAAACTCATTTATTGAACTGTTGGAAATGGTTAGACCAGTTATCTCCAAACAAGATACGGTAATGAGAAAAGCCGTATCTGCCGAAGAGCGCCTCTTGGCTACAATAAGATATTTAGCTACTGGAAGACAATTAAATGATCTAAGTACCAGCACATTGACATCTCCTCAACTACTGTCAGAAATATTTTTTGGCACTGGTTACGTTGGCCTCCGGGTCTATATATCTTTTAACTTGTTTACTAATAAAGTCCACGCTAAGTTTTTTGCTCAATATCTTTATAGCTTTCATGAGCTAGGTCCCATAAACATGGAAGATCTCGATACAGTTCAATGAACTCCCCTATTATTTCGCGCTCTCGTTTAGCCATTTTATTGCAACGCACCGCACGCCACTACAACGTCCGGAAAACTGACATAGCGGCGGTTTGCAACATTCGTCTGCACCTATCCACACGGTTGGGCCCCGCCCACCCGATGTTTGGTTTGCGCTCTGCTCCTTCCCGCAAAGGTAGTTTGAAGGTTTGTCAAAATATGGTTGTAAACTGCCATCTACACGGTTGGAAACGTCAATGTCACCTCGGTTTGGTCGGTGGTTTCCAACCGTCTATCGAGTGCTTTAGTGGCCGCACGCAACTGTGCCGCGCGTTCCATCTGACTAATTGTCATATCTGTGATCCAACATTATTATTACAGGAAAATACTGTGATGAAAACAAAACCACACATACAGTTATGTAAACAAGATTTCACTAAAAATGTAATTGACTCGCATATAAACCAATGTATCAACGAAGTAACCACTTCACTAGATCCGGTGCCGAAAATCTATAAAAACATGGTAGCGTCACTTAATGAAGATGATGTCGACTTACTAAATGAAGTTCCTGAATTTTCAAAAATTAAAACTACTTTATATGAACATAGAAATGCAGCATTGGGTTTAAAACAACTTAATTTTAAAAAAGTTGCCGAAGTTGTAGTGCCGAAAAAATACGAGAACTTTTTATTAGCTGATTTCATAGATGAAATAGACAATATTCGGATTTTGATATTCTGTAACAATTTCGCAAGAGACCAAATGGGTAAACTCAAAAATTTCTTTGGCGATGCAACTTTTAGAATATGCCCCAAACCGTTTAACCAAGTTTTCAGTATACACGCTGATATGAACAGTACCACGACTTCAACAAATATAATACCTTTGATAACCTTTGGCATTTGCAATTATGAGTGACAGAAAGAAAAGCACTTATTTAACGGTATTTAATTTAATCAAATCACAAATTCCTGCATGGAATCCCGCAACATTCACGCTCGACTACGAAAAAGCTACAATGGGAGCATTAAAAAGTGTATTTCCAAATATATTGCTACATGGCTGCTACTTTCATTATGTGAAGTCCATTCAAAAACGAGCAGATAAGCTAGGTATCAATAAATACCCAAATACAAAAAGATTAGTGTTACTTACGGCAAGGTTGCCACTATTACCTTCAAACTTGATTAATGAAGGCTGGTTGTTTGTGAAATCATTTTTATTAGACGATGATAATAATATGGCGGCATTTGTGAAATATTTTGAAAAAACATGGCTCAAGGACGAAACCTTTGTGGCTGTTTGGAATTCATTCGGGGTGTCTCATAGGACTACAAATTCATTAGAAACCTGGCATAAAACAATGTCACATGAAATTAAAGACAAACATCCACATTTAGCTAAGTTTTTGGAATGCGTGCAAAAAAACGCACAGTTCTTCGCTAATACGTCTGCTGCAGCAAAAAAATTTAGAAAACGATTGCAAATATACATTAAAAGGGACGATTTTATCCAGGATACGCAACTACGTGTGGAGGATAAAGGTGTGGTGTTCCTCCAACTAGAGGGAGGAGCCTCTAACCAAGCTGGGTGGTCATGCTTGGTGGCCTGCAGGCCGACGGACATACTTTCGAAGTTGTATATTTGCCGCTTGGCTCGCGAAAGTTGATATCGCGGTTCAGGATTGTTTGAATTTTTCCCGCGTTGTTAGGTGTTGCAGTCGTAGTTGTGTCGTAGTAGTTCCGTCGTTATTGGGTAGATGGCGCTGTGCGGGTGTTATGTAGCTGGCCGCTACATACGTATACTCAATAATGAAATAAGCGTTGGTCATTTTCTGGACATGTTGCAAAATTTATAAAAAACCACCAGCCCCGCTTCGGCTTTCTATCTTATAGTACCATGTACCTACAATTTAGATTTTAAGACTATTTTATGTTATTCGCTTAACAATAAATATTAAATTAAAACTTAAAAGATAATTTGATTCAACTGTACTTGGGGTAAAAAATCGGAAGAAACATATTATATGAATTACGGTTATCCACCCCGTTCAGGGTGGATAGAAGGACACGCGTTTCCGAGTATTCTCCTTAGGGTGGCTTTTTTAGGGTGGATAAACGGAATAAGCCGCCAGATTGCCGTCTGATACGTAGTCATCGTAGTATCCATATAGTCTGTGCCAGTATCACTATACTCTGCTATACTCTAATTACTCTATGCAGTATCCCTTATAATCTGTATTCTGTGACCGTTCCGGCGCGCTGATGTGATGCTTCAAGAGTGTATTGTAATTTGTACCTCAATATTGCTTTGAATAAACAAGTAAACTTAACGTTATCATTAAATCGTCCTCCCGTGCTCATGAGTAAATCTAAGATATCAGCAGAATGGAAAAAACGTGTAAAGTGCGAATATATGAGGCTACGACAAATAAAGGTAAGTTTAATACAAGATTCAGACAAACAAAAGATGTTTATTGCGAGCATTTTGTAAGATACGGTTGTTTTCCAGCGTTTCAAACGCGCAGACGAAGTCAAGGTGGCTTGGGCGCGCAATTTGAGACTAATGTCAGAAGCGGTCGAAGCCCGTGACAATGAGATCAATGAAAGGGGCCGAAAACCTTATTGGCCTCCGCCAGCCCCAAGCTCTAACCATGAGATTCTTATGAAGAGAGGCGAAGTTTCGTGTACAGACGGTAAATAGTTTCACTGTAAACAATTATGTTCAATATTTATTTATATTGATTTACTATAAACAGGTGTTTTTATTGGATATTTGTTTACAGCCTATGGTGTTGTAACATCTCAACAAGTTCCAATACATATTATAAACTCCGTCAATCCTATCCCTACAATGTATACTTGGGCGCCCACTCAGAAGAACTTCATGGTTGAGGATGAGACGGTACTACACAACATCCCGTATATGGGCGACGAGGTCCTGGATCAGGACGGTACATTCATCGAGGAGCTCATAAAGAACTACGACGGGAAAGTGCATGGTACATCTGCTTAACATCATTACTTTTGTCTGTGGTCTGAGCCATAATTCATGTTGGTAAACTTCTTAGTAACACATTTTTATGGCAAAGAGCCATTATAAAACATATAAAATATATAAAACAACCACCAATTTTGAATAATTTTTATACAGAATGGTGACTAATTTCAATAACTTTACACAAAGGACTTATAGTTTGATCACATTCACCAACTATAGTCAGTTCAAGATACGAAAAAATAAAATGTAAACAAACCATAAAAGGGTTCTTTAAATGTCACCTTTGCAACAAAAGTAGATCTAAGTTTAATACTCCAAGCGAAAGATTCAGTTAGTTTTTAAAAAATACACCTGTCCCTTCAATTTATAAATGGTACAGCATTTTTATTATTTTTCCTGTATTGTTCATAATTAAATTAAATTATATTAGTTATGCTAATAAACTATTTTACATGATAAAGAACCTAAAAAGCCAATGATTCTAAAATGTCAATGTATTTGTTATCCTGTCAACTTATGCATTACACCCAAAGTAACCATTTCGGATGACAGGGGGTCATTTTTAATTAGGTTGGGTTATCCCGATTGGTTGTCGTGCTAACTTATTAAGTTTGAAAATCATTGATTTCTTTGTTTACCTTTATTTTTTCGTATCGACTATAGCAAATTATGAAGATTAATTACAAGTGAAGTATTGAGTACAAAGAGATCTTTAGTCACAGTTAAATATGTTTTATGCTACAATGGTCCTGTCCACAGACAGACACATGAATAATACACATTGGTGTGTGGTGCACACATCTAAGCTTGTACAGTTTGGAAGCTGCCTTATTTGCCTAAATTATTACAGCCACATATCTGTGAGAAATGTAAATATTATAAATTAATCTGTGTATGTAATATTCTACCGTTAGTCACTGACTGATGAATAAAGCACAACTGAAATGCCATAAACATGTTATATGTTCCTTGGTAGGTATATGAGAGCACTAAGAAAAGACTTAAAAATTCACATTTACCTAAAATAAACATTAACTAAATACTAATAAATACTAACCTAAAATAACATTTAAATTATTTGAGTTTATTATTTATAGCAAACAAGCAATTTCTTATATGCAATATGCTCTAGTTTTGAATGACTTGGTTGTTGAAGTTATCAACAAGTCTATACTATTTTTTAGCCTATGGCTAGAGTTTTTAGTTTTATAACAAATATTAACAGTAATTGGTGCCATCTACAGTATCAATAATTGCCAGTGTTCAAACTATTGAACACTGGCTGACTGACTGACTTTATTATGTTATGCAGAATGCATTTGGTGGCCAGAGTAGATAGTGTTATATATATGGATAGGTATGTATAATGTTATGTAATAAACATAGGCATTCTTTTATATAGAAAATGCAAGTGACCCCTCTGATATGCCTTTAATATACCATTATAACAAAGCAAATTCAAATTCCTTTATTTGGTTGCGAATATGGGTACATAAAGATCTTATATAGTTAACAAATGTGCATTGACCATATCCTACCATAAGGTATGCAAAACTAATAGTAAAATAGTGTAAAATGCACTAAATCTGTTTATAATATTAGACTTTACCAGTTACATAAGAAGAACATTGATAGTTATTTATTGTACACCATAAGCAAGATTATCACTTCAAAACTTAGTGGGTAATTTGCGGTCCTTATTTTTCTGAAACTCGGTGTTGGCCAAATGTAGCTTTAAAAAAATTTACATGTTTATACATTTTTCACAGATGATGTTGCCTGAACATGCTCATAACTTTAGTCAGTAGAAATATTGATGTGAAGGAGTTATCACAGGCCTATGCTCACATTGTCACGCTTGTCGTGCTTATTTCACTGCTCACGGAATTGGCAAAATAAGACTGAAAATATTTTTAAATAACCAAAATTTTCCAACCCCTTCAATATTTTTGTTCATATCCCATTATTGCATAACCAATTATTGGGTTGATAAGATAAAGAAATTTGGATATTTATTTACTTTACAATTTAATAAATCAATTAAAGTTGAGTAGTAAACATAATAATATAACATGATGTACATTTTAAATACTTTTGTATAAGTTTAAAGAGGCTGTAGCGATTTGCAACAAAGCCTTTATAATCATGTAATTAACATTTACCACAGGTGACAAGGAAGGGGGTTTCATAGATGATCAGCTGTTTGTTGCATTGGTAAATGCACTTATGTCTTACCAGACTAAGGAGGAAGTGGCTGAGGAACGGAGAGAGAGGGAAAAAGAAGTAAGGGAAGCTCGCCTCTCTAAAGAGGAAAAAGACAAGGACAAAGAAAAGGATGTAAGTCATTTTGATTATTTCTTTGGATTACCCCAATAGTCTCATTCTTTTTATTATTTTACTTTTTGTAAAAATATCCTTTGTTAATTACTTACCCGCTTACGATTCCAGTCGAACGTGAGGTCCAGTGTTCGATATCCGGGTCGGGTAAAGTGTTTCATTAGGTTTTTCTGTATGAAAATTGATTGTTGCAGTTACAGAATTGTCTGTGACTGTGCATGGTACAAAGTAATGAGCAAGGATCGGAATTAAGGGAGCTAACATTGTCAAAAGTATGGATATACCTAATTTTTAAATGTGTTTGAGGAACTAGATTCCAGAAAGTTTTGGATTTTAATGAAGGTTTTTTCAACAGTTTAAAACACCTTCATTTAAAATCCGAAATTGTCCAGAATTAGTTCCGGAAACACATGAAAAAATAAGGCATATCCATACTTTTGACAATGTTAGCTATTTCCTAGATTCCAATCTTTGGTAATGAGTTAGCTAGACAAGTATGATTCGGGAATTGTATCGCTATGAAATGTGGATGTCACCTTACTCATCATCATAGTTGTATCTAAAGTTGCGTAAAAAATTTCAAAAATATAATATCTTAAATGCCACATGTGTGTCTGTCATTGTAGGATATTTGGAACATCTGCAAACAAATCAAAATTTGTCACTTTAAAAGAGAAATTCAAGAAACAAACTAAATTAATATTGGTTACAAGTTATTGTGAGGAAACCTGCATGTTTGAGAGATCTCCATAATATTCTCCAAAGACATGTGAAGTCTGCCAACCCGCATTTGGCCAGCGTGGTGGACTATGGCCTTACCCTTCTCTTAGTGAGAAGAGCCCACGCCCAGCAGTGGGAGAGTATATAGGGCTGATGATGAAGTAGGAAGTCCAATTTAATGTGTATATCTATGATTTAATTTCGTTCCTTTTACGCAATGGAGGTTGGATGGCTTTGTGGAAAACCTAATATTCTGTCAAATCTAGTTAGACTGATGCACAGAGCCTGAACTCCAAGACGTAACTCGCAAAAAAAATAAAGAACAAGATAATGATGATTGAGTGATGTGACACTAGCATGTCGGTAATATAAGTTAAATGTATTGTGTTGAGAAATGTATGCATGTATTAACACTTGGAAGGGCAGTAAACGAGACACAATAGAAGCAAGATTTATATTAAGCTCATATACATTTACTCTCCTTCACAGTGTTAAGTATGTATTCGGGAAACAAGGTGACCTGACAAAAGTATTTTGAGTTGTGCTGAAGTATGAGTTGGTATATTTGGGGGTACTGTTTTTGAGCTCTCAACATTTTAATCAAATGTTGACTATCTAATACTGCATGGCTCTGAATTGTATCCCATAAACAGTAGACTTTTTAGTGCATCTATTTATTTTCTCATACCTATTGAAAATGTTTGCTAAACATCAAATGTTACATTTTCAGAAAGATAAAGATACAGATAAGGGCAAAGAGAAAGATAGGGACAAAGATAAAAGTAAGGAAAAAGAGAAGGAGAAAGATAAAAATAAAGATAAAGAACCTGAGAAAGAGAGGGATAAAGAAAAGAGCAAAGATTCAGAAAAAGATGTGGATAAGGAAAAGGGGGAAAGCAGTAAAGATATCGGGGAAAAACTGCCGGCTTTTATAGAGAAGAAGGCTCAGATGGCAAGTGAGAAGCAATTCCCCATATTTATGATATTCCAGGCAATCAGCGCACAGTTCCCAGATAAGGGTACTGCTCAGGAACTTAGAGAGAAGTAAGTTCTGGGAATATGGTTTCCTTTGCTTGTTATGTTCGTTAATTAACTAGCTTATAGGTACTGTACTTTGTATTGGTATGATAATAAAATATTCCATCTTTATTGTCTGTAACTCTAAGTGACTAAACACACTGTGTCGAAGGGACGCGACCGATGTTCAGCGGCTGATTAAACGTTTACATAAGTGCCGAAACTACGCTCGTGCTAATACGACGGAAAATTAGACGGAATATCGTTGCCATGGAGGTAACATATCGTTGCTATGTATCTATGAGTCATAGATTCAAATAGCCAAGTCTGTTTGTTAAATTGCGTTATTTAGTCGACTATTTTGGCTTTAATCTGTGACCCTCGTATGTGTATCGTTCTTTATCAGTTACTCAGCTCAACAGCTAATCAACGTTTATAAGTAAAGAAAGTTTGAGCATCGATTAAACGCTTGAGAGTTACTCGGCTGAGAGGTGGCTAAACACCACTCAACAAGATTTTTATAAGTAAAACGGTAAATGCCTTCAGACTTCACACAAGTTTATTTAAGTTGTTAATATGAGTCAAATAAAGGGAAGGTATATTGGACGGCTTAAATACAACATTCTTAGCCGAGGAAGGACTGGTGTCAGTGTGTGTTACGTGTGAAATTTCAGAGTACATAATTCAAGTAAAATCCTTCAGGATTTTATTCATGAAAACATTACTGATGTTTTATACTAGTTTGTTTAGCGGGTCTTACTTACAATAACTAAGATATTTAAGACATAAATACCTCGGTATTTTCCGACGTTTCGACCAACGTGTACCGGTCGTGGTCACTGATTAATATAATAATGTTATTATATTTTTTAGTAGATTCTATGTTGTTTTACGAGAATTTTTAGGCTATGTTGCTATAATCATTGCGCATTTACAGGTATATCGAGCTTACATCCCGGAGCGACCCGAACGCGTTACCTCCAGAATGCACGCCGAACATCGACGGCCCGCTCGCCGAGTCCGTCTCCCGCGAACAAACCATGCACTCGTTCCACACGCTCTTCTGCCGACGTTGCTTCAAGTACGACTGTTTTCTACACCGTGAGTATTACTCCTAGTATTATTCGGACATTAGTCGTCCAAATAGGTGACGTTTTGAAAAAGGGAAGGTCCGAAGCACCGGAAACCGGCGAGCATGTATGAAACGTGTAATGAATGTAGAGGAAGCGCGTGAGGTTTGTAAGGATAGAAGCAAGTGGCGTTCTGTTGTCTCTGCCTACCCCGACGGGAAAAGGCGTGAGTATATGTATGTATGTATTATGACGTCATATTACTGAGATGGTCAAGAAAATTACACTGGTCGACTTGAATGTGAGAAAGAGTAAGAGAGCAATGTTTCGTGTGATCTTTTATACTTGTAATGATACATCTTGGTAGAAGAGATGTTTACATTTAGGCCTACCTCACATTAGTCGTCAGCGTTCGTCGAGCATATGCACAGCGTGCGCTCGGCGTTCACTCTGTAGTACAAAGTGAGCGCCGGGCGCACGCCGAACGGACGCCGAGCGTACGCTCGAGGAACGCTCATAACCAATGTGAGGGAGGCCTTATGTGTTATCTTGCTGGCTCTACTTTCAACAAGTTTAACCTCGATTGCCTTGTGAGTGGCGAGAGTGACACAAAGGAATTGACTGAAGGAGAATATCTAAGGAGCAATGCTCTATAGTTATCCTCCTTCAATAAGTTCCGAGTTTGTGCTCTAGCCAGGCGTCTAATTTAAAAAGGTACAGAGGGAGGCTAGTTTTGAATTCCTTCAAGAAAGCGAAAGATGCACATATCCATAATCATACAAAATAAATGTCTTGATTGAAGAACTAAGAACAGTAATTTTTGTCGGACTGCACGACTTTCGAGCCAAAAAAATATATGGCAATAATATTTGGAGGTAATCCTTTACTGTGCTGGACTTATTGGAGGTAATCCTTTACTGTGCTGGACTTCTAAACAGAGGACTAGAGAAATGAGAAGGAAATAATCTGAATGAAACATCCAATTGAATTCAATTTTAATTGCGTTCCATAGTGTAATGTACATAAGTAACAATTATGGGCACAGCAATTTTTGGAAGAGAGGAAGAGCATATTAATAATATGTTGTTTCCTCTTCAGAGGAACTGAATTCCGTGGTAATGGTGAGATTGTATTAGATAAAAAGCTACAATTAAACAGGTACATAGTAATAAGACAAGACTAGATGAATCTAAGATTCATAACATGCTGGAGTAACCAAGTGTTCTTTACTATACAAGTGAAGAGATTAACAAAGTATAGTACAACGAAGAAGAGTTGCAATATTTGCAACTATTTCTATATAGCTCACTACAATATTTAAGTATATTTATTTTGTAATACTACAATCAGTATATTTTTCTATTCCAAATCCTTTACAGTGAAAGTAAATATATTATAATATGCTTATATACTGTAGATATCTACTATATTATAAAATATATATAATTAATATAATATTATGTAGATTTGTGTAATATTTGACTGCTGTAATGAGGCAAATATGTTACATGCCTTGATCTCATTGCTTGCTAAAGGCCCATCTTCCACACTTATTGTATAATATGAACCTATTATATGGGAGCATATTAATATACTTCCTATTGTAATGTGTATCTCGTATTGCGTATAGTATATCGCCTGGATATCACTTTCCTCACATATTGTGTTAATGACAACCGATGTAAACTATACTATTTAATATCTATACTATGTATTAAATATCATAAATAGTATAGTTTATATTGGTTGCCTCTTGCGTTATGCAAGTCACGGGATCTAATGATCGTGGTCTTATAATTTAAAATTATTTTTGTTGTCGTAACAAATTGTAGGCATAGTACTGCCTCCTGTTTGAGTAGGAAGAAGGGCTCGCAGCAAGGTTGGGACCATGTTTTGTCTTATGTATACTCTAATATTTTGCCTTATTATCGCGGTCATGTAATACTAGGGGCTGACTAGTGTGTTATTCTGTTCGCAATCAGGAAGTCAGGCGGCAGGTAAGGCCGTTACAGACAACCACATAACCATCGATATTATTATTATTCTTTCCGCTATTGTACAACTGTTTTGACTCACGTAAATAAATGGTTATTCAAAACATTTCATTGTTGCGTCTAGAGATGTATCGATTGATGGTGGAATGACAAAATTATAGTGATCTTTTCTATATTACTAAATTAATATTTGCGTAATCTATCTACCCACGTACCTTAGCGAATCTACACAGTGTTGAGAAAGCAATTCGTTGTCATGTCCTTTACGTCAGATATTTACTTAATCAGTGCTTCTAAGTGAAAATACATAAAAAATTAATGATTTAGGAGAGGAATCCAACACTAGTAAGGTGGCAGTAGAATGAGATGATAATTTAGTTAAAACGTGAATTTTAAAGGCGCTTAGGCACTGGATGCGTATACGTATACGTGCACGCTCCTCAGCGTATACCTGGGCGGTACTGAATGATATAAGCGGAAGCGCTTGCATTTGTAACGCGTAATGTGGTTTGTTATTGATACAGGATTTTGGTTCGGGCAATTCTTTTTGATTTAGAAGTATGTAGCTTGATCTAGGTAAGTTTAAATTTTTTCAAGGGAAACACAACATAAGTCTTTTGTCATCGGGAGAGACTCACATACTTTTGGGGGACAGAGCGGTGCTTTTGGGCACCTGAATCCCTCCTTGTCGGGAACGGTTTTTACTAATATAAAACCTGAATCAATGCACACTTGGTTTAAGAACATAAAATATGATATATTGTTCTATTGCCATCTCATTATTTGTAATGCGGTGTAATTTGTTCCTCTTCTCAAAGATTATCATATAGTTAATTATTTATACTTGTATCAAGCTACGTGTGTAGATGTATTTGAATGGATAAGAATACATCTCTAGCATAATCTTCCTATGTATTACTTTGCACCCATTATACCATGTGTATGTCTAATTTGATAAACCATTACTATAAAAAATAAACATAATATTATGTCTAAAACACAGTGCCTGTTGTTCCTATTATTTGCTCATTCGTGTATTATATTATTTTATTCATGTATGTTATAGATACACATTTTTAATTCACCAATATTTTATTTCAAAATAATATCCTTGTGTTTTCAATTTTACAAAATAAGATTGCGCAGTTTAATTTGTTGGTAAGCAATTTGTTCTTATGTTGGAGAACCAGGATTATATGGCATATCTTGATTATTACAAGAGCATAAAATCTAAGCATGTCAGGGTAACATTAAGTATGATTAATCAATGAGCCAATATATGGAATTCAAAATATTACTTACTTTGTAACTAGAAATGTATGAAAAAGAATCACATTTTAAACCCTTGAAGCTTTATTTCCTCAATAAAATGTAACCAAATGACGAGGTCTATTTGTGTACTAAATATGACTATAACGTGAGAACGGAACGTTCATAAGCATTTTTGCATTAATGCCCTTACTTTGGTTTCGCCAGATATATTCGAGAGCCATATAATCTTGGTACGACTTAACAACTTTTGTTCATAAACTCGTTTCAAAATTAGTCTTTGCCAACTGCTCAATCATAATTTTGTAGATCATTATATGTTTTTAGTGTGTAATATTGAACATATTCCCTGACACATGTGTGTATGTAACAGGTTTGCAAGCGTGCCACCCCGGGCCGAACTTGTCCAAACGTAAGGGGCCCGACCTAAAGCCCTTCAACGAGCCATGCGGACCCAGTTGTTATATGCTCTTGGTAAGTAGAACATTCAACATTATCAATTGAAATTTTTTGAACTATACAAATACTAGAATTTTCTCTATTGTAATTTGACTATCCTTAATTTATATTCCTATTTCCTAAATATACTGTCGAGTTTAAGTCGATTTGAAATTTTTATTTTCGATTAGATTGATGTAATTATTCGATATTTTTTTATTGAGTGATGTTTTAATTTATAGGTACTTTTATGTAGCCTATACGTAAATAAATTTCCTTTTCTACATTCTTTTTCAATCAATCAGCCTATCGCAGTCCACTGCTGGACATAGGCCTCTCCCAACACGCGCCACAGTACACGGTTCTCAGCCTTCCGCATCCAGTCTGTCCCAGCCACCTTTTTCAGGTTGTCGGTCCACCTAGCCGGGGGCCACTCTAGGACACGCTTGCTCCATCGGCCATCAGTCCTTCTACAGATGTGGCCAGCTCACTGCCACTTGAGCCTACTGATTCTGTGAGCTATGTCGGTAACTTTGGTTCTTTGTCGGATAACTTCTTTTCGGATTTTATTCTTCAAAGAGACGCCAAGCGTAGCCCGTCCCATAGCTCGCTGCGCGACTTTTAGTTTGTGGACTAGTCCCACTGTGAGTGTCCACGTCTCGGCACCGTACGTCATAACAGGTAGGACGCATTGGTTGAAGACTTTTGTCTTCAGGCATTGCGGTAGGGGCGAACAGAAAACTAGACGTTCCTGGTAGTCCCGCTGTCCGCAACTACATTCTTTTTAATCGCCTTCAAATCTGATGTCAATACTGACCGAGGCCTAGCTAATCACACTGTTATCGCTTATATATTAATTTTAGCCTTGAAGGGATACGCAGAGGTGACATATTAATTACACCCCAAATTCGCCAAATCTTTAGGGCCTACGTACCTAATAGGGTGCGAGAATACTAAGAATTCGGCAAAACTCAGTAACACTTTTGCCCGACCCAGGAATCGAACCACGTATGCTATGCACTGGATCAATAATGCTTCCAGGCTCTTCACATAGCCCCTCCATCCTGAACGTGGTTGTAAAAAAAGATTTGACGTTGATAAGTGTTGTTCTGTAACCTATATGAATGAATGAATGTGTGTGTGTGTGTGTGTAGGAGGGCATGCGCGAGAAGTTGGCTCGCGAGGCGGCTGCGGGCGCGGGCGCGCAGGACTCGCCCAACGACGCCTCCTCCGAGGACAGCAACGACAGCAACCGGTACCTCAAAGGTGCAATACTCATTAATACAATACAATAACATTTCGACATCTGGGTCCTGTCTCGAGTCTCGACTGGAAGTCCCGGGACCCGAGACAACTAAAAACTAAATTTGCAAACGTCCCGGGACTGACACGAGCCATTCTGAGACTCAAACCTTAATACCACGACGTTTTTCAATTTGTTGACGCGTTGGAAACTCTATTCGGGCCATCTTGACCCCGCCACTCAGCTGACGGCCGGTTTTAATTCTGATCTATACATGGATTTTGTCCGTGTGCTGACGGATTAAGAATACGGAATGTCACCACCCCATATCATCCCATGGGTGTCGTAAGAGCCGACAGAGGGAGTATATTATGCAGAGAACACCACTGTAAGACAAGGAAACTTGATACAAACCCTATACCAACCCGTATGGCCAGCGTGGTATAGTAGGCTAATTCCTCCTTTCAAAGGAGAGGCCTAGTCCAGCAGTGGACTGTTAAAGGCTGATGATGATGACATGGATTTGGAGATTCGAGATAATACGTGTATGAAATATGAAAATAAAAAAATCTTGGCTTTTATAAAAATGTGTTTTTTAGTTTTTTTAGCTATTATATTTACTTCATACATAACATATTATTAGTTTAAGTACTTAACAATATTTGACATATGCCCACTACTCCACAGATGTAACAGAGAAATTAGATACAAAACGGTGTGATGTTGGTGCAGGTAGCAACAGCAACTCAAGCAACAGCAACTGGAGCTCCAAGAGCAACAACAACCAACAGAGTGACGCTCCGTCCGATCCCGCTGAACCCGCTTATAATGCTCTAGGTAAATATTATATTATTCAAATTTTTCTTGTGGGTGTGTAGCCAACATTGGCATATCTAGAGTTATTTTTCAGGGCGGGCCTGGGGCTTTATAAAAAAACTAGAGGACCCCAGCAGCTACGCCAGCATTTTTTTTAAATTTACCCGTTTTGGCCGATCCCGTGGGAATTTCGGGATATCCCTTCTTAGTGCACCCCTACGGTCCCAAGGCACATACATGCCAAATTTCAGCTTCCTGCGCCCAATGGTTTCGGCTGTAGCGTGTCTGTCAGTCAGTCAGTAACGCAAGGATTTTATATATTAAGATAGTGAGATGTTACTTAGATGAACAGACTAGAATTTTGAGTCGGGAACTAAAACTCCGGTCGGGCACTAGACCGTATTGGGGTTGACACTAACTTTTTTCCTCCTTCTGACATGGTAGCCACACTCTGAGCTACCCGCGCGCTCAGTAAATTACGCCATGAATAGACTTCCCAACTGCGAATTAAGGACGTAGACACAAATAATCAATCTACCGAAATATAGCTACATACAACGAGCGTTTGTAACCGTGATCTAGTCTAGAGTAGGCATGAGACCGATATATCAAAACGAATCTGAAATGCGATTGCAGTCAGAAATCGTATCGTATCGATATTCCAATCGATTAAAGAAATCTAATCCGAACCAAAAGGTGTAAGCGCAACCAAACTACAAAATAAATCTAAAGCTTAAGTTTTCTATAGTTTTTATATTCATTCGTTCTCTTTCACTCTACCAAACGATTAGTTAGAATGAGAGAGAGAGCGAATTTAATTTCTTTTTCTTACTAACTTAGTGATCCGTTGAAAGAGCGAAAGAGATGAAGCGAATTGTCGCCCAGTTTTGGATTTTGGCGGTTTTATGAATTGCAAATTGAATAGAAAAAATAAAACTTAATATGGAGGCGATAATATCTAATTCAGATTGCGACTATTTAATGCTTATTTTGAAAATTGGAAATAGTTATTAGGAATTTATATTTGGAAAGTTTTATTTGACTTGATTGGTGTCATGCCTAAAATATAATAAGATTTCGATTGTTTGCGTTTGCCGTACGCTACGCTCCAACATCCGCTACTGAAATCGATTTCTAAAATCGGTTTTTGAAATCGATTTAAAAATCTGAAATCGGATTTTTACCGGTTTGCGTAAAAATCCGAAAACGCCCATGCCTAGTCTAGAGTCTTCTCAACGTACAAGCAGGATCATTGTTTGGTGTTTTACTGAAATCTATAAGCATTTTAACGTTTCTATGTACCTCCTGTATCTCATCCATGGACTCCATAGGAGACCAATAACTTGATGCAATTTTTTGGCATCATTATTGCTAATAAATCCCTTGTTGCCTAATTTCTAAACTATACCTTTTCTATTATTTCAGGGTTGACGGTGGGCGACATAGATTCAGAATGGACGGGATCTGATCAGTCGCTGTTTAGAGCTCTCCATAAGGTGTTCGTTTCTAACTACTGCGCCATCGCACAACTGATGCTTTCCAAGACTTGCCAACAGGTATACTGACTTTTTATTGTACCTCTACGAAATTGATTAAGATTAATTGATGTTTATAGCACTTGTTATTGTAACGTTTTTGTGGTACACATGGCTATTAGTCAAGCTGAACACTTTGACCTTTGTACCGTCCTATGGAGTAGGATATTAAAATCGTACTGCAACTGTTAAGGGCCTGGTCACGAGATCGGTCTAAGCGGCGGGCGGCGCGGCAGGGGCGATGTACATAGCGCGTTTACTCGGAGATTGCTGCGCGCCGCGTCACAGTAAACGCGCCATGTACATCGAAAACGCTCCCCGCCGCTGTAGGCCGGGACCGGGCCGTAAGCTTGACTTGTATTGGCTGTGTGTACAAAACTGCTGCGTCTTGTAGATTGTTATGTTATGTTGACACAGCTCCGTTCCTCTCCTAGCCTAGCCTAATAATAAGCCCTAAACGTTTTATACAAGTCAGCATTATACAGTAAGTCAGGATATAGGTTAATTGGACCTAGTTACTTTTTAAGAGGCTGCAGTACCCATTATTTCTGACTAATTTGACTATGTATTACCATACCCCAAAATAACAGCTTTCAAGTTATTGGCAATTTAAAAATTTCTTTCTAATTCTTTGGAATAGGTATATTATTATTTTCTTTTTGGGATTGCCACTTTATATGCCTTTGCAACTCTGGTACAATAGATTAGTTTATTCATTATTCTTAACACTTCGATGTAGTGTACTGAACTGGCAAGGTCGTAATGGACGATTGATGGATATTTTGTAAATAATATTTATTAAAAACATCGTCGTAATTTATTTTGTCTTAAAAAATTGTTTTAGCGAAACTAAAGTTCAGGCTACTTTATGTGACTTTTTAGTAAGTTGTTGTTTTTTTAAATTTATGCCTAGTGAAAGTCAAAATCATTTATTCATTTAGGCCACAAAGTGACGCTTATGAACGTCAAAAATTAAAGTTAATTACTAGATGATTTTACATTTACTGCCACGTTCGCAATGCAATAGGTAGAACCACGAGAAAGAACGGGCAATAAAACTCGTGGCCACTTTTTTTAACTGCCAGTATAATGCTTATACATGTACGAGTAACTAAATACGAAGGTATGTAATTAGAAAGCAAACACATATCAAAATAAAAGAAGGTATTCTGTAATATAAGAAAAGAGTAATTTTGGCGTATTTATGAAGTTAGAAGTATTGAGACAGTTTTGGGACTTAGTGTTTTTATTTTTAACTACATAAATATGATCAGTTAAAGATACTTAGTGCCCCGTTAAATTTTTTGTACTAATTAAAAAATAGTGGTGTATATTGTGATGCCACAGTAAGAATACCAATATTTTAATTTTTCTTTGAGTGAGACTCTTGTCTTTAACTGGTAAATGGCCCTCACTGCTCGTTTTTGTTATATAAAAATATTTTCGATGTCAGCGGCCCTACCCCATAATAATATGCCATATCACATAACACTATGAAATAGCTAAAATAAACCAATCTAGCCGTATCGACATCTGTCAACCTACGAACCTTCTTAATGGCATAAGCAGCTGAGCTAAGTTTCCCTGAGAGATATGTAACATGCGCACCCTACTGTAATTTCGAATCAAGTGTTATTCCTAGAAATAATGTAGATTCAGATGTTTCGAGAACATCGTCATTTGGAGCTATACTAGGACCAAGGTTTCTGACATTAGGCGGAGCAAACTTAATACATTTTGTTCTTTTGGCGGTCAGTACTAGATTGTTTACATTAAACCATTTAGTTACTTGAATAAGCGCACTGTTTGTTTCGTTAAAATGTTTCTTATTTCTATCTAATTTGAATATCAAAGAAGTATAGTCAGCAAACAGTACAACGCCACAAATGTTTTTCAAGTAAAAAGGTAAATCGTTTATGTAAACAAGAAACAGGAAAGGCTCTAGGATGCTGCCTTGCGGCACTCCTAAATCAACAGGTAAGCCACTGGATTTTGAGCCGTTTATTTCAACACATTGGATTCTGTCACTTAAGTATGACTTAATGACTTCCAATGCTTTAGTCTGTACGCCGTAATGTATAAGTTTGCATAAGAGCGTTTCATGACAGACACAATCGAATGATTTCGAAAGGTCGCAAAACACACCAATAGCATTTTGAGCATTCTCCCATGCACTGAATATGTTTTTAAGTAATGCTACTCCTGCATCTCTTGTCGAATGACCCTTGGTAAATCCATATTGCTCACTATGAAGGAGGCTGTTAAGATTAAAATGTCTAAGTAATTGCTTGAGTATGATCTTTTCAAAAATCTTACTAAAGGCAGGTAGTATCGATATTGGCCTATAATTACTAGGATCAGTCTTACTGCCGGATTTGAAAAGAGGTATTATCCTACTGTGTTTCATAAGATCGGGAAAAATCAAAAAACACATGATTCAAGACACTTTTTAAATAAGTTGCTTAAATAAGGAGTTACTACGTCAATTATACTTTTCAAAACCGTAACAGAAATGCCCCAGAGATCACCTGTATTCTTAGACTCTAGAGATTGAAAAGTACTTATAATGTCGGTAGAATTAATACAATGGCACTAAGGGCCTGCGTAAACCACGTTTTTAAACGCGCCGTCACGGCGCGCTTTTATCCTACAGAGCAGTTTGTTGTCGTTTGTATCGATACAAACGCGCGGCACCGGCGCGTCTGTATCGATACACACGCGCGTTAGTATCGCGTTACTTCAGATTATTAGAACAAAAAGCAGATGAAGCGCATTCATCAAAGTGAGGCACGTTGACAGCTAAAGGCGGAATTGGCCTATTATACCACGCTGGCCAAACGGGTTGGTGTAGGGTTTGTATCAAGTTTTCCTTCTCTTACAGTGCTGTTCTCTGCATAATATGCTCCCTCCGTCGGCTCTTACGATACCCATGGGATGATATGGGGTGGTGACATTCCGTATTCTTAATCCGTCACCACACGGACAATCTCCCACTATTTTGCACATAGTTTTGTAATGTTTTTTATGGAAGTTTAGATATACTGAAATTAGTTTGCGGTCTTGAGGCTCAGTCGCAAAATGTCCACTTCTCAAAATGTCCACTGGTCGCAAAATGTCCTTTTCGCAGATTGTCCACTTCGCAAAATGTCCACTTCGCAGAATGTCTGCTTTGCAAAATGTCCAATTCACAAAATGTCCACTTCGCAAAATGTCAATTTCGCAGAATGTCCACTTTGCAAAATGTTTAGCTAATTAGCTTTTACAACATTTATTTATTTTGATAAAAAATAAAAGGCATTATTGGTTCAATTGGAACGAAATCATTTAACATTGCCTCAATTTATAAAAAAAAAGTTTTTACAGCTAAAGGTTTGTAAGTAATTAAAGAGTATTCAATTTTTTTATGATTGCGAGTTACTGACAATTATGTAGGTATTATAATGGTTTTTTGTGTTATATAGGTGGATAAATCAAGCGATTATACAAAGAAATAAATGTGATTTGTAATATATTTGATTATTTTTTTTGCTTACCCATATGGATACAAATAAACACACGTCCAACAAGAAGTTGTGAAAGCTAAATAGCTAAACATTTTGCAAAGTGGACATTCTGCGAAGTGGACATTTTGCGAAGTGGACATTTTGCGAAGTGGACATTCTGCGAAGTGGACATACCTATTGGGAAGTGGACATTCTGCAAAAAGGACATTTTGCGACCAGTGGACATTTTGAGAAGTGGACATTTTGCGACTGAGCCGGTCTTGAATAATTTACTGTATAACTGTAATAGATTTCATTACATATAATATTCATGCACCGGAGACAGTGAAGATTAATGAAAGCGACGTACACTATATACAAGTGAATATAGACCAATTTTCTCCCCCTTGTAAAGGTGAATACCTTTAATAAACAGGGGAAATTTTGTCAAGTACACAATAAAGTATAAATATTATGATTTGTAGACAAAACTAATTTTACTATTAAACAAAATATAAATATAAGAAGCGCAAACTCATAGATATGATTGTTTATTCTGACCATTCGAACGTACGGTTCTCAAGCATCGTCACCTACCCAGCTTCACAGGTCACGCCTAGGGGTCTGCCAAAGAGCCATAGAACGCAGCATACTGGATCTTAAACTTAAAGACAGGCTGCCAGTCTCAAATGGAACTGGGCGAGCAGCGTCAGCCGTATGTACGAGGCTCGTTGGGCAAGAGTATCGACACTGGGTACCAGAGGATAGACGACGTCGCCGAGGCCGGCCCCGAAACAGGTGGCGAAATGACCTAGACGCCTACCACAAGAGCTGGCTTGAGATTACGTGCGACAAGCATACCTGGAAAGATTTGGGGGAAGCCTTTGCCCAGGAGTGGGACAGCGTAAGCTATTAAAAAAAAATGAATGCCTTCAATCAATAATTTCTGTTTCTACACATTAAGTACATGCATATTTGGATCGTATAGGGATCGAACCTAAAACAATGTATACATACATACTGGAAAGTCTATAACAATATTTGCTAATAGTAATAAAGATATATCTAAAATTTACTTTTATAATATATTAATATATTTTTCATTAATATGACAATACTTATTACATATTATTATTACATAAATAAATTGACAAGTGCATTTGCCATAATACAGGGAAAACGGCGTCGACGTAAACTGGCAACACTTACACATTTTTGCAGAAATACGAATTTTATCGAAATTAAGTTATGAAACAGTCAAATAATCCATAGATAACTTTGATAAGATATTCTATCTTTCTATTTTTTCTTTTGGAAAAAACTTTACAATGTTTAAAAACACATGATGACATTTTATGAATTTAAAAGTTCAGTTGATCGGGGCGCCTGAACTGTACGATGCTTCGTATCGCACTGAGCCGGATTTGTAGGTATTCGCTTTTCAATTTGTATTTGCTTTAGTGGCCTCACGCTACTGTTCCGCGCGCTCCATCTGATTCTTGTTCTGTAATCTGAGAACGTTTGTATCGATTCAAACGCGTATTTAAATTTATACAGGTGTGCAAAGGTCTACAGGCTACGTCTGACTTGCGTGCGTATCGCGTCTGTATCACTATGAACGCGCGTCGACGGCGCGTTTAAAAAACGTGGTTTGCACAGGCCCTTAAATAATACATCACATTTTCCTACACTAGATTCTAATAGGTTTTCTGCGACTATAGGTGATGATTTTAATTGTCTAGTAGTAGTAATCGGTATTTCTTTGTCATTATGAATTAATTTGTCACTATCAAATAAACTAAAACTATTACCTCTTAGTGTTGTCTTACCTGTTGCTTCATTAATAGCTCGCCAGGTTGCCTTAATTTTATTCGAGGATTGTTAAATTTTATTCCTAACGAATAATGCCTTAGCTGTATTGCACACTCTTTTAAATATCTTGGAATAATTCCTAACATACTCTGTGAAGTTCGAATCAGAATTGTATCTATTCATACCGTACAACTCGTACATCTTTGCTTTTGTAAATACCTGCAGTAGCCCACTCACTAAAAGCTCGACATTCTTTAACTACTTTCTCTAAAGAGACAACGAATTTCAGAATACTTCTAGGACTAAAGTCCTAAAAGTATTCTGAAATTCGTTGTTAACTACATTAAATAAATTATTGAAATTTTCATTTGGCGAATTCATCTCCATTAAATCAGGATTCATAGCATTCATTCCAATCAAAATTTTATTCCGGAATTCATTAAAGTTATGCCTAGGTAATGGCCTAACTAACACTTTTTGTATAATGCTTTCACTATAATATGGAAACCTTGCTAATTGACCACTGTAATCCGAAGTTAATTCAGAACTAACTAATTTATTCGAAACTGTACAATTACTAAATATATTGTCAAGAAAAAACAAAATTACTCCATGCCGCCTGATCTCTAGCCTACATGGAATCCCATAGCAAAAGTCATCATGCCAATAAAATGTCAATAATAATGGCATGATGGCACCTGCCTAGATGGCCTAGAGAAAAACTTTTTCACGCCCCGCTTAAAGGACCCGGGATCATATGAAGAGGAGAACACGTTTCCAGGTAGTGAGTTCCACATCTTAATGGTTTGGCAAAGATAGGAGGCACCGAATCGCTTAGTGCGAGACGGTATCTGTTCTACCATGTAAGAGTGGCACTATAGCCCGGACCGTGTTGTTCTGGAAAGGTAGGAAGAGGGTGGTATTAATTGAAAGAGTTCTTCGGAGCACTCACCGTGATAAATGCGGTAAAAGACTGCCATTGAGGCAACGTCTATGCGTAATTGCAGGGACTCAAGGGTCCTAGTAACCTCAGGATCCTCAATGACACGGACAGCACGCCGTTGCAACCTGTAGAGGGCATCCAATAGGTATTGAACGGAGCCATTCCAGAGGTGAGAGCAGTATTAAGATCGAACCTGAGTGTTGTATAGCCGACACAACGGCTCCGGCGTGTAAAACCTCCTCACTCTTCCGAGTTTACGAGATGCTGTTTTAATGACACCTTCGATGTGGTTCCTCTGGATTATGGAGTATGTCCATACATGCATACCAAGGATTTCAAGAATGTCTTGTAACGGTAGTGTAATAGGTGGAGTGTTCAGAAGATATGGTTGGGAAAGAAATGGAGACACTTGCAGGGAATGCACACGCCTGTGTTTTCTTGGCGTTAAACTCGACCAGGTTCTCAGCACACCACTGCGAGACTGTTCAAAACTTGGTTTCAAAAGTTCAGCGACAAGTCTTCGTCTATTTGCCTCAATGTCGAATGAACGTAGCGAACAATTTGAGTGATTATTATCTGCTCAAACACCTTGCAGAGGATAGTGGTTCAAGCAATGAGTCCATTTTTGCCTGGATCAGAACGATCCCCTTTTTTAGGAATTGGTTGTACGTTCGCCTCTTTCCAAGACTGCGGCACTACAATAGAGTTATAAGATGGTGGGAAAGGCGTGAAAGCATAGGAGACAACTCGGCAGCGCATTTCTTTAGTACCACCGCTGGGATACCGTCAGGGTCACTGGCTTTACAGGCATCGAGAGACCGCAACGTCGCGCGAACATCGCATTACCTTATACGAAGTTGGAATGGCCACAGTGGGTACTCGAAGCGGCTGTGAACCACGATCGTTGATTCGGGAATTGGCCGCAAAGAGGTTGACGAGCTAGTCAGCTTTTTCTTGCAGTCCATCAGGGCATCGCAACAGCGACAGCGAAGGCCAGCAGAAATTGGATTGCACGGCTTTAGCCAGTCGCCAGTATCTACGACTGGCCGTTAGGTGCGACAACAGCTCTTTCCCGAACCGTGCAATACACTGATCATCCGCTCTGATGTATGCCCTCTCGCAGATCTTAGTGGCTCGGATATGCGGCCTTGATAAGATGGGCATTTGGATCGTGGCGTGATCGAGCCCTAACCCAAGCGCGATACGCTGACTGTTTTTGTTGAACAGCATCAGCGCATTCACGATCAAACTAGGGACGAACCCTGTCGTTGCTGGCGCCTTCAGTAGATGGGATATAATATTCCATACCCAATGAGATTTCGCCAACAACGGTCCCTTCTACCAAAGCAAAGCTGTGACCATGGGATAGACGCGTAATAGTTACGAAGGTCACCCCAATCAGACGACGAGCAGTGCCATAAGCGTCGTTTAACCTCAACGCTCGGTGGAGGCACAACAATTGGGACTGTAGGGCAGACCAGACAGTGGTCGGAGTTGCCCAATAGGGCTTTCACCGACACGCTGTACTGGGTCGGGATATACTCGTCAAAAAAAGTTCCAATAACGAGGTCGCTTGATCCGAGATAGCAGGTATCCTGTAGGGCTGGAGTACTAGTTGATTCAGGTCATGCGTGAAAGCGAATACGTGAGCAGCACGTCCCGCGCAGTCTGTTTTGGAAGAGCCCAGCTAGGTCTCATGGTGACCATTAAAATCACCCAAAACACCAATTGGCGTAAGGGAGTTGCTGCTGCGCGTCATCTGCCGCCTGACTTAGGTAGTCAAATAGCCTGCTTGTCTCAGTATCACCACTATGGGAAAGTAAGGGTAGCGTAGACGTAGACAGTAAATATCCGCTCTAACGATCAAGCATACTCCGGCTTTCGTTTGGAAGTTTTCTTCCATTCCACAGGATTCCACAACCGTATCTCGGTTGTGGAAACCTGTGGAATATGCAGATAAGGTGTGTCGGCAGGGCGGCGTATTTGTGCCTCTGTCAGAAGTAGCATGGCCGGTTGCAACGCTTCACGATGGTGGTCGACGGCGTTGAGGTTTGAACAGTTCGCTGACATCCGCGAACTCCATCGCGGATGTTAGCGAACTGCACCTCAAATGGGGTGTTGGTGGAGATCGACGACGTCGCTGTATAACTGATACCAATGCTAACTGCTGTCATAGGGGATGAGAAAGGAAGTGGGCATGAAAAGAGAAAACGGTTACCGCAGCAGCAAGTGACAAAGCGCAGAGTACGGTGAAGTTATTGAACTGTGAGGTATAGCGATGGCCAACCCGCCGGTTGCAAACTGCCCCCCGTACCCTCCCGGATCCCACCGTCCGGTCACCAACAGGCACGACGAACCACTCCAAGATTATGAGCGGCCTGGTGGAGTAGCCTCCCGAGGTGGTTAGTCTCGGTTGGGCCCCTGTACTGTACCGCGGGCGACCAGCAGCACCACCGTTTCTACGGGTCTCCCTGGCCGGCAGGTCGGCTCAGACTACCCGCACAATGACTACACTAATACACATCTGATCCAGAGCATAGTGCGGTAATAGCCTCCTCACTTTAAACTTCACATCCTCCCTCCCTTCCCAGATGAGAAACGATGAGAGGATGGGAAGGCTATGGTGGGCCTCCAGCACTTTCACTCACCGAGCGAAACGCAGTAATAAAAATACCGCTATTTTACGTTGATTTTCTGTGAAAGGGTGGTACTACCCTGGTCAAGTCGACATTCATGCTGAAACAGCGTGACTTTACCACCTTACCGAAGTTTCAATATATGCTAGTCACAAATTGCTATCTTCACAGGTATACACGTACTGGATCAACACAGGTCAGGAGGAATGTCGCGTGGAGGCGGAACTGACGCCGCCGCGCAAGAAGAAGAAGAAGCACCGCCTGTGGTCCGTGCACTGCCGCAAGATACAGCTGAAGAAGGACTCCGCCTCGCACCATGTGTAAGACAGTCTTATACAGTTTCTCACCATCTTTCCCTGTATATCTATCCCACTTTCGAGCCTTATGGCCTTAGCCTTCTCCCTAGGGCCATAGTCCACCACATTAGCCAACAGCAGCGGTTTTATAGACTTCATTCATATGTCTTTCAAGAACATTATGGAGAACTCTTAAACATGCAGGTTGCAGCACGATGTTTTTCTTCATCGTTTAACAAGTGATAATTCATAATTTCGAGAAGTCACATCACAAGACTAGACTTTCGCTGCTTCTGATCAGAGTTGCCCACCTTTTCCAATAAAGATGATTATTTTTATTATTAAGTGAATAAATTACTTTGAAAGTTTGAATGTATGGCTCACATTATCGTGTTTGTACTTATGCAGGTACAACTACACGCCGTGCGACCACCCGAACCAGCCCTGCGACAACATGTGTCCGTGCCTGCAGTCGCAGAACTTCTGCGAGAAATTCTGTCAGTGCAGCAGCGACTGTGAGTATTGTAATAATATAACTTTCGGATAGAGGGTCTGACTGAGGTATTACTGAAGTACCTAAATGTTTATCTATGCCTGGCGATCATTAATCCCGGCTTAGTTATGTCCTCCAAACGATATCGTCCACGGCGGTGCGTTTTCATATGAGATTAGCCAACTGCGCGTGATATAATTATAGTGAACAAGTAAGTGCGCAAACCCAAATGCACTCTGTATTTCCTCACTCTCATAGTGCAATGGGACGCCACAAGCGACACGACCCGGCGCAGGACCAACGGTGCCACGTGCGCACCGAGGCACGGAGGTGTATCATCGCAAGCTCCTTCGACTTCGACTTTTATTGGCAAATTCTTTAAACAAAAGTCCAATATCACTCTTTTTTGTTCGACCCAGGGATCGAACCTGAGACATCATGGAATCATGATATCACAGGTTCGATCCCCGGGTCGAACAAAAGAGTCGCTGCGCAGTCGCTTACACTACAGCAAGACCCAGGGTCCGCCTTCCGCTTAACTTTCTCTATTTTGCCCAGTCTACTTACTCCAAAGTAAATCGATTGGCACTCATATCGCTTCTTACGATGTCGATCCGGGAAACTCTAGGCATCTTCGACCTGTATAGCCCTCTGATCTGCATATTAGGTGGCCATACCACCTCAGGCGACTCTCCTGGTGCTTATCCGCTACCTCAGGGACACCGAGGATACCACGACAAAAAATATATTTGCAACCTAACTTAAAAAAATGTTTAACAATAGTAGCATTACATCGTTATTGCGACATCTACAAGTTTTTTTTTCACCACAATAGATAACCTATGTCCATCTCCGATGTTATATCTAAAAATCTGTTCGGCACAAAGCGAAAATTATGATTGGATATATGATGGAGGTAAAAAAAGTCATTCTGCGAAAGCGAAAGAGGCTTCTTACGCTTAGGCCCTTATAGCAGCAGCTACGAAGTTGTACTGGTGTGGTGTAAGGCAGCGATCGCACCATGGCTTTTGTGTATAGGTCGTGCAAAAGGAGCCTATATGACTACTTCCCTCTTCATTTTTGTTGAATTACATAAAAAGGTTCTAATATCTTTGCGTAAACAGTTTTCGCCTGTGATATTGGTAACCTAAGCGTCGTCACAATCCCCTTTACAAACACTCCTCTACTTTCACCACAGGTCCAAAATCTCGTGTGAGTATTTGATGCAGTATTGTTTTTTTGAGTACATACTCAGCACTATCATGCAGTAATCTTAGACATGGCAAAACCTCATACAGTAGGTATGTTCAAAATAATTGAAGGAAACTTGAGTTATTTCTGCAATCTGTTTTTCTTCAAACGAGCTTGTTCAAGAACAAGTCTTTAATTTTCCACGATGTCTGATGAGTTTGCCACAATCGGTAGACTAGTCTGATGAGTTTGCCACAATCGGTAGATTATTATCAATCTTTGATACTGTTACGAGCTGGGGTTCGGGGATAAATGTCTGCAGCTAAAAATAACATGCGGATATTTCTATTTAGGTATTTAATAACCGCAGAATGAGTTAGTCCTTATCACTTTTAGGTGGAAGTACGATATTAGGAGTAAAATTTATTCTGTTCTGAGCTATATTTGGCACCGCATAATGGTGCAGCCGCCTACTGTGCCGTGCCATTGGGTCTCGATAGCGATATCATTTCGGCGTCGGGATGTGACGACCCACCGCCCACTGGGATCCACCATTGCAGTCAGTCAACCGGAAGATGGCGGTCAAACCATCCAAAGTAAGGCAGCAGTAAATGGAAAGATACTAGATGAGCAGCAGTGTCTAGTATCAAAGACTTCCGCCACTGCGATCGCCAATCCGTCTGCCCAGCGTAGCGATTACGGCATAATCCCTCCAAAAATGAGCCACACACGTAAAAGCGGCCACTAGTCCCCGGCGGCCCCGCTAATCCTGGCTCGGATAGCCGCCGTGGTAACCGCGTAAGACATCCGACTACCATCACCGATGACAACTGGCCCTGACAACATTCAACACGCACACACTGCGGACCGACGAGAAGATTGCCGAGCTGGAAGCAGAACTGAGCAAGTTACGATGGGATATTATACACCTATCTGAGGTCCGAAGACAGAGTGAGGACTCGATAGTGCTCAATTCCAGTAACTTGCTCTTCTACCGGGACCAGGACCAACAGTCCCAAGGTGGTATCGGGCTCATCGCGCACAAATCTCTCGTGAACAGCGTGGTAAATATATTGAGTGTATCGAGCAGGGTAGCGTACCCGATACTCTGAGTATCTAAACGATATTCGTTGAAGGTCATACAGGTCTACGCTCGATGCACCCTGATGAGGAGGAAGAAGCTATATATGAGGACATATCTCGGGCTATACATGGCTTCAAAACCCATTACACATTTGTCATGGGAGATTTCAACGCGAAACTGGGCAAACGAAGCTGTGATGAGCTGAGAGTGGGGCAATTTGGATATGGACACCGGAACTCGCGGGGTCACTTGCTGGCTAGCTTTATGGAGAAGGAAGGACTCTTCATGATGAATTCCTTCTTTAAAAAGCGCGAATGCCGCAAGTGGACCTGGATAAGTCCAAACGGTGCCACCAAAAACGAGATCGACTTCATCATGTCGACGAAGAGGCAATTTTTTTTTTTTTATTTAAATGCACAAAACACATTACAATCATTTTACAAAAATTTAAACTATTAAACTAGATTTTTCTGTTCTGTAACAACAGTGCATACATCAAAAACAAAGTTACAAATAATACAGGGGCTCAATTATATAAAATGGGACAAAGAATCTAACCTTATTTGGACGCTACATCCATTTTTAATATTATGCATACAGATATCAGACTAGCATTAGATGCCTCTGACATCTCCGATGTCTGAAGCATCCAAGCTCAATCTACCTACTTACTATGGAGGATGTCTTTAATGTTATTAATAAATATGTTGAAATTGGGATTAAAAATGTCTAACTCTTTCATCTAATTTTTTTATCATATCTTTATACTGCCGGACCATCCCTGTTAATGAGTTGTAATACGATATATTATTTTTATAAATTTGAAGGGCAAATAGATTAGTCTCGTTAGACCTACGAGCACTAAATTTAATATTGAAGTTGATTTGAGAGATTAATTGTGGTGAGTCTATAATAGCATGTATGATTTTATAGAGATAAACTAAATCGAAGTATACGCGTCGAGTTTCTAATGACTGAATTTTAAATTTGGAAAGTCTACCTTGATAATTTAAGCTAGAACGACCAGGGTTTTGGCGATAATTAAGTATTCTGAGAAATTTCTTTTGAATTATTTAAATTTCGTTGATATGAATCTTGTAATTTGGCGACCATATGGGACTACCGTACTCTAGTATGCTCCTCACAAGGGCAAGATAAAGATACAAGGTACTTCGCGACGTTATAAAGTCTTTCGTTGACCTTAAAACAAAACCAAGGATTTGGTTGGCTTTGGATATGATGTATGTGAAATGAGATCAAAACGAAAGGCTTTCATCAAATATAATGCCTAGGTCTTTTGCGATCTGTTAACGATTAATTACTTGGCCATCAATATCATAGTCGCATGTGATTTTTTTACGCTTATTAGTAAATGAAATAACAAAGCATTTATTAATATTCAGATATATGTAATTATTTATACACCACTTAGATAGGTGTGGTTGACGGCATAGAATACAAGTGTCACCACCCCCTATCTTCCCGTGGGTGTCGTAAGAGGCGACTAAGGGATAACACGATGCAAATACCATCTTTGCGTAGAGACGGAAAACTCGACATCAAACCCTATACGACTGCCTCGTTGTTATCGCGGCATAAATGTGCACGTGGGATCGGGAGGTCCCGGGTTCGATTCCTGGGTCGGGCAGTGTTATTGGGTTTTTCTCTCATGAAACTCTCAGTAGCAGCACGGAGTCTGGAAATGTGCCCGGTACGGCAATAGGCTCGCCCCTTATTACGTGGGACTAAAGTATATCTGGCGAGAAGTGGGTGTAGAAATACACCTCTGCCTACCCCTTCGGGGATAAAAGGCGTGACGTTATGTATGTATGTACTTAGATAGGGTTATTCAAATCTTTTTGAAGATCCAGGCAATCATTTGGCTCAGAAATAACTTTAAATATCTTTAAGTGGTCTGCATATAAAAGACAAGATAGGTGCTGAAGCAAATCGTTAACGATGACGACGAAAAATAAGGGACCTAAATGGGAGCCTTGGGGCACCCCCGATGTTACGGTTGTAGGTGAGGAAACAGCCTTTTAGTGCTACTAATTGCGTTCAGCTTTCGAGATAAGAACATATCCATCGGTATATGTAGGTTCCCATGGATACCATATGACTCAAGTTTGCGACAAAGCAAGTTATGATTGACCTTATCAAAGGCTTTAGAAAAGTCTGTATAAACAGAGTCAACTTGGCCACCAATCGCAAACGCCTGACAAAGGTAGTTTTTGTAAGGCAGCAGATTAGTAACTGTCGATCTACCTTTTACAAAACTATGTTGGTTATCAGAGAGAAGTGGTTTAAAATGGTTGTAGAAGTGATCATACACCAAAGATTCCAATATTTTAGCAAAACAGGATAAAATGCTAATCGGTCGATAATTAGCACAATTTGATCTATCGCCACTTTTATATATTATAGGGATGATGTGTGCGGTCTTTCAGCGATTGGGGAAGATGCCACTACGCAACGATTTATTATAAATAATACATAAGGGAAAAGATAATTCTTTGCTTCAACGTTTAACAAAATAGGGTGGCAGAAGATCAGGGCCAGGTCCTTTATTGATATGTAATTCTTTTAATTTAGTTAATAGCTTTTTCATCAAATAATATATGTGACAGTCAATTAATAAGATATCCGCTTAAATAATCTGAGTTGGTTTTATCACCCGTGCAGTCATTATTTCCCTCGAAAACTGATCCAAAATAACGTGGAAAAAGGTCACAGATACCCTGGCCAGTAGATGATGAAGTATTTTCATATGTCATAGTGCTCGGTACTGAAGTTTGACTTTTTCTATTATTAACAAATCTCCAAAAGGATTTTATGTTGTTCTTTAAAGAATCTTCAGTAGCCGCGACATATTTATCAATCGCTATAATCAATTTGCTTAAAGTAGGCAGCGATCACCGAATGGTAAGAGCCACATTGAGTGTTAGTCCCAGCCTTGAACGGTCGAGATTGATGAAGTCCACGCTCCGACCAGCACCAGTCCAAATCCAAAACTCCGAGAGCTTTCAGCTAGAACTGCGAAAGCGCTTCGAATGCCTGGGAGAGTGCGTAGATGTGTACGATTTCAGAGATAGGTTCGTGGATGCTGTCCATACAACGGGCTTAAAGTTCTTTAAGCCCGAAACGATTCAAAGAGCCCATAAAATCTCTGGTCCGACCCTCGAGCTCATAGAGGAAAGGCGTAGGATGCTTTTGCTATCCTCCGATGACATGCCAAAATATCGGCGTCTCAATAGGCAGATCTCTAAGATAACTCCCGAAAAGTCATTGGTGCGCGCCTTGGATTCGAACCCGATACCCTCTACATGGCAGTCTGTTGGTATCTCCACTAGGCTATCGCTGCTCCATGCACGAGTTTAATGTAATCCTAAACAACTAAAACAACAACAAGGCACTGGGTGATGACGGAATAACGACAGAGCTTCTGAAAGCTGGCGGCGCAACTGTCGTGGAAATGCTTCGGAAGCTATTCAATTCCGTCATACTCGAGGGCAAAACGCCACAGAAGCACAGAAGTGTAGTGCAGGCGCGGTCCGAAGGGGGGGGGGGTCACAGGGGACATGACCCCCCCCCCAAATCTAAGGTCAAATTGAAAAATCTCAAAAATTTGCTTATTTCATAAAAACACCACTTAATTGGAAATTACATCTAGCTTAGAAACAAGGAACCGAACTACCTACGTAGTTTTGGTCATCCTAGCAAAATCGATATGCGTCGTTATGATAAAGATTGTTTAACAATATTCTAATAAAGTAATTTGTCGGTTTATTGTAAAGATTCAAGATAAAGTCTGTCTACTTAGTTGTGAATTGTGATTCTTGTTGTTAAGTTTTGTGATTGAGGAAAAATTAAAATATAACTTAACTGTCGAACACTTACTACATATAATTCAATTTGAAGAACAGTGCTTCATTTAATGATAATTTTATAATAATGGTAAGTCATAGTAAGTAATATCGAGCCTTTCCCGCCATTTTAGCGCAACCGTCAAAAACTAAATTTTACAGGAGAAGGTGTTTTTTAATATTTTAATAGGTATGTGCTAATAAAGTAAAATTTGATGTACATTAATGGTTTTTAGACATTTACATGTATAAATAAAAAAACGACAAATATAATATAAGTATTTTGGGTAGGATTTTAAAACA
Organism: Euclidia mi; assembly: GCA_944739405.2. Classification (NCBI taxonomy): domain Eukaryota; kingdom Metazoa; phylum Arthropoda; class Insecta; order Lepidoptera; family Erebidae; genus Euclidia; species Euclidia mi. Next base: position 52,857,424 of record OX123200.2, on the reverse strand, counting down.
AGTCGCCTGAATTTGAGGGTATTGGTGGTGTAGGGGGCTTAAGGGAGTTAGTCTTAATCCCCTCAAAGTAATTATGGCTGCCGGAGTTGCGTCTAAATATTTATAATTTCCAAAAATTAAGAATTTTTGGAAATTATAAATATTTAGACGCTATAAATATTAAAATACTTTGGCAATTAGGCAAAACGGCACGTAATTTTTATGCTTTAGTACCTACAGTTTTTCATATGTAATTTTTAGGTTTTATGACAAAAACGTAAAACGAAACGCAACCCGCCCTCTTGGATAGATGATATTGACAGCTAATGTCAAATTTGTGCATCATTCCTTTGCTTTCGAGTGCCTAGGGTTAGGTCAGGTGCGACTGTAATTGCGCGCGCGGTTGTCGGCGCGCGCCTCTGAGGCGATGCACGGGGTAGTTCAACACCTCACTACCCCGTGCAGGAGACGAGGCCGCAGGCACGTGCGAGGAGACACCGGGGTGGTTTTAGCCGGTAAGAGTCCGGCACGCCCTTCCGCCTTTCCTCAGGCGGAGGTAGTCCATGAGGATTTCCCCCCGCAAAAAAAAAAAAAAAAAGATGCGACTGTAATTGAAGTAACTAAATAGGTTATGTTAGGTTCTCTTTTGACCCTTAATCCGAAATTAGGAGCCCTGCGAAGCGGGGCTCCGTCAACCTCAGTTTATTAAACTAGTGTGAACAATGTGGAAGTTGGCACCACCATACACACTGATGTTTGGAGAGCATATATTTTTTTTTTTCTAAAGGAACCAAGTATTTCCGGCGGGTGAAAATGGTGAGGGGGGACCCGAACCCTCCCCTCTACTCCCCCCAACCACTCACAATCCCTTAAAATGGCGACGTATTTCGAAATTTTTACCAGTATTTACGCTATAAATGGCGATCCAGATACATATTTTTTATTAGTGTAGTGAGTGACCCCCTCCAAAATTTCAGGCTGCGACCGCGCCTGGTGTAGTGGTGCTTTTCTTCAAAAAGGGCGACAAAACCGTTTTTAGAAACTACAGACCCATCTCACTTGTGACGTTAGGTGTGGTTAAATGAAAATCGTGGTTAAATGTTACAATTAAAAATCAGTTTAATTCGTCAAGGAAATCTAAACATCATTTAGCAACGCATTAAATTGAAAATGAATATATTTATGCTAGTTAAAGAGGTAGAACCAGGGTCGCGTGATTCGGCGAAAGTAAGGGGTCTTGTTGAGGGTCCGGTTCCGGTGGTCGTTCAGAGTAGCTGGTGCACTTAGCTTTTCTTGCCGCTGTCCATCCGAATGCAGAAAGAGGGGCCCGCGCTCCCAGCGCTTCCGTATTTATATGCAGCCGAAGCCCGGTGTGGCATCTGAGGTGAGTGGGAGGTGTGATCGCGACGTCACACACTTCTGAGTCACGTCTATAAGTTGTTTTCTAGGGTCATCACGAATCGTTTCGAGAGCAAGCTAGACGACGTCCAGCCTCCCGAACAAGTTCCGGTTTCCGTAAAGGCTATAGTACCATAGACCACATACATACGCTGCGGCAGGTTATACAGAAGGCCGAGGAGCATAACCAGCCTGCTTGGCGTTTGTGGACTATGAGAAAGCCTTTGATTCGATCGAATCCTGGGCAGTGCTGCAGTCTCTTCAACGGTGCCAAATTGACTATCGATATGTCGAAGTGCTGAAGTGTTTGTACGAAAACGTCACCATGTCAGTCCGCCTCCAGGACCAAAGCTCAAAACCTATTCGGCTTCAGAGATGGTGAGGCAAGGAGATGTTATAAATTCGAAACTCTTCACCGCTGCGCTGGAAGACATTTTCAAGCTTCTGGACTGGGAAGGACTCGGCATATACATCAACGGCGAGTATATCACTCACCTTCGATTTGCTGATGATATCGTAGTCATGGCTGAGACCATGGAAGACCTCAGCACAATGCTCGATGGCCTCTGTAGAGTCTCCCAACAAAAAGGTCTAAAGATGAACATGGACAAGACAAAAACATGTCTAACGTCCATGTCGTCCTGCTCCTATTCAGGTTGGGATTCTCGAAGTTGTCGACAAGTACGTTTACCTGAGACAAATGATCCAATTGGGTAGGTCCAACTTCAAAAAGAGGTAATTTCTCAAATCCAACTCGGTTAGGCGGCGTTCGGAAAGTTACGGCATATCTTCACGTCCGATATCCCGCAGTGTCTCAAGACGAAAGTCTTTGACCAGTGTATGTTGCCAGTTATGACCTACGGCGTTGAGACGAGGTCGCTAACTATGGGCCTTATCCGGAAGCTCGGGGTTACTCAAAGGACGATGAAGAGAGCTATGCTGTGCGAGCGTTTGAATCAGAAATGAGAAGATCCGCAGGAGAACCAAAGTCACCGATGTAGCTCTCCGAATAGCCAGGCTGAAGTGGCAATGGGCAGAGCACATAGCTCGAAGAACCGATGGCGGTTGCGGCATGCGGGTTCTAGAGTGGCGACCACGTACCGGACGACGCAGCAGGGGTAGGCCAGGCCTCCCGCAAGGTGGACCGACGATCTAGTTTAGATCGCGGGAAATGGTTGGATGCGGGCGGCTCAAAATTGGTCTATGTGGAGAACCTTGAGGGAGGCCTATGTCCAGCAATGGAAGTCTCTAGGCTGACATGATGATAGCGATATCATGCCATTTGGCGGTCTCGATAAGGTTCAAAATTGTTGGTCGCAAAACTGCTCGGTGATCAGTGATATTTTATGTGAATTGAGCATTACGAATCTTGAGCGTGACATATTGCTTATTAGGAGCCTTGCGCGGCGTCCGCACGTCACGTGTGTTTGGTCACGTAGCCCACTTCAATAGGTCGAATCGACTGTTTGTTGTTTCCACGCCGGACCGCTTTTCGTTCGCGTCCAGACTGCTCACGTAGGACGCCGCCTCAGGCCCTCTTGTAATACATGTATCCGTGCGCAGGCCAGAACCGTTTCCCGGGGTGCCGCTGCAAGGCGACGTGCAACACAAAGCAGTGCCCGTGCTACCTCGGCGTGCGCGAGTGCGACCCCGACCTGTGCAGCGCGTGCGGCGCCGACGCGCCCGCGCCCGCCGCGCGCGCCGCCACCAGGCACCACGCGCCGCAACAGTTCTGCAAGAACGTCTCCGTGCAGAGGTACACACTACACGTCACTCTACGTCAGCACTTGCCCGCCGCGCGCGCCGCCACCAGGCACCACGCGCCGCAACAGTTCTGCAAGAACGTCTCCGTGCAGAGGTACACACTACACGTCACTCTACGTCAGCACTTGCCCGCCGCGCGCGCCGCCACCAGGCACCACGCGCCGCAACAGTTCTGCAAGAACGTCTCCGTGCAGAGGTACACACTACACGTCACTCTACGTCAGCACTTGCCCGCCGCGCGCGCCGCCACCAGGCACCACGCGCCGCAACAGTTCTGCAAGAACGTCTCCGTGCAGAGGTACACACTACACGTCACTCTACGTCAGCACTTGCCCGCCGCGCGCGCCGCCACCAGGCACCACGCGCCGCAACAGTTCTGCAAGAACGTCTCCGTGCAGAGGTACACACTACACGTCACTCTACGTCAGCACTTGCCCGCCGCGCGCGCCGCCACCAGGCACCACGCGCCGCAACAGTTCTGCAAGAACGTCTCCGTGCAGAGGTACACACTACACGTCACTCTACGTCAGCACTTGCCCGCCGCGCGCGCCGCCACCAGGCACCACGCGCCGCAACAGTTCTGCAAGAACGTCTCCGTGCAGAGGTACACACTACACGTCACTCTACGTCAGCACTTGCCCGCCGCGCGCGCCGCCACCAGGCACCACGCGCCGCAACAGTTCTGCAAGAACGTCTCCGTGCAGAGGTACACACTACACGTCACTCTACGTCAGCACTTGCCCGCCGCGCGCGCCGCCACCAGGCACCACGCGCCGCAACAGTTCTGCAAGAACGTCTCCGTGCAGAGGTACACACTACACGTCACTCTACGTCAGCACTTGCACGCCGCGCGCGCCGCCACCAGGCACCACGCGCCGCAACAGTTCTGCAAGAACGTCTCCGTGCAGAGGTACACACTACACGTCACTCTACGTCAGCACTTGCCCGCCGCGCGCGCCGCCACCAGGCACCACGCGCCGCAACAGTTCTGCAAGAACGTCTCCGTGCAGAGGTACACACTACACGTCACTCTACGTCAGCACTTGCCCGCCGCGCGCGCCGCCACCAGGCACCACGCGCCGCAACAGTTCTGCAAGAACGTCTCCGTGCAGAGGTACACACTACACGTCACTCTACGTCAGCACTTGCCCGCCGCGCGCGCCGCCACCAGGCACCACGCGCCGCAACAGTTCTGCAAGAACGTCTCCGTGCAGAGGTACACACTACACGTCACTCTACGTCAGCACTTGCCCGCCGCGCGCGCCGCCACCAGGCACCACGCGCCGCAACAGTTCTGCAAGAACGTCTCCGTGCAGAGGTACACACTACACGTCACTCTACGTCAGCACTTGCCCGCCGCGCGCGCCGCCACCAGGCACCACGCGCCGCAACAGTTCTGCAAGAACGTCTCCGTGCAGAGGTACACACTACACGTCACTCTACGTCAGCACTTGCCCGCCGCGCGCGCCGCCACCAGGCACCACGCGCCGCAACAGTTCTGCAAGAACGTCTCCGTGCAGAGGTACACACTACACGTTACTCTACGTCAGCACTTGCCCGCCGCGCGCGCCGCCACCAGGCACCACGCGCCGCAACAGTTCTGCAAGAACGTCTCCGTGCAGAGGTACACACTACACGTCACTCTACGTCAGCACTTGCACGCCGCGCGCGCCGCCACCAGGCACCACGCGCCGCAACAGTTCTGCAAGAACGTCTCCGTGCAGAGGTACACACTACACGTCACTCTACGTCAGCACTTGCCAGCCGCGCGCGCCGCCACCAGGCACCACGCGCCGCAACAGTTCTGCAAGAACGTCTCCGTGCAGAGGTACACACTACACGTCACTCTACGTCAGCACTTGCCCGCCGCGCGCGCCGCCACCAGGCACCACGCGCCGCAACAGTTCTGCAAGAACGTCTCCGTGCAGAGGTACACACTACACGTCACTCTACGTCAGCACTTGCACGCCGCGCGCGCCGCCACCAGGCACCACGCGCCGCAACAGTTCTGCAAGAACGTCTCCGTGCAGAGGTACACACTACACGTCACTCTACGTCAGCACTTGCCCGCCGCGCGCGCCGCCACCAGGCACCACGCGCCGCAACAGTTCTGCAAGAACGTCTCCGTGCAGAGGTACACACTACACGTCACTCTACGTCAGCACTTGCCCGCCGCGCGCGCCGCCACCAGGCACCACGCGCCGCAACAGTTCTGCAAGAACGTCTCCGTGCAGAGGTACACACTACACGTCACTCTACGTCAGCACTTGCCCGCCGCGCGCGCCGCCACCAGGCACCACGCGCCGCAACAGTTCTGCAAGAACGTCTCCGTGCAGAGGTACACACTACACGTCACTCTACGTCAGCACTTGCCCGCCGCGCGCGCCGCCACCAGGCACCACGCGCCGCAACAGTTCTGCAAGAACGTCTCCGTGCAGAGGTACACACTACACGTCACTCTACGTCAGCACTTGCCCGCCGCGCGCGCCGCCACCAGGCACCACGCGCCGCAACAGTTCTGCAAGAACGTCTCCGTGCAGAGGTACACACTACACGTCACTCTACGTCAGCACTTGCCCGCCGCGCGCGCCGCCACCAGGCACCACGCGCCGCAACAGTTCTGCAAGAACGTCTCCGTGCAGAGGTACACACTACACGTCACTCTACGTCAGCACTTGCCCGCCGCGCGCGCCGCCACCAGGCACCACGCGCCGCAACAGTTCTGCAAGAACGTCTCCGTGCAGAGGTACACACTACACGTCACTCTACGTCAGCACTTGCACGCCGCGCGCGCCGCCACCAGGCACCACGCGCCGCAACAGTTCTGCAAGAACGTCTCCGTGCAGAGGTACACACTACACGTCACTCTACGTCAGCACTTGCACGCCGCGCGCGCCGCCACCAGGCACCACGCGCCGCAACAGTTCTGCAAGAACGTCTCCGTGCAGAGGTACACACTACACGTCACTCTACGTCAGCACTTGCCCGCCGCGCGCGCCGCCACCAGGCACCACGCGCCGCAACAGTTCTGCAAGAACGTCTCCGTGCAGAGGTACACACTACACGTCACTCTACGTCAGCACTTGCACGCCGCGCGCGCCGCCACCAGGCACCACGCGCCGCAACAGTTCTGCAAGAACGTCTCCGTGCAGAGGTACACACTACACGTCACTCTACGTCAGCACTTGCACGCCGCGCGCGCCGCCACCAGGCACCACGCGCCGCAACAGTTCTGCAAGAACGTCTCCGTGCAGAGGTACACACTACACGTCACTCTACGTCAGCACTTGCACGCCGCGCGCGCCGCCACCAGGCACCACGCGCCGCAACAGTTCTGCAAGAACGTCTCCGTGCAGAGGTACACACTACACGTCACTCTACGTCAGCACTTGCACGCCGCGCGCGCCGCCACCAGGCACCACGCGCCGCTACAGTTCTGCAAGAACGTCTCCGTGCAGAGGTACACACTACACGTCACTCTATGTCAGCACTTGCCCGCCGCCATGAGGCCTCCGGCACTCTCACTCACCGAACAAAACGCAACAGTTTAGGTACTGTTACTTTACGTCGATTTTCTTTGAGAGGATAGTACTTTCCCGGTCGAGCCGGCCCATTCATGCTGAAATCAGCCAGGCTCTACTACCGTGAATTTTAATTACATATTGTACTAATCATTACGAACATTTTTATCTCTACACCATACCTGGGCAATTACTGCCGCAGGAGATATTGAGGCTCAAAGCCATCATCATTTATTTCTAATTATTTTTTTTCGTTTGCCAACACTAAGCCAATTTCTTGGGAATGGCCGCACTTCTTTGTATCATTCTGACCACCTTGTGGATTTCTATTCTAGGGGTTTACATAAGCATCTGCTCTTAGCTCCAAGCGACGTGGCCGGTTGGGGCATATTCCTAAAGGACGCCGCGCACAAGAATGAATTCATTTCCGAGTACTGCGGCGAGATAATTTCACAGGCGAGTAATTAATATAATTATGTTCATACGTATTTTTATCCATTGTCTAGTACCCATAGTGCAAGCTCTGCTTAGTTTAGGAGAAGATGGTGATGAAATATGCATTCTAATTAGCCGGTTCAAATTTGCGGTACGTCATACATAACTCATTACTACTAGTGTTGGGAACAATAATGAGCCACGTTGATAAGCTAAGTAACTGCTTTTCGGGACTAATCAATAAAGTATATTTTAAAGTAGGGACAAAATAAAACACTATATATTTTTACTATGCTTACTTACTCCAATGGCTCATTGACCCAAAATGTGCCTTAGCCTCCAATGCGATAGAACGCCACTTCACCCGATCTTTGGCCACTTCTCGCCAATCACCAGCGTGAAGCTCCCTCAGATCTTGCTCTACTACGTCTTTCCAGCGGTATCTGGGGCGACCGACAGGACGATGCCCTGTTGGTTGACCCACATACGCTCTCTTGACACCACGTTCCTCTCCCATTCTCGACGTGACCGAGCCATCGGAGTCTGTGAGCCTTTATTTCCCCACTGACGTTAGGGATGGCTACGAGTTCCGCGATTTCGGCATTTTTGCGAATCCGCCAGCTCCCGTCAGCTCGCTGCACAGGGCCCAAGATCTTTCGGAGGACCTTTCTTTCCGCGACCAAGAGCTTGTTCTCCTCCTTTTGTGCCAGTGTCCAGGTTTCACAGCCATACGTTAGTATAGGTCTTATTACAGTTTTGAAAATTCGTATTTTAGTGTTTCGGCTAAGAAGCCTGGACACTAACACTTTGTGCAGAGCCGCGCAACATCTAAGTGAGTTTTGGATGCGGATATCGATCTCCTCCTCTCGAGTGTTCGAGTCCGTTATTGTGCAGTCTAGATATTTATATTTCGGCACGCCTTTGTAAGTGTTATCATCAACATGTAGGTTATTTCTTGCTACTCGAGTATTTTTGTAGCGCCTCATGTGGAGATATTCTGCTTTTTCGTGGTTTATTCTTAGGCCCACCTTCAGAGCTTCAGATTCTAGTACTTTTGCGGAGACTTGCACCTCATCACTGCTCTCTCCGAGCAGGGCCAGATCGTCGGCATACCCTATTACCATATGCTTTTCATTCGGTTTTGCCCCTGCATCTAGTGCTAGTACTTTTCTAAGGACATGTACTAAAACTAAGTTAAAAAGGATAGGCGATAGCGCGTCTCTTTGTTTCAGTCCTGTCTCACCGGTGAACTCATCCGTTAGCTCGTTCTGGACTCGAACTCTCATCTTACTTTCCTTCGTGGCCACTTCAACCATGTCGACTCACTTTTTTGGGATATTAAAATTCCTTAATATGGTGTAAAGGGCTTGTCGGTCTATGCAGTCGTGGGCTTTGGTGAAATCCACGAAAAGGGAGTGAAGACTTTGTGCAAATTCCCTTTTTTTTCTCCATGATCTGCCGATCAACGGACGAGGCTCTGGCAAACAAAATATCCCGATAAGCGGCAATAGGCTCGCCACCTATTACGTGGGATCAAAACACTGGCGAAAAGTAGGCGTTTAATATGCCTCTGCCTACCCTTTCGGGGAAACAGGCGTGAGTCTATGTATGTATGTATGTATGATCTGCGTCACAAGAAATATTTGGTCAATTGTACTACGGTTTGGCCGAAAGCCACCAGATAATCACTAAGGATTTTTTCCGCGTTCGGTTCCAGCCTTTTAAGTAGTACATAATGATGTATTATGACAAAACCTTATAAGCTGTTGGTAACAATGCTATCCCACGGTAGTTATTGCATGTCCTCTTGTAACCCTTTTTGTGGATTGGGCAGATTACTCCGACGTTCCATTGGCCAGACTGTTGTTCCACCTCCCAAATCCTGAGCAAAAGTTCGTAGATCTTGATTGAATGGCTCCCGCACCATACTTCCAAACTGCCACGGGTATGCTATCAATTCCTGGAGCTTTATTGTTCTTTAGCCTCATTATAGCTTTACTGACCTCGATTAAGGTCAAGGGCTCCACTTCCTCAGAGTTATCATCCGTGGTGCGAGACAGAGAGCTTTCCAGAGGTGGACAGTTGAGTAATTTCTGGAAATAATTGCGCCACAAGGTCTATATCTCTTCGCAAGATGTTATGAAATTGCCATTATTGTCTTCCATGACATGTGTTCTAGGCTGATTACCCTTCTTGAGACCAGACCTCTTGGTAAAATTTTCTTGATGCATTAGCTCTTACGAGAGTTTCCATGTTCTGTACCATTTTATTGAGGTGGTCTCGCTTTGCTCCTGTAATAACTCTTCTTGTTCTTATTTTGCTTTCTCTGTACTTCTCATCCCATCCATATTTTACTATGGTTTTTATTTAATTACTTTTAAAATGAATTAATTTTGTGTAAAGTCTTCGTACTGAAGGTTTTTGATGTGAAGATTTTGTTAGAAATGCTAACCTTGTAGATATGTACTTATGCATCACACTATTTGCTAAATCTACTACATGGTTGATTTCTTCACAATAAAATTGGTGATAACTTATTTCGGGAAACAGTTGTTCGCCAATAAAACTGCTTAAGGTTTTATTGACTAAAATATCTATTTTTTCGCTCGACTTTTATTTATGTTCCCAAGATAAGCTTTTGATTAATTCACAAAGCCGACATATTTTAGTCACGGTTTTTGATGGATAAATTAAACCACCCATGTCCAATCGTCAGCTGTTTTTCATGCTAATGAAGCCGTCCTCCGTAAAAAGTCGTGAGCATATCACGCTGTACGGCGACGGAAACTAATTATTGTCGCGTCTCGTAGCAGCTATCTAACTTTCTTTTAAAATAGGATCATTTGGATATCATAGTAAAATAAATATTGTATTCAACAGCACGTGTTCCTACTGCGTGTTTATAGTGCATTTGGATCAAACATTGAGTTCTTGATTAATACAATAATTGGCCTTTTAAAAACCATTTCAATTGCATCGTATTTGTTGATTTGCTGTCGTTTATTGAGAAGTTTCCAATTTTTTATCTCGTACTCCATCATCAGATCCTCACCAAATTATACACGCTGATTTTTTATTGGTTTAGGAAAAAGAAACCTCATGTCCGAAATAAAATCCTCTATTCATATTCAAAATCAAAATTCATCTAGCACCTAAAACAAAAAAGTTATAAAAGTCAGTAACTGCTGGAAATACGTAGGAACGCGTCGATTCTCTCGCGTTAGGTATGTTCGAGCGCCGCGCGGTCGTGACCTCGCCGCGCGCGCCGGCCGCACCGTCAGCTGTTACCTACAGCGGTTGTAGGTAGTTAGTGCGGACCGAGTGATACGTAATTTACTAAGAAAACACGATTTAGGTAATTACGATGCCAACAATTTTAAACACATGTTTTTTCTTCTTTTGGTCTCTTTTTAAGAACCACTCCCGCACCCTAGTGCTAAATCCTGTGTTACGAGGGACATTACAAACCTACCACTAACGGACGCAGGAGTCGAAACAAGAATTTATGAATCACAAAAAGTTTTGTGTCAAACATCGCTTAAAGCACTACGCCAACCAAGAAGTGCAGTAATAAATAATTACAACAGTAAACGTATGTAACTAAATAGTTATACCTATTCAATAATTCCTTCGTACATTACTCGGACTTAAGAATCAAGAATCGTTTAAATAAGCTGTGGGTTCACGAACTCATAAATTAATGAACTTTTAGAAGAAAGACGATAAAGTAAGAATTTTTAGTTACGTTACGTTGTTTGTCATATGTACCTACATTATCTTTTGAATAACTAGACAAAGATTTTAACAATGGAAAAGTTTAGTACTTGCGTATTTCTAACGTATTTAAAAGAATGTAACCCCAGTAGGTATTCAAAAATCATTTACCTTTGCTGTCTGCTGCCTGCATCACAATCAATTGACACTTTTCACACATTGTCTTTTAGTTTCACTTGTGTTCACCTTATCACCTATGTATTTTAACTACACTTCGAATACGTCGCTTCTTCCGTGTTCTCTCCAAACACGTAATAATTAGGTACATAGGAACCATAATACTCGATTTATTACGTAACACGGACACAAAGTGATGGGATAAAACGTGACATACAACTATCTCGCTGACCTAATTTCTTAAGACTGAAGTTCAAGGCTACGGACTGCCGGCCCATGCCAAATGAACCCGAACACAGTCGAACGTGATTGGACACGAGTGACGCATTCCGCCCGCGTCAAGCCACCGCTATTGGCTGGCCCCGTCTTGAAATGCAGACGGGGCCTCTCATGCAAGCGAGGCGCGCGCGCAGTTTTGGGGGGGGAGGGGGATCGCAGACGCCGCAGTTGAATGACCAATGCATAGTACACTATGTGTGTATATGACACGATCGAACGGATTTCGTTAGCGCGCGGCAATGGTGATACTTCGTGCTCTCGAACTATAAAATTATTTATTTTCTCAATATTTTTTTAGCTTATATTTCAAATATTATTAGCTGGTTAGGTTCTGTTAACGATAAGTAATAAGATGGCTTTCGCTCCAAAACCAATTAAAAATCAGCGTGTATGAAAGCCACTAGGATGTTCATACACTATCGACAATAAAAAAATGTTTATATATAACCGATTCTAAGGTAATAAACATTTTAAAAAGCCAACCAAATTCGAGAATCTTCTTTTTTGAAGTCGTTTAAAAAAGTAAGACCTCAAAATTTAATACAAGTGCAATAAAACACACGTATCAGTTATATTAACGTTATTAACAAGTATTTGTTTTATCGTGCATCAGTTTTGAGTATTGGTACAGCCCTAATAACAAAAGAAAGAAAGGAATTGCGGTAATTATTCGCATTTGAAAGAACGGGATGCACTGGTAAAAGACATCAACGCGAGCTTTTTTCGGTACGAAAGCAATCCAGTGAAGCTTGAGCTCTAAATATACCTAATTGATTCCTGAAATCTGTAATCAAGACATTTGTTTATCTAAGAAAAGTAATGCCATATTTTTTGTAATAAGATGTTTGGCTACATTTTCCACACCATCTTATACTACAAGGAGCCATTTTCTTCTCTAAAGTGATGTATTTATTTATTTATTTACACAAAAACACTGGAGACGTTCACGGGTCACGAAAGTGGCCGGAACTAGGTTTGATTTTTCGAGCGATGTCTTATGTAAGACGTATAAGTCTAACGTGTTGTCACAAAGTGTTCGCCTTACGTCTGCCGTCTAGTAGGCTGGTTTGTCGTTGTTTCGTCCATACTAATGAGAGCTGTAATCTAACATATCTTGTTTAATATGAAACAAATTATGTCGTTGCCGTACATAGTGGCTGCATGTAATGGTTGCAGCTGACTACACACGTGCGCTCAATAACGCTTGTATATTCATACTAATATATATGTATTTATTTGTTGGCAGGATGAAGCAGATCGCCGCGGCAAGGTGTACGACAAGTATATGTGCTCCTTCCTCTTCAATCTCAACAATGGTGCGTACCATTTGTTTATAATTTGTCCTTACCTACTAACGCATCGGACCAATAAGTTATTTACCAATCTATAGTCCACAGTGGAAATGAATAGACACGTTCCTAAGATATTTACATATAATTAAATTATTTTCTGTTAATATTTTTCTTATAAAATAAGAAGTCCACTTAAGGTCTTGCTTTTCCTTCTACTTCTCGTGGTCCTACCAACCTTCCGGTTATAAAGAACCGAATCTCTCGGGAGATGCGCATCCTACTTGCGTAAACTATATCATGTACGCACTTTCTCGACTCCCACTTTTCCACTTTATGGTCCGCGTAATGCTATGTTGTAATCTACTTTGTATTTAACAGATTTCGTAGTGGACGCGACCCGCAAAGGCAACAAGATTCGCTTCGCCAACCACTCGATCAACCCGAACTGCTACGCTAAAGTGATGATGGTCAACGGTGATCACCGTATTGGCATCTTCGCCAAGAGAGCCATACAGCCCGGGGAAGAGCTCTTCTTTGATTACAGGTTAGGAGACATGACTATTTTTACTCTTTTCTGGCCTTTTTTTTACTCGTTCCAGCTTTTCTTTTACTCCTTTCCGGACTTTTTTTAATCTCAAGATAGTAGGCTAAAAGATAGAGAGATTCGAAACCGTTACTCTGCTACCGACCTAAGCTGATAAAAGAGTTGGAAAAGTTGATATTCTGTCATATCTTCTCCAATGCGTGTAGATCTTGGATGCAACCGGGATAACGCTAGGACGATGATGATGACTCTGCTACCAGCTGCTGTATTTATGACGTTCCGAAATACAACGAGGGCGGGAAAGGGTTGAATAAATTTAAATAAATATTTGGATTTTTCGTACAGATACTTATTACTGTACCTAAATGTGTTGTTTCCTTTTACACAGATATGGGCCTACGGAACAGCTGAAGTTCGTTGGCATCGAACGAGAAATGGAATTTTTATGAGAACAGTCCAAACAGCGAGCTGAACAGTTTGCGAATTTTACTACAAGCTTTTTAAATAAGAAACAAAACCACGCGACCATTGCTAAGATAAGTCAAGACACCGCTGGCACCGCTAAGAGTTCTGCCGCACCCTCACCTGCACCGAACACACAAAACAAAACAGGGGAAAAGTCCAAGTCACGGCATCGTCATAAGTCGAAAGACAGGTCGAAGTCAACAGACAGATCAACTTCTAAAGATCGTTCGAAGTCGACCTCAAGAAGTTCATCGAAATCAGAGCCTGCAGTGGCCACTAAAGCTCAAACAAAATCTAAAGCTCGTTGCCAAACGAAAAATCGATCACCGCAAAAAGCACCAACGGATCCAAGGAAACAATCTAAAACAAAAGATCAATCAAAATCGAACCCCCAGCCAAAACCGAAAGATCGAACCAAATCGAAATCTCGCTCGACTTCAACATCAAAATGCTCATCACAGTCTATAACTCAATCAACTTCTAGCGGTCAGACACTATCAAAAACTAGTCCAAAGCAAAGAAGTAGATCAAACACGAGAGTTCCGTCGAAAGGACCGGAACCAAGTCGATCGCAACAAAAGAAAAAGAATAAACCGAAACAAAAAGAAAGAACAAGTCACTCTCCACCTAAAAGATCTAGTATGATGTCCGCATCTGCTCCAAAAAGTTCTACAGTGCCCTTGAGATCCCATAGCCAATCTAAACAGAAAGAAATTTCTAAATCAAATAGACCTTCAACAATGAAAACTATACCTAAATCTAGTCAACCGAAATCAAAAAGTCCATCGACTTCAAGTAGTTCATCAAGATCAAGTAGCCGGTCAAAATCGAGGGACAGATTTAATTCGAAGGATATTATTAAACGACGACTACAAGTCTCTTTAATAAGATCAAAAGTAAGGTCACTATCAAGGGATAAAAGTGAATCTAAGAAACAATCAAAGTCTATCCGTAACGGCAATCAAAATCGTAAACAGTCTGTTGACGAACATGCAAAACAGTGTACTGTAGTACTGAGCTTACCAGGCCCTTCGCCTAAGAAACCTACTTATACATCTTGTGTATCAAACCCGAGCTCCAAATCTACAGAACCGTCTAAAATGAGAGATCGACCAAGGTCGAGATCAGGAAGCCGATCCAAACGTAAATCCAAATCAAGAAGTCCATCAAGCTCAAGTTCAAGTAGCGAATCGGAATCGAGGACTCATCCGAAACCAAGACTTCGACCACAGCTGGAAGTTCGACTGAAATCAAGAGGTAGACCAAAAGGTGCGAAAGACAAACAACCGAGAAAGAGAAAACTAAACTTAACTAGTCGATCGATTTTGAGAAGTCGGTCAAAGTCGCGAAGTAGATCGGGATCTCGAGACAGGCACAGGTCGAGAGGTAGACCGAAGGGTTCGAAAGACACAAAGCCCAGAAAGAAAAAGCAAGACTCGGTGTCTGACTAGACGTATCTCCTGGCGCAATAGAAACTACACAATATTGTGTTTACAATAAACTGATTCTCTGTTGGGCCATCTCAATTGCTTATTTTTGTTGTATTTGAAATGATGAACTTATTGCATAAGACTAATATTACTTTACACTTAAGGACTGAATTTGTAATTTTGAATCTTTACAATAAACTTTTTCGTACGTACATGTGATTGTTTCTTTTTACTACTTCATCATCATCAGCCCTATATATAAACTACTGGGCACGTGCCTCCTTGCACTATGAGAAGGGTAAAGCCATAGTCCACCACGCTGGCCAAGTGCGGGTTGGCAGACTTCACATGTTTTTTGAGAATGTTATGGAGAACTCTCAGACATGCAAGTTTCCTCACGATGTTTTCCTTCACCTTTAAGCAAGCGATAATTAACAATTTAATCATCATTGTCTTGCCCTGGTCCCAATTTATTTGGGGTCGGCGCAGTATGTCCTTCGCTTCCATACTTCTCTGTCACCAGTCATCCGATCGTTTACCCCTTTCTCTTTCATATCCATCCTCACACAGTCCATCCATCTCTTCCTTGGCCGTCCTCTCCCTTTTCGTCCTTCTACATGCATATCCATCACTTTTTTACCTACAAACATCTCATCTCTCCGCATAACATGTCCATACCAGGCCAATCGACTCCCTTTCACCTTTTCAGCTATGGGCGCCACTTTCATACTACCTCTAACGTAATCATTCCTAATTCTGTCCATTCTTGTCACTCCACACATCCATCGTAACATCGTAATTAACAATTTAATATGCACATAATAATAATTAACCCTTTGGTGCATGATTTTTTATTTTGGATTGAAAAAAATATATGTGATAAAAAATAAGCTAAATTATCATGGAAAAATGTTTAAAAAAATCCTATTATAATTTTTCATTGTAAAACCTAATTATCATTTTTGATAATCTATGCATTAGAGGCATATATTTTTTGTGAAATCAGATAAACATGGTTTTTGATGAAATACTTATTTATTATGTAAATATTAAAATAAAATTCATAGAAAGAGCTCTCAAGTTTTCCACATATATATTTTACAAGTTAAAAAGTTGGAAATAATTATTCTTTCTGTCGTAGCAAAAAGAAATATTACATTTTGTAGACATTACTGTAGTCGGTTTTTTACATGTGGAATAGAAGCACTGATTCCTTTTTTTGTGGTACTTTTTATCGTGACCCACACCATCCTGGCGTACATCCTGAGGGGGTAATATTTGAGCACCAACTCTCTTCTTCTTGTGGGTAACATCAGGTGGTCTATTGAGACTCAGTTGGCCTCTTTTGTTTTCAGACACGCCACCATACCTGCACGTTGTGTCCGCCAATTCTATTAAAAAATTGACCAATTTCAAGTAGTTCCTTTTTGTCTGGCAACTTACATGCTTTCATAATCTTTTTCGCTGCACTGTCCCTAAACAATGAATTTCTTCCTTGTTCAGATAATGAAATAGTGACAGGTTGCTGTAATCGTTGACAAAATAACTATAGGTATGGTTCCCCTGCCTTGGTACAGGGTGAAGTAAGCGTACTATAGTATAGGATACAGCTCCCGAATCTGGTTCATTAGGTCTCCTTTCAAAATACTAATATATTTTCGAAGATCTCGGAGGGTAATTGGGTCGACAAAATTGGGCTTTTTCTGAGTGGCATATTTATTGCTCTCATCAACGATGACTTCTAGAAGGCTTTCTTCAAAAAATATGTAAAATACTGGTAAGTTGTAGACAAATTCGAAATATTTTTAGGGTAATCTGTCACACATTCAAAATCAAAAGCTCTGTCTACCAAATCCATATGCTTTTTTTCTCAAACTAAATTACGAGGGGCCAAATAGTTGATTGATGGATTTTCAGGCACAGAGTCAGTCAGAACTGGAACCCCAGATTCTAAATCAATTTCATTTGATACTGAACTACCTTCCTCTACTATTTCCTCAATATCTTCAAGGTCTGCAACCAACCCACTCAAGTCATCGTAGTAATCAATAGAGTCCTCATCAGTATCAGCTGCATCCTCTGAAACATCTCTATTTTCCAACTGCCATAAAAGTTGCTCGATGCGATTTTCTTCCATGATCAGGCCTGGTAATATATAAACAACAAAAAGCCATGCAAAACCATCACCAAAGCATAAAAACCCATACAAATTGCTTTCAAAACCAAACCGCGCCATAATAAACATCAATACACGAACATCACTTTTCTATAGCTGGAATGCATGAATTATCATTTTTGATAACTAACTTCAAAAGTAAAATTAGTACTAGCTATCAAAGATTAGTAGCAAAATTTGTATTTTTTATTATAGGAATGATCCTTACCTTACTAAATATATTTTTTTTGTTGAGAAAAATATGCACTTATACAAAGATTTATTGAGATGTAACTTTTGAAAAGGGTCACTTCATGAAATCTGAGGCGCAATGTCATAAATTACAAATTACAACCAATTACGTGCAAGCTAGCTTTTTTTTTATTTGACGTATTGAAGTATGACAGGATGAGATACGTTCAGAAACCTTTTTCTGTTACAAACATGCTGCAATAACAAGTTATGGTCAAGTAAACGTTTGTTATCAATTTTGATAATCTATGCACTTAAGGGTTAACACTTAATTCGAAAAGTAGTGCGCGCCGTGGATTCGAATTCGAGACCCTCTGCGTAGCAGTCCCTCGGTTTCTCAAATAAGCTATCGCTACACTCACTTTTACTACTTAATTCTTGATTATTATTCAAATTAAATATTACTGCGCTGGATGTGTAGAGTCACGTGGACCGCATTAGGAACTCGCATCCGGGGTACCCTTCATGTCCGTGATATTTCTCATAAACTACGCTATGCTGGTGCGGTCATGTCTTATGTCAACCGGCATCTTACATGGGTATCAAAATATGTCTTGCCATGTTACCTTCACTGGGCCCCGGTAAACAGGGAAGGCCAAAGAAATGCTTGGCTTGACGTAGTAAGGGATGATACCAATCGACTAACCACCTGGGTTACTGAATACCGTAATATAGCTTAGGTGAAGACGTCTGTTTAGATGAGTTTGTAATGAGGTTACCGAGGTTAGCAAACAAAACTTCATTGAAGACCCGGTGGCATAACGGGAGCGAGTAAACGGCTGCCACACCGACGGTCGCGGGGTCGATTACCGCTCAAGTCAAACATGTGTGTGAACATTGTGGTAATTTGTCTCGGTCTGGGTGGTTTTATGTGTAATGTGAACTAATGTGTATGTATTGTCTAGTAGGTACCCATAGTATAAACTCTGATTTGTTTGGGACCATATGGTATGTGACATAGAGCTGTTATAGTTGCGATTGTATTCTTTGAATTTGAATACAAATTGACGATAGTTTCAAAGCTCCCTTTATATGCGATGTTTGCGCTAGAATTATTATTAGAAAATGGTACTGGTGGAGAAGAAAACAAATACATTTTGTCCTTTGTACCGTTCTTATGGCGCTGGTAATAATTGTTAAAATCGTACTACAACTGACTATATTTATTGTCACTTTAAACGTGACACACTAGTGTTTTATTCTGTGGTGTTTTACTATGGTGTAAATGTTATTTTGATTTAGGTACCCCGTTACATTCTTTGATCTGTAAAAACGGTTTTTAACATGGCATAAAGCTTGCTGTGCCCATGTGCGTGACGGTATAGGTATCTTAAACACAACAATATAGAAATTTAAACTTTCGTGGTCATTTAATCAGTCAGTACATCCGTGAACATGGCGCTTGCAACCAACTTGCAACAGTGCCGAAATATCAGTTACTCTAAACAAAGGTATGTGGTATTTATACAGTACAGTTTCGTTATTCACCCTTGTAGCTCCTAGGCTCCTCCTAGACTCCCCGGCAAATCTAGCGATTTCTTTAGTTGATTGCGCATGACAAGAAAATAAAAACACTTATAACTCAATAGAGTTTAATATATTAAAAGTAACAAATAGTAACAACAATAGGTACATTTTCACATGCGGATGCATTACAGTTGTACAAAACTGGTTTGAACTGTGGATATTTATAACTATTGATAGATCACAAGTCGCTTCAATACTAGGAATATATGCTCATGAATCGGTCACAGTGTGATTATACATGAACTATGTTGCTTACTCTATAACACGTGGATAACAATGAAAGCTTTTTTGTGATTAATCAAAAATGAGTACCATGACACTTTAGAAAATCGTTGCCTCGCTTCTGACATCACACATTGCCATACAACTTCCATTGTAAATCCAGTGTAAGCGCACTAACCCTAATATCTAACCCGGTCCACAAACTAAATGCAATATTTTGAACAACAAGAAATACCACCACATCACATGAGTAAAAATAATATTTTCAGTATATTTGTTGTATTTGGATCTATTCTACTGTCTTAGTAACATAGAGTTTGTGAAATTAATTATCCACAGGAACCATCTTTCCAGCCTTCGCGCCATCGTTCATGAATTAAATTGCAGTCAAACAGTGGCTTGCCCAACTTAGCGTTGACTGTATTGTGACGCTCACACAACCATTGTTCAAGATCATGCCTACTCTTTGTTTTAGGTGGATGCTTCTTTATGCTGTAAAAAAAATATTGTTGGTAATGCTTCATTCATATCACAACAGTATGGTCTTATTCACACATAAATAATACATCTCTACAAAATTTGAATACAAATTGACGATTTTTACTGAAAAAGGGACAGCAAATACGCCAGTAATTAATTAATATTTAGTTAACACTAAATTAATTAATTAATTATTATTTAGTTAACACTAAATTTTAGATGTAGAAAGTACTTTCTCATTTAATTATGAATGGTCTATACTATAGAAACCCCAAAGCTAAGGCCACAGACAGGCTTACTACAGAAAGGCTTTCGTGTTGTTAAAAAGCTATAAGTTACTTATAAGACAAATGGATAGATCTAGGTGCATGGCTTGAATTGTTGTCTATTAGAATAGGAATAGTCACAGAGTTTGTCTTCCAGCCATGAACAAATGTCTCTGCAATGGATGGACCTAATTTGTTAGTATTTTGTCAGTAGGTATACAATTGTATACTTACAGCTGACAGTCAATCAATACCAGAGTAACACTGTATAATACAATGTTACTCTTAGTACCTATTGTGCAAACCTCTTAGGTGATTTGTCTCCTTATCATGAACCACTTTAACTTGGAGATTTTGAGGAGATTGCATTCAGTTATTCCAAATGTTGCTCAATATAACAAGCATGATAATAGTTAAATTACTTTACTTAATATATGACTATGTAATACTATGTCCACTATGTAGAAAGACCCATATGATACTCACTCTGCCCTCAAGTCTTCAGCACAGTATTCACAGGGATAGAATTGTGCAAAGATGTTGAAGAACCTGGCCATATCGGCAGATTGTCCCATAGATGGCCTCTCAGGGTAATACGACGCCATTGAGTGAAGGAAGCCCCATGTTTGCCTGCCCAGTTCGTCTTTGTCAAGAGGACAGTCCTTTGGAAGTGTGCTTGGTTTAGTCTGTAATGTGAATAAGAAATTTATTAATATTAGCCGGATATCACAAAATAATATCCCTTTACATAAAATGCTTTGTCATACAGAAATCACATAAAATTACTTGTGATATTATAGAACTGTTAGCACTGCCAATCTACAGAGATAAGATAAAGGAAAACTGTGCCATAGAAAATATGTCATCATGTTCTGATATCCTGGTTCTGGTAATTAAAAAATATTAATAATATTACTAATGGTAGTACATTCAGAACATAGAGAACACTTATATTTAATAGTTTTTAAACAACATCTGCTTTTTCATATGACTATTAATATTACATATTTAATTGAAAACCTAATAATGAATCAAAGTAGTAAAATTTATAGTAACCAAATTGTTGATTGCTCTCTGTTAGTTACATCAGCAAACTGATGCAATCAAAATTTAGGATAAAATATTACATAGGTATTTGGTAGAGAGTATTACCTAATAAGATAATCCCAGTAAACACAAAAGTCTCAAACAATGATTTGAGATCCTGAAATTGTTTGAATTATTATCATTTCACAAAGACTAGTTTGATAGTTAGTTGCACTACAGCTTGGATAACCTGTTAAAACTGAACAACTGTTACAATGCTCTACACAAAGCTACACCACTAGCAACCACCCAAAGCACACATGCAGATATGTTTCCATCATAAACATATAAAACATAGCTTAGATGTACGAGTTTCTACCAGTGTTAAGCTTTCTGAACCAACAAAAATGGTTGGTGGATTGAACTGCATCCATATCATAACTATATAGCATAGCAGACCTCTGCTGAAAGAGTACCCTTAGGGTCTAAGCTGGAAACAGTTTTTTAACCTCTTGCCTATGAAGAGACAAGCTCCCGCTCTATCAAAAGTAAGGCAGAAATGTTTTTTTTTGTATGTTTGTACCTCAACCTGTATAAAACATACAATATTCTGAATGAAGTCTAATACATATCTTCATTAAAAATGTCATTTATATCTGTTAGCATCTTTATAGTGCCAATATGCTAAGCTCTACCACATTCTACTTACCATATCACCAGTACTAAGTAAATACTCTAATTTTATGAGTTATTTAAATGTAGTGGTTGCGGAACTCGTACACAAATGAACGCGATGAAGGTAATGACAGCTAGTTTAGTGATACTAATCGATCAGGACATGATGAAAAACGACTAGAAAATTCTATGTTATGAAACATAACCTTACCATTTTAGGCGCCGGATTATCTTTCGCGTCCTTTTTATTTTGTGTCTTGGCCCAAGTCTTGAAGTCTGAGCAAGCCCTACAAGGCTTATCTTCTTCTGTAGATCGCATTTTCGTAACTATTGACTACTTCCGTACCCATGTAACGCGTTTTATTATTGTGCAATATTAAACCTATTTACGATGCTTGTAAACTACATCACAATTAAATATATGCTCACAATTAAGCGAGTAATTACTACGGTATGTTAAAACCAAACAGTTTCTGAGAAGATAGCAGTAAATTCGCTAATTTAAAAATTATTATTTTGGGCTCCAGAATCCAAATGTCAAAACTGTCACATTGGCACGTGAGTGAAGGCAACAGTCAGTGTCACACATACGTCAAACCCAAAGACAAAAATTTCAAATCCTCTAAAACATAGACATACAGACATGGTTGCGCCAAGGAGACATTATTCTAAAATTCCTTGGATTGAGCATTTTTGGATTTCTCTTAGATTCTGTATGAAGAATCAAAACGTAATTGGGCATGCTGTCTTTTGTCCTATGAATGCAGAATTCAAGAAAATAGAACGACACCAACTTGTGGGTGTATGTATTAGGCAGAGACATATACATATAAGGTCAGATCCTATACAACCAACTGGTCAGCTCACATACATCCGATTTTGCTTAACTGTTATTAGCCAATTAGCTACCGCCGCTAGTACTATATGTGTACTACGCTATCGCCGCTAACCGTTCTAATATACCTACTAGGAAGTATATCTTCCTAGACTTATCCTACTTCAGATTATAATTATTTTTGTAATCCTTCTTTTGCCTGCCCTGTTCCCATATTACTTAGGGTCGGTGCAGAATGTGCGCCGACCCCAAGAATTATTTTTGTAATCATAGGTAATATAATATTTAATTATTTCAGTAGAAAAGAGCAGTCTCAACACACGCGCACCACTGATTTTTGTGAATGTAAAAATATGCGCGTAATTATTCCTTACGGTAAATGAATACTCCTCATGTCTGAGAGTTCTGCATAATGTTCTCGAAAGACCTGCCAAACCGCACTAGGCCAGAGGGCCTCCGTCACATTGGGCGTCAGCGTCAACGCCGAGGCACCTTGGCGTCTACGCGGCGTCGACGCCGCGTCAGCCGAGCGTTGTTTGAGCGACCGAGCTGCTTACCACTAGAGATGTTCGCTTTATCATAGATAACTTGATAAGTAACATATTATTTTATAATAACCATATAATCTATTATTTATAAAGCCCAATAACATGCTATGCTATTTTGTTTGAATATAGGTAAAGCAATTATGTCCTAAGATTGTCACCTAGCAGAGATTTAGGCCTCCCGCAGTTTAGGTATGCGTGTTCCTTAAGCGGCCGCTCGGCGTGCGCAAGGAGGGCATTCTTCGTGCGCTCGACTTTCACTTTGTACCACATTACTTGGTATGGTATCTCTGCCTACCACTTATACTTACCGGATATATACCACATTACTTGGTATGGTATCTTTGCCTACCACTTATACTTACCGGATATAGGCGGTTGTATGCGCCTATTGTCTCATAGAAAAATAACCGATCAGTCACTGGCCTAAAATTGTTTTTATTTAATTAAAGTCGCCACGTAAGTCGCTAAATTGGCAATACTGCGAGTATCTCACAGCCACAGCAATAACCGCTGCGTCGTTTCGCGTAGGTATCTAAAAAATCCCAAGTGCTTACGCCTCAACGCGCCGCCGCACTGTGGGCTGAAATCAGCGTTTCATAGACATTCAATTTTTTTTTTAAAGTGACATTTTTTTCACATGGAATGCTGGAGGAATCTAATTACATGCCTAAAAATATACTCTTTATGAAATGGGCACGTAAACGGAAGTTTGAGATTTTTTTCTTTAAAAATTTGTATGGAGACAACATAAAAAAATACGATAACTCTGCTATCGCACAATTGGCCCTTATTCCCTTCTAGGGGATTAATCCTTGAATTATTTATGATTTTTTGACATACTCGGTATCACGGCCTCAGGTGCGCTTTTTTTTTTTTTAAATGAGCATTTTTTTTATATGAGGCAATTTCTTTGGCTTAAGATATATGAATATGATCCAAATATCCGGGTCATATTCATATATATTATGTTAAGTCAAGTTGGTCCAAAGAAATTGCCTCATATAAAAAAAAATGCTCATTTTTAAAAAAAAAAAAGCGCACCTGAGGCCGTGATACCGAGTATGTCAAAAAATCATAAATAATTCAAGGATTAATCCCCTAGAAGGGAATTAGGGCCAATTGTGCGATAGCAGAGTTATCGTATTTTTTTATGTTGTCTCCATACAAATTTTTAAAGAAAAAATTCTCAAACTTCCGTTTACGTACCCATTTCATAAAGAGTATATTTTTAGGCATGTAATTAGATTCCTCCAGCATTCCATGTGAAAAAAATGTCACTTTAAAAAAAAAATTGAATGTCTATGAAACGTTGATCTCAGCCCACAGTGCGCCGAGCACTTGACGGGCGAGCTCAATAAATCAGCCATTGTTTATTCGTTTGTAGCGTGAGGGTGCTGAAATAATGTTTTTGTTGAACTTAATGAATTATTCTTTCATATGATCCCAAATACACTTCGTTTGAATGAAGTGTTTACTTTATGCGAGGGGCCGAACCGGATGCTATGTTTACATACCTTTATATTACCATTACGACTTTTAACGACTTAGTCGAAACAATTGCTTATCGTGATAACAATACGAGTTGAACCTTGGTTCCTTTTGTTTTCTTATATACCTGGTGATATTATCTTAACAAATATATAAAATTATAGCAATACTTGCTTGATAAGTTATTTAGATGTTAGCATGTGAAAATAATATTATTTCGCTGACTTTGCATTTTGCGCGCGGGGCGTAATTATGGATTAAAAACATCATTGTAATCAAGTATTATAATTATATATGATACTTTTATGTTTTTATTGTAAATAAACTAATTAATTACGAAGTTACAGCAAAAAAAAATAATTCTGTATTACTTTAGTTTAAGAGATTTTTACAAACAATTATCGTAAAAACTGCATTTCTTTTTTATTGAATGTAAATACATAATATTATGTATGTTGATAAGGTTACATTTATGCTCTGTGTTAGTTTTTTATTATGAGTACCTATATAAGAGGAGATTCAAAAATTTTGTACAACTATCAATTTGACTTGTCCTCCAAGGATTTATTTTTTTCGTAGGTTTTCTTCTACTTATTTCGGTTAATATAGCTTCTTAATTCTGAACCTTTAACTACGTTTTTAACTAAATTTCAATGAAATCCAGCTAAAACTAAATATTTGTAAGCTATTTTAATAAAATATTTTTGATTTTGGCTTGTCCCTAGTATAAATGAAAACTTTAAGTTCAATTGAATCAATTCTGGACAATCTGGACATGTATGGCCGCTTTTTTTTAATATATATATTAAAGTGTAATAATATAAAGTATTTAATGAAACTTATTATGCATCTTATCCATGTAAAACTTAAAACAAAAAGTGTCCCCGAAATTAGTTACTTCCGGACAAGTCAGGTTTGTTACATCACTTTCCTAAAAAATATTCTACCAAATGCATTTATTTAGTTTTTCAAATATGGCTACAGTAATAGTCTAAAGAACGGCCATGTTAAAAATTGAACACCCAGTGTCATTTTGTCGCCAGTGAGTGTGTTGTGTCACGGATTGAACTCTGAAGAAATCCGTCGTCACGTTTGTACTATTGCAACAAATTTTTTATCCGTCCATTCCTTATAATAATTTAATAAAGAGACGCATGGTTTTATACAAAAAATCTTGTTGTATGTAGTTTAACTTGACGAGAAACTGAACCGCTAATATATATTTTTAGAGATTAGGATAATTCATTATGTTACTTCAGTTTTGTTACTACAGTTACGGTAACATATAGTTAGACCGAAAAAGTAACAAAACCGACACAATAAAGCTACGTTTACATACCTTCAAAAATTAATTATTTAAAACATTTTTCTAAGATTTATGGAAATTGGTGGTGTTTTATTGTAGGTGCCCACCTATCTAGAATATAACACAACCAATTAATTACCAAACACCAATATGTTTTTATTATAATATATACTACTTGTTGCCCGCGACTTCGCCTGCGAGAATCACAATAAACCAACTAGATTAAGTTTAATTGTTGTGTTGAGGCAATGTAAACCAAGCCTAACAATTTTGTTACAGTCGGTTTTGTTACTGTCCCTATTTTGTTTTAAAAGATTTTTTAAGATTTTGTTGTGAAATTAATTACTTTTAAGAATAAATTTGGTTTTGTTAATAAATATTAACTATTAAACAACTTCTGAATATGTTTTTAATATGTTATCGTTTATTATATATACTCAGCATGAAAAACAATAATTGATTAGGGCACCATGATAACAAACCCGAGAGATAATAGTATTTTAATAGTATTTTAAATGTTTTTATAACTCTTTTATTCATTAAGTAATATAAAAAGACTGTACTTTTTGAATAATATATTAAAATGGTAGAATACCCTATGGTATTAGTTATTATGCGACTCTCAGTATGATAACAAAACTGACTTTAAATCCATACTTCGATCACATTTTTTCATTTTAAGAAATAAACACTAAATTATACGTAAAAAATAAATTAATTTATAAAAACTATAGAATATAGGTATATTATTTTATTTAGTCAGAATACCCCACGGTGAGAAAAAAAATAATCATATTTTCATCAGTTGTACAAAATTTTTGAATCTCCTCAAAAATAAACCTATTATATAATATATAATACTCATATTATTCACTAGCTGACCCAGCGAACTCCGTATCGCCTTTTTAAGAGTTTTTATTTACTTAATTCCCTTTTTTCCAAGCCCTTTTTCCAAAGTTACCATTGACTTAGTGCTTAATCTCTTATCATTCCAGGTTCTATAAATGATACAAAAACAAACATAGATTTTTATATAATATTGAATTTCCCATTCCTTGAAATATCGGAAACGATACCCATATCGACTTAAAAAAAAATCCCGTCCGCCATCTTTGATTTCCTATCCGCCATCTTTGATCACGAAACAGATGTTTTATTTAGATTCGCCATCCCTTAAAACATCGGAGACGATAACCGTATTGATTTTTTAAAACTTTCTCATCCGCCATCTTTGATCACGAAATAGATGTCGGATTTAGATTCCCCATCCCTTTAAATATCGGCGACGATACCCATATCGACTTAAAAAAAAATCCCATCCGCCATCTTTGATTTCCTATCCACCATCTTTGATCACGAAATAAATGTTGTATTTGGATTCCCCATCCCTTTAAACATCGGAGACGATACCAATTTAGATTTTTTTTAATTTTCCCATCCGCCATCTTTGATTGCCCATCCGCCATCTTTGATTGCCCATCCACCATCTTTGATCACGAAATAGATGATGTATTTCGATTCTCCACCCCTTAAAATATCGAAGGCGATACCCATATTGATTTTTTAAAATTTTCCCATCCGTCATCTTTGATTTCCCATCCAACATCTTGAATCACGAAATAGATGGTATATTTGGATTCCCCACCCCTTCAAACATCGGAGACGATACCCATATTGATTTAAAAAAAATCCCATCCGCCATCTTTGATCACGAAATAGATGGTGTTTTTGAATTCCCCATTCCTTAAAATATCGGAGACGATACCCATATCGACTTTAAATAAAACCCCGTCCGCCATCTTTGATTTCCTATCCGCCATCTTTGATCACGAAATAGATGTTGTATTTAGATTCGCCATCCCTTATAACATCGGAGACGATAACCGTATTGATTTTTTAAAACTTTCTCATCCGCCATCTTTGATTTCCCATCCGCCATCTTGAATTACGAAATAGATGGTATATTTGGATTCCCCACCCCTTCAAACATCGGAGACGATACCCATATTGATTTAAAAAAAAATCCCATCCGCCATCTTTGATCACGAAATAGATGGTGTTTTTGAATTCCCCATTCCTTAAAATATCGGAGACGATACCCATATCGACTTTAAATAAAACCCCGTCCGCCATCTTTGATTTCCTATCCGCCATCTTTGATCACGAAATAGATGTTGTATTTAGATTCGCCATCCCTTAAAACATCGGAGATGATAACCGTATTGATTTTTTAAAACTTTCTCATCCGCCATCTTTGATTTCTCATCCGCCATCTTTGATCACGAAATAGATGTCGGATTTAGATTCCCCATCCCTTTAAATATCGGCGACGATACCCATATCGACTTTAAAAAAAATCCCATCCGCCATCTTTGATTTCCTATCCACCATCTTTGATCACGAAATAAATGTTGTATTTGGATTCCCCATCCCTTTAAACATCGGAGACGATACCAATTTAGATTTTTTTAAATTTTCCCATCCGCCATCTTTGATTGCCCATCCGCCATCTTTGATTGCCCATCCGCCATCTTTGATCACGAAATAGATGATGTTTTTAGATTTTCCACCCCTTAAAATATCGAAGGCGATACCCATATTGATTTTTTAAATTTTTCCCATCCGTCATCTTTGATTTTCCATCCGCCATCTTGAATCACGAAATAGATGGTATATTTGGATTCCCCACCCCTTCAAACATCGGAGACGATACCCATATTGATTTAAAAAAAAATCCCATCCGCCATCTTTGATCACGAAATAGATGGTGTTTTTGAATTCCCCATTCCTTAAAATATCGGAGACGATACCCATATCGACTTTAAATAAAACCCCGTCCGCCATCTTTGATTTCCTATCCGCCATCTTTGATTTCTCATCCGCCATCTTTGATCACGAAATAGATGTCGGATTTAGATTCCCCATCCCTTTAAATATCGGCGACGATACCCATATCGACTTAAAAAAAAATCCCGTGCGCCATCTTTGATTTCCTATCCACCATCTTTGATCACGAAATAGATGTTGTATTTGGATTCACCATCCCTTAAATCATCAGAGACGATACCCATATTGATTTTTTAAATTTTTCCCATCCGCCATTTTTTATTTCCCATCCGCCATCTTGAATCACGAAATAGATGTTGTATTTGGATTCCCCATCCCTTTAAACATCGGAGACGATACCAATTTGGATTTTTTAAAATTTTCCCATCCGCCATCTTTGATTGCCCATCCGCCATCTTTGATTACCCATCCGCCATCTTTGATCACGAAATAGATGATGTATTTCGATTCTCCACCCCTTAAAATATCAAAGGCGATACCCATATAAATATTTAAAATTTTCTCGTCCGCCATCTTGGATCACTAAATACATTTCATATTATTAATCAGCGTCCCGAAAATCTCGAAAACGATACCCATATAGATTGTATCTTATTCGTTTAGCCTTTTCTTGCCTTTGACCCAACCCTCCCCCTTCTCGTTTGACCATTTTATTATTTTTGTCTGGCCCCTAAAAGTTATGGCGTAATTTTATATAGCCTATAGCCTTTCGGAATAATCGGGCTATCATAGGCAATAACAATTTTTAAAATCCGACTGCTAGTTCCTGAGATTAGCCGACATTATGTTTTAGCCTTTTGCCCGGCCCCAAAGGGTCGAAGCGTTATGTTATATAGCCTTCCGGAATAACTGGGCTATCGTATACAAAAATATTTTTTCAGATCCGACCGGTAGTTTAAAACTCTTCCGCTTTATTATATTAGTATAGATGAGATACACACATCAACAAAGTCTAGGGATATTTTATATTTCATCAAATATCTAAAAATCTATGAAGAATTTTCTGATACAGTAAATAGAAGAATCATAGATTATTTTAAGGTCTTTAATAAAAATTAAAAACATTTCGTGTTTTTTTTTGTTTTAAATAAAAAAAATAATTTTTTCAATCATCATGGAAAATTAGTATGATAACAACAAACATTTCTTCTTAAAAAACTATTAATTTTAATAAAAATGGAAAAAATCTTGTAAAATCTAATCATTAATAATCAGTGTTGCCACCTCTTACATTGATTACACATCGACATCGATTGTTAATACTTAAAATTAAATTGTCAATGTCTTGCTGCGGTATGAGGTCCCATGTCCTTTGCAAGTGTTCGTAAAGTTGTTGTTCAGTCGTCAAATTTGGTGGAAAATCTCTCAAAGCTTTTCGTTGTAACATGTCCCAGGCATGCTCGATAGGATTTAAGTCGGGCGACTGTGCAGGCCAATCCAAAACTTGAATATCGTGCTCTCGGAGAGCGGTCGATACCAGCCGCGCCGTATGGCAAGGAGCATTATCGTGCATGAGTAGAAATTCATGGCCTATTTGAGTTCTGTGTGGGACAATAACGGGCTCTACTACCTCCTCGTGGTATTTTTGTGCAGTCATGCTGCCTTGGATCCAAACGAGTTGGGTTCGTCCGCCAAGACGAATTCCTGCCCACACCATGATTGTCCCGCCTTGGTATGGGTGGACCTCCTGAGGGTGCCGTAGACGGCTAACTCTCCCTGGAGCTCTCCAAACGCGTGTTCTTCGTGAATCCGGGTGAAACCCAAACCGGGACTCATCGGTGAACAGCACCAAACACCATTGTTCGTCACTCCATGGTAAATGCTCCCGAGCCCACGAAAGCCGCCGACCGCGATTGCCACGTCGCAATGCTGGAACACGCAATGGTCTTCGAGCATGAAGATCAACTTCATGTAACCTTCTTCGCACGGTTTGGTCGCTTACCAGCAGCTGGTGGTCCTCCTGGAGCCTTTGCACTAGTTGCAGCGCTGTGATATTGGGTTGTCTTCTGGCGGTCATTTGGAGAAATCGATCCTGTCTCTGCGTAGTAACACGATATCTACCTGTGTGCTGTTCGGCCACATCTCCAGTACTGCGATAACGTGACCACAACCTTGATATCACATTTTGACTGGTATGTAGGGCCTCAGCAACGACGCGTTGAATTGCACCATTTTCTAACATGCCCACGGCTCGTAACATTTCATCTCGACTCAAATGACGACGTGACATGACTTTTAAAGTTCGTACGTCACGTTAAATTAAAAAAGAAAAACAATTTAAAACCCTTTTCATTAATAATTATAATAAAACAGTTTTAACTTTCTTTAATGTAACGAATTACTAGCAAATTTGCCGCCATATTTTGTTTATTATTTTGTTTTTTTTCTTTCCATGTTCAAATTTTGAATATAGAATAAAAGAGGTTTTAATCTGTATATAAACTTTTTGTGGAAACTAACAAGGTTCTAAACTATAAACTCGTAAATAATTTAGGATTAAGATATCCCTAGACTTTGTTGATGTGTGTATTGACTATCGAAAAATTTTGCGGATATTCAGGTTATGTTTGGCGGGAAAAGTAAACAACTGTGCACATTCCAGTAAGAGTATTTCTTATCGGATTCGTATGGGAAATGGTTCTTTTGCTTGGAAATCTAATTGGTAAGAAACTTATGTATGATTCAAACCTGAATCAGATATATAACATAAAAAGGTATTAAAAAAAAAAATACAGAAAACTTAATATTAATTTGTTGTTCTTTGTTGCTCCATGTTTGCACAAAAATCATTACAAGACCCGTGTCTGAAGCGGATGGCACCTATATTCTGCGCTATACCTGACCGTTCTGGGATATCCTATCGGTAAGCGACGTCTATGTTTGCGTTGCTCGAGTGCACTTTGTATGTAGTTTAACTTCTGTTAGTTTTTTGTGGTTGTGACAATACATGCCGTCGCTGAAAACGCGGCGTTGACGCTTACGCCTAAAGTGCGGGAGGCCTAAAGCTGCGCGTCCATTGGATCGGAATCGGAGCGTACGGAGCGGACGGAGCGTCGTCATTTACAAAATGCCGATGGGGTGCGTCCACTGCATTCGGATTCAGCATCGGCAATTTAAGTATTTTTAAAGCAGAAGGATAGTGACGAGGATATTGTTGTACCTAATTAGATTAATTTTCAGAGAATATCATACATTATATTCTGATTTTTTAGAAGATCAAAATAGATTTTATTTGCGCAATTTCGTCCCAAATATTGTCTCTCCTAAGTTGATTATGTTAATGTTCATGTTTTAGATTATAAAGTTCTTCATACCTTTCCACTAAAATAATTAAAAAATCGTCGTTCATCGTGAATAAGTATTTTTGCCTACAGTTTAACGTCGCAAACACGTCAGAACTTGAAACGCTCGGAATCCGTATGATGCGTTCACTGCGGATGACGTCATCAGCACAAATACCGGTCTCAGGCGCAGAAATGCCGATCCAGTGCACGCAGTTTCATAGAAATTAATACAAAGCAACAAATCCTTCCGCTCCGTACGCTCCGATTCCGATCCGGTGGACGCGCAGCTTAACTGTTGCCTAATCCTTCTTTTGAAAGGTCCATGCACCGCAGTGTGACACTTTGTTAACCTTTTGAAGACCGTTTTGCAACTGAAGTTGTCACTGGCGTTCAAAAGGTTAAAAGGGCCGAGGGAGGATGATGCATAGGTATAAAAAAAATTCACTTGAATTATTACAACTTAATTATATTTATTTATTTACTTATAAATAATTTCATTTCATTCAGCTCGGTTACCTACGTCACTTTTATAAATGCAATGAATTGCACTTTGCCATTGCATACCTTTAGCACGAGTTTACGTAACTTTCGATGGCGATGATCTTCGCCGTTGCTAACGGCATGCTTTAGAAAATGTTACTGAACTGATTTAAGAATTTAAATTGAAAACAATTAAATGTCAGGTCAAGACGAACACTGACAAAGTCGAAAGATACGAAAACCAATATCAAACGTGACATTATTACAACCCGTTTACGAACAGCAGCGGCGGGCGGACGAGGCAGCGATTTAGATGTCCATCGCACGTTCTACTCTGACGGCCCGGTCACGGCCTACAGCGGCGGGCGGTAGCGGCGAGCGTTTTCGATGTGGGCATTTTCGTCAAAATGTTTAACAACCCACTCGTGAGATGTCCCATGCAAGAAAGTTGCAAATAACTAACATTTGTATGACATAGAAGTGTCTAGTTAATAAAGAGTCGTTCCAAATGAATACAGATTTCTTTTTTACTTAAATTGTTATGATAAATTTAAATCAAAGTAATAAAATTAAATCCAGAAATGCGACCTCTTACGTCTTGCAGTACTGTCCTCTTTTAGATACATGACCTATGTTAATGTTTTTTTTGCAATTAGTATCTCATTACATATTCCACATATTTCCGTTTTTGTAATCAGGTTGTAGTTTTCAAGCACGTTAAACTGTAAAATATATTTTAATACAAATATTTTAAGATTTTTAAGTTTATATCCATGTCCATGCACCGTGACCGTAAATTGAATTGTTTTTAATAGTGATTTTCTTCTACTATTCAGAATTTTTTTATTTAAATAGCAAGACCATATCAAACATGTCAATACCAGCAGCCATTTTGAAGCGTCAGTTTTTATATATCTTCAGTATTGAGAGTGTTTCGACCGGTAACGGTCTTTTTTCGGCGTCTTGCCTCTCATTGACCAGTAAGTATTTTACGTTTCTAAAATAATCTTGTTATGTTAGTGTTAAAGCGAAGATCGTTTCACGTGGTGAATTTAAGAGCGTTTAATCCGTCGGAGGCGATTTTGCGGGTTTTTATTGTTTTATTACGTTACGGATAAATAACAATAAATGGAAAAGATATAGAAAATATGAAAGTTTAGTTTTTTATCAAGAGAGTGCTAAAGAAAAATATATGGGTTACTATAGTAAATATTTTAAAACGGATGAATTTAAAAAAGTCATTTTCGTAATATCTGTAGTTTAGGCCAGCATTAATGGTCGCTAGTGCTATGAAAACTTATCGTTCTATAATTCTGTAAATGTAAACTGTACGAGCAAAAGCTATACAAGCGAGTCCTTAAAAAATAAATTGTACTTTCATTCATAATTTTCAAGAAAATCGGAGATCAAAACAGTGTATTTTGCTCAATTTTAGCCCGCAAATTTGCATTTATATCTAAAAAACTACTGTGATTATTAAAAAGATATATACATATTTAGAAACCTTAAGATTAATTTTAATTCATATAAAAAAAATTGGAATCTAAACTTTTCGTTTGTAATTAATATGATTTTTTTAAAAAGAACTATAAAGCTCGAAGCGCGATGCTATGTCCGCCATTCAGCGCTGAGCGCTCTCAGAGGACGGACCTGTCGCTCGCGTCCGCGTCCGCCATTTTACGTAAATATTGCATTCCAAACCGTTTATAGTGCGGCTAAAGCTTCTTGATCCTTATTTTTTTTCGCAACGAATTTTTTTTATAAATATGAAAAGTTGATGTACTTAACTTTATTTATGTATTACGTATTAAACTAGTGTGTTAGTCAAGACATCTGGAGTCTAGTGTTTACTGGTTAGTAGCGCGGTCAACTAGGGGCTGGGCGAGACTGACAGAAACGGACCGTTAGATATAATACCTTGCTGCAAAAATCAAGTGGCAATATACAGTATAAACAGGTACAGTAGTTAGACGCATTTGATCTTTGATGGGTGACCATAGGATTGGCTTGCAGAGCCTATATCGCAGGTTTATTTTCGTACAAACTACATAAGTTAAGATAAAGTAATTGACATCACGGTCATAGTATGGATGGGTGACCGACCGATGAATTTACAGAGCCCATGTATGAGGTTCTTAAGGGGGGCAAAATTATGGTTATTTTTAAGCTAGGACGCGCCGCCGTTAGCATGATACCAATATAATAGGTATTTACCTAAAACGTACTATGCAATGCAATTAAAAGCACACTTGAATCGAATATTATCTTACAAACCGCCGCAGCTCAGCTGATCCCTACGAGCTCGCATTGCAGGTACCTAACACACACAAGCCCACGTACCTACTGTGCAGTCTTATTCTGCACCAGTTAACAGTTTATTTTGAGACTCAATTCTACTAACTATATTTGTTCAAAATGCAGTTTCGATCTAATGTCAGTGTCATACTCATGTCACAAATGGTATTCTCCTAAATAAACTGATATTGGAATGGTATCGTGACTAAATCGTTAATTGAACAATGTCATCATCATCGTTCTAGCATACCGTGGATTCGAACCCGATACCTTCTGCATAGCAGTCCGTTGGTATCTCCAGTAGGCTATCGCTGCCTGTTGTTAATTAAACAATGTGTCAACGTCAGTGAGAATAATAGAAGTCAAATTATAGTTGGTGCCACGAGAAGATAGACTTTTTGTAAACAAACATTCAGAGCTTCACAATCTTTTTTCAAACAGTTGCGTTTTAGATTTTATGCTTTTGAACAGTCTTTTTTTTCAATGCCTAATTATGCCACTTTGTTTTTAAATTTATGTTGTTAAATTTTACTGAAATAAAAATATTTGATTTTGTGTTTTAATGGTCGAATGTTCATAAATTGGCCGATTTTTTTGTTGTTTTACACGTAATAATCTGTAAATTAATGAAAAATAGAGTACCATGTATGTTAATTATAGAGTACATACATGTTACTTTATTATTGACACGATTTTTTAAAAAATCAATACGCAATAAATAATATTACTCAAAGTAGCATATCTATTCTAAAATATTAAATTATTGACCAACAATGAATAATATAACAGATAACTAGCTAATACATTGCATAAACATTTCTAGGCATAGAGATTTTACGTTGTCTGTGAATGAAATCGTCAGAATGAACTTAAACAAAAACCATTAAACGTTACGGTAGTCTGAAAACGCAATTTCTTTTTTAGGTATAAATAATTTTCTGCCATCTGATATTCTGCACGCGCTTTTTCGAGATGCCGGCAGCGAGAAGAGCGTTGTGATCCTATATACTTGTATTTAACTTAACACCAACCCCTTCTTGATAACTAAAAATTTAATTTTGTCCTCTGATAAAAAGATGGCCCAAGAATGTATCATTTCAATGAACTAACGCCAAATGTTGACACTCACTCACACATAGGTAGGCTCAAAACATTAAAAGAGCCTGTTGACAGCGCATAATATCGATATAAACCCGATCCATTGACATATTAGTTTCCAATGACACGTATCTATATCTATGTACCGTTGCGCTCATTGATTTGAAATTATTTGTTTTTGACAGAACTATCGCTAAGTCACTTAGTAAAAATTCTTTGTTTACAAAATGTCTATATTCTCGTGGCACGGACTCTAGATGATAATGACGTTTAAATTAGAAGAATTCCAATTCTGAGTCAATTTAAAATATAATCTCATTTCGTTCAAAATATAATTTCAATGTCATATAAAATACGAGAATTGGCCTTATCTATGTAAAATTTTATAAAAAGAGGGATTTGTATCATCGCACACTGTGTGAAATAATTTTAGGTGAATATATATTGTATAATTACAATATTTTGTAAATACAAATCAACATATTGTATTTTTTTTCTTTCTTTTAATTAATTAAGTATTTTCTTTTACCCGACTCTTAGTTTTGTATTTAGTGTCATTCGTGGGTTTTCATGCATTAATAACAAAATATATGTATATTTGAAATGTAACAATTATGTAGATGACAATTATAAATTATTTCTATCATATAATAAAACTGCGCCAAATTATTATAAATGGTCGTTGTTATCCTGAGGAACATCATCCTACTAAACAAATATGTAATATCTATCTTCATTTGATACCTTTAAATGCATGTGCATTAAAAATAATTAATTTGAATACTTTCATATCATAATCGACGTATTACATAAACGAATACTGTTCATGTATGGCAAGAAGGATCAAGATTATTATTCCACGCGACACCGTCATAGTGCGCCGGGTCTCGCATGCGCGGTGCGCGGGCGACCGCGGTACTATAAAAACCTAAACTCGACTCGCCGCTCGAGGCGTATACGCTCTTAATTCTGGTTTTGAGTATAGCTAAAATATTCAAAACAATATTAGTAAGCTATTTTCAAAGATAGATAAACATTTTGACGAAAATGCCCATGTACATTTACATGGTGCGTTTACTGTGACGCGGCGCGCGGCAGCCTCAGAGTAAACGCGCCATGTACATCGCCCCTGCCGCGCCGCTCGCCGCTTAGACTGATCTCGTGCGCCCTGGCGCGACACTGGCGGCGGCGGAGTAGAGCGCGGCATGATCCTCGACATAGCTGCCGCCGGCGCCCGTGCCGATATTTGTGAACAGGCCGTTAGTCTAAATTGAATTTAACTATCAATAAATCTTAAAATCGCTTCTAACAGCACATCTGGCGGTCCCTTACCGCACTTTCAGAAAATGTTCCCATCGACGAACTATTCAAATACGATTTACTGTGTGCAATCTCAGACTAGGCACCCTGATCCCTAATTTTATGATGCTGATACACTTAAGCATTACTTGTAAAGAGCATTCTTGCTAATGTAACAAAACATAAAAACAAACAAATCTGTTCTAACAAGATCGGGAAATTGTTCGTAGCAATGTTTGGCTCTGTTCGTTGTTCAGTTCGACTGTTCTAAAAACGGCGAACGCTCGTTATTCTGTTACAAGTTAATGCTCAACTGTAGCGCCATAAGAATTTATCGCATTAAAACAGAGCAACCTTCACAGGATGTGCCATCGTATACGCAAGGGTGCCAAATGGTCAGAGCTATTTCTTTCGACTTTGAGACAACAATAACAATCTGACTAGGTCATATAAACATAGAAATATAATTTAATAATGTGTATATTAGCACTGGCATACAACTATTGAGGATATGGATTGTTCAGCTTGAAGATTTTTCACAAGTAGCAATGATTTCTGAAACAAATTATAACGTTGGTTTAAAAATCTCGCGGACACGGACATAAGAAAGGACAATGGTAATATTTTTATTTTTTTAATAAATATTATTTTTTTATTTAATAAATATTGATGTTTACGAAAATATTTACTTTTATAAGATTCGACTCGTTTGTCAATGCTTTCAAATCTTATGGACCTCAAAAATGTTCTTTCATTATATTTTTTTACCAAAGCTATGTAAAATGGCAGATACTACAATTAGAAAAGTATATAGTACCTGTACCTACTACTTCAATATTAAGCTTGCATATATTGACACTGTTGCATTGGTCTAAACTACAGTCAAAGAGCTCCGATATTTACATAGAGGGGCATTTCCTAGGGGCGCTCTGAAGACAAACTTTCTGAGACCCAAATTGCCGCTTAGCGACGTGGCAGTTGTTCCCCTAGTGTAAGAGCGTATCTAAGCGAAGACGGCGTATCTAAACTACGAGAGCAAGAGAGACGGAGAACGAACTAAACTGAGGCCAGAACCCACTTGGAATCGACACACGAAATTCTTAAGGACTGCGGTTCTATGTATAAATCTGTATTCATTGCTATAGTATATCGTCAGACGTCATTATTCTGTCAAATCTGGACCAGTAAACGAATGTCTTGGATGCAATCAGAATAACGCTGGAACCATGATGATAATATGTGTCCACTAAGAATAAATCGGTTTAATTGTAGTATCTATAGATTCATTATGATTTTAAGATGTCAATGTCATGTCGTAAAGTTTATTATTTATTGTAAAAAGGTAAGATTAATGTTATTAATGTATTTATTCTTGTGACAGTGAACAACAATCAGAGAGCATTACGTCAAACAGTACGTCCGCCATTCATGTTGTTGACGTTTTAGTAGTAAATGCAACTAAAACGTCAAACTTTCTACTTATCTGTCAAATCGAATATAACAAAATAAAAGTCGGTACATCAGACCAGACTTCATTCACGGTTTGTTTTGTATTTGGACTTTGTGATATCACTCAATCGCCATGATGGTTTACAGCGTTTTCGTGTCAAATTCAAAACGGTTTTTAAAAAGCCGTAATTAGTAATGTTGCTGATCGATTTTAGAAGAAAAATCAGGTATTTCAGTTTAACATCTAATAAAGGAACGAATTTTCGCTTATTACATTTAGGACACAAGCCTTTTCTACATACTTATCTCAAAAACTACCCAACTGACTTTTGTAAGGTTTTCAACAATTGATCGAGAACTAGAGTTCCTTATTAAGAAGTGATATACTAACTTTCTACAATAGCGTGCAGCGCTTGCACAGCAGGAGAGTGTGGCAGCTCCGTCAAGAAGTCCCGCCCATCGTCGCAACATCGCGCCAGGATCGGGTCGAGCGGCAAACTACCCAGCAGTGGTACTTCTAGCTCAGTGCACATGGCCGACGCGCCGCCCGTCGTCGCAGGGAATATCTCGCTACGGGTCTGGAAGATACACGTTACATGATACATGTTGGGACGGCGATCATAAATAATCAGTCAATAGATTCGATCAGCATGTCTAAAAGTAGTCGCTCTGTGGAACAGCTGATATTCAGTCATATTATTTAAAATAGCAAGAGGATCCGGTTGCTCAGGCGTCTGGCTCCAACGCACTATGCGGTTGACCGCAATCAAAGATTTGTATTAGGCATGCAGGTGATAAAAACTATGATTGATAGAACAAACTTATTTAGGTACTTTATTACTAAGCCGGCAAGTGGCGGACTGTAGTTTCTGCCTGCCCCTTCGGGAAACAGGCGGATTCTATGTAGGTATGTATGAATGTACTAACACGGCAATACACCTTGACAGAAAAGGTGTTTCCAACGAGCTTTTTAGAACAAAAAGTTGAAAAATACTAACATGACAGTTAGGGCATATAAACAGTGCCATATTTTCCAGCACTCCAAGTATGGGCACGCCGATCTTACGACAGAACTGCAGCTCCTTGCGCACGTCCAGTAGCGCCACCTCTTGGGGAGTAGTCACGACTACGGCGCCCGTCAGACCCGCCTGCGATAAGTACTGTGCGGCTGAGAGGTGCTCGTCTGATGTACCTGAGTAGAGAAATATACGATTATTGTACATAGATAATTATACTTTATTATACAGGGGAGGTTTATATGCCTTTGCAAAATATTTTCAGGAGTGAATATACATACTACTATAACTGAATACAAATACATGAATAAAAAGCTCACTAAAACTTAAAAATATTTAGAACAACAACAAACAATTTAGACGTTCGTGGTCACAAATAGTGACCACGAACGTCTAAATGGTGACGGATTAAGAATACGGAATGTCACCACCCCATACTATCCCATGGGTGTCGTAAGAGCCAACAGAGGGAGCATATTATGCAGAGAACAGCACTGTAAGTCAAAGTCAAAGGTTACACGCTCAATCTGGCGTCATTCTGGTCCATCAGTCTGCTCAGAATGACGGGAGAATTATCGTCTAACCGGTTGATTGATGGACTGATGGCCCAGAATGATAAAAATTAAATATTTTTAAAAATTTTCATCAGTCTGTTGAGAATGACAGCAGACTGATGCCAGACTGATCGTGTAACCGCTCGAATCATTCTGGCGTCAGTCACCGTCCCCGACGCAATAGAGCAAGACGTGCCAAGCAACGAAGCGCTGGTGCCGCCGCCCGCTTCACTCCCGTCACCGTCAATCGAGATAGAGAAAGAATTCATTCTCACATTCAGTCAGTAGAGTCCTTGCCAGAGTTATGGGATAAAACACATACCTTATATCGACACCTCCTACGTGTAACATCGTAACTGGCAAAATGACCAAAATATCATATTTAGATTTTAATTTTCTTTGTAACATGGATTATCGTTTGATCTAATAAAAACAATATTGTTTTCAATAGAACCCATAGATATGAAGACTGCATATTATCGTATCTTCATCTTTAGCGTAGTAATATGTCGTATAGCCCAACTACGATACAGTATGCGGAGGGTGGGAGATACCTGAGGGTCTAGTACGAGTTTTCACTCGATCGTCACGGTGGACGATAGCCTAGTCGACGGGAACAATTTCCATACATTTTGTAAAAGCGCCCCTAACGGAGAGTAGCGATCGATAGAGACCGCTACTCTCCGGTAGGCCGTTAGTGCAAACTCGTACTAGACCCTCTGTAAGCCGCGCGAGCCAATTGTAAGTGTAAGTACCGATAGAATACGCAGGTTACTATAAGATAGTATAGCTATCAACTATGTTATCTTGATGGTCTTACAAATGATTGATGCAGTTATTGAACCGTTTAAACAAAATGATTCGTTTGATCTACAAAACTAAACGATTTTTTTATTTTTTTATTTAGCCTGTCAGTACAAAAAAATGCAAAGGCCTCTCCCTTGGACCGCCATGCATCCCTGTATCGTGTTAAGTTCGTCCAGTCGCTGTATAATGCATCCAGGTCATCTCGCCATCTTTGTTAGGGCCATCTTTCTGGATGCATACGACAAACGTGTCCGACCCAGTCCCACTTCAGTCTAGCAGGTTTTAATCCGACGTCAGCTATGCGTGTTTTGGAACGTAGCAAAGTGACCGTCTTCTTCAACTTACGAATGATGACTAACGTAAGTTTTATCAGTCTGCTGTCAGTCTGGGATTGAGCGTGTAACCGTGTTTTTCATCCATAATTCTGGCATCAGTCTTAGCCGGACCAAACTGGTGGACCAGAATGACGCCAGATTGAGCGTGTAACCTACGTCTAAGAGATGGAAAACTTGATACAAAGCCTATACCAACCCGTTTGGCCAGCGTGGTATAATAGACCAATTCCTCCTCTCAAAGGAGAGGCCTAGTCCAGCAGTGGACTGTTAAAGGTTGATGATGAGGTCACTAATATTAGTTTAAAATTGTTTAACAGGATGTATAGCACGTAGGTGCCTTAATTAAAAAAAGCGGCGATAGCCCAGTGGTGTACGTAAAGGACTGCCGAGACTATGGTCTTGGGTTTGATCCCGAGGTACCCCAGACACACATTTCCGACTTTTCGAAGGTAGGTATGTGTGTTGTGTGCATTATGAAATGTTAATGATCGCTCGCGTAATGTGCCCAGTAGATGGGTGTGTAATACACCTCTGCCTACCCCTTTGTGGATAAAGGCGTGAAGTTATTTTATGGTATGACTAGATGAGCCCACGGTTACACCCACAATATTTTAAGGCTACTGCTCCGCTCCCATGGCTCATAGCCTGATGTTATATAGCCTATATATAGCCTTCCTCGATAAATCGGCTATCTAACACTGAAAGAATTTTTCAAATCGAACCATAGTTCCTGTGATTAGCGCGTTCAAGCAAACAAACTCTTCAGCTTTATACCTATACTAGCTGACCCAGCGAACTCCGTATCGCCTTTTAAGAGTTTTTATTTAATTCCCTTTTTTCCAAGCCCCTTTTCCAAAGTTACCATTGACTTAGCGCTTAATCTCTTATCAGTCCAGGGTCTATAAATGATGCAAAAACAAACATAGATTTTATATAATATTGAATTCCCCATTCCTTAAAATATCGGAGACGATACCCATATTGACTTAAAAAAAATCCCGTCCGCCATCTTTGATTTTCTATCTACCATCTTTGATCACGAAATAGATGTTGTATTTGGATTCACCATCCCTTAAATCATCAGAGACGATACCCATATTGATTTTTAAAATTTTGCCCATCCGCCATCTTGAATCACGAAATAGATGTTGTATTTGGATTCCCTATCCCTTCAAACATCGGAGACGATACCCATATTGATTTAAAAAAAAATCCCATCCGCCATCTTTGATCACGAAATAGATGGTGTTTTTGAATTCCCCATTCCTTAAAATATCGGAAACGATACCCGTATCGACTTAAAAAAAAATCCCGTCCGCCAGCTTTGATTTCCTATCCGCCATCTTTGATCACGAAATAGATGTTGTATTTGGATTCACCATCCCTTAAATCATCAGAGACGATACCCATATTGATTTTTTAAATTTTTCCCATCCGCCATTTTTGATTTCCCATTCGCCATCTTGAATCACGAAATAGTTGTTGTATTTAGATTCGCCATCCCTTAAAACATCGGAGACGACAACCATATTGATTTTTTTAAACTTTCTCATCCACCATCTTCGATTTCTCATCCGCCATCTTTGATCACGAAATAGATGTCGGATTTGGATTCCCCATCCCTTTAAATATCGGCGACGATACCCATATCGACTTTAAAAAAAAATCCCGTCCGCCATCTTTGATCACGAAATAGATGTTGTATTTGGATTCACCATCTCTTAAATCATCAGAGACGATACCCATATTGATTTTTTTAATTTTTCCCATCCGCCATTTTTGATTTCCCATCCGCCATCTTGAATCACGAAATAGATGTTGTATTTGGATTCCCTATCCCTTTAAACATCGGAGACGTTACCAATATTGATTTTTTTAAATGTTCCCATCCGCCATCTTTGATTGCCCATCCGCCATCTTTGATTACGAAATAGATGTTGTTTTTCGATTCTCCACCCCTTAAAATATCGAAGGCGATACCCATATTGATATTTAAAATTTTCTCATCCGCCATCTTTGATTTCCCGTCCGCCATCTTGGATCACTAAATAAATTTCATAATAATAATCAGCGTCCTGAAAATCTCGAAAACGATACCCATATAGATTGTATCCTATTCGTTTAGCCTTTTTTTGCCTTTGACCCAACCCTCCCCCTTCTCGTTTGACCATTTTATTATTTTTGTCTGGCCCCTAAAAGTTATGGCGTAATTTTATATAGCCTATAGCCTTTCGGCATAATAGGGCTATCATAGGCAATAACAATTTTTAAAATCCGACTGCTAGTTCCTGAGATTAGCCGACATTATGTTTTAGCCTTTTTAGCCTTTTGCCCAGCCCCTAAGGGTCGAAGCGTTATGTTATATAGCCTATAGCCTTCCGGAATAACTGGGCTATCGTATACAAAAAGAATTTTTCAGATCCGACCGGTAGTTCCTGAGATTAGCGCGTTCAAACAAACAAACAAACTCTTCCGCTTTATTATATTAGTATAGATATATTATAGTATTTTCGCTGTATGATGAAATGCATGACAGTTCTCATT
Organism: Euclidia mi; assembly: GCA_944739405.2. Lineage (NCBI taxonomy): Eukaryota > Metazoa > Arthropoda > Insecta > Lepidoptera > Erebidae > Euclidia > Euclidia mi. The sequence goes on along the minus strand of OX123200.2, from coordinate 52,813,638 downwards.
TTACATATTACGCATACTACTTTCAACTTATGAAAATAAATTGGCAAAAAAAAACAAATATTTAAAATAATATCTATTAAAAATTACAAAGTAAATTGATACTAGTATGTCTCTCTCTATTTTTATAATTATTATTAACGGTAAATAAATAATTTAAATATAATAAAATATAATCCTCAAAATGTCAGATGCATGAAACGAACCTCTGTCAGTAGAGATTGACACCATTGAATCGACATGAAATCGATTAATAGGAGCGCCCATCTTGTGATCGAATACGTCAGTACGAGCGCCTTGTATGCGGTTTGTGATTCTGCCTGTTTGGCGTGAAATTTCTTTTTTTTTTTTTGCCAAAAACAACAAAAAAGATAGTTTTAAACTCTCAAAGCCGTGAGTTAGTGCTTCGTTTGAGGACCTTCTTTGAACGAGAGCGTGCAAACGGGGGCCCGGTAATACCGATCGACACTGTTGTGTACAGAGTTGCGGCAGCTCTGGACATCGGCAAGCAAGGCTTCAGTTACTCGAATAACCAAAGAAAATTTGAAGAAACTAGTTTTGAAGACAAGAAGCTGTCCACTCCGAAGAAACGTGAGCGTAAAGCTTCAATAACTGACGTAGATAGTTCCGATGTGTTGGCAATACGAAATCCATACATTGATAAAATTAATCAGTCGTAGAAATAACATAATCGACAATATTTACAGACTTGGGATAAGTATGTCCACCTCGACCGAATTTGAGATCAGCAATTAATTATCTCAGTCGGAGAAGATTCCGATTCAGATATGAGGTTTTATTTCGAGTGACAGTGACGAATAATAAAAAAATAAATTTTAAAATTGATGCGTTTTATTTGTGAATGTATTTGCCAAAACACTTTTAATATGAATTTATTTCGAAGATGTAAAATCGGTAACTACGTACGATTCCATGTCGTTTGCCAATTAATTCGATATTTATAAATAATCGCTTAAATTTCCTTAGGTTACATCACTATAATTGTCAGTCATGAACTGTCATGCATATCATTACACAGCGAAAATACTATAGTATTAGATGTGCCTTTATTTCGAGTATACGATATTTTGGCAGTTTCTCCACCCGCAATACTTTAGTACTTCCGTGATAATAATATAATATCTCGAAGGACAATTCGAAATTTTACTGTATTTCAGCAAAAATTCAAGATTATAATAACTAAAACAAATAACTTTAAACAAGTGGTATATGGCCGGTGTTGCATAATGTGATTTCTTCCAGACAACCAAAATCCATAATTTTTAAGATTAACGGCAATTTAGGTTATAAATGACTGTTTTTTACCGACTTCAAAATGGAGGAGATTCTCAATTCTTTAATGTGTTAACTCAGAAATGTTCGCTCGGTGGACCGATTTTGAGGATAATTCTTTTTTTATTTGAATGCTGGCGCTTCTCACGTGGTCCCATGTAAATTTTATCGGGATCTAACGAATTCTTTTTTCAATTTTTACGTAATAATCCGTTTTTAGTTTATGTATGGTTTTTTAAACATTGTTTTCATCATCTTTACTTCTTATGTTGTCTGCTAGGATCAGGTGCATAAAAAACCCCATGAACAGAGGCTTAGTAAGTCGTTTTCCATGTCACAACCCACGCATTCGATTCGATGTGTCTTTGGGAAATGGTTTCTCCCGCTTCAGGCTCGTATCGTTGTAGAACTCATAGGCAATCAAACAAGTCAATGGTTAGGGCTTGGCCTATTCGGCGATAATAATACAAAAACAAACCGAAAATAAGCAAATGTTTAATTGAAGACTGCTTACCCGGTGGCGTGTCTATTAGAAGGTAGTCCAAATCTCCCCAGTCCACTTCACTAAGGAACTGCTTGATCATACCTGGAACCATCATCATCATGATATACATAAATCACTTGTTCTGCTTGACATTGCCTAAACTAAAGCTACAAGCATGTTTGGACAGGGCATTCATTTTGTGTCTTAGAATAGAATAGAATAGAATATCTTTATTTACTGTAAACAGGGTACATTACAGATGTTGATGTCATAGTATGATAATAATATAAAGTACAAGCCCATTTAGCCATTTAAAATAGCATGCAAATGTAGGAACATACAGTATAAATTGAACAAGTTAAATCTATTTCATTGATCATATTTTATGTTAACAATGTCATATATTTATTCATCAATAGGTCAATTAGGTACTCATTACACCGATAATTCATCATTTAGTTACTTGATAAAAATTCTTTAATAGAGTAAAAGCTTTTTTGCATGAGCCAACTACGTAAAGCTGGTATAAACTTATTTATCGGCAGGATTTTTATAAAGTTTGGTAATTTATTATAAATTTTTACACACATGGCGTATGAGTTGTTTTGAAGCCGACTCGTTCTGGGTATCATGTTTAGAACAAGCCTATCCGGATTTCTTATATTATCCCGCCGAGTGACATCTTTAGCGTGTTTAAATGAATCTGGATGTTGTTTTATAAATTTACCTATTTCAAGTATGTAAAGACATGCTAACGGGAGTATTCGCAACATTTTGAAGAAAGGTCGACATGATACGTCCGGAGCGATATCGCAAATCGATCTGATGCATCGTTTTTGGGCTAAAACACTTTTTGTATGTGTGAGCTGTTGCCCCATATAAGTAACCCATACCTGAGGACTGATTCAACATAAGCAAAATAGGCTGTTCGTGCAGTATTTTGGTTAGTTACTTTTGCCAATTTGTAAAGAGCATATGAAAAACTATTTAATTTGTTCGTAATTTTTTCTACTTGTTCGATCCAATTGAACTTTGAATTTATTATAATTCCCAGAAATGTCACACAATTTGCATTCGATAAGGTATGTCCATGATAATTAATTATTATATTATTATTATTAAAATTAATGATATTATTTGTCTTAGATAAATTTATTTTTAGATTATTATTATTTAACCAATTAATAACTAATGTCAGAGTATTGTAAATGTCAGTTTCGTGTTGTTTGATTGACATATTTTTTAGGCACACACTGAAGAAGGATTTGAACATTCCATCCTTGTAGGGGTAAAATAGAGGGTTTGTAAAGTCCTGTTTTTGAAGCTAGCACAAATACTGCGGTTAACAGTTAGTACATCATTCATAATTTGAAAACTATAACTTCAGAAGTAATTGGTACACTACTTGGATCGACATTAATCACTTACCATTTTTCTTAGGTCCTCTCCATATTACCGCGTCATCTGGACTGCCGAGCAGGAAACCGATTGACATCAGCGAGAGATTGTCCGTTACATACTGTAAGCACACGTAATATATTATACAACAATAAAATACTGAACTGTTACTGTGGTGGATTCAAAGGAGTTTTGATGGGTGGTAGAGCGTCGATGTTTCGTCTTTTGCAGTGGGAAGAGTGGCTCTCTTCTCTCTTGAAGATGTAGTAGACTTTGGCATAAGATCGCAATAATATTTGTGTACCTAAGTCCTTCTGCCACAACGGGCCTTGTGCCAGTCATGAGAGCACGATGTGGCTATTTTACAGTGACCACGACGCGATTCTGTGAAATGTTTTTCGCTTAATGAGCGCCTTCAGTTCTTGAGCGTAAAATTGCAATTGAGAATTGAGATGCAATTAGATCGCTTAAATAACCCCATAATCCATCATGACATTCAACGTTTAATGTGTATTACATATGCTTCAAGTTTATAGACGCTTAACGTTAGCTTCGATTACATCGATAGCACTTTAACAGCTTCTTATCTCAATGGCCATTACAGGATAAAGCTTATATTGCAAGCTTGATCCTATAATGGTCATACTAAAGTGGCTGCCTAGATAAAATGAACATTGGCTGATTCACATACATACATACATATGCCCGACCCAGGAATCGAACCTCCTGATCCCACGCGCACATTTATGCCGCGAGACCAACGAGGCAGTCGTATAGGGTTTGATATCGAGTTTTCCGTCTCTACGCAAAGATGGTATTTGCATCGTGTTATCCCTTAGTCGCCTCTTACGACACCCACGGGAAGATAGGGGGTGGTGACACTTGTATTCTATGCCGTCAACCACACGGCGAGATTATACCTGTCTATTTGATGGAGCTCGATATGTACCTAAAAGTATTTATGTCCTTGTGACCTACTTAGATGTTTATACAACAGTCACATTTCCATTCCGGCGCAAATAACTATTGCCTAAACAAAATTTAGGTATCTACTGAAAGACTACATGAATAGAACAGGAACCTTATCTATACTAATATAATAAAGCGGAAGAGTTTGTTCGTTCGTTCGTTTGTTTGTTTGAACGCGCTAATCTCAGGAACTACCGGTCGGATCTGAAAAATTATTTTTGTATACGATAGCCCAGTTATTCCGGAAGGCTATAGGCTATAATAATATAACATAACGCTTCGACCCTTTGGGGCCGGGCAAAAGGCTAAAAAGGCTAAAAGATAATGTTAGCTAATCTCAGGAACTAGCAGTCGGATTTTAAAAATTGTTATTGCCTATGATAGCCCAAATATTCCGAAAGGCTAAATAAAATTACGCCACAACTTTCAGGGGCCAGACAAAAATAATAAAATGGTCAAACGTGAAGGGGGAGGGTTGGGTCAAAGGCAAAAAAAGGCTAAACGAATAGGATACAATCTATATGGGTATCGTTTTCGAGATTTTCAGGACGCTGATTAATAATATGAAATTTATTTAGGGATCCAAGATGGCGGACGGGAAATCAAAGATGGCGGATGAGAAAATTTTAAAAATCAATATGGGTATTGTCTTCGATATTTTAAGAGGTGGGGAAGCGAAATACAACATCTATTTCGTGATTCAAGATGGTGAATGGGAAATCAAAGATGGCGGATGGGAAAATTTTAAAAATCAATATGGGTATCGTCTCTGATGATTTAAGGGATGGTGAATCCAATACAACATCTATTTCGTGATCAAAGATGGCGGATAGGAAATCAAAAATGGCGGACGGGATTTTTTTTTTAAGTCGATATGGGTATCGTCTCCGATATTTTAAGGAATTCAATATTATATAAAAATCTATGTTTGTTTGTTCATCATTTATAGACTCTGAAATGATAAGAGATTAAGCGCTAAGTCAATGGTAACTTTGGAAAAGGGGCTTGGAAAAAAGGGAATTAAATAAAAACTCTTAAAAAAAAATAATTTAAAGAAAAATAAAAAACCCGACTGCGTAAAAAATAATAAAAACTAAAAAGAAAGAAACAAGGCCAGTAGTTTAGAATTCTAATGCAGAACAGAACGACTCACAGTCGGGGCCCATTCAAATTTTACCAATCAAATCCGACTGTGAGTCGTTCTGTTCTGCATTAGAATTCTAAACTACTGGCCTTGTTTCTTTCTTTTTAGTTTTTATTATTTTTTACGCAGTCGGGTTTTTTATTTTTCTTTAAATTATTTTTTTATTTTATACTTTTTTGTTATTCACTGTTTTTTTGTTTGTTTATCGTTTATACTTGAAGTAAAAACTTAAATCAATAAGTAACAACATTAGCGAGAATGATTGTTTTGTTAAACAACTTTAAATCGTTATATATCCTTAACTATTATTTAAAATGAAAAATGATAAAAGGAACCTAAAGATGATTTTAAAATACCTATTCAACGACACCCCACATGACATAGTTCATCGACATTTTATTTTTTTCATTTTGACAATATGGCGTCTGGTTGTCGCTATGGTGAATTTTGATTACTGTCATGTCTTTAGTGACACTCGCAAGGTTAAGACGAATCGATTGACGTAAGAATCATCAAAATCGGCTTACGCATTTGGTCTCTAGAACGCCACATAGAAACAAACATACATACATACATACATAGACTGATAAACACATTACCCTCCTTTGCGTCGCGCAGTCGGGTAAAAAGGCGATACGGCGTTCGCTGGGTCAGCTAGTTCGTTATAAACGCGTTATAAAAACGAATTACTAGTATTTTTAAACATCTCATAAATTATTAGGCTGCTATACCTACTTGTTTAAATTTTATTGCTTGAAAGTAACGAAGTGTTAATATCATAGGTACTTATCTTACTTCCTGTTCATATATTTTAGATGCCACACATATATGATATTATCCTAAGTTTGGAAATTTCCAAACAGAATATCTCAATAACGGTAAGGCGGCCAACCATCTCGTATTCTGCGGGACCGTCCCGTAATGCTGGATGAAATCCCGTTTTGAAATAATTAGGAAAATAGTCCCGTAAAATTTCGTATGCGTCCCGCATGTCCCGCATCACGCATGCCTATTTTTCTACCACACTAACTAACACAACACCCACACGCGCGCATGAACAACAGCGCATAGAGCAGTCCCATTCCTAATGCGTTGTGTGTGTGAGTGGCAAGCGTATTGCGTGTAATCTCGTTCTCTCTCTTTCTCTCTACTGAACACATGAAGCGTAAAAGTGGGATAGGGGCGAGCGCGTGATTGAATTGTTTTGATTTTAATGCTCCTGCTACACCTGCGTCTTAACGCTTCAATAAGCGCGTTAGTTTAGGCGCTACGTAGACTTTGAGATAAGAATATTCACAGATCTGTGTACGTAGATGTGGCCAACGTTTTAACGCGTTAGACGTAGGTTAAACGCTCAATCTGGCGTCATTCTGGTCCATCAGTTTGGTCCGGCTAAGACTGATGCCAGAATGATGGATGAAAAACACGGTTACACGCTCAATCCCAGACTGACAGCAGACTGATAAAACTTACGTTAGTCATCATTCGTAAGTTGAAGACGACGGTCACTTTGCTACGTTCCAAAACACGCATAGCTGACGTCGTCTAGACTGAAGTGGGACTGGGTGGCAGTGGCGTAGCGTGGGTTTCTGCCGCCCGGGGCCGTTCGGCAATTCGCCGCCCCCTTTTTACCCCAATGTTTCTGCGAAAGTGTAACGTTTTTCGGGTTTCGGTATGTTTGTGTGTTTATTTTATTAGTATGTCCTTTAGTTTGGCTTTACACGCTCAACGGCTTAAAGGATTAAAAAAGAAATGTTGTCATTTGATTCGTCTCACTCGCTCGAATATCATAGAGCATACGGTATAATAATTTTGCGTCAAAATGTGGCAGCTCTCAGCGGTGTTAATGGGTCGCGCACGGCAGCGCAGCGGCCGTTTCTCTGCTGTAATATGTGTATAGCTTAGTCTAGGCCAGGATGACTTAACACACCTCACTCTGTTCGAAATTCGGGACGGCTTCGGTGTAGTGGTGCGTCAGTAGGGCACTGTGGTCGTCGGTCTGCCCGCGAGGTAAACAAGTGTCGATAAAACCTTGATATGTGGTGGCACGGGCTGTTTCAGCAACTCCACATCCTGGCGTGTATTTTGCGTGCGGGTGGGAATGGTGTTGTCATCCGAGTCACCCCAGCTCTTCAAGGAAGGCCAGCAGACTCTTGATAGGGCCCACTGCTTCCCTCAGGGTGCTGTATCTGGTTAGGTACTGCTGCCTGTACTGTGCGACCTCAGGGCAGTCGAGGAGCAGGTGGGCTGCCGTCTCGTCTGCTGTCATACAGGCCCTGCACAGCGGGCTGTCGGTGATACAGAATCCGTGTCCTGTGTAGGCGGCCGGGACTGTCCGCAGTTATTGTTTGACAAGCCGGAGGACTTGTTTGGCTATCTTATCCTCTGCTGCGGGAAGAGCTTCCTTGGCCTCTATATGTTTTAATACCAACCCAGGACTGGTTGTGCTGGGTCCTGGTCCTATTTCTTACCAGGCTGCGATAAAAACCAGAAGGGAGGGAAATAATGGGCTCGGGTCCCACCACCTCGAAAGTGGCCCCTCTTCTGGCAAGTACGTCGGCTCCGTCATTCCCTCTTGAGCCACTGTGGGTAAAAACCACACACGATAAAACCTTTCAACTTTTTTGAGAATCTCGAACTTTGAGTTCACGATGCGGCCACCCGCGATTGTAGTGTCGTTTGATTGTGTCGCCTCAACTGCAGAGCGAAGACATGATCTCCGGGGTTTTTTCGATTGCAGCCTCGATGGCCCGAGTGTTAATGCGTCGTAGGTCTCATTGCGTAAGATTTCGTATTTGTCGTTTTACGACCTGTCCTTCCGGCGAAGACAGATGACAGGATGGCATCTCGTGTCTTTTCATCAGTTCGAGAGCTCCGGCTGGCAGTTTAGACTACTTGTTTTTTCTCTATGCGGAGCAGATCTTTCGAGACGAATCTCCGTGTCGTGTCGTGGCCACTGTGACCGTCTTCTGCTTAAGCCGCGTATCGACTTCGCGCTCCAAAAGGACGAACATGGCGTGCGTTCCGGCCGCGCGAAATTGCTACCATTTTGGAACGCGCGCCAATGTGTTTGTTGGAACGCTCGAACATGGAGCGCCCCATTCCATCTAGAGTCGGCTTTTTACCGCGCATCAAAGGAAACTCAATTGTGGCGCGCGCGGCAGTTGAGATGGACGTGATATTATTTTGTGTGTTCGTTACGTTCCGAGCGATGGATAATCAAAGTTGCCGCTCAGAGAAGACGCTTGGAGGGAAATAAGTTGTGAAACAACTCTTTCATCCACTAACGCACTTTACGTTTATGTTTTTCTTCTGTATAATACTATAAATATAAACATAAACGCAGCTGCTGCTCGTGCACGTTTGGCCTGCATGTTGAACGACCGAACACTGGAAGACTGGTACAGTTGCCGCGCGCGCCATGGCGCGCGGAGTTGATATCATTTAAATATTTGGAGCGCGTTCCGTGAACGCGCTCTCGGCGCGGGCGTTCATGGCACGCGCGCCAGGAGCGCATAATGGATACGCAGCTTTAATGCTGTCGGTGGGAGGCTTCTTCTTACAAAAGGAGTTCATTTGGAAAAGGCCCTCTGCTGTGAGGTAGTTAAGTAGCATTCGGCCATATGATTCTCGTGCCCCACGCCGTGATCTCTGATTTTCGTTTCGCCGCGTTCTTGTACTTCCACTTTCAGGTTGAAGTACTGAGCTTTGGTCTTAGTAGGTATTGCCTTAACAGTTGTCCTGGTACATGGCCTCAGCCATCTCGTAAGGGTGACTTGAGTTATGCTACCCGAGTTGACACACTACCGACTTCCACAAAATGTTCCTCCTGACCAGGAAACCGACGCCACCCCAAGAGTAGGTCGCCTTCTCGATGGAATGCAAAAGTCACTCTCACTCTATAGTTAGCATGTCCTCCCCCTGTCATCAGACTTCTGATAACCGCAGTAGATATGTGCCACGTTATGTGACTTTATTCTACCTTGAGCTCGGCGAGGTGTTCTTTTGCCGTAGATTATGTTCGTTGTAAGACCCGAGGTATAATTGATTTTGGTAGCCTGCCGTAGCCCGATAGTCTTGCAGACAACATGCACCGCCGCCGTACCCGCCACGACATCCTTGGCCGGGAATAACGAAGCTGCCAGGAATTGGGGCTGTTGCGTCCAAAAATTAGCAGAACGCGTTTGTAGTATGTGAAATAATCGGCTTTGATTTTAACGCAAATATCATACTTAAACATTTTTTTAATTATATTAGGTACTTAAAAATTGGAGTTAAAGTTCAAATAGCGTATAGTTAAACCGCAGGTGTGACTATTGTCTTAGGAGACCTTTACCTGCTTTCTTCGCTATTCAACTATAAAGATTATGTTGTAATATTTTATCAGCTTAACCCCTATTACCCTGGCGCCTGTGTGCGCCAGTTGCGCATGTGGTTGCGCCATGGAAATAGGGGCGGCATACATCGCACACAGGGGCGGCTCGGCCCTGATATATGGATTAATTAATTACTCATAAGAGGCTCGCAGATCACCGGAATATCGCAACCTATTTAAGAATTAATACACGGACACAAGCAAGTCTTCACGTAATGAAAATCATGATGATTTTGTTTTCGATTGTTGTTCTTTCTACTGCGCCCGCGTCGCCGCACTGTCCTACTGGGATCGTGTCAGTGCGCCCGCCAAGTATTAAATATTTTTTTTCGTGGCGTCTTTTGCCGCCGCCTTAAATGTGCCGCCCGGGGCCATGGCCCCCCCCGGCCCTCCCCACGCTACGCCACTGCTGGGTGGGACACGTTTGTCGTATGCATCCAGAAAGATGGGCCTAACAAAGATGGCGCGATGACCTGGATGCATTATACAGCGATTGGACGAACTTAATACTATACAGGGATGCATGGCGGTCCAAGGGAGAGGCCTTTCCTTTTTTTTTGTACAGACAGGCAAAGTAAAAAATAAAAAAAAATCGTTTGGTTTTGTAGATCAAACGAATCATTTTGTTCAAACGGTTCAATAACTGCATCAATCATTTGTAAGACCATCAAGATAACATAGTTGATACCTAGCTACACTATCTTATAGTAACCTGCGTATTCATACACTTACAATTGGCTCGCGCGGCTTACGGCCCTGTCACGACCTTGCCGCTCTGAGCGGCGGCTTAGCGCGGGGCGGCTAGCGGCACGATCAAATGTATGAAAACGTTCGAAGCACGCCACGAGCCGCCGCGCACAGCGATAACGCGCGCGTTTTTTTTGGCGCGAATGGCTGGGCGGCGAGCGGCGCGGCGGGCTGTGCGGCGAGCGGCGGGAACAAATGTACTGCGACCGAGTCCGACGCCACGACTCCGAGCGGCACAGACAGCGTTACGCGAGGGACGAACTAGGCGGTTAAACTATTTGTTAAATATTTTGTGGCGGTAATGAATACGGAGACATTTAAAGTCGAAATTTTAAAACGGTCGCGTGTATGGATAGCAACACATCCGCTGTATAAATACAAAAATGTTAATAAAACGTTGCGAGATGTAATGAAACAATGTTTTACAGAATGTAATGGTAGGTTTTAATATAAATCGCAAACATTAAAACATTGTGTAATGTACATATACTATTTAGGTACAGACACAGCTACTATGAAAGTTAAAAGGTGATTTACCTACCTACTTAACGTAATCTATGTTGTGTAGGTACCTTTTCAACGCCTCATTAATTGCGAATATGCATTATTCCTTTGATATAAAATACTTGTAAGAAATGAAGATCCAATGTCGACAATTTTGTAGGTATACCGTATACCTAGTTACACAAAGATATTTTGGTTATCGCCATATTTATGGGTAACTCCGTCGGCCCAAATACGTCCACATTTGCCGCTGCGTTTACCGCTGCTGTAGGGTCGTGGCGTGCACGACGCTCTGCCGCGCCGCCCGCCGCGACGCGCGCCGCTTAGACCGATCTCGTGAACAGGCCCTTACAGAGGGTCTAGTACGAGTTTGCACTAACGGCCTACCGGAGAGTACCGGTCTCTGTCGATCGCTACTCTCCGTTAGGGGCGCTTTTACAAAATGTATGGAAATTGTTCCCGTCGACTAGGCTATCGTCCACCGTGACGATCGATTGTAAACTCGTATTAGACCCTCAGGTATCTCCCACCCTCCGCATACTGTATCGTAGTTGCGCTATACGACATATTACTACGCTAAAGATGAAGATACGATAATATGCAGTCTTCATATCGACGGGTTCTATTGAAACAATATTGTTTTTATTAGATCAAACGATAATCCATGTTACAAAGTAAATGAAAATCTAAATATGACATTTTGGTCATTTTGCCAGTTACGATGTTACACGTAGGAGGTGTCGATATAAGGTATGTGTTTTATCCCATAACTCTGGCAAGGACTCGAATGTGAGAATTAATTCTTTCTCTATCTCGATTGACGGTGACGGGAGTGAAGCGGGGGGGGGGGGGGGCACCAGCGCTTCGTTGCTTGGCACGTCTTGCTCCATTGCGTCGGGGACGGTGACTGACGCCAGAATGATGCGAGCGGTTACACGATCAGACTGGCATCAGTCTGCTGTCATTCTCAACAGACTGATGAAAAATATTAAAAATATTTAATTTTTGTCACTCTGGGCCATCAGTCCATCAATCAACCGGTTAGACGATAATTCTCCCGTCATTCTGAGCAGACTGATGGACCAGAATGACGCCAGATTGAGCGTGTAACCTACGTCTTAAATTACAAGTTTCCAATGCGAGTTTTTTAACGCGTTAAGTAACGCGTTATAGGCCATTGCCATTAACGTTAACGCTAACGCAGGTGTAGCAGTAGCATACAAATTAGACATTAGTACACGCCGCCGTGACACGATATTGATAGGTTATATTTAGGGCATGAATACCGGTATTCGGTATTACCAAAAAACCGGGATACCGGGCTGTTTTTATAAGTTTTGGATACCGGTATTCAAATCGCCAACACCGGTATTTCGGTATTTAATATAAAGAAATTTTAATCCCTAGAAAATAAAATATCTGGCAACGCCGCACCGAAGCGCGAATGATATGAGATTGATTTGAGATGTTTGTTGAGAATATTCTGTTTGTCTATGAATGATCTGAATCAATATGCAAGAGGAAAAGGTCGTGGACACGACGTCCAGAACATAATAATAAAATAGTCGCCGTTCGTTTAGACACTTCATACGAATCACTTATGCAAGGAGTATTATATTTTAGATATGATATACTCTAGCGTCCCATGTGGGTACCTTGGCTGGCAATGGCTTTGCAATTGAAATTGCTTTCAAAATGTGCTTAACACTTATGGCTAGAAGAAATTCTTATATCCGAAGTAGTTTTACAAATAGATGCTATAACAGACTTGTGCACGAGAATAGTTCTGTAAGCTAGCTTTTGATTAAGATGTAGATATGCTAGATATTTTGCAACATCTGCCGAATTTGGTGTACGAGAGTTTATATTATTTTGACTACACCACAAAGACCACTTTCCCCAGATGGATGTGTAGGTTTTAAGAGTTGAAGATCGCCAACAAGATAAAAGAAGGTCTTTTTCTTGTGGAGGCCTATCTTTTGTCATATTATCCCACCCGAAATGAGCCAAGCTTCTAGCTGCAGATCGTATGAGGTGGTGGTAGGCTGGCTACCGTGTCCACCAAAGTCTTCGTCAGGTCTCTGATGTTCAGGAGCCGCGTCAAGGATCGATTCTTCAGGTCGCCAAAAGATTTTCTTCCACTTGGGTGCTATTACGATGTACTGATCTGATGCCGAGTTGAGGTGGTGAAGTACTCGCGGCAGCAGTGCTGGTGGTGTGAACACCCATGCCTGGTCGTATCGCCAGTATCTGCTGAATGCGTCGTGATAACAGGCGTTGGAGTCTGCGGAATCTAGAGAAACATAATTTCTTACGACCTGTGCGGTTTGCGACGCGAACAAGTCTATGTCTGGTATTCCCCAAGACTGGAATATATTTGAGGTGGCCACCCCCTGTAGGTGCCACTCGTTGCCGGCACGATTTCGTGACAACCTTTTGGCTTTGGTGTTGTACACCGATGGCAGGTGATGAGGGATCAGTACAATGTTGAGGTTGTCCGTCAGAGCCAGCAATTCCCACGTCAACTCCATCAATCTGCGTGGTTTTGTACCGGCTTCCTTCCGAATGTACGACACCACTGTCTTGTTGTCGGTCTGTAGTACGATTCTGGAGTCCCGGAGGGCTCTGGATCGAAAACACAGCAATCACCGCATACATCGCTTTGCAGGTGGGGTTGCCATAGTCCTTGAATTTTGTTGTTGTTGACCAGGGCACCCACAAACCTTCGTGTCGGAAGCGTCCGTGATGAGTTATGATATGGTGTAAATGTTAAAACAAAAATTATAAGTGATCTCTAAGGAGAGAAACTGGCTGATTCATGAACAATTGTTAATTTCTTTGTTTTTATTTATTTTTAATACATAGAACTTTAAAAGTATATTTGTGTTTTTGTTATAAGTTTCGCAAGACCAGGTTTTTTTTTCTCAAGTTATGATAAACGTTAAATACCGAAAAAATACCGAAATACCGGGATCCTGGTTTTGACAAAATTAATACCGAAAAAATACCGGTATTGTTAAAAAGTCCAATACCGACATGCCCTAGTTATATTATTGCTTTTTGCTTTAAGTTTTTATTTTATCAGTTTCGTTAATTTAACAATGCCGCCGACAGTGAAAAAGTGAACTCGTAAATTCACTGAAGATTTACAAAAATAATTTCCGTTCTTGCAAAAGTGTTTAACTCCTTCGGAAGTGTGCGGTGTAACAAATGCAACGGAACCTATATACCTATATACATATAGTTATCGTATTTTCTTTGATGAATACTCTGTGGACGTCTGAAAAATCATCACTAAAAGTGGAAACACGAATCGAAGTGAATTCTCAATAAAAATCCTGAGCTTGTTAAAAAGTGTCACTCTAGAGATAAATATGATTTTAAAAATAAATTACTGTATTATGTAACTAAGTTTTGCGTTTCTATACTACACTAACCCCCCCCGGCCGCCCCCGCCTTCATCCAACTCTATCTATTTACCAAAAGTACCGCATTAAATTTTCAGAAAGTTGGCCGCCTTAAATAACGGTATTCTTAATGATGGTAGGTAATATGAATAGCGCAGCAGGGCGAGTGTCGCTATAACTGCCGTAGTCTACAGAAACCAAATAGGTATATTATCAATCCGTGTGTATGCTAATATCAGTCATAGTACTTACCACTGGTGACCATCCCGAGCCAGAGTTGTGCACTTGTTCCCCTCTGACGCCAAGCACTCGAGGCTGGCTTGGACCACAAATGTCTGCGTCCAAAATGCCGATCTAAAAACAATGGTATACAAATCAACAGACTCTTTTTGGTTACCAGATTAAATGTTAGAGCGATTTCGCACTACTTCCGATCCAAATCCAATCCAAACCCGAGAAAATACAGTCCGGTGTAGTCGTAGAACTATTTCTATGGTACGTTTAGCACTACATCCGATTTCTTTAGAATTAGGTGCGTGGTTTCTAGAACTGTATTTTCACGGGTCTGGGGCTGAATCCCATGATTCAGTTCCGAACCCGCGATCTAGTCTGAAACTTCCTACAATGCTTAATTAAGTTGCTAGTTTATTCATTTATATAAAATCGTAAATAATAATGGTAAGAGCACATAGGTTGAACTTATCTTGGTGTAGTTACCAAGTAGGTACAGAGTTAATCAAGTTAAATATTTCTAATGATTTGCTAACTGATAGTGGCTTTCAGACAGGAAAACTACGCTTTATTGCCGTAACAGACGATGGCGATCGTATAGCTATTGTTTATAATTCAGTCAGGTGCGTTCAGGCGATCCTCCTGACATGATTGTTTCAATTTGCTCATTGCTCGTCGTAATGGAATGCTGTGACATGCCAATAAAGATTTCATAATAATTGATTAAAGCCCTCTGGCACTGAGCTGAGAATTGATCAGTTACTAGTATACGTAACAAGGTATAAAATGTTATAAGATTATTGTTGTAAAGAGCATCGTCCGATCTTTTTTGGGGTGTGCAGTGCAGGGAACAATGTGACGTACACTCTTCTATTGGAGTGAATGGGTCTATCTAAGAGAAACCAATTTTTCTATAAAATGCGATCCATACATTCCATGAAAACCTTTTACGATTATTAGTAGGTGCGTTTGCCGAACTTATCGTCAAGGTTAGGCCGTTGAATATGATCGAAATTATGATATGACATGTGATTCCCAAGCTAATACACGGCAAAAGAAAACTATTTACAAACAGAAAGGTTTTGATAAAAAAAAAACAGTAGAAACGTTAGTCGAATGCCTCGCATGAACTTGTATAATAAATTAGCTCATAAAACCTGACCTATATAGGAGCATAAAGGTTGTACCAGCCTGTATCAGACACCACTGTCAGGCTGTACGGTTGCGAAATCTTTGCCTCGAAGCCTTCGTAATCAATACACGTCTGTTCTGTGCCTTCTATTTTAGAATATTCGAATCATTTTGCCGCTTAAATGGATTTCGGCAACACGTACGAGAGAAGATCGAGATATAATAGGGTAATACGTTTTATTATAGTAGAAAATTGGCGATGAAACCAGGTTTTATCTATTCAAATAACAACATGCGTAATTGTTATCAAATAGTTAAAGGTGAAGATTTCGTTTATTAAATCGACGAAATTGTTTGAAAACGTAATGTTGATGAAATATGAAGGGTTTGGCACTCTGTGTGTACTAACAATACATTAAGGTATTGTTTTTTTAAACAATGTGCAGTGTTATGCACACCATTGCATTAGCGAAGTGATTAGATGGTTCCTCGTAAAAATAAATGAAATAAAGATTAATTTTTGTAAGCTATTATTGACTGCAAGTCATCATATTATTGTCGTCAATCAGTTTATAAAAAAAATAAGTGAAACATGTGATAACAGTACACAGGAATGTCATAAAAATAGTACAAAAGTGCACTGCTGCATATTAAATAGAATCGCCCACTATCAGAAATAAAGTGTTGTTAAGTGTACCTACTTATAGATAGACTAGAGGACGCCAGCAGCTACGCCTGCATTTTTTTTAATTTGCCCGTTTTGGCCGATCCCGTGGGAATTTCGAGAAATCCCTTCTTAGTGCACCCCTAGGGTCCCCAAGGAACATACATGCCAAATTTCAGCTTCCTGCGCCCAATAGTTTCGGCTGTAGCGTGTCTGTCAGTCAGTCAGTAACGCAAGGATTTTATATATTAAGATACTGTACTTTTCACCTTCAAAATACTCATTGACCTGCTACAATACATTATCTGTTATTGTACAGTAGAATATGACGCAATTTTATTACTCTATCATTAAAAGATAGTGTCAATTAAAAGTAATTTAAACAAACACACCCACTTTACAAAAGGAAAACAATTCATTAATAATGTATGTATAAAAATAATAGTAATTGCAACATGTTTAGTGGCGTAATGGTAACATAGCTGCTCTGCACCTTGGGCCAGTTTGCTTTATGAGTTATTAATGAGATTTGTGTTGGCTTTTTATATGGAAAGGTTTAGCTAGCTTTAATCTAGTATTGACATCTGCTGGCCATACTAAAACCAGTTACAGGGGATATATTATAGAATTAAGACTAGATGCAGATAAAATTGTTCTAATAAGGATAATAAAGCAGGTATTGAGTGAGATAGAGAATAATACCTATCATATGTACCCAATTAGTGATTTGATATAGAATCTAATGTGAAAGAAGAAATCAAGATTAAAACCAC
Organism: Euclidia mi; assembly: GCA_944739405.2. NCBI lineage: Eukaryota > Metazoa > Arthropoda > Insecta > Lepidoptera > Erebidae > Euclidia > Euclidia mi. The sequence goes on along the minus strand of OX123200.2, from coordinate 52,796,521 downwards.
AAAATAAGGAGTTGCAATGATAGCCAATTGAATAGCATTATTTGGTGCACCGATGCTTCCAGATGGAGTTACTGTGTCTTACAAAGGCCCTGATATTTTTTGCATAACTATATTGTTGGTACTTCTTGCCACGGAAAAACCCAATAACACTTTGCCCGATCCGGGAATCGAACCCGAGACCTCCCAATCCCACGCGCACATTTATGCCGTGAGACCAACGAAATAGTTATTATGCAAATTTTCAATATTAGTGACTGAACAATAACTTACATTTGCATCAGTGTTTCTTGCAGCTAAGGCATGCCCCAGTAGTGATGTGACTGTACTTTTGCCCACTCCACCCTTCCCAGACAACACCAATATTTTGTGCTTCACATTTGATAGACGCTCCTTGATTATTTGAATAGCAGGGTCAGGGCCAGCTGGCACACCTGCCAGAAAAAAAGAATTATTAACAAATACACATACACTATAGACAATTTTGAAAACATTTTATTTATGCTAAAAGAAAAGGTATGCAGCAAGCTGAAAACATATTTATTTATCCATTAACATATTGGTACATTTGCTTTTGCCATATTGGCTACTTGAAATCACAATAGGTTAAACATCTTTTTTTACTAATAATAAAAAATCATTCTTATTCAGTATATTGTAGATAGTGGATAGTGTGGCTATTAAAGTTATGTTATCAATTAACTAATAAAATTAATGTGCTATCAAGCACATAATGTTATAATAACCCCAATTGGATTTTATTTTTACTTTCCTATGAGGACAAAAACAATTTTTGTTTACTACATTTCAGTTATTTTGCGGGATTCCCGCTCAAGTCAAACATTTGTGTGCATGAACATGGATGTTTGTCTTGGTCTGGGTGTTTCTATGTAAAATATGTATGTATTGAGAAAAAAATAAGTAAATATGTATGTTTATCCACTGTCTAGTACCCATAGTATAGGCACTGCTTAGTTTGGGACTAGATGGTGTTGTGTGAATGTGGTATAACAATAATTTTAGACTACAACTCTTACTTCATCTCAAATATTGATAAGCTTTGATAAGTATAGATGATTAAAGAATGTGTTATTTCACTGCTAGTATTTTTATCAGCTGCTTATCAAAAAGTTAAAATACAATCAACTATAATTGCATAATTCAAGAGATATTCAATTGCCCTATTTTTATAGGACAATTGAATATCTCTTGAATTAATTTGTGATTCATTCATTCGATACATTGCCAAATATACAAGTACAATAATATTAGAGATAGCAACTTATTTCTAAGACAATATTTAGTCAAATGAATAGTATAGTTTAGTGGCTAAAACTCTTATGATTTGCTCAATTATTCTTTTAGATTCACGTTCATTATTTGCTTAGTTAATTGCAACAAAGATGAGAAAATTTCTTCTCCTATAGAAGCAATTTTGTGTCAAATTATGATACAAATACAAATGGAAATAAAGGATTTACCTGATGCGCATATGTTCTGGTTTGGACAGCCAGCACATGCTGACGCTTTTCCAGCGTCTTCACTTTGAGTGCCCGGGCAATCTACAGCAAAAAACATATTTTTATAAATAATTACTGCAAGGTTTTATGAAAAATCTTTTCGAGTTATGATACATACGTTGCGGTGCGTTTTCTGGTACGCTGCTCATATTAATAACGATACCACATAAAGTTTAATATTTTAATGATTTGTTTAACAGTTAACACGATTATTTGGTGGCTATATTAATTGATTTGTGCGGTGTAAAAATGCGAGTTACGATGAAAGTTAACTTTTCTTTTTGACATTGACAATGACAGTTCACCTTTGACATTAAGTTCTTGAATGTTGGCTCAACTTCACAACATTGCGCTCATATTTTATTAATAAAAACAATTTTATATAGTTGCCTACTAAGAACCTAATAATAAAATGGAAATATATGTTTTTTGACAAATAATTGGAATTACATAATATTAAATTTGCAGCATATTTGACTCAGTACATCAACTTTTACTTACATAAGTGTTAGTAAATAAACCTCATAAAATTATTTTCGTATTAATCGTGAACGCAGATTTTCTTTCAAGTATTTACCGGAAAGTTGGTCAGACTTGTAGCACGAAAATTTTCAATTTTGAATTTCTCTTTTTCTTTTACTGAAGCTTTTTTGTACATTTTCTAAATTTTTACAAAGAGTACTAAAAACACAATAAAAATGGCCAAGGAAGTTTCTATGTGCACGGTAATTATTATTGCCATAAATTTTAAAGGCTTGTATCGTAAATATACATAAAATATTAAATTTCTCTTGTTGAATAGCAACTCCAACAATGGAGCCCTGTGAAAGAAATTGTGGGTGCGCCAAGCGTCCCTCCACAGGTAGGCTACTGCTTCCACACGCCCAAAAAGCACCCATGGAGGCCTATAATGGGCTACGAGGAGATCGAAGTCACGCCTATGTAAGTACACCCTGAAACATCATGCTTATTTTGTATCAACTTTAACTTGTAGTGCTGCCTTGCCGTGTCCGTTCTTAGATCAGCGCAGCAAAGCAACGTTTGTAGACATCACCACTTGGATGGTTAACCGCTTGTGGGCCTTGTGGCAATCTTGAGCAGTCATGGAGTCCCATAATGACGGCCATTATCGCTTAACTTATAAGGTTTGATTGCCCTTATCTTGATGGCCTAGAGCCTAGAGTAAATCTTATTCACGCCCAGCTAAAGGGCCATCAAAGGAGAAAAGGACCTCGTGGACTGGTAATTCAATCTATATCTAAATTCCATACTTTTTCCACAGGCCTTCCCAACCGATTACAAACACAATGGTGGACCCTTGCTACACTCCTTCTGGCATGGCGGCCGAGCCCCTCCGGTTTCCTAACTTGGTGACGGGGTTTGACCGGAGCCCTGAACACGCGGCCCGAGCCGCCTTGTATACAAGATACACACAGTACGAGTGGAATCAGAACAGCATCAAGAACTACAATGAGTCGGACGCGAAGAGGAACTTCTCTGAACGTGTCAGGAATGATATTATGAGGATGCTCAGGTACGTTCTTGTTCGTATCCCGTTGTAGACAGGAAAAAATGTTCTCATCTTTATATCTATTAAATACCTAAGCAAGTTCTTCCTTAAAGGACTTTTACAACTATGCATTATAAAGTTTTTGCATTGACTGGTCAATGCAAAAACTTTGTGTGAGTGGGACTGACCATATAGTCAATGTGGCACCAGCTAGCGGGACCCTGACGGTCCTAACTTGCACGGAAGAACAGGTCATGTACGTCACTCAGTTCTTGTTACCAGGGCTACTCCTAATCTAGGGCTTGTGGGGACCCACCTGGGCTTTGTTTAATCCGGCCCTGCCTACGACCATCGTTCAAACGCTTAGCTAACTAAAGCTGATATACCAACAAATGACTGCGCCATTTTTATTATTCTGATAGGTAATTAACTGCACTTTTTGGGATATCGGTTGCAAAATTTTGCTGATCAACATTTTTTCTTGCTGACTGCATAATATGTAGATATTTAAATGAATACCATTTGGTTTATTCGCCTTTCACTAAAATCGTAAATCCAACTCTTTACAGGGAGACTGATGAAATCGGCACACAGGGTCAAAGGGATTCCGGCAGGAGAATTGGTGAACGAATCACCGATACCACGTTTTGGAGGAATGAGGTATTACTTTGTTATTTCAAAAGGTCCTCCAGCATTGACCTATAGGGAGCTTAGCTTGCGTCTCACCTGAAATCATTGACTTTTTGCGCACGGCTTGCTTTCGCGTCATGAATCGAACAGACTTTGAAGCAATCCAAATCGATCAGACCTTGAAGCAAGCCAAATCGAACAGACCTTGAAGCAAATCAGGTCGATCAAGCCTTGAAGCAAGCCAAATAGATCAGATCTCGAAGCAAAATAAAACGCTTGATTAATTAACGCTGCTGTCAAATTACAAATCAAATGTTCTTTGTTGCAAGACTTGTTGATGTGTCTAACCGAACATCAAATTTTTCCAGGTATCGATAGAGATGGAGCGGCTGGTAGCCACGTGCGAGAAGCTGAACGACACGCGGCGACAACTGGAGCGAGCCATCGCCGGTATCGAGGGCCCGCTACACATCGTGCAGGAGTGCCTCTACCACCGGGAGAAGCGACAGGGTAATGTTGAATAGAGACGGAGCGAGCCATCGCCGGCATCGAGGGCCCGCTACACATCGTGCAGGAGTGCCTCTACCACCGGGAGAAGCGACAGGGTAATATTGAATAGAGACGGAGCGAGCCATCGCCGGCATCGAGGGCCCGCTACACATCGTGCAGGAGTGCCTCTACCACCGGGAGAAGCGACAGGGTAATGTTGAATAGAGACGGAGCGAGCCATCGCCGGCATCGAGGGCCCGCTACACATCGTGCAGGAGTGCCTCTACCACCGGGAGAAGCGACAGGGTAATGTTGAATAGAGACGGAGCGAGCCATCGCCGGCATCGAGGGCCCGCTACACATCGTGCAGGAGTGCCTCTACCACCGGGAGAAGCGACAGGGTAATATTGAATAGAGACGGAGCGAGCCATCGCCGGCATCGAGGGCCCGCTACACATCGTGCAGGAGTGCCTCTACCACCGGGAGAAGCGACAGGGTAATGTTGAATAGAGACGGAGCGAGCCATCGCCGGCATCGAGGGCCCGCTACACATCGTGCAGGAGTGCCTCTACCACCGGGAGAAGCGACAGGGTAATGTTGAATAGAGACGGAGCGAGCCATCGCCGGCATCGAGGGCCCGCTACACATCGTGCAGGAGTGCCTCTACCACCGGGAGAAGCGACAGGGTAATGTTGAATAGAGACGGAGCGAGCCATCGCCGGCATCGAGGACCCGCTACACATCGTGCAGGAGTGCCTCTACCACCGGGAGAAGCGACAGGGTAATGTTGAATAGAGACGGAGCGAGCCATCGCCGGCATCGAGGGCCCGCTACACATCGTGCAGGAGTGCCTCTACCACCGGGAGAAGCGACAGGGTAATGTTGAATAGAGACGGAGCGAGCCATCGCCGGCATCGAGGGCCCGCTACACATCGTGCAGGAGTGCCTCTACCACCGGGAGAAGCGACAGGGTAATGTTGAATAGAGACGGAGCGAGCCATCGCCGGCATCGAGGGCCCGCTACACATCGTGCAGGAGTGCCTCTACCACCGGGAGAAGCGACAGGGTAATGTTGAATAGAGACGGAGCGAGCCATCGCCGGCATCGAGGGCCCGCTACACATCGTGCAGGAGTGCCTCTACCACCGGGAGAAGCGACAGGGTAATGTTGAATAGAGACGGAGCGAGCCATCGCCGGCATCGAGGGCCCGCTACACATCGTGCAGGAGTGCCTCTACCACCGGGAGAAGCGACAGGGTAATGTTGAATAGAGACGGAGCGAGCCATCGCCGGCATCGAGGGCCCGCTACACATCGTGCAGGAGTGCCTCTACCACCGGGAGAAGCGACAGGGTAATGTTGAATAGAGACGGAGCGAGCCATCGCCGGCATCGAGGGCCCGCTACACATCGTGCAGGAGTGCCTCTACCACCGGGAGAAGCGACAGGGTAATGTTGAATAGAGACGGAGCGAGCCATCGCCGGCATCGAGGGCCCGCTACACATCGTGCAGGAGTGCCTCTACCACCGGGAGAAGCGACAGGGTAATGTTGAATAGAGACGGAGCGAGCCATCGCCGGCATCGAGGGCCCGCTACACATCGTGCAGGAGTGCCTCTACCACCGGGAGAAGCGACAGGGTAATGTTGAATAGAGACGGAGCGAGCCATCGCCGGCATCGAGGGCCCGCTACACATCGTGCAGGAGTGCCTCTACCACCGGGAGAAGCGACAGGGTAATGTTGAATAGAGACGGAGCGAGCCATCGCCGGCATCGAGGGCCCGCTACACATCGTGCAGGAGTGCCTCTACCACCGGGAGAAGCGACAGGGTAATGTTGAATAGAGACGGAGCGAGCCATCGCCGGCATCGAGGGCCCGCTACACATCGTGCAGGAGTGCCTCTACCACCGGGAGAAGCGACAGGGTAGGCAGTACCTGACCAGACACAGCACCCTTAAAGAAGCAGAGCCTTCTCCAAAGAGCTGGGGTGGCTCGGGTGACATGCAGTATTCCCACCCGTACGCAAAATACACGCTAGGACGTGGAGTTGCCGAAACAGCCCGTGCTACCATACCATACCAAGCGACAGGGTTACGTTGACACGCTTTACTGTCCTAGGGTGCTTGAGGAGCTATCCCTAGCGCGAACACGTACCCAAAAAAACTAGAAGCTGTGCAATACAGGTTTTAGGAACTCTTTAACTCCGGTAATGGGAAATCGGTATTAAACCTTACTGATTTCAGTCTGAATGGGCCGGATCGACCGGGAAATACTACCCTCACACAGAAAATCGACATAAAATAACAGTACCTATATTGTTGGGTTTTGTTCGGTGAATGTGAGTGCTGGAAGCCTCCCATCCCTTTTCTCAACCCAAAGGGCGCACTTGCGACTTCTGTGGTGTTGCTTGTGCCCACACTGACCATCAGGCGATCCGTCTGCCGCTTATTACATAAATAGGAAACCCCACACTAAGCTGTCTGGTCGGCAGTAGCGTGTTATAATATGGCAAATCCAACTCTCAATACTATTAGGTATGACGCACATTAGAAGAGGCCTATGTCCAGCAGGCAGCAGTGCAACAGCGAAAGGATGTCCTATGATTAATTTGTTTAATTATGTTTTCAGGTTTGGAGCAGGTACATGATGCAGTAGAACAATCTCTTTTACGAGAGGTCGCCATACTGCGGGAAAGTCAAGACAAATTCAGGAATATGCTCGAAAAAGTAAGCATCCATATATTCCGAATTTCTGTAGCATGCAGGTCTGACTTGTACAAGGGGCGGTAGTATAAGAGTTTATTATACGTCTCATTTCGATTCCAACGGTGTTAGACGTTTTCCAATTGATAAGGAATAAGATGTGGTGTTATTCCATCTAGAGGGAGAATTCTCTGACGTAGTTAGGTGATAGTGCCTAGTAGTATGCAGCGAGACGGAAGTGATTAACACCACCTCTAGATTAATTAAAGATTTGGACAAAAATGGCATGGTGTTATCTGTCAAATAATTATACTGGAACTTATTGGACAGTAGTAAAACTGGTTAAATGTATATTATTTGATTATTCCATCAGATTTCGAGGTCGATTTAAGAAATCTACGTATAAGCAAATAAAGGTTGAATTCCTCCCTGGGTGTGTTTATAGTAGTCAGGTTCGACAGCCACAAATAGGCTGAAAGCAATACAAAAATATAGATAGTGTTGTACTTCGGTGGGTAGGGATTATATCGTTATCTGTTACTACGCCAAACTTCCCTCCTACGCTTCACCGCAAGACAGGTATTTGGAGACTTGCAGATAAAAACAGTCTTGTTATAAATAGGCGATAGCTTGCGTAGCTGATAGGTTATTATCACTTACCTATTTGTTCCGTGACAATGGTTTCATTACAACCAAGCGATTAGAGTACAGCAATTTCCTAATTCAATGAATGAAATTGTGTCATAGGTAGTCCCAGTAGCGTAACTACGCTTTTAAGGGCCCGTGGCAAAGTCAGGGTAAATAGGCTTGCCTGTTTACGAGATGTCGCGTGGTGGGCGTAATATTTTTCGGTTTCGGACCCTTAGCACCCAAGCCCTTCCCTTACTTCTCTTGGAATCCGCCACTGTCTTTGCTTAGAGACGTTTAAGGCTAGCGTTCCTAACGCGCGTAAGAGTTCGTTTCTGGAAGTGCATGTTGGCGCGTAGAGGCGCGACGAGTGCCTTATTGAACAACCATAATGGTGCGTCCGGGCTTTTGTAGCGCGTGAAGCTCGCTGGCCATGGTCACATGGTGGTGCATCAAGGTGCCGCGCGCATCCGTCACACTGCGAGATGCCAGATTTATGTAGCGCGCATGTGCTTACATGCGGTCGATTTTGCAAACGCAAGTGCGTTTGCCAAATCGACCGCATACGCGCTTAAAAATACGCTAGTATGAAATCGCCCATAGATACGGTACGCTTCTAACGTTTTAAATTTTCCGTTGTTTACAGGTGCGGCAACAGTCCAAGAACTGTCGCGCGACACAGCACGAGCTGGAGACAGACATGCGCAACAAGGAGTACGCGCTCGGCATTGACTCTATGTGCCATCAGCTCAACAATTACTCCAAGGTAAGGACATCTTGTACTAAATAACTACTTAGCAGTGGCGTAACTAGGACCCGTGGCATAATCATGTCATTTATGGACTGGACATAGACAGTCTTAACAACTTGTAACTACGCCTAAATCCAGTCATAAGTTTCCTAGGGCTAGAAAAGAGTCTATCGTTCCTGATGATTCTGCTGATATTAGCATAGCTTTCAATCTCTGCGAGATTATAACGGGCACAAATTCGGTTAAAAAGGGCAATTATACAAACTGTTCGAGAGTCTACTTCTAAACTGGTTGATGACAATAATAGACCCAAAACTGATTCCGTAGCAAACTGGCTTTAATGCCAGTTTGCTCCGGACCGGGCAAATCATGCACCAGACAAGTACTTTGATTCACACAAAAAGAATGGTAGGCCGTAGACGGCTACGACTAATCGAATATAAGCCGGCTTCGAGAACATAATTACAGGCGTCGTGTTTGTAGATCTGACAGCAGCATACGATACGCTGAACACCAAAATTCATCTTCGCAAGATCGCGCATCTAGACTGAAACAAGAGCAGATGTTGAAGTCCAAGAAATGGTCTAGGTAGAGTTCTGGATGACCAGGCTTCTACTGTGCACACTGACCGTTTTCCTTACGCTGATGACCTAGCACTTACAGCCTAAGGTACGAGCTTTGAGGAGGTGGAACAAAACCTGTCAAGTAGATTAGAAATTCTCGGTAAGTACTAAGTACTACAAAAACAATGGATTTTAACCGAATCCAAGCAAAATTCAAGCACACGCATTTCATTTTCCCAACAGCAAAGCCAGCAGAAAGCTCAACATCACATGACAGGGCTAATATCGAACATAGTAGTCCTAACCACAAATATCTGGAAGTTATACTTGATAGGTTACTCACTTACCGGCGGCATTGCGAAAATTGACATCCGGAATAACGCTCTCCGAAGATTGACTTCTACACATTGGAGCGCATCACCTGATGTAGCTGGAACAACTGTTCAGTGTGGCATCGACCTGCTTATGCAAAACAAGCCGACTTTGCGCTAATTGAAACGTGTTGGCTAATAACAGAATGTAAAAAGCCAACACCACTATATAAATTTAACCCCTAGCTGCCATTGTCCCGCCCGCAGTTTGCCGGGAAGTGGCCTGCGCTGTCGAGAAATGCCATCAGAAGGAGGACCGCCGACACCCATTGCATAACCATACATTTTATTGCACCGTAGAAGTCTAAAAAGCCACAAAATGCTATCTACTGAAGCTAGTCAAGAGCATCCGGCTATGCTAAGAAAATAAATATGGAATGAGGCACTCCCCCCCGCGGCCTCTATAGAAGCCAAACAAGATCTACCACACGTTGCAATCTGCAGTGGCCCTTATGAATACGTACGGCCCTGAATCATTTACGAAGCCAGGTTCGCCGTTGCAGATACAACCTAGCGAAATCGAGTATGATCGAGTCGGCCTACACGCAGTGCGACTGTGACGCGCCAGAACTAACCATGAATCACCTGCTGGAGCTATCCTAAATTTCTGCACAAATGTTGGCCACTTAAAGAGCTGGTGTCATTTTATCTCTGTACCATCAACTCGAGAAGAAGTTTAGGTTAGACTGGGTACGGTTGAAACAATTTAGCTTTTATCGCTTATAGTTTTATTATTTTTAAGCAAAGTGATGATAATGATACGAGAAATTCAAATATGCAGTTTTAGCTTCGATATGCCTGTCTCATTATATTTCCTGGTTTACTATATTCAGAAAAAGTAGAAATTAAAAAAATATATAAATTTGTTTCAACCGTCCCCGTGCCAGGGGCGGTTGAAACATCGATTGGGGTCAGTTGAAACACATACAAATAATACAATAAATATTAATGAATCATGTTTTATTTATCATTAATACTATTATTATGGCACCACATGACATCGTCAGTCAGCAGGTAATCAGTCTTCAAGATTTTAATACTTCTAAAACATTAATTAGCCTTTTACAAATAGTACCTAAACATTTAAAGAAATTATATCTGCACATCGAATCAAATACTTTGACAATTCTTTCTCCTGATCTTCATTAAAAACACGATTGTGTGCTTTATACCCCATACCTTCATCATATTTACTGGACGCATCTCGCTTTCGAAAGTATCTTAACAGGGAACAGTGATTTATACCATGCTTGTCCGCCGCTTTCCGTAGTGAATCTCCAGCTTTTACCTCCTCATATGCATTACTGTAGCTCGACAAGTCAATTTCACCCCTAGAAGTCTTCCTCACCCGAACTCTCGGCATCTACAAAAATAAACATTCAAATATTATATTTTCTGTTTCAACCGTACCCAAAAAAAATGTTTCAACCGTCCCTCCCCCCAGTTTTGGTAAAATATACTCTATAGTTACGACAATAATAATAACACATTAAAATAGCCACTATCTCTTATTCTACAAGCGTCATAATAATCACAAACAAACAATCAATATATTTACTTAAAAAGAACAGATAATATAAGCGTTAATGTCAGAAGAAAAATACTTAAGTACTTTTATACTACAGATGTAGCTGTTTTCGGCTATTCTTTACACACTTGACATTATTATGTGGGCTGGCCCGCAGTTAGGTCATGTGTATTGAATATACACTTTGTAAGATACACTGAATTCATTTTAACACCAAAGTTATTCTCTTAAAAAATTTGCTTCTCAATAATAGACCAAGGATAACAGTATCCTGTCACTTCTAATTTCACTACGAACCAAAGACAACTTGTCGTTGGTTCGTTATGAAATTACAGTCGCGAGGTTTTGACTTCCTGAAAGACCTGATACTGTATGAAAATATATATATAAAATCAGCACGGCTCTGCACCGCCACGCCATCCACCACCAGGCGGTGGAAGGTACCTTACCTCGCGGCAAGTAGCAACACTTGACTCGTATCACGTTGTATAATGATCGGATTCGACTAATGGTCGCTTCTGACTTGCACAGCTAAGCTCCAACTCCGCAAAAAATTGAAATGTGAGCTTTAGTGCGTCAGAAATCATTTACATTGATATTACAAATTAGTAGACAGCTCACTTAAAGCTAGTTTACCACCATCGTGCACACGGCTATACCTCAAGTTAGACCTTTGTACCTTATGGTGGCGTAGGAAATAGACAGAGCCGGATTTAAGGGGGGGCAGGCGGGGCGATAGCCCCGGGGCCTCCTCCACAAGATAGGGGCCCCCACAGTAAAGATAAAAACAATATCCAAATTTTGAAGGCACAAAGGCACATTTGTGTTATTTTTTTCAAACATTATTTTCTACATATTTACCAAAAATACTTAAATAAACATGACACTACTGTTTTTGAAATATAAAACTGCTAAATTGTGATACATTTCACTCAAGAGACTATCAATAATAATAATACACACACAGGCTGCACAATTTTGGCTTAAATGGCTCCGAAGTTCACATGCTTGCTTAGCATCTCAATTTCAATCATCATTGGAATCAGGGTCGCTGCCTGATTTTTTAACGGCGTTACCCACCTGCTTTATAAGTCTGGAAGTGCCACGGACCCCAAGAATTATAGGCCAATCTGGCCAATTACATGCCTACCAACTTAATATAAACTTCTTACATCCATTTTGAGAACGAAATTATCTAAACATATATTTGATAATTCAATTTTATCAGTTTCTCAAAATGGATGTAAGAGTGGGGCTCGTGGTTCTAAAGAGCTCCTACTGATTGACATGGCCATTAGCCAACAAGTGCGCCGTAACCGAAAGAATCTTTCGACATTCTGGATAGATTACAAAAAGGCATACGATTCCGTGCCTCATGAGTGACTTTTGAGGGTGCTAGAGTTGTACAAAGTAGATACAACTCTATGCACCTTCTTAAGAGCGTGTATGGGGCAATGGAGGACCGTATGCGCTATCCAGGGTGTCGATCGACCTTGGGTTGCGGCGTTCCAATAAGGATCGAGCGAGGTATATTCCATTTGCGACAGCCTGAGTTCTTTGTGGTTTTACCTGGCCCTGAACCCCCTAAGTACCTTGTTAGACAAGGCTATCGGTTAGGGAGAGGAGGTCAAGTTACATCTCACCTCCTTTTCATGGATGACCTGAAATTATTTGCCCCCAACAATTTCCAACTGACTGCATTACTTAAGGTAACCGAAACTTTTAGTTATTCTATCAGGATGGAATTTGGTGTGGATAAATGTGCGGTCATGCATGTGAAGAGAGGCAGGATTATGGAATCTGCAGGGATACAACTCTCAGATTCCATACAACTTAGATCCCTCTCCCTGATCGAAATCTACAGATACCTGGGTATGTCACAATCTTTGAATATTTCTGAGACTGACATGAAACGTACGTTGCAGGCTCGTTTCTTTGGCCACCTGAAAAAAGTACTTAACAGTCTTTTATCAGGTGGCAACAAGATGCGGGCCTGCAACGGGTGGGCCATGCCAGTCCTAATGTATTCCTTCGGTGTACTCAGGTGGACCCAGACTGAACTAGATGCCCTGGATAGAAAAGCCCGCTCAATGCTGACTGCATCTCGGATGCAACATCCACGCTCGTCGGTGATGAGAAAAACATGTACTGTACATCCCGCGGAAATGTGGGGGGCGAGGCTTTTTATGCGCTAACGCTAAGAAAGGGTCAAAACTGCGAGGTGTGCAACCTCCGGGCGAACGTGGACATGCATCGAGATGTTGTCGCATTGGATAATGGACTCACCCCGCTCAAGTTCGCTAAGGAGAACTGGCGCATACCTGTAGTACTCAGTACTGATGATCGCAAGCGTGTATGGCAGAGCAAGGAGCTTCATGGCAGGTTCCATCGGGCCCTGTTTGGACCCGATGTAGACCTATTAGGCTCGGTGAACTGGCTACGTTTCGGTGATCTCTTTGGGGAAACCGAAGGGTTTATTTGTGCAATTGCTGACGAAGTTATCAAGACGAATAACTACCGGAAATATATCCTGAGGGATGGCACTACCGATATTTGCCCTGCGTGTTACCAGCCCGGTGAATCCCTCAGGCATATTGTTTCCGGTTGTTCACGTCTCGCTAACGGCGAGTACTTGCACAGACATAACCAAGTAGCCAGAATCATTCACCAGCAACTTGCTCTGAAATACAAACTTGTAGTCATCGAGGTACCGTACTACAGGTATGTGGCAGAGCCAGTGCTCGAAAATGGCCATGCCACTTAGTACTGGGATCTATCTATCGTCACAGACAGGACTGTTGTAGCCAATAAACCAGATATTGTGGTGATAGATCGATCAGAGCGCCTGGCAATAATTGTTGATGTCACCATTCCTCATGACGAGAATCTCGTGATAGCCGAGAAAGACAAACAGATTAAATATCTGGACTTGGCTCACGAGATTGTCGACATGTGGGATGTGGACTCGGCAACTATTGTGGCGATAGTTGTAACGGTTAATGGCCTAATAGCCAAGAGCCTCGATTGTCACCTTAAGAGGCTCGCGTTGGGTGCTTGGGTCAAAGGTCTGATGCAAAAGGCAAGTACTTCTCGACTTGGCACGTATTGTGAGGAAGTTCCTGTCTCTGGAGCCCTAACCATCGGCAGCTTGCACCCTGTGCCCGTTGCTGGTGGGGACCCACGGTTTTTTTTAATATTTAATTTTTTAAATGTATTTATTTTTTGTAAGTGATTTATTTAAAAATGTAATTTAAATTTTAGTAATGATAAATAAATGATTAATAATTTAAGAATCATTTAATAGTTTAAGTTCTCATCAACCATTACTCCTAAAAACTTAGTTTGTGCTACTTGCATAGTCTTTGGTATGTTCATTTTAAATTTATGTTTGTAAGTGTATTTGTGTTTATTGATTGATCTAATTGAAGGCATAAGAGATAAGATAAGATTTATTGATAAATTATTATTATTGAGCCAGTTAATTAGATTGTTTATTGTATAATTAATAATTTCCGCTTCATGATCAGTTATTCCTGTCTTACATTTTTTGTCGCTGGTAACAACTATAGCAATGTCGTCGGCATAAAAGCAACATTTATGGTTTGTCACTTTAACCAGTAACGATATCGTTAATGTATAAAAGGAACAATATAGGGCCTAGTATGCTACCCTGTGGAACGCGCCGCGTTGGACGCTTGTAAACTCAGAGTTATATGCTATAAAGCTGCGTATACGCTAGACGAGCCAAGCGCGAGCGGAGCGCAAGCCGAGCCGCTCGCTCGCAGTGTCAAGTGTGGACGTGCAACGACCCTACAACAATCACTCTCCTCGAACATAGGTTTCCATAGCGTGCTCGTGGCTCGCGGCGGAGATGCACGAGTTGTTTGCAGCAACCGCTGCTGCTACTGCGATTATTAAAGCTAATAAATAACCTAATAAACTAATAACGGCCCTGTCACGACCTTGCCGCTCTGAGCGGCGGCTTAGCGCGGTGCGGCGAGCGGTAAGATCAAATGTATGAAGACGTTCGAAGCACGCCACGAGCCGCCGCGCACAGCGATAACGCGCGCGTTTTTTTTGGCGCGAATGGCTGCGCGGCGAGCGGCGCGGCGGGCGGTGCGGCGAGCGGCGGGAACAAATGTACTGCGACCGAGTCCGACGCCACGACTCCGAGCGGCACAGACAGCGTTACGCGAGGGACGAACTAGGCGGTTAAACTATTTGTTAAATATTTTGTGGCGGTAATGAATACGGAGACATTTAAAGTCAAAATTTTAAAACGGTCGCGTGTATGGATAGCAACACATCCACTGTATAAATACAAAAAATGTTAATAAAATGTTGCGAGATGTACCTAATGAAACAATGTTTTACAGAATGTAATGGTAGGTTTTAATATAAATCGCAAACATTAAAACATTCTGTAATGTACATAATATGTACCTATTTAGGTACAGACACAGCTACTATGAAAGTTGAAAGGTGATTTACCTACCTACTTAACGTAGCAACACATCCGCTGTATAAATACAAAAATGTTAATAAAACGTAGCGAGATGTAATGAAACAATGTTTTACAGAATGTAATGGTAGGTTTTAATATAAATCGCAAACATTAAAACATTGTGTAATGTACATAATATGTACCTATTTAGGTACAGACACAGCTACTATGAAAGTTGATTTACCTACCTACTTAACGTAGCAACACATCCGCTGTATAAATACAAAAATGTTAATAAAACGTTGCGAGATGTAATGAAACAATGTTTTACAGAATGTAATGGTAAGTTTTAATATAAATCGCAAACATTAAAACATTGTGTAATGTACATATTTACCTATTTAGGTACAGACACAGCTACTATGAAAGTTGAAAGGTGATTTACCTACCTACTTAACGTAATCTACGTTGTGTAGGTACCTATTCAACGCCTCATTAATTGCGAATATGCATTATTCCTTTGATATAAAATACTTGTAAGAAATGAAGATCCAATGTCGACAATTTTGTAGGTAAGTATACCGTATAGTTACACAAAGATATTTTGGTTATCGCCATATTTATGGGTTACTCCGTCGGCCCAAATACGTCCACATTTGCCGCTGCGTTTACCGCTGCTGTAGGGTCGTGGCGTGCACGACGCTCTGCCGCGCCGCCCGACGCGACGCGCGCAGCTTAGACCGATCTCGTGAACAGGCCCTAATTTTGTTTCTGCACATGTCTACATCCTTGCCCAAGTCTTGAGATATACCTACGAGATCATGCATCAAACTTCTTATTTTTTTTAAAGTAGGTACTCCTCATGTTTTGCCTGTTTTGGGTCCCATATCATAGGATAATTTTGATATAATTCAATTAATTGCAAACAGTCATCTTCTGTCCACGTTTCCATAATGCTCCTGCCAGCGAAACGAGCGTGTGTCAATTAACGCGTCCACGAGCGTACTGCGAGCGCTACGCAAATCCTTTTGTGTTCGTCAAAAACCGACAACGGTCCGAGCACGGTCGAGCACGAGCCGAACGCTCGAAGCGAGCTCGTTCGAGGCTCGTAAGCCGGTCCACACCACACGAATTTCGGCTCCGCTCGTGCTCGGCTCGTCTAGCGTAGGTATACGCAGCTTAAGTTCCTTATTTTCATTAATGCTATTAATTGTGACACTTTGCTGCCTGCTGGTTAGGTAGGATGTATCTTGATTTGTGGCTGTGTGTACCACTCGACAGTGTAAGCCACGCTGGCCACGCGCTCAAGCTCGCGGCGCGATGTACCTACGCACGCAAACTGAGCTTGCAGCACGTTACTAAATTGTCATTGCGCAAATAATAAATAGTCAACTGCAAGTGGTAAGCGTTGGGACAGGTACCTACACTACTGCTACCTATAAGCGCGTGGACAACTTCATGCATCGACAGCCAGCAGGCGACCGCTGGCTCTCGCAGTGTTATAACAGCGAGCTAGCGAGAGTTGGCTAGCTGCGCGAGTGTAGTGTCGTAGCAGTATTGAAAATCGGCTAGGACGTAAACGGTACACTTGTGTGATGTGTGTGCGCAGGGCCTGCAGTTCTACGCGGGCATCGAGCGCTACGACCCCACGGTGTGCGACACGGAGCGCTGGGCGGCCGCCAGCGCCGCCACGCTGCAGCGCTCGCAGTCCGAGCGCGCCAAGGCCATACAGATGCTCTCCGGTAACATACACATAACGTAGCCGCCACGCTGCAGCGCTCGCAGTCCGAGCGCGCCAAGGCCATACAGATGCTCTCCGGTAACATACACATAACGTAGCCGCCACGCTGCAGCGCTCGCAGTCCGAGCGCGCCAAGGCCATACAGATGCTCTCCGGTAACATACACATAACGTAGCCGCCACGCTGCAGCGCTCGCAGTCCGAGCGCGCCAAGGCCATACAGATGCTCTCCGGTAACATACACATAACGTAGCCGCCACGCTGCAGCGCTCGCAGTCCGAGCGCGCCAAGGCCATACAGATGCTCTCCGGTAACATACACATAACGTAGCCGCCACGCTGCAGCGCTCGCAGTCCGAGCGCGCCAAGGCCATACAGATGCTCTCCGGTAACATACACATAACGTAGCCGCCACGCTGCAGCGCTCGCAGTCCGAGCGCGCCAAGGCCATACAGATGCTCTCCGGTAACATACACATAACGTAGCCGCCACGCTGCAGCGCTCGCAGTCCGAGCGCGCCAAGGCCATACAGATGCTCTCCGGTAACATACACATAACGTAGCCGCCACGCTGCAGCGCTCGCAGTCCGAGCGCGCCAAGGCCATACAGATACTCTCTGGTAATGCTGAGGCCACACATATCGCGACAATGCGGAGATTCGATTTATCGCGATGTGTGTGCCAAACATTCGCGAATACTTCGGCCATTAGCAGCGGAGCGAAGTATCTGGGACTTCGCTCAGCTGTCGGTAAACGCGGGCATCAAACGCGATTCGCGATATGTCATAAAACTTTTGAAAACCACAACATTTCAACCGATCGCGTGATCGGTCGGTTATCTCCACCTATCGCTGCCTTTAACAGCATAAAAATATAGGTAACTCAATTTATGAGCAACTTCTCTATCACAAAATACCTAATCTAATTTTATTTATTGATGTTTTAGACACAGAGAATCTGATCAACGTGTCTGCGACGGAGATCTGGGACCAATGGAGCAATACCAACAGCGCATTCACGAGACGCATCGCAGAGACCATCGAGATCAAGAACAAACTACAACTGCACTTGCACAAGGTAGATCTTTCTTCTTCTTTTTTTTTTAAAAAGTCCCGCTCTAGAAACAAATCCTGTCTCGGGAGACTTTACAAATTAATACGCAATCAACGGACATCAAGAAGAAACAACAATAAATGGCTCATACAAAGTGTTTTCTTCTGGGGCAATCGGAACACTCTTTTTACTTGTTTTTACACTCCACGTTGTGTGCGTCGGCGCGGCGAGGCCACTACACGAACTGTGCGGCCTTGCAGCATTGCAGGCTTGGTTTTATATTTGGTGGCGCAGCGACTCAGTGAACCTACGCCTCCGACACGAAATCTATCCATCTTCCCCTATAGTGGTTAAGTTCCTTCCAGTTCATTTTACGAAGTCCAGTTAGTTGGCTATGCACGAGTGCCTATTGGCATGATCACGGTGTGTGTCATCAGATCCAGCAGGAGATCTTCGACATAGAGAAGACGCTGGAGCTGCTGAACAAGGCGATCGAGGACAAGCTGCAGCCCATGAAGGTGGCGCACACCCGCCTGCAGGCGCGCACCAACCGACCGCACCTCGAGAAGTGCCGCGACGAGGCGCAGAACAGGTACGCCCACATTACTTATAGCCGTAACACACGCTCGAATTTGGTCCGGCGGACCAAATCCGTTCTCGCTACAGACGACCAGATCGGACAGTTGCTTCACGTAAGCCATATCCGATCCGACCGATCCACTATGGTTCGTCTAGAACAAGCTAGCTAGACAAAATTATTTTATTTGATTTTTATGTCTAGATGCGGTTAATAAGCAAAGATATAAGGTTTTTGGTACTTTTTTCAAGGCAGTTTGTCATTTGAGCTGGTATCATGAAAAAAAAAACATTTATCGGGCATATGTGTATAATATATTTTTTGAACATTTTATAAAGTGATTTATCCCTCGACGTCGCTATAAAATCTAATAACAGATGCATAAAATATCTAAGAACTAAATCTATTACTCATTATCATCACTATCATCAGATGAATCATCCATTGAATAGTCATGATCGTGAGGGGCAGAACTATGAAAAGTAGAAATCATATTAACATTTTGTTCCTTACAGCTAGGTGGGACAATTAAATCTAATACTTCAGTTGGAAGCGTACCTATTTTCTTCCGAGGAACTTCTCGTAAACCGTTTATTACAGGGTCAGATGTTATCAATAACATATTAAGTAAATCTCTATTCGTAGCCTCCCGTGATCGCTTTCGTGTGTTGTGCTCACGAAATCTTCTGCAGTCCTTATTCCGAGCTTCCTGTGCTTCCTCGGAAAGCTGGCCTATAGGTAGAAGGGACGATCTAATTACTTCGCCACTGTGCAAAAGTATTTTGTGGACAGTAGCGGGCATGTAATACCATGAATAGAGATTTACATAAAGTTGTCTAGTTTCTTGAGCTAAGTTAACGAATTTTTCAATATTTATATCATATCCCGATGATAAAGTGCGAAGTAGTATGCCAAATTTTTGTATTAGTGAAATATCTAACCCTGTAATATCGGCACTAGCCTCGGGATTTCCAAAAAATCTTCGCGCGGTGTTCCCGTCATTAGTGTTACCGAACCCTGGTTTTGGTTTGTCTACAATCAAGCCCATTTCGCTTTTAAATCGTTTTTTAATGTCATCTGAACGTTGTTTCACACTAGCTTTGTCTTCGGCTGTTCTTAACTGCCATTTTTTTATATTTAGTCGATAGCTAATGTGAAGCAAGCATTCAAAGCACCTTATCCAAGCGTGCAACGTAGACAAACCAAAACCAAGATTATCTTTGTCCGCAGCAAACTCTTTTGACAGATCATTCATCATTGTTGGAGTTGCCCCACAAATAAAACATTTTTGTGAGGAAGAAGTTTCGGTCAGAGCATTGCAAACTTTTCCGTCAATCATTGTTAAAAGCATAACATGTGTGACAGATACTTCGGTCTCCATCACCTTGCAGGTTGTCGGCAATAAAGCGTTTATCTCTTCTAAAACCTTATTGGTTTCCGAAATCGTAAAATCTTTCGTTTCCTTAGAAAAGATAAACTTTATTGGCCGACAATACATTGTAGAACAGGGCCGAGGATTCTGCCACACAATATTACCACTTTCATCTTTCAATTGAAGAGGAACGAAAGAAAATACAAATAAAAACTCGTCACTATCGTCACAATTAGTGAATTTTTGTTTGTACATACTATGACCGGAACTTCCATCACAACCCCATTTACTGATTAATGTGAATGACGTGCAAGGTAACAGACTATGAACAACTTCTTGTTGTGCTGAAACTAAACGTTCGGCAGTCTTATCAAGAATTGCCTGAACTTTGATTTCAGCATGCGTTTCATTGACTGTAATTTGTTCACCTGACGGGTAGCAGGCTATTTTAGCCTTTCTAACACTGTACATTGACGGAAACACCTTATGTCCAGCTTTAATACTCCACTTCCGAGTCTGCTTATAGCTATGGCTACTTGATTTACTATCAACGTAGTACGCTAAAGCTTCCTCACTTGTTAAACTCCTGGGGGCACTTTCTTCACTCGTGGTCTTGGTTATTGAAGGATCACTAGTCACATCTTTAATTTGACGTGCTACACTTCTCTGACCCGAGATTCGAGCTGACACTTCAGCGGCGTAAATTAATTCACTAGCACTTCTGGACTGTAATAGATCGTCTACACGTCGTCTCTTCGTTTTGAGACTAGAATGTTCAAAATCTTTAGTACCTAGGTCTTCCGGGTCCCGGTTCTCCAGATGTAGTTGGCAGAGATAAATAAACGGACACATCGAAAGATATGTCAAGACCCTCCAGCCACGTCGAATACTTTTGTAGGAATCGCTCTCGATTTCTTCCACAGCTGCTCCACTTTTCAGCAAATTTCGTTGAATATCTTGAGATTAGTACTTTAATATCTCGCAGAGACTGCTCCGTAACACCATCAAAATTATATCTCAAAGATATAAACCGAAAGAGCTCCTCATTCCGCGTTTCCTTCGGGTGTTTCAGCCATTCTTCGAAAAAATCCATTCTTGAGACGGTAAAAACTGTTGAAAGAAAAAAATAAATAAAAATTAGTTGTGCAAATATATCGCAATGAATTTTTTTACGTATAACTACTAGACACTTATGAGAATCGTATATGATAGGTTCTACGGTGGGGACAAGTGGGGACATGTTATTATTTGACCGATGAATTTGAAAAAATGAGTAAAAAAGTGGGTGAAAATTCAAACATTTCATTTTATAAGACTAAAGAATGAAGTTCCCATGTTGAAAATGAAATAAAATATAACTACTTACCCTTACGTATACAATCCATCACAAAAACACTTTCACAAATTTCTTTTAGTGACATAAACAATGCTATCAAATATGATGTAAAAATGCAAATGAATGCCCTTTAAATAGTCAACATCTTATAAACATACCTTAATGACGCTCTTAATGAGGGTAGTATTGATAATTAATAGGTGTAATCCTCAATGTATAGGGGTAATGAGTTCGTAATAGTAATTAACTTCCAGGAATTTAAGAGTTGTTTTTGTCTAGCTAGCTTGTTCTAGACGAACCATAGTGCGATCTGCAAACTAGCGGACCGAGGCGGACTCAATTAATAATAATTATGTTCGCCGGACTACTCTACAGACGAGCAGATTTGGTCCGGAGGCGAACCAAATCCGTGGTCTGTTCGGACCAAGTTCGAGCGTGTGTTACGGCTATTACCAGTTACTACCCGCTGTTTGCTAGCTCGAAAACAGCGCCACCTATCGGCTCAAATCATAGTCTCTACCTTGCCCTACGAAGGTACGAAGTCTTATAGCTTCCAGTGAAAATCCCCTTAAAAGCGGTTCAGTCATTTTAGTCACACTACGGGACACAATCATATTTGTCTTAAGTTTTCATTTCATTTAATTTTAATTAACGAATATCTCTCAACAGATTGGTCAAAGAGATATGCGATCTCCAAGAAACGATGGAGACCCTCCGTTCCAAGATTGCCACGGCGGAAGGTACGCACCAGACCCTGCTAGGAGTCCGCGCGGGACTGGAAGGCGAACTAAGGGCGAAGACAACGACGCTGTTTATCGACCGGGACCAGTGCATGGGCCTCCGACGAGGGTACCCTGTCACTGCCGCCATCAAGTCTTAGAAGTCTCGAATGTTCATGCTCAACTGATGAAAATTTTTCGGTGCAATAAAATGTTGTTGAATCTTACTCGCTTTTTTTATTTTTATTTATTTATAGTCTCACGCCTGTATCCCCGAAGGCAGAGGTATAAATATTACACCCACATTTCGCCAGATTTATTTTCGTCCCACGTAATAGGGGGCGAGCCTATTGCCGTACCGGGCACATTACCAGACTCCGTGCTGCTACTGAGAATTTCCTAGCGGAAAAACCCAATAACACTTTGACCGAACCGGGAATCGAACCCCAGACCTCCCAAATCCCACGCGCACCTTTATGCCGCAAAACCAACGAGGCAGTCGGTTTTTTTTTCTTTGTGTTTATTTAGTTTTGACTCATGTCTGTTGTGGATCGACAATATTATGAGAATCGCGGGAAGAATTTGGATGCGGGCGGCTCAAAGTTGGACCGCCAGTTCAGCAGTGGACGTATATTTCGGCTACTTTTCTCGCTAGGTGTTCTATACATGCTCTATTTGGATTGGTTAGCATCATCAACATCTACAGCTGATGCAAACAAGTGCAAAAGCCTCATTACGAACACTGCTAGTTAGTAGTAAGAATAAATGTTAGATGATACAATTTATTGTTCTCCGCGAATCAAGATAAGTGCAGGTACCTATCAGGGTAAATAGATACACCTTCCTGGTAGGTAACTGCGTCCACAGGCGGTGCACTGGAGCGGGTGTTGAACCCATGAATGGTTAATTTACCTACCGAAATGATAGAGATACTTATCAAAATAAAAGATACATATTTAAAATAAATGCTACCATCATAATCTTAACTATGATAGTCAGCTTTTTTATTTCAATAATAAAACTTAACAAAACTATAACATTTCATTAGTCATGGACTGGAACACTTCAAGACATTTTAGGTGTTTGTTCATAATTCATTTCTAATAATACTTACATCTAACGGCTTTTTGGGCTTTAACATTAGGTTTGACTGCTGATGCACTGACCAGCGTGAGACTTAATCAATTTTCTATTGTGTCTGATAGTGTGGCATTTAAGAAGTTAAAAAGGTCTCACATTTTAAGAGTCTGCTATATTAACATGTAAATAGAACAATATTTCTTATTAATTAATATTTTGTTATAGGTATATTTTTAAACTTATTAGCTCATATGCCAACACTTGTACAAACCGCCACACAAAGGATGATAATAAAACCCAACACTCCGCTAGTGAAACCAAATGACTAAATAAATTCTAAATATAAGTGAGTGTCCCATTATACCCTTTTTCCAACTAGGGATTACGTCGCCATCAAGATACCCATCAACCCAGTCAAGACACCATAAACAAAATTTTATGCACAGTGCATTACAGGGCACCACATTAAGGCATACATGTGATACATGCATGTGTAATAGGTGCAATATTCAATTTTTAAATAATGTATATTACAGTGTCAGGTTTCTTTTTGTCATGTTTATCTATTTTGTGAGAACTGGCGAATTAGAATGTGCCACCATAGGGTAGCCAAATTTTGGTCACAGTGTGTTCTTTAAAATGTAGGTATCTCATATTGCTGAGTATGCAGATTAGCGCTTGACATATGTAGGTACAGGCAAGTTCATGCCCTCTTTGGCCTCAAAGAAAGTATATGAGAGGACTATCTCATCAACATATTCCATTCTTGGGTCATCTGTGAACTCTGGATCTATGTAAAAGAATACTGGCATGTCTACCTGAAAAAGGTAAAATAATATGCAATTTTTTTTATTTATTTACCATGAGGGGCTTTACATTTTGAACAGATATTTTGATGATCAAACAATATGAAAATATAAAAATGATTGTTTACCTTTTCATGAGGATTGAGCTGTTGTTCCTCAAAGCAGAAGCATTGTATCTTGTTGAAGTACTGTCCAGCTTCAAAAGGGATCACATTGTATGTGCTAATACCTGTGACAGGCTTATCTGTAGGATTCAGTGCTGTGTAAAATGCAAGTGCTGTCTCACCAGGAACTACCTAAAACATCAAGGTTAATATTAAGTTTAATTTAGCGGTTGTCAAATTGTTTTAATGACTTTCGAATTTGGTTTGGTAATAGTTGAAAACACTTACAGTAATATCCAACTGCTGAGGTTTGAAGTTCCATTGCATAGATGATGCTGTATCAGCATTGAATCTAATCTTTATTGGTCTATCCTTTATAGCAGTCATTTTGCTAACAGTAGTGTCTGCCTCAGCTATACCTGTTGTACCACCATAACTATATGCCTGCAGAAAAAGAACTACTTCTTAATCACATGATAAACAATATGTGACACAAGTGCTCCTACAATGAGCTTCACAAATTGATGAAATTCTGAATTAATTAATTTATACTGTACCTACATTTAAGATTATATTATAACAAAAAATACTGAACAATCAATTGAAAGCTATGAATTTTAATTTATAAAAAGTGGTCGTTTTGCAGTAGTGTTTGCTAAAATTATTTTGTAACCATGTTATTATTATGGTAGACTATTTACAAATTGATGTATTAGTGTTATAGCAAAGAGATAGGCACATTGTTGTATTATTTTCTATCTCTTTTTCGTAATTGGAGCCTTAATTTTAAAATAAATAATAAGTCTATGTCGTATTATAGGTTATCTGACTTACTTGACAAAATATTCTGTACAGAGGTACTGCAGCATAACTTAAACCTACGGTCATAACACCAACCGCTATCATGTAATTAAGTGTCGATCTAATCTTCTTTCTTTGGTCGTGTGCACCGCGACAAATAAATAAGTTATATTGTGGCGGAGGTCTTGGAGTCAATGTTTGCGGACTCAAGACAAAGTTATTTCTAATTGTACTTATGTGACACCGACTTGCCCAAATTAGCCGGTTCATGGTAATTATGTTTAATATAACAGACTAAGTAAATAAATTACGTCATTATGTTATGTGAAAGAATAAACTGAAATCCCGCAAAATATTCCTTAACAATTTGACACTATTATCAACTTCATATTTTGACTTTGACATATTAAAAATAGTGATGTTTCAACTCGAGTTACGCATAACTCGAGTCAAATTGAGTTGTGTACCTCTCTGACTCGAGTTGTGCATGGTGTAGAAATCAAAGAGCGAGGCTGCGTTTCCGTCGTCGTGTACGCCACACGTGACTCCATATTTTATCTGAGCAGTTATTCTACAGCAAAAGAGCAAGCATTAGTGATTGACCTTTGCAGAATCTCGCCTCTAATGAATATGGTAACGAATCTGAATAGGGCAGGTATAGAGCACCTAGAGAGAGAAATAGCCGCACTGCGCTTTGTTATACAGTTAATCATCTCAATCAAAAGACGTCCACTGTTTAATGTAGGCCTCCTCGTAGGTTTTCATTTTGTTCCGTCCGCAACTGGGTTGTATTCTATCTATGATGTGTCGTCTAGATACATGCATGACCACGACGGACATAACTCCAGAACCTTCCTGCCTCAACAAGCGTCGGATCTTCGCGCTATGTGCTCCGCCTACAGCTTGTCTATCCCGAAAAATAGCACCATTTCTAATTCGATCTTTCCGGGATATTACAATCATAGCTCTCAACAATAGGTACCTTCTGTATATTCTTGGGCCTTATGAGCGACCACATATTCTCTGGTCTGCACCAGACTCAAAGATATGCCATCGCATTGTATATCATATATGTGTGGTGACGGATTAACCCCTTGCCGCATGTATTTTTATTTTTTTGCAACAAAAATATATGTGATAGTCTGTTATACGTAGTCTCAAGTTACTTCAGACAATTTTTTGAATTCCTATTACTTTTCGAAATATTTAAAAAAACGTATGCCAACTAGTCATCACGCAACCCCCTAGAGGGTTGGCGGAGGCTGATTCAGGGCGTTTTGCCCCTCTCCGGCGGGTTCGTCGCAGTCCCCTAAACAAGGGACTGGTGGTTGGGGCGGGCTGAGTGCCCAACGGCTAACGCTGAGAGGCGTGCGAGGCCGCTTCAGTCTTCACGTCGCCCGGGCGGTCAGCACGAGCCAGGTGAGACCCCCGGCGAACCGGGAGAGGCCCAGCTCCGTGTAGCCAGCGACGCGGGCGACGACTTACGTGCGGCCTCAGCGTTAACTATATGTCGTGAGGTGTGAGGTGTCTTAGGTGTGATGCGGAGTTTGTGTTTGGCGTCCTCTGTTGCGGTGGTCGCCCGCGCGCGCACATGATGTGCGTATCCTGGTTGATACGCGCAGATGTCGCGCGGATGGGGGCGGTCACCTGCAACAGGGGGAATGGAGTGTAGTGTGCGTGGGCGGCGGTTACCCGGGGGCAACCGTTGTGTCGGCAGAGTCGTCGGGGGTAGCGAGGAGGTCTCGCGGCAGCTTCTTCTTGTCCGGGGGGCGAGCGTGCCAGGGGGCCAGGTCTCGGACGTGGTCCCAGGCCGAGGCGTCGGCACGCTCAAACATCCCCACGGACAGACGGCGAATGAAGGCGTCCAGGCTCTCTATGCGGGTGTCCCGGTGTATCACGGCGTTGCTTACCGTGCGTGGGGCTCCTACGATGGTGCGCAACGCAAGCGATTGTTGCGCGCGGAGTCGGGCCCGGTTGGTCTCGCTTGTAAGCGCGAACCAGGCGGGAGAGGCGTAAGTGAGCCGAGTGCGTACGTAGAGTTTGTACACACTCAGCTTGACACGCAGCGGGAGGCGGGATGAGAGCACTGGACGCAGTAGCGCTCTCGTAGCGCGGACCTGTGCGACGACTTTGCCGACGTGTGACTTCATAGTGAGGAGGCGGTCTAGGGTTACCCCCAGGTACTTCGCCGTCCTTGTCCAGGGAATGTTGGCGTCCTGTAGTTTGAGTGGTGGTGGATGGGCCACCTGGGAACTGAAGAGAATCGCCTGTGACTTACCCACGTTCACCGACAGTCGCCATTGCGACAGCCAGCGGGGGAGAAGGTGAAGTGTCCGCTGCATCTTTGACGCGGCGTGGTTGGCGTTTATGCTGGTTGTTATGTACGCCGCGTTGTCGGCGTACAGGGCTAACTCGGCGCCTTCGGCGACGGGGATGTCGTCGGTGAAGCGTGAGTAGAGCACAGGCGAGAGACAGGAGCCCTGCGGGACTCCGGCGGCGATGGTGTGGACGTCCGAGACTTCCTGTTCCACCACCACTCTGTATGTCCTGTTGTGCAGAAACGATGAGACCGTTTTTACGATACGACGGGGCGCCGTGGAGGTTGAGAGCTTGTACAGCAGACCGGAATGCCATACTCGGTCAAAAGCCTTCTCCATGTCGAGGAATACTGCCACGGCGTGCTCGCGTTTGTTACGCGCCGCCGCTATCCGGTGCAGTACCCTCGACAACTGCATTGTGGTAGAGTGTTCGGCGCGGAACCCGAACTGCTCTGGTCTGGGCGTGATGTGCGGTGTGAGGTGCCGCAGCAGGAGTTTTTCGAACACCTTCGAGATGGTGGGCAGCAAGGTGATCGGCCGATAGCTCTCGGGCTTTAAGATGTTCTTGCCCGGCTTGGGCAACATGATTATTCGGCCCTCCTTCCAGCATGAGGGGAAGACGCCTGTGCGGACGATCCCCGTAAACAGGCGCGCCAGCGCTGCCACGGTACGGTGCGGCAGGCGGCGCAGCGCTGTGTTCGGTATCCCATCCGCCCCAGGAGCCTTCCGGGGCTGGGTCCGCCGAATGGCACGTTGCACCATGCCAGGGGAGAAGTGAATCGGGTCCTCTTCGGGAGCTATCGGCGTAGCGAGGTAGTCTCGAAGGTGTTTCTCGACTGCTGCGGTGTGTTCCGGGTCTGCAGTCGGGTTCGGCGCGAACACGCTCTCTAGATGTCCAGCGAGTATGGCCGCGCGGTCTGCTGCTTTATACCTCGGCGTCCCGTCGGCGTGTAGCAGCGGGCGCACCGGAGCTGGGGTGTTAGTGAAGCGACGACATAGCCGATGTATAGACGGCCAGTCGTCGCTGGAGTCCTCGATAAAAAAACGTATAAAGCCCATACATACATACATAGACTCACGCCTGTTTCCCCGAAAGGGTAGGCAGAAGCATATTAAACGCCCACTTTTGTTATCACGCCAGTGATAAAGCCCATATATGGCATAATATGCATTATAGACGACTAAAACCAATTTGCCAAAAATGGCATTCTATGCAATGAAAACAAGGCTACTGTATGAAAGTGCCATATTTGGCATTATATGCTCTAAGAGCATTTTTAAACAAATCGCCCAATAGTAACATAACGTATTATTTAGAAAATGAAACACGAAATTAATCACTACTAAAGTAGATTTATTAATTATTGAGATCATTTATCATTCAGGCACATTTTCACTTAATAACTAAGAAAATTCTCTAATCATGTGACATACTCGTACATCATATACCATCACGGAAGATGAAACAATTTGAAACAATATCTGTCTTTGTTGAGACAAAGGTGTATGTTATATGTGTATGTAAAAATAACGACATTTCTTCTCGTAGAAGACCAACTAGGTTCGTAGTTTTGATCATCCGGATCATCACACACTAGTTCATCATCGTCTTCGCTATCATTTGGTATATCAAGCCCGTAAAACCGAATGGGATACTTTTCTCTGAAAAAAATTAAAAAATACTACAC
The DNA here is from genome assembly GCA_944739405.2 of Euclidia mi. NCBI lineage: Eukaryota > Metazoa > Arthropoda > Insecta > Lepidoptera > Erebidae > Euclidia > Euclidia mi. Next base: position 52,767,800 of record OX123200.2, on the reverse strand, counting down.
TGCATACATTGCCACATCTGGGGAAAATACAAAAATATGTCGAATGCATATAATGCCAGATATGGAAAACTGATTTACTTGTTAATGCATATTATTCCATATCTGTCATGTTAAAGTTCGGCATGATTATTGATAAACTATTACTTTCTACTTACATATTTTTATTGTTTTGAGACCTTCGATTAGTCTTCTTCGCGATACAAAATAATAATCTGTACTAAAGTCGTCACAAGAACATAGAAACAATTTTTAAAACTAGGCGTAACGTTTGACTTATTTCAACGGCTGACGACTGGTTGTAGTTTGAATTCGCAGAATAATAGATGGCAGCAGTTGTATTTAATTTGAAGTTTATACGTTGCCTGATATGTCCGAATATGCAGTGAGGAGATTAATAACATACTTTTTGACTTCTAAACGATTTAAATTAAGTACCCATATCTGGGTATCAAGGCGGTAAGGGGTTAAGAATACGGAATATCACCACCCCATATCATCCCATGGGTGTCGTAAGAGCCGACAGAGTGAGCATATTATGCAGAGAACAGCACTGTAAGAGAAGGAAAACTTGATATAAACCCTATACCAACCCGTTTGGCCAGCGTGGTATAGTAGGCCAATTCCTCCTTTCAAAGGAGAGGCCTAGTCCAGCACAGGCGCGGCCGCAGCCTGCAATTTTGGAGGGGGTCACTCACTACACTAATAAAAAATACGTATCTGGATTTATAGCGTAAATACTGGTAAAAATTTCGAAATACTTCGCCATTTTAAGGGATAGTGAGTGGTTGGGGGGAGTAGGGGGAAGGGTTCGGGTCACACCTCACCATTTTCACCCGTCGGAAATACTTGGTTCCTTTAGAAAAAATAAAAATTATATGCTCTCCAAACATCAGTGTGCATGGTGGTGCCAACTTCCACATTCTTCACACTATTTTAACCTTTTGAGCGCCATAGTCACATATACGTGACAAGCGAAAACTGTCCCTGGACGCCAACGTCACAAATATGTGACAGGAAAAGCGGTATACAGAAACACGAAATAAACAATTTGAACATAACTTTAATGCCTGTTTATTTATATTACCTTAAAATAGAAGTTCTAATAATTGTTTATTTCTGTTAAACGAATTAAATAGCATTATAGATATTGAGATATTTTACGTTAAAAAGTAAGAAATCAATTCTTAAAAAAGAATGTTCCTCACACGCCACAGTCACAAATATGTGACCGCTAGTGATGTAACGCATGTTAAATAATATCAAAAAATTACATCAAAGATCATTTTTAAACATTCTTCTGCAATGTTTTGTTTTAGATATAATTTAGTACGAGGATAAAACAGCATTAGTTTTATAGAATCAGTCCCAAAAAATCATTTTAATAGCTACATATTCGAAGATAAAATTGGTTGGGTCGAATTTCAGTATTCGCTAATCCTGACTCAGTCCCTAACTCAACCCAAATTATCAGTACCTTGTACGCCATGGTCACAAATAGATGACAACATCATGACGTCACAAGCGCACGATCAGAAAATAGTGAAGAAAATGAACAATATTGAAATACTTATTATTTATTTTATTTTAATTAATGCCGTGTAGTTGACGGCATAGAATACAAGTGTCACCACCCCCTATCTTCCCGTGGGTGTCGTAAGAGGCGACTAAGGGATAACACGATGCAAATACCATCTTTGCGTAGAGACGGAAAACTCGACATCAAACCCTATGCGACTGCCTCGTTGGTCTCGCGGCATAAATGTGCGCGTGGGATCGGGAGGTCCCGGGTTCGATTCCTGGGTCGGGCAGTGTTATTGGGTTTTTCTGTCACGAAATTCTCAGTAGCAGCACAGAGTCTGGAAATGTGCCCGGTACGGCAATAGGCTCGCCCCTTATTACGTGGGACTAAAGTATATCTGGCGAAAAGTGGGTGTAGAAATACACCTCTGCCTACCCCTTCGGGGATAAAAGGCGTGACGATATGTATGTATGTATGTATTAATTAATAATTATTAAGTGACTGTTATAATGAGTGCAATGAACTTCTTCGCATATTAGAAGGAGTTCCTGAATCCTGATGACGAAGATTTTCCGGAAACAAAAAGCTTTAGAGTCTAAAGATTTTGATAGATCATAGTCATCTAAAGTTTAGACGACTATGATTTAGAGTACCTAAGGAAGTAGCTACTGTATTTTTTTCTGCTTTTATTTTAAGCAAAAATTTATCTTATTAAAAACCAAGATAATATCAGCAGGTATGTGGCCCACTATCGGTATTAGAAGACCAAATGTAACTTGATTTTGTTAAAAATAAGTTAGGTTACATTTGGGATTTTTTCGTGAAACAACTATAGATATTTTTTTATGTTAATACCTACCTATACATAAACTGTTTGAACATTCGGAATTATAAAGATTATAAATGTACTTAATTAAAAAAAAACGTGTTTTATTTATTTTAAAATAATATTGTACGAGAACACATCGATAAGCGAGATATTACTTTGTTACATCCTTATTTCGGAAGTGAAATAGTCATACAAATGGGATTCTGGCGGGAACCTTAAAAAAGCGCGGATAAGAAATTTTTTCAATTTTAATTTTCTACTGAATATTTGGTGGTTTTTGCTTAAAAGTTGATCCAAAACAATAGTGATAGGTGTGCAAACCCGTGGAAATTGTGGGTAATGAGGGGGGCGGGGATAACCCGCCCACCTCACATAAACGTCCTCGGCCTGAGGCTGGAGACGGCGGGACAGAGAAGGACTGTGGTAATGGCGGCGGCGGTGAGCATTATGATTATAAACCCAGAAAATGCAACTTGTGCAGATTTTAAAGTATTCATAGAAGCTACAAACAACAAAGATAGAATAGGCAATAAGAGCCCTATCTATCTCAATCACATATTTTCAAGTGAGATAAAAGGAGTGACGGCTATACAGAGAATCAACGGAAATAAAATAGCAGTCATATTTAAACAGTATAATACGGCCAATAACTTTATTAACAACAGTGCTTTTCATAACAAACATGGCTTGAAAGCATTTATTCCGGCTGCGCAAATAGAAAAAACAGGCATAATTAGATTTGTACCAGCAAACATTTCGAACAAAGAACTATACACAAAATTATCATCAATTTATGAAATAATAGCTATAAGAAGATTCACAAAGAAGGTAGGACAAGAGCGAGTACCATTACAAACAGTTAGCATTACTTTTCTATCGAATATTCTCCCAGACAATGTACAATACGATTTGTTTTCATACCGAGTTTTCGAATATATACCCCCATTACAGCAATGTTTCCGATGCTTTAAATTTAACCACTCCGCTAGGATATGTAATGGCAAACAAAGATGTTCCATTTGTGGAGGTGAGCATTTATATAAAGAATGTGATAGACCAACAGAGATCTGCTGTTGCAATTGCAGCGGGCCTCATCTTGCAATTTCGAGATTATGTCCAATTAAGTTAAATAAAATATTAGAAAAGAAAAATAAGATAACATATGCAAGTGCTACAATCACAAAACAACACTCAAGTGATAACATTGAATTTCCACCCTTGCCACCTCCAAAAATGAAACCAATTAACACTGTAAATAAATCTGTAAATAAGTCTGTACATACATCTGTAAATAAGTCTGTAAATACATCTGTAAATAATACTGTACATAGTGTAAATAACTCTAGAGATGTCTCTCCTAAAGTAGACATCAAAGCCCAAATAGTTGCCAACAACGATGTACTTAAGGCCCTGGTACAGACGTTGGTGGAACTGGGTAATAAGGGCGATAATACGCCTACCACTGTAAATACCATTAGAGAAACACTTATTAAAAACCTCAAGTAATGGATCCAAGTCATACAATGTCTAAGCTACGTATTGCTCAATATAACATTCAAAGTGCTAAAAATAAAAAACCCTTACTGATTCAATTCTTACAAAAACAAAATATTGACATTTGCTTACTTAACGAAACATGGTTTAAAGACAATAGTTTTAGAATACCTGGATATAATATTTATAATAAAAATTCTAAAAATACTCATAATGGTGTAGCAATACTAATTAAGCCATATTTAAAGTACAAAGTTTTAAACACTAGATTTTATGAAGAAATTCAAACTGTAGCTCTGTCCTTATCTACGGTGCATGGTAGCTTGACTATTCTTTGTGTATACTGTCCTCCTTCTAGTAGACACATACGGATCAATAGACTACGTAGTATTATCAATGATCTTCCAAAGCCTATATTTGTAAGTGGTGACTTTAATGCACACCACATCGCTTTTGGTTGTCTATCCACTAAGAGCAGAGGTCAGGATTTATTTAATATCATTGATGACTTGGATTTATGTATATTAAATGATGGTAGTTTTACAACTGTTAACAACCCGAGACGAAATCCGTCTGCAATTGATGTAAGCTTTATTAGTGCTAACCTCGCATCAATATGCGAGTGGTCTGTACATGATGATGCCATGGGCAGCTATCACTACCCAACAATAACAGAGATTTCACTGCATATAGATAAATATTATATTAATCCTCCTGTTGATAGGTTTATATATAACAAAGCAGATTGGAAAAAGTTTAAAACTATTTCTAAAACAATATTTAATGATTTAGTTCTAAAATTATATGATCCTATTTCAACCTATAATGATTTTTGTTCTCGATTGGATAATTTAAAAGTTATGACAATTCCTAAACTTAATAAACCAAATAATTTCAAAAGTAGACCTCCAGCTCCTTGGTGGAATGACATTTGTGAAAAAAGTGTTATTGCCTCTTACAATGCATTGAAACTATATAGAAGTGATCCTACTATGGAGAACTATTTAGATTATAAAAGAAAGGATGCACTTAAAAAAAGAACCATATCAGAACAAAAGAGAATATGTTGGAATAGCTTATGTAACACTTTTAATAGAACTACTCCTATAAGTAAGATTTGGAATCTTCTAAAAATGTTCAAAGGTATAAGAGCTGGTAATAAATCATATAAAGATGAGTTTATTTCTCAATTTCTAGATAAATTATCTGACAATAGCAATCTAAACAATATTAATAGTTTAGGCAATATTTTCGAATTAAATAATGATAATCCAAATTCAAAATTTTTGCTAGATGCTTTTACATGGTCTGAATTTAAAATGAGTTTGTTATCTCGGAAAGACACTACACCTGGTTTAGATGATTTCCCCTATTGTACTATTAAAAATTTAGATGAATCAGCACAAAAAATATTTCTTAATATTCTTAATTTACTTTGGCATTGTAAATGTATTCCACAATCATGGAAAACACAATGTGTCATTCCGATACTCAAACCAGATAAACCTCTCGAGCTTGCCAGCTCTTATAGACCAATATCACTGTCTTCATGTCTAGGTAAACTATTTGAAAACATGATTAAAAATCGTTTGGATTGGTATATGGAATCTAATGGCATCATTCCGCATGTACAATATGGATTTCGTCGAGGGCGAAGTTGTGCAGACAGCTTCACTTCCTTAATTTCAGACCTGAAACATGCAAAAGATAATAAGTTAAACACTGTTTGTGTATTTTTAGATGTTCAGGGTGCTTTTGACAGTCTAGATCCGGCTATACTTGTACAAGTTATGTCTAGGTTAGGTGTGCCTGGTCAACTATGTAAATGGATATATAATTTTTTGGATAGTAGAACACTTTATGTAAGGCATAATAATACATTGCATGGTCCAAAATGTGCATCTAAAGGTACAATGCAGGGTGCTACACTATCTCCTTTGTTGTACAATATATATACAAGTGAAATCTGTAAATTTGTAAATAGTAATGTAGATATTTTGCAGTTTGCTGATGATATTGTTTTGTACAGTAGTAATTATAATGTAGAAATTGCAATAGACAATATTAACAGAGCATTGTCCCAAATATTTCACTATTACAATGATGTGTTACATTTAAAAATTAATCCCTCCAAAAGTAGTGCCATGATATTTGGAAATGAGCACACATATTCAAAAGTAATATATAATGGAGAATTTATAAATCCAGTGAATGTTAAGAAATTTTTAGGCATAGTATTAGATAAGAAATTAACCTTTGAGGAACATATTAAAACCATATCAAAAAATGCTCTTAAAGGATTAAATATAATAAAATGTCTTGCAGGCGTTACATGGGGAGCTGACCCGAAAATATTGTCAACTTTGTATAAAAGTATAGTTAGAAGCCATTTTGATTATAGCTCATAAGTGTATATAAATAGTACTCATGTAAATAAACTAGATCTATTGCAGAACAGGGCTTTGAGAACAATTTCTGGTGCAATGTGCTCTACTCCCATAAGGGCCATGGAAGTGGAGACTAAAATAATGCCCCTAATTTTGAGACGCATTCTACTTGCAGAGAGATTCTGTCTTAAATTAATTGCTGCAGATAACAAGAAAATAATAAACAAAATAGTACCTTCTGTATGTAGAAATCCTGGACCTCTAACAACAGGCGAGATTCTCTTAAATGGTAAATCCCCAACATTGTCCAAAATATTGCTGGGAACAGAAAACAGTTTTACTGGTATTAGAAAACAATGCCCATGGCCATGTTACTCCTTCTCTTATCAGTGTATCACACATCCCGTCAAAGAATTGCAAAATCCCATCAATAACAATTTAGATATGTTACAGTTTATGGCAGATAATAAGAATTATTATGTTATTTATACTGATGGCAGTAAAGGAAGTGATTATGTGCGTGCTGCTATATATGATCCACAAATTCAATTCTCTCAAAGCTTTGTTCTACACAATACATGCACCATATTCACTGCAGAGGCATATGCGGTTTATCAGGCATTAAAACATATTCGCCAAATTAACAATAGCAAATACTTTTTGATTGTTTCTGATTCACTGAGTTTGATTAAAGCCTTAACTAACCTTACAGTTTCTTTTAAGACAAATTATATTCTATATTTCATCAAAGAAATAATTTATCAATATTACCTCAAGCACAAAAGCATTGCTTTTCTGTGGGTACCTTCACACCGAGGTATCTATGGCAATGAAATAGTTGATAAAACCGCATATGAAGGTAGTAATGCTATTGATGTTAGAAATGCAATGGACATTCCTATGACTGACTTCTTGCAATGTATTAATGAAAATGTTTGTAACTTATGGTTAGAATTGTGGAAGAAAGACCAAGACACTAAAGGAAAATTTTACGGCCGTATACAAGAAGAATTACCTGTTAGCCCCTGGTACAATAGATTGAAGGAAGCCAGCCGAGACTTTATCACTACGATAAATAGATTGCGCTTTGGCCATAATACTGCTCCGTCACACCTTGCTAGACTTGGCATTATTACAAGCAATACATGCCCACATTGTGAATCTCAAGAAGGAACTCAAGGAACCGTTGCACATCTTATCTTTGACTGTCAAAACTTCCTGCTTGACAGATTAGTGTTGGCTAGTGAACTCAGTGAAGTGAACATTAAGTGCGATTCTTTCTCCCGCCCGCCGCCACTCGAAGAGTTATTGAAAGACAAAAATACTTACAAACCGATATATAAATACATTAAAAATACTGTTAAAACAATTTAAAAATTAAGTGAATGTGCAGTGTCCGTTAAAATAAAATAAAATTTGACCTAAAGGTCCAGTTACCAGGTCATAAAATCCCAAAAAAAAAAAAAAAAAAATCATACAAATGGGATTCTGGCGGGAACCTTAAAAAAGCGCGGATAAGAAATTTTTTCAATTTTAATTTTCTACTGAATATTTGGTGGTTTTTGCTTAAAAGTTGATCCAAAACAATAGTGATAGGTGTGCAAACCCGTGGAAATTGTGGGTAATGAGGGGGGCGGGGATAACCCGCCCACCTCACATAAACGTCCTCGGCCTGAGGCTGGAGACGGCGGGACAGAGAAGGACTGTGGTAATGGCGGCGGCGGTGAGCATTATGATTATAAACCCAGAAAATGCAACTTGTGCAGATTTTAAAGTATTCATAGAAGCTACAAACAACAAAGATAGAATAGGCAATAAGAGCCCTATCTATCTCAATCACATATTTTCAAGTGAGATAAAAGGAGTGACGGCTATACAGAGAATCAACGGAAATAAAATAGCAGTCATTTTTAAACAGTATAATACGGCCAATAACTTTATTAACAACAGTGCTTTTCATAACAAACATGGCTTGAAAGCATTTATTCCGGCTGCGCAAATAGAAAAAACAGGCATAATTAGATTTGTACCAGCAAACATTTCGAACAAAGAACTATACACAAAATTATCATCAATTTATGAAATAATAGCTATAAGAAGATTCACAAAGAAGGTAGGACAAGAGCGAGTACCATTACAAACAGTTAGCATTACTTTTCTATCGAATATTCTCCCAGACAATGTACAATACGATTTGTTTTCATACCGAGTTTTCGAATATATACCCCCATTACAGCAATGTTTCCGATGCTTTAAATTTAACCACTCCGCTAGGATATGTAATAGCAAACAAAGATGTTCCATTTGTGGAGGTGAGCATTTATATAAAGAATGTGATAGACCAACAGAGATCTGCTGTTGCAATTGCAGCGGGCCTCATCTTGCAATTTCGAGATTATGTCCAATTAAGTTAAATAAAATATTAGAAAAGAAAAATAAGATAACATATGCAAGTGCTACAATCACAAAACAACACTCAAGTGATAACATTGAATTTCCACCCTTGCCACCTCCAAAAATGAAACCAATTAACACTGTAAATAAATCTGTAAATAAGTCTGTACATACATCTGTAAATAAGTCTGTAAATACATCTGTAAATAATACTGTACATAGTGTATAACTCTAGAGATGTCTCTCCTAAAGTAGACATCAAAGCCCAAATAGTTGCCAACAACGATGTACTTAAGGCCCTGGTACAGACGTTGGTAGAACTGGGTAATAAGGGCGATAATACGCCTACCACTGTAAATACCATTAGAGAAACACTTATTAAAAACCTCAAGTAATGGATCCAAGTCATACAATGTCTAAGCTACGTATTGCTCAATATAACATTCAAAGTGCTAAAAATAAAAAACCCTTACTGATTCAATTCTTACAAAAACAAAATATTGACATTTGCTTACTTAACGAAACATGGTTTAAAGACAATAGTTTTAGAATACCTGGATATAATATTTATAATAAAAATTCTAAAAATACTCATAATGGTGTAGCAATACTAATTAAGCCATATTTAAAGTACAAAGTTTTAAACACTAGATTTTATGAAGAAATTCAAACTGTAGCTCTGTCCTTATCTACGGTGCATGGTAGCTTGACTATTCTTTGTGTATACTGTCCTCCTTCTAGTAGACACATACGGATCAATAGACTACGTAGTATTATCAATGATCTTCCAAAGCCTATATTTGTAAGTGGTGACTTTAATGCACACCACATCGCTTTTGGTTGTCTATCCACTAAGAGCAGAGGTCAGGATTTATTTAATATCATTGATGACTTGGATTTATGTATATTAAATGATGGTAGTTTTACAACTGTTAACAACCCGAGACGAAATCCGTCTGCAATTGATGTAAGCTTTATTAGTGCTAACCTCGCATCAATATGCGAGTGGTCTGTACATGATGATGCCATGGGCAGCTATCACTACCCAACAATAACAGAGATTTCACTACATATAGATAAATATTATATTAATCCTCCTGTTGATAGGTTTATATATAACAAAGCAGATTGGAAAAAGTTTAAAACTATTTCTAAAACAATATTTAATGATTTAGTTCTAAAATTATATGATCCTATTTCAACCTATAATGATTTTTGTTCTCGATTGGATAATTTAAAAGTTATGACAATTCCTAAACTTAATAAACCAAATAATTTCAAAAGTAGACCTCCAGCTCCTTGGTGGAATGACATTTGTGAAAAAAGTGTTATTGCCTCTTACAATGCATTGAAACTATATAGAAGTGATCCTACTATGGAGAACTATTTGGATTATAAAAGAAAGGATGCACTTAAAAAAAGAACCATATCAGAACAAAAGAAAATATGTTGGAATAGCTTATGTAACACTTTTAATAGAACTACTCCTATAAGTAAGATTTGGAATCTTCTAAAAATGTTCAAAGGTATAAGAGCTGGTAATAAATCATATAAAGATGAGTTTATTTCTCAATTTCTAGATAAATTATCTGACAATAGCAATCTAAATAATATTAATAGTTTAGGCAATATTTTCGAATTAAATAATGATAATCCAAATTCAAAATTTTTGCTAGATGCTTTTACATGGTCTGAATTTAAAATGAGTTTGTTATCTCGGAAAGACACTACACCTGGTTTAGATGATTTCCCCTATTGTACTATTAAAAATTTAGATGAATCAGCACAAAAAATATTTCTTAATATTCTTAATTTACTTTGGCATTGTAAACGTATTCCACAATCATGGAAAACACAATGTGTCATTCCGATACTCAAACCAGATAAACCTCTCGAGCTTGCCAGCTCTTATAGACCAATATCACTGTCTTCATGTCTAGGTAAACTATTTGAAAACATGATTAAAAATCGTTTGGATTGGTATATGGAATCTAACGGCATCATTCCGCATGTACAATATGGATTTCGTCGAGGGCGAAGTTGTGCAGACAGCTTCACTTCCTTAATTTCAGACCTGAAACATGCAAAAGATAATAAGTTAAACACTGTTTGTGTATTTTTAGATGTTCAGGGTGCTTTTGACAGTCTAGATCCGGCTATACTTGTACAAGTTATGTCTAGGTTAGGTGTGCCTGGTCAACTATGTAAATGGATATATAATTTTTTGGATAGTAGAACACTTTATGTAAGGCATAATAATACATTGCATGGTCCAAAATGTGCATCTAAAGGTACAATGCAGGGTGCTACACTATCTCCTTTGTTGTACAATATATATACAAGTGAAATCTGTAAATTTGTAAATAGTAATGTAGATATTTTGCAGTTTGCTGATGATATTGTTTTCTACAGTAGTAATTATAATGTAGAAATTGCAATAGACAATATTAACAGAGCATTGTCCCAAATATTTCACTATTACAATGATATGTTACATTTAAAAATTAATCCCTCCAAAAGTAGTGCCATGATATTTGGAAATGAGAACACATATTCAAAAGTAATATATAACGGAGAATTTATAAATCCAGTGAATGTTAAAAAATTTTTAGGCATAGTATTAGATAAGAAATTAACCTTTGAGGAACATATTAAAACCATATCAAAAAATGCTCTTAAAGGATTAAATATAATAAAATGTCTTGCAGGCGTTACATGGGGAGCTGACCCGAAAATATTGTCAACTTTGTATAAAAGTATAGTTAGAAGCCATTTTGATTATAGCTCATTAGTGTATATAAATAGTACTCATGTAAATAAACTAGATCTATTGCAGAACAGGGCTTTGAGAACAATTTCTGGTGCAATGTGCTCTACTCCCATAAGGGCCATGGAAGTGGAGACTAAAATAATGCCCCTAATTTTGAGACGCATTCTACTTGCAGAGAGATTCTGTCTTAAATTAATTGCTGCAGATAACAAGAAAATAATAAACAAAATAGTACCTTCTGTAAGTAGAAATCCTGGACCTCTAACAACAGGCGAGATTCTCTTAAATGGTAAATCCCCAACATTGTCCAAAATATTGCTGGAAACAGAAAACAGTTTTACTGGTATTAGAAAACAATGCCCATGGCCATGTTACTCCTTCTCTTATCAGTGTATCACACATCCCGTCAAAGAATTGCAAAATCCCATCAATAACAATTTAGATATGTTACAGTTTATGGCAGATAATAAGAATTATTATGTTATTTATACTGATGGCAGTAAAGGAAGTGATCATGTGCGTGCTGCTATATATGATCCACAAATTCAATTCTCTCAAAGCTTTGTTCTACACAATACATGCACCATATTCACTGCAGAGGCATATGCGGTTTATCAGGCATTAAAACATATTCGCCAAATTAACAATAGCAAATACTTTTTGATTGTTTCTGATTCACTGAGTTTGATTAAAGCCTTAACTAACCTTACAGTTTCTTTTAAGACAAATTATATTCTATATTTCATCAAAGAAATAATTTATCAATATTACCTCAAGCACAAAAGCATTGCTTTTCTGTGGGTACCTTCACACCGAGGTATCTATGGCAATGAAATAGTTGATAAAACCGCATATGAAGGTAATAATGCTATTGATGTTAGAAATGCAATGGACATTCCTATGACTGACTTCTTGCAATGTATTAATGAAAATGTTTGTAACTTATGGTTAGAATTGTGGAAGAAAGACCAAGACACTAAAGGCAAATTTTACGGCCGTATACAAGAAGAATTACCTGTTAGACCCTGGTACAATAGATTGAAGGAAGCCAGCCGAGACTTTATCACTACGATAAATAGATTGCGCTTTGGCCATAATACTGCTCCGTCACACCTTGCTAAACTTGGCATTATTACAAGCAATACATGCCCACATTATGAATCCCAGGAGGGAGCTCAGGGAGCCGTTGCAACCGTTGATCATATTATTTTTGACTGTCAAAACTTCCTGCTTGACAGATTAGTGTTGGCTAGTGAACTCAGTGATGTTAACATTAAGTGCGATTCTTTCTCCCGCCCGCCGCCACTCGAAGAGTTATTGAAAGACAAAAATACTTACAAACCGATATATAAATACATTAAAAATACTGTTAAAACAATTTAAAAATTAAGTGAATGTGCAGTGTCCGTTAAAATAAAATAAGATTTGACCTAAAGGTCCAGTTACCAGGTCATAAAATCCCAAAAAAAAAAAAAAACATACAAATGGCGAGCCGTCCAAATAGAAGACAGCAGATAAAGAATAGTGTTGTGCCTATAGTTATTACATTTAAATATATTGTCGTCTAATAACTGTTATTACGGTGTTATACAAGTCTATAAATTATGTATAACTATTACTATAGTAGGAGGAAGTGTAATTAGGAATAAAATTTCAATGTTATAAGGACATTTATATTCTGAAATCGTAGACGAAAATAAAAATACCATTGAATATCGAAGTAGTATTGGAATCCCTTTTTCTTTCGTAGGTATTTGCGCTGAATTTGTGGCTTGGCGTTGAGGGCAGGTTCATGTGTTTTTGCTCTGGCGTTCAAAAGGTAAATAAACTGAGATTGACCGAGCCTTGCTTCGCAGGGCTCCTAATTTCGGATTAAGGGTCAAAAGAGAACCTAACATAACCTATTTAGTTACTTTAATTACAGTTGCACCTAACATAACCCTAGGCACTCGAAAGCAAAGGAATGATGCACAAATTTGACATTAGCTGTCAATATCATCCATCCAAGATGGCGGGTTGCGTTTCGTTTCACGTTTTTGTCATAAAACCTAAAAATTACATTTGAAAAACTGTACTAAAGCATAAAAATTACGTTCCATTTTGCATAATTGCCAAAGTATTTAAGAATTTTTGGAAATTGTTTAAAAATATTTAGACGCAACTCCGGCAGCCAAAATTACTTTGAGGGGATTAAGTCTAACTCCCTTAAGCCCCCTATACCAACAATACCCTCAAATTCAGGCGACCCGTTTTAAAATCCATCCCAAAATACTTGTTACCTATATCTGTAGTTTTTTTAATAATTATACATGTAAATGTCTAAAAATCATTAATGTACCTACATAAAATTTTACTTTATTAGCACATTTCTGTATAAAAATATTTAAAAAACCTTCTCCTGTAAAATTTACTTTTTGTCGGTTGCGCTAAAATGGCGGGAAAGGCTCGATATTACCTACTTACAATGACTTACACTGTTAAACAACCTTTATCATAACGACGCATATCGATTTTGCTAGGATTACCAAAACTACGTAGGTAGTTCGATTCCTTGTTTCTAAACTAGATGTAATTTCCAAATTATTTTGGTCATCGTACGTAGTTCATAAAAACACCACTAGATAGAGTCAGAAAACTATAAATTTATCGCTGTTAGGGGATAGCTAGAAATTTTCTTTTATTATTTGGCAAATTTTAGAAATTTTTCAATTTGACCTTACATTTTGGGGGGGGGGTCATGTCCCCTGTGACCCCCCCCCCTTCGGACTGCGCCTGGTCCAGCAGTGGACTGTTAAAGGCTGATGATGTATTGTATATCAAAAGGACTACTATCGACAAAACTGTATAGCACTGATGGCAGGGAGGTGTATATGATACAAAGTCCTTCCCCTCCTGGGTACGTCCACGTATTGATTTGATTTAGATTTTTTTATTTGAATCATTTCAAGTTCAAAAGACAAGATTTAATTTTCTGGAAGTTTACGTTCTACCAATGTATGAAATATAGAGTCGTCGTAGTTGGTGTGGACGGTTTTATGTAGGTAGGTACTTACATGTAAGGTGGTGCGAGTTTTCCACTTTCGAAAGGATTTAATTAAACCCTCAAAACTACATCACCGGCTACGGCCATGATCATCGTTTTTATGTTAAGTAGGTACCTACATAATATTAATGAATATCATCTGTCTCAACACGTATTTATTACGAAACATACTTCTTTTTTAAATATTTTAAGAACTGCTAACTCGAGTTGCGCATCTCGAGTTGAACTCAAGTTACTTGCATTTCAACTCGGGTTGACTCGAGTTGGCACATCCCTAATTAAACGGGCACGCCACGATAGTGGCGGTAAGTCCCGTGGTTGATGAGTGGTTGGAGAGACGTCACGGCGTCCTCACCTTCCGGTTGACTCAAATCCTTACCGGCCATGGTTGTTTTGGCCGGTATTATACTTTGGCGGAATGCCCAGCTTGGGCATCGCAGCGCCGTGATCTGGTCGCGGCTCTGAATACGGTTGTCCTCTCGCTCCCGGCCGTAGTTCTGTCTATGGTCCGGAGTGAGAGGTCTTGGAACGCCGTCGCCTCCTTCTGCGAAGCAGTCATGCTGAGCAAGGAGGCGGCGGAGCGGGAGAGGGAAATACATCGCCCTCTCCCCAACCGTAGGTCCGGGCGTCGGGGACGTCGAACAAGAGACGACCTCCGACCACCCTGAATTAAGTGCCTGCGGACGGTGAGCGCTGGGGCTGCTCCCTGTCCGCCAAAAGGCGGGAGGCGGCGCGTGTCCTCGCCGCCTCCCAAATAGCTATGTGAGGTGATGGATGCGAGAAGTTTGATGGATGCAAGAAGTTTGATGGATGATTGCGAGATCATGACGAGACGGGGCCCGCCAACACCAACGGCGGGCCAATCCCGGGCGGGGTCGCGAGAAAGTATGCTAATCGCGAATCGCGTGACCCCGCCAACACACGGGACCCGTAGGGACACCGCGGTGGTTTTTAGTGGGTATGCCCCGAACGCCTGTAGGGGAGAGCCTCCACATACCTCCTCCGCCAGTCCCAAGCCCAGCCGTTTTAATGGCTGGGTTGGCGGAGTTGAGACGAATCATAAGGAGAGTTTACCACCGTAGTGAAAAAAAAAAACCCTAATTAAAAACATTGATGATTTAAGGGTAATAGAATAAGTAATCTTGTTAATATGGTAAACTTACTTTGGCCTCCATGGTGTGTCGAAATTTAAATCGATAAATCTTATTATATAAATATATTATTATTATTTATTACGAGTGAGAAGTCAGTGAAATAAACCAGTCAAGTGCGAGGCGGACTCGCGTACCGGGGGTTCCGCGCAAACCTGTTGGTATATATAATTATTTTAAAAATATGTGATGTAAGTAACAAAAATTTTTGGGTTTTCAAAATTTTTCCTATGTGCTATAAAACGTTGCTTTATGCCACATTAAAGATTCTAGATCGCCTAGAAAAACCCTTTAGTTTTGACTTGAGCATTTGATATGAATTTCAATTTTTTTATACCTCTACTGGTTCATGAAGAAAGAGGCATAGCATCTTTAAAATTATTAAAAAAATTAATTATAATATGATGTTACAGTCCGTTCACAGTTATTTTACCTCTGACAAATGTCCACAGATCTGTGAATAACATAGATTGGACGTACCTACGAAATTAGCGTACATACCTACGAAATGATGTTGCAAATAAAATGGCTGCCGTTGGGTTGGACTCCAGAATATAATCGATATCGACATTGAGCCGGTTAGAGGTAAATAATACATTACTGTAGATTTAGAAAAAATATATAAATTTATATTTGTAGTAAGTTGCTTTAGATCTTTTGCCAAATTAGTTTATTCCGTAATGCAAATGCGGGCGAACATGGTAAAGCGAAAAACGTCCCTTGTAGCATGTAACAAAATATTCTCTGATAGCCAATATCGATATTGTGTCGCTGTGAATGAAAGTACCGAACATCAATGGCACCATACATCATCATCATCATATCAGCCAAACGACGTCCACTGCTGGACATAGGCCTCCCCCAAGGTTCTCCTCACAGACCGGTCTTGAACCGCCCCCATCCAACCGCCTCCCTCGATCTTGACTAGATCGTCGGCCCACCTTGCGGGGAGCCTACCTCTGCTGCGTCGTCCGGTACGTGGCCGCCATTCCAGAACATTTCTGCCCCAACGGCCATCGCTTCTTCGAGCTATGTCCCCTGCCCACTGCCACTTCAGCTTGGCTATCCGGACAGCTAATGGCCCTGCGCTGACTGACGGCATGGCACGGCGCGGTACGGCGTGGCACGGCATGTTTCGTTAGCCCGAAAGACGCTTCGGCACGTCGCAGCATGCCACGACGTGCCGCGGCATGCCGCGTCATACCGAGGCGTCCAATTGACTGGAATTTAGTATCAATAGCACTTCTTGCTGAAGATGAAGAACGACAAATACAAACTGATATGTCGAAGTGAAAACAATTCAGGATATATTATTTATGAGAACAAGATTTACTAACGGTGAATTCAGGAACTTATTTACCTACTGATTACGTCGTGGCACACTGCAAGACGCCATAGCATGCCGCGGCGTCCCGAAGTATGCCGCCGATGCCGCGACGTGCCGCGACGCGCCCCGACGTCCCGCGGCATGCCACGGCGGGCTGCGGTACGATTGTATCGAAATAAAGTAATATGAATTCTAAACTCATTGAAATAAGAATGAAAATGACTTGATCAGCAATAAAATCCTTTGCCATGCCGCGACGTCAGTGCGCGGGCCTTATGTCGGCGATTTCTGATTTGCACCATACATACCGTAATGAAACACACAGCTGTGTAGCTGAAATATCATAAGGGGGTAAGAAAAATCATAATTGATTAATATATTTTATTTATTTGTTTTTATCTGTATAATATATAAAATCCTTGCGGTACTGACTGCCTGACAGATAAGCTACAGCCAAAATTATAAGGTGCAGGAAGCTGAAATTTAGCATGTATGTTCTTCGGGGATCGCAGGAGTGCACTAAGGAGTTTCTTGAAATTCTCACGGGATCGGACAGAAACAGTCGAAAAAATGTGCAGGTGTAGCAGCGGGCGTCCTCTTGTTTATATATAAAATAATTTTCTTCAACGTTTCAATGCTAGGAATTCTCACATACAGTTGCTGTTCATGTTATCTGTTGGCAAAAAAACATAATATTATTATTTTAACTGCTCATTTTCCTGAACATAGAGCAGGATGCAGCGGTTTTGGGTTTTATGTAATCAGGGCTAAGTAAGTTAGTCAAATATCGCTTTTCCTTTACTAGGTACAGACAAAATTGGTGGAATGTTTCATTTATTTCCGTTTACAGACGCGAGATATTTTTAACAATGTTATCGTTTGTGGAAGTATCTATACATTACGGATATATCGATAACCCATATCGACATTAGCAGTAACATCACTTCTAACCTCTAATACGTAAATATGGTAAATTCCAAACTACGAAAATAACAACATTTAGGCCACAACGAAGCTAAAACCTGTTAAAGTAACTATAAAAAGAACCTCTTGTAACAATATTTTGTACAAATACTAATCCTATTCAACAATATAAATCATGACTTGTTACTTACTTGTGTAGAGTACATTTGTGTTGATTATAGCTTTATCTTGCACTGCATAGTTCAACTCAACACTTAGGCAGGATTTTACGATCACTAGGAAAAACTGAAGCACTGATTCATCTGGTTTTAAGACATATTTATACACAAAAATAAAATTATTATGTTCGATACACAACGATTTGACAGCAGATTACCAAAAACACTTGGAAAACAATATGGCGACACTGGCACGATTGACATTTCTGATAAAAAATCACTATGATCAGTGTATTCAGTAACCTATGGCTATCTCTTTTTTCTAACAGAGATATCGCTAAGTAAAAACTAGACAACACTATGTTTGGTGGCTTTATGTCGATTTCATATATATTTCTATAATGTAAAGTATCCATATGTACTATTTGTCCACTCCATATTATATTCTTTTCTCAAAGCAAATGTCGGTGTTTATTTTCTCGACTAGTAAAGTCGACCAAGCCAACTAGACGAATGTCAACGTGACAAAATTCAACATAATTCAACAATTATAATCCAGAAATTATTTATCGTAACGTGCGAACGCGGCGTGTAAACGTACAATGCGCCTGCAATCGGTACTAGGAATTTCTGGATTATAATTATTGAATTATGTTGAATTTTGTCACGTTGACATTCGTCTAGTTGGCTTGGTCGACTAGTATGTTGGAATCTTGTTGGAATGGTACTCTGTGATGACAGGTATGTAAAATAGGGTTACCCGTACATAACATTTTACCCAATTTTGGTGGAAACTAAAATGTCCAACTGTAACCACCATGAGTGTGTAATCAAATTTCTGTCACGTCAGCTTTGATTTGCTGGCAACAAGTCACGTTAAACTGCTTGTATTTTTGGGACACTACTTATATGTGGGAAACTACTATTGTGATGTATATGCATTATTTCATCGTTATTGCTAATTATTGTAAGCCTCCTTGTGTGATTCTAATTTGAATCAGTCATATCTTATCAGCCTCTTGCAGTTCACTGCTAGGCCTCGCCTCTCCAAAAAAGAGGTCATCATATCAGCCAAACGACGTCCACTGCTGGACATAGGCGTCCCCCAAGGTTCTCCACACAGACCGGTCTTGAGCCGCCTGCATCCAACCGCCGCCCGCGATCTTGACGAGATCCTCGGTCCACCTTGCGGGGAGCCTACCTCTGCTGCGTCGTCCGGTACGTGGCCGCTACTCCAGAACCCTTCCGCCCCAACGGCCATCGGTTCTTCGAGCTATGTGTGCCCTGCCCACTGCCACTTCAGCTTGACTATCCGGAGAGCTATGTCGGCGACTTTGGTTCTACTGCGGATCTCCTCATTTCTGATTCGATTTCGCAGGGAAACTCCAAGCATAGCTCTCTCCATCGCCCTCTGAGTGACCTTGAGCCTTCTGATAAGGCCCATAGTAAGAGACCACGTCTCTAATCCGTAACTCATCACTGGCAATAGACACTGGTCAAATTTGCAGTTTTTGCATTTGATAAATACAACCTCACATTGACGTAATTATGATGCGTTTACCTTTGTATATTAAATAGACAAAAAAATATTATAACTATTTATCTTGATAGGAAATTAGTTATTCCGTAAGAAAATAAATGTACATGCGTATAGCCATGCCGATATCAAGAGGTTTTCTTACAAACATTACTTCCAAATATTTAATACGATCGCGTAGGCAATAAAAAATTAGGTACATTTTTAGCATACTGTATATTTAAAATGGTAGTATTATATACTAAATATAGCAACACAACGCCCAGGTTGGCCAATCTAAAGGGCCCAGTACACAATGGTCCATGATGGGCCACTGCAGGCCATCGCCCGCCATTGTGTGAACATGTATCGCCATTACCGTACGCAAAGGCGATGGCCTGCAGTGGTCCATGATGGGCCACTGCAGGCCATCGCCACGATCACTTGGTGTTCACACAATGGCGCATGGCTCATTGCTGCCTGGCGAATCACTTGCGATGGACGTGGAAGTAATTGCGGCCACGGCTATCTAATCTTGCGATTAATACAAGAACTACTGGTCCGATTTGAAAAATTCTCTCTCTATTAGATAGCCCATTTATCGAGGGAGGCTATCTAATAGACTATATAACATCACGCTATGAGCCACGATAGCGTACAAAGACTTAAATAACTCGGGTGTAACCGCGGGCTCATCTAGTATATTTATATACTGCATACAAGTATTATACATTACATACAATTATTATATACTGCCTCCGTGATCCAGTGCATAGCGTATGTGACTACTGATTGGAGGTCCCGGGTTCGATTCCTGGGTCGGGCAATAGCGTTACTGGGTTTTTCCGAATACTCAGTAGCAGCCCGGAGTGTGGTGATGTGCCCGGTAACGGTAATAGGCTCGCCCTCTATTACGTAGGACCTAAAAATTCATGGCAAAATGTGGGTGTAATATTTACACCTCTGCCTACCCCTTCGGGGATACAGGCGTGAGACTATAAATTAAAAAATATATATACTAGCTGTCGCCCGTGGCTCCGCCCGCGTGGATGTAAGTTGTCGCGATGAAAACTATCCTGTGTCCTTCCTCGGGTCTTTGATTGATCGAATAATTAGTCATAAATATTGATCTTTCAACAGAAAATCCTTGTCATACTGGACAACTACTGCTAAGCCGTCAAGTCTGTATGGAATAGTGCTAATGGATTCATATAGTTCATCATCAGATGTTTCAGATCTTCGATAAGTCAACAAAAAATGCTCATCAGACTGAACAAGTTTTGCTAAAAAGGCAACCCTGTATGTTATAGTGTAGATGGGCTCTTTAAGTTCCACATCAGATGTCCGAAATCTTCAATTTTAATCGCTTATCAAAAAATGCTCATCATGTGAAATGTTTTTTTCCACACCGCAATTTTTATGTCTTATAGTTACGCTGGGCTGTTGTGGTTCTGCATCAGAAGTTCCACTTTCCAAAATCAATTTTAGCCTATATGTCGCCTGACCTAATCTTAATATATAAAATCCTAAGCGGCGGTAGCCCAGTGGTGTACGTAACGGACTGCCGAGACGATGGTCTCGGGTTCGATCCCCAGGTACCTCGGGCACACACCTCTGACTTTTCGAAGTTATGTGTGTATTAAAAATGTTAATTATCGCTCGCTTAATAATGTGCCCGGTAGATGGCAATAGGCTCGCCCCCTATTACATTGGGACCGAAACATATCTGGCGAAGTGTGGGTGTGTAATACACCTCTGCCTACCCCTTCGGGGATAAAAGGCGTGAAGATATGATGATGATGATAAAATCCTTGCGTTACTGACTGACTGACAGACACGCTACAGCCGAAGCTGAAATTTGGCATGTATGTTCCTTGGGGACCGTAGGGGTGCACTAAGAAGGGATTTCCCGAAATTCCCACGGGATCGGCCAAAACGGGTAAATTTAAAAAAAATGCAGGCGTAGCTGCTGGCGTCCTCTAGTAACAATATAATAAATCCATCCAGTAACTTCCGACATTAGCGTGTGCAAACAGACAAACAGACAGAATTATTTTTTTAGATTCTTGCTCCATTACTGATTCCTAGCATAACTGTATAATTATTTTGTAAATATATTCAATATACAGTTTCTTTTACTGCCTTCTATATACATAAAACAAAAAGTGCAATATTGGTCTGCGGTCGGTGACGAACTAAAAAATGGGCCATTGTGTGAACACCACAGGCCACGCTACGCCACGATCCTTTGAAGTGTGCCCAAAAAATCCAACAACATCCCGATTGCGCGCCACGATTGACAATTGCCCGCCACTGTATACCATCACCCTGTGTACACAATGGTCCATGATGGGCCACTGCAGGCCATCGCCGTACCCCGTGTACACACGGCTACACATCATGTTATACAAAACCAGCGTATCATGGCTCGCTTTGTATGATCTTTCCGCACATTAAACGATCAGTTTATACTGGTTTAGCATAGTTTGGTGTGTAGCCGTGTGTATACAACGGCGATGGCCTGCAGTGGCCCATCATGGACCATTGTGTACTGGAGCCTTAACAGCTAGAGGTAAAATAACTGTGAACGGACTATACTAAAAATTTGTGTGCCATAATTCGATGGCGCGGCCATGACGTTTTTTGTTTTAAAAAATGATGACAAGATTTTGTAAAAATTTGTAAAAGTAGACTCCCAAAACCATAAATTTGTCAAAGCTATGGTTAAAAAGTTAGAAGGGTTTGAACGTGGCCGCGCCATCGAAAAGCTCCGAACCGCGCGGCCACGGAGATCTTTAAAACTAAGCATTGCAGAGACCTGAAGTTTTGGTAAGTAACAGATTGAATTTGTAAAAAAAATGTAAAAATATAGAAAAAAATCCTGAGCTTATATTTTAGGAGCTGTAAGACTAATACACCATGGCCGCGCCATTGAAACGGTGGTTGGTTTTCGCAATTTTTCCTTTATCTGTGCTATAAGAGTTTGTTTCCAAGTTGCTTCATGCCAAATTTCAAGATTCTGAGTTCACGGGAAGTACCACAGAGTACATTGGTAGTACCCTGTAGGTTTTGATTCCCTTGTGAGTAGTTGCGAATTTGAAAATATGTGTAAATTGCTGTTTCTGTTGATTGCGTTGACATAGAAGTTTGTTTTAATTACAGTTTTACGGTGTTATAGACTTGAGTATTTGATATTATGAATTTCAATTTAATAACTCTACGCGTTCATGAGGAAAGAGGTACCTAGTAACTTTAAAAAATAAAAATGTTTTTATTATATGTAACTAAAATTTTACAGTAATCAAGATTCTAAGTTCACGAGAAGTACCCTGTAGGTTTTGATTCCCTTGTGAGTTTCAAAAATTTGCGAGGAGAATTTGCGGCATAAACAGATGTATCCTTTGATGTCGTTGGCTGTTTTTGATTTTGTTACAGCTTAAATATGAGTATTTCACTCACCCTAGATGGCGATTTGCAAGGAGCAAATATTTGTTTAAAAACTTTCTACAAGCGTACGTCACTGCTAAATTATTTGTCTTCTGCATAGAAGTATCTTTAAGGTTAGGTAAATGAGTATCTGACGCGCTTGAAAAAAGTTTTTTGTTTCGATTTTCTACCCGTTATCTCTTCCTTATTACCTGGTAACATTAGAAGCATCTTTACAATATATGGCAGCGCTAGATTTGGCGGTACATTCAAATTGAGAGCCTGTTTTAAGTATTTTTGTGGTTCGATCTGATGCAGTTACTTTAGGGATCTTATTTTAATAAATGGTAAGGATTCAGTAAATAAAACTTCTATTCATGGTTTAAAATTAATTAACTTTTAATATCACAATTTCAATACTTTCCTTTCTTTCGAGCTTTCTATGTATCATCGTTTGTATTCTAGTGCCATTAGTTTATGTTTTGTTTTTATATGTGCGTCCGTATGTGTTTTTTGGTACGCTTTATATGTACAATCTAAAAATGGACACCGAAACATTGGTTCTTTGCCGCATTCGTATGTTACGTGTCTTCTGTACGTGCTTTTATGACGGTACTTCCTTTTGCATTTTTCACACTCAAAAGACATGTCGTATTGCGACCAATAATTCTTAGTCTTCATTGGCATCGGCAACATGTTGTGCATCATTGTTTTAAAGAAATCCACGTCACCTGCAACAATGAGATTACGAACTGATATTTTTCTTAGAAATGTACGTATACCCATCGCTTACTTCATAAAAGAACGCGCTAACTGGAAAATGGCTCGTTTCATAATGAAATTAATATATTACTGAAATTATAGGTAACTTACTTGTAGTAGTTAATTATGGAATAGTCGAGTTAACGCGTCCAAGTTTCTTGCACGCGAAAATTTACACGGTGTTTAATAAATCTACCTACCAAGCTACTCAGTTGAAATTATCTTGAATACAATAAGTGGTGTTTTTACAAAATTAGGCGTAGGTGATTGTCAAACAAACTCGAAGATTATTGAATCAAGAACATTTATTCACATGCATAATCCAATTTAAAAAGAACAAACCAAACACACTCGACTTCACTGAAAAACAAAATAAAAATACTTCAAACATTAATAATAAAAATTAACATTATTTTGTGCTGGTCTCACTAAAGTATAATATCCACAATTACAGAATCTATTAATTCACTGAATAGTAACACTAAACAATTGGTTAACAAAAGATCAACAATTAGTTTGCTATTGATTATTTAAAAACAATACTGTAGTTTCGCGTTTGTAGGTACAATAATAAGGAACTATATTTGATATAAAATATATTGTATTTTACTATTGAAATTTTATACGAATTAGTAGGTACATAGTCTTATAAAAATACAATTTAATTTGGCTTGAAATGCAAAGCTTTGGCTTTTACTTTGGTGATAAAAATACAGAAATACCTATATCAATTGCCAATAAATTATTTACTAAAATAAAGGTGAGGATCAGATTATATACCACCGAGTATGTTAATATCTAAACTAATTTGTTGGTGGGTCTCTAGGTTAAACTTTCATTATAATAAAATATAACTTCTAAACTATACTCATACAATGAACACTCATTACTTATTTTCAAGATGGTACATTCAACTCCACACTTGTTCAGAGACTTGGCACACTACATGGCGGGCTGAATAAAATAGTATGTAAAACTGACTGACATCAAACCGATATCTTTAGTTCAACCGTATGATGCGCGTTAAAATATGGAGACAAGCTCAGAAATAATAACACAATATTTGTAAATTTTTTGGCCTGGAAGGCTCGAGTTTCACGACCACTTTTTCACCAAGCAAAAACATTAATTTATACAGGCGGCTACCTCATGGGCGCCTTGCGTTTTATAGGAATTGTATGTTATCTCATGTTTCGCCGCAATAGACGTAGGTAGGTAAATACGATCTAAAACAGCGCGATGATTCAAATACACCGGATGCTCACGAACGCGTAGACGTATATGTAACGTGTACGCTCGTCTGCATTGCAAATCTGAGGTCTAGTACGAGTTTTATATTATTCAGTCGCTGTGTGTACAGGGAAATTAGTCTGAACTCTGACCAATTGATCGGTTTCGACTGGTTCTTCGATGGGAACATCTTCCATATATTTTCTAATAGCGCCCCAGGAGTTCAGTAACGGTCAGTAGAGTCCGGCAGTATGTTCCTATCGACTACTCGCGTGAAAATTTTATCTTGACTGGCTTATTTGCGCTTACTCACGGCTATTTCTAAGCTGCATGCATAGAAATAGCCTGTCTGTAATATCTGACCAGAGTAAACACTTCGGTAGCGGATCCGGGATTTTGATTTAGGTATCCGAAGAGGCATAACTAAGTTTTATCAAGAGAAACACATTAAGTTACATGTCAAGGGAGAACTCAGAAGCTTTGATTTTGAACGAGGCTTGAGCCCCCCTAGGCAATTATTGAATTTTTTACATTTGAGAAACGACTCACAACTCGACTAAACTCGGACTACCCAGCTAGAAGATAGTGTGAAATTAATTTTGAGTGTTATAACACAATTAGCACAATTTTAAATTTATTCTGGATCTGTTTTGCCCAGCAAATGCAGAGACAAGTCACATAGTGTGCCTAGTATCCTTTATATAAAATTTCAACTACAAAATCTTAATATTACATAACCATAATAATTTACTTAACAATAGTATATAATAATAATTATTAAGGCACTAATTTCTTATTATGGCTAAGAATCGACTGGAAGATTCTTTGGTTTAAAATATTGCATGATTCAAAGTTTGAACTCTTTAAGGTAACTTATTTAACAGTAACAAATGCAAAAAAAATATATTTAGATATTCTTTAACAGAAATACTGTATCTGTAACTACTATAATACATTTTCTGTTACAATTTTCTTGCAGTAATAAATTTTCTTTGGTAACAAGGAACACACACTAAACAAACATTAATAACAAGAACAAGAAAATATAACAATCTATTAATATTATGCTCTATCTTTATAATATAAACGAAAAACACTGATGTCTTACGTACTTTTGTATTAATCTTATATTATTATTCAGCTCAATGATTTGATTTTCTAGATCAACTATTTAATTGCAAAAGCTGCCACAGTAAGCTACCAAGTTTAATCATATTATTACGGCGTGTATATAGCTTTCTGTTTCGACTTTTCGTCAGTATCGATATAAATTGCAAAACATTTTATATATTTTTATAACATAACAGCTCAACCATTGTCTTTCATCATAATACAGAAATATATGCATACTTTACTTTTATATTTCTGAGGGTAGTATGACATATTGGTAACTGATATTTAAAGATCACCTCCTAATGAAAATACGTTTAGGATCAAATTTCACCATCAATTAGGAGAGTAGTAAATCATTGTCATTCACTTTGGTCATCCTGACAGAGGATTTTTATGAACTTTTTAAACCTCTGGACGTTATTGCTTGTTGTTAGTATTATAAAAAAAAAAAAACAATAGCCTACTGTCAGAGAAATCGGTAAGCTTAAGCTTCCAAAGGTCTAAAATTCATGTAATAAACGGATACAAACAATCTTATACCTAATAAGGCAAGATCATTAATTAAGATGCCTAACTTTCACTCGAAATTCTTTGGTAAACATAATTGCACTGGATACATTTATGGATTACTGCTGTCGGCATTTTTTTACGTTCTCACCAATCTCTTGGTTTGTTTGAAGTCTTGAGTTAAGTATAAGGTCCAGATGTTTCCCTTCATGGTAACAGTAACAGCTGTAACAGAAAATATATTCCAAATTAAAAAATCGCCTAATCATTGGTCAATATTAGTATTCAATGAAAATGATATTATTTACAATGATTGTTTCCTAAATATTTAAAATATTTTAGTAATGTCTTAAAAGAGTTATAAAGCATGCAACTAAAGGTTAAAAAGCTTATTTAGTCAGTATTATAAACATAAAATGGTGATGAATGATCGGGCTGAATCCCAAAATAAAAAGTCCAAGGTTAAAAGGAATTAGGTGATGTAAGTTTGGTCCAACCTAATAAAGGGTGGGTAGGTCGGTGCCCACCTATCTTTTCATACATCGGAAACTCATCACGTGCAATAAGACATTAGTGATTAAAGTGTCAACTAAGCAGGTATGAAAGTAATGTTAGTTTTGTTAACGTTCATTGGATTTTGTTTTAGAATAATTCCGTTAGATCAGCTGAAATGTGACCGAAACCCAAACAACAAACATTTAGTTTGGTGAAAAAGAGCACACTTCTTAAGTAATTAGGATTTATGCATTATCATTGCATTAACAAGGATCACGGGGCATCTAGTATTGAAAGTTAGTAATCGTAGGAAGCAACATGTACTGACATTGGAAGCCATTAGCGGCGGGTCATTCCGACACGAAATCCACCTTCTCCGGCATATCTTTATGTAGATGTCGTTCGTGTAGCAACAGATTGTGTTTCTGGTACGCCCGGTACACACAGTACGGACACTTGAAACTCGGCTGTTTTCTACATTCATACTTTATATGTCGTTGGAGCGAGCCCTTGTGTTTGTATTTGTTCCCGCAGTCGACGCATTCGTAAAGTGTCCACCCAGCTTTACCGCTGCTCAACCCAGGTGTACCGTAACTCAATATATAAGGAGTGTACAACTGTGCAACTGAAATTAAAACGCAAATAATAATAAATACGTGCACATTACAGCTACCACCGTGTAGTGTGAAGCGAAGCCACCGATAGGAAATGTGCTACCGTGTGAAAGCTTAGGAAAATGCACCATGTCTCCCATTAATTTGCTCGTATACTACTGGTATTAATCTAAAACTAGCTCCCTTATATTCTATTAAATGTAGCATGCGACCATTGTTATGCATATAAATTAGTTACAAAATGACTGGAATTCATTGAAATTACAATGAATCCCCATTTTATCCGAATACCAAAATTCCGTTCATGCATATTATGTAAAGATCATACGCAGTGAAATGGAGATTATGAGTAATGATCCCCAAATCATCGAGTAAGACATTAAACCCATGAATTATAAATTACAAAAAATAGAACATTATTAAAACAAATACGTACCAAGAATAGCAACTTTATTTAAAATACAAAAAAGGTTATAAAAATACAATCAAATGCATTTTAATCACTGTAACTTCTTATTGACAGTAAGTTGTATCTACAATAGCTACAAATATTCTAGGTAGTAATTTCTTACAGTAAGAGTAACTAGTATATTGTTTGTAACATCACTTGGTTGATACTGATAAATGGGTCGTTACTGGAAGTGGTGATCCGTAGGCGAGACATATCGTGCACTTGTGTTCTGTAGATACGGACATGTCAGTCTTGTGGCTCATGGCAGGAGACCACGTGCTACAAAATACCAACGAATTGACACGTAAAATGATCACGAAACAAGTTCACCAGCTGTCTCGTCGATGGATCACCCATTGTACGATAAATGCGTCCCTGTCTTTCACATCCTCCTCACGTCCTGAGAGCTATTTTAAACTTTATCACAGCTATTTGTGTTAATGTGTATAAAAATATGTTTGTCAAGAGTATAATCTTATAAATTTACTATTACTAGTAGTAGTATATAAACAACTACGTCTATAATTTATCTTTTTACATAAAAATTGGCTGACATTATTGTACGAATATTTAAATCACAACCTAGAAAATTTTGCAATAATAAGTTACGAGAAATCATTGATTGAACCGAATGTTTTTAAATGTGAAACATTTTAAACCCTAATGACTAACTTTTTGAAGGCACTTAGTTTTATACTGACAAGATTTATACGGTTGTACTTTGTGAACTCTACATTTTGATTGTATGATGGTAACTCCAGCGGATAATAATCTAATGTGGTAGTTTGTCGGTAAAATCACTCTCCGGTGTGTGTATGTTTGTGTCTCGGTGCCCGACTATCTGCAACTACGACAAAATGAGTTTACATACACGCTACCACCTTCCTTAACTAAAATAATTTCTAAATGGTAATGTATATAAAAATACTTATCAACTACTCGGAAGATAAAAACTGAACTTCCCTGAATATACCGACATGATTGTGCTCGATTCATTGTAACAAACCTTAATGGCAGTGTGTCTAATTTCAAAAACAATTCAACAATCATTGGAAGGCACTCTCCTGGCCTAGAAATCACAAATATTGGCCCCAAATATAACATCCAATATACTAACAGATATTCATCGCGAGGAACTAAACGTGTCACCGATCTCCACTAAACATTTACGACAGCAACATATCAAGCTTAAATTAAAAATAAAATAAATGCATTAGACGTAAAGAGATCTAAAATAAATTGAAATAAAAAAATTAACTTATGAGTATTACAATAATAATGGAACATGCATTTTATGGCAAAGAACTAGTGCTTGCTAACTAAGCGAAAATAGCTTCATTTTCATTATAACTATGATATACAGTATAGAACTTAAACACGATCGTGTTCGTCAAATTCACCCGATACACTAAACGATTCCGAACCACAGAGCGCACGACTCCACAAGCTGCGTCGCACTGACTGACAACAAATTTTTAAGTTCCAAACCTAATATGAACTCAATTCTCATCCATCAATTGGTATTGAATATTTAAGTGAATATCCATTATAATCTATAAGTTCTGATTTAGAAGAATAGTAACTGCGATTGGTAACAATATTAATCCAAAACAACTTGTACTCCAACTATCGTCAACAACGTACTCAAAACCAGGAATGATAGTTTACATATAAATGCTGTACATAAAAATATAAAAAGAGAGTAAAATCGTAACTATACAAAATCACTTTTCGACTTAACATACTGGATAAATGCAATAGTTGCATACACTGCTACAATAGTGTAACCAGTGTGAATACTATTAGTAATTCGTCAAATTGTTCAAGTTCATTAAGGTATCTCGTCATTACTTCGATTGTTACGTTAATTACTCGATTAGGTAACGATTTAAGGCACCGTTTGTGACCTCACGAATGGCGATTACATCTAACGTGACTGTCTGACGCCACTATCACAAAAGAGATTTCATCACATTTATCACAATAGGGATAACTTGGGAATTTGTTAAGAACTTTCTCTAACTAACGTCGTATATTTTTAAATTTTATATATACTAACGATTCTATAACGTCAAAATAGATATATCAAAAACTGTATCTACCTAACTGTGCCAATATTAAACTTTAAATAGAAAATGATATGTAAAATCTAATATATCATCATTCAACGTACCTACTAAATATGGAGTATTTATATAGTGACTAAGGTGTTCACTGAGTGCTGGGAGGGGGCGAGGGGCGAGGGGTGGGACAGTACATGGACAGTGTGGCTATGTGCAGGCGTCGACGTTGTCCTGCTTGATGTACTGCTCGGGCTTGAGGTGCACCTCGCGGTGCATGCGCTCCATGTGTCGCGCGATGTGCATCTTCTGTTTGGCGCGGTACACGCAGTAGGGGCACTGGAACTGCGGCTCCTTGCCGCACTCCCACTTCTGGTGGTTGCGCAGCGACGACTTCAGCTTGTAGACGCGCCCGCAGTCGGGGCACGTGAAGCTGGGCTCGCCGGCCACGGGCGGTAGTGCCGGCGCTGCCACGCGCAGGGCGCCGAACGGCAGCGCCAGGCGCGCCGACCACTGGTCCCAAGACAGCCCGCCGATCCTAGTGAACGACACGTCGTCGGGCCCGCCCGGCCCCGCGCCCGCGCCCGCTCCCGCTCCCGCGCCCGCGCCGCCTGAAACGCGCACACGTATCAGAATGCGCCGAGCGCCGCCGCCGCCGCACACAAACGCAACATTCAACATTCCCGTGTGGTTAACAACAGTTACAAGCAAAACATAGATACATGTTATATACATAGTACACATCGATACATACGACTAAATAGATGAATAGGTATACATATATAGAGATAATATTCTACTGTGAGTGTCCACCGAGTGCTGTGATGAAAGCTTTGCAAAAAAGGAAAAGTAAAAAAAAAGAACAAAAAGGAAATAATAAACGTTTATTATTTTATCATGAAATCCTTTCGTGTGGAAGTTGTACTGTTTTACAGATAACCCTTGCTTACAGTGGTTTCTGAACCGACTCACAAATTCATTGAAAGTTCTAGGCATGTAAAGAAATCTCATGGTGTTACTGGAGCTTTTTAGTCACACAGCTTTTGATATTCTAATAAACTTTTTGTTAATGAAATGTAGTCTCCCGACCCATGGGTTTTCTTGTCTACCTGAAATTATTAATTATATTAGTATGAACGAAAAAGGAAAAGAAAATAATGCAACATGCGCAAGTTTTGAAAACTCTAAGCAAGGTTTTGATGTTTTATTGACGTCTCATGCTTACATGCGTTTGTTAATCGACGAACATTTAGTATGCATCACAAAACGACTTACCTAATCGAAAATCAAAACAGTTTGTTTAAAACAAATAACAAACATAGGTAGTACATACGTAATACTGGAATTGGTAAGAGCTATGAGGCAAGGAAAACACAATGTAATTTGATACACTATAGCTATATTTGATTAAACTTTTCTACCAAGTAAACCCCAATATATTCATATAAAAATCACACTAATCAATAACTACTCCAATAACATTAACAAACAACATAATAACATCCAATTTTATATAATCCATACATCTGTACCTCATACCATAATCGTAACATGATATGAAGGGAATATTGCATATATCAAAAACATTTTACTTTTCTATGCTTAGCAATGACTTGTTTCAACAACAAATAACATTCTTTATTTCTTATCACCACGTTAAAAATCTAATACTGACTTTGGTCAAATAGCTTTGTTATCCTAGTTTAACAAAAAAATATCAACAGTCAATATGCTAAACGAAACATGAAAATATTTTATTGCATGTAAATATCAGTTAATATCAAGATAACATGATTTAAACAAAAAATAATAATTTTGAACACATTTTTTTTACATCCCAGTTCACCAAAATTCTAATCGAAAATATGTAAAATATCAATAAATATGTTTTATATAACTACAGGTAACATTGTAGGCACATTATTGATGAGCTTTTAACTATCTAAATAGCATGTGCTCCGAATTTTTTGTAAGCCAACTGACAAACATAGATCATACAAAAATTCAGAACACAGCATTACTTAGGACGATATAGTCCTCAAACATTATCCTAATAAATAAACAACATTAAAATAACTTTGGGTTTGCTACGAAGAAAGTTAGGAAGACAAGGTATATGGTCCCATGTACTACCAAATTAATGGAAGGAAACAATTTAAATAAATTATAACAGAGAACAAGGCTATTAGCGAGACTAAACGATCGGTGCGACGCGTCACCACACTCTCGCACCTTATAAATAATTCTACCCGTGCTGGAAACTAACATGGTTAATGCTACTGATACCTGCCGAGCAGGCACTGTTAATGTAATATCAACTAATTATTTAATATCATTGCACTAAATTATCAATTTGGAATTACTTATCCCTTTTGAGGAATGATAGGTCATTAAAACTAAACAAATTCGAGTTAAAACAATGGAAATACTAACAACTCATCTAGTGTCACCTCTGAGGTGGGCGTCGCTCGTGATTGGACACAAGCGTGAATAGACTGTTACGCCTAGATCATTATAGATCACTTTGCAAAGGACTTATTACATACTAGTTTCCATTTTGTAATATACTTTTAAATTACTGCGACCTTAGGTCATATTCTTCTGAATAAAATACTTAGGGTCAGTCTTAACTACCATAATAAACTCTAAAACAAAAACAACAAAATTAACACTAATGCCGTTAGGGAATGTGCACATTATAACTATTTCTTTAGTGTATATTAAAATGTCTTCAACAAAAAATAATGTAAATATAAATAAAATTATTGCAGTACCGATTTGGTTAGGTATCTACTTTGGTCTAATATTTTTTTTGTTTGCTCCTATCGATGAGAGCTAAATAGAGGTCTTTTTGTTTCGCCTAACTTTGTTGCTAGCGTAGATGTACCACTCGTTGTTGTGGTGCTTCCTAATGTGTACGCCTAGGTTGCCCCTCTGCTTGGCCTTGTACGAGCAGTAGGGGCATTGGTGGGAAGGGGCCTTGCCGCCGCACTCGACGTTCTCGTGACGTCGCAGCGTCGACTTCCAGCGGTACTTCTTACCGCAGTGCTTGCACTCGAACTGTCGGCTGGCATCGTCCGAGCTGTTGCCGTCTCGCTTCATGTAGTGTCCCTTGGCGTCGGGCTTGGTGTCGAATACGTCATCGGCATGGATGCTGCCCGAGTTGGAGGCGAAGCTACAGTTGGAGTCGTAGAACGTGTCGGGGTCCTCGGGCAGCACGATGTCGTCCGTGTCGTCGTACTCGGCGTCCGAGTCGGGCTCGGGCTCCTGCTTGTGGGGCAGCTTGTAGTCGAGGCCCTGCGACACGTTGTTGTTCTGCATGAAGGCCTGCTGCAGCAGGTGCGCCTTGATGTTCTCGGGGATGGCGGTGAGCGAGTGCAGCGGCGCGGGGTAGGGCGCGAGCTCCTTGGCGTTCGGCTTGAGGACGTTGGTGACCTGGATGCAGGGCGGCACCAGCGAGGCCAGCGACTGCGACTGCGCCTGCGCCTGCTGCGACAGAAGCGACAGCAGTGCCGTCGGTAGGTGGGTATCCTTGTGTAACTCTGAAATACAATACATTAACGGTATTGCAAATAATAAGTTAAGCGGAACTACATACTGTCTTTGTTAATACTACCAGAGGCTAAAATAAAATTAAGGAACCAAAGAAATGCGTTATAATAATAAAAAATATAAAAAATAATAATTTCTGTTAGAAATTATAAAGGCGAAGCTTCTAAATTCATGCAAAACATGCACAATCCAAATAACTGATTTTATAAACTTATCTTCCCATAAAAACTTAGAACGGACCGGATAACGATTTTAAAATTAAAGTCACAGAAGTTTACTTATAACTTTAATCGTTTAATAGCTCAAAAAATATTGAATATCAATCATTTGTCAATACATAAGTAAACAGATGAATATAAAAATTTAATTTCAATATTATCTAAAGGAAGATCAAATAGTTTCATAGTGTATTATAAGGCACTAATAAAGCACATATTGTGTAGGCAGTGTCGCGGGCGCGGGCGCGATCACTTGACGGCGGCGCGGGCGGCGGGTGTGGCGGGTGTGCTGGGCGCCGACGTGTCCGAGTCGCGGTGGTGCTCGGGGTGCTTCTTCTCGATGTGCTTCTTGAGCTCGTTGCGGCGGTGCTTGCTGTAGGCGCAGTGCGGACACTTGTACTGCGGCTCGCGCCCGCACTCCAGCGTCACGTGGCGCACGAGGTTCTTGCGCGCGTTGTAGCAGCGCTGGCAGTTGGGGCACTTGTAGCCCTTGTCCGTCTTGTACTGCGCGCACGGCAGGTTGCCGCGGTCGCGCGGCATGATGTTGTAGCGCGACGCCGCCGACCTGTCGCGCTCGCCCGGCTCCGGCGACGACTTGGGCGAGCTCTTCACCGCCGCCGCCACCGGCGCCTTGTTCTCCTGCGCCGGCGTCTTGTTCTCCTGCGCCTCGCTCTTATTCTCTTGTTTTTTGTTCTCCTTGGCGTCGTCCGGCCCGGTGCCGGCGGCGGCCGGGGGCGGCGACTTCACGGTTTTTAGTATCGCCAGTGTTGTTGTTTCGTTAACCTTTTTACTACGCGTCATGATATTATGTCGCGGCGATGTCTTTCGACCTGCAATAAAAAAATTAATACAGTCCGTCTATCGTCTTTGCAGATCATTTTTTTAAATTAAAGAAAGCAGAATTAAATAAAAAGAAAACAAATGTTTAATAACCAAAAGAAATATATTCAAAAAAGATAAATGGAAAAATAAATGCAACGAGTAAACTGGCTATGTGCCTAACAAAATCAAAGTAATAATTTTCTAGCTATGATCAAACAAAAAGTAACAATCACTAGGAAAACAAAACCGCGTAACTAAACTAATACTCAAATCAACGAGAGATCAAAAGTGTAACATAATTATCTTATTCTTAACAATTCATGTCTCATAAACTCTTTATATAAAAAAAAAATAACAAATCAAAAGTAAGCAAAACAAATAAGAACTAAATGTTCTGTTTAAGTTGAAGCTCCGTCATCCTGTTGGGATGTTTCTGAGCCACGTGTGAGATCAAAGTCTTTTTCTGCGAGTATTTTTTACCGCAGGTCTCACAACCGAATTGCGGTCCGGTGTTACATTCGTATTTCTCATGCCTCAATTTGTTTCTTCTATACTTGTACTGTTTTTTCTTGCATATAGAACAAACATATAAACGATCTTTATCTTTGTCATTCCGACAAATTCCCTTTTCACTTCGACACATGCCTCCGGGTGCACCAAATTCTAATTTCTTTTTGGCCCTCCGTTGTCCCGTCAACATTTTCTTTTTAACGATTTTTCTGACTTTCTTTTTGATCTTTTCTTTGTCCGCATCTTCGTTTTGAGAATCGTTGTTCTTAAAGTACCCACGGGTTAATGGAAAGGGAGTTTTGGCGTAATTAGTGTTAATTTCTATCAGTAGCTCTGGAAGGTTAAATGAGAAGCGACAGTAAATAATATACAAAGCATAGATGAATGACACAGATATAAGTACATCGTGTGGTTATTGAAAAATGAAAGGATGCGTTGATTGAGAGGTCGGTCGTGATATGTAGCGTTATTGTGGTGCTAAATGAGAATAGTGCGCGTTAGCAGCTAGTGACAAGAATGCAACTCGCCTGAGTCCAGTGTAAGCGTAGCTTGTTAGTAATGTCGTGCCAGGATATGTAAAGGATTATATTAGAAATGTACACGTTGTTACGACCCTGTACTCGTGTTTCGTTCTAGTCTGTTGCCCTCGATATCTTCATTTATGAATTCCTAAATATTTGTATATATGCAGGTATCGAAAAATGAAATGCGCATCCACTAGGAACTTGTAATGTCAATAACCATGCTTCCGATAATTTTATTTATTATAAATGTCGACCTAGTGAACATGCATAATACAACGAAAAAATAAAAACAAAACATTAAATTTTATTGTTGACCATGAATTGCTAAGAAAAGACGTCTGCAGTGAAATCACATGTGAATGCAACAAAAGAAAAATAAAATAATAAATAAATAAGCCACATAACCATCAACTACGTGGATAATGTAAACAATTGACATTTACCTTCGGTCGCGGCCATCGTGCGGTGACAATCCAATCTTCTACAAACATATCAAATTTCACACTTGTGCTATAAAATCATTGTTTCCACGATATTTTCGTTTAGCGATGATAAAAACCAACTAATTTTAAGTACCCAATAAAACATGGGTGAAGTGAGGTGTCGTGCACATTAAATAAATGTTCAACTACATAAAGTAATATAGGTAACTATATCATTGAATAATAAATACTTAAAAGTTTACTTACCAATATAAATAACCATTCCAGTCCAGTGTTAAGACTATGATGTTTTTATATAAAGTAGCACTAGTTATCAAGAGTTAATGGAACGCGTGCTCTCTACGACATAGTACAGTACTGAAGCATGCAATGATCTACATTCACTAAGATCCCATATCACAAACAGAAGCTTACATGTAACCATATTTTGTCAACTATTAATGTAAACCAAATACTTACCTTTTTATTTACCTCACCTTAAAAAGGCTACATTGTAAAAACCTTATTTACCAATACCTTTACCTGATGCACTGGAATATCATTGAAAATTGATAATCGTAATAAAAATATAAAACTGTAATAAGATTAGTAGTTTATAGGTAATAATATTAGATACTAATTAATATATGATTGGAGTTTCACATGTGAAAACACTAGCACTCTCGTATCCACTGTCGTGAAGATATAATATTTATACATAACATAAATAGATTATTTTAAGCAATGACTGTTTGTCTATTTCAAATTATGGGAAGACATTGCGCATTTCATCCGTTCCTTGTATGTCTGGGATAATTAACTTTTCCTTCATGTTAAAAACTGTGTTTATTATGAGATGAAAAGTGAATTATTCCAGAATATCAATTGAATCCCATGTGACATGTCGCGTTGTTTGGTTTGACTATAGTAAACATCGAAAGCGGTGTAAGATCAACGCAACATGTTGGTGTTGGGCGGCGCCGGCGACGCGACGGTGTACCCGCTACGTCGCCGCGCGCCGGTCTAATAGCGGGGAGTGCTTACCTTGCGACTCTCGCGCGCTGTCACTCGAGTTCATAATATCATCTTGAGATCGTTCCATGTGCCATTGGAAATCTGGAAAGATACAACACTTTGTTTAATACAATTTGCATGTTTAATGCTTTGACCCTTTTAAGCCAGAACGCATATCCGAGACAATAGCTTTTTGTGTTTGGTATTTCAGCATACATTTTTCTATGTTACCTTGTAGGAAAATTTTAATTGAATGAGATACTGCTACTGATGAGCCCACTATTATCGAATTTTAATTACAGTTGCCTGTTGATATTGTACTGAAATATCAGTTACAAGTACTGAATGTAGATCTCTGTGCTGTTTATTGTGTTTGTTTTAGTTTAACCTTCTTTCATGAATACTAAGTAAGACATTGTTGCAACGCTCTAATGTATTGTTATTATTGACTTTGAGAACTTATAATACAATGAAGATACTACAGCTAATAATTTCGAATCTAGAAATAATTTTAAATATATTGTCTTACAAGTTGAGTTTATGCTGTAAAATTAAGGCCAAGGTTTTAGAACTACTTTTTGTTATCACTTTGATGTCTATTATTGTTTCAAATTTTCATAATTTACAAAACTTCTGCAAACATGTATATTAACAGCCCTTTTTTTGTTATATTTATACAATGTTCAAGAGTTTAGTATGTTAACCTTTTTATAATTAGTTTTTTAAGAGTTAGTTAGGATTATAATGTACCTACATATGATTTGAATTATTTTTATTTTTATCTTACTTTATCTAAATTGTTTCCATTTTTTGTTCATTTTTTATGTGATGCTAAATGCTAAAAATACATAAATGATAAAAATAATTTAAAAAATTTGAGTGTGAAATAGATATACTTACTGCGTACAACGTCATTGTGCGCCACAGCCGGTTGTTCGTCAGCTTCTTCGTCTAGCGTTAGGTCTTCAACTCCATCCCTCTGTACCTCCTCTTTACACTGTGGCTCATCTCCGTTTCCCTGCGCGTTGTCGTTTGGTGGGGGTAGCGGTAACGATGGTGGGGGGCCTTCGGTCGACATACGACGCGCTTTCTTCCGACGACGAGTTGGTGATACTGAGCCTTCACGACTATCTATGCTGCCATCTCGGACCTGCAGACAAGCGTACATATCTATGTTTAGCATTTGATAATATGAGACTTGGAACTGTCAGATATAATCTAAAAATTATTTTGCTTTTTTTGTAATGGAGCTAAATTAAAAATGAGTGACCGAAGCATTGAGGTATCATCATCTAAGTAACAATTTTAGATATTATACAATGACAGAGACAATCAGAATTCTTCCATGCCGCACTGATCTACATAATATGGGCTTTACAGTGCACCCAGAGGACTTACAACATAACACTATAGAATAGGGTAGTTTCCAGGGTCAAAATCATTACATTTTATTTAGTCCGTATTTTAGATTATAAAAAAATATTGGAGACGTATTTTTTCTTTTTTCGATTAAATAAAAAATAACAAAGATATAGCCCATTAAAGTTACGTGTGACGTCACCTAGTGCGAAAAAATGCAGCACGGCGTGACGTTATACGTAACTTTAATGAGCTATATCTTGGTCATTTTTGGTTTAATTTACAAATAAAAAATACGTATAGCTTATTTTTGAATAATCTAAAGGACAGACTTATAATTTTTTTTTTGTCAGCTAGCCTATTGGTGTGATCTGCAGAGTGTGGGCATACCGGACCATCTATTCGATTATTTTTCAAGAATATAAAAAGTACTGCAGTTGTGCACTATCACTCTGTTTCTAATATTATTAATTATTTACACTTTGTTTATAATTTCTGTACAGTTAATATAATTCAATTGCCGTAATATATTTTGCATCAAGTACCAACAATTCTCTTAGTGGAATCATAATAAAAAAAAAGTGGATAAATTACATATTGATATTTAGCACCTGTTTCACAACTTACTTGTTTGGTTAAACTACTTGGCAAATAAATTCATACAAATTTCGTTCTAATTTTGAACAGGAAGGTAATGCTTACTTAGAGGTGGTGAAACAGGGCCTTATTATTATTGGGATTACTTGTTTGAAACTTGCCATGCTTGAGACTTTTTAATGGCTTGAGCTCAAGAAAGTAATAATTACAGCATTATTATAATCAGGTCAAGTTTTAATTATGTATTCATTCACAATTTATTTAACCTATAATCTGGACAGCAATTATTCTATAATAAAGTAATCATCAATGTAATCATATTGATATCTATCTTTAGTCTTCTAGTAATTTATACTATTAGCTGAATAAGCTTTTCAACCAAATGTATTCATGTACAAAGATACATATGTATAACAATTGTTTGAAATATAATAAATACCTACTCATACAGTTCTAGTGTTTTCCTTACCAATGAATTTATTTATCTATACAGGTATCAATGGTTTCATTAGCAGCTGTCATGAAAATTGATGTTTGAAGGTTGTGGCGAAGTTACATATTACTAACATAATATTACATCAGAAGTTGTTTCTTTCCTCATCATCATTAGACAGAGTTTTTTGTAGATATATGTATTGCATTCATTACTAAGATAACATACAATATTTATGTATATTTGGTATACAGTGGCCCACAGATTTTGGCATGTAAAGAATATTTCCTCTGTACCTTGTAAAGGATGAGTTTCTATATAATACCCAAGTGCATAAATCAGCATAATTTCAGCTTAAGCTGCTGTTAAAAGGTATTAAAATTACTAAATATAACCTGTATTGTGTTTAAATTTGATTGAAAGTAGTAGAAGTATTAAAATAGCTTTCTAAAATTAAGACCTCACTCCACAGATAATAAATACCTAATATCACCAATTTTAATTGCTGCAACCTGTTTACCGCAGACTAACTTTGTTCTTTGCCATCTAATAACATGATTTTGCATCTGCCAAGTCTGGCTGAATGTAGTGCCAAACTAAAATGTTAATGCTACTACAACTTATGAGAATCTTGTGATCTCAAGCATACTATTTTGTCAACATTCCAAGCAACATGTAGGTACTTGTGTAAGTAGGTTTTATAGTTTTACTTGTATGATTTAGAACAACTTTATGATATTATTATTCATACAGACTTTCATCATATCAACATAATTCGGCTTTTAAGTGATGTGATTTTGGATGAATCTGTAATAACATTTCACAATGAATTAATGAGTTCTATTTATCTTCTGTTTTTCTACATACTTGTGGAGGTGGTGAGGGAGCTCGAGGCGGGTGTGCAGGGACGGCCTGCGCTGGGCGCGACGGTGGCCTCGAGGGCTTGTTGTCTGAGAGTCCTTTGATCTGAAGTGACTCAGCGGCCTTCAGAAGAGCAGCCAACTGATCTTGTGATATATTCACTTCACCGCGATACATGTAATCCATCATTGCTCTCAGTTCTGCATACTTCACATCTTTGAGGATTATTATTGGATGCTTATCATACTGCTGTGATAGTACACTCTGTAACAAAATCATAGTAACATCAATAAATTTGTTTACATTTATTTGCAGCTATGTGTTTGTAAATATTGGTTTGATGATTGAATTTCTCATGGACCTATTCATTGTAAAACTTTGGAATTAGACATGGAATCAAAATCAATTAACTAATGCACCAAAATACTAGCATGTCATTTAGTAAACAGCTAATGGTATGATGTTAGGTAATGAATAATTGCTAACAGCTATTTAGAAAAAGTAGTTGAGACAACTTTCTGTTGCCAACTCATCTATGCAGCTCTGTAAAGTGCCTAATTGTTAATACATGAAAGCTAGAATGGTACAAGTGGTATGTTTATTAGAGCACAACTATGTTGCCTTGCAAGCAACTTACACACGATTGTAATTGACCTACATTACAAAGAGTTTACGTACCTCGAAATAGGGACTGCATGCCGATAGGACCACTTTGTGCGCCTTGAGAGTTTGTCCCTCTGCAGCCAGGGTGCAGTCCACGTGCATGCCCTTCTCGAGGAGAGTGTCAAATACCGACACCAATGTCGACTGATGGTTGTTCCACCTCAGGCAGAACTGCTGGTCGTCGTCCATGATGCCGTCTAGCCACTCGCCGCGCCCTTAGCCCTACAATGGATAATAAAGCTACGTCTAAACAAGGTCTAATAACACCACGCATTAACTAGGCCATTAGGAAAACTTCACTATGACTACACAAACACAGGATTATGAACTATCATCACTGTAAAACGTTATTTATCTCACCGAATCACTTCATACGATGAGATCACGCCCCAACTTAACTAAATTAACTTTATGGACCACATACGAGTCGTCGTAAGCGACGCGGCACAAAGAAAATGGCCGCTTTTCCAGCGCGACAAAAAATAAAATGGCGACGAAAATTCTAAGTTTTACTATTTTCTGAGCAAACTTTTCATGACACATATAAGCTGTTCAAGTTCATCACGTTGCCAAGGAGCGACGAACATCGGCAAAGTTTAAAGTCAACAAAGAAACTTCTGACAAACTTTACTTCGAAAGTTCACGAGTGGAAATTTTCAAGATGAAAAGTCCTAGCAGTAAGTAAGCCCTTATCGCCGTCGTAACGCTACACCAAAAGATTAAAATGCTTACCTTGACTATTGCATTAACTGTTCTAACGTATATCAACACTTGTATTTAATTTCAATTTAATTGCCACTTTAATTTCAACACACAAATTGCACACCCGCCAGCTTTCTTGAATGAAATTGAAAACACTAAACTAAAACTATGCTATGTTGCAAGTTTAGAGAAAGGCACCTCTACAAAAATCCAAACGAAGTACAAGTTGGAAGCGACGCGAATGACCCAAAATAAGCTCTATGAATGTTGCCATTAGCAAATAATTAGAAAGCTTGAAAAATTAGTAATTACGCTAATTTGATAATGACTAGACCATAATATGATAACGCAATTGAAACAGTGCAAAAATCCATAAAAGATTTATTATCACTTTCATTGAAAATCAACTGCAAAGTGACAACAAAGTGGTATCATGTTTTTAGAACACCTTGTCCTTGACCTACATAAGACGGCATAACTCGTGATTACATACAACTTATTGTTAGTGTGATTCAACTGTTTTTCTTTGGCTATCAAAGTGTGCATTTGTATCACATATAACGCTTCAAAATGTGTCTTTTAATTTAGTCAAAATTACTAGCAAATGACATTTTATGACATAGAAACATTTAATTTGCTTATTTAGTTAAGCGCCATCTATTGATTTCTTAGAAATTTATTACACAACACGCGTGGTGGTGGTGGATTGGATTCTTGCTTGATTCTTGTGAAAAGCTGATAGACACCTACCTACATCTACTTCTAATGTGAATTAAAAAATGAGACTTTGTTTTTAACATATGAGCATTTCTCAAAAAAATTGTACTTTCTATCTAAATCGCTGTCCCATATTTTGAAATATTTTTTTCTATTTATAAAATAGACCAATACCAGTTTCTATTAATTTATATACTTGGTAAGTTAAATAAACTAAGTAAAAAACATTTACAAATTAGAATTATATTATTTAATTATTTACTACAAAAATACTTTAATAATTGGTCAAATCTTGTTGTATAGGTAAAAAGTGAAGTGTCCCAATTTCATACCTTCCCAAACAATCGATTGTATTTGAGAGAACTTTTGAAAATGTAGAAAATAAGTTATGTATTTATTTAGAACTATAAGCCCGTAGTTCATTTATTCATTAATATTGTGTCATATTAGAACAAATTTATTTAATAAATAATGGTTTTATTATATCGCGTAAAAAGTTCCTCTTTTGTGACCGTATTTTTTAAAATCAGAGCGTCATTTTTGTTTAAACATGTTTTAGGATAGTGGCAGCATTAGCAAGATTGGTAGTATTTTTAAATTTCCATTAAGTTCGATAAGCGCGCACAGAAGGCTGTCCGTTAGCGAAGTGCTCCAAAAAATTCCAATCTTTGTTACCCAAAAAACGCAAGTTAGCTCACATATTATTATTATTTCGCATGCAGAACTATTAAATCTATCAATCTTGATTTCAAAAGTCAAATCATAAAAGAATACTAGTTTTAGTTGTACGCGTATAAAATTTTAATAATTTATTTAACTTGATTTGTTACCTCCTTTTTTGTTACTCTTGAGTGGTAACGTATACATCGAAAATCAGGTAACAAAATAGGAAATTGTAAGGCATAGTACTGACTATGCGATTTTGATTAAAATAACGACGAAGTTTAAACTATTTTAACTATCTTGAATAAATTTTAGTAGGTAATGTGCGAAATTCTGGGACCTTTGTGAATTTGTTTTGTGTCGTGTTTATAATATGCAGTTTTTAGGTACCTACTAAAAATAACATTAGATATTAAATACTCATACTGTCTACTACTACTCGCTCGTACTCATTACATACTTATTACTACCCATTTCTTTCAAAGAGCTACGTAGTTCTTTGTATGGTATCCCATAGTAAATCCTTGGATGTTAAGATTAAAACCTATCTTTTAAAGCAATTTTTTCCCTATTTATAGACTGACACCGCATTATTATCTACATTGCACCAGTGCGAAGCTGGAGCAGGCGCGGTCCAAAGGGGGGGGGGGGGCGTCACAGGGGACATGACCCCCCCCCAAATCTAAGGTCAAATTGAAAAATCTAAAAAATTTGCCAAATAGGTAATGAAAGGAAATTTCTAGCTATAACCCCCTTTCTAGCTGTAATTCCCCTAACAGCGATAAATTTATAGTTTGCTGACTCTATCTAGTGGTGTTTTTATGAACTACGTACGATGGCCAAAATAATTAACTTGGAAATTACATCTAGTTTGGAAACAAGGAACCAAATTACCTACGTAGTTTTAGTAATACCACAGAATAATTAATAGTACTAACGGTAATACTAGCAAAATCGATATGCGTCGTTATGATTATA
Organism: Euclidia mi; assembly: GCA_944739405.2. Lineage (NCBI taxonomy): Eukaryota > Metazoa > Arthropoda > Insecta > Lepidoptera > Erebidae > Euclidia > Euclidia mi. The sequence goes on along the minus strand of OX123200.2, from coordinate 52,723,595 downwards.
CATCGTTATCGAGCGGGTAAAAATGGTGGCAGTGCGGTAGCGCACGGCAATAGGGTTGTCATACGTATGCGTCACGTAGGTGCATACATTTAATAAGCTTTTTCGATTATGTTATATCGCACAATACCTTTATTTTATTAAAATATATTATAGTTTTAAATGTTTTTTTTTTTAAAGTATAGCTATATAGTATTGTATTTTTTTTCGTATTGTAATAACTTTTTCACTAATTACTCTTAACTACTTCAATGTAATTTGAAAGTTAAGGCGAAATTATTTTCAAAAATATTAAATTATTATTTCGCAGTCGTCATATATTGGATCAAATTTTTATAAGCATCTATGTTAAAAATATGTTTTAATCTATTCTTTACTTTCATATTTTTGTTGTAATGTTAAAAAGTGTTAACATATTTTTAAAATTGGCAACACTAACATTAAGTGAAAAATTAACAATATAAACTTCAAATTATTTCACAAGTTTAAAATAAATACGTCTTTGTTATGTCAAATGAAGTCGAAAGGTAATTTTCTTACTTAAAATGTTTTTTTTTCAGCAGACATCTTAAACTAACAGAAAGCAGTATAAATAAGTTGTTGGTTATTTATTCCAAGTAGACCTAAAGATCTTCAAGAAATATTTTAACAAAAAATATTCAATAAAAAGTAATTGTAAAATATTTATGTGTTTTATTTCAAAATTATTTCTAACGAAAAACCAACATTAATTATTTTGTATTGACTTAGTTACGAGTGATTATTAAAATATAATTTAATTTTGATATTTTAATAAGATACACAAGGACAAATTGAAATATAGATTCTTAACTACATAAAGACATCAAGTAATAACATTAAACCATTATTAAAAAAAAAAATGGTTGCCTGTAAAGTCGGTATACGGGCGAAAGTTTTACGTGACAACGACTTTGAGTGGTAAAATAATTTAAATGTGAATATTCATTCGTATAGTAGGAAGAAGGATGAAAGACGCGTGCCTTTCACTTTTTATGTCTGTCTCTCTCGCTCTTAGGCGGGACGCGTGCCTCTCACTCGCTCTCATTGTGAGCGCATAACGTGAGCGGAGCGTAACGCAGTTTCTTGAAGTGTCACCCGGCAAACCAATTTATAAGACGTTGTCACGTCAAAAGTGCATGCTATATGGGTACGCGCGGCAACCCTAGCGTCGAATGCCACGACCTTGACCCGCTGGATAACGATGTTTAGTTATGATAAAGATTGTTTAACAATATTCTAATAATGTAATTTGTCGGTTTATTGTAAAGATTCAAGATAAAGGCTGTCTACTTAGTTGTGAATTGTGATTCTTGTTGTTAAGTTTTCTGATTGAGGAAAAATTAAAATATAAGGTAATTGTCGAATACTTACTACATAATTATAATTTAATTTGAAGAACAGTGCTTCATTTAATGATAATTTTATAATAATGGTAAGTCATTGTAAGCAGGGACCGAAAGGTTAACCCGTATGAGATGAGGGTTTTAACCGGGTTAATTTTTAGGATTAGGTTAAAAACCCCACAATAAAGGTTAACCCGTATTATAGGGTTAATCAGCCTATAAGAACCGGTTTCTACATAAGGTGCATTTTAGTACATAAAACATCTACAAGAAAGTGACAGAGATAACTACCACGCGGTCTTTGATCGTGTTCCGACACGACTCTAACTAGTCACCGCGCAGGATGCATTGAACTTTGAGCCTTGTTACTGTTGCGCAATACTGTTTTTCAAATGTTCGACTCTAATAATATTGAAAATATTATTTCGATTCTCGCGCATTTTGCCGACAGTATTAGTGGAGTTGTCAGTGTCTTTGTACCTACATATCGGTGGCCGTTTGTCGTAGGTACTTTGTAGGACTTTACGTTGGTTTGAACTCATAATTTTACTATTTTACCAACCTGTTTTTACTTTTATACCTACGTGAACTTATAGAGTGATCTGATTAAGTATGCCTAAAACTAAGAAGGATGTTATTCACCGATATTTTACATTCGATGAGGAAACGAATTATAGTAAATGTAATTTATGCAGTGTTAAAATAAAGGTAAGTAGGTATCTACTTTCTTTGCTTTGTAAGGATAATATCGAATTGAACTATCAAAATAGATAAGTAGGTAAGTACCCACGTAATAAAAATTATGGTTGTTCAGGTACCTACGGGCAAATACCTAGATATAATTTTTCATTGCTTAGTTAAGATTATATTTAAAAAAAGCATGATTTATGGTGAATGAAAGTATTTTTGGTTGTCTTGCTTATTTAATATTAATAGTACAAAAAAATTGAAATCCAAATATTTTCGGTACGGAACACATGGTTTTTATTAGTGCATTTGGTTCATGGATTTTTGCATCTCTAAAGGGATGACCAGACGGTTGCAAACTAGCGTTCCAACCAAGGTGATCTTGGTTTATGTATTTGGTTTGTGTTGCGGTTACATGGATGTAAACCAAGCGCCAATACGTTCGCTGGTTGGGAAAACGCGCCTCCCGACCAAGGGCGTTGAAGGTCATAGATTACAACTGCTGTCTACACGGATTGAAACTAGCAAGGTCACCTTGGTTGGGACGTTGGTTTGCAACCATCTGGTCACCCCTTTACGATATTTCGTACATAATTTTTGCCATTTTTGCTCGCTGCACAGTGGGACGGTGCCGCTTGCCAATCAATTATTTGCCGTTAGCTTTAGCTCACTCGACTTGCGCGTTTTTGAGCGTTTCCGCACTGCTTTTATGATCTAAATCTGGGAATAATGCGTCCGCTTTTTTATACGGTGAATATGGAATGTTTGCGCTTTGTCTGTACCATCGAATCGGATTTGTCGAACATACCGTCAGTATCTAGCATATAAATTGTAAGCATTAGGTATTTTTTGGATCGCTATTTCTCTGATTCCGATTGGAAGCATCGGATTTGAGTTCGAATCATAGCTCTAACTTTACCCAACTGAGCTGTTACCGTGGTTGCTTTACTGCTTAACAAGCTGACAACCCAATGTTCGGGTTTTCATGGTGATTTGTGTTACGCAAAGTTGGTCAACAGCATTATAGTATCGGTAATAAGTTCTTTGAACCCAGGGTAAAATAAATATTCATCTCGTAATATTTTCTAACAATTACTGTCTGTTAACTTTCGAACACAGTTAATCGAATTTCACCCTATTATAGAATCAGTTATAATGCAATTGAATAAAATTGTATATCATGACAAAGAATCAAAAAATCAATCTTCCCTTTCTGTAATACTAGTATAAATAGATTCAGTAATAAAATGATATACCTATCTTGTTTCAGGGTTAGCATGCTACTAATTTAAAGAACCATGTGTCTGTTAAACATAAAGAGCAATTTAAAGATGTTCTTTCAGTAAATAAAGAAAATATTGCTCCCCCAAAACAAAGAAGAAAAGACTCCACTATTGACATTATTAAGGTAAACTGTTTAAAACTTGTGACTGTCCACGGACCAGACCTTTTCAATTATTAGAAGACAAGGCTTTCCAAGATATTATTGGTTTTGCAATACAAGATAAGGACCAAGCTAATACAATTAATGTACCAAATATAAAATCTATGATTGCTGACAAAGCATACGAAATTAAATATAAAATTTCAAAAGAATTACGAAACAAGCTCATATGCTTAAAATTAGACTCAGCGACTTATTTAGACCGTGCATTTATCGGCATAAATGTGCAATATATTAAAAACGGCATTATAGCCATACGTACTTTAGCGACAAAGGAAGTGTACAAGAGTCAAACCGGAGAATTTTTAAAAGAAACCCTTTTGGATGTTTTAGATCAGTATAGAATAGATTTCCCGCAAATATATTGCATAACTACAGATAATGGAAGTAATTTCAAAAAAATGGCTACTCTCATGGGTGGTTCATATGATGTCATACAAATAGATGAAGACACTTCAGAAGATGAAGGAGACGACATTTCAGACACAGAAAACATATTAACTTCAAACCAAGAAGTACAATTTGATAGTCTAATGTCAGCTTTAAATGAACATAGCGAATCTTCTTTTAAGCTAAGAACTATGCTTTGCGCAGCACACACGCTGCAATTAGCTATAAAAGATGGGTTACAAGCAAATTCAGATATTCAACGTGTACTGCATAATGCCCGAGCAGTTGTCAAGATATTAAGAACGCCCACAATTAGAAATGTCTTAAGGCAAGCAAATTTAAAAAAACCTATATTAGATTGTCCTACCCGATGGTCTTCGACATATAATATGTTGGTAAGATTAGTAACTTTACAATCTGTTTGTCTTGATGACTCCAATATAAGAACCAGATTAAATGAGTCTAGCTGGGAAATAATAAATGATTTAATAAACTGTTTGAAACCACTTTATGACACCACTATGATATTGCAAAAAGAACAGTTGACACTTGGTGATTTTTTTATACAGTGGCTCACATGCAAAGGCCATTTAGAGCAGTGTCACACACAGATAAGCCAAACAATGTTGGAATGTATGAAAGCCAGGGAAGTGAATTTATTAAATTCAAAGCTTATGCTGGAAGCTCTTTATATGGATACTAGGTTAAATATTGTTCTGTCTGATGCAGAAGCTGAAAAGGCTCAAAAGTTCTTGCTGGAAACTTTGCAGCAAATGAACAAAATAAAACACCCAATCGAATCTACTACAATTGAAAGTTCTGAAATCAGCGATGAAGCTATCGCTAGTTGCAGTAGTGCGCCAAGTGCCGATGAATCATTCGCAGAAAAGATACTGCGTGCAACAGCATTGCAAAGAGGTTTAGAGCATCAGCATGGTAGCAGAGCAATAGATATTGCTTTAAAAGAAATTAGGAAATTTCCAAGGCTACCCAGTACAGAGAACATTCTCCAATACTGGAATAATAAATCCACAACAGAATTATCGGAGCTAGCGCTATGCGTACTGGCAGCTCCAGCAACACAAGTTTCCGTCGAGAGAACTTTCTCTGCAGTGAAATTTATTTTATCACCCCTTAGATCAAACTTGAGTCAAAGTACTCTAGAAAACATTATGGTGATTAGATGTAATCAGGATCTGTTTGATTAATCACATTTTAAAACTTTTTTATATGTATATCTTTTTCTTACATTGAAAAGTAATTCAAGATTTTTTCAGCTGTTTATAAATAAACAGCTGTAAAAATCTTGCTAATTCTTTGCTTTTTTACTATTCATAAACTAGAGTTATAGTTGCTGAATTATAAAATATACGTCAATATATCCTTTTTATGATTAAAAAAAAAATTAGTTGATTTTTTATAATTGTTTTTGTTGAGTTACACACAGATTATGTAATCATATGAATAAAACATGTTTTGGTTGATTTAATGGTTGTTTTATTATAATAGTTTTCATAAATTTTAAAACATTTGCTAGTAAACTTAAAATATCTTCTAGTCTCCTTTTCTACAATTCTCCATTAATAAGTGCAATATTTCGTGCATACACTCTTGACGTCTTGTTTTTTCAATTTTGCATAAAGTTTTCGCTACAATAGATGAAAACATATAACATTCGTGAATGTCATCTTCAGTGTTGAGAATTCTTAGATCGTCTGCTTTAGTATCACAATTTGAATCTTCAGCATCGGATAAATCTGGAGTAGACGTTTCGGGGTCTATTAAAGGAGTGACGGAGAGAATTGGTAAATTCTGTGGGTCTCCTGAATGTAGCGTTTCGTCACTTGAGCTGTCTTCTGATTCAGGTATGGTTATGTTACCTGCAATTATTAGAACAAAGGACATAAATATCATAATAACTAAGTACATGAATCAATTAACGATCGATGTCTAAATTGATTCAGAGCATTTGCGATCGATTACGTTCATTCTCAATCTTCCTTCTCATGACGAATTCTCACTCTCTCTCTCTTTTTGTAAGGATGTCGTGCGCAAAAGCTCTCCAGGTCCTACGTCCAGTCGTCAGTCGTGCGGTATGATTTAATGTAACTCAAATAATGTTAAAAATCATAAAACCTGATTGCCTTATGGCTGAAGCATACGTAAGTAACAAGCTTCTTATCTGAATATTGGAAAATATTTTACATACAGAGCCTCAGTGACTCTCTCTGCTAGCAACACCTTTTCTAATATTCAGATAAAAAACATGTTTTTTTTATACATTTTCAGTTAAGTATAAAGGCCGTTGGGTTTTTATATATTTGGGTAATTGTTTTGCGCTGTTTAGATGAATAACATAGTATCCTCTCCCACAATTAATACCAATCTAACCACACTGCATAATAAATGTTAAAATCCTACAAATGTTTTAGCTTACAGAGCGACACAAATAAATACATTACTGTTAGTTTATGTGAAACCCGAAATATGTCTAGTATTTTTATGTAAAAAATCTATGTACAAAATTTTAAAACCGAATCATGAAAAATCACAAAGTTATGAGCTTATTTTATGCTTGCTTGTCGTACAAAAACACGGTAACCACATGGCAAATACGCGCCGTGCGCGTCTAGTGCCGCGTTGCGTGATTTGTATTGCGCGCCGTATGGTTGCGTATATATGCTACTAAGTGTCCAATTTGTAACTTGTTTTTAAATATTTTTGGGACAAAATACAAAAAAGGTTTAAAAAATATTTGATTCAATTCAGTTACTTATTCTGAACGAACTATAAGTATTCACATTTCACATATACTAAAAATAATGTTGTGCAAGTACTTACATACATACAAACAGCCTTTTCCTTCGATAGTTGGGTAAAACATTCCCATCTTGGAACACCTGGCAGGTGTGAAATATCTAACAAAGTAAACCAATATATATAATAAAATAAATAAAAAAGGTATATAACCTGTTCTGCCGTCTAACTACGTACTAAAAAATTACATCTTACTTGCCTGCCTACATTTCTCAATTTTTTTGTCATATTTTTTTTTAATGTTCACCATATACCTACCAAATATTCATTCCACTGGGCATGGTTACGTTAACGCCGCCCGTCCGGCAGCCGGGTTGATTTATTTTATGCATTAGACATAATTATCAGCATTTTACCCTAAAAGGATTACTTTCGTAGACAATTCAAAAAGTATTTAAACTATTACGATATAGGTACATAATATTGATTGTTAGAATACTCACCGCTAGGACATTTTTCACGTTTGTCCTCTTCAAATACATATTGAGAATCAAACGGATAATCTGGTCCATATGATCTCGAATTGCAACCGTATTCTTCCATATTTGTAACTTGCTTTTCTTTTGTCTGCTTAAAATTTTGATTATGTGCAAAATTCAACAAACGAGCGACAACTAAACCCGAGCGAGTAACAAACAGCCGCGTGTGACGTTGACGTAAATTACCGCGGCGCGGCCGAGATTGTGCAAGTTACAGATTCTGTCTCTTTCATTCAGATTAATCAGCAATATTTTATAGATTAACCTTAATAGTATACAGGTTAACCCGTATAAAGGTTAATCAAACAAAAGGGTTTAAACGTCTAACCGGTTAACCTTTAATCCGATTAATGGGTCCTTGATTGTAAGTAATATCGATATAAATCTATGTATCGAGCCTTTCCCGCCATTTTAGCTCAACCGACAAAAAGTAAATTTTACAGAAGACGGATTTTTTTTTTTAATATTTTTATACAGAAATGTGCTAATAAAGTAAAATTTGATGTACATTAATGATTTTTAGAAATTTACATGTATAATTAAAAAATCTACAAATATAATAAGTATTTTGGGTTGGATTTTAAAACGAGTCGCCTGAATTTGAGGGTATTGGTGGTGTAGGGGGCTTAAGGGAGTTAGTCTTAATCCCCTCAAAGTAATTTTGGCTGCCGGAGTTGCGTCTAAATATTTTTAAACAATTTCCAAAACAATTTAAATACTTTGGCAATTATGCAAAACGGAACGTAATTTTTATGCTTTAGTAGGTACAGTTTTCAAATGGAACTTTTAGGTTTTATGACAAAAACGTGAAACGAAACGCAACCCGCCATCTTGGATGGATGATATTGACAGCTAATGTCAAATTTGTGCATCATTCCCATAGAGATATAAAGGATAGAGTGGCAGAATAGTACCTAACTCGATACTGTGTCGTGTCCGCCGGTGGGAGAGAGAACGCAACAGTTAAAGGCCCCCTGAATCTCTCTCTAACAGTACATGCACAACATCAACATTGCGCAATGGCATGCTGCCTGTAACTATTATTTATATCAGTTTATCAGTAATGAATAGTTTAAAAATATATAAACTTTTTTGTCACTTCAAACTATCTTCGTGTATCAATAAAAACAACTTTTAAACTATTGATTACTAATAAACTGATATAAATAATAGTTACAGGTAGCACGCCATTGCGTAATGTTGATGTTGTGCATGTACTGTTAGAGAGAGATGCAGGGGCCTTTAACTGTTGCGTTCTCTCTCCCACCGGCGGACACGAATTGGGCCCACTCTGCCACTCTATTCTTATATCTCTATGATCATTCCTTTGCTTTTCGAGTGCCTAGGGTTAGGTTAGGTGAGACTGTAACTGAAGTAACTAAATAGGTTATGTTAGGTTCTCTTTTGACCCTCAATCCAAAATTAGGAGCCCTGCGAGACAGGGCTCCGTCAACCTCAGTTTATTAAACTAGTGTGAAGAATGTGGAAGTTGGCACTTGGCACCACCATACACACTGATGTTTGAAGAGCATATAATTTTTATTTTTTCTAAAGGAACCTAGTATTTCCGGCGGGTGAAAATGGTGAGAAGGGGACCCGAACCCTCCCCTCTACCCCCCCCCCCCAACCACTCACAATCCCTTAAAATGGCGACGTATTTCGAAATTTTTATCAGTATTTACGCTATAAATGGCGATTCAGATACCTATTCTTTTTTAAGTGTAGTGAGTGACCCCCTCCAAAATTTCAGGCTGCGACCGCGCCTGAGCTGAAGCGGGCCGCTAGTATTTTATAAAGTGGTGGGCTATGTTTGGCCTGTACCAATGTGGCTGCTTATTAATCATGATTTAAAAAAATGCTTTGTAAGTGTGTTAGCATGATAAATGTAAGATAAGGTGAACGGTTATATTTTACAGCTCCGAATTAAATATGCCTCTAACTCCGGCTGAAAAAATGAGGCGGTATCGGGAAAGATTAAAAGAAAATCCTGAAAAGATGGAAGAACAAAGGAAAAAGAACCTAGAAAGAATAAACGTTCCTAATTATAAGATTTAATAATAAAAATCGTAAAAAATGTCTTCTGACAGAGGGTTTTTATCAATACATTTAAGTTAAAATAATTATTTGCACTACTGTGAAGTCCAGGCTTAAAAAATCCTATTTTGTTACCAGAATTATATTTTTGTTACTCTCACATAAAAGCGGGCGCATATTTCTTTTCTTTTTTAATATTGTTTAAGATATTAACATATTTTTGCGATAAAAACTAAAATATATACTTAGTTCGTTTTTGCATTATGTATGGAAAATAAAAATATTACAACATAAAGTGGACTCAATAATGTAAGTTTAATAAAGAGTTGTGGCCAAATAGTAACGTAAAGGAAACATTACCGCCTATATTTTACGATTTATCTGTTAATATAGGAAGATTTTTTTAAAACAATTTAATTTTTTGTTTGATTGTCCCATTTAATGAAATAAAACTTCTAGAAACATAATTAAACACAAAATTTACGTAAACTAGTAAAGGTAACAAAATAAGAAATTTTCTTCACCTTGGGTTTGTTTTATTGGATTTTTCTATGTAGGTATATACGTTTTATATCTGAAAACAAACCTTATATTTATAATCTTTAGACCTTTACCCATAGCTTTAAATAAAGAAATCAGGTATATTTCAATATTTTCATTTTATCATATTTTCTAAGCAATGGTACAACTTTTTTGAGAAATGCTCATAATGTTACGAGTACTTACAAAAGTAACACGTGTTTTTATTTCTTCTCTACCTATATAATATGTTGTAGTGTATTAGAAAGAATTTGTTTTATCATGATTAGTTCGTTCAATTTTATTGTAACTAGGAGGAACCTAAGAGTAATTTAATCATAAATGTAGTTACTAGTAAGTATAAAGGCCCGCACAAACTATCTGTCGTGACTTACTGTCGCGACAGTAAGTCACGACAGATAGTTTGTGCGGGCCGAAGGGTATCTGGACTAGGAAAATCCATTCAAGTGTGCACACTATCGGACGTCTGTCGCGGACGTGACCTTGAGCGTTCAGACGTCCGATAGCAATCTAGGAAAATGACAGTGGGCAATTACCAAAAAAATTGACCGTTGCGTAATGGAATTCCACTCAGATTTTTTTTTTCTTATTGGTTAAAGGATTTTTTATTAATTGTATAATAAAGCCAACTTCATGAAAATATTAAATGTAAATATAAAATATCTTCTATTTTGTAGTAAATTAAAATTTTAGTGAAGTATGTGCCATAAAAAAATCCATTACGTCACAAAGTTTGAATTAAGATTAAATAAAACCCAGTGGTAATTCACTCTTACTATTTATTAAACTTTCTTATAAATCAATCAGTCTTCACAAACAGGTAACTTATCATAGATAATAATATGAAATAAATGTTATTTTAATCAAAACTATTCCTCAACGCTACTATATGGTTAATTCAATTGCACAATCTTGTCTTAGTTTAAGAATCTAGTTAACTATTAAAGACTTAATAAATGTATACGGTAAATATTATTACCATACTTTATATCAGTCTCAACTTCGAGCATTTTCTTAGCAAATTAATATAAATGAAATTAAATATAATATCACATCGTAATAGGACAAGTGACGTTAATGGAAAAGACGTCACGTTTAGGGACTATAAGGCTAGGTTTACATTGAATTATTCTCCTACCCAGTCTTTATCACATATGTTCGTATTTTTAAATGGTCAGATAAAGCTAACCATGTAAAATTAAAGTCAACCATAAGATAATCAAAAAGTACCTATAGATACATTACTCGTTGTTCAAATTTTTTCGTTTCTAAATGTGAATTTAGTATAATCATAACTTTAAGAGATTCTTTGTTTCATTTAGTATGTTACCACGGTTAATCACTAAGACACACGGGGCAAATGTAGTCAAACGCAGTGGTTCCACTACATGATAGGCAAACCCATTTGTGACAAACCATGCACTTTGCCATTTCTTGCAAAATAAACTGTTGACGAGCCTTGCAAATATGACAAGGAAATGTTCTCGAAGATGAGGGAATAATTTTACCCTTCGTTAGATTTTCTTTTTTGTCATCTTTTGGCTTTAATACCTTTAAAGATTTTTTATAGTCATGTGATACAGGAATTTTTACTTTCTTAATAGGAGAAGAAATTGTGACTAGATCATCAAAAGGTTTGTGGATTTTAACTCTTTTGTTAGACTGTGGTAGTACATTGCTATATTTAGGTGTGGTTATTTGTGGGGAAACCACTATTGGAACATAATCTAGAATTTCAATGTCATTGGAGGAACAATCAATTATGTCTTGGTTTGTCACAACTGAGTTTACGTTTTCAAGGGTTTGAGTATTTGACAAAGAAGCTTGGTCTAGAATTTGTGCATCAAATGAGTCAATGAGGTCACTTTCATAGCACCTGATGACCATTTCATCAAGAGCTATTGGTGAAAGCCAGCCTGTAGGAGTATTGCAAACTAATGGCTCATGTGATGTGGATGGCTTAGGGCTTGAACCGACGAATAATTCAGTATCTGGACGAACAGTTAACGGTTGGAGAGATTTCTCATTTCCCATTAAATCACTTACAGGCAACGAAATCTCTGATAAATCAGTAGCTGTTTCTAACTGATCCGTCAACAAAAAATGAATTTTAGGTTCATAACAACTGCATAAACCACGCTTTCCACCACAGAAACAACTCAATATGCGATACTGAATCTTACTGAGTTGGGTAGAAACAACCTGATGCAATTGCATCGTTCCAGGTACCGCGCGTAAACCATCAGGGATAAGTCTTTTGATATTTTCTATATCAACTTCAGATACGTAAAAACATTTTACAGACTTCATAGTGCTCTGCAAAACATCACACGCTTCTGTCGCATTTGTTATATCGTAACCATATGCTACTCTTTTATCTAACTGCCGTTTTACGGATCCCCCGATGCCATCTGCCATACTTTTTCCATGGCCTGCTTCAGAAAATGACCAAGTTGAGTAAGCTAATTTCCATTTTTGTGTGAATAAACTGAGCAAATAGAAGTTTTTTTTCTGTCGGTATTGAGTGCTGGGACCATCCGAAAAAAAATGAATTATTTTGAAATTTGGGAATTCCTGTTTAGCTAGTTTTATAATCGATGTTAGATGGGCCCAGATGCCATGGGGTTCATGGCAGTTACTATCGGAGACTGTAGCAAACGACTGCAAACGCTTCTTACCTAGAATGACGCCACAGTGCAGCGTGATTGAATTCTTGGATGCACCGAAATGAGTTGATTGTACTTCTTCACTGTATTTGCATTCGTAATTTTCAGAGAAGTCACACAATATTCCTATTTCTTCGTCGCTCATATTTTCAATAAAATTTCTATATTGGCGTTGCTGCTCTTTCCAATTATAATAATGAACTTTAAACGCCATGACCTGATTTTCAAACTCCTTAATCAAATCGTAGATAGTGCTCTTCATCTGCTGTTTTGCAGTCTTTTTAGTGGTTATATTTTGGCCAGCTTTTTCGTAATTGTGAACCACTCTAGCCCATTTAAACCAAGTAACTTCACCTTGCATTTTGTCTACATTATATGGAATGGAAGAAGATTTACACTTATTACATTTACTGTACATACATTCGAAAGATTTGGTGTCGCACGCAATTTTATCCAATAGCTCGGTAGTGCTCTTATAAGTTATAACTCCTTTCAGTTTAAGAGCATCAAACATGAACTCAAAGTTACAATGTTTAATGCACATACATGTTTTTCTGGATGTTGCACTTGGTGATAATACGTAAAATGGTTTGTACCTAACAAACGTAGTAAAGCTATATTTTCCGCCTTCTTCTTTATAAAATTGGTAAACATTTTGCAATGTGTCAATGAGGTATCTAATCTGAACTTTCTTTTTGTTCTTGGTTCTTGTTTCTCGTTTACCAGCAGTGTTTCTGCTTACATCATCGCGAATAAAAAATCTTTCAAAGTCCTCAGCAATCTTTTTATTTAGAGGCCTTTTTCTTATTTTTGGTTTCCTAACTCTGCCTCTAAGCCCTAGTAATTTACTTTCAGGTCGTCTGTTCGTCTTCTGTGCTATTTTTAGTGCCACTTCTTTGATCAGTGTTTTCTCACTCCTATTCTTGCAACCTACGTAGCTTTCACGCAGTGCTATCTCCATCACTTCTTGTCGGGCTTTAAGCTTTTCATTTTCAGTTCTTAGTAACTGGGTTTCCTGTTCGTGTCGTTTTTTCTCTCGAAAAAGTTTCTTCCTTACGTTGAAAAGCGCTGTTTTATATGTTTCTATCTTCTTCAAAGCTGTACTGTATTTGTAACTTAAACTTTTATATTTTATTTTTAAAGTATTGGTAACCGATTCTTGCTGTTTTGAAGTCGTGGCTACTGCTGCAGATGACTGTTGTGAATGTGTAGGCTTTGCTTTCTTTTTCTCTTTCTGCTTTCGTTTTTGTTCACGCCATCGTTTTCTTCTCGCTTCTTGTTCATCTTCTGTCAGATCTTTTATCTTTTTAGAATGTTTCTGCAATCTTTTAAGCTCTTTTTTCCTATAAATTTCATGCTTTTCTGGGTTTTGTTTTATCTTTTCTCTGTATCTTTTCGATCGTTCAGCAGATGTCAACGCCATGTTGAGTTCTATAAACAAATTGCTATGTTAATCGTATTTTAGTATCTTGGCAAATACCTAGTCTGTCTCCTCAAAAAATATGGTCGATTTACGAGTTCTAAAACCTGTACATCAAAGAAGAGCCAAAATGAAATTTGACGACCGGTTGGCGCAGCGGGAGTATAAGCGACTGCTACGCCGAAGGTCGCGGGTTCGATTCCCGCTCAAGTCAAACATTTGTGAGCATGAACATGGATGTTTGTCTTGGTCTGGGTGTTTCTATGTATAATATGTATATATTTACAAAAAAAAGTATACATATATGTATGTTTATCCATTATCTAGTACCCATAACACAAGCTCTGCTTAGCTTGGGACTAGATGGTGATGTGTGTATGTAGTAGAATAGTATTATTATTAAAAAACAAAAATTGACCCATTTCCTAACCTTGACTTGACTTCAAATATTCACTTCCACCATAAAAGTTGGATGGTCGAACAACTTAAAAAAGAACTAGTTTGATCGAGTGCTTTCACACTTTGCGTGATTCAAAACTTGTTGTTTCGCGCCCCGGTATTTTTGTGTCCGTTTTTTGAATGTTTTTTAAAGTCCCCATTGTACAGGATTGCTTTTTTATGCGGGAGTTTGCTTAATAATAAACATGAAATGATATTCATCGTAGATATTATTGCCCCAAAAATGAATTTTCAAACCAATGTTTTACATGTAGGACTGTAAGGATGGTGTAAGAGAGTATGCCATCTCTTTATATCAATTTTTATCATTCTTTTGAGATACCTCTCATTGCTGTAGGACGTGGGTCAATTTTGTCTGATTAATAAAGAAGAAGGGGCAGGGTGCCCCTTCTTCTTTATATTTCTAATATACTGAATATCTACAGTGCCTGTGAAATACCTATAGTGCCTGTAAAATATCTGGCAGACATAATAAATAACTGTTATTTCTATTTATTTTACATAGTAGCAGCCATACCTACCGAATGATTGAAAAATTAAGTAGTCTACTTTGACTTCAAAAAATGAGCTTATTGTTACACGGCCAAACAACTTTATTTATATCTTCATCAAAAGTAAAAAATGACAAAGTAAATACATAGCACCTTATATTAGGTACTTATATCAGAACGAAATAAATGTAGACTACGTCACAATGTAAACCATGCTTAATAATTCCATTACGTTACATTTTGCGTTCCACAAGTACATCACGTCGCGTTGTGGATGTGACGTTTGACGCCAATATTGAAATAAACTCAAAAATATAACCTATTTTAATGCAACTTTATTCAATATCATATCAAATCATATTCTAGATGAGACAAGTAATTGGCCTTCAAAGACTGGAAATAAATTCATTACCACTTACTAGCAGAAAACCAAATTCGTGGTGGAAACCAAAACCGGGCCAATGTGACGCACAACCACTCACTGAATTATAACAGACGCCACTGCGGCTAAAAGTTCAAAATGGCGTTTACATATGGTCTAAAATGTTGCCATGAATTAAAATGATCAACATTCAAATCGAAATAGTAGTTTTTTTTTCGACAAAAACTCAATTCACTGTCGTAGCGTGGTAGAATTTTCCACCAATATAACTTTTAGCCTCAAGATAAAACAGGTATTTTCTATTATTATTTACTGTAAAATTGTGTATTTTATGTATAATAATGAGTTAAGATCATAAGATCTTGCCAAAAAATACCAAATTATCAAGCAAGGAGTCAGTTAACAATAACATTTTGCGTTCGAAAATTTGCGAAAGTAGGGTAGGACACTCAAAAAATCGCTCCCATTCTATCTTATTTCGCCCGTATTTATGTGAAATACATATAATTACGTAGTATTGGTTGCATAAATAACTAGTTTTTTAATTATTTTACAGGATTTTATTTTGAGAACCACGTTTTAATGTCAAGGATCCGCAGAATATCTGTCGAAAATAGTAGGACACATCATTTTCGACTGGTCAATTTTTTTGGTAAACGCCCCAGTAAACTTCCGCGGACGTTTACTGTCATCCGTATATTGTCCATGGTATGGCCTTAATATTGATTTTATACCGAATATAGTCAAAAAATGTTAAATTCACTTTCAATTCAACAGTTCTGCTATACTTCAAGATCTACCAATAATATAATTTAATAGTGCTAACTGCTAGTGCCCTGAATTAAGAAAAATATGCTCCTACCTAGCCTTAGTATATTGCAAAGACAGCATGGCGTGTCAATGGTTGTATCGGACGCGGACGCGACAGAAAGCCGCGTCAGAAAGGGTGTGCACACTATGTGTCGCGACTTACTGTCGCGACACACACTGGCGAATATTACCAAGAATATGGCCAAAATGTTTTAATGGTAAAAATACATTAAATACACCAATTTAAATTAACTGCAAACCTTTTGAACTATGAATTATTATTATTTTATGAAAAGAGGCCTTTGTTTCAACCAGCGCAAACATAAAAACTGACTTTATGATATTGATAGTTATAAAACTATTTTAGGATAATAGTAAGTATATATATGAGAGATTAATAAGAATTTAATTAACTATGTACTATAAATTAATAATATTCACAACTAAGAAACATGAATGATCAAAGATATACAAACTATATGGTGTGCAGTGTTGATAGTGTTGATAGGTACCTAACTTTGTTTAAATATAAAATACTCTATTTCAGGTTCCTTTATTAGTTAGATTGCATCCAGGGGCGACTGCGTATTGGACTTTCTGGACGTTTTAGTAAACTTGAGAAAAAGGGTCTGAAGAAACGCAAAGTCTTTGATATAAATGTCTCATTTGTAGTTTAAATATGGGGCGCTTTTCTTGTAAAGTCTCTGCGATATTTATTTATATCCTTATTTCTTGACTCTTGGTCTTGTGCATCTTCAGATAGATACTAACATTTTTAAAACCACCTATCAAAAGAATGAACACCCGTTAAAGACCTAAAAATATCCGACAACAAAATATACGCATAAATACCGGGACTTACAGCTAGTAAAAACTAATCACCAGGCAGATATCGGCAGCCAAATCTAAAATAAACTAAATACTAGCATTATATGCTACAATTTACTACAGCTTATTTCTCGGAATACAGGAGAATATCGTACTATTTCCCTTATTCTTTCTGCTTACGTAAGTAAATAATACTATTAATTTCAAGGCAAGGGTATTGGTGTTAAGATTTATTTTAGAAAATAATAACATCTGATAGCAATTATAAATACCTCTAGAAATAGAATCCATAACAGAAAAACCCCAAACATTGACAGTTGTAAACACAACGAGCGATAACATGCGACTTGGAAATCATCAGATTTCAGCACGATATTTTTGATCAACTTCGTAGGCAGATTGTTATAAAATCTTACTACATAAAATATATAAAAAAATGCTCAAAAGTTGCGTCATTTATTGAGGTTTGAGATAAATGTTATAAAACTGTTCTATCGACAATATTTTAAAATCATATAATGTCCAGGTTTTTGCAAATTATCGCCTGTGTGCGACAGTAAGTCGCGTCCGAACAGTTTGCGTGCTCCTTAACATGTTCATACCTGAGTAGATATGAACATAAGTTATTGTTATTGTTACTATATCTTGTGTAACAGCTAAACAGCTAGTGATGTGCCAGATTGTTGAAATTGCGTGTCCGCGGAAAGGGAACTTAAAGTTTTTTAATGTTGCAACTTGCACCTGACATTGAGACGTATATGTAGGAAGGGTACATCATTTATTATGCACTAATTGATATAAGGTTTTAACAATTAACATCAGTACTAGAGGATGCCCGCAGCTACGGCAATTTTATTTTAATTTACCCGTTTTGCCTGATCCCGTTGTAATTTCGGGCCCTATCCCTTCTTAGTGCATCCCTACGGTCCCCGAGGAACATACATGCCAAACAGCTTCTTGCGCCCAATAGTTTAAGCTGTAGCTTGTCTGTCAGTCAGTCAGTAACGCAAGAATTTTATATATACCTACGGCTATGATGAGATTATGACATGTTTCGGCTTTCGTGCTATGCCTAAATTTATTGAGTAAAAACTAGGTGGTATTTTTTTGTTTTCATTATAAATGAGAATTTATGCGTCCTAAAAAAGTTTATTTTGAAACATGCACATCAAGCCCTTTTATAATTATGTTACCTAAGAAATTATAATAAAGAACACTTAAACAAGTTTAGGGAATCATTGCAATCATTCTCTTGGAGTGATGTTTTCGTAGAGGACCTTAACTCAGCTTTCAATAGCTTTCACAGTTTGTTTTGCCTAATTTATGACTTATGCTTCCCAATTCAAAGCTCTAAAGTTAATTTGAATGCCCAGGCTCTTAAATGGATAACTAAGGGGATCAAGATATCGAGTAAAATAAGATAAAATTGCAATACATCTATTATTCAAATAAGAATATTAGAAATAAAAATAAATTTAATAGATATATTAATTAAAATTAATAAAAATAAAAATAAATTTAATAGATACTTAAAGCTTGCATAAATTGTTCAAAAAGGAATTTATATAACAACCTTATGATTAAATAAAAAAAATATGCAAAACAACATGGAGTATCATAAAAAACAAAGAATACAGTAACATAAATAATAAGAACATCGTTGTAACTGTGGGGAAGCCGTCGACAGCCTTGGCCACCATGGCCTATCATGCAGCAGACGTGCAGGGCGTATTTCCAGACACGCCCATATTAATGACATAATCCGTCGTGCTCTTTCCACCGCTGGTGTACCAGCTCATCTTGAACCTAATGGTCTGGTACGTGACGATGGGAAGAGACCAGGGCCTCAAGTCTGTTATTACAATAGTGCCAAAATGGTCAATCACTGACTTCATAATTGTTGATTTTGACAAGTTTGGTAGTCTACTGTTACAATGGTGCCATTATGATTTTCCGATGGTCAACCACTGACACTCCATTGAAAGACATGGCATAGATTGGTAGTCTCGTACATGATGACAAATCGATGACTGACGTATGCGGTAGTCTGGTAATATTTTGACAGTTCTTTTGATCAGTGACCTACCATCGTAACGCCATCGTGCAATCATTGCTTTTGTCTAGTGTTTGCTTGTGAAACATAGTGATAGACAATCAAAAAGATTAATGTACTACAAAAAAGAGATAATGTATTAAGTGCGAACTAATATTCTCGAGCTAACTAACAAGCCAGTCGCTTATCGAGGATGACTACAAACCCTTTTACGGATATTCCCGAGGCGAAATTTGTAAAAACGTTTCATCTTAGAGAGGAAAGGATTCAGTAAGGGAGTTATTTCAAAAACTCATTCCCCTTAAGGCCAGACCGCGTCAAAACGATAGCGTATTGGCAGAAATAAAGGTGAGAAAACTGAAGTTAATATTGATTTATTATTCTATTCCTATAAATCTAAATATAATCAGGATCTTACCAGACCTTGATTGGACAGGGTGTCCTCCATGACATTTCGCCAATTACTGTGTCGCAGCCCACTAAAGAAGTTACAGAGGCATTATATAAAATATACCATCAATGTATTAAATGGAAAGGAATATCATAGTTCGCCTAGTTCAGTTTGTGGTTTTCCAAATTTGATGTTCAAGTGTCTACTTGAACATCAAAATATACATGTACATTCTGCCTTCCGAAATATACAAGAACATCAAAGCTAAATACTCATATTCAAAACATAAGAAACAGGAAATTAAATAATATTTTCAAACGTAGCTGTGCTTTTAACCCAACTATGGCAGAGCTCAGATGAACTTAGTTCATCTGAGTGACGGAGTTAAAAAGAAAGAGTAATGTTTTTACACATTGGGAATGGAAGTGTTAGTAGTAGATAATGATATGACTATAGATAGTGACCAGCAGTGGTTTGGTACTTAAATAAATGATAATGTCATACCTATGTGATAGTTTGAAGTATTAGTACAATAAGATCTTCCTGATCTCTTTTTAATATTGCCATACCTAAATGACAGGAACAGTTATGTTAATGATGCTTTATATAATGTTCCTAATTTATCAATATATTCTACCTACATTTTATGGAGTCCTGTAAAGAATTTAAGTACCTACATAATTCAATTAAATAATGTCTGAATTATGATGAAAAGTGTTTTTAAATTAATTGCATAGTATAGAAGATCTTAGTATAAAAGAATATGATGTAATGAGTGGTGTGTTTATAAATATTTACTTATCTCTCTTACAGATACAAAATTCAAGCAAACGGGCAACTTCTTTATGAGTTTTGTGACCGCTCATATCCATCTGTTTGAGACATACATATATGTGAGGATTCTGCAAAGCTAGTAGATGCAAAAGTGAAGATTTGTGATAGTTAGTATATGAGAATAGTGTTCAATATTTGTGTCTATAATTGGAACCAATAATTCTTAATAAATTCATGTACAGAAATTATTTATCTTTAATAAAACAACATTGTTAATAATAACACATAATTATGAGTTTTATTTTCCTTCTTGATACAGTGAAAACACATGAAACACAAATAATATTTTAATTGTAATAGGAATGTATCTATGATCTAACTCAATCTTCAATATTTTATGTTTTGGTTATGCCAATTCTTCTTCGAATATAAACACCTTTAGTAGTTAACTCGCTATCTTTAATTATAGTATTTACTCCTGTCGATATAATCACTTTTCTTTGAGGTGTGAACTGCATAACCTTGCTGTATCATTTCCTTTGGAATTTGTTATCCATAGAGCATTTTCCATTGATATCTTCGTTTTGGCTCTAAGAGAAACATACGAGCTACTCGGTATTTAACAATTCAACGCAGTGCATTGAGATTATTGAGAAATATAACAAACTAGGACTTTGTTTACAAAAAGGTATGAGTTTTGAACTTTTGACAGTTCTTACTTCAAAACATGAGTTGACTTTGACAGCTAAACAGAACAAATATTATTGAGTTGAATGGTTAAATTCATTGTTTTTTTGCTATTTACGAACTTTAGAGTGCTTATAACACTAGTAATGAATATTTAAAAAATATATAAATGAAATCTGGCATGAAAAATAATCAAATTTCATGGTAGTTTTTCAAAAATCATTTCTTCTAATGGTTTTTTTTATCTATGGCAATACAACAATGCCATTCTGCCACCATTCAATTACGAGACCACTGATCGATCACTGAACTATCATAATGAATTACCAGACTACGAACTTTTGTCAAAATGACAATGGGATCGTGTTGGAATGACGAATGTGTTTAAAATAGCAGACTTGAGGCCCAGACGGTATGTCATTATTACCTTGGAAGATGGGTAGGCCTCTGGTGTGGGACGCAACCTGCGTCGATACCCTTGCGCCATCACATCTTCTAAGTACAGCTGGGTCAGCTGGCGCTGCTGCTGCATCGGCGGAGACCCTCAAACGGCGCAAATATCAAAATCTAATTGGAAATTACGTTTTTGAGCCGTTTGGGGTCGAAACGCTTGGGCCATGGGGCCCGAGTGCTCGTGCTCTATACAGAGCAATAGCAAAAAGGCTGATCGATGCTTCCCATGACCAGAAGGCTGGCCTATTTTTGCAGAGAGAATAAGCATTGCCATCCAGCGTGGCAATGCTGCCAGTCTTCTGGGCACGCTACCAGTAGACAGCGTTGCGGAAGAATTCTTGGACGCAGTATAGCATATATATTATTATATATTTTTTCGTTTTCGTTGTTTTCCTTTTGTTCCTTTTTTTTCTTAATTTTAGATTAGTTTTAGGTTTAGCTTTAAATTTAATTATAATAATGTATACCTATGTTCAGAACTAAAATAAAACTACTACCCAACTAAAAAAATAAAAAAAATAAGAACATTGACTGGTTAACAGTAATGATATTAAAATTACAGTTCCACTAGATATAGCGAATAGTTTTAATTCACATTCTTTGTAAAGACAGCACATAATTTACTAACGAATACATCACACGAAAACTTAGGAAACAACATCCCATCTGTTGCATTCAGTATATTTTTACTCCCATGTACTGTCAAAGAAACTTTACAAATAATAAAATCTTTAAATATCACGAATTGTCAGTACGCACATTATAAAGAACTGTGCGGATCTTATTGCACCTATCCTAACTCATTTAATAAACTTATCCTTCGATCAGGGGATATTTTCTGAAAAGATGAAGATATCGATTGTTAAGCCATTATTCAAAACAGATTACCGCCACGAACTTACAACTTATAGACCCATTACACTTATACCAATCTTTTGCAAAATACTTGAAAAAGCAATGTACCTACAATCGAATATACAATTTCCTGATAAGATATTAAATTCTCCGAAAAGAACAGAATGGGTTTCAAAAAGAAAAGTCCACAACACTTGCGGGCTTTTGTCTTCTAAAAAAGTAACAGAATACATAGACAAAAAATTACCAGTAGTTGCTGTATTTTTCGATATGTCTAAAGCATTCGATTGCGTGGACCACAATATCCTTTTGTACAAATGCGAAAGATACGGAATTAGAGGTTCTGCTTTAAAATGAAATGACAGTTACCTAAAAAACCGTTTACAGTGTGTGGAAGTTGCACGCGTTGATGATAATGCCACTGTTACGCCGCACCGATCAAAATTTTTAGAAAACCAGTATAGCGTACCTCAGGGCAGCATCCTTGGCCCACTTCTTTTTATCATATATATAATCGACCTTCCGTCAATAACACCCTTTCAATCTAAACTCTTTGCTGATGATATTTCTATAATTATACCCAAAAGTGAAATTATATAATCTAGCACCGAATAGTACCCTTTTTCACAAAGTTTACGTTTTATAACCTTTTTGAATTTATTAAAACTTAAATTTTGTATATTGCTTGGCAGTTTATTGTAAAAGCGCACACATTGGCCTTGAAAAGATTTTTTTATTATCTCTACCCTTAGTATTCAAATTGTGGATATCACTTTTCTTTGAGAATGAGGCCTTGTTTTGGAATAAATATATTAGGTTGGAATAAATGTACTGGCTTGCAACTGTTAAAATGTTTATTTCCTTGAATTTATTCCTTAACGAAGCCCCATAATCCAAATTATAAATTGCTCGAATAGCTCTTTTCTGCAGAATAAAGATGGTCTGAATGTCGGCAGCATTTCTCCACAAGAGAATACCGTATGACATTATACTATGAAAATAACTATGATAATTATACAAGCCTGGCTGTGTCAATGTCAGTTAACTGGCGAATTTTCCTGACTGCGTATGCTGCAGAGCTGAGTCTATTCGAAAATTTACTAATATATGTCCCCATTGCAGCTTAGAATCTAGTGTAATGCCAAAAAAATTGGTGTCATCCACAAGATCCAACCCATCATCCTTAACCTTTACTGAGGTGTTCACTTGTTTGCTTACCTTTATTCATGGACTCAGTGATATTTGATGCCTAACATCAAATATCACCGAGTCCATGAATAAAGGTAAGCAAGTTGACGTAATCTACACAGACTACACAAAATGTTTTGATAGAATTGATCATACCGTGTTAATTTCCAAGTTACAATCGATCGGAATAAGAGGAGACTTATTGCGATGGTTTGCATCATATAATATATCTAATCGCTCGCAAGCCGTAGTAGTTAATAACTACATGTCAGGTTGGGTAAAGGTACCAAGCGAAGTCCCTCAGGGTTCTCTTCTTGGGCCTTTATTATTTCTTATTTTTGTTAATGACATAGATAAATGTTTTTAGCACTCTCAACTTTTATGCTTCGCAGACGATATGAAAATTTTTTCAGCCGTCTCCACAATTTCCGATGTAATTGGACTTCAATCTGATCTATCATGCTTAACAGATTACTGCTCACTTAACAAATTAGAATTAAATCACAGATCATGTTTAGTTACGACCTTTACCCGGAAATCCATAATACTACCTTCTAAATATTATTTAAATAAATTGACAAATCAAACGATGCACCAACGTCCGCGATCTCGGAATTATGCACGACTCAAAGTTGCCTTTTGAAGACCATATTAATAATATTGTAACAAAGGCATACCAGGCGCTAGGGTTCGTGATGTTGTTCTAAACAACGTTCACGCATTATTTTATATACAACAGCTAAGCGTAGAGACCTGTAATTGGCTGTATGTGACATATTTTACATATTTATTTAATTTCTATATGCTGTTGGTCTTCCTAAGATTAAATAAATAAATAATTTGGTTGTAATTTAGTTAATAATATAATGTTTTCATTTTATGTTCTTTACTTTTGTATTTAAATTTATATGCCAAATATTGGCGATATGTGTGATTCGACACTAAATATAAGACCTATAAATGTACCACATTTCTTACAAATAAATTATTCTTTCTTTCTTTCTTTCTCACTTGAACCTGTAGCATAAATATTTAATGTCGACCTATTTTAAGATTACCTACCCAAAGTTATGATGTATTATGGTATGTATAAGTTACCAGTACCAGCTACTTTGAAAGTAGCCAGCGGTAAAATTTTATTATTGGGTACATCTTGCAGAGCATGCGAGCAACATCGTGAGGCCATAGCCTGCATTCTTCGAGCACTCTGCTCGGTGGACAATCCGAATGTTACTCGGCGTAAAATCTGCTAGTGGCACCGTGGCAACATAGAGGCTCTAGGGCCAAGCTGGCGCAACTTTTTTCGCGTAATAAATTAGGGATAATAATTTAGTTCTTACCAAGAGCAGATTGCCAAGTGAAGATACCAACACATTCCCATGCAGGCATGCAGTCTGCTGGTATCTGGTTTAAGTCCACCGTGTGCACCACTGACTTATCGAAGTTATGAGCATATTAAATTGTTAATTTGTGTTTGCCCCTTGCTTCGATGCTGTCGGCTCCGACTATCATCAAAATCGTCATAATAATGTGTGGCAGATGGTGTGTTTCTAAAAGTATGACGTATACGGCGTATAGGTGCAACGATAATTCGCTCACGGACTCTAGGGGTGAAGCCAAACGGTTTCCATTTAGCGAGTCCTGAAACACACACGCCATTTTAAGCAGTGCAATTTACGCTGCTTTCGGTTTCATACTGAAGCCCTGTTTGTGCACAGAACGATCACGCTGCCTTTCTTTAGCAACATTTTAAATCGCGTCATGCTTATTGATACCCAAATTTCCTCTTGTCAGCACATATTCACTTTGAACAAGTTACACAAAGACTGCAGTGGTTCACTTGGACCGTGAGGTTTAGCTAATCCAAGTATGTTACAGCTATTTTCTTAGACATATCTGGTGCTTTCAATAGTGCCGCTTGGAAGATTATCCTCAATAAGGCGGTACCTAAGATGATGAGATGCTCGCCAAACATCTTCCTGGTACTGTCGTAATACTGTGCTCGATGCTGGGATCGTTTATTCTCCGCGCCCTTGGTGTTGTAACAAGAATCTACTATGGGCTGTACCCAGGGTTCGATGCTCGGACCAACGCTCACGTTGGAACACTCTATGGACGAATTCCTTCTACCGCTTGCATGTGGCGTCGGTACATTTGTCTACGCCATTTGACCACGTTGACGACCGGTTGGCGCCGCGGGAGTGTAAGCGACGGCGAGCCGAAGGTCGCGGGTTCGATTCCCGCTCAAGTCAAACATTTGTGTGCATGAACATGGATGTTTGTCTTGGTCTGGGTGTTTCTATGTATAATAAGTATGTATTTACAAAAAAAAAGTATATATGTATGTTTATCCATTATCTAGTACCCATAGTACAAGTTTCTGCTTTGTTTGGGACTAGATGGTGTTGTGTGAATGTGGTAGAATATTATTATTATTAAAAAAAAATTCTCAATCATACCTAAATACTTCTATTCACTTCTTAGTTAAGGTGAATACATAAAGAAAACAAAGAGGTAAGTATAACAATGTGGTAGAATATTATTATTATTATGGTAGAATATTACGTTACGCTTCTGGCCGAGTTACATTCTCGTACGGCTAGTGAGACTACAGCCAATGAGGCACTTGCTTTAATAAAATTATGTAATATTGCGATACAGTGCCCGTAGTAGGTTGGGATTTTGCCGAAGAAATTGTTAACAATGACTAGTATAGTATTATATTATCTGTGACAATGACCATGTGTGCGAGTGCGTACCCTCATCAATAATATGAGTATCGCCTCGAACGGACAATTTTGCTGGTAGCAACAGACCCTGTAGCATGAAGTTGTAGCGTCTTATTCCTTTCTTTAAAATTATAATTGTTCCAAACTGTTCATTGTGTTTCCGAGTACTTGTGTTTATCACCCTATAAAATTTCAAAAAACTGTAAACTAGCTAGAGCTTCAGTCTAATTACGGTAGGATTTTTGGTAGGTCATTGGTTTATGGGAGAATTTAATTGATTTTTTGAGAGAATTTTTCGATCGTAAGAATAGTTACTAATAAATTAAAGTTGGTTTAGCCGTTTAGACAGGACTATATACAATAAGATCGTAAGAATAGTTACTAATAAATTAAAGTTAATAGTAGGCCTTAACTATGCAAAAGTAAAATTAAAATGTTGTGAAGCATTTGCATCTAAGGTTCTTTGGCACAAATTTTATGCCAAATGGCAAAAAATAACGACATTATTTGATGGATAGTTTAAAATTAAGTTAATCTAGACTGGATAAGTCTAGCTTTATAAGCTAATGCTATCATTTAGTGTTTGTTTAGTGATAAGACGCTTAGCCTTTTTCGACAGCTGTTAATCTAAGTTTTAAGCAACAGCATTTTATTTCATTGACGATATTATTCAGTGAGTGCCTGCCTCCGTGGTCCAGTACGCTATCTGCGTATGCGACTGCTGATCGGAGGTCCCGGGTTCGATTCCCGGGTCGGGTAAAAGTGTTACTGAGTTTTTCCGAATACTCAGTAGCAGCCCGGAGTCTGGTAATGTGCCCGGTAACGGCAATAGGCTCGCCCCCCCCCCTATTACGAGGGACCTAAAAATTCATGGTGAAATGTGGGTGTAATACTTACACCTCTGCCTACCCCTTCGGGGATACAGACTATAAGTAAATAAATAAAATAAAAATATTAATCAGTTCGGCTTTTCAAATAAACTTATTGCGTGTTAAAAGACTTCTTCGATGATTAGTAGATTATAGTTAACTGTGAATTATTAATACTAAGTAATTAATAGTTTACTCCAACGTATTTGGAAGACCCTCTTCAATTGAGAGGAGAAAATTAATTGCAGCTCATTTATAACTGCGCTTAGGACCGTTTAGAAACAAATTTACGTTTTGAACTTTGTTGGCTTATTAATTATGGCAGAAGTTAAAATATTTTATGTCAGTTTCAAATTTTTGTTATAACCCAGTACACTAGGTATCTCTCGTTATAAACTTAACAGCCTAACGTTTACTTCAATCAAACCTACTTTGAAATAAATTTTATTGTTCTCCACATAAACAAGGAAATCGCGAGAGTTTTCCTTGGAACTTAAAAAGGTACATCCTACGCTCGTCCCCTTGTAAGCTTTGTCGCTTCGTTATAAAAATCAATAGCATTAGTAAGTTCGTACAAACGAATTATACGAGTCTCTTTGTGTGCGTCGGTGGGCTCTGGTGTGCGGGAAACAAAAAAAAACCACGAGCGAAATTCTTGTAATAAAAATCAATCGGAGCGGAGAGAGAAGGCGCCGCGCGGGGCGCCGACTGGTCGGGCGCCGCGCGGGAGGGCCACCCTCTGCCTCCTCGCCCTGCATACCTACACGTCCTATAATGCATCTACAATCTACCCTCCCCTGCTGACTTATCTGTTCGGCATTTTTGTACAGCTTTTATATTTCCTTAACAGTAATAATGATACATGTAAAAGAATTTCGACCAATAAAATTACGTTTGAAACGTGTCCTAGCCGGGTTTCGGCCACGTTTGTGCGGCGCGAGAGGGAGCGGTGCCACAGAGCGGCGCACGGCCGGTTCCCGGCAAAAAGGCGTTTGTTTTTATTTCTTTGGCGCGGAAAAAAATCAGCACGCGCCCGCCCTGCACCTCCTAAACATGCGCCACGCAGCGACGCAGACTCGTCCGGGTGTGTGCCGATGCCGAATTCACTTTCATTTGCGACATCTCATCGTTTCCCGAAGGTCACCGAGCAGTCGCGGGCGTCGTGGCGAGTCCGCGGTGCATGTGTGGCGCGGGCGAGTGGTTGCGGCGGCCACCGCTGACCGACTAGGTGAGTCGAGTGAATTTCGCGCCCTCGTCTTCGGCGATTCCGTTTCCCTCGCGTTTATCGGCACCCGTTTCGCACGGTCCTTCGCGTGTGCCGGGAAGACGGTGAAAGTGAATGTGTTTTCGTATCTCGCGGTGTGTCGGGGTCGCGCAGACGTGCGCTGCGGCCGCCGTCTCCTCGAATAGAACGATGTGAACGACGAGAGAGGGTTAACCGCGCAACTTTACATTCACTACTTTCCTCCACCTCTGACAGGTGATAGCGCACGAATATACACGCTACCGTCAAAATCTTAAAGTCGTTTATTCTAAAATCTTACAAGTTTTCTCTCACGTATAAAGTTTTGAATCAGTCACGTGCGAAATTCGTTTCAGTTGGAAGTTTCCGCCGAACTTAATATACATTAGCGACATGTACCTATAGCAGTAGGGCTTTAAAACAAACAAAATTAAAAAAGCTCGTGAGACGGTCTGCCTCGCGGGCGACAGAAAGAGAGAGAATAAAACTTTGCACTCTTCATTTGTGCACCAATCGAGAAAAATTCAATAAAGCTCGCTTCCTTTTGTCTAATTGCCTATGTAAACCTACTTATATCATGGCGATTGTTCGATTTCTACGACGTTTCTGGAGAACATGGGGTCACGTTGTTTACACTTGTGCCGATATCAAGTGTTTGACACGTTGCTCGCGTTCTTGTGATGGTGAACTAGGCGCTACTTCGTTTGAACTTAACTGTTTTGAAGTGCTCATAAATGTCAAGATTGTTGTTGTACCTAAATAACTTTATGAAATAACTCGTGTTGTATGTAATTGGTTTGGATCGGCAGGAGATGCCCGGCCACGGTCTGTCTCAGGTGAAATGCGAGCCGCCGTCGGACGAAGAGGATAGTAATTCGCAGTTCGCGCACACGTATCTATCAAGTCAGGTAACTTCAATTAACATTGTTTAATTAACATGAACATTTCTCGCAGATAATTTAGCTATTAATATTAATAGTTTCTAATTTGTGTGTACCTAGTTGTTTTGAACACTTTCTTAATTTAATACTTACACATGTGCCCCCATAATGTTATAAACTGTTTATTATTACCTTGAAAGATCCGAATTGCTTAATTATTTCTTGTTGTTTTATATTTTGGACTGATAACGAAAATTCGCATATTTCGTATATTTCAGTAGGAATTGAAATAGAAATTGAGGAAATCGCAACATGTTTTTCGTGAAATAGATTTACCATAGAGTAAGAAGATTTATTTCTTGTTCATTAGCTAACATCACCAGTCCATCCAGTCAAATTAGAATCACCACGGAAGAGCGATGACAGTATTCCAACGGATTTACTTCGAGACCTGCAGGTAATATACTTTTTATTTAAATTAACTACTTACTTTAGGGTCACTAAACGCCGTAACTCATAAATACTCATAATGCGTGACCACTAAAACACTTTTTGTCAGATATCAAATTATTAAAGTATACATCTTGTTTTTATATTGCCTACCTACCTACTTTTATATCTTCATTACTTTTCCTTCATTAAGTAAATTGAAGTACCTATCTAATGACTTCATGCGAAGTAATGATGTTCTTCATAAATATTTATTTCAAGAATTACAGCTGGTAAGATTGTGCCTATTAGGTATGTTCGGCAACTAATAAAATTGAGAGTACGTGAAGTAGGTACGTCTGATTGAACATAATTTTATAACTATAGTTTTTGTGCTAACAATTCGGTAGTCGTGTCTATCATCATTTATTCGCTCCACCTATGTACGTAAATAATAAGAAATATGTGTTGAGCTTTCATTAAAGAAAAATAAGACTTGAGTTGCTTTATTTATATTACACGTATTTCGAAAATGTTAAATTAAGATTAAACTACGAATTCAGCTCGCAAACATTATTATGCTCTTTTAAAATTATTATTGGCATTTAAGTACATATTATATTGAACCACTTGCCTTTTTATAGGTTATGGTAATGTTTAAGAGCATTCTGTCATTGTCATTCATTACATATGTAATGCCGTAAACTGGTATAAAGTACGTATAAAGGGACCTAGTATAGATCCCAGTGGTATACCTATGATATATAATTACATCTACTCAGAGATTGCAATTTTCCATCAGTACTATGGGCCCCATTTTAACTATATTTGAATAATAAATTATATCATTCCCATAATATACTCTATATAAAATAGGCCAACCATAAAAGGGTGACTAAGTCAGTCAATCGTGTTTTCGTAATTAAAATAATTTTATGTAGATACGTAACGTTCAAATCGAAGGCAGCGATAGCCTAGTGGAGATACCAACAGAATGCCATGCAGAGGGTATCGGGTTCAAATCCACGGCGCGCACCAATGACTTTTCGGAGTTATGTGCGTCTTGAATTATAAATTATCGCTTGCCCCGTGCTTCGGAGAGCACGTTAAGCCGTCGGTCCCGGTTGTCATGAAGATCTTTGACAGTCGTTATAGGGCGTCAGTACCTTCCAAATAAACTGACACTGGTCTAAACCATGGAATATGGCTATCCCTTGGGGTTGCGGAGGTTAGACAGGCAGTGACTCTGTGGAAAAGCTAATATTCAGCCAAATCCGGTCAGACTAATAAGCGGACCCCAGGTTGAAACTGGTATAACGCTAGGAGAATGATGACGTAACGTTAAAATCTAGTCTTTCTTTTTCGAATGGTTGTGTGGCCAACTCTGGTGTTGGAATTTATGGACACGAGGTAACGATTCTTGTCCCGTGATCATTTGATCCGACGGCTTTACGTAAGCACGTTTTTTTTGTATGATGGGGACTTGAACCTACTGAAGGATGGTTAACGCAGGAAATCACTAAAGTGTAATTTGTTTTTGGTAGAAAACAGATGCTGACGTTATGCAATTAAAATGTCTTTCTATTTCTAGTCCACTCATTCCAAAAGTAAATGGTTCATTCATGAAATGTATGTTTGAGGTTGAGATCATCTCGTGTATTAACACCAGTATTCCACTTATGTCGTTCCTATGGTGTATAATTTACTAGAGTTCGGCCGCGGCTACACTTGCGTAAATTGTACACCTAAACCATCGTCATGTATAATACTATCTATTGGTGAAATATCGTACAAAAATCCGTTACTTAGGTAGTTTTCAAGTTTATCGCGTTATTACAGATAGATAGGAAGGCCGGGGATTTAGTTTTATAATATTATCTATAGCTTTTACTGCCCAAACAGTTTGTATATACGATCGCGATCATTGCTTGATCTTTGTAAAAGAACTTTGCTATGTTTGACTTTGGGTCTTCAATGAACTTCATACCATTTTATCAAGATTGGTTTAGTGGTTTGGCTCTGAAAACTTAACAGATAGCCTTTCGCCTTTAAAATAGGTAGGTATTATTTTCACTGTAGTATTAGTATGGCATAGTACGGAGGCACATATTTTCATAGCACTTCTGTAAGCAATTAAACTGAGTAAGAATTCTCTTCCTTTGTGTAAAATAAGGCAGAGCTTTGCATCCCTTGCAAGTTGAGGTTATCTTTCCCAACCGGCTCATTGGGACTGTGCGTGGTTAGTGAGCTACGATCCGGCTAGTTTAGGATCAAATGGACGTGGGTGTATTGTGGATGCATTGTCCCAGAATAATATTTTGTTATTATTACAACTGCTATGGTCACCAGGGCAGTGGCTTGGAGGAGTTGGCACCGCTGGCGCCGGCGGGCCCGGCCGCCACGCCGGTGTGCGTCAAACAGGAGCGAGCCTCTCCGCCCGCTGCCATGCTGGAGACCCTGGAGTCAGCGCCTCATCATGCAAAGATTGCTGTAGGTAACAGATTATATGCTTTTTTATTCCAATCTGTGTATAGCAATGTATCTGTGTTGTTTTTAAATTTATCATTTGTTTTTAATATATTTGTAATAATTGTTACTGTATTGATCTTTAACATTGAGTCTCTTGTAAGCAGTATAACAAATAAGGTTTCATTTTTATTTCTTTCATTACCACCAGGAATGCGTATCTCATAGGTACTTAATTTTTGTGTAACGGGTCTTAATCGCGTTACCTAATTCATCTCATCATCAAATAGACGCATCGCTGCCACCATGTCCTTTATCTCATTTCTAAATTAATTAATATTTTTTAATTTATTGGGCACATCAAAATAATACAACTCATTCAACGTATTAAGCCGGTATATTGATGTCGTGAAAGGATATAAGTTGAACTGATATACGAGGGGCGTTCAATGTATTCTCGGTATGGGTATGTTAAAAAAAAGATAAAACCTTGAAAAAAAATATTTTTCAATATAGTCTCCCATGTGTTCAATACATTTGTTTGATCGCGAAACAAGTTTTTCTATTCCCTTAAAAAAATAATTTTCTTCTTGGCCCGAAAAATGCTCATTTACAGCGGACTTGAGCTCATTATCGTCAGCAAATCGCTTTCCCCTGAGAACTTTTTTTAAATTTGGGAATAAAAAGTAGTCACTGGGGGCCAGGTCCGGGCTGTAGGGTGGGTGGTTAATTTCCTCGAACCCGCACTCTCGTAAATGGAGTACAAATGCCTTGGATAGCCGCGCAGTGTGAACCGGTGCGTTGTCGTGAAGAAGCAACACATTCTTTGCCAGCTTTCCTCTTCTTTTTTCTTTTATTACTTCTCTCAAACGGCGTAAAGTGGTTGAATATTTTTCTGCGTTGATAGTTTCACCTTTTTTTGTGTACCCGATCAATAGTATTCCTTTAGAATCCCAGAAAACTGTGGCCATTGTTTTGCCAGCGGATGGAGTGACTTTGAACTTCTTCGGAGGGTCTGATCCCTTTTTGTGCCACTGCATAGACTCCTGTTTACTATCGGGGTCATAGTGATGAACCCACGTTTAATCACCTGTAACTATCCTTTCGAAAACACTTGCTGGATCGTCGCCACACAGCTCTAAAAACTCCTTACGTCTCCACCTCCTTAAGTGTCAACCCGCGCCTGCATTTGAAGCGCAGTCAGCTTGCGCGGCACCCATCTTGCACTAACTTTTGTAAGGTTGAGATAATCATGTAGTATAGTATGTATAGTACCAACGGATAGCTTAGTTATTTCTGCCAACATCTTGATTTTTACACGTGCATCTTCTAATACAAGTTTTTCGATAATTTTCACATTTTCTTCGGTAGCCGCCGTGATTGGCCCACCTGGGCGGGGATCATCCTCGATACTTTCCCTGCCTCTTTTGAATTCACTTGACCACTTCTGTACGGTCGATAATGAAGGAGCAGAGTCTTGATAAACGGCTATAATTTCTTCATGGATAGTTTTTTGAGATTTGCCTTGTTTAGTGAGGAATTTAATCACCGCACGATGCTCAATTTTCTTCAACATTGTCGCATCAGTCATTTTCGTCGCCGCTGACTGGAGGTAGCAAACAAACTAATGAAGTTTATCAACATGAAATTTTATATAAATACCCTCTGATAATGTTGTTAGCTAATGATATATTTTAATTACCCGCAATAATATCAAATCACCCCGATACCGAGAATACATTGAATGCCCCTCGTACACAACACTTAGGTAGTTACTACTTTAACGAAGTCTTTTCATTATTTTTTTTTCTTAATAATGAATTTCTTAATAATTATTGGAATATTTATGCAATCTAATGATTTTTTAATGGAATTAGAGTTTCTGTGTCAAAGAACAAGTTACTAACGAGAGCTGCATTAAATAAGTCATCATCATCATATAGATGAATTGTATAATATTATATCTAATCTTGTTAAAGTTGTTCGGTTTGATTCAGGGCGCGTCACTTCTGGGGCGACACGTCATGTCGATGATGAACTCCAGTGAAGTGCCAGACTCCACGGACTTCATGCCTCTCCTGTCTGTTAAAGACGAACCCTCGTCTGAAGGTGGTAAGTGTTAACCAGAATTTATTCTTTCCTTTACTTTCTATAGAAAATACATTTTATAAATTTCTTTTATTGGATATCTGTGTATGAAATTGAGGAGGCTATATAGGTATGTAGGGACGTCAATAGGTAAATTTTCGGCTATGAAAATACAGTTAGAAGCAATTTGATACCATACCCACTATATATAAGTAGGTCTATCTTTATCTTTGCGTCACTATTTCCATACCTCTGTTTGTAGGCATTATTTTGCAAAACATTTGTGACATGAATCGGCATGCATGCATAATTATGAATCATAATTATTCTATAAGCGAATGGCCGGTTTTCCATTGGCCTTACAAATTTCAAGGGCTTTTACAAAGGTGTCGTGCGACAAAAGGCGTCTACATGTAATAAGATTATTTTTTGTAAGTTAGGTAGGATATCTTATGACTCAAAATCTCATTTACATATCTTAGTATTTTCCATTTATCCTTAATCATTTCCCTTTACCAAATTACTGAGGTAGACAAAGACATTCTCATTCATTTGAAATTATTCTAATAATGATCGGAATTCTAATAATGCGAAGTAAGTGATAATAAACGACGAAGAAATTAAAAAATCTAAGATAATTACACAAGGTTGCTAAATATTAATAATTATCGATTGATCATTAGCATATGATGCGGAAAATGAAAAATGTGGCGAAAGTTTACATAGAATAATTGTTATGCGTAATTTATTGCATGTTTACCATACGACTGAGAGAATATGCACGCCATATTAGAATGGTTCAACCGGTTTTCTCCTCCCTTTGCGTGCGTGCGTGTTTATTTTATTACACTCAAATAAATAAATTATTTTTATCTTAATATATAAAATCCTTGCGTTACTGACTGACTGACAGACACGCTACAGCCGAAACTATTGGGCGCAGGAAGCTGAAATTTGGCAAGTATGTTCCTTGGGGACCGCAGGGGTGCACTAAGAAGGGATTTCCCGAAATTCCCACGGGATCGGCCAAAACGCGTAAATTAAAAAAAAATGCAGGCGTAGCTGCTGGCGTCCTCTAGTTAGTTATATAAATTAATTTTAGAATGTTAGCATGTCTCAGAAGTGTCTAGTTGCTACAGAGGGAAAATGATGGCAAATAATGTTTGACTTTAGTTTTCGTGCTTAAAGTGTCGGAAAGCGAACTAAATTTTCTATAAACATAAACTGGGCTAACCGACGACAATTGTCGTCGTTTTACCTTTGCTGTTTGTATCCAAGATTTTAGCTTTGGAGCCCCGAGTTCACTTTATTAGTATTATACTAGTTTTGGCAGAATTGCCTAAATTACCATAGCGCGACTGCCATGCAAGGGAATCGCGATCTTCCATGGATAAGACCATGTTTGATAATTTGTTACAAAACGCGTTTACGCTTGTATCAAAAAACCACATATTTCCGGTACATTTTACGACAATTTTAGATAATAACTAATAAAACTAATGACTACGATAAATTGATTACTTTTTTATCTATAAATCAATTTGAAAATAAATAAAAAATATTTAATTAATATTAATGTAAAATCGATTCGAAACGGCCTCTTAAATCAAAAATAGGCATATACTGCTATTTTTGGGTACAATTTTCTCTCTATTTTTACATTTATTTAGATTTTCCAAGATAGAATAGGGTAGTAAATATAGTCAACTCAAAAACAATTAGATTTATTTTTTCAAAATATTGTAAATTGACTCATAAAAAGCAAAAAACCATCTTACATTTTTCTTCTATTTTGCTCGCATACGTGTGTCTTAATATGTGGCAATAAGGTTCGTTTTATTTAGCCACTTTCTTGATTTATATATCCAAATTCTGCAATGAGATCTCAGTCTGCGCTTGAGCGCCGTCGGGAGTGGACTCTATGTCGCTTGTCGCTGCAGCCCGAAGACGAAAAAAGCAATATACGAATACAAAATATTCGCTAAAATCAATTTGATACTTCTCGTATTCTGTGCGAATTACGTACAAGTAAATTTCTTTTGTATAAATGGACATTATTACTTTATTTTCTCCGTTATGTTGAGTCAGGATATATTTCGGTATTTAGATATTATTTTGTTTCTTGCATTGAAATCTGGTAAGATTATCTGGACTGATGGTATACCATCCCGTTCAAGTGTTGCAACTGGAACTCATAAAAGAGTAGACCTAGTTATGCCAGGTTGGGGCTCATTTTATTTGTTTTGGTGAGACCCTACCACTGGTACTAGTGAAGTAACCTTCCAAGGTTATTCGATGAGTCTTGCTGGTACTCATATGTGAGTAAAGCTACGCATGCCGAGTTTGGGCTCATTTTGTTTGTACATAAGAGACCCTACCACTGGAACTTATGAAGTAACCTTCCAGGGTTATTCAATGACTCTTACTGGTACTCATATGTGAGTAGAGCTAGGCATGCCGAAATTGGGCTCATTTTGTTTAGACATAAGAGACCCTACCACTGGAACTTATGAAGTAACCTTCCAGGGTTATTCAATGACTCTTGCTGGTACTCATGTGTGAGTATAGTTAGGCATGCCGAGTTTGGGTTCATTTTTTTTGTACATAAGAGACCCCACCACTGGAACTTATGAAGTAACCTTCCAGGGTTATTCGATGACTCTTGCTGGTACTCATATGTGAGTAGAGCTAGACATGTCGAGTTTGGGCTCATTTTGTTTGTACATAAGAGATCCTACCACTGGAACTTATGAAGTAACCTTCCAGGGTTATTCAATGACTCTTGCTGGTACTCATGTGTGAGTAGAGCTAGGCATGCCGAGTTTGGGCTCATTTTGTTTGTACATAAGAGACCCTACCACTGGAACTTATGAAGTAACCTTCCAGGGTTATTCGATGACTCTTGCTGGTACTCATATGTGAGTAGAGCTAGGCATGTCGAGTTTGGGCTCATTTTGTTTGTACATAAGAGACCCAACCACTGCAACTTATGAAGTAACCTTCCAGGGTTATTCGATGACTATTGCTGGTTCTTATATGTGAGTAGAGCTATGCATACCGAGTTTGGGCTCATTTTGTTTGTACATAAGAGACCCAACCACTGCAACTTATGAAGTAACCTTTCAGGGTTATTCAATGACTCTTGCTGGTTCTCATATGTGAGTAGAGCTAGGCATGCTGAGTTTGGGCTCATTTTGTTTGTACGTAGGTGACCCTACCACTGGACCTTATGAAGTAACCTTCCAGGGTTATTCGATGACTCTTGCTGGTACTCATATGGAAGTAAAGCTAGGCATGCCGAGTTTGGGCTCATTTTGTTTGTACATAAAGAGACCCTACCACTGGAACTTATGAAGTAACCTTTCAGGTTTTTCAGGTTTATTCGAAGACTCTTAGTGGTACTCATATGTGAGTAGAGCTAGGTATGTTCCAGTGGTAGGGTCTCTGATGTTGATACAAAATGAGCCCAAACTCAGTATGCCTAGCTCTACTCACATATGAGTACCAGCAAGAGTGATCGAATAACCCTGGAAGGTTACTTCATAAGTTCCAGTGGTAGAGTCTCTTATGTACAAACAAAATGAGCCCAAACTCGGCATGCCTAGCTCTACTCACACATGAGTACTAGCAAGAGTCATTGAATAACCCTGGAAGGTTACTTCATAAGTTCCAGTGGTAGGGTCTCTTATGTACAAACAAAATGAGCCCAAACTCGGCATGCCTAGCTCTACTCACATATGAGTACCAGCAAGAGTCATCTAATAACCCTGGAAGGTTTACTTCATAAGTTCCAGTGGTAGGGTCTCTTATGTACAAACAAAATCAGCCCAAACTCGGCATGCCTAGCTCTACTCACATAAGAGTACCAGTAAGACTCATCGAATAACCTTGGAAGGTTACTTCACTAGTACCAGTGGTAGGGACTCACTAAAACAAATAAAATGAGCCCCAACCTGGCATAACAAGGTCTATTCTTTTATGAGTTACAGTCGCAACACTTGAATGGGATGGTATACCATCAGTCCACATAATCTTACCAGATTTCAACGCAAGAAACAAAATAATATCTAAATACCGAAATATATCCTGAATCAACATAATGGAAAAATAAAGTAATAATGTCCATTTAGGTATATAAAAATAAGAAACTTATTTGTACGTAATTCGCACAGCCAGGCCTATAACACATATGTAGATACATATCACAAAAAATCTAAGTCTCAAAGTTATTTAGTTGAACTACATTTCCGCAAGTTACCGTACGTAGTACGCACTGTTGCCGCCGTGTCGCTGTAGTGACGCGATTTTGTACCTACTAATTTTGTAAACGCGTCCTTAATGTACGATCTTTCCCTCTGTGGATGTAGAGAAAGATAATTCTACATTTTGTGAATCAACACATCGTATTAAGTATTTTTAAGTAGGTATCAAGTAGTGCACACCTGAAAGAGTCCACGCAAGTTAGTAAGCTATCTTCGTGCAAGAGTAGGTGATAACCAAAATGGGAATAAATCGTCCAGCAGACGGCCCGTCGGCATATTTAGATGCCTCAAAATAGATTACGTACTTCTGTGAACTGTATGGCATTACGCAAACGGAGGATTGATTGAAAATAACGCCTACCGAATTTAACAGTCTTAAGGGCATGATTTTAAGGGTTCTATATCTAGTTCGATTATGTCTGTAGGTAAACGTTCGTCGTTATACCTATAAAATGTAGAATATTAACAAATTCAAAAATCGATTATTTGAATTATTTCGGTCAAGTAGGTTATAACGCCACATTCAGCCAAGGTTCGTTGGCGTTTAAATTCCATCTGATACTTAAAAATGCTAAACGTAGATAGTAGATAGATATTAATAACAGAAAAAGTTATTTTTGGGTAATCAAACAATGCCGCAGTATTGTGTAAACCGAGGTAGTATGAGGCTTTACTGTGCAGCAATTGTGACATTCAATTATCTACACCGTTTATTAATCAGGATTCTTCAAAATTAGACATATGATAAGCAAAGACGTATCATAGCGCATGGAAAATGGTAAGTTATGAATCTATGCAGATACGCAGTTATCTACAATAAGCATTAAGGATTCAGGTGACATATGGATTGTTATAAAATTGTAAAGAACAAGGTGACCTACGCTTTGAGAATCTTTTAACGTAGGTACAAATTATGGTTGGGAATAATTATATTCTGTCCATCACCAAAGCTTACTAAGATAATTTCAGGCTTCATGAACTCTATTCTGCAGTCAGCACGGACAATACAGTTGAATTTGCTCAAAATATGCTGTTGGCGAGTTTGAGCTTTTTTAAACCGCTTAACGCTCCTCCTTCCCCGCTCACTCAGATTCGCTCCTGCCCTGCCATTATATTTTCCTCATAAGTCCAGCATATAATAAGTAAGTATGTAATTTAATTTATTTTTGCCGTTTTAAATGCAGAACAACCACATCTCAGTGGTGAAGACACTAGTGACTCCTGCGGGCGTCAAATGTCGCCTGTGCCTCGCAACAGCCCTAAGAGCTGGACGCAACAAGACATGGAGAGGGCGCTGGATGCACTCAGGAATCATCAGATGAGTCTGACCAAGGTGCGTCATTTAATTTTAGTGGTAAAATCCATAGAACACGTTTACACAAGGCAACATAGTAAAAACTTAGCTGCTGTAAAATTTACCATATCAACACTATTAAAGTATGTACATATACAAATTAAGATTATTTCTTTTGATACGTAAAGCCAATAAAGATGAATATGAAGCATAAGATATCATGCAATTCAAACTAATAATTTTGATACATATATTATAACTAGAGGTCGCCAGCAGCTACGCCTGCAATTTTTTTTAAATTTACCCGTTTTGGACGATCTCGTGGGAATTTCGGGAAATTTCTTCTTAGTGCACCCCTACGGTCCCCAAGGAAGATACATGCCAAATTTCAGCTTCCTGCGCCCAATAGTTTTGGCTGTAGCGTGTCTGTCAGTCAGTCAGTAACGCAAGGATTTTATATATTAAGATTTGAAAGTGGGTGTGTGACTCGACTATCCAATGCTGTCGTTGGAAGAAAGTGGGTTACCTATAATACTAGTAACATCAAATCTAAATTTTGGAAGATGTCATCAATCAATATTATTTTAATTTCCTAGTTCTATAATAATATTACCCATCTTAGGCTTCAGCTACATACGGCATTCCGTCCACAACACTCTGGCAACGTGCTCACAGACTCGGCATCGACACGCCAAAGAAAGAGGGCGCTGCCAAATCCTGGAGCGAAGCTGACTTGCGAGGAGCTTTACATGCATTAAGAGCGGGGGCTATATCCGCTAATAAAGCTAGTAAGGCTTATGGTAAGTGGATATTATTTTTAGTCAATGTCAAAATAGACACCAGCTCTCCACATGCTGTAAACTTAAGCATTTACTATTAGTGAGTTGAGTAAGTTACATTGTAATTATTTTGATATGTTACGTGAGGAGGAAATAAATAAATAATATAAAGATTATAATAC
The DNA here is from genome assembly GCA_944739405.2 of Euclidia mi. Lineage (NCBI taxonomy): Eukaryota > Metazoa > Arthropoda > Insecta > Lepidoptera > Erebidae > Euclidia > Euclidia mi. Next base: position 52,683,164 of record OX123200.2, on the reverse strand, counting down.
TTCCGTTTAATACTGCTATTTATATAACTTGCCTCGAAATAAATATCTTATCTGTAAGAATTTATTATAGACCAAGAATTGACCCCTGTGGCACCCCAATAAATACAGTGGTGTTATTACACCTTATTATCTAATTTAATAAAAAGTGTTCTTATGACAAGTAAGTACCTAATTTGCAAGAGTGCACAATTTTATCAACAAAATTCCTTACTTCATATAAAGATGCTCAATAAATATGTATTTATACATATTATGTGAAGTATGATTATGGTTAAATTAATCAAAAGCTTTAGAATATTTCATAGATAACAAGCCTGATCTTTAAATAAGAAATTGAACTCCTGTAATCCAAATAACGTTTAATAATATGGTTGATTTGTGCGTCAGGTATACCGAGCAGTACTCTCTACAAAATAGCACGTCGCGAAGGGATCCGTCTGTCCGCTCCGTTTAACGCGGCGCCTACGTCTTGGCGCCGAGCTGACTTGCAACTTGCGCTGGCCTCTATACGATGTGGGGCTAGCTCAGTACAACGTGCTGCCACTACGTATGGAATACCTACGGGTACGTGATATATAACATATATACCAGAACTGTAAGATATACAGATATGCTTCGGAATAAGTCTTTGAAATAATGATTTCTGGTGGGAATGGGAACTAGCATTTTTGTTGGCATCTTTAAAGGAGTTATGTCGCAACGCTATAATAAGCCTCAAGAGAACATTAAAAACTCGAGAATTAGGATTCTATAAGGAACAATATTTTATTCAGTACCTATTGTTAAGAAAGTTGATAGGTTCTGTAAGATTTTTGTTTTGAAAACCATTGTCTCTTACTTTCAGGGACGCTTTACGGTCGATGTAAACGTGAAGGCATCGAGTTATCGCGGTCGAATCCAACGCCATGGTCCGAAGACGCCATGGGAGAAGCACTCGAAGCAGTCAGGTAAATCAAGAGTTCCAGTAAGTAATACACGTAGTTATACCACGAAGAAAAGCGTTTAAACTTACACATAGTTTAACTAACCCTACGCCCATTGGTTGAGGTCTTACGACCTTCTGTTCCAACCTTTTTAGTTGACTTACAATGTAGTCATGTTAATGAATTTTCATTTTTGTGTGCATCCAAGTCCGTGGTCAAGAAGATAGGTGCTTAGAGTCCGCTGTGAAGTGAACAACGGGCACCTAGTCTTCGCAGCCTAATTTTAGAAATATTCTATGGCTCCGACTAGTGTAAGGATATGTAAGGGTACTGACTCCTCGTAATGACTTCAAAGATCTACATATATGACATCCATAATCAACGGCTGAACATACCGCTGATTCATACCTACGTATATATGTGGTGACTGTTGTGACCGGACATCAACAGATACTGAGAAAGCGCCAAAACTCACTCAAATATGTGAGTTTAGGTTTCAACACATTCGTGCGGATTCCACATTACTACGGGCCTAGAAATTCAAGGCAGGTACAAAAAAACGTCAGTCTGGAGATAAAGCTTTGGATACATGAATATGATTTATAAATCGAATTGAAGCGAGCCTTTGAATTTGATGTAGGTACATTAAGGTTGTTGTGGAGTGTAATTTACAAATCACACTCCAGATATAGTGTGATTTGCATTGCATGAGTGAATATAAAGTTTATTTTAAAAGAAAATGCTTTATTTACTTCTAATAACTATTATTACTTTTTCCATTTATAGAGTCGGCCAGATGTCGATAAACCAAGCGGCGATTCACTACAATTTGCCGTATTCTTCGCTGTACGGCAGGTTCAAGAGGTGCAAATACCAAATGCAGGTGAGTTGGTTATCTAAAGGAAAATAAAAGTAATACCTAAAAGAACTAAAGCCAGCAATAGTACCCACTGCCCACTCGAATTCTGGTTTTGAAAGTATTATGGTTATTTCAAACTTCAGTCACTTAACGATCTTTAAACCGAACGATATTAAGTTGACTGAGATCCGCTCAAAATTATAAAAATAATAAATAAAAATGAAATGAAATAATCTTTATTTCGGATAATTAACATCCATATGGGTTAGTAAACAAAAAGATTACTTATAACTTTGTTAGTAAAAACTTAATATCTATCAGCTTATTTGGAGACCAGGTTGTTGTTCAGAATGCACCTTTGAACAACATCACCTATCAAAGGAGAGTCATACCTCCCCGAAATGGTCTTCAGGATGGAGTTGGAGCTCCCCCGCACTCTGCAGAGCAAGGAAGCAGATTTCTGTCTGATGATGGCGTGGAAGCCATCAACGTGTGCTTGTGCAAACATACCTGATGCACTGCAGAAACAAGGCAGCCCCATCAACATCCTGAACCCGTTATTATATTGGACCCGTAGGGCGCTAATATCTAAAGGCTATCCACTATAAAACATATAAAGGCTGGAGCCATTTGTTCTTTCCGTCGGACTTCTGCCTCGTACGAAAGTTGTCCACAACTATAAGGTTCAATCAAATTCAGCCTGTATCGTGAAATGTTGCTGACCACTCTCGAAGAGAGCTTTTAGACTTGGCTCAGTAGTGTGATCGGCCTACAGTTTTATGGGAGCATTTTGTCTTCTTTCTTGAAAAAGAACATCATAACACCTCTGCTTCACGCTTTCGGGGTAATCCGATTGGTTGTTACTATTAAATAGCATTTTAAGGTCCTCAAGGATAGGTTTGTCGCCATCGTTACGGAGCTCAGAGGTTACTCCGCCTTACCCAGGACCCTTCCCATTACTGTTATGCTGATTTCGTCAACATTCACGTCAGGGAGTCTGTACATTTGCGCGTTACTCGTGTGTGGTTGCGGTGAAATTAATGAAATATACCTAAATACATATTATATTAAATGAGTTCGCTTCGTTCTGATCAAATAAATCTCTTTCCAGGGCGTCCCGCAAAACCAGGAGCATCCACAAGATCTTCAAAAGTCTGAAATGGAAACTCAAAGCCACGAGGTTCACCATTACTATAACCAAGTACCGCCTGCTCATGACCACAGTCAGCACACATTCACACATATGACAGAATATCCCCAACACACACATATGCACGACCAATATGGTCAGTATTACCAGTCTTTCAACAGTATAGCGACTAGCTGAGGATACGCACATAATTCTTCCAATGAAGGACTCTGACACCACCTTGGATATTGTTCACGGTCCGTATTTTGTAAAAGCGTGACAATGTTTCTTAAGATAAGTTATGTTATGTTAGTTCTGTAAGTCGTAGATGTCGCTACTTAGGCTGTGGTTTGCTCAGAAATTGTTAGTTGTTTTTTATTATTTGAAGTTCTATTTTGCTATCAATTTTAACATTAAAATTAAACAAATAGAATAAAATTTAAATTATACAAATGTTTAGCTGATAGAATGAATAACTACATTGAGAAATTGACAGGGACTATGAGACACCTTGACAAAATGAGCCATTCTGTAGAAAGAGATAAAGCGAGTAAGTGTGTATGCTGTCTCTGTTTTGCTATGATTTTGAGAATCCTAGAAGGACAGAACCAACTCAAAGGTATGCCCTCGTCCTTCCAGGATAGAGAGTTATAATTCTCGCACATTTTTTGTCATAATTACTTGACACGTGATTCTAGATAACAAGACGCTATCTATGGCTAATGCCATAGATAGCGTAGCTTATAATTATGTTACAGCATCATCTAAGTTAGTTGCAGAGACTAGAACGATGCTATTATAAGATTCGGTTATGTCATGTAAGATTGTTATGGAAATGGCGCAATAACATTATAAACAAAAACATTAGTTACATTTTTAGTTGATCGTTGGCATTCTGCCCATCTTGTACATAATTTATTAAGTGTTTTGTTTTTTTTCATGTAAATACTACTAAGAAGTTATTATATTTTTTAACCAGCATTATGTAAAACTTTTTTATTTTAATTTCTCAGTGATTTATACTAAAAAGCTGTGCAATAAGTGCAAATATTGTGATTTATCAACGCGTAGCGACATCTGTTAGTCTAAGGTAGTAAACTGCTAGATATATTACTAGAGAGAAATACTGCCAATATACGTAACGAGTATTAAATAATTTAACCTAATTATACAATTGTCAGAAAATAAGTGTACTATTTTTCAGATACATTTGGAATATAATTATTCTGCTAACATTGGGTTTTATGGAGCAAGTTAAGTAGGTATCCATAGGTATGCTAGTCGCGTATATAAACCTACCTAACTATTGCTCATAATAGAAAGACAAATTTTGAGACGTGAACATTGAAGTAGTAAACGGAATCGTAATATGTACAAAGCTTCTAAAATATATATTTTAGTGTGTCATTTACCGATTTAGAGTTGGCAAGGCTCAAAATTATTCACAACCCTACTAAAAATAATGTCTCACCCCTAGTTGGTGATGCAGAACGAGTTTAATAGTCGCGTATATAAACCTATCTACCTACTGTTGCTCATAATAGAAAGACAAATTTTGAGACGAACATTGAAGTAGTAGACGGAATCGTAATATGTACAAAGCTTCTAAAATATATATTTTAGTGTGTCATTTATCGATTTAGAGTTGGCAAGGCTCAAAATTATTCACATCCCTACTAAAAATAATGTCTCACCTCTAGTTAGTGACGCAGAACGAGTTTAATGGTTCGAAATAAGTTCTGTAAGTGATGAATTTCAGCAATATTATGTACTTATGTAGTATGTAATGAATGTTTGACTCCAAATAGACACTAGGATTGCAAAGGATAAGCGGAAATGTCTTGTGATTCGAATACGTAACATGTATGGTATAAGTACACGAAAGAATTATTTTAAGATTGTAAAATTCTGTCCACACGAAAATACGTAATTTTTAATGTGATAGAGCTTTAGTTCTAAGTATAGAATTTCGTCCATGTTTGTTTAACTGGCAGTTTAGGAATTATCCTTGGGACATAGTGTAATGTAGTGTTCGATAGCTCCAAAAGTAGAGTGTAGATGGCAATACTGTGTTCAGTTCATAAACAGTGATACTCTGTGTACTGAATAGATGGCGTTATTTTATATTAACATAATTATTTAGTATACTCGTCGGTTTAGTGATCATGTTCAAACTAGCAATTATTAGTTTGTAAAATGTGCAACATCGCCCACCGTATATAATATTTAGAAATTTATAAACATGATAGACTGAATTTATGTAGTTTTATTTGTTTACAAATATTTTGTTGGTTTCAGCCTGTGTTTTTCTGTACCAAATATCTCTGTGGCTGGAGGCAAGGCACTTTGCTCGCAAAAGACCTTACATGGGATTGTAAATACATATTATTTCTACACTTTGGTTGCTAACAACATTTATAAAAGTAAAAACCCTATTTTAGAGGAAGCCGGCTTTTACTTGGTCTTCTTAAGAAGAAAATCGACAAAACTCACACAGTCATTACTTTTTTCCTTTCATTTCACTCTCTTTCATCTATTCGTATTCTTTTGATCTATCATTTTATAACTTAGTAAAAGTTTCAGGCATCAAATAAGTGCAGTGCGTCTTGTACCTACCCCGTCGAAATATGGGAATATACAATAGGATAGGATATTAAGTGGTGAGCATTAGCAAGTAGCCGACATAGCGAGTACCTAAGCAAGCTGAAGTGACAGTGGACAAAGCACATATCTATATGCCGCAGAAGCGATGGTCACTGGAGCAATCAGGTTCTTGAGTGGCGACAGGGACTCGACAAGCATAGTGTGTGAGTGTGCCCCATCTGGCTACAGAGCGCCCCCTGTAGCCAGATGGGGCGATGACATTCGTACAGCAGCGGAAGAGGAACATTGAAGACCCCTCATTAGCGTGCCATAGAAGAGGCCTACGTCTAGCAGTGGACTAAATACAGGCTGATAGTTGTGAACATTTTTATTATAAAATTAAGTTACACGGATGACTTACAGCTAAAATATACATGTAATAACAGAATACATTGCACGATAGGTACATTTAGCTACTCCCAAATTTTACCTACTGCAGCCTACGTTTTACATGTAAAAGGACTAAGGAGACTATCACTAGTGATACGCAACTGCCTGAAATCCACCAAAGAGTTTTGACTCCTTATCTAACTCGACTATTCTTATCAAGGCTTACGTTCGGCTCGTTCGCACTCTCACTAAATCATAATTACTTACATATGCTCAAATAACTAGGAAGGGACCTATCAGAGCCATCTTTAAGTTTTAGGTATAAAATGTTTTTGCTGCTGCGTTTGCAAGACGAACCAATTTTGTTGTTCTCCTTCATGACATTGGGTACTTATGGAGTCGGACATGAGCTCGAATCTTTGGTCGGACCATGTTATGGAATTTCACTGCACACTTTCAGTAGCAACACGAAATGCGTAAATATTTTACATTATTGTCAGCAATAGACTTTTCCCTGTGACTTCAGATTTGTTGAGTTCGGCTCTACCTATCACCACATATCAAGTGTACAAGTTTGGACACAACTAGATTGCATTCGAGTAGTTCGTGGATTAGCAATTCTTCGTAATGTGGTCTGCATCATCAGGCCAATACGAGAGTGACAAATGAGGCGCTTAAATTCAACTTTGGACCACTTTATTAACTAGATGTCATTATCATAAATCTTAATTACAATACGTTACCAATGAATACAAATTTTACATAATAGAAGCGTATTTCTTAAGGATGTCGTGTGCCGATTAAAGTTGGCGTATTGACGGTTGTCAGTGTAGTACGTAGTTGGCGCCATTGGCGGCGCTGGCGTCGTTCTTGCTCTCGTAGTTAAGTGACACAGGAGAAACTTTCGTCTCTCTTGCACTCGTAGAGTCAGCTGTTACAGCGCGACTGCCACACCGCCAAGCGGCAATATGGGTCACACTGGTCACAGAAGGTTTGTCTACAGAGCGCCCATAATAGAAATGTGTCTCTATTATTAAATATCTATGCTCTATGACGTTACCTTACAAATCCGTCAACGTTTAACCAGTGGTGATATCAATGATATCAACAGTCTGCTGTGCAGAGGGCATCAGGTGCAAACCTACATCAACGCCTAGACTGGGACCAGGCCCCGTAGTATATATTACTCTTTGCCAGGCCCTTAGGATTACGTTTAATAACTTAGTTCCACTTTGGCCTTTTACCAAGAATAAAAATATTTTGTTCTGAAATAAGACAGCGGATGGCACATACCTACTGATAAACCTTGGAAAGAATTACAAATGTTGTGTAATTTTGTAGGATCTACAATTAATGTTTGGCGAGTTTAGGTGTTCTTTGTGTAGGTACGGCCTTCCCGCTCTCATAATGAGAAGAGGCCCGTGCCCAGCAATGGGACAGTATATAGGTACAGAGGGCTGCCGATTATGATTGTTTATGTTAAGTTTACAGTGGCACAGGAATAGTATAATGCGGCCATTTCCATTTTATAAGTATGTCCTTCAAATCGGCAGACCCAATAGTATTTGGCCTTTATTTACTATTACAAAAGCACTGATCATTCATAAGAGTTACTTTAAAGATGTTTTAGAAATGTATGGGCTTGAGCCAACACTTTGTACAGCAGGCAAGGGAATAATGTCTGGAACCACTTCCGACGCTTATTTTATCGACTATAACTTCACAAACTCTACATCTCAGTCAAAATGCTCGACTATTTCGTTACTTCAGAACCTAAATATTCGCCTAAGTGTCTGAACACACAATGCCGAACTTACGCGTCCAGACATACTGTCTAGACACTTACTTACTTCTGAATCTAGGTAATTATTTGCATTGCACAAGACGCGTACGTTGCGCCTTCGAGAAATTTTCAGTAGTCTCTAAAGTTTAGTTAACTGAATTATTGCATTTCATCAGTTTTTAAATGTTGAATTCATACGTTGCATTAATAGATTCTCGTGCTTCAAAATCTAAGGGATTATCGGGACTTACATCATCATCAACATTTTCGTTCTAAAACCTCTCTTTGTATAAAGAATCCTCCGACGACTCCTTTGTTCATATTATGTCCCTGGGGAAGAATATAAATAAAACCACAATCATTTGTACATAAAAAAGTCGCTTTATTTGTTATCTACAGTTAGATATAAAATAAATTACATAATGATTTTCATGCGGTTTCGGCTGCGGCGTCCGTGACTACAATATACAATTTTTCATACATCTTAACCACTTTACAATTACGTAAGAATATACTATTACCATTGCACAAAATACAATCTTATCGTCACATTATATTCGGCTCTAATATATTCGGCGTCTGTCAAAAATAATATTTACAATAATTACTTCATTCGCGTATAGATGGTGCTAAACAAAACAAATGTAGCAGATTGGTAGCTCTTCAGGACAGAATCATTTGTCTTTTCCAACGCCATCTAGCCACGAGTACACAAGACTTCTACAGGAAAACACAAATAAAACTGTATTTTCACTAGGAATTGTCTTTTCTATAAAGTTTTAATAACATAATCGAAGCTAAAGAAAATAAGTCGATTTATGAAATATCATGTTACTAGTAACTATAGGGATGAAATGACATTATAGGATCACTATTTACAATATGACATTAGAGATCATTACATTAGATACAAAATGTGTTCGGTACACACTACAAGGGCGTAACATCACAATAGTAACTGTACAAACAGCGAGGACTCATCAAAATTAACATTAGAATGAAAGAGATACATGTTAATAATATGTTTGTTGAATAATGATGAGCCCCCGTTATTTGTTTAACGAGTCGGTCACGGTCTTTTAAATAATAGGTACTGAGAACACAGCAGTAAACTACTTCACTATTTGTCAATATAAATATATGAAATGGCAGTGATTAGTGAGGTAATATGTACGAAACAGACAAGTATTTTACTGCTATGCAAGATTGACGCGGCCCTCGATGGGCGAAGGTTGTCTGTCATCGCTAGAGCCTGCAGACAGTGGCCATTTAAAAGTGGAACACCAAATTCCTTTTCTACAATATTTGTGGATACACTGGGTTAGTCTCTGGACTTATATTTTCGTAACTAGTTGTCACAGTCTGGCAGTCATAACGATGGCCGTTTCATCCGGGTAGCCGAGCTTCGAGTGTTCGGACGCCACGGCCGGCACCTCGGTACCCTTAAATACTATTACGTATATCGTGTGCGGCGCGCGCGTTTACACTAGGACTAGACATGGCGCGATCCTCACTCATTCACATCACAAACGTCACTGGAGGGGGGAGCCCTCGTCACTGTCACTGGAGAAAGGTCAGGTCGCAGCGGAGCGGCAGCCTTGGGGGCCACTAGACGGGTCCGTAGTCTGACAGGGGCTGTGCCGAGCGCGCGGACGGTGCCACCGGAGGTAGCGGCGCCGTGGCACTGGCGGGGTGCGGGGGGTGCGAGGGGTGCGACACGGCCGAGGCGGGCGCGAGCGGCGCGAGGGGCGCGGGGGGTGCGGCGGCGGCGGCGGGCGCCGCGGGCGCGCGTCACACGCCGCCCTTGACAAGCGCGCGCTGCGCCGCCGGCGGCTCACGCCCGCCTCGCCACACGCGGCGCCACGAGTCCAGCGTCTTGCCCGACCAGATCCAGACGCCCGACGTGATGCCCACGGCCAGCGCCATGAAGTACTTGAGCATGAGCGCCGAGTAGAGCGGGCGCGGGCCGCACGCGGGGCCGCACGCCACGCGCCGCACCCAGCGCTCGTGCCCGCCCGCCTCGTACGCCAGGCACCCGATCACCACGCCCGCCGGCACCGCGTACAGCACGCTGAACACGCCGATCCGAATCATCAGTTTCTCCAGTTTGTCCGCCTTCGAGCCGGCGCCGATGCCTCCCTGGCGCTTGATCACGGAGCGGATGCGGAACAGCGACACGAACCCGGCGAGGAGGAACGTCGCTCCGAGTGCGAAGTACACGATCAGCGGGGCGAGCACGTAGCGCTTCAGATTTTCCGGGGAGGAGTTGCCGACGTAGCAGATGCCGGCGACGGGGTCGCCGTCCACCGCGCCGGCGAGCAGCACGGCCACCGTCTTCGCGGCGGGGATCAGCCACGCGGCCAGGTGGTAGTACTGCGCGTGGCCGGCGATCGCCTCGTTGCCCCACTTGAGGCCGGCGGCGAGGAACCACGCGAACGAGAGCACCACCCACCAGATCGACGAGGCCATGCCGAAGAAGTACACCAGCACGAACACGAGCGTGCACGCGCCGGGGCCGTTCACGTTCGTTTTCAGTAACGCGCCGTCGCACGCCACCTCGTCGTGACCGATGGCGAGGCGCGCCAGGTAGCCGAGCGACACCATGAAGTAGCACGCGGACAGGTACACGATCGGGCGCTCGGGGTACTTAAACCTCTGGGAGTCGATGAGGAAGGTGGTGAGGGTCATGAGCGTGCTGGCGGCGCAGAGGCCGCCCCACAACGCGACCCAGACGGCGGCGAACTCTTTCTCGTCGCGGGTGAAGAAGGCGCCGCGGCACGGCAGCGCGCAGCCCGGCACGAGCGCCGCGCTGGCGTTGTGCGCGCGCGTGCTGACGAGCGGCGGGCGGCACGCGCACGCGCACTCGCCCGGCGCCGCGGGCTCGGGCGCGGCAGCGGCGGCGCCCGCGCAGTTTTTTGGGTCTGCGCAGGCGACGGGGCGCGGGGGGCGCCGCGCGGGGGGCGGCGGAGGGTCGCGGGCGCGCTCCGTCTCCTCCATGCACAGTTGGTCGGGGTCGCCGGACCGCGGTAGACGCTCGCAGGCCATTCGCTCGGGCCACTGGAACCCGTACTTCTGCATGAGCGGCGCACACCCTGCCCTGGCGCGCTCACACACGCTCCGGCACGCCGGCAGTGGCTTTTGGTAGTCTTCGATGCAGATCGGTGTGTATACGGAACATAGGAAGAACTTGAGGTCAGCAGAGCATTTGATCTCGACGAGTGGCCAATATTGGTGGACCTGAAACATTAAAAATAAAACAATTAATAAATTGTACAACTCAAATATCTATTCAATATTCAAACAAAAATTAGCAACATAACAGTTATACAACACAAAAGTTGGCAATTTTTCTGTGGTGATTAATCTTAAGATTGTGGAGGAGTGTTTTTGGAGGAGAGTTCCCCAAATGGAGGAACCTTCAAACGCTTCACATGTTGCATGAACCAGGTAAAACTACTCTCATAAAGCATAGTGCTTTATGAGAGTAGTTTTACCTGGTTCTCTGACAGAATATCGACGTAACTTCGAAAACCGACCTCTACGTTGTGGTTAAGATATATAAATTTGTAGTAGTATGTACCTCTAAGCCGGCCTCTTCCTGCGTATCATGGTCGAGCGCGTTGGGGAAGCTGGTGAGGTTGTAGCCGATGCCGCGGCACATGGGGATGGTGATCTCCTGACAGCGCGGCTGCAGCGCGCTGGCGCCGCATGCCGCTACCAACACCAACACCCACCACATCCTGGACGTGCTTCTACCGCATCTGGAAATAACAGACATGGACGCTTTAGAAACAATCTTTTTTCAGTTAAAATCACTTATTCATCTAGTCACAAAGTGATGCGTATGAACGTCAAAATGGAAGTTAATGATTCTACATTTACCGCCACGTTCGCAATGCAATAGGCAGTACCACAAAGAACGGGAAATAAAACATTCTGTACGCTGACGATATATGAAAGACGTGATACGAGGGTCAAACTGAAAGTTCTTAGAAAATCAAAAACTGATTACATTAGCCAGTTATTAGTTTTATTATATCTTTTCAAAATATTGTCCATTGACGTCAATACACCGCTGCATGCGATGGAACCACTGGGAAAAGCACTTTGCCCACTCGTCCTTAGGGGTCTCTTCAATGGCATCGCGATACGCAGCCACCGCTTCTTCAGCATTCATAAACCGCTTTCCTTTAAGTTTTTCTTTAATTTTTGGAAATAAATAAAAATCACAAGGCGCGAGGTCGGGGCTATACGGCGGGTGACCCAGTAATTCAACGTTTGATGTCGCCAAATAGTCGATCGTTCGCTTGGCGGTGTGTGACGAGGCGTTGTCGTGGTGAAGGATCCTACTGCGAGGTCGTTTCTCTCGAACTTTTTCCAAGACAAGTGGCAAACAATTGGTAGTGTACCATTCTGCAGAAACTGTTTTTTGATCCTCTAACACAATTGTTGCGAAATGACCTATCCTTCCAAAGAACGAGGCCACCATTTTTTTTCCCGCACTTCGATCTCTCTTCACTTTAGTTGGCAACTCCTCGAAAGGAAACACCCACTGAGCAGATTGTCTTTTGGTTTCAGGATCATAACAGTAAATCCAGCTTTCGTCACCTGTTAGTATGTCGAACACAGCATTTGAGTCACCTCCGTTAAATCTTTCAATCATTTTACGGCACCAATCCACACGATGGAGTTTTTGAGCCTTAGTCAAATTATGAGGTATCCACCGGGCGCAAAGCTTCCTGACCGCTAAATGTTCGTGGAGGATTTTGTGCACTTGACTCATACCGATGCCTAAGCTTGTCCGAATCTGCTGATAGGTCACTCTTTTGTCAGTCTCTATCATACGCCGCACAACACAGAAGTTATTTTCAGTCGTCGCCGTAGAAGGCCGTCCCTCACGTACATCATCAGTGAGATTAGTGCGACCACGTTTAAACTCATTAAACCAGTTGTAAACAGTCGCACGAGATGGGGCTTCATCGTGAAAGGCCAATCGTAGTCTATCATAACTTTCTTGTTGACTTAAATGACATCGAAAGTCATAAAAAATCATTGCACGAAAATTTTCTCGTGTTAAATTCATGTTGACGTGACACAGACAATTTTCAATTTGCCGCCAAATCGTAAAACAAATGACAAATGAATGAAATATATACTCAGTAATATTGGCAAAGAGTTCTATTTTCAAATTTTAGAATATTTTTTTTATTATATTGTTTATAAGTGTTCCAGTTCTAAGAACTTTCAGTTTGACCCTCGTATTTGGGAATGATAGACGTACGTATATCAAAAGTGTAATCCGTACTAGAGAGCTTCATATTAGGGTTTGGGTCCCGAGACAAGTCCAAGTCTTTAAACCTGGTACTTTCTGAAAAATTGGTTGTCTCGGGTCCCAAGAGTTTCGACCTACATATAGCAGTGGCCGCCTTTCGGATGAGATGATGAATTCGTATCGGCGTTCCTATTGCCAACTGCTTTGTGTTATGGGGTAAGCCAAGGACAGAGCACAAAATTTTGTGACATCTAGTTGTTCAGTTCTTAGTATCCCAGCTTCCTAAAGCGACACAGACGTATTATTGCTAGTGCGAAAGCTCATAACTCCAACGGTATAAGATACCGCAACTGCATTCATTGGGTATAGAACGGCTACTTTTTACACACAGTAAGCACTTGCTTTGGCATAAGCTGTTTTTATTCTTCGGATGGATATACGACTGTCATTTACCGGAAAACGGTTCTTTTCAATAACCACAAACTTGGATTATACAGCATTGTTTTATGTTTTACCATGCCCGGTAGCTTAATGCATTTTGAAGAAGCATTCAACTAAGTATACATAAATTACAACAGCTTTCCAAACCTAGGTACTAGTAGACCGAGAAAATAAAGATAATACCAAATATTAAGTACATCACATTACTTCACAGCAGGGTTGTTACGGATGCGAAAATTTAGACATCCGCGGATGCAGATGCGGATGCGGATTATTAGAAGTACACATCCGCGGATGCGGATTCGATGCGGATGCGGATGCGATACGGATGCGGATGCGGATTTTGGGCTTTTACAAGGATAATTATTTTAATTTTAAGTACATAAATAACTGAAAATCCTATTAATTTTAACTTTTTATTTATTTAATCATATTTTTAGAAAACAAATTGCACAAGTTTTTAGTTTTACTTATGACACAACAGAATTTTGAGCTTCGAGTTTCATTATAAAATATCTTTGTTTAATAATGAAACTTATAAATTGGTGATTTTTTATTTTATTATTTATAGCAATATTGCCGCCTTCTCAGCTTCCAACCTGTTTCTTAATGGATTATACCTATTAACCCAGCTCTACTAAATCAGTGGGAACACTGGCTGGTGGAGGTGATAAATATCTGCATGCTAATTTGGAGGAGTATGTGCGGAGTAAGGCTGATAGATAAAGTGAAAAACAGTGTGACACGAGAAAAATGTGTTCTAAAAGAAGATGTAGTGACAAAGGTTGAAAAAGGAATGTTGCGTTGGTTTGAACATTTGGAACGGATGTATGAAAGAAGAAATACGAAAGGAGTGTATCGTGCGAGAATGAATGGAAATGTCGGTAGGGCGTCCCCTACCGACATTAGGCGAACGTACGCCGACCAAATACGTGACGTACTGAAAAAGGGCCAAATTAAAAGTACCCATAACCGACGCGCATGTATGATGAGGTTAATGAATGTCGAGGAAGCGAAAGAGGTATGTTTGAACAGAAGCATGTGGCGTTCCATAGTCTCTGCCTACCCCAATGGGAGACAGGCGTGACAATATAGATAGATAGCTAATTTGGAGAGATTTTTTTACAAAGGTTAATTTTCCACCAATTAAGTGGATTATCATCTAAATCCAGTCTTTTCTGGTTACGATAAATAACTAGCATCGTGGCAACTGATGTCCAGTTCTCCTTCACCTTAATCTTCGCTCGATGAATCCAGGGCCGAACCGTCCCTATGTGCAATGTGCGCGGCGCACACAGGCGCCAGGGTGACAGGGGCGCCGCGCGCCGAGATATGTGTTAATTGTAACAGTTATTTTCGAAAAAGGATGCCAGAAAAGGCGCTTCACAGATTTCGCACACAGGCGCAGGGGCGGCGGCGTTGGCGAGTCCGCCCCGAGTGCCCCCGACACCGCGAGAGTTAGCCCGGAATTGTTAATCAACTAAAAAAAAAAGGTCATCCGCCAACTTCCGGGTGCCACCCAACAGGCGCTTCATGAATTTCGCACACAGGCGCTGGATTGGGTCGGAACGTCCCTGGATGAATCTAAGACCATGGCAAGATCGCTTTTTAAGCAAGTCTTCTTACCCGTACAGGACGTTGCTGGTTCAGGATCGAGAGAATCTCCCATTCTCATTATTTTTGTTTTGTCCGCCGGCGAGTCCGGCGACATAGAAGAATTAGTGACGATGGGGTCATTTACCATCTTTATTATTTTATCTTTTATTTTTTTTCGGTGACTGGTTTGAAAAATTATGCTTATAGCGAGGATCTAAATATGTGGAAATTGCATAATAATGTTGTTATCTTCCATAGAAGAAAATTTCCAAAACAAACGCGAAGCACGTGGCACTCTGGCTCCGCCCACTTTCTTTACATTTAGTTACTTGTTTATGTGAATCTGCATCCGTAAAAACTCCGCATCGATTGATGCGGATGTGAATGCGGATGCAGATGTCTGAATTAATGCGGATGTTCCGCATTTGCGGATGCGGATGCGAATATTCGTAACACCCCTGCTTCACAGCAGAGATTATCTTTATATGTACCTATTTTACTTGAGTTAGGTTAGGTTTATGATTTTTCCTACACCGCTCGGCAATTCCAACTAAAAGAGATAACAGTTATCTCCACAATTATCAAGCAACGCCTTTAACCGTGTATTCTCAATCATACAGATAACTAAATAGGTACTTATATTTACTTCTTAGTTCACGTGAATACAAAAATAAATAAAAAAGAGGTATAACATTGTTATTATTGTAGTGCACTAAAATACCATGCTATCTGCAATCTGGGCGATAACAGTTCGTTATCAGTAGGTATCTGTACACGATGATTACACAATAACTAGCGCGACTACCGTGCCACTGACTTTATGGCTGCTCTGATAGCTCGTGATAAATCCACTCAATTATTTGGGGAAACCCTCCAGTATAATGTAATCGGTTATATGGTCTAACAGTTCATATTGGCAAGCACCTCAGAACATAAAACTCTTCCGTGGCAAGCACTCATATCGAAGCATAAAATAACTAATTATTTATGATTTTATGGTTATTGATTTGTTCCAGCCCTAATGCTGACATGCAACATGATAAAGAATTAATCTCGTATGACTTCCTTACCTTCGCTTACATAATGATTGCATATACAAGTATCTAGGAAGTCAATAGTTTTTAATATAATACATAGATAAACTACCATATAAAGTAAAGCGTATGCCAGCTAGAATATATTACATGGTGACTAGGTGGCCGAACATTCAAAGGAAGAATTTGTGTCGCAACGTCGATTAAATCTAATCAAGTCTAAATTCTAGGCGATCGCCATTAGCATCACTAGTTTAGTCACGTTCGAGTCTTAGAAAGCCCACGTGCGAAACAGCGTATACAATTCTAAATCACAAACAATTATCGCATTTGAGGTCACACTTATTTCGGTCAGTGTAAAGTCCCATCAAAACAAGTTTTAAACGTGAAGACAAAGCTTCACTTTTGTGTTTTTATTGCTCCGATTTCGACACAGCTGTTGGAAAGACTATCACAAAATGTTAATGTTATTGTTTTGAGAAACAACATTATTAATTCTAACTCTCGTGATCCCCGAAGCAGTTTGTTCAGCGAAATTATGTCCTATCTGACGGCTTTCACAAAATAACAATAAATTCGACAATCAACTGCTAGTGTTAGCTACTAAATGGTAATAAAGACAGATTTGTACAGGCTAAAGAAACAAATAATCCTAGTAAAACATTCTGTTGGCATTCCGATGCAGGTCGTAGAAACGGAGAAATAAATAGTTTTATTTATTTCTGTAGTTTAACATATGCTACTGTGTAAGTATGTACGTAGCGTGTACTGAGCCAGGTGCAGACTGGATGTTTGTATCGTAGTATTGTGCCTACTAGAGTGAATCTTAGAATAAGATTCGGTATCAAAGTATTTAGCTGTAAAAATATACTACCTAAAAATGCCAATCTGCTCTAAAATACTCGTATACTATCTAATAATGTCATTCTATGCATATTGTAGAGAAAATCTCGATTATGTCTGTAACAATATCCTGCAAATCCGTAGTAATCACCTGTGGATTCTACAAACATGGACTGTAGTAAATGCTGGAATCGCAACTCGTAACGTAACCCTTGGCCTATTTGACGAATGTACAACCTATTTTAAGGTTAATTCTGTTCAATGAATCTGTATTCAGTTTTATCTTCATGTGGTATTCCAGCAAACTAGACTTACTAGACAATTAAACGTATTGCATCTCGCTTACAGATAACATCTGCCAATTTTCGACAAAATCTAAAAGAATATAAAGTTATTCGTAAATTGTAAGATTTTATTTCACCAGGTCAAAGACGTCGTGAGTTCGTAACTTCGTAGGCAGAGAACTGAACTCATTAGTCAAAATAATCTTAGCTGTTGTTGGTGCCGTTGCCGTCCGAATCAGCGGTTAATGCGCTTTTAACGACATGCCATATCGACACATGGCTCCAACAGACAGAATCTGATTCCGTGCGAGCAACATTAAATGGCCCGTGAGCCATTCCGTGGTTACACTTACTTAATTGTACCATACCGTGTAATTGTTGGGTTTTTACTATTAAGTTTTTATATATTTAAATTGATTTTATACAGAAGCCGCTAGGTTACTTTCAAGGTTTAACATCTCATTAAAATTATTAAAATTTTACGCGGAAGGAGGATGAGATCTTTTACGTGCCTTTAGGATTTACCGGAGTTTTTTAAATACGCGACTACCTATAATATGGTAAATATAGTAGGACGTACGCACGTAGGCATAAGTTTACGCAAATATACTTATAGAGTAGACCACTTTATGCAGATACTATACTTTAATTATAAATTGTAGAAAAGCTGATATCCTGTCACATCTGTGATGGACAACGAAGAAGAAATTCCTTATGTTGCCATGGCATCTATACGTTAACGAAAGTAGAATGAGACGCGAACGCCATTTGGCTAGGCCCTCTAGTTGGACTAGTATCGATCGAAATTGAATCTTCTCGATTAGGCACTCATCTCTTTGTAAATTCTATCAAATCATGTACTTTGTAAGATGAGAAGCTAAGTAACAAAGTAAGGACTTTATATCACTTTATATTTAGTTTTTATAGTCGTATTAACGACTTCATCGTCAAGTGTCGTGGACGATAATTTTAACGGGTTCCATGACTACTATAAATTACCGGTGACAAGTGTTGAACTTACTGCAAACGAATAGCTATATTTTAGCGCTCGTCGAGTAATAAACGAAGCGTATTTATTAAAAGTCGTTTGATTGCACCAACACTTACTAACAGCCCTCTCCGTGGTTGCTTGTACCGAGATTGCAGCTAGGTTTGAGGACAAAATAGAACCAATAGTCGTTTTATACTGATATGCTGTACTTACATATAAAACAACAAAAAACCCAATGGTTAAGTTAACTTGTGATTCAGAGATTAGAAGATAACAATTAAGTCTAAAATAAACCTGTTGTCCAATTTCAACAATATATTTTTCTAATTTATTTTACGCAGGACCGAGGTTCCGAGAACCTTTTTATGATGTGTTTATCTGAAAGATTTTCTGCACAACTAGCAGAAAATCTTAGAACACCTTACAAAAAGGTATCCCACCCAAGAAAGGCTTCTTCAAATATATTAAAACAAAAACTCTGTCGCTGTAGAACATCGGTCGTAGAACAAGCGCAACAAACAGTGATGTAATGTGATTTAAAAACGCACATAATGTGATTAATAAGGCAATGATTTGAATTGAATGGAATAGCTGAACGAATGAAGGAATGGATTATATAAACACGTCGCTCGTAAAGCCAATGTTCCCGGTAGACGTATACACACTGGGTAGTGCTACACTGCGAGCGGGCATTATACAGAGAAGTACATAGGTAGTTATATCGGCAGCTTCAAATGTTGATGGAAGCTGTTTGAAGAAATGGATAGGGGGCGTGTAATGCTTGTGCTATAATGTGGTAAGTAGATAATTGTTTTTCTGTCTATGCTAGCTAAGTTTTGATTTGCTACTATAATCAGGTACAACGACCTATTCAGAGACAAATATGAGTCGATTTTTTTTTGCAAAATAAAATTGTAGCGTTTTACACATGTCTACATTGTTCAGCCTTTGCAGTATAAACATCGTATTCAGTTAGCTTTAATACTAGGAATATCAAAGTATCAGCAGGTTTAATTAACAAGCTTGTTAAGACCTGAAGTTCCAATAGAACATACATCCCGCTCTTCATGAGAATAATTCTTATATCAGGAAACAATCCAGTCAAACCATGCCTCTTGTATAGTAGGGTTATCAGAAACCATATTAAATTTAAGAATTATCAAGAAAGCTTGAACTTTATAGAACACACAAATCTGTGGTAGTTCATGCAATGGCCCGAATACAGGCAGACTTTATGTTAACGTGTTATTCGCATTGGCAACATTTCATGGGTTTTATAATTTATTTATTAGATACCTATTTGAGATACTTACATAAATCATCTCCATGTTAACATTTGACCCAACATTTGTGACGCAGAATTACGACCCAAAATTTAATGTCCCTTTCCCTGGTAAGGAAAATACATGGTAACCCTATTACCCAAAGCAGGTACAACATGAATTCAAACACAAATTGATACGAAAGGCATTGAATTGAGTTAAATAGAGCACCGGGCTAGGCGCGGGACGTTTTTACCAGAGAATGGTGTCCGCTCTCAATGGGGGCGTGCCCTATGGTTTATTACAGTCGCACGTTTATTCCGGTTCACTGGAAATAGTAATAGTTGGCGTCGCGAGTAACCAGCGACACCTTATTGTCGGAACGTGTTGCGGAGCGGCCCAGCGCGCACCTACCTACCACTCGCACTGTTTGCTTTAAACCTAATTTTATTGAGTTATACAGAACTGGGCTATTTTTATTAGTTCCGCGTCCTGGCTTAGCATTAACAAAGCGCGCTAACAAACGAACCTTTGTAAATTAACGTGACCGTATCGCTCACTTGTGAAATTGAGCTGTTCTTTTATCGTACCATTTATACACCACGAAGATTTGTTTAAAGTATAAGTTTTGACAGCTCCCGAACATTATCTTGGCATTAGAAAAGTCTTTGAGTCGAGATAAATGAGATGCATCCTGTCCGCGACTGGCACTTCGCCATAAAAACTAGCTTGTTACAAAATATATTAGAATATATCTTAGGTGTCGTTTTACTTAGTGTTTGTTATCTGGTCGGTCGATTAGGTTCGGAATTGGCATATATTCGTGGTGTCCAGAGGTTGATGCCCGATCGTTTGGCGTGGTGCCAAACTGTTTAAAAGCTTATAGACTTCTGTTATGGGACAAATCATGAACGTGGGCGGGATTCATGTTTGTACGTTATTACGAGTTTTATTTATAAACGAACGCGTCAATGGCGATCATTTGCACGGTAATAAACTATGTGGGAGACAGCCGGGCATCACTGTAAATAACATGATGTGTGGTGTCAAATGTTAAGTGAGTGACGGTGACGGCATCAAATCAAAATCTTCGCACTGACTTGGCATTCGCTGTCAAGATTTCAAACGTGCCAGAGATCACGTTAATATAATTTTTCGGTTCTGTACATCGAACAGTAGAATGATTTTGTTATACTGATGAGTATAACAAAATCATGAGACGCATGAGGAATGTTATTAAAGTCATTCAGATCTATCATCTTTCAAAGGAGTTTTCTCCAAAGAATTGTTTGTAGAAACTAATTGCCGTGTGCGATAATCCATTTATTTATTTTTAAGAGCTTTTATTTTATTCTACCTGAGGGATTTTTTAACAATCCGTCATAGAAATCCAATTAAATCATCAGGTTAATTTGCTTTATCTCCTTTCCCGCTGTCACTCGCACCACAGCCCAAACATTTCTACGTTTGTTACTAATGAAAACGCGTACTAACGATATCTGCACGTGGTATGTTCGCAATCGATACGCGACTTTACGAGCTCACCGCGGCGACGAATATACGACTAGCGCAACCAGCTAATGAAATGTGTGAACGATGGCTAACGTGTAGCGGTGGAACTCGCTTTTGGACAATTCAGAAACTTCCTGGAAGTTTCCTTGATATTACTTTACTCTTATCTCCCGTGGCTTAAGATGCCAGGGTGTAAGATGACAGTCAGTCCCTTTAACTTGATGTAACGACGAATATACGACTAGCGCAACCAGTTAATGAAATGTGTGAACGATGGCTAACGTGTAGCGGTGGAACTCGCATTTGGACTATACGTAAACTTTTTGGAAGTTTCCTTGATTACTTGACTCTTATCTCCCACTACTTAAAACGCCAGCATGTAAGGTGGCAAGTCTTTCTAAATTGATTGTACCGAAGTTGAGAAACTTTACAGGACTAGTGAAGGTAGCCACGAAGGTTTAGGTCTTTCGGTATACGAAGAGTGTGGCGTCTCCAGTCCTAAGTCCAAGTGTCATGAAAATCTACGACAAAATCTCTACAACATAATATCAGAAACCCACAAGATCTAAGTTTCTTGAGGCACAATGCTTTGAGCTATATTGCTAAGTAGTATTAATATACATACTTAATTATAATGTATTTAAAAAAGGAATTTTTTGTTGCGTTATTTCATAAGACCGCAAGGTGTTATTCCACTTGTCACTTTATAACGCAAAGTACAAAATACTTAATAACAAGTCGTCGAGTTCATAGATGCAATTAAAATCCTAGACGTTTACGATTCCAATTATCGTATTCAAGCGTCCTGCAGCACATTAGAAATAAATAGCATATTTTTATAACAGATATGGCATCTTTGATCACTTTGCCAAGATTGCAACCGTTACAAAAGCGTGTTTACTGCATTAATTCTAAACGTTATTGCTAACTGTGTAACATCCCTAGTAATAGAATATGGCGATAAATTAAGTATTTCGCCATATTTATGGGGCTATTTATCTGTATGTTTAGTGCATCGCATTAACTAAGCGAATGCTGTTTCATGTTTCCGCTGTCAAACCGTTCCACAAACTTCGCTTACCATAACCGCCTCCGGCCTACAATAAAACTATTATTGCTTTAATTTTATAGTTATTTTTATTTACGAGTCGTGGACAATGGACCATGCCCACATCTCGCGACCGCGGCCCGTAGTCGCCGCGGTCGCGTCGTAAAAACGCTGCGACTTTACGTCGCGTCGCAAACTTGTCGAACGCTATTTTACGAGCGATCGCTTCCTGTGAACGTCGAGAATATTCCTCGTGTACATAATGTGCTACGTGTAACATGTACGTTTGCTTGTATAGAGGGTGCTACTTTTCTTTTAAACTTCGTCCATATAACGTGGCGTATGAGTCGTATGACAAATGGCCTTCCTGCCCACCTGCTGGCGAGCTTATGACTTACAATTAAACTTAGAGATACGTGACATTGACGCTTTTACTTACGACGAACACACTTGACTCCCATAAGGCGCCCGCATACATTTAACTTTACACTTGTCTAATATAAACATCATTTGAATATTGTAGATTGAACGGTACCGTGGCTCTGTAATAGCCTCGTATTTCTTTGATAATGGAGTTCTCTTTATTTATTCTACTAAAATACGAAGTGGATTAATTTTAAGACGTTAGATATTGCTGCCCTTTTTCTGTTATTAAAATGACACTAATATACCTAGTTAACTCTAAAATGTCATATAAATAGACTTGAGTGCCCTAAAGTATGTAGGAAGAAGCGGGTTTAATAATATCTCGGGTCTGAGTGATGATAGTTCGTCCGAGGTTGCGTAAAATGTTGTATCTGTACATTTAAAATTGTAATCTTAACACGAATAAAATATAGTATTGATATGTAATAGAAACTAATACGTTATTACATCTCCCTAGTACATATCCATGTGTATTATTGCCGACGCAGAAATTCAAGATTGGATTCGAAATATTGTCGTGTCGGCATACTCCAGTTGATTCAGTCCGTACCTGGGAGACAACAATATGCAAAGTGACACAAGGTAATTTACGAGCGGTGCGAGTAGTAAACCGACGGGGCAGAAGTCGCCTGTTCCGTGTTTACCACCAATAAACTGGGGGCTCTCACATGCCTACGTACGACACTACAACTTAAATGTTCCTCAGCTAGTACGAACCTATTGTCAGTTTGCCCTTTAGACAACCCTAAAAGGTACTTCAGACTGACAAAGAGAGAGGTGGGTTTATTGACATTGGAATATTTGGCTTTAGCGCCGGCCAAAATGTGGACGCTGGTTTTAGTTTTCGCTTTACTGCAAAAACAATGATCAAATGTTGTTTTACGTTTTGGTCGAAGGTTTCATATGCTAGTAATATCAAGCCAAGCGTTGTTCAGAACGCTAACAGGAAAATATATAGGCTATTTGCTTCCAGCAGCTCAAGAGCTGTAGTTACGTAGACGTATCAATCTGTGAAATTAAGTGTATGTCAATTGCGATCGTTTCTGAGAAGCTCTGTAATACAACTGTACTCAATGCACGTTGAGAATGTTGAGTTTCTACAGTCTATTCGTCATTATCTAGTATACTATTATTTAATGTAATACTCGAGGTAAAAAAGTAGCAATATAGGCGGCCTAGCAAGGCTGTTGCCGTAGATTAGGCTCCCACAACCATTAGAGTGCTTATCAATTTGCGCGCTAGCAGGGAAAATATTGATTATCAGTACAGCGTCTTCCAAAGAATCCTGGAGGCGATTTTCAGCATAGCAACATAATGCGAGTCGGTTTGACTGCGAACGTCTGTATAAATGTCACTGTGAGGCTGTTGTATATTAAACGTGAGCTTTAAAGCAGGACGCCCACAGGGCCCCACCTCTTCTTTAAAGAAAAATAAAAAGAATAAGTAATTGTCTTAAAATCACACGCAGCTGAACACTCGTTCATGACACATCAGCCTTCCCGTGCATCCCACAACGAATGCATAGTCTTTGACGCATGCATATTCAAGCACCACTAATTAATACACCGTCGTGACACAATACATGGGAAATAACAGTAATTGTTCTTACACATGAACAAAAACGCACTCCGAACAGATTAACCTCGCGTATTATACACGACACGGCTCGTTAGTATCCGCCATTTTTTTTGCCACTTATGATTGATGTATGTAGTGATATGGTGTTCGCGAAATATTTTCGGCCATGTTGCTTTTTTGTTGTATTAACAAGAACATCGCTTGATGGATAGGCAGATGGACGTTTAAAAGATTAACATTAAATATCTGTTTGTATTTCGCAGGAAATATATTACAAGCACGTTCTGTTCTTGCCGACTTAGCGATATATTGAGTGTGATTTGACAGTTTGAAATTAAATCTACAACTCGGAGTGAAATAAGAGTGTAGTAAAAAGTTTCAAAGTATGTTTGGTTAGATAGCAACACTGCCTATTCTATCTAAAGGAGTTCTAGTCCTTGCTATAAGTAATGCTCAAATTAATCCGAAATCTTAAGATTGCTAGTTAAAGATGCATTCGGAATCAGAAGATTCTATCCTAATTGGACTTAACGAATCGTCTGTTTGATTAAAATATTTTAGTTCAAATGAGCTTCAATTGAATTAAGTATTAACGAAGATCGAATAATTTAATAAGAATCCATCATCTTTGTAATTTGAAGGAGGGTTTAGTTTTAAACATATTTACTTTCATGCGAAACTTTAGCTATCACGACGTCCATGTTATTTTCTCTGCATTTGTATAAGGAGGTCAAATAACAATAAAATGTAACTAAGTAGCTCAGATAATTCAAAGATAGTTGAAGTATTCGAGTGTCAGAGTTTTGAAAGTGAAAAGTTGTCGCCATTATACTGTCGTTCATATTTTGTTCTGTTTGTGGGTCGAATCGTGAGCCATTATTACTGGTAAACTGGGTTTATTCAAAATGCCTTAGTTATTAATAAGCTGTCATACTTAGTTGCATAGTGTTTATAAACGACTTCCGTGAACATTTACTTAAGATAATCTTTATTGAAATTATGTTCATTATAACAACTTATTACTCTGTTCTTAGTAGAATTATCTTAGTTTCACTGCTACAAAAACGCATTTTAGTATAATGAGCCACAACCACCAGATGCCAGGGCTAGAGTTTAAAGCGCACCTCGGTGAAATACAGATAAATTCGTGAAATATATGTGGCAACGAGGTTTATATTGCTACAGGACGTCGCCAGCGGTTTCGCCCGCGTCAATTATACATATAAACCTTCCTCCTGAATCATTCCATCTATTAAAAAAACCGCATTAAAATCTGTTGCATAGTTTTTAAGATTTAAGCATACATAGGGACAGACAAACAGAAGACAGATTTTGTTTTATACTATGTAGTGATCTAACATTTATCGGAAATAACTATGTATAAAAATGCATCTTTGTTTATGCTACACCATTTATTTGTACCTCCAGATGTGATACTCTACTACGTATAAGTATAATAAAAAAGCTTCCATCATAAATATTTACTTTAATAACAACAAGATACTGCCTTAATGGGTCTACGTGCTGCAATTACAGATAAGAAAAATCTTCAACAAAGAGAGTCCATTCTTCATCGGTTTTCCAACACTGCGGTAGGTAATACACATAGGTAGGTAACTGCAGTATCATATATATAGCATAGCAGTACGTATAAGTTTCAGTTCACACACCAGATAGTAGCGATGCCAATCAATGGTCCATTGTCTTAAACTAATGAATAAAAATATGTTATCTTCCGTCTAATACTACGGGTTGATATTTGCGTTGCACGTTGCGTCGTAAGAAAGGCGTATTGTAAAATTATCGCTAATGAGTCACCGTCTCTCGCATGCTAAAAGCGTACGGCCTACGTGATTAATAGCCTGTACGTCTGAAGGTACGCCTGGACTCCATAAAGGAAGTCATGCTGATTTATATTGCGAGGTGTGATGACCTGTGGCACGGTAATATAATCTAACAGTATTATAACTCGGCCGTCTTCGTGAGTTCTATACCTACCAGACGCGCCGCATGCGAGCTGCGGCACGATGGCGGCTGCGGGTACTGTAGGCACAGTCCGCACAGTCTAATGGGTACTCTGCTCGAGGCGCGTAGGTATAACTTGAGTTTCGTGCGTTTGTATGGAGTTACAATACTGTTAGATATTATTACCGTGCCTGTGGAGGGCTGAAGCTTTAAACTATTACTTGTTATATCAATGCCTTTAGACCTGATGGCAAAAGAAATGCTTTTCCGACTTGTACACAAGCAAACATTAATGTAAAGCTCAGGGCGGCGCGCCATTATGACATGATTATTATCTTCTTAACATCTTGAAAGAACTAGTTTGTTGCGTCAATCCACACGGTTACCAGGTGGATTGGTACAGGAAGTAACATTAGGGACACTTGCTGCAATTTTCGTGTTATCCACATTGGTCCCATAAAACTTCGTTAAGTTAAACTGACAATGTACTATATAAGTATTACCTAGGTACAATTAAGAAGATAGTAGAAGATTGACATTGACACCGAAGTAAATTTTAAGATAGTGGCAACGTAACCGAAAGTATCGGTATCACATCGTCTTCTGCCTATCTTTATTTTGCTTACGCTTAATGTATCGACAACGGCAACAAATAAACACACACATATCCACATGTAAATTTTCTAATACGAAGTATTTCTATAATAAAAGATACGTTATTAGACTAGAATCTTTTATCGCCCCTTTCATTCTTATCTGGCGCTGTTCTCACCGTAGGTCTAGCGCTGTAAATAGGGTTGCCAGATACGGCCGTATCATTTCCGGGACAATTACACCCCCCCCCCTGCATTGGCTAGTGTTTTAAAAAGTAACTTAGAAATAGATATTTTATACATAGATAATAATCCGGGTCGGGACTTTCGGGATTATTTTAATACTTGGAAATGATTGGTTTGACTTTTACAACCGGAGTATCGTAACTTTGTGAAAAAACTAATATTTTCGAATTCCGGGACGGCATCGTAAAATTACTGGACACGGGACAACACGCCTAATTCCGGGACAATCCCGGAAATCCCGGAGAACTGGCAACCCTAGCTGTAAAGCTGTGCGTCCACCGGATCGGAATCGGAGCGTACGGAGCGGACGGAGCGTCGTCATTTACAAAATGCCGATGGGGTGCGTCCACTGCATTCGGATTCAGCATCGGCAATTTAGGTATTTTTAAAGCAGGAGGATAGTGACGAGGATATTGTTATAATTAGATTAATTTTCGGAGAGTATTACACATTTGATGAATATCATAAATAATGAATATCATAGATTTTTTGGTACATTCATATGACTCTACTTAAGTAATTAAAACATCGTCGTTCATCGTGAATAAGTATTTTTGCCTCCTACAGTTTAACGTCGCAAACACGTCAGAACTTGAAACGCTCGGAATCCGTATGATGCGTTCACTGCGGATGACGTCATCAGCACAAATACCGGTCTCAGGCGCAGAAATGCCGATCCAGTGCACGCAGTTTCATAGAAATTAATACAAAGCAACAAATCCTTCCGCTCCGTACGCTCCGATTCCGATCCGGTGGGCGCGCAGCTTAAGCAAGAATCTCAGTCGGTCTCTTGTTTTCACTGTTAGCCTAAGGCGTGTCTGGAAGGCTATTGGAATTATCCAGATGTGATCGTCACAGCCAGTCGCCGAGTGCCATTCCGACGGACTTCTAAACATCACTTTACGGCGTTGTTTCTAAACAGATCTCAGTTTGATGTCTAGTTTATATGTGTTTACACATATTTATCTTCACTTCAGATGGAATGACTTCCTAGTTTCTATTTCCATTTCTATTCTAAAGGCTAGATTTAATGTATTAGTTTCTGTTACAACTTGTATCAGTTTAACAGGAATTAAGTACGTTCGGCTTGTTCAAAAGCTAAGCCAAATTAATGAGGATAATACGTAACAACAATAATGACTGTTTCCGCCGAACTACAACTGGGTTAAAGTGCTAACGCTCACTAATTCACGACTACCCTACAAAAAGGTGAAAGAGGTTACTTGGCTTGGCTACAATTTTTATGTCAAAAATAGAAAATATGGTAACAATATTACGTAAAATAGAAAAACAACAGTATACAGCTTTCATATTTAGCTTGTTACATACAAGCATGCTGGCAATTGCTAAATAGACATTGAAGGGCTGCAAATTATCGTGTTGTACGAAAAGGATAGAACGTCTTTTCATATAGTTTCCTTTTTTTGATAGTAGTCAACAAACCTATTATAAAGAACTACAAAACAAAATGATAGTAAATAAACACAGTATACAATGCGCGGCCGGCGTATTGATTTTGATGTCGCATGTTGATGTGCCGGTAGTTATGGGGCAATGGAATAAATTTATTCGTATTGTAGTCGTCAGCCCAGTTGCCGTAAGCAATCAGCGGAGGGTCAACGTTTTCTCGTACCTCGCAATTTTCCGCTTGACAAATCAAACTTATGTTACAGCGGGTACAAGTCGATAAGCGATAGCGGAATGATTAATTATTTAACATCGTTCAGAAAGGCAACTTTCGCATATGGAAAATATCCTATTGCAAGAGAGTTAACTAGGATTCAAGAAACTAACACAAGAAAAACTTAGACGCGAAAAACTATTTGTCGATCATATAATACGTCTCGTGTGAGGATAGCACTGAACGATGACGCGCTACAACATCCGTGTAGTATTTATTATGCATGAATATTTTTATTTGGACTAATAAAAATGATGTACTTACTTATTTATTTCCGGTGAAATATTTACGTGTAGTAATCCCAGTGATTACTGTACAGTGTACACGTATTAAACGTACTGCCGGAAATAGGTATGTTTATGACTTTATCCCGTGGTTAACTGGTTACTGCGATCTTATGTCATAAACGGCAGTCATAAAAGTATTATAACATTTCATTCATAAAAAAGATACATTTATACATTTGCTAACGCCCATTCAGTTTGAAATGTTCAAAGTGCAACGATAATAAAAATATTTTTTACAGATGGGTAGGATATTTCTCTCGATGGTTGGTAAGGCAAATTTGCAATTTAGTTGAGGAGGCAAAAATACGAATTTATTGAACAGGTACATTCTGTAATAAAATAACAGAGCACAAATCAGTCATTCAAACAAACAATAATAGGTACGCACTCATTTATTTTGGCTGATTCTGCGATAAGCGATAATTAGGAGTTTGCATACACCAAAGAATTAAAAACCTTCTGCCGTTGACGTTGTGATACTTGTAATCGTAAGAACCTGGAAGAAGTTTGTTAAAAAAACTTTAAAAGCAAGGTGCTACAAAAAGGTCAATATTTTCAGTCACATAATAACATCTACGCCAACCAAAGCCTTCATTTCTAACGTCCTAAACGCATAGTAACGCAGTTCTATCTAATTTGTGCCCCACAAGTTTAATTTGGTTACAATTTGGAAGGCCATTTACGCCGGCAATGGGTTAACTTGCATCGGACCCGCCTCTGACCTGCACCACCCGGACACTCGATATTGCCAATTTAAACTTTTTTAATGACTTATTACCCAAAAATCTACGCTCGTTCTGAACAGAACTATTTGCAAATTTAAGTTTTTAAAGTTAATGTTGAGTGAAAATGACAACCCTTTTGAATGGTACTTTAAATTTTGGGATTTAAATTGTGTTTTTAATTGCCTATGGCTTCTGGGATAGAAATTCAAATTCAAATTCAAATAATTTTTAATTTTTGAAATAGCCCAGCTTTTTGACTTTAATTTGTATAAACAGCATATTTGAATATGTTCATCAATTATTATCCGGTATTATATAAATACGAATAAAGCTCTGCTTATTAGTTCCATTTACACAGATACACCACAGAAAGTATTTTGATACAATCCAGCAAAAAAACTTGATTAACTAATAACAGTAAACAAAAGCAAAGCATTCAAATTCGCAGACTATGGATAAAGTATTCATTCCATTTATCACATTTTTTTTCCAGTTGGGATTTAAAATAAATTAGTACAATTATAATGTACCTTGCAAGCAGACTACTCACTAAAAAGTGATGTTAAAATACTACGTACCCTACCCTAATATACTTTTATATTTTTGTATCAACATTTCTATGTCACATCAACATCATTTAAATCTTTTTGCTGCAAGGCTGATCGCGTGGCTCTTATTTTTACGGTTCCTCTGACTTCCAATCAATAAAATGGCCCGATCATATTTATCTAAGTATTAAATTCCGCTAACAGATGGCGGTAAGGTGTTTAAATGGAAAAAAATGTAACGCAACCGGCTTTATGACATTTTAATGTAAATGTTTGCCTGTTGACGCGACTTCGCATTTTTGCCACGACACTCGATCGTATCAAATGTTGAGACTAGTCGCATTACCTCAACTCATTGTGAACTTAGTTTTTTTGCTATTGCCTGCTATTTTTATACATTATTTAAATAATTTATGTTTCAAGTTGTTAATGCTTGGAGAATTATGAAATAATTGGACAGAAGAACGTCAAATTTGCTATTGCAGGCGAGTCATTACACTGGAGCGGCAGGCAACACGTTGAAAATATCATCACGTTTTTGGCAAGGTATCGGTGGGATTATATTCTTATTTACTTGAAAAAATCTTGGCAAACATATAGTTGTACACAGGTACGATTACATCTGGGCGAACTCAGCAGATGTTTGTCATTTGCTACTGATATTCTCGAGAATAGGCGCTGAGGCGTCGAGATTTACGGATATCCGGCCGATACGACTGGTATTCACTGGCTGCTGATGTCTGTGCACGGTATCTCAGTATCTCAACTGTCCTTCCGAGAGCCAACAATTTCAGATTTAGAATTTTATCGCCAAATACAGCGTGTAGCGGCATTTGAACGTCTGACAAGGCCTTCTGAACTTTTGGCTATTTGCAAAAACAATGCTACAAATCTCGAAGGTCGTTTAAAATATGCGGCAATTTATTTGCCAAGTTTCTAGAAATTATAAATCGCTGCTGATATTTAAAAGCAGCTCTGTCTTTGTTCTACCTAACGTGGATGTTTATCAAAGGAAATTCGAGCCATAAAGGTAGGACAATGCGACAAACGTTCAGGAACGACTAATAGGCGGCACTCATTTTGTCGTTTAGCATCTATTTGAATAAGTAGTGTAATTTGGGTCAATAAAAATTGTCATGGACGTCGAAAAGGAACTTTTGTACCTGCCGAAATTATTGCGAATAATTTTTATAATGTTTTAAGAAAGCAAGGACGTATTCTAACAATGGCGGTGTAACGGTGCTTGAAAGCACAACCAGAGACAATGGGGCATCGACGTTCTGAAATGAATTTGTTGTTCGCAAATTTTACGAGCTCGGAGACAATTCTTCCCGTGTTTATTATTTAAGATGTTTCTGCGAGATTTTACTGTGGCGATTCCGATTTGTGCGCGTTTCGAGCACTTGGTTAAGAGTTAAGACTGAAAAATATCCTGCAACTTTTTGTTGTAAATCATGATGTTATCGAAATCAATAATAAATTATATTAATTAAGTAAATTGCCTTACGCGTATGCGTATACATATGTACGTAAATAATTACTAATTAACCTCTGTTTACAGTCTGAATAAAACTTCATAGTGATTGTGGTGTATTGTGTTAATTTGACTGTTGCGAGTTTAGAACAAAAGATCAGTAAAGAATGAAATGTCTATGGTAAGTAATTTAAATGATTCAGTTAATTCCTTGATTATTTATTTTCACCAATTAACGTTCACTGTAACAGCTTTCAGTTATTCACACGCAATATTACTTGTTTTCTAACAAGTAATATTGCGTTTTTGTGCACAGAATTCCTTCTGTGCACAAAACCACTTGAAAACTACGAATCATAAGTCATTTGATGTTTGATCAAGTGAAGTGCAATAACGAACGAGTGTGCTAGTGGTTCCGTCGCCGTCGCCGTCGCTAGAAATGTCATTCCCTTTTGTTTCAAAAAGGGGCTTTTTTCGTATCGATCCCTTGCAGGTAACCGGGAGCGGATGATTTATTGCCTGCCTTGTTTGTTCAAATAATCGATCCCCTGGCGAAATTGCCTATGTCACACGAAATGCGCTCGTAAAATAACAAACGCACGTTTCATTTTTGATTGTAACGAACCCGAACGCATCTCGATTTAATGGCTCTAAAACGAAAATACCCCGCGTGTAGTGGCTCGCGGTAATATTTGGACAATACCGAGTATGCTTGCAAAATTTCCATCAGAATTTATTGCGGCACTAAATTGAGGAGTCATCACACCCTCAAGGAATGTGTTTATAATGAAATATATAATAATGTTGCTTGCGCAGTGTAAATAGCCGTATATAACGGCCATAGATCTCGCTTGAAACTATAAAAGTTTCATCTATAAAGCTTATTACTTGGCGGGTTGCGAGACGATTCCATGGAATATTCACTTACGTACTTGCAGAATCGCACCGTCGATATTGATTTTTAGAATCCTTTTGAATAACCTCTACCACATTTTAAGTGACGAAATGATGAATAACTTGCGTAAATTTTGAGTTTTATACAAAGATAGCAATAGTTGAGATTAAAAAAATTATCACTGAAGATATGAACGGTACGCGATAATGTCTGCTCGTACTGGGTTATTGATATTTAGTCAAACAAACATGTAGTGCGGTTGTAATAGACAGTCGTTACAAGATATAGTGTGTATCCAGATTGCAAGATAACGCATTGATAACGTGGTATACAAAATCGTATAAAAAATGGGTTTCTTTATCGCGCAGGAGTGGGAAATTTGATATATTCGACATATGCAACTAGCCAGGCCGCATATTATTATTTTAAATTTAGGTAACAGTACTAGATCCTGCTCGCGGCTCTGCCGGCGTGTGTGTAGTTAATCGGGAGTAAAGGTTGTTATTCTGACATAATAATTTATTTTACTTATACTGAAGTTTTACCTAGGTCCCTATTTAATCTTTTCAGTAATTTTGCGAAAGACAGTAAGTAACATACAAACATCAACACATTCATGCATCTTCAAACACGATCGCTTTTATAAGTTTTTGTACATATATGCTAGTAAGACATCAATTAATTAATTAATTAATCTGCTAGCTGGATATAGGTATTTCTGTTAGTACTTAATAATAATAAACTTAAAGGCAAGGATTACACAGTTCAATTAGAAAATAGAATTTACTATTGTCTATAAATTTATAAGAGCCGTTGCTCTATAGAAATAAATCGAATAAATGAGACGGGGTTTAGGCTTAAATGCTTATAGTATATTGAAATCAGTATACAATATAATATATACCTATGTCATGCTTTTAGTTTAGACATGATGATTTAAAATAGGAATACCACTGAAATTACTAATGAAAATGTTCTTAGCATGAACAGAAAGACACTGTTTGTCACAGGACCTCTATATTTAACCTGTGACCTTAAAATAAGGACAAACATAGAAGGAACGTGAAGCAAAAGCAACAATTAAGTATGTATTGATGTTTCGTCTCTTCTGTCTAAGCAACATAGTAATCAAAAGGGTCCTAGACACTTTTTTTTTTAATTGGGCTTGGTTGTCCATGATTATAGGTACCTAATAAGTTGTAAGTGTGTTGTAAATGGTTGTTTTTATCATAATTATGATCAACAATATTCAGCTATTTAAAATAATAAAAATACATTAATTGTGTAAGATATCAAGAAAGAAAAACTTACCAATAATTATTTCACTGGTGACGGATAATTCCACGATTAAGTAGAAAATAGAAAACACGTACGCTGATAAGATTGAGACCTTCCCCACAGCCTTCCTTTTTGAAATCAGCTTAACCCGTCGCATAATACTCCTTACAGATTGCTCAAGTTAGCAGTCACCTTTACCGCCGGAGTGGCACGTAGTCATTAATGGAGAATTAACACCACTGACAATATCTTACATTCAAAGTATTAGCAGAAAACAGTGACAAGTAGATAATTCTGTGCTTGCACTAGTTCATTCAATTAATTATCTGTGATATCAGCCTTGTTGATGGTCACATATTCTTGAGTTTGTGTGGCTTAGGCCAGAGTCTATAATGCCAATTTTAAAATTCGAACCAGCATTCGATGTCTGTTTTAGTTTATCAAAGGCCTGAAACACATGTCGGCCGATAGCGGTCGACACGTCGATATCTATGATCGATCGCTAGTGCTGTTTAATTACTCGACTGGTCGTTATCGAGTCGCATGATTTATTGATATTGCCCGTACGGCGATAATGTGTGACACAAAAATAAAGTTTCGTGAGCTTCTTCTAATGGATTGTTTCGATTTGAGATTGATGTTGTATTATAATGTGAGAATGAGAAAGGAGTACATTTTACAGCGATTTCCAGTATTAGATCTCAGAACGAATAAAATAAGTTAATGTTAAATCATTCATGAGTGCATAGGGTTCCCACCAAGAACTTAGGGTCCCAAGCCAACCTCACCTGCAAGTGGTGCACCTGCCGATCAACGGACGAGGCTCTGGCAAACAAAATATTCCGATAAGCGGCAATAGGCTCGCCACCTATTACGTGGGATCAAAACACTGGCGAAAAGTGGGCGTTTAATATGCCTCTGCCTACCCCTTCGGGGAAACAGGCGTGAATCTATGTATGTATGTTTTAACATGTTTTGAATATTAGATTATAATAATAGTACTTCTATTTAGTTACTTAAAACGAACATGCAAAAGAATAATTATTTATTAGGTATACTAACGATGACGTGATATAAAATCGGAAATAAATTCTTAAAACTACTTACCGCCATAAATAATGATTAAATTAACTTTATTACGTCTTCAAATAAAAATCAGCGGCACATAAAATTTATACAAATTATAAACAAGACGATTCTTATTCTTTTAAAGTGATTCAATTCTAAAACTGTTGTAACTATTGAATATGTTTGCTGTTTTCCTAGAAAAGACCATGAATCAACAATATGTTGGCGATAAAAGATGATTTGACTTAAATTATATGTATGGATTTAAATAAAATAGCAGCTCTATTTTATAGCACCGTTTATAATACATAAAAATACATTATACAAATCTAGCTTCGTTCAACGTTGTTACGTGTAAATTTTATTTTGAAGCAGCCTAAAGCAGTTTCATAATTTTGTTCAACCCGGCAGTCCTGTCAGTCTGTATCAACGCGATAAACTCAAAAACTATCGAACGGATTTTTGTACGTCTTTCATCAAAAGATAGTTTGAATCCCGAGGAAGCTGTAGCTGAACAATTATGCAGGTGGAGGCGCTGACGAAGTCTAGTTACAATTTAAACGTGTACTCAGTAAGGATGTATGCATATTTGTAACTCTTTCTGAAACTGCTGAACAGATCTTGATGACACTTTGCAGCAAAATTTTCTTTAATTTACAGGTAAACCCTATTATATTCCGAATATATTTTCATAACGAACGTTGATACTACTCGATAGATATATGGTGTGTTAGTCAACATTGTATTTTCATAATGCTATTGGATTTGTACATCAAAGACAAGTTAATGCGTTGTAAGGAAAGCAAAATGGTGTCATGTCGGCAACTACAAAGACGAACAAACCCATCAATTATAGTATCACGATGAGATAGCCTTGGTTTTAAG
The DNA here is from genome assembly GCA_944739405.2 of Euclidia mi. Lineage (NCBI taxonomy): Eukaryota > Metazoa > Arthropoda > Insecta > Lepidoptera > Erebidae > Euclidia > Euclidia mi. The sequence goes on along the minus strand of OX123200.2, from coordinate 52,647,565 downwards.
CTTAAGATTAATTACTAATAATCCACTTAGTTCGAACAAACATGCATCACTAATTATCTAGATAAACTACATTTTATTTTGTGTTAATTAAAACCTTATCTTGAATCACTCACACTCAATACCTATTTATGGCGTGATTTGGTCTATTGCTTTTTTTCTTCGAACAAGGAAAGTACCATTTTACAAGCAATCTTCCATTTTATTAAATTAATCCAGGTTTTTTCAAACATTCGCGGAGATCCTGTTTCGTAATAATCTTAGTTATAGTTATTCATTAATTCCTCGTTGAAGATACTTCGACCGGTTGCGATTATTCTAGAATCTACTTAGACATACTTACTTACTTGAAGCATCCTGTATTATTAATTATTATAACCCAAGAAGATAATAAGTAGAAATCTCGCTTTACCACGGGTATTACAGTTACATCTGTCATTATAACCAGATTAAATATTTTCCAAACACTCATTGTGTGAGAAGTGCGTGTTGTCAGTTTGCCGCGCACTTGTCTTCAACAGTCTGTTGTTATCATTATGAATAGCCGCTGTTTATATACTGCTACTGTTTAGATACCTGCCATAAGTATATTCCTGAACGAATTATATTTGAAACTTGTGTTCAATGATGGAACACTAGTTTGAAATATGATCTGTCCATTCAGGAATTTCAATTTTGTTATATTATTATGAAATATCCAGAGAGAATTTGTTTCTTTTTATCGTCGGGACTTAGTCTATTAAGTACTTACCACGTATTTGTTTTGTCTAGACTTTAGACGATAATGTTAATGTTGGCGCCTTATTGCTTGGGCAGTATTCCAAGTGACGGCAAATTGCTAAAATAAGTTTAGGCAGCAACTTCTTCAGTGACTAGCTTTGCAGTTTGTAACACGCATCGCATAGCTGCTTAGGGGTATCATTTAGCTTAATTTTCTTTATAAGAATAATGAAAGAGTAGCTTACGAAATATGCGAGAGATATCCGGATTAGACGCGAATGATATGGAAATAAAGAATTTCCTGCCCGTTTCACCAGGCTCTCACAAAAAAGCAAAAGCGTGCACATGCCTTATCAGCGAAACATTTTGAATATACAAAAAAGCGTGGGTTTTTGAAGGACCTTGTAAAGCTGGCCACCCATAGTGCGGGTATGCTACGTACATATATAAATAATTTGATAAATGGCGGCCAGGACGGTAGCCCAGCGGGCGAGCGCGCTCGTTAATATTGTTAATAGTTCCACGTCCCTTGACAACGTTAACATGAGCATCTAGCGAGCATATGGAGCGTATGGAGATATGATATAACCTTGTGTAGGGACGAACGAACGGTTCAACCAGACTACGTTATCCGAAGGGATCGGGACTTTAATGTGTGTTTGGCTTAAGGTGAATAATAATTGAGATTTAGTAGACGTGTGATGGCTGGATATTAGATAAGACATTTTAGCATACGTCAACTGCCAACACAAACACTCAGAAAGTCTCACAACATACTCGTATTGATAAGTATCACGTTAAATTGAAATGTAACGTCTTTCAAAATCAGTTGATATTTGTTTCTGCGCGTTTTTTTAATATGATATTTATAATACTTAACCACAAGTCTAGCGTCCTAAAAAATATAATAAGCAGTGTATGTAGCTAAAGGTAACTATCTACTAGGTAGTTATCTCGTACCTAATCGTTGAACTGGTTAATCATAGCAACAAGTTTTACCTAGATCATAGGTTTTGCTGCAGGACATTTGAGATGTTACCGTTGATACTGGACACTAGTTGTAACCCATCATGACTTCGTTTGGTTTTAAAGAAAGGAACGGCGCCGGGAGTTATGCATCGTTATTACAAAATTAAAAGATATGAGTATAGGCAACCTTAAACTTCATAGACATTATGTAGGTATAATAAATAGTAATAATGAGAAACTTTAGTGAGAAATTATACATTTTTATGAAAGTAAATTAAATTGTCACATAAATCTATTTACATCGACCTTGTTTATCTATGCACATATAATTAAACGATAAGATTACTTCAGAAATAGACGATGTGATGTCATCAACTCTCGTTAAATAGAACCGGGTTTTAGAATTAGATAAGGCAAGAATGCCGGAACGAATAGTTTGCTGTTATTATAATGTTATCAATAAAAATCTTCAAGCAATATAACGACGAGAGGATGCACAGAACAGGCTAATCAAATATGTGTGCGTGTAATCCGACGGTAATTTATGCGAGCTCAAATTTGTAAAGCCTCATAGTCGGGAAACAAACAAGGCATTGTTGGACGCGTGAATCGTGCGTGTGATCCCGCCCGTGTTTGTTCTGCCGGCCATCGAACCCCACACCATCGCCTTTATATCCATTCAAATAAGCACTAATTATATTTAATGCGTTTTACCTGTAATTAGGAGGTGTTAGAAAATGTGAAACAGTGTTTAACGGTTTCGACAGAGTTTTTGGGGATTGTTTACACTGTTACGTATACGATTAGACTGCTTTATGAGGTGCTTTTACCATCGCGCCCACGCTACATCGCGAATACAAACACCGATGCGATGGGAACTGTAATGATTATTGTAAACATTACTCACTATTTTATACACTTTCGTGAGTCTCAGTGTTTTACGTATGCATTAACAGTTGACCAGACAAATTAATCACTATTATTAGTTTCAAAAAGAAATATAAACAGGGGTGAATATTTTTAAGTTGAACAATGAAGTTGGTCCAGTCTAAACAATTTTAACTGGCTGGTAAATGTGTATAATAATATGTTTTCGTCGTCGTGCTGGCATTTCCGATAAATATCGGACACTTGTTAGTATAGGGGATTGATTCGCGGACACTTAGTGAGCAGTAAATACTCCCTTCGGCAAGAAGATGGGCGAGGGAAGTGGTAGGTAGCTGCTCGTAAATAAAGGCGTGACTCAGGCGGCCGGTGGCGTTCGTTCGAGCTATTTTCGACTTGCAAATGAGAAAGTGCATCGACAGTGGAACCCTATAGGTCGCCGTTACTGCTCCGGAATAGATGCATGGCATAGACTGGGCTAGTGACTGTTTATTTACTTCTGCATTTTGAGAGTTATAATAAAATTGTAGGGTTCTATTTCCCTTTGCTTCAGGTAGAGAGTACCGAGTGCTGGGGTGCATTGAACCGTCGCGCGTCGATTAAAAGTTATTGATAACGTGCCATAAAAATATAGCCAGGCGCAAATTAATAGCCACTGGTTCCTGATAGCCGTAAAACGTTGATAATCCAACAGTACCTACATTCATCTGAAATGTAAGGATGAACGGTAATAAAAATGTTTATTTAAATTTTTGAACGTAAAATTAGTCTGCGCGTGCATTACTGAGACGAGGATCAAACAAATAGCTTGTTTATTTTATTTTGTAGGTATGCACCAATAAGGTAGGTAATTTTGGAAAGTTTCGTATCGCTCGTGGATGCTTCGTTCAGCGTTGAGCAAAGATTAGATATGCACTTTGATGAATGATGATAGATGAGTTATTTAATGAGTATCGAAATAATATCCTATAGATTATGTATGATAAATGGTTTGCATACGAGAATTATCCAACAAACATGTTTTTAAGTTAGTCGTGCACCTGAAATGCAACAAGCATGTATGGGACACACTCATATCTAGTAAACGGACACTTATCGCCTCAAAACAAATCCCAAACGCGTTATCTCAAATATCTACATACGTAAATACATCGACATTGAATCAATATTAGATAGGTTACCTACCGCTGAGCAGTGAGCGGGCGCCGAGCGGCAGACGGACGACACGCCACTAAACACACACAATACACACTATTTACTTCACCGTCGTCTTAAACAACACCTAATTGAATCCATGTTATCATTTAAAATATCGATCAGTCACACGCGGTGCGACGGGTCTCAGGCGACGCCGTATATTTTTACATTCAACGTTGAGATATTTTCGATAGCAGTCCGGTTTTTAGCGAGCACACGCGAGTTCACAGTGTCAGTTATTTGTTTTGTTATTGCACCCGGTAAAGGAACTTATTGTCACAGATCAGCTGAGCGTATGTTTGAAACAATATCGGTGTTTACGTAAATCTGATACAGATCACACACGTACTAACGCTACGGCGCGCGGAGCGGGACTGATGAGTGAATGAACGGACGAAGTTCGCATCTATTCGAGAGGGGAGTGCGCGCGCGGGGCGGAGCTTGGGACAGGCGCTAGATGATGAGTTTTAAAACTAGATGGCGCTACAAGGTTTTCTAAAACGAGTTTTTTTGACGCGCGTTAAAATAATTACGTGGGTAAGGGCCGGGCGAGCGTTTAGTCCGCCCGCCTCCTTATAAATTAGGAAAACGTTTTCAAATTATTTCCCGTCAAACATTTACTCTTTAATTCGTCGTATTCCTTCGATGTCCGGAATCAATTTACGCGAATCCACTTTAGGCATTTTAAATTTTCCCACCTCCTGTTTGCTGTTCTCAACGTGACGGAAATTAATGTGTGCCTTGCGTTCCTTTAACGTTGTGGAAAAATGCTCGTCTCCTAAACGAAGCGTAAAGAGCTGAGTAAATGTAAAAATTCTATTAGGTAAATCACGGATTGGGCTTGTAATCGCGAGTGGGAATCGATTAAAGTTTTCGGAGGCAGTCGAGATGGATTTTATCCGAGGGGCGATCAGTAAAGTAGTCGCATTTATTGTCGAATTCTCTTGTTATAGAAGTGCTCGAGAATAAAAGTAAGATTCTAAATGTCAGCCTCTCTGCAGCCACAAACTCGTTTATTAGGCAATTACCTAGGTATGCAGAAGAGATTGATTGTACCTTTGTCTTAATCTTCTTTAAAAACTTTCCTACTGTTCCTAGATATATATTTGAATAAGCTTTTTATACAATCTTACCTACTATAAGTTTTGCGAAATGTACCAACCTAAAACTTAAATGAGCGCTAAAAATTCGCCATTATTCGCCGAACTTGTGCCAAATTTCCTTTTTTAATCCACCTGACACAAAGCGTCTTGAAGAATTAGGCGCGTTCCTGTGACTCTACATAATTAAAATTCTCACTCATAATTAAGACGGCATTAATTTATATACAATTTATTGTATGCCGCTTTTAGTAAGTAGGAATTTATAAAATTTGTGTCTCACTGCATCTGTAATTACCTATTTATACAGTTGGTATCTACTTTAAGTGACGCTTTGCCGTCAAAATGGATGTCGTTTAATGACTCTACATTTACATTTACTGTCACTTTCGCAATGCAATAGGCAGAATCACGAGAAAGAAGGGGCAATAAAACACATGGCGACTTGTACCTACCTACCTACCTACATTTAATTTTTGTAAGGAGCTGCAACTGTTTCACATTGTAAGTTATCTACTCGTGAAAATGTAATAACTATTGATATCATACTCAAGCAAAGTATTACTAGTACTAACGTAAAAGTATTTTACCTACCCCTGTTGGACGTAAATGTTACTAACTAAATGTAAAATCGCAGCATTCTTGTGGGCCGGTTCTACCTAAGTATTGCTTTGCGAACGAGGCAGTAAATGTAAATGTAGAGTCATTTAACAATTAACATCCATTTTGACTATGTAACTATACTGTAATTTAATTTTAAAATTGACGTTCATTAGGCGTCACCTTGTAACATAGATGAATAAATGATTTTGACTTTTGACTTTTTTTGACATAATAAAGACACATCTCCGTTTACATACTTAATCGTCTAAAAGCTATCTAATTAATAACTAACGCAAGCACAAAAGAAAACTTGTCTATGGTGTATGACAGATGATAGGCGTGAGTTGTGACCATAAACAATGGAGTGGATGCGATAAGAGCAGATAAAAGTCTGATTTATAGCTTGCAGAGCGCCTTAAATCAATTATACCGACGGCTGATATAGAAATATTGGGTGATAGAAAACAGCCTAGAAAAACCGCTGAGTTTTATTATTTTAATAGCTTTTGCCTATTTCGACCCACCCATGGGCGTAGTTTGGGAGGGTAAGGGAGGGCCTCAGTGATATACCTATGAAGATTTTCCATCCTACCCATACAAGTAGTTTTAAAAATACTACGTATAAGCTAGATATTGCTTCCAGCGTGGATCATACTTTATCTACTGGATCAAATTCTGAATCTCAACTAACTTAGGACCTACCTACTTAAATACAAAGAATATTAAATCTTGAAATTGAAAATTACTGTTTGAGTCCTGTGATCTACCTACAAACATAGCTACTGAAGAATGTAATGTGTATGAAAAATTCAAGCTTTTCTACCCTGACTATGAAGCTTAATATATTGTTCCGTGTTACGGTGTCGTTATGGCAGTCGTATGGTGTCGGACAATTAATAATAAAATTACTGTCTTATAATAGTTTTGCCTCGCAATTTTTTTAAAAATTGTGAGAATACCAGCATGTCTGTAAATGAAAGACACGTGAAGTCCGCCATCCCGCACTTGGCCAGCGTGGTGTCCACTTTACCTTTTTCTTAGTGAGGAGAGGCCCGTGCCCAGCAGTAAGAAGGACAGTATAGTCATAGTGGTTGGTGACGAAGATGATGATAAAAAAGCAGTGACTTGTTCTAACTTTGTGTCAAAATAACTGAGACAAGGATCAGACCTTTTCCATTTTTCGAATTTGAGTATCCTTTTTCGTAGGTACAGATGTGAAATACAAGATTTCGGGACTTTCCCTACTTATCTGGCTTGAATTTATTTAAAGTGAGAGAACAAAGAGAATAGGTATTATTGAGTATTCATTATTCAGTCATACCACGAATCCGTATTATAACTCAAGTCAGAATAAGAGTTGATTAAATTGCACACATTAATTACTATTCTATAAATATAACAATTTATCTGCAAATACAAAGTGATAATAAAATAAAAGGAAACAATAAAACCATAAAAAGTTCAATAAAAACATCATTTGCGTCAATTAAAGCGAGTTATTAGTTTTGATAAAGTCGGTGACTACGACCACGGTCCTATACAGCCAACGAACTCATTACACTCTATAATATTGTTTGTGATTAATTTATCCACTAAAGTAATAAATATTTTACTGATTTATAAATACTTAGTACGTTGAAGTATCTATAATATTCTGTTCAATAGATTTAACTCGCTAAAACACGCTTCAGGAAACAAGTTTTATGTCAAATCCCGGTACAGAGTAGAGTTTACTAACCTGACAGCAAAGAGGAAGAGCAATTAGGTACAGTAACAAATCCTTCCTTTTAATTGGAAATTTTAAATCTTGAATTAGTGATCTAGACTTTTGAAACACGAAGGAGTAGGCGCGTAGGACTAGTTAGAGTTTTCTAGATAAAAGGTCAGATTTGAAACTTAGACTTGACAAAAGACAAGTACATAGATAGCAGAGTAAAAAGAAGATATGACTGATATTTTCATTGTCATCTCTCCAACTAAGTATTCTTTGTGTTTGTATTAGATTTTGGAACGACTTTCAGTCTTCGAATTTTGTCCATGGACTCTCAACATGTTTGTAGCCTGCCCATAAGTAATAAAAATATGTGCCTACAAAAGCTCCATTACAAGAAACATAAATTACCAAATTATATCGTTAGGAACTTTGATGTATGAATACTTACAGTAGCTACACAAACATTTCTATTCGTATTCTCGTAACTACGTTTGTTCCGATGTAAAATATGATAGAACTCGTTCTTAGGTTGTTTATCGAATGCTAGATGGCTTATTATTTATTGCCTATTGAATTGCTAATAATAAACTAGTTCTCTACGTATGTAGGTCTGTCGATTAGAATTGAATATGTCGTGGTCCTATTATGATTTGATGCCGGTACAATATCTATTTGCTGTTGAATGTCTAGCCCAGATATTATTTACTGTCTTAATGTTGAACGGTTCGCCGAGATAAGTTAATTGTTTTGTTTATGTTATACATATCGCGAATTCCAGTAAGTGAAATGTTTGCTGTACAGTGATTGCTTATTTAGTAAATAGAGCTTAAAATGAGATAGCTAGAAGCTACTATTTGGATACTTTATAAACTTCGATCCAACGAATACTTTATGTCATTAACTTACTAACATTTAGCTTAGGTACTTACAAGAAAAGTAATCTGATCACACAGTTTTTTGTTCGGTATCGGAGATTGTAATCGAAAGCTTTCGGGTATGTACGAATGAGATTGGCATTTTGTACCTGTTTATAGCATACCGAATACCGTATTCAAATTTTGATAATTTTTTGAAGATCTCGTTGTCTTTTCACCTTCTTACCTTTATCTTATCTATCTATCATATTAGTTTAATACTATCAGTAACGCACAACGTACACAAATTCGCATATGGAGGAATTGCCAAAATATTAAAATTTCAATAAATATCGTTTGAACATAGAGCTTAGCCCATTCACTGTACCTACTAGTTTAGATATCCTATAAGTACCAACTTATAGCAATAATATTTACAGTGATGTAACAACCACACAATCAATTCCTTCGAACAGGTTCGTCAAGAGTCTCAGTCAACGGTTACAAAAATATACTAGGAACAACTTTTTGTGGCCAATACTAATTTTTGTCACGTATGCTGAAAGCACCCACATCTATCGACACACCAACAGCGGGGGAACACGCCACCGCGCCATACAACTAATGGACCTTACGACAAAAAACAAACGTCAAAAAGCCAACAAAAGTACGTGGAAGTTACCAGGACATCATGGCTCGCGAGTAGGTCGGTTGCTTACTGTGGAACGTGTACACTCGATGGCAAACAAACAGTCCATAATGTACATACGAGCATGTGGCATGCCTCGAACAATGGAGAGGTGGGCGAACGCCGCCGCACACTGCCGAGCGAAATACGATACACGCTACTTGATTAAAGTGGTTTATAAGAACGAATTTTTGTAATCGGTTTAATGGTTCCGAAGTATTGTTGGTTTAGAGGTGCAAGTTCGGCCTAACTTCGTTTGTTCAAGTGAAGCGTGACTTGAGAAGTAACATTACCTATATCTTATAGGTTTAAAAAGCTTTATTTAACATGTTATATATTACCTACGTGTTCGTTTTCAAAATCGCTAAGTCTATTTAGTAAGCTTTTTTCCAGAATAGTGAGCCAAATGTTCTAAAAAAAGGAGGAAAAGAAAAAAAGAGTTTTAACATTAAACGAAATCTAAAAAATCTCATTCATGTACAATTCCATACGCTCTTTGGAATTTTTAATACTGCTGGCACAACAATCGAGGTGAAATATACACGTATCTGCTGCTCGAACTAAGTTTACATTACGTTTAATGCCTCAAAACAGGCAATAACCCTTGCTAGCAGAAAAAAATATTTATTCTATGAAAACAGTCATTCAGTATCACACCAAAGTAATAAAAAAATAAACCTCTGAAGACTGCCATAGAATCATGGATTCTGCAAACCCAGGTTAGAAATCGCTGATAAACAAAATGATAGCTTCAGTTCTAAGTTGCATTGTACAGCGCATAGAAATAAGGCAGGAAGTCTAAATGTATTCTTGCGCAAACAATACTCAATCCGGATTATAGACCAGAGGCTTGGAACTCGTATATAAGCTGTTGTTTCCGAGATAAGCTTCTAAACGCTGACACTAGATATCTACATGTATTGGAATTGTAGAGGAATTGTAAATTAACGTTATTAGAGTTTATAGGAATTTATTTATCATTTTGAAAGACTATTGCGAAAAGTAGTCTTTATGTTTTTTTGTAAGATTTAACACTTTATTGTTTGGTTCAATAACTTTTCCTATAAAAAAGGTTTTCTTAGCGGATTACCTACTGCTGTGATTATTGTAGTTGGCAAAGCATCTAAAGCTTCTTCAAGATTTCAGCCTGGTATCAAGTAATAAACAATGTCTATTTTGTTGCTAAATATTACGAGTATTCCTAATTACATTACCAGGTTAGGCACATAGTAGATAGTAAAATTTCGAGCGCCCTGAAAATAAAATATTCGTGGACAGAGCTTAGAGTAATAGACCAAACCATCTATCAATTACAAGAAGTCAAAAACAAGTACAAAATGGCCGCAAAGTATCACTCATAATCATAGCCTGCAAACAATTATAAAGCAACTACACTGCAACATTGTAGTACAAATACGGCTAGACAAAAAACTGACATACATTTGGTCCTAGAGTATGAAATAAAAACATACGTTCAAAGCTACCCTGTCCACATTAATGACTAGTTGTGCTGTGTATACATAATGGCGGTATTTTTTCAGTAGTTGTTATACAGAACATACTATGAGCACGCGCTATCGGTATTTTTTTCTTTTTTTTATGTGATAGGGGGCAAACGAGCAGACGGATCGCTCGATGTTAAGCGATTACCGGACACCGCAAAGCAACACCAGAAGAGTCACAAGTGCGTTGCCGGCTTTTAAAAAGGAATACGCTCTTTTCTTGAAGGTTTGAACCTATTATACCTATTTGTAAGAGTTGTAATACATTTTATTTACCTAACAAATCAGTATTAACTTGACTATTTCGGCTTTTACATAATATTTGCTTGGTCTTTTAGTGTGTTTGTACTTGAGTCTAAATCAACTTTTATTATTTATTGACTGCGTCGTTGGTCTCGCGGCATAAATGTGCGTGTGGGATTGGGAGGTCTCGGGTTCGATTACCGGGTCGGGCAAATGTTATTGGGTTTTTCCGTTCGGAAATTCTCAGTAGCAGCACGGAGTCTCGTAATGTGCCCGGTACGGCAATAGACTCGCCCCCTATTACGTGGGACCTAAAAATTCATGGCAAAATGTGGGTGTAATATTACACCTCTGCCTACCCCTTCTGGGATATAGGCGTGAGTCTATAAAAAAATATTTTCTAGACGTTGCCCGCGGGTCCACCCGCGTGAATTATACCCTAAACCTTCCGCAGGCATCACTCTATCTATGGGTGAAATCCATGAAAATCCGTTCGGAAGTTTTTGGGTTTAGCTCGTTCATACAGACGATGAAAAAAGAGGACTTTATTTTATAATAGGTTACGATATCAAATGCACAGTTTATAGGCAGACTTAATGTTATGAACATTATATTCCAGTGTTATGCTTAAAGATTTTCCGTTTACGAACTTGAAGTCAATAAGGCCACACTTGGGCCACACAGTCCCCAGGTTCATGACAACTGACACCTTTGAGTTTCGAACTCCCTGTTCGTATAAAGAAGTAATTGGGTTTTCTGTCAGATCTCTCAGTTATAACCTGTGTCTTATAAATCGAAGGTAGCCTCCTTGGGGAACTGAGACTATTATCCGTTTTCTACATCTACACCTTACGTGAGGAATATCTGGCCGTCCTTGGGGATATATCTTCAGTCTCAAGTTTAGAGATGCTTAGTTTGATTATATTTTGTACTATTGGAACAAGCTTCTGTATTTTATCAACATGATTTTCGTTGTTCTTGGACAGCAGTATCGTGTGTAGTGGTAAAAACACATGAAGACATTGGAATTTTAGCCGTATATGTACCAAGAGATAATTTTGTACGTTCAACTACTGCGTGGTCCAGTGGATATCGTATGCGACTGCTGATCGGAGGTCCCGGGTTCGATTCCCGGGTCGGGCAAAAGTGTTACTGGGTTTTTCCGAATTCTCAGTGGCAGCACGGAGTCTGGTGATGTGCCCGGTACCGGCAATAGGCTCGCCCCCTATTACGTGGGACCTGAAAATTCATGGCGATATGAGGGTGTAATATTACACCTCTGCCTACTCCTCCGGGGATACAAGCGTGAGTCTATAAATAAATAAAAATTAACTACTGCGCGGGTCACTAATAAGATGTCAATAATTTGAATAAAAACAATAACAGAGTGACCAATGAAATGGCATTAAGCATAGATTTATTAACAAGAATAAGTGTATAATACGAATTGTAACCAGTAGGGTTATGTCTAAGGTTGGCTACAAATAGCTTGATATGAAATTTAAAAAAAAAGGTACTGCTGTGTAACGTCCCGCGAATACTTTGAGACCCAACATATTTAACGCGACGTTCCTCACAAACATTACATATTCCTAAACTGTTCACATAATCCGCATTGAAGTGGCAAGTCCGTACGCGTTCTGTTCGATATTCATCAAAAGCCGTGGGATTAAGCGGAACAGATGTTAAATCCTAGTAAATCGTGCTTCGGATTTAACCCTGCATTCGACGCTCTCGTTACTCACGTACAATATGGTTTCAATAAGCCATTAGCGCAGTATTCCTTGCGAGAGTTATTGCTGCCATGTCCCCGTGTGCTTATAGTTAAATATGATTTGTAACTGTTTTAATAGCGCTTAATTGGAGGGTAACATCTATTTTTATTGTAACTGCCATCTTTGTTGGTTTAGTTCCCAAAGGGTTGCAATTAGTTTGTGGCTTTTTAATTATACATCCGGGTAGACACGGTAGTTTAATGATAAACGCATTTGGTTTAGAAGGACGTAAACTCTATCTCCAGTTGTCTGTAAAAGATAATGTTGATGTCATTAATTCGTTTGCTGATAATCTGAAATAATTATAATCATCAACGCAAGTCACAAGTGAGATCCAGGTCTTGGTATACCTACAGTACAATCAACTAACATTACAATTTGTAACAAGTTTAATGTTAGTCTATTAGATCTGCCGACGTGACGCTCTTTAGACTCAGGATGGGACAGTAAAGGAAACTGATTAGATACTCAGGATCGATCACGGGCGATAGATAACAATTTGGCACGATCAAGTTCGCCACACATGTCCGAAATCGACACCGGAAGATCGTTACCGGATAACTTCGACTTTTTTTGTGTCCGTCGCACTCTCCGACGAAAACGAACGTAACTTATGTCGCTCAGTCAAAAAAGGTTATTTCAACTATATCAATTTGTTAGAGACGAATATTGCTTCAGCTTTTATACAGTTAAAAGTGAAGACTCAGAATAACGGTAAAAGTTGAAACGCCTGTATCCCCGAAGGGGTAGGCAGAGGTGTAAAATACTGAGAATTTCCTAACGGAAAATCCCAATAACACTTAGCCCGACCTGGGAATCGAACTCGAGACCTCCCAATCCCACGCGCACATTTAAGCCACGAGACCAATGAGGCAGTTTATATAAAATCTAATTGCGTTTCTTTGGCATAGGACATTTTGGCAGAGAAATGGAATTATAGACTTTGTCTGAGTCAGGCCATAACGGCCTGTATACTTCTAGAGCCACAATTATTTGTAGCAAAACCATAAAAGTAGCAAATTCTTTACCACTCGATCTTCAAGACAAGATATACAACATCTTCCTGGTAAAGGCTCTGAGTCAACCATTACCAAGCCCTCATCTTAAACAAAAACAGCCAACATTCTAGTAAAATCAATAACCTATTTATCATTTAGTATCACAAAACAATGCAACGTAAAAAGCGACAATAGCATGGCATGCGGGCCGAAAGCTGAGTGCCGGCCATTGGGTTATAAATCTAACAGCCACCGGTGACATTCGGCACTGGCCGACAGCGCGCGACACTGGGTTAATCCATTCACCGTTATTCAAATAAGACCAATTTATGGCTTTATTGTCTGGCGATACTGTTTTAGGGTTAGATTCAACGTAACGTATTTTTTATTCTGCGTTCAGTGTGCCCGTATAATAAAAAGGAAATAAGTTCTTAAAAGGAGTTCTTTTAAAAAGTTTAAAGTAAACAGCGTCGGATTTTAAGCTTAGTTATTCTGGAGGCAACAGTTTTAGTTTCTTGTCCCGGTTTGGATTATCAGAATGGGTGAAGTTGCTGAGTTTTCTATTAGAAAATTCTCTGTAGCTACATAAAGTTTGGCAAAGTCCGGCTAACGACAAGTCTCGCCGTTTAGAAACATTGCTGGTATGGTGGGTGACAAGCAGTGATGCTTATTTTTACTCCATGGAAGCCATATTACTAGCAGGCGCGATGTGAGAAATTAAAAGCTAATATCAGTTGTATTGCGCAATAAGTGAGACATGAATTCGTCTTATACCTACAGTAAATCCAAGGGGAAAGGACGGCTAGGGGACTGAGTCCCCTCAAAATCAAATGAATTCATTATACTTTCGTAGTAAATGTTACCTTCAGTTGACTCAAGTTTCTTGAAATATACTTTAGTATATTGGCTTTCCCAGAACATAGTACTGGATTCATAAATAGTCATTTCCATCTTTGTATAATGTAAGAGTGTTGTATTTTAATATGCGTGACTATCATCACCCTTGTTATCTCCTGGGTGCAATTATTCTTGGACACTGATACCAACTGAAACAATGGGCCGCCGACCAAAATTCGACAGCTTATTATCTTGTTTGCATCATCACGTAATATCCAAAAGTATAGCGATGTTCTGAAGGATAGATCGATGTCAAGATATTTGAGGGGACTGACTAACGACTGTCAATGTGGATTTGAACCTGAGACCGGCTGCGAGGTCGCTAGACTAGGCTATTATTACCCATGATATAAATCTACGTTAGGTTCATATGAAAACTACACCAACATAACGATTATTGTCACTCACAGACACACAACACGAACAATCCCATCCCAAACATTATCTATTAACTCGAACCACGATATAACTGAAATAACTTTTATCGCACCATCTGCTGCCGTTATCTATATCCCATCTAAACCTTAACTATTAACGACAGAAAGGAATTTTGTCATATTTTAATATCCATTGTGGGAGGGTCAGGTAATCCGCCAGAGACAGATAGGCGATAGCGATAATATTATAAGCGTGAATGGGTGGGTTAATCCCGTGGTTGGTTCCAGGTACCATTTAAGCTCTTGACTTAAGGCATTAAAAGCTTAAAGCTGCCTGACTTCGAAGGAGTTTGATTGGCGTCCGAGTCTTAGACACGACAAGCTGATCGTCCGTTTTATATCCTTGGAAGAGTAGACAGATATATTATCTGTGTAAATAAAATTCTTGCGTTACTGACTGACTGACAGATAACGCACAGACGAAACTATTGGGCTCAAGAAGCTGAATTTTGGAATATAATATGTGCCTTGGAGACCGTACTTGTGCACTAAGAAGGGATTTTCCGAAATTCCCACGGGATCGGGAAGAAACGGTTAAGTTAAAATAAAGTGTGCGAGCGTATTCAGCATATTTCAATAGTAGCATTAGGTGGTAGCGAATTCGCTATTCGAGTCCTATGTATAACAAAGATATAACTCAAAAATCTAAACTGGGAACAAACGCTAACATGAGTGCAAACATATGCTGCTGAAAGAAATACATATAGAAATATTTAATTAAAGCAAAAAATACTAAGACGAGTATGGCTTTCCTCCACATGTAATATTGTGAATTCTCAGAGTATAAATATTGATTTATTTATTTCTTTCAAATTTACTAAAAAACAAAATGTGAAACTTCACGATTAGCTGCTAACATGGGCACAAACTTTAGCCACGTGTGGCAAGAAAGTCGACAGAGAACACACAGAACGTGTCCAATACTCATAAATAGTTAACAAATATCAATGTATCGACTAACAAGATGTATCAGTTATATGAGTATACAAACAAGATTGGCCTCAAGACCACCGTGTTATAAGTGAATGAACTACACCAACAGTCGCACAAGGCGTCGAACAAAAAACACAAATATCACGTTACTGTAAAGTATACTCGTGAGTCGGGAACCGAACCCGTTACCCGTTACTCGCCCGCCGTCTCCACCGCAAAACAAACAATGTTTAAGTTTGATATGTCTTGTGATACTCTTGATATATGCGAGAGATTTTTTGTAGTATTGTTATTGAAAAAGAGCTGTTGAAAAGCTCGCGTTTTCGCCTGTGTGGGATTTTGAACGTAAGGAGCTACTAGAGCTAGTTCGATTTGAATTATTATTTTTAAGTTGGGTAGATCATTCAACGTGGAAGGATATAGGCTATATAACATCACGCTATGTGCCACGGGTGCGGAACAGAAGCCCTAAATATTGCGGGTGTACCTAAACGCGTGCGAGCTCAGATAGTACTACTACCTATAACAACACCACCTACTCCCAAACTAAGCAGAGCCTGTACTATGGGTACTAGACAATGGATAAACATACATAACACAACATAACTTCACGCCTTTTATCCCCGAAGGGGTAGGCAGAGGTGTAGTACCTACCTACACACCCACTTTTCGCCAGTTATGTTTCGGACCCAATGTAATAGGGGGCGAGCCTATGGTCATCTACCGGGCACATTATTAAGCGAGCGATAATTAACGTTTTTTTAATACACACATAACTTCGAAAAGTCAGAGGTGTATGCCCGGGGTACCTGGGGAACGAACCCGAGACCATCGTCTCGGCAGTCCGTTACGTACACCACTGGGCTATCGCCGCTTTTTAAACATATACTTTTTTTTGTAAATACATACATATTATACTTGATAAGTGAGTGCTTTTTTGCTACATTTAGACTTATTAATTTTCTTATTCTGACACACCGCTGATATTCACAAAGATCTATTTTCCTACACGAGGATCACATGCTCTCCATCCTGTCAACGGGTTCAAAATCGCGACACTAAGCGCATTGGTGACAGACCACCTTAAATCACAGCGCCGTCTAGTAGAGCATAAATTATAATATTGCAATATGATATCTGTATTAGGCTGTTCAGAAATGTGCCTGGTAGATTAAATGTGTCTACTACCAATATAAACTTGCTCCTTGGGTATACCAGTAGGATTTTATGCATGATTAACAAATGTACCTACACAAATACTTACGACTGCATATGCCTCTATTTACCCATATATGTAATTTATATACTTGCACGTTTATTAATACAACTAACATATTGCAAAACAGTATCTCGCTAACCTAGTTTACAAGATAGGAAGAAAATAACATTCGTAAACGTTTCTCAATACATGGCGTATTAGACCTCGTAGGGCACCACAGGGCCCTTACATAACAAAAATAATTGGCCCGTGCTTACTATGAAGTGAATTATTAAATGTCGCATTGTTAGTAAGCTTTGCAGATAGTAATTGTGTAGATAAATCATGCTGTGATATAATCTTATACTAATATATAAAGCTGAAGAGTTTGTTTGTTTGATTGTTTGTTTGTTTGGTTGAAGGCGCTAATCTCAGGAACTACTGGTCCGATTTGAATAATTCTTTCAGTGTTAGATAGCCCATTTATCGAGGAAGGCTATAGGGTATATAACATCACGCTATGAGCGACGGGAGCGGAGCAGTAGCCTTAAATAACGCGGGTGTAACCGCGGGCAACTTCTAGTTGTGTTAAAAATTTAATAGGATTACGAATCACTCGGACACGGCGCATGTCGTAAGAAGCTAAATGATTGAGTCCAATAATTTGGATTGGTCTTTCATTTAAGGAGTCTCGAGACTTTTCATTTGAGTTTTATTATTTGGTTGGGTGTTTTTTTTGGCAGACGATTCGTGCACTTGTTTCTTCTTTCACAATGTAATAACCAGAATGTTGATTTTCAGGGCTGAAAACTCTTGGGGAAAAAGTACAGGAGATTAAAGTAACGTCTCATGCTGGTAGACGAATAGAGATTCTCTCAAGGGATATCAGAAGGGTCAGCCATGCTCTAGCTTTAAATAGGCATTACTGCAGCCTTTCACCCATAGTAGCACCGGTTACAGTAGCGCTTTATTATCAGACGGGCCATTTGACTGTAAAGGAAATATAAACATCGAACGAACAACTAGGCTCGGTCGAAAACACTTGATGTAAAATACACCAATCAAACATACCGAGTCGGAAACACTTTGGTGACTATTGAAGTTGCCGTGGCACCCGCGCAGTCAACTTCAAATAAACTACATATTTATACCATGTCAGTATTTTCATATACCATAAATCTTGGCCGCCGCGTGGACCTAATTGCACCACACGTCTCAAGTGAACTTTAATAATAGCTCCGATAAATCATTCCATGATCTCTATTACGATATTCTAATTTATATGCAAATACAAACAATGATTGTATAAGGCAACGTTCTGCGCAAATTAGCGGGCGAGCATACGGGTCGCATTCTTACGTCGCAACCTTGAACCAGTTGCGCGTGCGCACGGCGCATGGACCCAGGGCTGTTAGGAGGGACCTCTATTTTTTTTGTGCAAGTGGTAGATGGTGGTTACGGTGAAGTTAAACAACGTGAGGAAATCTGCATGTCTGAGAGTTCATCATAATGTTCTCGAAAGACATGTGAAATCTACCAACCTGCACTCCTTCTCATAGTGAGAAGAGACCCGTGCCCAGCAGTGGGAAAGTTTAGGTATATACAGGGCTGATGATGATGATGATACCACCCAGCGGTTCTCGTCCTAATAAGAATCGCTGGCTTATATAACTCATACGTACATGAGCATAGCTTCAAATCCAAGTTTCTAGCACCCAGAAGAAAGGAGTTGGATGGGAAGAGAAATGCCTCTGTCACTTACTTTCTTGCTAATGACTTGTCTTGGATATTTAATAAAGTTATTCAAAGGGGGTGCATAGGGTTCCCACCAAGAACTTAGGGTCCCAAGCCAACCTCACCTGCAAGTGGTGCACCTGCCGATCAACGGACGAGGCTCTGGCAAACAAAATATCCCTATAAGCGGCAATAGGCTCGCCACCTATTACGTGGGATCAAAACACTGGCGAAAAGTGGGCGATTAATATGCCTCTGCCTACCCCTTCGGGGAAACAGGCGTGAGTCTATGTATGTATGTTATTCAAAGGAATTCGTAGTTTTTGCTTGGGATTTTACGCCTGTCTTCGAGTGACAGCAATTCATGACGTTAAATATTATGTATTTAAGGCTCTTACGTTCATTTCCCATCCACCATTAACTGCTAACAGAATAATCTGGTAGCCCTTTGCACGGCATGCGAGCAGAAGGTGATTTGGAAGAGCATTCCCCATTTTATTTTGAGACTATTCAATGATTCGTTTTTGCGATCGCTGAAAATATCAAATAGCTTTTTGAAGCCAGTAGCCATTCGTTTAATTGATACAACAGGGAATATTATAAATGAAGCTCATACCGAAACAATGAAACTGTAAATGGCTGTGCGAATATTTGCGTATCGATAAAATAATGTTCAGGTAATAACATTATTCATTATCAATATGTCTGTTTTAAATAGCATTAAGTATTATTAACGTATGCACGTGTCATGTGACTCAAATGAAAAGCTCGTAAATATTATTTAGCGTTAACTCTAAAATGGATTATCATTGATTAATGAAGCTATGTCGAAATTAATGCGATTTCTGAAAATTTATCTCTAGAGTTTATTACCAATTATTCCATACCTCTTTATTGAAGATCCGTTATGTAAACAATGCAAATATTGTTATAAATCACATTGGAATTGCTTTTGCAAAGTTACGATAACGAGAAGCAAGTAAAAGTTCGGCGGCTGATAAATTGAGACGAAATTTGTGGGATTGTTGGAAGCTATGCCTTGACAATGCTTTAAAAGGATTTTAAAGATTTTTTATGTATAGAATGATAAAGAAATACATAAAATTAAGAACGATAAATTTGACAACTTGTGAACGATTTGATTTGCAAGCTGTACCTTACTTAAGAAGCCTTCTGAAAGCTTTTTATTTGTAGACATTGTGACATATTACATTTATTCTACGTAATGCTGCATTCAAAAGTAACCGATAGATATAGAATACAATCAGTAAAATATCAAGTCTTATAATAACTTTATGTGATAGAGTTTTATAAATCCTTTGATTTCATATCACAATAGTCTAGTGACAGCCCTAATAAAAGCACGTATGGGGACGCTAATCGGTGCGCATGAGTGCCCTACACGCTGCCGGGCATTTCACAACTGCGCTCGCGCTGACCCTATCGAACGTACCAACCAATTTATACTGTATCTATATAATGATACGGTGCTACTATTAGCAATAGATTGATTTTATATCAACACCTTTCTAGATAAATATTCGACTATAAACGCTACGCAAATAGTACTTGGATTTCGTTAAAATCTGCCTTTCTATAAAATATGGACTTAAAGTTCAGTCTTCATCGTAAAATTTTCTATGACTGAATAATGCAACATTTTTGTGTCTCTTAAAATTGGTTGGAACTTTAATCATCATCAGCATCATCAATTTTTGTTCTATTACGTCCCTGCTCTTCGTGTCCAGCCGCTACCAGACACTTTTGCGTATATTTGCACTCCACCTAGCCTGTTTGTTTTGTAATTAAGTCTATCATATATTCTCACTTCAAAATTATGATAAATAGTGGTTGATTACCCATAATGCACTAAAGACACGCCTTGGTAGATTAGGTAGATTGAGAATGTGAATTCAAGCGCAGTTTACACCGAGCAATCACACAAGATTATATTGAGCAATTTCAACAATTAAATCAGCTTCAAGCTCTCGGAGATAACAAATTGACGCCTATTAATTTTACGTACAAATTAGTAACAGTTTAGTTTTTCTTATACGACACATGTCAACTTATTTGTTAGGTGTTAATCCACTTGCGAGATGCTGCGACGTTTTGGGTTATTTAACTACGTGACACGAATCTTGATTCGTCGAATCAGATAACCTGACACATTATTTGTCTCGCAGCTGCGAAAACGTCGATTAAATAGCAGTTTTGGGATGGCATAGTGGGTGGTTTTGAATTCTGCTTTAAACTATGTATGTCCCACGAATACACCTTTTTATTTTGACGATTTGTTCCTTGATCATTCCGTATTATAGCATGTGCGTAGAAGTTTGCTATTACACTTGTTCCCATGTAGTGCTTTATGTTATAGACTTATGAACTTTGTCAACGAATGAAAAGTTATCGAACACTAAAAGCTTTTGATATATCAGATTGATTTTCTTTATATTTTGTCGTTTAAACGAATAGCTTAATTTTTCGATATTAAGCACATTTATTTATAAAGCAATACTGAATGGCAATGTAATATTTTCATTTCATTTTATTATGTTAACTCTTATAAGGCACGAGGCTTAATTTATTACGAATGTAAAACCAATAAATGTTGTGTATATGGAATAACGGCCAAAATATTTGAACAAGGACGAGTCTTTGAGATTTAATTATTCACGGATGAGGA
Source organism: Euclidia mi (assembly GCA_944739405.2). NCBI lineage: Eukaryota > Metazoa > Arthropoda > Insecta > Lepidoptera > Erebidae > Euclidia > Euclidia mi. Next base: position 52,626,435 of record OX123200.2, on the reverse strand, counting down.
GTGCGTGGGTAGAAACACACGTTTATGTTTGTGATTGCCATTGTGCTGACAAAAATATTGAAATTACTGGAAGAGTTTTAATCCATAATTCGACGTTTTATCAAGTATTTTCTTAGGACTCGAATATCGCTATGATTTGGCAGACTTGTGTCCAGAACTCTAGATCAGAGGGATGTTTGCCCCTCTTGCGCATCGAATCTTGAAAGACTTATAGTTACAACGTAATTATTTAAGCCACAATTTGCTAATTCATAAGTCCTTTAAATTGGTCCAGCCAATAATCAAGGGCCATTAATAATGCACACCTAACTTCGCATAGTCAGAGGTGTGTGCCCGGGGTACCTGGGGATCGAAACCATCGTCTCGGTAGTCCGTTACGTACACCACTGGGCTATCGCCGCTATGTTTCGCCGACAATTACTTTAAATTTTGAAAATATTTTAAAAATGAGAGAAATATACCGAGACAGAACGACGTGAATGCATTCGAGGTAACAAAACAACTTGCAAGCCGAAAACATGCGTTGAAAACTATGCGCATTGCGCATGATTGTCCGTAACTTGATAGTGCCTAGTTAGACAGTGGAATGCGCTGTAGTCGCGTGTTGGCAATCACAAACAATATGCACTAGGTGGGCGGTTGATACATGGCGTCTGCGCACGTCTGATCTGCCACCCTCTAGGATATGCATTTATATTTATGGTATAATTTTTATGCATGCTTGCTGGACTGAACTTAGAAACATGGACTGAATTCGATGCCATTTTTTCAAATATAATATGATCTGCATTGCGAGGGACTTTGTAAACATACAACCAAAGAAAACTCAGATTCAAAACAACAATTTAGGGATCACGTGTGATGTCCAATGTTAGTGATCGACGTTATGGATTTGATCCACTTGAAATAATACGTCATCTGTGGAATCACAATAAAAAAATACCTCACTTCAGATTCACATTAGACCGGAAGCTTATACCAAGATAAGTCGCCCCCTCCCCTCGATTCGAGCTCGGTGTCGGCCAAACAGTATGTCGAACGTAATCCCAGTCGTAGCAACGCAATCGAAACGTGCGTAGGTAAAACTCAGACTAAGCCAATGTTAAAATGAAGAAATGGCGTGGACAAGCCGCATGGGACGGCTAGTCTCAAATATAAATGATCACCTTACTCATTATTTAAATCAATTTTCACTTATACATGCAGTGTAATGTTTTATTGGCCCTGTTGCTAAACTATATATAATTCATGAGATGGAATGCCATCGCTGAGTTAGTACCCTAGTAGAAGTTAGATGAAGGCAAATAATTCTCGAGTAATTGCAAGCATAATTTTACATCGAAGGTCGTCGCGCATAATTAGTGAGCATGCCTTTTTGTGATAAAGGGATAATCTCCATCGTGCATCTCACTGCTTTTTGTACCTTTGCAGTATTTCGTGACAAAAAAAGACATTCAGGATATTTGTTGATGAAGAGGGTTTGGTATTCCTACTTACTTATTTAAATCCAGTGATGCAACAATAATAAGGATTAGACGCTTGTTTTGGTTTACGCAATTTGTGGTCAGTCGTAATAATTCCAACTCAATATTAACTTCTATCAAATTTACTCTTTTATGACGAATTCATTTAGGCATAGGCATTTAAGAAGTGTAACTGTGTATCAAATAATACATGAGTGCTGCTTTTAACTAGTGTCCACAAAATTTGTAAAAAAGAACGAAGAACTGTTCGGGTCCTGGCAAATATGGGAGGGCTTGCTATATTTGACAGTTTTATTTAAAACCTTGGAAGGTTGAAGTCAAATTAATTTTCTTTAATTTATGACGTCTATAAACCAAAAGTGAGTCACATGACGATGTGTGGTCATCAGATACCGCGGCGCAATCGCGAGTTCACACGCGTTGCTGCGCGGCCGCAGGTGGTTAAAGCAGTTTTTATGTTCGTCACAAACACACTAACATACATATTTGTGTGAACAAAATTGAATTATTTAACGACCGTACGACTCGAATGGATGCAGATAATTTAATTTATTTATTCTAACAATTTATCGTAAATTATCTCGACGTTTTAGACGGAACGACTATTATATTTTATGCGGAATTGGCTTTTTATGTTCCGGCTGATTTGTGGCCATGTTAAGTTTGTATTCAGTATATTATTTTAAGGTAATGATAAAGTTCCTTTCTATATTTAATTTTATGAAAATATTTTCAGCTTTTTAATGAAGCCATTGGAGTCCTGTTCGCGAGAGACGTACTACCTACTTACTGAATACCAAATTAACCGATCAAATAATGACGCGATTAGTATTGTGTTTTTTAGTAATAATTATAAAAATATCAGTTGCTGTAGATATCACAAAGTTTTGACTACAGGATACATCTAGATTCGGAACCACTGTAGATATCGATGTCAGGAATGCTGCCTACTGAAACCAGCAAAATGCTCATAGTTGAAAGCCTGCAGCTGAGTACTAGTTCTGTGTTACAACCATCTATTAGCACGTCCCGGTTCTTGCCTTCCACACAAGAATCGCTTTTCCATTTCGGCGTCCTCTGGGCAGTCTTGCAATTGAGTTGGCCACACTCTCATATTAATTCATGCGGCATCGGGGTCCTATGTTGCAGATGATATATGACCATGTAAAGCTTGTATTGTCCAGCCTATCTGGTCGTGAGTGTACAGACACTTGATTATCCAGTATCGTAGCAGTCCCGTGTCGTGTAAAGCCTCCTCCCAGCGGGTGGCGAAGTGAGGCGTTGTACAAACGGATAGTAATCGATACGGCATCGGCACAGCACGCGTTATTTACGACACGCGACCCGACCAATGTGACGCTCTTTTATTTGCGCCTGCGCACCTACGCGCAATCTGATACTCGCCGTGATATAGCTGACGTATCTATTTGTGGCTGATGATTTATAGAAACGTATTGTTCCGGTTTATCTTAAGCTGCAATTCATTTTCGATTATCTTTGACTAGCTTTTGCTCGCGGGTTCTCACGCGCTTGAAAAGTAAAATTATATCAAGTCTAATTTATTTGTATTTTAAATTGCATCAAATTTGGTACTGCCGTTTTGATTTGAAAGTGCTGCAATATACATAAATGCACATTTTGCATTTTTATTACTATTCGCGCATTGAAGAGACATCATGCTCAGTCATAATTATGCAATTACGACAGTGAAAAGTGTCCAGATTTTTCACATTTGGTGGCGGTTTCAGTGTTGTTTATGTCCTTCTCAGCAAATACATAAACAATACTATCAGAAGAAATAACTAAGAATGGAATACAAAATACATCTAGACTCAGAACCTCTATGAATATGTATGTTATTATGCTATGCATAGTATCCAACACTTTGTCAAGTATGCAGCCAATTTAAATCATTATAATTTATGCTGAATAATATTTACTATTAATATTATGTATGTAGGTAGGTAGTTGCTATGTCACGATGGTTGTAGGTTTATGTATAAATTATTAAAGACCACATTTATAGATATTAAAATTATTGTCATTCCTTACGCATAATTATTTTCTGTTAAATACACACATCAACAAAGTCTAGGGATATTTTATATTTCATCAAATATCTAAAAATCTATGAAGAACTTTCTGATACAGTAAATAGAAGAATCATAGATTATTTTAAGGTCTTTAATAAAAATAAAAAACATTTCGTGTTTTTTTTTGTTTTAAATAAAAAAAATATTTTTTTTAATCATCATGGAAAATTAGTATGATAACAACAAACATTTCTTCTTAAAAAACTATTAATTTTAATAAAAATGGAAAAAATCTTGTAAAATCTAATCATTAATAATCAGTGTTGCCACCTCTTACATTGATTACACATCGACATCGATTGTTAATACTTAAAATTAAATTGTCAATGTCTTGCTGCGGTATGAGGTCCCATGTCCTTTGCAAGTGTTCGTAAAGTTGTTGTTCAGTCGTCAAATTTGGTGGAAAATCTCTCAAAGCTTTTCGTTGTAACTTGTCCCAGGCATGCTCGATAGGATTTAAGTCGGGCGACTGTGCAGGCCAATCCAAAACTTGAATATCGTGCTCTTGGAGAGCGGTCGATACCAGCCGCGCCGTATGGCAAGGAGCATTATCGTGCATGAGTAGAAATTCATGGCCTATTTGAGTTCTGTGTGGGACAATAACGGGCTCTACTACCTCCTCGTGGTATTTTTGTGCAGTCATGCTGCCTTGGATCCAAACGAGTTGGGTTCGTCCGCCAAGACGAATTCCTGCCCACACCATGATTGTCCCGCCTTGGTATGGGTGGACCTCCTGAGGGTGCCGTAGACGGCTAACTCTCCCTGGAGCTCTCCAAACGCGTGTTCTTCGTGAATCCGGGTGAAACCCAAACCGGGACTCATCGGTGAACAGCACCAAAGACCATTGTTCGTCACTCCATGGTAAATGCTCCCGAGCCCACGAAAGCCGCCGACCGCGATTGCCACGTCGCAATGCTGGAACACGCAATGGTCTTCGAGCATGAAGATCAACTTCATGTAACCTTCTTCGCACGGTTTGGTCGCTTACCAGCAGCTGGTGGTCCTCCTGGAGCCTTTGCACTAGTTGCAGCGCTGTGATATTGGGTTGTCTTCTGGCGGTCATTTGGAGAAATCGATCCTGTCTCTGCGTAGTAACACGATATCTACCTGTGTGCTGTTCGGCCACATCTCCAGTACTGCGATAACGTGACCACAACCTTGATATCACATTTTGACTGGTATGTAGGGCCTCAGCAACGACGCGTTGAATTGCACCATTTTCTAACATGCCCACGGCTCGTAACATTTCATCTCGACTCAAATGACGACGTGACATGACTTTTAAAGTTCGTACGTCACGTTAAATTAAAAAAGAAAAACAATTAAAAACCCTTTTCATTAATAATTATAATAAAACAGTTTTAACTTTCTTTAATGTAACGAATTACTAGCAAATTTGCCGCCATATTTTGTTTATTATTTTGTTTTTTTCTTTCCATGTTCAAATTTTGAAAATAGAATAAAAGAGGTTTTAATCTGTATATAAACTTTTTGTGGAAACTAACAAGGTTCTAAACTATAAACTCGTAAATAATTTAGGATTAAGATATCCCTAGACTTTGTTGATGTGTGTATGTTGTTCATTTGTGTATTTTACATTTCCATTTGAAATCAAAACTTTCTATATGAGACAGGAATTTAAGCAATTGTATGGTTAGTAACATCCGTTTGAATTGTCTATCGAGAAGTTAAGAATAGATATTCGAAGAAGCAAAGGTCTGTGGGAAATGTCCGGTAACAAAATTTCAAATTATTTCTAGAGCATTTCATACCATTTGATTTCATTCAGATAACATTTTACATGTTTTTAATAATAGAAATCTCTGTCTTGATTATCATATTAAGAATGATAGGTTATTTTCTAACGTGTCTTTCCGTAAGGATATATTCAATTATTTTATATGAATTCTACATTATAACGGATAATATAGGACTATGTATGACTTTACAAGTAAAGCTAATATTTCAATCAACATGGATTAAATCTTTTGATCTTTCACTATAATGTGTACGGGGATTAAGACTACTGATATTTTTAGTCGCTGGCTTTATTAGTCTTCTCATATTTGCACTGCAAACGAAGTAGTTTTATGTGCTTCCAGCCATCACCATTGACCTAAGACACGTAGAGCAAGTTTACGTCATGATTAGTTTCTAACTCAACTAAATAAGTGACAATTGACCACTCTCTTAAATTTATTTCACGCAGACATAATGAGACTGTTTTTACATTTCTTGGTCCCAGTATTTACAACGATTGATTTAATTTTCTTCACATAAAGGAATCCTAATATTTATTACTTTTAAATGTTTTTTATTTATTTATTTTTTGATTTGTAGACTCACGCCTGTATCCCCGATGGGGTAGGCAGAGGTGTAATATTACACCCACATATCGCCAGGAATTTTTAGGTCCCACGTAAAAGGGGGCGAGCCTATTGCCGTACCGGGCACATTACCAGACTCCGTGCTGCTACTGAGAATTTCCTAACGGAAAACCCCAATAACACTTTGCCCGACCCGGGAATCGAACCCGAGACCTCCCAATCCCACGCGCACATTTATGCCGGGAGACTAACGAGGCAGTCTATAATAGCAGCATATAATATATGTTTACACGTATAAAGTTATAAGCCGACGTTTCTACCATGTGACATTCGAGACTTGCTTATTCAAATATTTTAATTAAATTATCAACAACTTGTATGAAGATTCAATAAAAATGTTTCTTATGACAGTCACAGCGGTAGCAGAGGTTATTATTTAAGTTTATAGAAATGTTCAATGTCGCGATGTCAAACGGATGTTGACCTCGGAGTTTATGAGTTTGTACTGTACCTACCAAGCAACTGCATGAATAGTACCTATTCTGTATAAAATAAACAGCATTGAATATGAATTTACTTATATGGTAGGTAATATTGCTAAGTAGTAAATAAGATAGTTTCAATAAGAGAATGTTGGGAAGCAATTTTAGCTTCGGTCATCAAATAGTCTTGGTTGAAAAGTAAGATGACTTGCTTATTGAATATTTGTTTAGCTTGTGGTTGAAATAATTTCATTGTCGAAGGATTGAAATTTCGTTCAAACTAGAGCAGTACTTATAGCTATGTAGCTAGAAAGAGAGTATTTGCACCTTAATTATTTCTGTACCCCTGGCGTATTGTCTCTGATGTGCCTAGAAGAGTACGTTAAGCTGTCGGTCCCAACTGTTTTGAAGAATTTTGACAGTGGTTATAGGTAGTCGCTGAGTAAGTTACACCCGCGTTATTTTAGGCTACTGTTCCACTCCCGTGGCTCATAGCGTGATGTTATATAGTCTATAGCCTTCCTCGATAAATGGGCTATCTAACACTGAAAGAATTTTTAAATTCGGTTCAGTAGTTCCTGATATTAGCGCGATCAACCAAACAAACAAACAAACTCTTCAGCCTTATATATTAAGTACCTACTAGAGTATGCCCGCGGTTCGATCCGTGTTATTTAAGGCTATTGCTCTGCTCCCGTTGCTCATAGCCTATAGCCTTCCTCGATAAATGGGCTATCTAACACTGAAAGAATTTTTCAAATCGGACCAGTAGTTCCTGAGATTAGCGCGTTCAACCAAACAAACAAACAAACTCTTCAGCTTTATATATTAGTATAAGATAAGATATTAGTATAAGATAAGATAAGATTTTAAAGTCGCTAACATTATTTGACGTTATACGCTACATATATAGATATGTAGCGTAAAGCTTATGTTTATAGTAAAGTCTTTAAACCCAAAAATCTTCAATAACTGCCGATCAAATTACGTGTCAGTAGACTATAGGGAACGCTATTGACGATTAGTGGGAGTGCTCTATCGGTATACTTAAAATTAATTAGCTGGGAGGCAAACCCACCTCCTATATTAATACCAAGCCTGTAGAACGCAAGTTGTTAAATGAACCCTTTAATAAATCTTGTTGCTGAGGTAAGAAGTTTAATTAGTAATCAAGGGTTCTTGAGTAGGTCAGTTGTAACTTGTAACAGATAAGTTTGTAATTATTAGACGTTATATCGTTAGCACTGTAGCAGATTAGAAGGTAACCCGTCTTTTTTTATGTGGAAAATTCCTTTCAGAGCCCCGGCTCTAGGGAAAATTCGGGCCGGAGTATTTGGTGTTCCCACAAAGCCAACGCGACGTATGGCGACTTTGGTCGGCACCAAAGACGCCATACGTCGAGAAGACATGGTACAGGAACCTTCACATTGCACCTTGTCTTACTTGATCCAATCTTACGGAAGGTTATGGTCCCGCTCCTGGTATTACTGACCCTATCCCTTACAGATTAGAAGATAACCTAGGATTACTATTTGGAGGCCCTGTTTTACGTCGGTTGTTGTATGCGGCTGCAAAAGAGTTCCACTGCGTCACTAAAGAAAAAAAAGTTTTCTTTAGTGACGCAGTGGAACTGTTTTGCAGCCGTCTCGACTCCGCCACTCCGTTGTCTAAGTGAGTGTTCGACCGAGTTGGGGGCTGGCGAAGGTGTGGTGTGGGACTCTTCATGAGGTTTCGACTTACTGAGTAAAACCACCGCGGTGTCCTCTGCCACTCTTCTAAATGTGGAACTCACTGCCAGCTCACGTGTTTCCTTCCTCCCTCAAGATCCTGGGTCCTTTAAGCGGGGCGTGAAAAAGCATCTCTCAAGGCCGTCAAAGTGAGGGCCGTCATGTCACATTGCTTAACCATCAATCGCAACTTTATTTATCAGGGTATCCGATAGTATCTTAATATGGGTCTCATAAACGCTATGGTGTTAAGGCGCGCAGTGCGCATATTAATTTTAGTAGTCCATTCACCTACAACCTTTAGCCTTTAGCACTTTATTGTATAATTTAGCATTAAAAACAGTTCCACTGCGTCACTAAAGAAAACTTTTTTTTCTTTAGTGACGCAGTGGAACTGTTTTGCAGCCGTCTCGACTCCGCCACTCCGTTGTCTAAGTGAGTGTTCGACCGAGTTGGGGGCTGGCGAAGGTGTGGTGTGGGACTCTTCATGAGGTTTCGACTTACTGAGTAAAACCACCGCGGTGTCCTCTGCCACTCTTAGATGTGGAACTCACTGCCAGCTCACGTGTTTCCTTCCTCCCTCAAGATCCTGGGTCCTTTAAGCGGGGCGTGAAAAAGCATCTCTCAAGGCCGTCAAAGTGAGGGCCGTCATGTCACATTGCTTAACCATCAATTGGGGATGGTGGCCTTCCCAATAGGACTTCACTATCAGCTTACCATCAGGAAGCGTGAAGTCAATTTGATAGGTTCTTTTTAATAATAAAAAATAAAAATAAAAACCACCCCTGATAGCGGGGTCACGCGAATCGCTAGTTATAGTATATATGTAGTATGTAAATAGTAGTATGTATATAGTACAGATTTTAAGTCTTATTTTAATTTTTATTTTATTTATTGAGGATTTCCAACCAAGAATTTAAACTACAGTTTACACAGATAATATAACTTAAATATTAGACATGTGTAGTCCTTCAGTTATAGGAAACCACAGCATGCAAATAACTTTTTAAAATAAGTTACCTTAGTTAAGCAAATTGGATAGATACTAAAAACACTTATACAAAACAACGTGGAATTCTGACCGTAAAATTAATTATAAACTGCACTGCACGGTTGGCGTAGTGGTTTACTTAAACGGCCGCCTCGCCACTTGACAGTGTCAAGCCGAGTGTTGTGGGTTCGAACCCCACACGAGACAACACTTTGTGTGATTCACAAATTGTTGTTTCCAGTCTGGGTGTTCATTGTGTCCGCTACGTAGTTGTATGTTTGTAAAGCCCCCGCGACACAGGATTTAGTCCTAATGCGTGAGTAGTTAAAAAAAAAATGTTGAATTTTATCCATCCTTAGAAGATCTCTACGTCCAACAGAGACCTGATATTGGCTAATGATGATGATGATGACCGAACCCTAGTATAATCCGTTTGAATGTAATACAAATAGGAATGAGTCTTGTATTGCATGATCATCTTGATTGAGTGTGAAATACACCAGTTGGTAATTAGGTGAACACCGGTAGCACAATAGGTAAAGCGCCTATTGTTAGCCGTACTCGTATTTACGAGCCGAAGGCTGTGGGTTGGAATCATACGCGTTGTAGAACTAATAACATGTATAGCTTAATTAGAAGTTTAACTAGAGATATACCAATTTAACTTGATTATGTATAAATTCTACTGGAAAGGCAGCGATAGCCTAGTGGAAATATCAACAGACTGCCATGCAAAGGGTATCGAGTTGGAATCCACGGCGCGCACCACTGACTTTTCGAAGTTATGTGCGAACTGAATTGTTAATCATCGCTTGCCCCGTGCCGCAGAGAGTAGGTACGTTAAGCCATTGGTCTCGGCTGTCATGAAGATCTTTGACAGACGCTACTGGGCGCTAGTATCTCTGAATAAACTGATGATGAATGATGTCATGGAATATACATAATTTGCACCATAATTTGCTTAACTTGGTGAGATGTAATGCAGAAATGTATGAGTCTCTTACCAATAAGCTCTCATGTCCGTGTGCTCACATTCACACTCCAACCCCAGCAGAGCCATTGAGTACCATACTACCTGAGAACTTTTCTCATAATTCACAAAACCAATCCTCTTCACAATCAAATAGGATTAAATCTAGGTTTTCAACATCAACTAATAAAACCTACATTTTTTCTGATAGGCTAGGTCATCATTTTGGTAGTCTTCTCAGTGAGAATACAAACCAGAGTGTTATAAATTACTGTAGGCCAGGGGATAGTTACAGTAGTTTAGTTAATCAGATTAAGTTGCACCCCTTAGATGAGAGTAGTACGGCCATATTGTTGTTTGGTAACAGTTTAACGGTAAAAAGACAGCATATCATAGAATGTGTTGAAATGTTATTAGACCTTAATTCCAAGTTTAGTTGTAAATTTATTTTATGTGCTTTGCCTTACTCAAATGACTTAACACATACACAAAACATGCACATACACACATTAAATATGTTATTATATAATATAACTTGTCGTCATAGTGACGCAATATTGTTTTTTGACGCTAATAAATTTATTAGTAAATTTACTTTAACCAGATATACAATGTATCTGCCATTTTATATTAAGCGACAGATTGCTAAACTATTAGCATACAATTTACAACAAGGCAGAGAGCCTTGTGTTGACAATTTATTTGATAGGGTTAGTACTTGTACTAACAACGTTTTTATTGACACGTCTTGTGATTTAAACTCCAAGATAGGACAACAGTTAGGCTGCAGTATTTGAATATAGTACACCAAAACATGCAGGGCCTATCTGGCAAAGAATTAGAGTTAAGTTTATTTCTAGAAAAATATGATGTTAAGGTTTTGTGCTTAACTGAACATTGGTTAAAGAACCATGATCTTATTGTTATAAATCAATATTATACAGTGCAGAGTTCGTATATAAGAATGCAGGCTATTAGAGGCGGTTCTCTCATAATAACTTCAAATTTATTAAAATGTAAGGAACGTAAAGATATTGTTAATTTATCTATTGAGCGCACTATTGAGTTGTCCTGTGTGGAATTAGACCTATATATAGTAATTTGTGTATATCGACCTCCTTCTGGTGACTATAATCTATTTGAGACTGTTATGGAAGATGCTATAAATAAAATTAAATGTAGTAATAAGAATATTATAGTATGTGGCGATTTTAATATTAATATTTTAGAGAACTCTTCACAGTGTATTAGATTTCTGAATCTTTTCAAGTCATTTAATTTAAGTAACCTATTCTGTGAATCTACTAGAGTATCTGCAACATCTTCTACTTGTTTAGATAACATATTTAGTTCTTGTGCTGCCACAAACCCAGTAGTAATTAGTTCTCTCCCTTCTGATCACCGTGGACAGATAGCTAGTTTTCCCTGTTCAACATATGATAAATCACGTACAGTAGAATGTAGGCCTCAGACTACCAATCGTCTAATACGTTTCAAAACCAATATTATTGCTAAACTCAATACATCAATATTGAGCTCACAAAATCCAAATACAATTTATAACTCACTTTTTGGACTAGTAAATAATGAGTTTCAAAATACCTTCAAGAGTAAAACAGTCACACTAAAGGGTACTATAGGATCTTTTAACCAGTGGGCCACTATAGGTATATACAAAAGTAGAGCCAAGTTGTTTGAATTATATGGTATGAAACAACATAGATTTGACACACCTTTTCGAGATTATGTAAAAAAGTACTCAAAAATTTTTAAACAAGTTTGTATTATGGCAAAATCTAAATTTATTAGTAGTAAAATTAAGCATTCAACAAATATAATTAAAGCAACTTGGAAAATTATAAATAATGAAACAGGAAGAGCACGACCACGGGAAAACCAATTTGAACTTAAAGAAAACAATTTATTAGTCACCAATAAAACTCAAGTAGCACATATGTTCAATAGTTTCTTTGCGAGCATACCTTTAACAACTACTAGCTGTTTACAATCATCATCTTTAGACGCTGGAAATTTTTTGCTTAGCAGTGTACCTGAATGCAAGAGCGTGTTTAGATTCGAGCACGTTACCCCGCGAGATATATTGATCGCATATAATTCAATTAATATTAAAAATACCGGTGACTTTTGGGGCATTTCAATTAAAATTTTAGGTACTATAGTTGAGACTGTTGCGCCTTACCTATCTATAATTTTTAATCAATGCTTTGACCTAGGCGTATTTCCGGATTTGATGAAATTAAGTAAAATTATACCCTTATTCAAATCTGGCAGTAAAAATGAAATTAATAATTTTAGGCCCATATCTATCTTGCCGGCATTTAGTAAAATATTTGAAAAGATTCTTTTAAAGCAGCTACTAAACCACTTTAATTTAAATAGTCTGCTTCACAAGGATCAATACGGATTTACTAAAGGTAGATCCACTACTGATGCGGGTGTTGCTCTCATAAAACACGTTTATAGTGCTTGGGAGTCATCAAAGAATGCTATTGGAGTGTTCTGTGACCTATCTAAAGCATTTGACTGCGTTCAGCACGACACGCTACTGCGTAAGCTCCGCCACTATGGCGTAGAGAAAACCGCACTTAGTATTGTCGATTCGTACCTGCGGCAGAGATTTCAGTGTGTCGATGTAAATGGGACTACATCCTCTAAATTACCTATACAGCTAGGCGTTCCACAAGGCTCAATTTTAGGTCCTTTTCTATTTCTTGTATATATTAATGACTTACCTTTTTATTTAAAAAACATCTGTGATGTTGTACTTTTTGCAGATGATACGTCACTTATTTTTAAAGTAGATAGGAATAGAAATCAATTTGATGATGTAAATAATGCACTATTACAAGTTACACAATGGTTTACAGCAAATAACCTAGTACTTAATTCTAGGAAAACTAAATGCGTTAAATTTGCTTTACCTAATGTAAGACAACTGGGACCTAATATTATGCTAGATAGGGAGGAACTTGACACAGTAGACTCTACAGTGTTCCTAGGTATTACACTAGATAATAAGTTACAATGGGGTGCACATATAGCATGTCTTGCAGGAAAGCTAAGCTCTGCTGCGTATGCCGTCAGAAAAGTTAGGCAACTTACTGACATCGACACGGCTCGTTTAGTTTATTTTAGCTATTTTCACAGTGTTATGTCCTACGGCATTTTGTTATGGGGCAAAGCTGCGGATATTCAGAATATCTTCGTTCTACAAAAACGAGCGGTAAGAGCAATATACATGTTAGGTGCAAAAGATACTCTTAGAGAACGCTTTAAGTCTATAGGAATTCTTACAGTAGCCTCGCAATTTTTATTTGCTAATATTTTGTACATTAGGCAAAATATAGGTTTATTTACCACAAAAAGCGATATACATAACATAAATACTCGAAACAGGCATAGGTTATATGCCCCTTATCATCGTTTACATAAAGTTAATAATTCTTTTGTAGGGCTAGGTATTCGTATATACAATAAAATACCAATTAGTCTTTTAGAATTACCATTTAGTACATTTAAAACTAAAATAAAAGACTGCCTTATTAAGAAAGCTTATTATACTATTAATGATTATTTCAGTGATAAGGATAGCTGGTCACTTACGCTAGACAACTCATGATCTTTATACCTAATTAGAAGTATATAGATAATTTGCATTTTTCAGTTAATCTTTATATAATATTTCTAGTTCTTTTAAATTACTGATCATGTATTATTAGGTCATTCAACTTAGGTACTACATTTACATTTGCATTGTTGTTCCACTAATTTTATTAAAGTTTTACTGCACTGTAAGATGAAGATAACTCGTGATTATGGGCTGTAAACTAATGTTTTAGTAATTTTGTGTATTCATATACAGTACTTCTGTAACATATATTTCCACCATATAGTTATGAACATGGTCGCGAGTTGCCTACATTATAAGACGTAAGTGGATGCTCCTGTTACACAATATTCACACTGGAAGGCTACTACAGCAGTTAAATTGGTAACTGCATTAATTATTTAAGTATTATGTATGTTCCTAATTACTATTTACAAGTAATTAATTACAATGTGAAACAGTTGCAGCTCCTTACAAAAACAAAATATGTAACATAACACTGGCGATTAAAAAGAGTGGCCACGAGTTTTATTGCCCGTTCTTTCTCGTGGTTCTACCTATTGCTTTGCGAATGGGCAGTAAATGTAAATGTAGAAGCATTAAGTAATGTACATAAAAATTTGACGTTCATAAGCGTCACTTTGTGACCCAGATGAATAAATGTTTTTTGACTTTGACTTTGACTTTGATACCTACTTAGCTATCAAGTTGTCACCAAGTTACTGTCACTAACTGTTTCCTACAGAAAACATACATTGTTACAATCCCCTCGTTATTGAAATCGAAATTGACGTTAGGTTAAGAACAATCTGACACCACTGGAATACGATAAGGCAATCTAATTTTAATGATATGCTAAATTATACAATAAAGTGCTAAAGGTCGAAGGCTGTAGGTGAATGGACTACCAAAATTAATATGCGCACTGCTCGACTTAACACCTTAGCGTTTATGAGACCCATATTAAGATACTATCTGTTACCCTGATAAATAAAGTTGCGATTACCCCTCATATTGAGGCAATGAATAGGTTTTTGGTATGCTCACACCTGCTTTTAGCAGAAATAGGTGTCTGGTTTTGAATAGCAAGTAGGCATTATCTATCGATGTTTAGAGTCTACGCAGTAGTTCGGGATTCGCTCGGATTATTACCATTCTGTCCAAATCTGTGAAGATTGAGATGCAAGGTCATTCCTGCCTTTCATTCGTCAGGTCGTTTGAGGATGCAGAAGTACCTGGAAGCCCAACTCTCTTTTTTTTTCTCATTTTCCCGTTCTATCCTTTAGAATGTAAGTCTGCTAGCCTATTTTAAGTTGTGTCACCAAAATGATACTTCAAAAGCCCAATCCAATTAGACGTAGACATCATTTTGTACAGTTATCGATATGAAACGTGCAGTTACCCCTGGCAATACTCATTTTGTGGTGGCAATACTCATTTTGTGGTGGCAATACTCATTTAGTGGTGGCAATACCACGTCTCTATAACACCTATGAGTGATGCGCGCCGATAAATATTATAATAAACAGCTCATTTACATACAGAATGGCGTGGACCGTTATTGGATGCCCTGGCATTACCAGGAAGTCACTGGCAATTTGCATTGCACGTAGTACTACTATTAGTTGGATATAGTTACCTATAATAAAAAAATTATTGACTTAGGTCTTCATAATATTTTGAAAATACAGACAACACTTGCTTGTGTTTTTTTTATTTTTGTTAATTCTTATCATTTAATCATTTATATGTGATAATAGTTGTAAGTGGAAATTTATAAATAAATATTTGAAAACGGGAAGTAAACGTATTGCCGGAAAGTAAAAATCTGATAATTTTAATTCTAAGGCCAAACTTCTCATGTTCTTTAATTTATGGGCTATGAGATGCCTCACGAAGAATGAAGGTCCAAGGTAAAACTAATAGATTTTAAAACAACCAGAAATATCAAGATATACCTACACAGTAAACGAACCATTGAAACTAAATAATGAATGTGCAAGAGTAACTTTACATTGCGATCATTTGACATTTACACTTTACATTTTGTTACATCTAAACCTATAACTTTACTTTTTGATATAAGTAAGATGAGATGACTTAAAGATGGTCGCTTATCTGGATAATAATATAATTATCGCTTCACCCCGGGGAGAGATCATGGTCACGATAAATCATAATTACGCAAACATCATTTGAATTTTAATTACCTCTTTACATTAAGTATCACTGCATTCATAAACATGTAATTAAAGATGAATGAAATATTGTTTTATTCATATTCTAATGAATGAGAAATTGTGTCTTTAATTTGACATTGAGCTACAAACCATAGTAGAACTAAATTGTATGTAATGTCTGTCGACTATTGCGACAAAATGTAGGCTATGTGTTATTCTGATGTAAAAGCTGTGAAATAATAACAAACATCCAATCCAGTCATTCATCCATCCACACGGTCGCGTTAATAATGTGAAGTACAAGTAGAAAGAGTAATCTGATCATCTTCTTTCAGTACTAATAAGTATGGAGTATATTGATTCTTCCGTAAGTACATTTTGAATAATTTTCTTATTCAATTAACTGGGTATAATTTTGAAGTGAAAATATCCGGGTGTCCCCCGGAGGCCTGGAGGCCCGGCGGACGGATTAAGTTCGGTTAATTAAGTAACTAAATAATTTGCTGGAAAGTTCTACAGTCTTTAATGGCGGGTCGCGTTTCTGAACCGACGCCCAAGCTGCAAAATGTCTTGTGCCGTAATCTATGTTGGATTTAGGCAATTTAAGAAAACACGCTATTGGATGAAACATGTAGATACAGCTAAAAAGAAGTTATTAAGGAATATTAAAATAGTAGTCGGTGGAAAATGTCGCAGTTATTACGATAAGTAACTCATATAAAAATGTACTACTTTAAGCATATATGTATATTGTAATTTCGTTGTTTTTCCTAAATAACCTAAAATAAAATAAAAGCCTATGAAATTAAATATTTTAGTTCTATAAAAACATCTTCAATTCTTCAAGTACCTAAGTATATTATTTTAGTAAGACAAGGAGTACATACTTCATTTTAGCAGTATTGGCTGATCCGACTGTTGTAATGACCCATCCCAAAAAAATACTACTAACACCAGTTATCGTGATTTAAGTGGTATGAGGTCTGAGCTTCCAGAAGACATATTCAAGGTCACTCATATTAATGGCGTAAATCCATACCACCGCAAAAACAATAAAGCAATATAAACGTTACATCATGGCCTCTAAAGTGCCAATACCCGGCCAAGTAGACGCCATAATTACGTTGTTATCCACTTTGAGCGCCAATAAATCACCTACCAAATAAATATTCTATAATCGAACGCTAAGAGCTCTCTAATAAATAATTCAATGAACATTGCTATTCAACCTCTGTAGTATAATATAGCCTAAACCGTCGTTGTAAATATATTTGCAAATCAGACAACTTGACACGTTTCATATCATTATAATACGAATCGATCGCTTGAATGTATAATGAGAAGTTTATTTCATTGCGCCCGGCCAATTAGTAGATTCCATATAATGGTGTGCAGGAATCGAAGTTATGTTTACAACTACTAGGAGTTTGAATACCGCGGTTTTGATTGTGGAATATTCATGAAATTTCATATTTTGATGATTATGCATACCGCATGGCTTGGTTATCGTTACTACCTTGGCAGCAACTGAATAATAGATCACTCATTGATCCTGATATAATTTAGAAGCTTAGACAAAACTTAGATAGAATTCAACGGATAAAGGTTAGTTGTGATTCTTATACGACCATCGCATGTTTTCTATTATCATACATTTAGACTGTAATCACTGAACTCTACAAGAATTAACATAACATAAATAGATTGCATTTTATACTTATATCTTGCATCCCTTTGCAAATTGAGGTTTCTTATGTTATCATTACTATTCGTCATACTTTGATGCCGAAGTCTGTTCAGTTCGACACTCACTGTTGAGGTGGACTGTATTTTTAATCTTCCAAAGGAATGAAACGCCTGGCTTGATGGTGAGTTGATTTATTTTGATCTTGATCAGGAACGGCTTGTTGCTTCGGATTTCTTGAGAGAACTACTGCTGACTGAACTGAACTACATCGGTGCAACAAACCGTCCTGCTTATGTTCTATTTTACAGGGTGCAAGTAGTGAGTGGATGTGAGCGCAACGCATTCGGTTCGGCCAATCACAGCGCTTCGTCCGAGTTTCACTTGTGGTGGCGTTCGGACAGGTTTCGACATGTTCAAACCTGTTCGATCGTGCTCGCGTCCACTTTACATCGTCATGTTTTAATTTCTTATTTACTATGGGATAATAAAACAACCTTAATCGAATAACAATAAACATTTCCCTACTCTCAAATCGTTTTTATTGAATCATCCTTATATCTACTTAAGTCTACTTATATATTCATATTTATTTACATTATTTATGATCATTACTTAATTGTATTACAAAGCTACGACGTCCGTAACATCCTCCCCCCGGCGCAGGGCTACCGTAGCCTTATCTTCCACGCAGAGGACGGCGAGCTTCGTCGTGGGACGCCGTAGGATGCCTGCTGTAGTCCTGACGTCGGCTGATCGCACCTTGCCGTCTGGACCGACGTATGTAGTCTCCACGACGCCTCGGGGCCACGTCCCTCGTGGCAGTGTGGGGTCGATGACGACAACCAGGTCGCCAAAGCGCAGAGGTCGTCCTCGGTCGTCGGATGCCCCCCTGGGCACCAGCGTCGCCAGAAATGGTCGGCGAGCGCCTGGGCAGCTCTCCACTGTTTTCGGCTGACCTCCTCGCAAGGCCCAGTATAGGGAAGGCCTGAGGAGGTCCCGATGAGGAAGTGGTTCGGAGTCAACGCCTCCGGATCCTTGGGATCGACGGAAACGTGGGTGAGAGGCCGAGAGTTTATAGAGTGTTCGGCCTCTACCATCAGGGTCAGCAGCACTTCTTCTTTTAGCGCCCGTTGATGCAGTGTCGCCCCCAACGCCGTTTTGACAGAGCGTACTAATCGTTCCCACGCTCCCCCCATATGCGGCGCCCCTGGTGGTATGAACTTCCACTTCATTCGGTGTGAAAGTCCGAAGTGGACGAATTCTTTGGCCCATTCTTCATAGGCCGTGCGCAGTTCTGTATCTGCTCCTCGAAAATTGGTGCCATTGTCGGAGTACATTACTCGGGGCCAACCTCGTCGTGCTGCCATTCTTCTTATGGCCATTATAGCCGAGTCGGTCGACAGACTCGCCACCAGTTCCAGGTGAACTGCCCTGGTCACCAGGCAAGTGAACAGTGCTCCCCAGCGCTTCTCGTGTCTTCTTCCTTTGACCACTGTCATTGGCCCAAAATAGTCGACTCCGCAGTGAATAAAGGGTCGCTGCGTCTCTGTTAGTCGTTCCATCGGTAGGTCCCCCGTGACTGGTTTTACTGGTGTCGCTCTTCTGATGCGGCAAAGTTGGCATCGCTGCGCTATGGTTCTTACTGTAGGGCGCAGATTGATCACCCAGTACTTTTGCCTTAAGTCGTTGACCACGCGTTCGTTGTTTGCATGGCCGGCCCTTCGATGGGCGTCTTCTATTAGCAGTCTGGTAAACGGGTGCTTGCCGTGTAATATGACCGGCTTCTTCTTCATGTCTGGAACCGCAGCGTGCCCGATTCTCCCTCTCACT
The DNA here is from genome assembly GCA_944739405.2 of Euclidia mi. Lineage (NCBI taxonomy): Eukaryota > Metazoa > Arthropoda > Insecta > Lepidoptera > Erebidae > Euclidia > Euclidia mi. The sequence goes on along the minus strand of OX123200.2, from coordinate 52,607,036 downwards.
TTGAGAATCTGGTCTTCCAAGTAAGGGTCCAGTTTATACAGGCTACTGGACTTGGGCACTGGTCTTCCTTTTTCCAACAGTCTTATTTCTTCTGCGTAGTCGTCGAGCTGCGCTTGTTTCACCCATATCTTCTCAGCCTTTTCTATCAGGTCGACGGTCATCTGGCTAGCTCGATTTTTGTATTTTTCCTTGAAGAGAAAGAGTACCGCTGTAGTTCGTATCAGCTTCTCATATGAGGAGAATCTGCTTATGTCGGGCAGATGAGAAGCGTGTTTCTTTTCTGTGACTACATAAGTCACTTCTTCCTCTTGGTCTTCTTTCCTGGCTTTCTCTTTCGGCCAGAGTTCTTTTTCATCATATAGAAATTCAGGCCCGGTGAACCATCTGTCTTCTGGTTTCATTTGTAGTTTATAATTAGGGCGCGTTGCATCATCTGCCACGTTTTGTTCCGTGGGCACCCATCTCCATTGATTGGCGTCGGTCAGCTCCGCTATTTCGCCCAAGCGGTGTGCCACGAAGGGTGTGTACTTGATGGCATCTTTTTCTATCCAACGCAGAACGGTTTGTGAGTCCGTCCAATACGTCACGTTCTTGGGCTTGTCTCTATGCTCTCTCACGATTGTTTCCGCTAATCGTGCGCCGATCACTGCCGCTTGGAGTTCGAGTCGAGGGACGGTTACTGGTTTTAATGGTGCGACCCTTGCTTTTGCCGCAACCAGGCTCACAGTCACTCTTCCATCTGGTTTCAGGATCCTCCAGTAGGCGGTCGCCGCGTATGCTTGTTCACTCGCATCACAGAAGACATGGAGCTCTATGTCGTCTTCAGAGCTTTTGCCGTAGCATCTTGGGACTCGCAGTTTCGTGGCCATGCTCAAACCTCGGAGCCATTCTTCGAAATGTTGTGCGTCTTCTTCGGGAATCACTTCATCCCATCCCACTCCGTGTCTCCACAGGTTTTGAAGTATGATTTTACCCGTGATAGTAAAATGGCTGATGAGACCGAGGGGATCGTAGACGGCCATCACTGCTCCGAGGGCTTCTCTTTTCGTCGGCGCTCTGTCTCTCATCCTCACTTCAGGTGCTAGACGGCTAAGCCCTGTGTTGAAGCCTAGTTCATCTTGATCCGTATGCCAAAGTAAACCAAGTGTCTTATCGGAGTTTTCCTGTCTCTGACCAAGCTTCACTTCGGCTTTGAGCACTCGTTTTTCTGTAGCCACGTTGTCCACCACATTAGGCCTGTTAGAGCACCATCCACGGAGGTTGAAGTGTGCATTCTCATGTATCTTCATGACCTCTTGTGCTGTTCTTATAGCTTCTCGCTCTGTGGCGAAGCTATCGACGTAGTCATCCATGTAGTGGCTCGATGTTATTGCTTGCACAGCGTTGGGGTATGCTTGTGCGTATCGTCTCGCGTTGGCATCTCTCACTGAGTGCGCGATGAACGGCGAGCACGATGCCCCGAAGATCATTGATATCATCTTGTACTTTTTCGGCGGCTTATCACGCTCTTCGTCTCGCCAAAGAAACATTTGAGCTGCTTGGTCTTGTGGTCTTATTCTTACTTGGAGGAACATCTCTTGAATATCTGCTGTCACGGCTACCTGACGTTCTCTGAATCTGAAGAGGATTCCTGGTAGCGATTTCAGGAGGTCAGGTCCCTCTAGTAAGTGATCATTGAGGCACACTCCGCTGTATCGGTGCGCCGCGTCAAAAACCAGCCGCATCTTTCCCGGCTTGTTAGGGTTCACGACCGGGAAGTGTGGCAGGTACCATATCTTCTTGCTTCGTTCCTCTTGTCCATCGCACTCTTGGGCATAACCTTTATCTAGGAGGTTTCTCACTTGAGCGCGATACTGTGCAGCGAAATCCGAAGAGGCGTCCATCTTTTTTTCTATCATCTTTAGTCTCTTCACGGCACAGTGATAATTATTGGGCATCGGAGCGTCTTCATCTCTCCATGGCAGACCCACTTCGAAGTGTTCACCAACCTTCCTCATTGTTCGTTGGACCACGTCGATTGCCTTTTGGTCTTCTGGTCTGACTTTCTTTGCCAGGGAGACTCCAAGGGCATCAATCCTGAAGTGTGCTTTCACTATTTCTTCTACGCGCCGTACATCTTCTGTCTGTTTGTTCGCAGACACGTCGTAGATATGAAGCACTAGTTGACCCTCTTTTTGAGTCGCTGAGCGTGGCGCCGTCCCATGAATTACCCATCCCAGTTGGGTATACGAGGCCGCAGGCTCGTTCTTCTTGCCCATGCGTAGTTTTCGCGTCACGATCAGGTGCCAATTGTCCGCACCTATCAATACTTTCGGTGTGGCTTCGTCAAAGAATGCGTCCTTTTGCATGTCTCGGAGGTGTGGATATTTGATTAACATTGATTTATCTACTGTCTGACCATGAAGTCGTAGATCCTTCATCGTTCGTGCGCGTAATTCTTGATAGTCGCCGTTCTGACCACGAATTTGTAGTTTGACCTCTTGACTGTGTTCTTCGTGTGGCTGTGAGGTCACTCCTTGTATTTTGAGTGAAGAAATTGGCCCTTTCACTTGGATACGGCGTGTTAAATCCTCGTCGATGAGTGAGATCGTCGATCCTTCGTCCATTAGCGCGAACGTGGTCACTTGACCGCCTGGTCCTTTCAAAACGACGGGGCACATCTTTAAGAGTACGCGATGCGGCGCGTCGCTGCTTGCTGAGACAGTCATCACGGACTCCGCTGTCGGTTTGGCATCCGTCGCTTTTTCTTTGGTGTCTCGTTGCAACATCTCTTTGTGGAGCAGCGCGTGATGCGGGCGGGTACAGTTTTCTTTGCCACATCGCTTAGCTCGGCAGTGCTCTCGCCGGTGGCGATTATTCAGACATTTAAAGCACACTTTCTCCGTTCGTGCCCATTCCCACCTGTCGTCGACACTCATCATTGAAAACTTGGCGCACTTAGGCACATCATGGTCCCCAGCACAACACAGACATACTTGTTTCTTTTCATCTTCTTTTTCTGTCGTGGCGTAAATAACTTCTCTGCCCGCTTTCCTTTTTGTGCTTGCTTGCACCACATTTTTCTGTTCTCTATTTGGTGCGGGCGTGGGCGTCGGGTTTGTGAAGGCGTACTTCATTGCACGGTCAGCCTCCCGCATCAGGAACCGAGATAATATCGTAATTTCAGGCTCACGTGACGTTTCCACTGCCTCAGAAGCGTAGTCGCACCACCTTGATTTCACGTGCGGGCTTAATTTGTCTACAACTTCTCGCACTAGCATCGGGTTCCACAAGTATCCGCGGTTGTCCATATTGGTTAGCACACACACTATGTTCTGTAGCTTCACTGCGAACGAGTTTAGTTCACTTGCCACACTAGTGAGCCGAGGCAACTTCTTTATGTCCTCCGTCACATGGTCCATTAATATCTCCGGCCTTCCATAGTATTGTTCTAGCGTCTTCATAATTGTCCGTGGGTCAGACGCAGAGTACAGGAGCGCGGAGACTGCTTCCCTTGCTGGACCTCTGACGCAGTTCCTCAGTCTCGCTAAATTTTCCATCGCGGTGAATTTGTAGACACTCGATGAATCTTCATAAGCTGCCTTGAATGGCAGCCATTCCGTAGCTGCTCCGGTGAACACAGGTAGCTCAGTCACTTGTCGTGGCGGAGGGCGTACACGCATCATTTTGTCCAGCGTGTCGGCCAGTTGTTCGATGCCTCTTCCTACTCTGCGTTCCCCTCTTGTAGGTGAACGTGAGATCGAACGTTGTCTCCTGCGTGGCATGGCAGGCGTTGTAGCGTCGACACATGTGTTCGGCTCTGCGGCGGTTCGTTGGGCGGCGGGGTGCGTCGGCTGAGTTCTCTCTTCGGTGACTGGTGGGTGGGCTTGGTCAATACTTTGCAGCCACTCATCCACCCTGTCTTCACTCCTATGTCTGGAGCCCTCTTCACGAGCCTCTGCCTCTGCTTCAATCGCCGATACTTCATACTCGAACCGTTTGTTTACTAGGGCCTTTTCAATTTCCAATTGCTCGTTCCTAATTGCAGCGATTCTTTTTTGTGCCTCATATTCCGCTAATTTTACTCTTGCCACATCACTGCTATAAGATCCCCTTGATCTTATCGTACTTGCGGTGTCTCTCATTGACCTATTTGCCGTCATTGTTCTGACAGAGTCCTGAATTCTTGGCTGGAACGACGTGCTTGGAGTGACGAGTTGTTCTTCACGCATTGTTACGCTCGCGATCGCGGTTGCTCGACTCGCCGGTACGTGGCGTGGAGCGGGTGCGGTAAGCGCGGCGGACGCACCAGACGGTGGCACAACTCCTCCCGTCGCGGCGGTGGCGGGCGGTGCGGTCACCGACACAGCGGCGATGGGCGTGGCACTGTCGATTCCACTTGCGGGCACTTCATGTTGGACGCGCGGCAACGCGGACGCAACGGTTGAAGGTGATCTCGGCGGCTCTTCGAATGTTCGGCGACGTCGGCTGTCGTATCCCGATTCTGCCTCACTCTCTTTGGCCGCAATACTCCTAGTCTTCATTTTCAGGAACACTGTACTTGCGTATTTTCTTTGTCTTCAATTCGTCAGGCGAACGATGATCCGACTGTATCCGGCGAGCGTAGGACCAAACTGTTGGGGTGGACTGTATTTTTAATCTTCCAAAGGAATGAAACGCCTGGCTTGATGGTGAGTTGATTTATTTTGATCTTGATCAGGAACGGCTTGTTGCTTCGGATTTCTTGAGAGAACTACTGCTGACTGAACTGAACTACATCGGTGCAACAAACCGTCCTGCTTATGTTCTATTTTACAGGGTGCAAGTAGTGAGTGGATGTGAGCGCAACGCATTCGGTTCGGCCAATCACAGCGCTTCGTCCGAGTTTCACTTGTGGTGGCGTTCGGACAGGTTTCGACATGTTCAAACCTGTTCGATCGTGCTCGCGTCCACTTTACATCGTCATGTTTTAATTTCTTATTTACTATGGGATGATAAAACAACCTTAATCGAATAACAATAAACATTTCCCTACTCTCAAATCGTTTTTATTGAATCATCCTTATATCTACTTAAGTCTACTTATATATTCATATTTATTTACATTATTTATGATCATTACTTAATTGTATTACAAAGCTACGACGTCCGTAACACTCACACTGACTCTTTTCTATGCCCAGCGCAGTTTTGTGTATTCATAGGAACATACGGGTTTTAAAAGGCATATAATTATAATATTCCCAGAACTTTTTTGTTTAAGGCGTTAACTTCTTTACCATCTTCTCATGAAAGCTTCTCCTTAGTGTAAATCTGACATCTATAGATACGCGGCGTATGCCTAAAATCGCACTATTTCTCTATGATAAACAAACTCCACAACTATAGTTGTTTAATATTAGCAGTATAGAGATATCAGGTAACTATATGGTGCGTACTTTCGTATGTAGACGTTAGATGCGATACTTCAAGCAGTTTATAGGTGTTGGCGACGAGCGCATATAAGGCTGTGTGCATATAGACGAGTGTTTATACCTGGTACTGCGGGTTCCACGCCTTATATGAAGCTTTCTTCGTCCGCTATTAAAAGATACTGAGTTGCACGTTATTTATTGGACATTCAATAAATTCCTTATTAGTTTGCGATGTTTTTTTGCCTTCAGATACACGTCATAGGTTTTTCTTCTCTATACTTCACTTAATGTTTGTGATTAAAGGTATACCTACTGATATCTGATTTGTTGACGTGAACAAACTTTCCCTATGATAAAACTTTACGCAATAAATCTACTATGCATGCAAATAAGTTATCTCTTTGTACGTACGCTAGAAAGGGCGCACCCACATGTTAACACACATATCCGTAGAGGCAGTACATAAAACTCCACTTTCCAATTTCACCCTATTTTAGTGGCAGGGACCCTTTCAATACAAACTCAAACTTTGCTACTAAATTTTTAATTCGTACGAACCCGAAACTCTTGCAATATAAGCTTGTATCACAGCTGACCAACGCATGAATTATGCAAGCCTCGTAGCAGCCGGACGGTTGTACTACTACTCGCATTTATTTATCGATACGTATTCCGAATAGATATTCGATATTTTTGCCGATTATCCGCGGCGACAATGGAACAGGAAACTGACATGTGTCATGTTGATTTATTGTACAAGTTGTTAGTTGGGTTTTCATGTTTTTTAAATAGCTTAGGTGGTGATAAATTGCTGCTGGTATTGCCACATAAGAACGCACTATCTAGTCACTATAGTTAGGTTAGTTTTTAGTGATTTAACAAGCGGTCATGATATTTCTTGCTTCGTTCCATATCCCTTACATATCTGATAGTGTTAAATGTATAATGTATGTGGAATTGACAGCGAATACTTACTTAATGCAAAGTCTAGGGCATCAAGTCATCGCGGCCGTGCGATGTATAGGGATTGAGCATAATAAGGTTATGATGAATATTTACTACTGGATGTCACTACCGTGCATATTCATCATCATCAGCCCTTTATACTGTCCCACTGCTGGGCCCGTGCCCAGAAGAGGGCCGTCCCTCTTCTCACTATAAGAAGGGTAAGGCCATAGTCCACCACGCTGGCCAAGTGCGGGTTGGCAGACTTTACATGTCTTTCGAGAACATTATAGAGAACTCTCAGACATGAAGAAGGTTTCCTTACAATGTTTTCCTTCATCATTTAACAAGCGATAATTAACAATTTAATACGCACTTAACTCCGAAAAGTAATTAGTGCGTGCCGTGGATTCGAACCCGAGACCCTCTGCGTAGCAGTCTGTCGGTCTCTTCACTCAGCTATCGCTGCCTTTATAATATTCATAGATAAGATTAAATTTAGCACTAAGCCCAAAGCATAAGCTCTGTAATATAATAACGGGAGCAATTAAACCACGTCCCGTACTAGATGGTCTTACTTCGGCATCAAAGTGGAGAAGGCGGTGAGCTTTTAGATGCACAATATCGATCAGTGTGTGAATACTTTGCGAAGGCTTAAACTCACATACTACCTGCTGAGCAATGGGAAAGGTAAGCTCTGGAGTAATGATAAAAATAATGCCTGCTCTTTTCACGAATCATTGTTATAAGGTCGAAGAATATTCCTAGAATCTATTGTATCAACAAAAACCAGTAACCTTAGTTATCTGAGTCAATGTATATTAATCTAAGGCATAAGTATATGATTTATATACTCCGTGTGTAGTATTTCCAGCTGCAGTACTATAACGTCATAAGCATCAGCATGGTGAAGAATCTATCCATGCTGTATAAAAAGCAATGACCGTTTACCTAATACGTCAATTTCAATCACACCTTAATTAACGTACATCACTTTTAAAAAGTGCGAGCGTAATTGATTCTAAACATGATTCACAATTTTCACCAATCAAACATTGAAGGGTATCATGTATTTCATACCCACAAGGGCCACAAGCCACAGGTAATGGGTGCGAAACGCGCTTAGTCGCGCGTGCGACGTTTTAGTCGGGCGATTTGCGTCGCGTCGCGTTGTTACCCGCGACTCGTAGCGCATACCGACCGCTTAAATTCCGCGTGATCGAGCCTGCAAACGACCTTTGTGAACAGATTAGTTTTCAAATTGCCAATGTTTTTTACGAGAAACCGCCAGCGCGGATATTTTTTCCTACGAATATTCTGTCAAAAAGCCATTGGATTTTATACGCGATGCGTTTGCGAAACCAATATGACAATGCTCAAAAAGCATTTAAAAGTGAGGCTTATTGAGTTGACTTTGCTTTGATAAGCTTTCATGATACTGATCGTATTGGAAATGGTTTATATGACCGGTATTCCAGGTTGTGATGTTTTGCAGTTGAACTTTTAAAATAATTTGCACATGACTTTTCAGTTTAGATTTGTTTTTCGTATAACTGATTTTTGTAGCAGCAAATGATAAAGTGTCTAGAAGAGAGATTTGGGGATTTGTTTAGGTACACTTTGCAGCTTATGCACATATTGCTCATCAATTGCTATCTAAAAGTTCAACGGTCATTTTGTTAATACTCGAAAATTAAGAGTTTAGGGCTGCAGAGCCCGTGCATAAAAAAGCATGCCACACCATGTTTAAAAAATACATACATACATACATATCGTCACGCTTTTTAATCCCCGAAGGTGTAGGCAGAGGTGTATTTTTACACCCACTTTTCTCCAGATATACTTTAGTCCCACGTAATAAGGGGCGAGCCTATTGCCGTACCGGGCACATTTCCAGACTCCGTGCTGCTACTGAGAATTTCGTGACAGAAAAACTCAATAACACTGCCCGACCCAGGAATCGAACCCGGGACCTCCCGATCCCACGCGCACACCTATGCCGCGAGACCAACGAGGCAGTCGTATAGGGTTTGATGTCGAGTTTTCCGTCTCTACGCAGAGATGGTATTTGCAGCGTGTTAATCCTTAGTCGCCTCTTACGACACCCATGGGAAGATAGGGGGTGGTGACACTTGTATTTTATGCCGTCAACCACACAGCAAAAAATAAATAATATAAAACACTATCTACTTTACCGTCAATCATGTCTCAAAAGGTAGCCAACATTCCGACTAACCAACTCGTCACACTACAATGAACTCATCAGGACAGACCGCTTACCCTATAACAAATGGTAGCGAACACCAGTAGCCCAAACCAGAACACCTATAGTTACCCAAACATACAACTTATACTTACGGCCAGCATCGCCCGTTGATATTTATGCTGTAATTAAACCGGTTATTGCCGGAGACGACGCAAGTGGAGGTAGGATACGGAAAGTAATGTGGATATATTTCCGCTAGGGGCATTTTAAAAAGCGGTGTTGCGATATCCGAGTTGGGTTATTATTCTCTATTTTATGTAGTGTAGCTACTGAAACTTTTAGAGCTTGGTAATTATGAAGGTAGGTAACCTATACAAAGTCTTAACGATGTGGTAGCATAGCCCATGTATGGTTTTTTGAGTTCAGTTGTGTGGCTGAAAGCAAACCTATAGAATACGATTTCGGCCGACCACGTATTTGCTTAGTTAGCTAAACCTTTTTGTGGTTTTGGCAGAGACAGTTGAGCAAACCTCTCCCGATGAGTTTTCTAAGCTTGTTCGTTAACCAAATGAGATCGACTGTATATTTTGTTATTTAAACTATTTGTTAGAGGCTGTCTTAAGAGCGTTTACGCCTTACGGCTTTTCATACAAACTTTCAAGTCATTTTTTTTCGAAAATTGAAAATATTTTCGAAAGAAAGTGTTAAATTAGGCCGATTTTAAATTTTCCATATGAACAGATATTTCCAATTATCTTTTTTTAAATAAGATATTTCGAAAATATTTTCAATTAACTTTTTAGAGCTATATATCTTGCTTATGTGTATGAAGTTTCATTAAAATCAGTTCATTCATTTCGAAAAAAAAAGATCTTGAAAGTTTGTATGAAAAGCAGTAAGGCGTAAACGCTCTAAAATTTTGCCTTCCTTACCGCATCCGAGAGCATTGCATCATGTTATATTTGATTGAATTTTAACTACAATTGTAATTTCCCTCCTTCGAGTTAAACATCATGTCTTTCGTTTAAATTTTCAAACACTTATAACATTTTCGTACAGAAATACAATACGAAAGCGTCGTAGATACTAATTTAGTAAAGATTGCCTTACTGACCTGTAGTAAATCACTTCAGGTCAGTAAAGTAAGCAGTTGTATGATTACTATACTGTTTTACTTTACTAAACATGTCTTGATCGCTTTCCAAGATATATTTAAGGTATAGATCATACCGCCTTACGCCTCAAAGTTACGACGTGCTTATATCGGTCCAGATAGATTGCTCTACATTACACATTGTATAGAGTTAGCCTAGCCACGTTAGGCAGCGATAGCGGAGTGGATATGCCAAGAGACTGCCATGCAGAGGGTATCGGGTTTGAATCCACTGAGCGCACCAATGACTTTTCGGAATGATGTGCGTATTTAATTGTTAATTATCGCTTGTCCCGTGACTCGGAGAGCACGTTAAGCCGTCGGTCCAGGTTGTCATGAAGATCTTTGACAGTCGTTACAGGGCATTGTACCTTTTAAATAAACTGACACTAGTCTAAACCATGGAATATCGCTATCCCTTCGGGTTGTGGAGGTCAGACAGGCAGTCGCTCTGTGGAAAAGCTAATATTCAGCCAAATCCGGTTAGACTAGAAAGCGGACCCCAGATTGAAACTGGGATAACGCTAAGAGGATGATGACACATTGTTTAAAGTTAGTAAGACCAGTATAAATAAACTTGTATAATGTATACAAATCACGAAAGTTTAAAATTCCGAATACTAACTCGTCTAAATACTGCATCCAAAAATGTCCGACTCATTTCTCCGTGTACTCGAGAAACCCACCCAAAACTTCGAGGTAAAATGTTTCTAGTCATAAGTACATATTTGTTTAATCAGTTGATAGGAGCGACTGAGCAAACGAGCGTTGGACAAATACGTGCGTCTGTTCAGCTCCCGAGTTTAAACGTTTGTAAGTTTGTACAGCGCATAGCTTTGATTGGTTACTCTGTTACATTCGATTTTCAAGCTTAAGGATGTCGTTATGTCAACTGATGGACTACGATATTAAATATGTAGGTTCCATGTACATATAATTATATCGATGGTAGGTTCGCACTAATTTGTGTGGAGCTAAAGTTACGCGACCTGCGTCACCGTGTAAGCCTCCCCAAAAATATTATTTTTCTGTACTAAATTATCACTTAGCTATACTACGTACGTAGTAAGCAATGATATTTTCAATTGCCTAATCAATAAACCGCTAAAACAGATTATTACACCCGAAATAAAATTGCAACAAAAATAAATTATAACGCAACTCATAAAACGATAAAAGCTACTAAACCCATATGATCCAATCAATAAAGCTTTTATTTATAACAAATCTATGCAACAATTTAAAAACTTAATGTAATTCAAAAGTTGTAAATCTTTCTTTTCACGGCGTTTTGATTCATTTGGACGGGCTTTTTTATTGTAGGGTTAAGTAGCCGTGACGCATTTATTATTTTTTTGATAAGGTAACTAGGAAACTTTGTAATATATTGTGATTTAAGTTGTATGTAGTTTATTGCGACTTTCATTTTGAAAGATGGGTATCAAAAGTGATAATATCACTTTTGATATCAAGTAATGTGTTCAATACTAGTCTCTACCGTTGACAATTTTTTTAAGGTTATTCTTCTGTAACTAATTTCTAAATTCTTATGTCATCGAAATTCACAAATAACCAGACTGATATTGATACTTGACATTTTCTTTGTTCATTTGAATATCGGTAGCGCCAATAGTGGACCTGTTAGGAAAATATTATGTGGATATACTAATTTGACTGATTCCCTTAAACGGGCGAGCTTATGGCTGTTGGCTTACTTGGCTACCATTAGGTATATTATTTATTGTAGAGGCACACAATCAATAATGTACTTATATTATTCTAGAGTATGCTCGCAGCTACGCCTGCATATTTAATTTGAATTTACCCGTTTTGCACGAACCCGTGGGAATTTCGGTAAATCCCTTCCTAGTGCACCCCTATGGTCTCCAAGGAACATACATGCCAAATTTCAGCTTCGTGCGCCTAATAGTTTTGGCCGTAGCTTGTCTGTCAGTCAGTCAGTAACGCAAGGATTTTATATATAGAGATTGTTACAAAAGTTTCTGTGTTCAAATAAAAAAGAGTTGATGGTTCAAAGAAATCTTAGAACCTGTCAGAGAGTAATGAGTGATTTGAAATTCAAACCTATGTTACGCTACTACCGGTCTATTACGCGTTCTGTCCGAGACAATGCAACATCCCCACAGACCGGGAAACATTAACGCAATAATCATTCATCATTCGACGCATGCTTCATTCACTTTCGCGTTTATAACGAGTTTCGTAGTAAAATACAGACGCGTACGATATCTTAGCAGCTAATCTAGACGTCCAGCTAAACTTGAACCACCCCGTACCTAAATCAAAACTATATTCCTCCCACGCGACCCGTTTACAGAGGTCAAAAAGATTGGTTATAGATTACGAATACGACAATTGAATTATTTACTTTTGTCTCGACAATTTGTATTCGATGGGTGCTCGGCTACGTGACGAGGTGTGCAATCGATGGTTCGCGACAATCTACGGCGTACTGTTTAAGTAAATAATGTGGTTTTTATGTTAAATCATGGCGAACGTCTGTGGTTATATGCGAACGATGTAGATGGATCGTATTAAAAGGGTATTGGCTCTTCGGCGGACGGATATTGATGGTGTAGTCAATAATTGCGGGGAACACCAAGCGAGAAAAGCTTGCTAATAGCTGTTTACTGTATCCAACAGCTTTATATCATTAAATTCTGAAAGACTGATCAAGTATATTGGGTTGCCTTGCTTTACCAATAATTGACTGTAAACGTGCTGTACAAGTTTATACAACATGTCTTAATTGCGTTAACTAGGTACCTACTGTGATATAGGTTATGTTTTGACTGGTTCAAACACATTTTTATACGACTGACCTGTTAAATGAACTTGTATGAAAGCTTTGTTAAGTTTAAATTTCAAAGGTTTTCATCTTGTTGAATAAAAAGAAAATAGTGATTCATCGGTTTCACAAGACTCCAGCTTCTTTATAACGCACAGAGTTTACATTAACAGTTCCCATAAAACTCTACATCCAGTATTAAGTATGCAACTTTATAGCGATATAAATCGGTGTGACAAACAATGCGTAGGCAGCATTCCCACTGCAGGGACAAAACGCATTATATAAATTCAAATATGGAACGAAAAAGCTTTCATAACGCAAACAATATTACTTTTAAGGCTGGACGCATACGCTCGGTTTCCTGATTAGGTTTCCTGATCAGGAATTCAGATTCGGAATTCCGTTTGCCTAGCGCAAATAAACGGTTTTTTGTATTAGGAATTTATACTGTCAGTTCGAATAGAGACGCTTCTGTGAAAACACAAATGGACGACGACGATGAATTGACTGCTATTGCACTTTTACTGGCGCTAGACATGAAGAAGAAGAGAAAAACGTCGTTACTGGGTATATCCGTGCTACGGTTTTGGCGCGCTTCCGAACGGAAATTTCCGTTCGTGTGCGGCGAACGATACGAAATGTATGACAAGCACTCCGTTCGGGGTGACGTCATTAGGTTTTTTCCGTTCTTACAACCCGAACGCACGGAATGAATTCCGAAACGAACGACGGGTTTTTTTCCGTTCGGAAATAGTAAGGACGTGTGCGCCTTGTTTAACATTTTGTATGTAAATGAAGCATTCAGGTTTCCGAATCTGAATTCCTGATCAGGAAACCTAATCAGGAAACCGAGCGTATGCGCCCAGCCTAAACTCGAAGATTGTGCAAATGGCTTTGCTGGCCACACACATAAGGTTTTTCCTGCACACGAATCTATATGATAATAAAGTCGTAAACTTCAGGCGGTTATCTTTTTCTAATGTGTGCGAAAACAAAATTTTATTGGAGTATTTTACGACTGTTTTTAATTTTCAATGTTATTTCTATTGAAATGTTGGCGGTAGCGAGCGTTGGAGGTCTATTCCGCTTGTTTCTTAAGGACAATAGTGCAGTGACAACAAAAGCACAGCGAGAAATGTTGACTTAGGAAGTCGAGTCCGGGAGCGTCCGAGATACGGACCACCTACGCTTGGCGACTGGTATAAAATGCTGGCTGTCAGAAGTGAGAAATAATGGAGTTTGTAGTATCGAGGTAACGAGCAAGATCGCATCGACGACATCGTCCGAGCCACGTTTATGATCGAGCGACGTGTTATTCTATATGACATCTTTCATTATAATAGCGGTGTTCATCATACTCAATTAATAGCCGTCATGTTAACTGCCGATTAGTAAAAGTGGTAAACCACTATTGGAAATTTATAATGTTGAAGTTGCGTGCGTGACCATTTTCAATCAGTAGGTTAAGCGTAGGATTATTCTCACACTTAAAGAGGCTACTGCCTATAAATATGATAGAATAATGAAATCCCGCGGCGAATAATTTCGTCGTATATGTAGTTAATGAACACGAGCAAAATGTGCACTCTCGCGATCAAGCAAAAGAGGATGAAAGAACAATGTAGACTGAATTTAAATAAATGAGCTGAGCCAAAAACCGATGGGATTGAATTAATCTATAATCGATTTCGTCGTAGCGAACGTGTAGCTGAGTTCGTGACAGATTCAAAATCGATTACGCTCGGTTCGTGCGCTCTCGATACATTAATTGGAACGAAAACACTGCGAGCGTCGACAAATATCTTGAATAAGACGCTGTTATTTTTTTTGAGGAGCAGGACACGGCTCGTTAGGCCGCCACTCCTCGTGTCAAGCGCCGTGCGTCGCGCACACCAACCTGTCACTATCAACGCATCTTCTCATTACCAATGAAATTGATGGGGAACACCGCGAGCGCTCCAACATGGCGCTTAAGTTCGCGCCAAAAATAATATGACATTTATCATATACGTTGGTAATGCTGGGATAAAACGACGTCGCGTCTCCAACAGGTGTGCCGCGTAACATGATATTTAAAAACGTACTAAGGAGGGGCGAATGAAAAATGCTGGAACGGATAAAACTGACAGGATCGCTGGTGAAGAAAAAAAGTGTGTTTTTCGTGGAATCGGTAGCAAGAACGTGAGATATTTGTAGTGATAATATTAGTTCTGTTGCGGTTCTGTGAACTGTGGCGGTTCTGAGAGAGCTCGACGGTGACATATTAATTACTAATAGCAGGATGTCTCATACGTTGTCTTGAACTAGCGATATCGTATTAGCTTATCAAACTATAACCGAACTCAGTTCACATCTAACTCATATAATACATACTTTAAAGTTACTAACGACGCTGTCCAATAGACGCAATCTAAATTCACTATGAGAACATATCAGGTTTTCAATAAACCCCTCGCATCGCCAAGTAGGTAGTCATTGTTATTTAAATTACAGTGATTCAGTGGTCAGGATGAACATGAGCTCACGATAGAACGATTGTGTGTCTATTTAAGTCGATAACTTCATCGTTACTTATGGAAATGAAAATAACATCTCAAAAATTATTAAATATTGGAAAATATTTTCTGTAAAAGTTTAAGAGAACATTCAAGTATTCTTTGGTTATAAAATTCTAGAAGAAACTTATACCTAAGCATTTTGCCAATATTGTTAATAAGATCCAATACCATAATTACCATACCATAACTGCCTCCGTGGTACAGTGGATAGTGTATGCGACTGCTGATCGGAGGTCCCGGGTTCGATACCCGGGTCGGGCAAAAGTGTTACTGGGTTTTTCCAAATTCTCAGTAGCAGCACGGAGTCTGGTGATGTGCCCGGTAACGGCAGTAGGCTCGCTCCCTATTACGTGGCGAAATGTGGGTGTAGTATAACACCTCTGCCTACCCCTTCGGGGATACAGGCGTGAGTATATAAGAAAAACCATTATTAGCTATTATAGTCAGTTAAAAAAGTACCGTTGATAAATGAAAATATGCTTAACTGCTTGAGAACATGCGATTGAGCATATTTTAAATTTTATTGAATTAATCTGTCCCAAAATTAACGGCCATATCTGTATGCCAAGTAGTTATCGACGTGTTCGGAATCCGAATTAAAAAAAAACCTCATTCCGTTTGACATCTTTGCGTAACAGACGATAAAATTGTTAAAGCAATCAATATGGCGACAGTTGAGAATCCGTTTAGTCATATAGTCGACATTTTATTATCAAAACATGTTGAATATTTATTTCGTTATGGGAATCATATAAAACTGGTATAATATCATACTATCAAACTCGATATAGATAACTTAGATTCTTCTGGCAATATTTTGTATTAATAACGATCTTCAAGTTTTGGTAGGTTTAAAAGTATGATTATTACAAAAAAGTAGGTATACCCATCGCTATTTAACATATAAATTTATCAATAACTAGCTATTGCCTGCGGTTTTGCCTTTTCTATATTTTTCCTATGAGTAATCTATAATGACTCTACATCTCTCTTTGATCCTTTTACTAACTCCAAGCTCCAATCACCTTGATCCTATGCTACGTTTTGGTGTAAAGCAAGAATAAACAAACAAACACAAGTATTAGTATAGATTGTATATCCAAATATTACTTATACCAAATTTTAAGTGCAACCTTATAACACCAAATTTGTATGAAGGGGCGAATTTTAAGGGGCGTATGGGCTCTCACTCTACATTATTTGTGTAGTTGATTGTGACCATAATTGTAGCCTTACTGAAATATTTATCACTTTGCAGTCCAATACATCTATCTATCTTTTGATATCGAGCTACTCTTTGCTAATGACATCTTCGTAAATGGCCGACTTAGTAAAATGACAATATCATCCATTTACATTTACTTCCGCGAAAGCCTCTAGAAATTGAATTGTTAAGCGGACAAAGCGTCTCTTGACAATGACTGAGGCGATTCATCAAATTGGCAGGTAAAATGTTTACTTAACGACAATTACAGTTAAAAGCCCATGCCAAATTCCATCATAAAGGCATTTGAGGCGTGCCGTATCGCTCTTGCGTCGTGCCATGAAATTGACTTTGTCACTGCCCATAAATCTTCCCGCCAAACTGGCGAAAAAAAGATGGCATCCAGCGAATGCGTTCGGATTCACCCGACGGATGTTTACACAACAAACGACGCTTACGACAATGAATGTCCCTTTTTGCGAATTCTTTAGAAATGCTTTATTATGGTTTTGGGATTCGCGCGCTTTCCGAATTCTTTTGTTTATAATTGCATTGTGTAATAGAGCTGTCAAAACGTTGACTTTTTTGTATCTAAATGTAACAAAATATTTAAGTATGTAGGCATAAATTGGAGAGTTTATTTCTTGTTTAGTAGAAAGTTAACGGTATGTTTGGATATCGGAAAGACCACTCGACCGATTTAGATAATCCTATCAGTGTCGCGGAGATCACGAAGTTAAACGTCGATGGAGGCGACTGAGAGAAATCGCTTCATTTGTAAACTAATAAATTAAAGGCGAATATAAATAGGTATCGAGAAATAATAACGCGATAAAATATATCTGCATTCCATTTAAAGACTGGCTTCAAGAAATATTAAGAAACGAGTCAAGATGTTATCTGTATTTTGCATACAAACATTTACAACTGGCACCAACATGTGCCATTATCGGAAAAATATGATGTTTTTTAGCTGAGCAATGAATGAATTAATACGTGCGGAGTCGACGCCGCTTCCTTTACTGAGCTGGAGTGGTGCCAATAAATAGTATGAAGGCGAAGTTTCGTCGCCATCGCGCCATAACTCCTGCCCCCGGATGGCAATAAACGTCACGGGGCAGCACAAGCTAGCACTATCAATCCGGTTTTGCATCCACTATCGCGTGTCTCCATCTCGTCGCCAACAGCGAAAACGCCAAAATATACGGCGCGAAGCCTTTCGTTGTTTAGATACAAGCAAAAATACGTGCGTTCAAATATTTTACATTTTAAAAGCGCTTCGTTTTGAAATTCATGTGATATCAACTTGTAAAAGATGAAGTACTTACAACATAATTAGTTCTATTAAGGCTTACTCTTCATTACAAACACTGTACGTGTTTGTTGTAAAAAGATATTAATTTTAACGAGGGCGTTTACATATCCACCAAAAACGATATTAAATATTATAACTTGAAGGGAAAAACTGCAACGATGTATTTCAACTAGAGCAAATTCAAAACGGAAACACAAAAGAAAAATAAAATACTGGCGCAAAAGACAGCGTCGCCGTACAATTCAGAAACGTAAAAAGACGAGGGTAGTCTGAACATTTTGAGCAAAAAATGGCGGGTGGGTGCCGTATGGCGTACGGTCACTCTGCGGTTGGTTTGCTTAAATCCATTTTACGATTGGTCGTAGGCCGAGTTTACGAGTATGTATGCGTACGGTGGTAATTTTAGCTTAATGGCGTGTCGGGTTTTGATTGCCGCAGTAAAATTAGCTAATTAGTAGCTAAGTTTATTGAGCGATTAGGATTCAATAATAGATTGACGCGGTGGATAACTTACAGTTGTGTCAGTTTTATATACGAGATATATGACCAGAATTTTAGAGAGTTTATAGTAAGTTGTTAGAGTTTATTACATTTATCAAGTGTAAGTACAATGCGTTTAATATGCCTCTGCCTACCCCTTCGGGGAAACAGGCGTGAGTCTATGTATGTATGTATGTAAGTACATCAAGTTATAGTACGTCCTAAGTACCGCATATTTTTTTTTTTAAAGACAACTCCCGCATTAGGACTAAATCCTGTGTCGCGGGGGACTTTACAAACATACAACTGACGAACACAATGAACACCCAGACTCGAAACAACAATTTATGAATTAATATTAATGAACAATATATTCACCAAACATTTTAAATCAACACAAATGAAAGTATTAGTCATGTTTCTTAATATACTTTTGCTTTTTAAACAGAGTTAGAAAAATATCAACGGACGCTAATGACTCAGTTGACGTTAGTTAATTAGAGTCTACTCAAGCGACTTAATAAACTTCTTCTAATTCTTTGCATAACAAAACAGCTCGTTCTAAAAGATTCTAAGTTGTCTGTGTTTTTTCATCCCATAAAATAAACACAACACTGACAATTTACAATCGAACAACTAAAAATACAAACGTCACAAAACATGTCACCGATGATTTATTTAACGCGATATTTATGTATGGCCGAGACAGGACGTGAATGGTGTCTGTTCCTTTTAGTTTACATTACGAGCAACTTTTATTTTTACGTCTCACCTCAACTTTATTACAACCCTTTAGAGTTGTGTACCGGTTATTTTACAGCGAAAGTAAAATTGTCACGCGTAACCTTACAACGTTATATTTTCCTTCAAATGGTGTGCTCAAAATATGGTTTTGTAGGGTAGAATGTGTTTTGTGGCTGTAAATGTAAAGTTGTTATGTTTTGACGCGGTGTGGGTGGGTACAATAGGTGCGCGTGG
Organism: Euclidia mi; assembly: GCA_944739405.2. Classification (NCBI taxonomy): domain Eukaryota; kingdom Metazoa; phylum Arthropoda; class Insecta; order Lepidoptera; family Erebidae; genus Euclidia; species Euclidia mi. Next base: position 52,587,992 of record OX123200.2, on the reverse strand, counting down.
GCACACGGGTGCCTCGCTCTCACCTCACTGTTTTTATGACGTACATTATGCATGCAGATTTCATTATAGATTAAAAATTATAAATAGTCGAAACGATCGTAACAACGCCTCGTCGGTGATTAGCCGCGGCTGATCTACGATTTGTATGTTTTTTAAATTGAAGATATTTGATATTTTATCAATAACGAGCTTATTATGAATTTAAAGTGAGCTATTTATATATTGGGTCTATCTGAGAACAGGCTATAATGAGATGTAAGTTTTACAACAGCGTAGGTAAATATATGGAAACCAGAAAGTTTTCGATAGTATCCAGTTGTTTTCTAAGATAAAGGAACAATTGTGTGTTGTCAATTGCAGGCGTAAATGTTGAATATATATTGGAGCTTAGATGAAGTTGATTTCAACATAGTCAGAACTAGAAACTATTGCAACTCTACGAACAGAACTTCGTAAAGTAAATGTATTTAGATAACGTCTTGTCATTGCTTTGTAATGTCTGTCTGTGTGTTGTAAGTGAGTCAACTAGTAAGAATGTTTTAACATAATAATATTAGGTACATCTGCGCAGTCGCCGGTGGGTGGCGTACTCTGTAAACCGCACACTATTACTATTATTCCTCTTCAGAAATCGATTGTCATTGTCACTGTTTATAGTAACACTATTGTTTCGAAATCTTGGTTGCCCTTCTTCAAACTAGATGAATGTAAATATTTATTTTCAAGTTTTCTTGGAAGAATCTCTCTTTTTTATTTTGGTCGAAGTATAGTCTGGTTTTGTGGTAGAGAATTATATGGAATCTTCGACACAAGTGTAATTAATACATCATCGTGATCAGATAAAAATTAATAAGATATAGTTGTCGTTATACTCTAACCATCGTTTAATCATATGAGTGATAAATTAAAACTTGTACATAATGGGCACAACGTTGTCTGATCAGACGAGACGATGACGAGATAACATCAGATGGCACCACAGTGGACATTAGTTTGGTTGAAAAATTAAATATAACGTCCACCCGCATCCTCGCATACACAACAAAATGTCGTCGTGTTTGTTTTTGTTGGTCGGAAACGCATTCGTCATGTCTTCAGTGACGCCACCCCTTTACCCAACGTGTTTAGTGTTTACGTTGCCGAGGCATTCGAGATAATCGAACGAAATCGGATATACATGTGGGAGTTAACTCTCTAGTCTATTTTGTCTATGTCATGTCCGTTTGACAAGTTGGGACCCTCATAAAGGTTTATTATTCTGTTGTAAGACTGGCTGGTATTTTTTGTGTTGTGTTCAAATTTAGAATCTCTTAAGTTTTTGTCTAAAACATCTGTCAATCATATTTTAAATGGGTACTTATGACTGTATTCGTTTATTAATTAACGCAACGCAAATAATCAGCTTTTTTTATCAAAATGCTTCTCATTCAATACATTTTTTTAACTATTGTATCATTATAAAATTACTCACGTTTGATACTAGAAGCTCTCATAAAATCCATTTAATCTAAAATGGATGACACATCCCGATAATTTGTCAAAGAAAAAGTAAACAGAAAAGTTTTATTGAACCGCCGCTTAAAACAAACTAACCACTAAATCAATTTAACTTTATAGTCAGGTAGACGGCGTATTTGTAAAATAAACGGGATATAATAAATTTTCGGGTCTGAGAGCTTTGATAGAATCGTTAATACCCGAAGCTTCTACCATTGACTCGTACAATTTATCTTGTGGGTACGACCTTGTTGGAAGGCTGTATTCATTACTTATACATGCACGTCTATATACCCTTGGGCCAGTTGCGTTCAGAATCAGTTATTGGTCTTAGAATACCTTTACCAAGATACAGACATATGTATCTTATATTCTTGCATGAAATGATAAAAAGATTTACCTTCTTGAATACTCAATACAGTTTATCGTATTTTTTAATGTGCTTTATATAATTTACATAATTTTGCTCGGTCATATGCTGATATAAAAATGATAATCATTTCGCAGTAATATTATAAAACCTAATAATATGCATAGGACTATGGTAATACGAGAACCAGTATCGGAATAAAACTGATCAAAGGCCGAAATTCTATAGTAGCGGAGTCTATTAGTTTTGCCGGTATTAATTTGTATGCAAATTATTCGACGCAGGTAGTGTGTAACGAAATGATTTTATTAATTCGTCGCCTGAATCAAAGGTGTCTCTAACGAGTTGATATCGTGATATTGCACTGCCGTGATGCACTATGACTACTAATATATACTACGAATGATAGCATTCATTAGACATATAATAAGTAATTTTAAGATTTATAATTATTAGAAGTAAGGATATCACACCCAGACGTAGATTTTCGGTGATTATTTTGATAGGTACATACATCAAACCCTATACGACTGCCTCGTTGGTCTCGCGGCATAAATGTGCGCGTGGGATCAGGAGGTCTCGGGTTCGATTCCTGGGTCGGGCAGTGTTATTGGGTTTTTCTGTCACGAAATTCTCAGTAGCAGCACGGAGTCTGGAAATGTGCCCGGTACGGCAATAAGCTCGCCCCTGATTACGTGGGACTAAAGTATATCTGGCGAAAAGTGGGTGTAGAAATACACCTCTGCCTACCCCTTCGGGGATAAAAGGCGTGACGATATGTATGTATGTATGTATTTTGATAGGTTACAAGTTTAAGATACGCGTGGGCCCTAGGCTTCAATTTCTGTACAATTTTTTACAGACACCTTTGTTAGTTTCAATTATAAGTACCGTACGTTGCATCCATATTCATTTATATATATTAAACGTATTACAACATGGCTCAATTGTACAAAATAAATAATATCCGATAAATACATTTTCGAAATATTCAATTTCTTTAACCGCGTCGTTTGACCAAATGATCGAAATGTAATGATCAAAATCAGTTATTGAAATATTAATATTCTAAAGGAGTACTGTGAGATATGTAATAAAAAATAATACTTACAATATTTTGAATCGCAGTAAGAGATCAACGCTCAACCTGTGAACAATAAAGTACAACTTTACTACTTAAGGCACAAGATATTTTAATAAGGCACACATTTGTTAAGCAGGCGGTGTTTTATTAAATATTTGGCGCTATCAAATTATGCAGGCCCGGCAGCCTGCTGTAAAATTGAATGAAATGATGCGATACAATTTGTTTGGGTAAATACTTTTAGTATTAAACTGCCTTTATAAAGGTGCATGAAATGACAATTTATTATGAAACGTAGAGTAATTTGGGGATAAAATTCATGCTAATTTGATCTGGAAACGATATCTGTCTGACTGTTCCAAAAGATCATCTGTTATTAAAATACGCTCACAAGTAATATTATACGTGGATATTAATAACAATATCTATATTTTAATAACAAGCCTTGACAACTACGCTACAAGAGCATACAGCTATCGAACCTCAGACATTGAAACATTATCCCTACCGATTAAATTACCGTAAGCACAAAGTAATCGTTACTGTATAAATTCCTAAACGTATTCTTTACGCTTTTCAATTTTGATTCAAATGCGTCGTTCGACTTCAAAAACATAATTTTTAAAGGCCCTCCATTATCCCCCGGGCCCGAGCAGCTGTCCCTCCGCGGGACGCCATTTTTTCGATCATAAATATCAATTCTCACAATCCAACAAAAACCATTCGTATTTATTTAGGCGTCACAACTTGTGGTGTCTCGCAGGGCACGCATTAGGGACCACTTCCTTTTCCTTTTGCAAATAATCTATTATGTTCGTGAATGAGTCGTAAAGGTGTGATTTATAATGTATTTAAAGTCATAATGTCACATTATTTATTGTTGTTGGCAAATCAATGTTTAGTGTTGCCAACTGAAGTGCACATGGGTGCAGACGTTAATAGTTAAAATAATGCAATTATAAAATCATAATTATGGTCTGTATTTATTTAACGGATCACATAATTTGTTGCTCCATTTACATTTTAATTATAATCGTCATAATATTCAGATGGGTGGCATTCAAAGTAGCAATAGACATGACTGTTAAAAATGTAACCGGTGATTACAAAACTTAAGCTTTATTTCAAGAAGTATTTGCAGTCTGGCAAAATGACTGAACGTACTTTATGTGACTTTTTGTCCAGCTAAGATTTAAGGTATTCTATGACTCATTTAGTGTTCTACTTGGATTGTGTATGTTTGCCGTACAATGCCTAACGATTATACCAGACGATAAGGATTAACGTCGAAGATACCCATGGTTATGTAACTTCATATCACCGGCCTGCGTTCTTAATAATTTAATCGTCAATAAACCTTAGTGTGCACACCGCAAAGTTCAAAAATAAGATTTTATTGTTATTGGTCTGTTCTCAATAACTGTGGCATATTAATGTGACGGTTTGGAAGTACATAATATTAATGACTTAATAGTCGAAGTTTAAGTGTCGGCTGGGCGAGTTGGAGTAGTAAGTAATTGCTCGGCCGACGCCGTCGTCGGCGATCGGAGCGATTCCGAGCACTTAGGCGTGCCAACACAATTAAGATTAAAGCTATTAGATGAACCTCGGATTATTACTTTAATTGTTTTAAGTTTATTGACTAAATTGACAGTACGTTTTAATTATTTGAAGTTTATTGCCTAATGAAATTGAGTTATTTTACTTAAAAAAAAAACAGCATTTATTGCCGGAAATCTTCGCCACTTAATATCTTCGTCACGCTTTTGCACCAACAGATTGAAATTTCGTTTTGTAATCCTTTTGAGGAGTCGTTTGACCCGCTCATGTGATCCTACATCGTACCAGCGTGAGCGACCAACGGACGAGGTTCCTGAACAATCCCAAAACCATGAGCGAAGCCATACGCAATACTGGTCAACTCATGGCCTTCTGGAAGGAGCTTGCATGGTATGAGTAGCAGACGACAACCGTGTCACAGCTCACGCACAATGGCCCAATTCAGTGGCAAAACACCTGTCCAACGAACTAACTAACTAAGGAGTCGTTTGATTATAAATTGATTTGTTGTAAATACTAAAGTAAATATTCAGAATATCTTTTGTTAGAATTATAAACATGCACATGAGTAATTATGAACGGATCGCAATCACCATCTCCGTCGTGACTCAATACAATTACTTTAATGTGTTCTGTACTTAGTTTAATTACCTTGCTAGTATGTTTATCTTTATCTTCAGTTTTGGCTTCAATATTAGTAGTACCTTCTGAATAGTCTAGACAAATGACGTATGTATTAACCTTATCTGTTTTAGCTGTGTGAGTACAGATAGGGTTGAGTTTGAGGTCAGACGATCGTCCGATATAATAATTACTTGGTACTAAACAAATATTAGATTCGTAGTGTTCGCTAATTATTTTGGGACAAATGTCACCACCGCACCACTTTTCTTATCTAAACGAATTTCTTTTTTGGCGGATACTTTACATTATTTTTAACTAGATATGAGAGCATCGAGTACCTTATGTGAGAAACATTTGATTGAAAGCATTTTATGTATACAGTAAGAATTTAGATACAAAACTGTTTATCAATGATTTTGATATTCACATCACATTGCTTGTTATGTTTTTGTTTGGTCTACCGTACGTTCTGCCTCTTGATAATTATAATTGTTTAATGTTGTTTCATAACAGATGCTATATACATGCTGAAATCATAAGATATCATCATCATCATCAGCCTTTAACAGTCCACTGCTGGATTAGGCCTCTCCTTTGAAAGGAGGAATTGGCCTACTATACCACGCTGGCCAAACGGGTTGGTATAGGGTTTGTATCAAGTTTTCCTTCTCTTACAGTGCTGTTCTCTGCATAATATGGTCCCACTGTCGGCTCTTACGACACCCATGGGATGATATGGGGTGGTGACATTCCGTATTCTCAATCCGTCACCAGACGGACATCATAAGATATGGTTAATGTAAATAGGTTTTGGCGCCCAGCTTCTTCTTCCATTTGTCATTCAAGATAAAGTAACACATTTAATGCCATCTTGAACAAAAATAGGTACTCAATCTTTAAAAAATACAAGAATAAACAATTCGTTATCTGTGCCTTTGTAACCTTTGTGCAAAATATGAGTATCTGTCAAGTAATGCCCTATTTGAGTAATAATGTTTTGTGGTTATGCCTTTAATTCTTTTGTAAACAAACATATATAAAATTGATCTTCAACACTCAATTCCAATATCAATAAAATAACATTGGAGGTAGAAAATAATTGGCTATTGTTCACTTCTGATAAACAGGATTTACGTAAGTATGTCTGTGTATGGTCTTGCTTGTAAATCGTTTATGTGTTATTGAGTTTATACAGCGTGCGAGTCAACGGTGTCGTGTATAAGGTGTGTGACACATGTCATATGCTAGTCAAAAAAAAATAAGGCTGTGAAATTGAAAACATACATTACTCAAGTTTGAGGTGCAGTGATAATCATTTTGTACTAAAATGTTAATTTATGGGATATTTTGGGCCACTGACGTTTCTTTCTTATCAGAGGTAAATGAAAACCAAAATTGTGACCTTGCAATTTTATTGTTTCATTCTTCTTCTGCTAATTGTGCAGATTTTGAGGAGCTTTATGAATTGAATTATCCTACATGTGGGCAATGTTTGAATGGATTTCGGGTGTTACTACGGCACAAGACAAAAGTCCACAATTTCGCAAGTCCGACTAAAACACAATTTACACCGTCTACTTAAGCTGAATCAAAATTTCATGGCTCCGTTTTTGGTCATTTTATTAACCCTTAAAACCATTTACTTAGATTCTAACGTTTGATTTTAGTTCTAAAGATCCCCATACTAATATCCCGTTTTACGTAACCATTGTTAAACACACACGCACAAATGTAGCATCTAGGTATCCTACATGTGCGTATGACGTAAACGTGTTATCTCGGGTCAGCCGGCGCCGGGCAGCCGATAACGCACTATTTTGATACGAATAACTCACACTAATGCAACAGGAAGCGGGTCGAGATTTACTAGCCTAAGTAATATAAATCTTGGCCATGTAAGATATTTGTTCATTTCATTTCTGTATCGAGCGTTCTTGGAGCGCCGTCTAGACGGTGGATTTCGAAATAATAGGCCTATTACACAGGCAGACTACACGTCCGAAGGACGAATAGAGGGTGACGATAGGCTATCAAAATCTTGTTATTTATGTACTATGTTTTTAAAGGAGTTCTCCAGGATAACATGTGGGTTAGCTGTCGGACAACTCTATCTCAATGAATTAAATATTAGAATGCTTCTGCGAAAGTGGACATATGAAGCTATTTTATAGAACTGAAAATACAAGTTGAAAATTATATGGATCGAAGGATATTTTCTGGATATCTAGCTCAATCATTTGAGAGTATAGGTTTAGTATAGGTTTAGGGTTTACGCAGCCCGCCAGGCTAACGAAGGATTGGAAAACTTATCTCAATCTTTTTTCACAACCTTTTCTTTCGTATGTGTGTGGCCGACTCTGGTGTCGGAGTTTTCAGTCCGCTTATATTTTTAGGTCGCCAACATGGCCTAACAATTGTTGTCCAGAGACAACAAGTATTAGACCAACAGTGCGTTACGTGCCCTGATGTAAATGCCGCACGCAGTCGCCCATCCAACTGGCGAACTTATTACGAAAGGCAAGCCAATGAGCATGTCTCTTTATTGTTTTATTTGACAAATTGTGATGTGAAAAACCTTTTTTTTTTCACGCCACGCCTGTATCCCCGAAGGGGTAGGCAGAGGTGTAATATTACACCCACATCTCGCCATGCATTTTTAGGTCCCACGTAATAGTTACCGGGCCACGAGAATTCGGAAAAACCCAGTAACACTTTGCCCGACCCGGAAATCGAACCCGGGACCTCCGATCAGCAGTCGCATACGCTATCCACTGGACCACAGAGGAAGGAGATGGAGAATCTAGCTGACTCAAATCTTTTATGAGTCGAACTTCGAAAGAGAAAGAGGTAGTTTAGTTTTGAAAGTCAAAGCATCCAGTTTCCAGAGAAAATTTATAGTAGCGAAATACGACACTAAAATAGTCGCCGACATTAACATAACGGTAGATCTCCAAAGTATTACTACTAACGATATCTTCAACATGTTGTAGAAGACATTTCTTGTGAATTAAAAGGCATATTATAGGCATTTGTGTTATAAATGAGAAAGAATGAATGTTTGGTGTTTAATATTCTACGCGAGTTCACTTGATTGTGGGAAGAGAAACGCTGGAAGTGATTGACAAGCAATTTGTAGACAATTTGTCATTGTCGCTGTATAAACTTAAAAAGAACATAAAGCCTTACGGAGAATGTACCGGTTTTGTATTTAGATTGTTTTATTTGTAGCGAACAATTTGACAGGTTTAACTAAGCAATTTGTTAGTGACATTCAATCTAATAATAATTTAATACAACCGATACAATTATTACCTACTTCAAAATGGAGCCGTGACAACGGAGAGACACATCGAATTTAATTATTTCGATGTCGCAAAAACAATATTATTTTTGTAATAATATTTTGACAGCTCTCTGACACATACGGCCATCCGATCTCAAACTAAATAATATCTGCTACCTAGTCACCGGACAAATGGTAAAGATATTAGTTTTTCTAATGAGACTCTTATGAGTGTGTGGCTAACTCTGGTGACGAACTTATCCGATCATCTGAAGGCGTCCGAGATGTCAGCTTTACGTGAGCTCCGAAGCACTCTGATGTAAATGTACTCTTTCACCCATGCAAGTGGCGACCTGTGCAAGCGTTGCTAAACTTTACGGACCCATGAGTGCTACTTATAATGTCACTAAATACCTTCATACCTACTTCAAAAGTAGGTATGAAGGTATTTACACGCTTTTCACACAAGTATTTGCCTCCGGTATTTAAGTAGTCAGAGTAGCAAACCAGTAGGCTTACAGCACAGTCAAAAGTCGAAAATAATTCCTACAGACTAGTAGCCAGACCTTCGATTGTGTCTGCCATGATACGCTCTTGTGCAAACTTAAACATTACGGCGTCCAGACTAAAGCATTGGATGTTATTAAGGCATATTTAAATAACAGAATCCAATGTGTCGAAATAAATGGCTCAAAACCCAGTGGTTTACCAGTACAATTGGGAGTGCCGCAGGGTAGTATCCTAGGGCCTTTCTTGTTTCTTGTGTACATTAATGATTTGCCATTTTACCTGAGAAACATTTGTGACGTGGTATTGTTTGCTGACGATACTTCATTGATATTTGAAGTAGATAGAAATAAGGAAAACTTTACCGAAATAAACAGTGCTCTTACTCAGGTGACTAAATGGTTTACTGTAAACAACTTAGTACTGAACGCCAAAAAAACCAAATGTGTTAAGTTTGCTTTGCCAAACGTCAGAAACCTTGGTACTAACATCGTTTTAAATGGTGATGTACTGGAAACAACTGAATCTACGTTGTTTCTAGGAATAACACTTGATTCAAAGTTGCAATGGGGCGCACACATTACATATCTGTCAGCGAAACTTAGTTCGGCTGCTTATGCCATTAAGAAGGTGCGTAGTTTAACAGATGTCGATACGGCTAGGCTGGTATATTTTGGCTATTTTCATAGTGTTATGTCATATAGCATATTACTATGGGGTAGAGCTGCTGATATCGAAAGTATTTTTATATTGCAAAAAAGAGCAGTTCGGGCCATTTACCAATTACGAACAAGAGTTTCGCTCAAGGAAAGATTTAAGGACATCGGTATTTTAACTGTAGCGTCTCAGTATATTTATGCCAGTGTTTTGCATGTGCGTAGAAATATAAATTCATATTCAAAGAATAGTGATATTCACTCTATTAATACAAGAAATAGACATAAATTATATGTTCCGTATTTCCGTTTGTGTAAAACTCATAATTCTTTTATAGGACAAAGTTTACGCATCTACAACAAGATACCGATACAAGGTGGCATACTATCTCCTCTTTTATTTTCACTCTTTATTAATCTCTTAACCCTGGATCTTCAGTGTCCGTATCATTTGTACGCCGATGATCTGCAGCTGTACTCGCAGGCTACTATTGAGGATTTGCCGAGTGCGTTTGACGCTGTGAACCGGGACTTAGCGATAATTCAAGACTGGTCAGAGAGGTATGGTTTATGTGTTAATCCTGCGAAATGCCAAGCAATTATCATTGGGAGCCCAAGAATAATCAGCAGGCTGGACTTGGCATCGCTACCACCTGTCACATTTAATGGCATCAACATACCTCTGAGCCCCACTGTCAAGGATCTTGGCATACACCTTGATTCTACACTCAGCTGGCAACCTCAGATCACAAATGTTTGCCAAAAAGTAACTGGTACCCTACGATCTCTGTACCGCCTGAAGAACTTCCTCCCTGCCAAGACAAAGACAATGCTTGTACAGACTTTGGTTTTACCTATAATCGACTATGGTGATGTGTGTTATTTCGACCTGAATGCAGATCTGCTCAACAAACTAGACCGACTTCTCAATAATTGCATTCGGTTCATTTTCAACCTCCGTAAGTACGACCATGTGTCAGCATATCGTACTCAACTATCATGGTTACCTATCCGACAGCGTCGCAATATGCGCGCGTTGTCTACACTATACTCTTTACTTCATTCTCCTAATAGCCCTAGCTATCTAACTCCGCATTTTAAATACCGTTGCTCTAACCATGATAGAAATCTTCGCTCTTCTCACAATTATCTTCTTTCATGTCCCTCTCATAGCTCAAGTCTTGTTCATTCTTCTTTCAATGTTCAATCGATTCTCCTTTGGAATGCGCTCCCTCTCGAGATCAGGATGTCGGCTAACCGGTTCACGTTTAAGTCTAAAGTGCGCCAGCACTATGTGAAACTGTTATCTACTTGAAGGTAAGACATAATAAAAATCTCTCATGATATGTTTTGTGTGATATGTACTTATATATTATATTATATTATATTATATTATATTATATTATATTATATATATTTATATACATATGTATTCGTATACTATATATATATACATATATATCATTTTATAGTAAGTATATATTGTGTAGATTATTATAATGTATTTATAATATGATTGAAAATGAATATCAAGTTTTATATATTTTATACACCTGCCACACTCTTCTCTGCATCACCCTAAGGTTGACTGGCAGAAAATGCTATATAGCATTAAGTCCGCCTTTGCATTCCATTTTTGCAGAAGTGTAAAAATAAAAAATAAAAAATAAATAAATACCGATATGTATTTTAGACTTGCCGTTTAGCGCATTTAAGACAACGATTAAAAATAACCTAATGCAAAAGGCTTATTACAATTTAAATGATTACCTTAATGACAAATGCGCTTGGCAATAATCTGTTTTAGTATTCACATAATTATTGGGTAAGTAGGTAGATAATATTAAAATTTTCATGACATGTAATTAAATATGATTCTATTCCCAATAAAATTATATAAGTAAATGATGTTTTTTGGAATCGCCACCACATCATTAGATGTCTTTCATGTCGTTAGATACTATTTATTTATTATGTTTAATTTTACTGTCTTGTACTCAATCAGTTGGATCGGTGGTTGTATTTCAAAAGGTATCACGTCAATTAAATATGGGTACTACATTTGCATTTCTTCACACGTTTTCACAAATTTATGCTATACTTAATGATCTGGAAAATGGAGGTAATTCGCGTTCATGGTCAGTATACCAACAGATTGTTAATTTTATTACTGCCGGTTCGTATACCGTTGTCGTCATGCTCACTAAAATGTCATTTCTTGTGGTGGCGTCGTGTGTCGGGTCATCCCTGTCCCTCTGATATGGCGAGAGGGATGATGGCTGGCACATGCGTCATACTCGTGAACGGGTGCTACTTGCGATGACTGGTCGATGGCGGTCTTATGGGCTGGTATAATTTTTTATTTATATTTAACTTCATCATTTCCATCATGGTTCTGAACATTTGCGCGGATTGCCTGCATTGTTAGGTGCATAATGTAAGTGGATGCTCCTGCTTCACCATGTCTATGTTCAGGAGGCTAACTAAATGAACATCAAAATTTAACTTGATTATGCTTGAGTATCATGTAAAGTAAATATATACAAGTAACATAGAAGGTATAACAGTTGCAGCACCTTACAAAAGTTTAATTGTTATGTATTATTAAAAACCTGGCGATGAAAAAGAGTGACCGTGAGTTTTATTGCCCGTTCTTTCTCATGGTTCTACCTATTGCATTGCGAACGTGGCAGTAAATGTAAATGTAGAAGCATACAGTAATAATGTTTAAATTTGACGTTCATAAGTGTCACTTTGTGATCTAAATGAATAAAGGATTTTGAGTTTGAGTTTGAGTTTTAGTATGAGTAAAGGAGTATTTATTAAGACTATTACAAATACCTGAATCACCTTCCAACTCATTCTTAGGAACAAATTAATCTATAATGAGAACAACATTACCATAAAAACGGTGAGTAAATTTAACAATCCATAAATAGCACCCAACACATAACAAAAGTAACATTGTTTATAAACATTTAGACAGTTTAAATAGCCGTTTAGACAGCGACCGCTATGCAATTAGACGCAGTCGCACGAACTAGCGACAAAGTGAGATCAAATCAACTGATTAGCAACTAATTCTGTCACAGATCTGGATTACTAACTTCCTAACACTTGATATTCAACCAATATTGAACATTCAAATACAAACCCTATCTTCTTCGTGCCTAGGTTATATTTCGCAAATTCGATAACCTCAAATTTTAGTACATCTTCAGGTGATATTATGTCATGTAAATGGATACTCTAAGCTCTTAATCATAAGGTTTAATGTAGAACGATAGAGAATTATTTGGTTTTAGACTTCATTATGTTCGTTAAGAGATAGTAACACAAGCATGTGTTCCACAGTCAGTTTTGGTTAGGTCTTTACATGTAGTCTGGAACAGGCGATAGACTTTAAATTTATAGTGTGCAGTCTAAGAACGGGCTGGGGTTTAACATACGATTGTGTAGCTTTACCATTTATTAAACGAAATAGCTAAATCTACATGAACGAAATCCAGCTGGCAACTTAAATGCAGCGTCTGAAGAAACTGCATAGAGTAGTAAGAATTTAAACTGCAAGACTAAGCTCAAATGTAGGAGTCATGTATTTGATTTATTTTGACTATATTGATCACTTTATAGAGACGTAACTTTTGCAGAGTTTTTACGGATTGATCGCTGCTGTAGCAGCAGTCTGACTGTTGTATTTTTTCATTACACAGTTTAAAATACTACACTATTTTATTCTCTGTGGTTACTAATGGTCAAATCTGAAAATATCGAGGTAAAAATTAAGCTAAACCATAGCTATATACAATAAAAAATTTTTAGTAGTAGGTACCTATATTCAAGAGTAGCAATGTAATTTAACTGCATTTCCGCAGTTCAAATGTGGCTGTCTAGTCAATCGCGCAGTCTGTAATTCGTAGGGTGTGATTTAATTTAACAGCAGCCAGATTTGATAAAGGCTGAGTTCAATAGCGCGTTCTTTGCTTAGGCTATGCTTAGGTAAAATAGACTGAGCAGATGATTAGAATGAACCTTACGCCTGGAATTCATAAACCTGTCGTTGAGATTTAGCTTATCATATACGGCAATATACGTCATGTATTTTATGTATGTACCGGCTTGTTCATTGTTGCATAATAAGTTTACATAAAAATATGTTGCTCTCTTCTGTGCGTATATTTATCTAAATAAATATTGTTTTGGACTGCCTCGTTGGTCTCGCGGCATAAATGTGCGCGTGGGATCGGGAGGTCCCGGGTTCGATTCCTGGGTCGGGCAGTGTTATTGGGTTTTTCTGTCACGAAATTCCCAGTAGCAGCACAGAGTCTGGAAATGTGCCCGGTACGGCAATAGGCTCGCCCTTTCTTGCGTGGGACTAAAGTATATCTGGTGAAAAGTGGGTGTAGAAATACACCTCTGCCTACCCCTTCGGGGATAAAGGGCGTGACGTTATAAAAAAAAAAGAAAATATTGTTTTGGGTTGTTAAATTTATTTTTTGCCTTGGCATTCGCTCACCGCATACCTGCACTGAGGAATATGAAATTCGTATTATTACTAGCGGCTAATATCTCCTTAACTTAAAAAAATAATCTGAGTAATATCGGGGTTCGTTCTATACATCTCAGACATATCGTTAAAGGCAAAATGAGTTTACTCACCAGTTTCCAAGAATGCTACTAATTCGTTGCTGGAGACAGGACAATCTGAAACCAAAGATAAATATCGATTAATATAGTTATATTCGAGCGAATAACTGAAATATTTCTCGTCATTTAATGTTAAAACCTATTTGTTGTTAATTTAGCCTTACCCAGTAGTTTGTAAGTTGGTCCAAAAACGTGAATCCAAATGCATTTAAACTTTCATCACTTATTTTCAAATATTAATATATCTTAATATATAAAATCCTTGCGTTACTGACTGACTGACAGACACGCTACAGGCGAGACTATTAGGCGCAGGAAGCTGAAATTTGGCATGTATGTTCCTTGGGGACCGTAAGGGTGCACTAAGAAGGGATTTCCCGAAATTCCCACGGGATCGGGCAAAACGGGTAAATTTAAAAAAATGCTTGCGTAGCTGCTGGCGTCCTCTAGTATTTAATAAACATATGCACCAGTAGGACTAAAAAAATGAGCACATCCAGGTTTTAACTTTGTTTTTAACTCGATTATTTTATGTACCTACAGTTTTCTGTATGTTTATTCATTTTACATACATACATACATAGTCTCACACCTATATCCCCGAAGAGGTAGGCAGAGGTATATTGCTACACCCACTTTTCGACATTCATTTTAAACCAAGGAATAAGATATACCGTAGTATCGGGCGATTGATAGTTAGAAAACACATACGGGGAAAGACTTCACTGCGAACCAATTTAATTACATGTTCCATTAAAACTGTCAAGTATTACTATTTTCTTTGCCTCTATGAAACTTCAAAGCAAATAAGCATCAAAATTGTTCATCCATTCTAGAGCTACGCTGATACATACAAACCCGCAGACTTCAAACTAATTTCAAAATTGCATTAACAAACTGCAAGTCGACTTCTCCGCCTTAAAATAAATAAATGCAAATAAAGATTAGAATAATTGCACAAAGTTGGTAGAAATAATTTGGCTTCGTCTCGGTAATTAGAGGTGTGCCTCGAGACTCATTGCTCATTAATACCGGTTATACCAAGCGTAATTGAGTCCTTAGCTTTCCTCTAGCACTATTTCTAAATTAATGATAGCCTGTCTTTGAGAGTATTTATCGAACTTTAATTATGTATTTGTCGCTATTTAAATATGTCTGGAGTAAATTGTGTTTGATTGAGTGTAAGGGGAGGTAAATTAGTTTTGTATTCGATTTATTATTTTTATTGCGTTTGTGAGTTGGTGTGAGTAATGGCAACTATTAATAAAATGTTGCAAGCTTGGCTCTCTGGTAGGTTTACAGTTTCAGTGCGATTTTTAAACTTATTGCCTAAACCATTATGGTTAAGGCAATAAGTTTTAAGGTCAAAGTGCCTAGCTTGACGAGTAGCCGTTAGTACAATCGAACAAGTTCCCGTTAGACCACCATAAGGGCGAAAATCGCTCAGCAAGACATCGTCGCTTCCAGCGCTACTTTACACACACATTGACAGTCGTATACAAAACCAGTTTCTAGTGTGCCTCGACTCTATGAGCGAGCCAAGGGATTTTTTTTCAAACTGTACCACCGCCGACTTGTTTGACTGTACAATACAAGAGATTATATTGTGTCCAAGATGAATTTCATTTAAGACAGTGTTCAACGTCATCTGTCGCAGTGTTGAATAACTCTGCGGTCAGTAGGGCGCTGCCTTAATATAGTAGCATGTATAACAGTATATTATTGTGAATTCTTATGTATCATCATTATTCATTAGAATTATACCAGGTTCTGGAAATTGCAGCTTCAAATCCAACCTCAAGCATGACTTTCCTTAATATAAAAGTTAAAATCTACCTTAGCATGAATCGTCAGAATATGCTAAAGTTAGTCAAGCACGCTTTATGCGAGAAAAGTTCCCAAAATGATCTCCTAGATACCAGAAAAATTCTGGTGCGAAAGCTGCGGTCTCGCAATATAAAAAGAGATTTAAATGGCTTAACCACGGATGCTTTTCTCCTGGCGTCCGAATATTCAATCAAAACAACAGCATAAATGTTTAAACTATGCCATATTAAAGTGTTACGTCTATAATAAATTTGTATTTATAACTGATGGAACAGCCCACCGTTTAGTTTTACGACAGCTTTTAACTTCTAGCTGCCGTTTCTAAATCCAATGTTTATAATCTTTGATATTGATACTTTCATAAAAGATGCATCGATTTAGGACACATGTAATAAAATGGATGTACATTAACGGCGCAGTCGAACAGGTAAGTTTGAAAACAAAATGATGACCAATAAAAATGCGAGGCGATCGAATATCGATATTATCGTGGGACTATGCGCGCCGACTACTGGACATCACTGGGTGTTCCATTACAATATACACGAACACTACATAATTTATAACTTCCAAATCCATTTCTCGTTTTTGTATGTTGTTCATAAAGTGCTGCACGGCAAACCGGTAATGGATGCAAAAATGAATTTTAAATCTCTATTCCCGATGGTTTCGTGATATCTTTGTTATGTTTTTTTAGTGTGTAGAATGACATTAGTCAGGCGACTGTCGCTATATATCACACGATAAGATCTGTCCGTTGGTACACGGTGTATTCTTTATTAATATTTTTATATTGGTTAAGTGACGTGTTCCTATGTTCCGTTGAATTATTAATGTTTTGACGCGTGTTTCAATTAAAATGAAATATTTATGTTGAATGCAGTACTCTTTTATCTTATGATTCTATTCTGATACCGTTAGTTCGTGTTTCCAATAATTTCCAAAGCTCTCGCATATATTGAATCGTCTTTCCATACATTAGAATTAGTTATTTGACGATGCCTTGGGAGACGTATTCGAAATTGGATTTATGATATTAAAGTCTGCGTTCAGTGTGTTTATTTATATTCACACTAAGTAATGTCAATTGATTTAGGTTTTCAATACGCAAAATATAATATAACTGCTGTTAAGTTCTAAAGTTTAATGTGGGATACTTAAACTTCTTAAAGCTGTGATACATCAGTAGCGTAGTCAGTACGGTATGTAGTAAGCTTTGATACAAATTGTTGATTCGAGTCTTTGTCTGTGTTCTTTAGGTATGGGAGTATAGGTGTTTATTTCATAGCAGACATCTTTTTAATGAAAATATGAATGTCTTAAAGAACTTCCTCCTGTATTTTCGTCTATCCATCTAGGTACATTTTCACACTGCATTCGGTTATACTCACAACTCGCGAACCTTTCTACCCTAACGGTAATCGTTTCTATGGGGTACGTGTATAGTCTGCATCCGCCTCTAGGAGCTGCTGAATACAAAGGCATATCTACTTCAGTTCTTTGGATTACCTCGTTTCCGATTTTGTCACGTAGAGACGCCGATCATAACCCTTTCAAGGAAGCGTTGGGCAACTTAACATTTTAAATATGTATGAGTGAGTGTCTTATGCGTGGATGTGCCATTGTTTTGATGGCGTCTGCGTGAGTGTGAACTGCGCCTTGAAGCGAGAGAGAGCTCTTATAAACGATAAATGGCACGTATCTAGATATTGAGAAGAAGAAGAAAAGGTAAACTATGTGCTTCTAATGTGTTAATCTGAGGCCCAATTCTCCTAATTATATTTGTTTCAAATGTAATTTCGATTAGTCTGCGTCATACTCATGTTACAAATGGTATTCTCCTCAATTAGCTGATATTTGAATGATATTAGAATGTTATCGTGACTAGATCGTAAGTTGAACAATGTGTCAACCACGAACTATAGAAGTCAAATAAAACGATACTGACTTTAAATTAGCAGAATACCGATTCTGAGTCAATTCAACATATAATCTCATTTTGTTCAAAATATAATTTCAATGACATGTAAAATACGAGAATTGGCCTTCCGATGTATAAACTATACTACTGCAAAAAGTCTTCATAATCTATTCAGTGGTTTTTGAGTACAAAAGCCACATGTATCCATCCATCCACACAATCCTTCACGTTTATAATAGAACAGTAAGATAGCGTACCGCCAGATAGCCAAGAAACATTAAAAAGAAAAGGTCCGGTCCAGTCTTTACACATGAAAATTAAACGACAAAAGATCTAAGCTAGAGCTAGTCTAGACTCGTCCGTATGAAAGGACATGTAGGAATGTATGAAAGAGTGAATAAATGAAGTATAATTAGGCAAAACGTTCGGACGTTTTATCATTAAAGCCTCTTTAACTAATGAGCTTCGACTTATTAAACTGGCCCTTTCAGACTACCCTTTATGAATGGCGGACTCCAGGGTTGTTCGTTGTATTCATTATAATTATTTTCGGCCTTTTCTACTAAGAGTTTTGTAATTTGGTTTTCTTTTTCTTTTCGCTTACGTATTTCATTTTTGCGTGTGATAAAGGAGCACTAGAAAATGCTTTGCCAGAAACGCTTCGCAGATATGATTTTAAAAGTACACAATGCTTAAGTTTTTAGTTTAAAAAGTGGACGTCGGTGTCTCGTTACGGTTTTTCTTTTACGTGTGACTTTGAGTGAAGTTAATGTCTTTAAATGTTGCTTTAGAGACACTAAAATATTATATTACAAATACAAACTAGTTAATTTGTATTCGTGATGAAATTATCGATCGTATAATATTGGGACGGGCAAATATATTAGTGTCGTTTTAATATAAATTTATTATAGAATATATTTTTCTATTCTGCTATTTTGTATAAAATGAACTTAATTTGATAAAGTCACCGGTAATAAAAGTACAAAGTAAAGTACTGTAGGCACGTTATTATCATCATCATCATCATCAGCCTGCAAGAGTCCACTGCTGGATATAGGGCTCTCCAATAGCACGCCACTGAGCCCGATTTTCGGCTTTTTGTGTCCAGCCGCCTGCCGCTGCCAGCCACTTTGCGTATAGAGTCACTCCACCTAGCCGGAGGACGTCCTACACTACGTTTGCCATGGCGCGATCTCCACTCTAATGCACGTTATTATAGTTTTCCTAAAAGCTTTCAGAGTTTTTCATGAATTTGAAGCTCTTAACTCGATGTTGAGTCGGCAACCCTAGAAATTTCTTACAGCCAGTGATATTACTTACTTAGTTAATTCGTTTACAACAACTCCTGGTAGCCACACTGACGGAATATTTATCTCAATGCTTAATTAATGTCGTCTTTAAGATTTCTTTTCAGTAATGTTTAAGTATTGAGGTTGGCCGACTCGCCTGGAGGTAGCTTTGGATTTAAATGAAGTTCTGTTATACTAATAAGTTAATTAAATCGTAATAAGAGGACTCTTTATCATTCAGGGAATAATTATATTTTCTATAATGTAGGTATTTATTTTTCGTCCGAAACCTTATCTTGAATGCAATGCTATTTGGAAAGAAATTGGTAGAAGTTCTTGCGTTCATTCCTTAGCAGAATAAAATCATTAGATAAAAATTGTGGACGTACAAAGTTTAAGGTCTTAGTAGTTTAATTGCAAGGCCATACTTCTTAAGCTACTTAAGTATTTTATTATAGACCCCTTAATTTTAAGCCTTTGCTTTGATTTTCACCGATTCAAGAAATCAGGTCAGCTTTCAGAAGCGATTTTATTTTCCCATGACGCCATTATTTCATTAAACGTTATATTTATCAAACGCAAAACAAATCACGTAAATACGTACAACATTCTAAAACAACAATAAGTAATATATTCTGTGTTGTCAGGTGTTATGATAACGTTTCCGCGACCACGCCGGCTCCACAAACAGCCCGATAGCATCGCCGATAATACAATCCTAACGTTACTATAAATAGTTTTATAGCTTAGGGTACGAACACAATGATGTATAGAAATCTGATTGCTTAGGTTGTGTTGAATTTACTTTTAAGAGATTCTTTTAATCTGACTAAAGGCATTTTGAGATTTTGAGCTAGCCGAAATTAATTACAATATAAGTTGCTAGCACCCGCTTTGTAGAGAACTAAGGAATCTTTTCTTGTTTGGCCGTAATTTATTACGGTGGCTCTAGAGCCACCGTAATAAATTACTGATCTAGATTCTAAAGAATCTAGATTCTAAATATGTTCAATTCAAAACCTGTAATTGTAACTATACATATATTCGTATTTGATTCTTCTATTATCTTTTGTGGGATATCGTTAGATGGAGCTTTCAATAAAGTGTTTCACTAAATAGTACTATCTACTCGTAGTACTATCTAGTCTATTATGGACTTTATCTAAAGAATTTTAGGTGTTTACTTTCACGACCATGCAGTGAAATGCACGAACGCATCACATTGCGTAAAGACTCATAAATGTAACCAGAAGGCCAATTCTCGTATTTAACAGACACTGACACTGAATTTTGACTGAACTGCGATTTAATTTTGAATTGACTCACAATTGGTATTCTGCTCCACTTAATCTCCTTATAGTATAATTTCGATATAATCAATTTATAATCTCTTGTTGATCTTAGAGGTAATGTCAAAAACTCAATAACAAAAACATGAATTTTGCCATTGTATGGGAAAATACATTAATAGGAATGGTTATTGAATGCCAATACGTTTATATGCCAAATTAAAATTAATATACAACTAAGTAATAAAATTTCGGTAAGTAAATATATTGGTTCCTTGGATCGTGTGAATTATTTTCAATAGGTATTCAATAATTAAAAAATTTAATATTCAATAATAGAAATAATTCAGACATTATAAAGATTTTAACGATGGTAACGTACAATTGGGTTTTTTAATTCGCTTTTTCCTCCTGATAATTTTATCTCATTTGTTGAATTTCTCGAGCAAAAGTTTCGCGAATATTTCGATCTTGAAATAAATATTGTCAATGCTGGCAACGAAATACTTAACATGTTTGCATGTTGTCCACCAGGATCTCCTAGCCAGATCCCCCAGAGGATCCTCGTGAACTCATTAGTTGTGAAATTGTATAAAAGCAATTAACGTTTACAAAACCAGTGACTATCAGAAAGTTATCAGCCATCGATAGGGATTACAAAAATCTGGTGCATGCGATTTTCGACCTTATTGACGTAACTCAGAATTTATAATTTTAATAACGTATCAATGTCAGAAAGCAAGAAAATACCAAAAAGAAGTTTATCATGAATTGTCAATAAGGTCGAAAATCGCATGCACCTGTTTTTTGTAAGCCCTATCGATGGTTGATCATTTTATAGTCATTTGTTTTGTAGACATGAATTTGTCTTACACAATTTCTTTTAAACTT
Source organism: Euclidia mi (assembly GCA_944739405.2). Lineage (NCBI taxonomy): Eukaryota > Metazoa > Arthropoda > Insecta > Lepidoptera > Erebidae > Euclidia > Euclidia mi. The sequence goes on along the minus strand of OX123200.2, from coordinate 52,566,544 downwards.
ATTTTAGATACCTATCCCCGTGGTAAAACTAGTGGCACATAATAGCTAAAGGCGATTCCTATGTTTATTATATTAGCAAAATAGATCATAAATATTATCAGAAAAATATTCAACACTATTAGTGGTATCGTTGGGAATGTCAAATAAATCACGTCATCACGTCGTGTCCTTGGTAACAAATGTATATTTTTATTCCGTGCTTTTAAAAGTATCAGGTGCATGCTTTTTGGGTTCCACTCGCTATTTTATTTACAACTGTACTTCTGCCGTATAGGGAATCGGTCGAGTCCAAGAATCTGCCCAATTCACGAATCTGTCGAGTTGGGAATCTGCCGAATCACGAATCTGTCCATTCCAGAATATGTCGTATACCGAACAAGCGATTTGTCTTAACCTATTGTGACAACCCTACCAAAATAGGTAACAAATTTACGAGCTCTTAAGAAGCTGTTTCTCTGTTCGGTTTATTTACTCATGTGGTTATATTATGTACGATGGTATCATTGTGAAAAAACAAGAAATACCTTACCTGCTCTACTAATAATTAGCAGAATACCGTTCACACTAGTTCACACTTGGTTCAACTTTCGATGTAGTCCCGATCTCATTCAAGTGTCAGTTAAGTTACGAGAATACCATTTATGACGCCGAGACTAGATCGATATTGGAATTTGAACAAATATAATTACCAGAATTGGCCTTCAGAACTTGTTACAAGCTGTCTTTACTCGTAAACCCAAGCTGTCACGCAATCACATCGTTTGTGCAGTTCCTCTTATACGGAACATTCAAGTGTTGATCGTACAGTTTCCACCCAGACAAGCGAGCACGCGATATAGCGATGAATCATGGGCTCACGGTGGCGATAGAGATACTGGCTGATACCAGATAGCGTTAAAGATACGCGGTAATAGACGGCTCTACGGCTGTAAGGCTGTTGTTATTCGTGGTACACAGGTGTGCGTTTGAATTACTGTATTTGGTGTTGCCAAAGTCTATTTGTACGAAGTTATTGCTTTAGCAGTTACTTCGTAGGTGTAGTATAGTTTTAAATTAGTTGTTGCTATTATTAGTTACTGGTTCTCAGGTTGAATGTTAGGGTTTCTTTCAGAAAGTAAGGGGCAAGAACGCCCGCTTTGGTCTCCCGTGCAATCTTATAAATTTAGCAACACTTGCAGGTTGCTCTGGCTATGGTAACCTCAAGAAAAGCAAATGCAACCATATGATGGTTTCATTTGCTTTTCAGAAAACGGATATTTTTACTTTTGCTGTAAATACTTCTGCCTTACAATTGAAATTGTACAATTAATTTTGACAAAGGGTCGACTAGAGGACTAATTAGTAGATTATTTGCACTAATGAGTACCGAGTTCGTTATGGTAAAATGTGGTAAAATTTAATGGCGTCTAGATCCAGTATATTCTGTTAACAGGCAATACATTATTGGTAAGCCCATAAACACAACTTAACAAGCAGTAACAAATACAAATCAATGTTAGGAAATGATCTCGTTGTCAGCGATTGGCGAGAAAAGCTTCACTGCGGAACGAGTGTTGACATGATTTTGTATCTGTCTTTATTCATTACTAGTGGACGCCGGCAGCTACGCCTGCACATTTTTTAAACTTATCCGTTTTGACCGATCCCGTGGGAATTTCGGTAAAATCGCTTCTTAGTGCACCCCTACGGTCCCCAAGCAATATACATGCCAAATTTCAGCTACCTGCGCCCAATAGTTTTGGCTGTAGCTTGTCTGTCAGTCAGTCAGTAACGCAAGGATTTTATATATACAGAAGATAAATGTGACGATCTATAGAGGATGTAGTTTTACGTATGAGTAATGATACCAAAGTTTAGTGTTAGGAAAGTATATGATAAATTCTGTTTTTACAAATGGCTTGTTATGAAACATATTTTATTCGGTATCCTTAATAAAAATTTCTTCAGGTCATATTAATATTTATATAGTAGTCTAGTTTTAGGATTACTTATTTTACTATTACTTCCCATCATCATTTCCCACGAACTAATGGTGTGCTACTATGAGTGGAAGAAACTTATTAGGTGCATCAGACGTATTAAACGAGGGATTAGTCAACAGTCGAGGGACAGTGTAATATTCATGCTACAAGAAGGGGCGAGTACAATGAAAAATGCAACAGGTTTGGCTCTACAAAATTTTAACTGAGAAAAATATTAAATTCTCTCTTTTACTATAATGATTTATTTTGCAACTCGCTCACAGTGGGACAAATGCCTAACCAAGTATGTTGTGTTATATCAGATCCGTTTAACTTAGTATTCACACAAGGCGACGGTTGCACAATTACTAAGCGTTTATATGCAAGCAGAATTACATATGCATTCAGGCTTCAAGCTGTGTTCATGCAAGACTATTAGTTTGTGGCAAACAGTTTGCTGTTTACGCTATAATAGTAAGACATGGCGGTTAAGTTTGAATTTCGAATTTAATTTGAAGCACTGCCATTGTCAGTTAACATGCATTTTTATGCTCGTGGTTTATTAGTATGTTACTCCTAAAGTAGTAAGCTACTAATAAATAGCTTTTGGCATAGCAGCTTTTCCGTAGGATGCATAATAGCCTATATACATACATACGTTTGCCAAAGAACTTACTCTGGTTGATGATAATTGACGACCACAGAAATACTATTTAAATGCATAAGTAGTCGTTTGAGTCCGGTCGGTAGAATAGAGTTTTGTAGAATGATATATTATGGTTATCTGAGGATAGCAGTGAATTTCTGTGATTAGATCGTATTTTGAACTTTGATCTTTGAATTAATTCAGTTTGTGTTTTTATCTGTTAAGCATGTATTAATTACAGTAGTTCTAGCAGTTAACGACTCTGATAGGTTATAAAATGGCCGTGTAAATTGACCCTGATAATATTGTGCTAATTCTCACTGAAGATGGAGGTGCAACTCATAACCAGCAGATATTAAGCCGCGAAGTATTTGCCTAGTAGGCTCAGGCCGGTCCTTTGTTCGTTGAATGTACTGGATACTATTTTTAGGTTGTTAAGAAAGTGGAGGTACTTCATCTTAAAGTCGATAAGATGATTCATATGTTAATAGAAAATCGGGGAGTGTATAGTTGTGCAAGTTTCTTGTCAGTATTTATAAAGCAAATGCTTCATTGATACTTCAACAGAATGTTTTATTAACCGCTTTGATAATTGCTTCTTTTGTAGAAGTAGTTAGGTGTTACATCTTCAAAAACACAAATATGATTTTCATTTTTATCTGATATCGCCCGCGCAAGCCATAAATCTGGGGTGTCTTTACAAACATTAAAATTAATTGGGTCCTGCTTTCTATCCCTTCTCTTCCAGATATCGGTAAACAGATGTAGTACTTGTATATTTTGTATTTCTTGTATCTTTAAGTTACTGTGTAACTGCCTGATGACATTATTATTAAATTGTCTTTTATAGTGTATATGAACGCGAGTTTTAAAAGTATTATTCCCTATTTTCTTTTTAGTGTTATATTTTCATATGGTGCATAGGGTTCCCACCAAGAACTTAGGGTCCCAAGCCAACCTCACCTGCAAGTGGTGCACCTGCCGATCAACGGACGAGGCTCTGGCAAACAATATCCCGATAAGCGGCAATAGGCTCGCCACCTATTACGTGGGATCAAAACACTGGCGAAAAGTGGGCGTTTAATATGCCTCTGCCTACCCCTTCGGGGAAACAGGCGTGATTCTATGTATGTATGTATGTTATATTTTCAAATAATCAAGATATCAGTACTTACCCGAGATGCTGAGATCTAAGAGTTATGGTGATTTATTGTGCTCCACTTGGTATCTTGCGATAATAACACTAGCCGTTTTATTTGTATTCTTGGGTCATAATAAAATATGTTATGTATGATATATTTGTCTTAAACAGCAACTGTGTGATAGGGATACACAATTGATGGGAACTTTGTGGCAATTTGCCAATTCGTATATTTTTTTATCGACGAATATTGAGCTTTGTTACTTCACAACATTTATGAGTTTTGCCGGTAATTTATTATTCAAGAAAATGTTTACATCAGTTTCTTTAGCTGTTCGAAAACTTGACAATGCTGTAGAAAAAGTTATTTAAGAATAATATAATATGACAGTGCTCGAACTTGTATCGCGAGTACCTTTACATACATTCCACTGACGAATACAAGATAGGTATGCCTAGACTCAAAACCAGCATATGAAGACTGTCATATAATCCCTTTTCATTAACATCCCGACTCATGGATCGAACCTTTAGGTTCGATCCATGAGTGATTTATCACTCGATGAAAACTAATTAAATGACAGGAAAAAAAGCTATGACTATGACTTTGTGTCGGCAAACCGACTTTTTTAGCTAAATTACCTCTTGAGAAGAAGTCTCAAGAGGTCATTTAGCTAAAAAAGTCGGTATCATCTAGAAAAAAATATTTTGTCTTGTATAAATGTTGTAAACAACCAAAATGCCGAAATAAATATGTCTTTATGTCTTAGAAAAATAAGAACATTGTTAAAAGGTGGGACGGTCGCTTAAACTTCTACAATAATTTGTGTCATCGGATTAACAATTTTAACTAATGTTAGGCTATTTACGCAGCGGAATCATTATCCTTCTACTCGTCTGTTAAATATAAATTAATATCTTTACAACGATAGTAGTAAAAATATTAGTTGAACTACGCTGAAAAAAAAAATTCGTGGTTCGACTAGCAGAACTTCTCGTTTGGACCATGGGCGATAAACGGCACATTTTATGTGGAACTTTGGCTGGTAACAACACTGTACGAAGCATTCCGTTTGCACATTGCCGAATTGAAATTATATGCAATTCACATTCTAGTCCAAATCTTTAATTTTTAAAGTACTAAGATATTTCTTTATCTTTATTAATAAAATTGGTAATTTGGGGTCACAGTGTGTGCAATAACACTGTGACCCCAAATTACTAATTTTATTAGTAAAAAGAAATAAATCAAATTAATTAGAAATTTACGTAAAACCAATTCTAATTCAATCTTAGCTGAATAGCGTTATAAGTAGTTAGTCATCCGAATATATATCTGTTCAAAAGCTCTCTAACATCTTTTGAATACACAAACACTTTAGAATATGAAATGGATACCATTTAATTAAACCGCGAAAGATACCCATTTTAGTTAGATTTACAACGTGCCTTCTTGAAAACTAAGACCGATTTGAATCGTATAGTTGAGAAATCGATAATGATTCGCCTTAGGGTAGTCAAAAGCTGATTTATATTCACATTGCCTTCCAAGTTGGTACATTTGTTTTTTACACAAGAGGGTTCGAGTGTCGACTAAGAGCGCACTCAGCAACCTTAGAACTTTGATTACGCAGCAATGCTGATGAAAGTGAGCATTTGCTGATAGCTTTAATAAGATAAACAGTATCTGAAACATCAGTGTCCGAATTTCCGTACGATTTTTTGTTCAAGGAAGTGCTTCCTTACGTTTTTGTTGAAGGAACGGCCCAAATTCTCTGATACGAAAACTTGCCAATTTTCCTCTAGAGAACGATGAAAAATTCACGTCAGATGAGGCGAGTATTTGTAAGCTTTTGTTTTTATTCGCCGAGATCGAAGGTTTCTCGGGCATTTCGTCGGTATGTGTTTGCGAATTCACGTGTCGGATTATCCGTATGTGCTTCGTAAGTTGTTTTATCTCCTCTTTACCTTTTAGCAATCGGTGTTTTGAAGGACGATTGAATCAGATGTGTTGTGAAAATAACAATGTGTTCCGTTCCAATTGTGATAGTAAATATCCGTCCATTTTCTTTGTATACTTAGTTATTTTTTATAGTTTGGTTGAATACAATTACAGTTCTTCTTATAATGCAAGTTGCTTATAGTGCTAAGTAATGATAATATTACCGACGTTACAATTTAACAGTGTAATAATCGAAGTTGCATTAACTATCTAATGGCAAATAGGTATACAAAGGCTTGAAATATGCAATTTATGTTAGCATTAAATTAATCATAATTATTAGTATATCGTACGTATCCTCAGGTACAAAGAATAAAATTTTGACAGACTTCAAAATCAAAGCCAATACCAAAGTTTTGTTTTGCCATATCGGCAAAACAAAAACAAAATAGGTCTTTCGTCATTAATCGTTTGTCAGAGCTTCTAAGAATCTTTCATTGCCTCTATTCAGGGAAAAGCTAAAAGAAAATACAACAATTCAAACTTAATCCTCAGTCCATAAATCTCAGTAGTAAGTATTGTGTGTTAGATGTATTAATGTAGAATGAATGCTTGCGACAAGACAAGGTGACCCGCACTGATTGAGTTACACGTTCGTGTCGCCGCTATTGTTATTAATTATATATTTATTGGACATTACCGCCGGTGGTTGGTGTAAGTTACGGGATTAAGCGGCCCTTTAATATTTTGCTTTTTGAAAATTATTATTGTCCCACTGATGGGCGACAGGTTTCCCCCACAACTTTTCATTAATACAATATGTTTGTTATAAACATGTATTCATGAAAAAGTGTGGTTGTGATGACTTGTAAATGTCTCACAAATCCCGGTTACTCGTGTCATCGTTATAATCTAGGAGGGTGATTTTCAGACCAGGAGTTTGCTTTTGGAAGCAAAAATCAAGTAAGTCCAGTCCTACGTCATTCTTTTTTTTTATTAAATTCATGCTTTACTGACGGACAGCGAACGCACAGCCGAAAGTAATCGGCGCAAGAAGCTGTTATTTAACATGTATGTTGCGTCTAGTAATACATATGTATATGTATATGCAAACAAGCAGATTACTTTGTTCATAGCATATTAATAACTAGGACCTCATATAATATTGACCTCAGCTTCGCTTGCGTTAAAAATAGCATTATATGAAATGAAATGAAATTATTTTTATTTGCAACTCAAATGCAGTAGTAACAACAATATAGTGAACAAAGGAAAAAATAACAATAAACAGTTTTTGGATCGCAAATAGGGTACCTGCGTCAGTATAAATTGCAGAATCAGGTGAGACTGCAAAACTGATCTTCCCGCAGGACCTACTTCCATACATTCAATCTCTTAAAACTAGTTATAATTAATTATAATTAGTACATACAATATGAATTAATACATAAATATCAAATAAATATACATACAAAAATTAAATAATCCTAATCTTAATATATAAAATCCTTGCGTTACTGACTGACTGACAGACACGCTACAGCCGAAATTATTGGGCGCAGGAAGCTGAAATTTGGCATGTATGTTCCTTGGGAACCTTAGGGGTGCACTAAGAAGGAATTTCCCGAAATTCCCACGGGATCGGCCAAACCGGGTAAATAAAAAAAAATGCAGGCGTAGCTGCTGGCGTCCTCTAGTAAAACATAATTATACAGAATATAAACTTCTTATAAATAATTCTCAGAAATCACAATAACAATAAATGGATAACGTTTTTTTTTTGCGTTTACGAACGCTTTACAATCACGTCATGTCACACTTGACAGATGGTGTGTTCGGTCGACCATTGCTCAAAGTTGTGATTGTTATCTTTGTGCCAATATTAAAAACTAATGTGTAACACAGGCTATATGGATACTACATGTATAAGATACATTCGGCTTACATATTGTACTACAGATGATGAAAATGTGTGTGTAATACCGATAAAATGTAAGTTTAGCTTCATTGTATAATATCTATGATGATGTTTGTCTTTGTAATAATAATTGCTTATATTTAGTTTGGAATGTGTGTACTGTTTTCAGGCTACGCAGAGGAGGAGGATATCTTAACTTTCATGCAAACTTGCGAGACCCCTTAGACCTCTTAAACCGAATTCCTTTAATTCGAAAAGTGCGTTCTTAGCCGACTTTCCTGCCAAATTTCATCTATATACTTTCAGATGTTTTCAATATTTCGTGCTTCTTCTTCTTCTCGAGTCGATGGTACAGAGATCAAATGGCACCAGCCCATTTGTGGCCACAGCAACTGCATTGTCGGTGGCTTGGTGTAAATCGGCCTCCGAACATCTGTGCGGACATTTGGGACACTCCAGCAGGTGACTCATGGTTTGTTCTGGGATGCCACAGTCGCCCTTTCACTTTGGTATATATAGGTTGTGTTAAAATTCAAATCGCTCTCTCTTTGTACTTCCACCATACGTAAATCTGGAATTGATATAAATAACATTTTGACATGGCTGCCGAGTGCGACGGCGGCGGTACATTATAGTAACGGCTGTAAACCGGGCGGACATTGCGTTTGCACACTCCGGTTGGAAGTGCCTATCCGCTTACGTCATATGTTATACTCCGGATTTTGAACTGAGAGAGATGGGTCTAGAAAACTTGGTGTGTAGTTGATATTTATTTTGTAACTTACTTGACTTTGCCCGTGGCTCAGTCCGCGTGAGTTACACACATAAACCTTCCTTCCTTTGATCACACTTTCTATTGGTGAAAACCGTACAAAGATTGTGGGGACTACATTTTATAACAAGTATTGATTTATTCCTTTAAGAAATGTGTTGGTCTTTTTAATATTCCAAAGGCAATGTCTAGGTAAAAGTGTAGCTTGATTGACGAAAAGATAAGGAGAAGGAATCTTACCAGAGTTAACTTAATGACTGGGCATGAGCTTTTTGAAATACGTCTACTTAGCTATTTTGGTTAGTTACTCCATCCAGTTTATTTCATGATAGAGTAATTTCACTGTATTAGTTGCAGCGTCGATTTCTTTTTTCGAATTTGGTGATAAGTGTTTACACAACAGTAGGTACTTACCTAATAATTAATAGGGATTTAATATTTTTTATTTACTTAATCATAACTATTTAACTAAATAATAAGTAAAAATATTACAAAAAATTAAATGTTCAGTAAAAAGCGGCGATAGCCAAGTGGTGTACGTAACGGACTGCTAAGACGATGGTCTCGGGTTCGATCCCCAGTTACCCCGGGCACACACCTCTAACTTTTCGAAGTTATGTGTGTATTATAAATGTTAATTATCGCTCGCTAAATAACGTGCCCGGTAGATGGCAATAGGCTCGCCCCCTATTACATTGGGACCGAAACATAACTGGCAAAAAGTGGGTGTGTAATACACCTCTGCCTACCTCTTCGGGGATAAAAGGCGTGAAGTTATGTTATGTTATGTTTATGTTATGTAAATCAGCAGATTGAAGATAAGATTAAGATCTCAATATAACATTGTTTATATTTCGCCGAGGATAAGTATCCACGATTTTTAATTTGCTGCACAATTTCCAGCTCGTTATAATTAGGCGAAACAACGCAGATTAAGGTAAACGACACCGTTTCCGTTTCCTGGGTGGTGTCGCGGCGTTCCGTTTCACGCGTTAATCACCGAACGTTACTGACTGGGCACAATAGCTGAAAAGTGTCGGGTGTTCCGTTGTCTACGCTCTCTTGGAATTATTGCTGTCTATGAACTTAAAACGTGGGGTAGTAAAAATAATGAAAACTTCTACTATTCAGTCAATTATCTCATGTAGAGCCTTAGGTATATAAACTACGTTTATGAATATATAGATCTATTTTGAATCTAAATAACTGCATATTAATTACCAAATCGGAGACATCCTAAGACCCGAAACCGGCGAGCATGTATGAAAAGAGTAATGAGTGTAGAGGAAGCGCGTAAGGTTTGTAAGGATAGGAGCAAGTGGCGTTCTGTTGTCTCTGCCTACCCCGACGGGAAAAAGGCGTGAGTATATGTATGTATGTACGAAGTATCTTCCAACACTAAGAGATAGACGGAATATGTCTGAATCTTCAAATAACTTACTTTGTTCAAAATAATACGATAAGTGCAGGAAATCAGATGCAAGAGAAATTCATAGCGCCCGAAGCTAGCACATTGCAAAATTAAAAATAAAAGCGATTAATGATTTTCAATAACACAGTGTAAACTTCGCTTTACGATTAAAGTAATTATTTCTACGAAAGCATATTTTTTTGTGTTACTCTGTAAAGCGTCACGATAGTACAAAGAATAGGGGAAAGAAATCCATTAATATATTGAGTGAAATTTTCTAAAAATATTCTAAGGCGCAGTGTTGACAAATGCAGTGTAATGTTTCAACGTAATGCACGTGTAACGTGAGAACGTGTCGATTTAGTTCGTAAATTGAATCTCGTACAGGAATGTTGTTATAAATATACGCGTACATTTGAATAAATATTTGTTTTAATGTTAAATTGTGTTACAGCTCTGTTGTGTTTTGCTCCTTTTTATTTTGTAACAAAGGTAAAAAGACATTTAAAGATAAGATGAAGGATATACAATATCGAGAAACATACTGGCCAGTAGCTAGCCATGGGCATGCAAAACGAAACATAAAGTATATTTCACTGGTATAGTTTTTAATTATATGATAAAATTTGGGTGAAATGAGCCGTGATAATATAACTAATACTACTAAACGTTTGTTTCACCACTGTCCAGTAAATTCTGGCAAATAAGTGCATTCAAATTTCGAATTTACCTGGAGGGTAACACTTACTTAGAGGTGGTGAAACAGGGCCTAATACTAATAATACATATCTGCACCTAAATATGATATTTCTTTAGTAGGTATGTACTTAATGAATTTCAAGTTTGCTGTATGTTTTAAAAAAATGGTAGATACTTTGAAAAAGCGTCCTAACTGCGATGAGAAAAAGCGTGAAGCCAGCTGAAAGAGAAGCGATTTTATCTCGATTAAAAGATAATTTAAAAATATGATGTCGCTGCAAAATATTCCGAGAGACGAGAAAGGAAGCTCGTTTACTTATAATAAGAAATTAAACGACTTTTTAACTAATTCTTTCACAAGAACTCGTAACTTAGTTAGTTAATAGTTTTTGTACCTTTCATAATAAAACTAAGTACAGATCTTGTTGGAGCGGCGGTTGGTTAATTAGTTAGTAAGTATTTAAAATAGTTGTACCCTTGAACAATTTTAAGATATTTATTTTGTTTTTAACCAATACCTTACTATTTTGCGATGTCGTATTTATTTATTTATTATACACTTTATTATACACTTATACAAATATTTTAAAGAAATTTGCATATGTAAGACACAGTACAATGGGCGGGCTTATAGCTAAAAGCGAATTCTACCAGGCAACCTTTGGATGGAGATATTATTGGTAGGACAGAAATGGTAGTTGTAAGTATTATGACAAGGCAAAATAGTTGTGTCAAAAAAGGCTAAATAACCAGGTAGGCTTAGTTAAGACCATTGGATGAAACCTTAATCTGTAAAAGAAATATTTTACTTGTTCAAAGTATCATATGAATTCATCAGCGTTCTTGCCTTAAATGGCACTTTGTTCTGATTACATAAATACTTCTAATATATGTATATTACAGCATTATCCTAATAGCAGACAATATACCTATATATTTTGGCGCGAATCACTTACAAAATGGCGTCGCATTGTCGTTCAAAATTGCGGTCCGGTGACAATGCGGCTGGCCGCTATCCAACAGGACTTGAAAGGCACAAAATAAGGCCACTCACAACGCTCAAACATCCTAGGACTTCTCTATATTGCTTCTTTTTATAAACTGGCAGTATTTCGCTCGATTCATCAACGCCAAAGTTTGAAATTTAAAAAGTAAGGAATATTTTCATTAATCTTGCGAGAAATATATATTTTTTGTATTTAGGTTTTGCCTCAGGGAATAAAAAGGTAGATACTTATGATTGATCGACGCAAGTTTCTGTTAGAAATATTAAACTTAGAACTGTCGAAGTTGCTTAGGCATTTACCTAAGCAACTTTATTTTGAAGCATATAAATTTATGCTTCAAAATAAAGTATTGCTAGGTAAATTATATGTTCGAATCCACAGCGCGCACAACTGACTTTTCGAAGTTATGTGCGTATTAAATTTATCGCTTGCCTTGTGCCCCGAGCACGTTAAGCCTTCGGTCCCGATTTCGCTTTCATGATGATCTTTGAAAGTCGTTACGTGGAGTCAGTACCTCAAATAAACTGATACTGGTCTAAGTCATGGAATATCGCTATCCCTTTGGGCTACGGAGGTCAGACGGCAATCGCTAAGGCGCCTTTTATTAAGCATAACATAAATTTTCAATCAGGCACCAACCAGTGAAAGTTGCTACACTCAGCAGTGGTGGTCTAAAACTGAATTAAATGTTGAAGAAAACTATTCAACACTCTCATTTCGCAAATGACGACACAGCCAAACGGTGAGAAAAGAAATTAACAATGAAAGACGACGTATCAAGCTTGTTAACACTCTAGTTCACATTTAATAAGACAAGATAAGCCAAAAATAATATCACACGATACAAAATTACCTAACGTTACCGAGTTGTGACATTGTCGACGTAACAATAAGAAATGTATTAAATACATTACTGGCCAAAGCTTACAGTCACGACAATACTCAGTACGAAATGTCTCGCTGACAATATCCACAAATCCGATTATGTATCGAGATTAGAATCGAGTAACTCGTATCGTTATTAAATTGATAACGAGGTGAATACGTGCCGAGTATTTCTTTGAGATTGATTCTGATTCGTAGGGTTGCCAGATGTTTAATTTTGGTAACGATTCAGTTGTAAATATAAATATAAAGGATTAAAAATGAGTTCTCTTTTGTCATTTGGTGACTATGTCGACATGATGCCATACACATTGCAACATTATTTGTTGGATATTTCATGTGGTTGATCATAAATAGTGAATAGATTTTGCAAAACTTGGCAGTTGCTGCCCATTCATGTTTTACCATACCAAAGCAGCAAAAGTCAGCAGCGTGAGTTCAACAACTTTCTTGTTTATTAATTCATATTTTTCAGATAATCAATAAATATAATTTGGTAGTAAGTTAACAAGCTACTTCTCCAAATGATGCCACTCAAAGTCTCATTCCACTAAGACCATCACCAAATACTGAAATAAAACATAGCCCCATCAATTTATATACCCGCACCGTACCTCATGACACATTGTCAGATTAGCAAATAAAATTTCAAACATGGCTTTTACCATCAAAATACATTTCATTTTACCTTCGACATTTCCAATATCCAAACACACATTCACAATTTTCGCGTCAAAAAATGCCATCGTAGCGAAATGGTATTAATATCAATAATACCTTGGAAGGGAATAAATCCTCAGGTAGAAATATTGGAGTCTTTGGAGGGCATGTCAATGCGACAATTATATGGAAATGTGAAAGAACGTAAGAGGATTACCGTCGTTGCGACACATGTCGGCTGACAAGTCGTCCGACACCGCCATGTTAAGATGTGCCCTCTCATTCTGCTGTATATCGATGGAATGATCTTCACTGATCTTTTTTCACTAAATTGAGCATGAATATGTTGAATATATTTTGTGATAATGGCTGTTCAAGGGACCAGTGGAGTTGCTATCAAGATATCGGGTCGGATAATGCTATGTTACTTTCTTGCGCAACTTGAGGGACTTATGTTTTTGTTATAGATTGTTCAGAGAAGTTTCAGCATTAATTCGGTAGAATGCCCTTTTTCCTTAGTAACAGTAATGATTTAAGGTTTGAAGCATTGTTGGGATATAGTTTAACAGTATATAGACTCTCTTAATAATGTTATGTTTATAGGTCAGACAAAGGCTCAACTGTGGTGCTATAGTTTCTAACCGCCCCTAAGATTACGAATACACCTAGCACAGGAAACCCAGCTTAATAAAACAAGGAAATCAAAATAAACTCAGCAACTTGTGACCCTGAACCACAGATTACTAAGCCTGAACCAAGGCAAAATTGGTGCTAATTCATATTTTACACCACAAAGTCAAAGTCAAAATCATTTATTCATCTAGGTCACAAGGTGACGCTTATGAACGTCAATTTTTTAAAGTACATTACTTAATGCTTGCACATTTACATTTACTGCCTTGTTCGCCAGCAATAGGTATAGAACCACGAGAAAGAACGGGCAATAAAACTCGTGGCCACTCTTTTTAATCGCCAGTATTATGGTACATATTTTGTTTCACATTGTACTAAATTACTTATAAATAGTAAATAGGAACATACATAATACCTAAACAATTAATGCAGCTACTAAATTATGTGCTTTAGTAGCCTTCCAATGTGAATATTTACACCCTCCACAATTGAAAACTGGACAGAAAACCAATAAAATAAGTACAACATGCAACAGTTGGCTTTCTCTCAATGATCAGATTGTACAGCCGTTGATATCGGAGCATGGCCGGTGTCATTTAGTGAATAATTTACATTTTACCCAACGTTCACTGAGCCGATACAATCGGTACATAAACAGTAATTATCATTATCGTTACATTGTACCCTTTCTCTTTACATTACGTTACTATTGATAAACTTACAGCTAGGGTCTTGTTACTGATGCTATCGTGGTTTGAGCTTGTGTAACTTGCGCGGTTCTGGTTGATGATGTTGAGGTGTGTCAAGCGAGCATCTTATGAATTTTAATTATGTTGCCTAGAAGGTAGAGCTAGAGTAGTGATGGTTTTATATAGTCACTAGTCGAGGGTAAATGGCTCTGACTGATAAGCCAGGTTTTCGGTTGCGTTATTGTTTTTATCATAACCGTTGCAGTCAACATATTCTCCTAGATGCAGGGTTACACATATTTATGGTTTGTTCTGAAAGTCAAGCATCGGACATTTAGATTCAGCTGTCCATCGTATTCATCTATCTTGACTCTGGCAGAATTTGTACTTTTATTATAGTTAGGGTCTGTGCACTATAGTAAGTGAAGATGCAATGACATGTGCCATATACTAATTTCTTATAGCGATATATAATGTTCTAAATAACTGGTTGAAAATAATTATTGTCAATCATAAGTATGTATCTTAAAGTCGAAGATTACAAAATTATTTAGAAAGGAATCTGTGTCCTAAATACATATCGATTCCGTAGTCGATTTGGTAGCGTACCAAGAACGCTGACCCAATTTGACAATGGAACTAAGGCTGTTACGATCAGCTTTCAGCAAAATTGCGAAAACTTATTATAATACTCGTAGGACCAATTTCATAGTCTCCAGGTATTAAGTACTTATTCTCCACTTGTTACAAAAGTTGGTAATGAGTATTTTTCACTCTGGGATTTGTGATAAGTGTTGCGATAAACTGTACCATGATTATATTATTATTACAGTGATTTTGTATCTCACAAATATTTGGTTTGATAATATAGGTAAGTTATTTGCCAATAAATAATTAACAAATTTTATTTAAGTTTTATCACCACATGCGCATGAAGGAGTGCTCCATGTCCGAAAAAAACACATAAAATCAATTGTTATGAATCATATGCGATTGATGGGACAGTATATGTGTTAATTATTTGTTAAATTTAATATGCTAAGGAGCGATGGGAGTAAATAAATTTGTAGAATTTCGACAACTGCCGCGCCGCTAGTTGTATGAAATACTTAATCTTCTGTATATATAAAATCCTTGCGTTACTGACTTTAGTGTATGCATAATTGTTGCTAACGCATAATCTTAACAATCTGATATTTAAGTATCTAATCTAAAAACTGTTCCAAAGAGAATCATCAACTACCAGAAAAAGAAAACAACAAACACAAAAAACGGAAGCTGAAGTAGTGAAAGGCAGATATTCTATTTATAAAAAGGCTTCCAACTTCGTCGTGCAATTACGTCAATATGGCGGGGTGCCGAAATTGTAGGTTGGTGAAATAAACCTTCTTTAAACATTGTCGTTCAGTCGGTCAGCTTATCGCGATCTGACTCGCCTCAGGACTCGTCACCTGATGCCTGTGCGCTGATAACGGATGGAGACCACTAAGAGTAGCTGATAGGCGACTGGTCACGTGAGTTTTAGGCATAATATTGCATGACATTATGAGTTCATAGTTGTCGAAGTCTTTGACTAAAAACTATTACGAGTGGATTACGAGTTACGGATCAGAAAAGTTGATGTGCACTTTGGCTCTTATCAGAAAGCTTTATATACATAGGTTATTTAAACAGATTGTCCATGATTGGGCACCGTATGTCATTACTGTTTGGACGTTTTGGTTGAAGACTTTTCTCTTGAAGCATTGCTAAACCACTTCGATGAGACTAAACGGAAAGTATATAAAAAAATAAAGAAGAAGTATTTAAAATTAGTTAATAAATGACGCAGTTCTGGGGTAATAAACAAACACAAAGCAATATAAATGTGTTGATTTCGTATGTTTGAAGTCGGTTAATAAAAAAATATGCATTTATTCGAAATACACAACCTATCTGTCCGTCTGTATTATAAACTCTTTGTCATACAGTCTGGGCCCAGTGGTCGTCGGGGGCTATCAGCTCAAACTATCGGCTACTACTGCCCCGCTTCACACTACACTTTCTTTATTTCAATACTAAATATTAATCGACCAATATAAGATGGAATATCGGTAAAAGCACTGCCAAAAATACAACTTCACTAGCTTCTGGCCGCGGGCTCAACCGCTTCAGTGTCAGTTATGGCGGGGAAAAGTAGCCTGGAGGTATACCATTCTGTCAAGCTATATATTAAAAAGTCTCTTCAAAGTTTGTTCATTACTTTTGGCGTGAAAGAGTTACCATCCATCCCCATAAACTTTTGGCCTTTATAATAGTGGTTGGATTTATATATTTTTAGTGTAAAGTAGGCTTTGCGACTGCCCACAATAAAATACATGAGACTTCGTAAAAAATAACGAGGGCAGCTGACAATATTATACCATGGTTATACCTGTCATAAAAGTAAATGTCTTTGTAAACGATTTGCCTAGTAAAATAATAAACGTTTCCGTTTGAAAGAATTATAGAATAGGATTATAATATTGAATTTTAGACAGAGTTATAAAGACCGTTAAAATTTATAGCCATAATATCTACAACGATAATTGCAATGAAATGCAGACTGTTTTATTGACAGCCGTAAAATAACCGTTACTGCAATTTATTTAATCCCAATCAGAATTAATCATTGCAGACATAATAACCATACAATTCAATTCATTTAACAAAGCTAACAGCTTTTTCAGCTGCGCTGTCTGCTTAATATCAATTCTTTTGTTATTAAAAGTGAACAAGTATTGAGCATGGACTTTTCAATGTATTCTTATTGTAAACGTGCATAACTGAAACCATAATACATACTGATTCCTTGATTTGGACAATGAAGTGTAAAGATTTAAACTTAGTCGTGATAATTAACAGAATCTTGAACGGCATAGCGCTAAACAAAGGTATCCCCCTTTGAAAATTTTATACCGTTAAGCTACGTTATATTAAGTCAACCATACCAAAATCAGATAAAAATCTTGTCATATTATTATAAAGAAAATATTAACATAAATAAAAACACACAAACAAACAACCAATATAACCGTTAAAACATTAATTAGACCATCGTTCGTATTCAAATAGCTGCATTGGAATTTAAAACAGGTTTATTGTCAATTATTTATATAATCGATTGATCAGTGTCGAACAATTGTATTAATTATCGATGTAAATGTAATCTTGGCGATGAAACGTCGCCGGGTATCGATAAAGGCGAGTGTTAATGGCCTATTTAATTGCCAAGTGGGCTATTGGGGTCCTTATGGACGTAATAGTGTTTTCTTAACGGCTCAGATCGATTATTAAGATTGGATTACGTGTGTTTGTGTATCACTTTACCTACATTGTTATGGTTTGAGTGCCTTTAAAGTGATATTGGTGACCTTGGGAGGGATAATCCTTTTGAGTATCACTAAGACTTAGCGTATGTAAGGGCTTATGGATAGTTAGACACAAACTAAAGTTAGTTTATCTTACTTATCTCGTGATATGGAACGCGGTCATATTTGCTGTAAATTGCATTTTTACAGACGCTTTCGTTCTAGGACTGCTGTGACAAGAATGAGATCCATCTCAAATATTATAATCAGTAGTGATCGAACCCCAAGCGATAATTTAAACTACTACGTGATTCGTGTAGTCAGCGAAATTCCCAGACGAAGAAATAATTTATATTTTATTTATAGTCTCACGCCTGTATCCCCGAAGGGGTAGGCAGAGGTGTAATATTACACCCACATTTCGCCATGAATTCTTAGGTCCCACGTAATAGGGGGCGAGCCTATTGCCGTACCGGGCACATTACCAGACTCCGTGCTGCTACTGAGAATTTCCTAACGGAAAAACCCAATAACACTTTGCCCGACCCGGGAATCGAACCCGAGACCTCCCAATCCCACGCGCACATTTATGCCGCGAGACCAACGAGACAGTCAGAAGAAATAATAAATACCTATATTTGGAGTCACTACAATGGCACTGGACAATAAAGAGACGCTAAATAGTAAACTATGAGCGAATGTGTATCTTCCCCCAGCCAACGTAGTAATCGGCCAATGTATGACAGATTTCAAGCTGAGGAGAGATCTGTTGTGTTCACCTTGCCCCATATTGTTTCGCCAAAGGAGCTGCTCCAGATTTAAACCAGTATAACCGCCTGCAAATCGCAGTGGAACATTAAGCCTTGGAGAAAAACCACTGGGAATACGAAGATACATATGTATTCCCAAAAGGTAAAACTTCTAGCAGTTATAAATAAGAACATGGTACATATCCATAAAATTAAGCTAAGTAACAAATCATAATGCAAAATCAATTAAATGTTTATGCATAACTAATCTGTATAACATTAACCCCGTGCCAGAAAACGACGAAGACATTGGATTTCTAATGAAGGGTTTCTTTCTTTCTATTTTATTCTTATTTTGGTAAGGTAATTATCACTTCTGTACCACGAGGAACTTTGTTAACATTGAAATAGCAGACACAATGAACACCCGGCAAAACTTAGTTGTCTCATACACTCCACATGCGTGTTGTTCAACCAACTCTGAATTTTGCAAACGGCAGGCATAATAATACCGTTTTATTACTAAACAGCCTTGCGTAAAGCGCTGCGGTATGGAAGATAGATAAGTTTTATCCATCTGTGACTCGCTTCTTACCTATGATTGGCGATTTTTTAGTTCTACACTGATTCGACATTGAAGCTGGTTTATTAGTATGGCTTTTCAACGACGCGACGACTTCATCTTTTCATACAGCGGCAAATATATGCTTGAAAGAATCATGATCACCCTAGCGGTATCCTGGTCTGGATCCACCTGCTAGTGAAACTAAAGTTCTGACAGAAATTTGCTTTACCCCAGAGTGGTAAACTTAGGAAAATAACATAGCTATCACAGTCACTACTCATATACTACGATTGCTAGAATTTTCTTTTACCTATTGAAAAACCGACATCGTCCCACTTTTGCTTTTCCCAGCGCCATAATAAATATACTTTACGTGAAACCATGTACTTACTTTTGTCACAAGTCATCGTGTTGATTTACCCTGTCAGTTTGTTAATGCAAATCGTAAGCTAACTGCGATTTTTGACAGACATGTGGTTTGTCAGAAGAATGAGGTGATATTTGCGATATCATGGTGTGATTTTTGATTAGCGTGGTCCCGTGATTTTATTTCGAAATCGTTGAGTTTCGTATAGATACGAGTGTTTTCTAAATACTGTTTAGTAGGTGCTGTATGGTAAACGTGATTTTTCGCAGCCTTGTTATGATATTCTGCCCGGTTTTCACATTTCTTGTGCTACACTGCTTTGTTGGTTGGTAGCTAGTAATGTTACGTTAACAGTTTCACACCGAGTCGACATCGAGGAGGTGGTATAGGCACTCTTACTTTGACTTACCGCAAAATATCTAACGTGGCATGTAGTGGATACAATCATAAAATCTTTTATTTTGTTTGCAGTTTATCTGGCACGAAACCAAAATATAGAAGAGGAATAAAAATATTACCTCATCTCGAGCAGTAAGCACATCAATGTCACGTGGCATGCATATAACTGAAAACATTTTGCCAATTATCGATTACTAAGTATAGGTTTAACTTGGAATATCAAAGAATGCATGAGACTAGAGATATTATTGCATAAAATCGATTTTCGACAAATTTTACGGTAAATAAATATCTGTAGTATAATCATACCGGTTTTTCTTCTGATCCTTTGTCTGGTGACTCGATTCGCCGCGATATATGAATATTTTTTAAATAAATCGTATTGTGTGGATTTTAATTGGATGTTGGAAATATCAATGATTTGCATTTTATTTAAATTATTTACTTTTATGACTGTCTGGGCGACAAATTTGAGCTTGTATTCGTCAGATAAATAAGAGACATTTCAAGCCTTCATCCCTGTTTCATCATCATCATGTTAGCCTTGAGACGTTCACTGCTGTACATAGGCCTCCCCCAAGGTTCTCCACACAGACCGATCTTAATCAGCCCGCATCCAACCGCTTCCCGCGATCTTAACCAGATCGTCAGTTCACCTTGCGGGAGGCCTACCGCTGCTGCTTCGTCCGGTACGTGGTCGCTACTACGCGCGTACTCCAGAACCCGCCTGCCCCAGCGGCCTTCGGTTCCTCGCGCTATGTGCCCTGCCCATTGCCACTTCAGCCTGGCTATTCGGAGAGCTATCTCTGTTTAGTGGAGTCATTATCATCGTCCTAGTGTTTCCCCGGTTGCATCAGAGACTTTCGTCTTTTAGCCAGAAGTTCCTTTACAGGTTTAACCAGATTTTACAGAATATTAGCTTCAAGCTTAGCAGAGTATACCTATTTGAATTTATATTATGACATCTGGTTTTTGAGTCATTGGTAGGCGAGTCTGTTGTATCAAACATGATCAAATTGCGATGCATAAGGAGTGGTATTATAAGTTTGACGTGTCTGTGTAATCTGTCTGTGGCACCGTAGTTCCTTAATAAATAGACCAAATTATGCTGTGTATTTTTTTAAGCTGACTTATTCGAGAAAGTTCTTAAATATTTTAATTAAATATCTCTTGGCGTATCTAAAATGACAAATAAAAATAAAATAAAATAACTTTTGGCGTGAAAGAGATTACCATCCAACCCCATAAACTTTGGCCTTTATAATAGTGGTTGGATATATATTTTTTAGTGTAAAGTAGGTTTTGCCCACAAGAAAATACATGAGACTTCGTAAAAAATAACGAGGGCAGCTGACAATGTTATACCTGTCATAAAAGTAAATGTCTTTATAAACGATTTGAAAGAATTCTAGAATAGGATTATAATATTGAATTCTAGACAGAGTTAAAAAAACCGTTAAAATTTATAGCCATAATATCTACAACGATAATTGCAATGAAATGCACACTGTTTTATTGACAGCCGTAAAATAACCGTTACTGCAATTTATTTAATTCCAATCAGAATTAATTATAGCAGTCATGCAACAATTCAATATATTTACAAAGCTTACAACTGTTTTCAACTGCTCAGTCTGATTAAAATTTTAGCGATAAAAGTGACCGAGAATTGAGCTTGGACTTTTTACCCTATTCTTATTGAAAAATTCTGTATTCAGCTACAGAATTTTTCAATAAGAATACGGTAAAAAGTCCAAGTTTTAATACATACTGGGACTGAATGAACATTGATGAAGTGACAGTTAAACTTGGTCATGATAATGAAGATATCTTGAACGCCACAGAGCCAAAAAGTAGTGCGACTTTTGGAAAAAATTGAATTGACCGTGAAGCTCCGTTATATTAAGTCACCCATACCATACCAAAATCACATAAAAATCTTGTAACATAAAGGAAAAACAAACAAACAAAAACAATTTCACCTTTACAACATTAATTAGACCATCGTCCATATTCAAGTAGCTGCATTGGAATTTAAAGCAGGTTTATTGTCAATTATTTATATAATCGATTGATCAGTGTCGAAATTTATAGCCATAATATCTACAACGATAATTGCAATGAAATGCACACTGTTTTATTGACAGCCGTAAAATAACCGTTACTGCAATTTATTTAATTCCAATCAGAATTAATTATAGCAGTCATAAAACAATTCAATATATTTACAAAGCTTACAACTGTTTTCAACTGCTCAGTCTGATTAAAATTTTAGCGATAAAAGTGACCGAGAATTGAGCTTGGACTTTTTACCCTATTCTTACTGAAAAATTCTGTATTCAGCTACAGAATTTTTCAATAAGAATACGGTAAAAAGTCCAAGTTTTAATACGTACTGGGACTGAATGAACATTGATGAAGTGACAGTTAAACTTGGTCATGATAATGAAGATATCTTGAACGCCACAGAGCCAAAAAGTAGTGCGACTTTTGAAAAAAATTGAATTGACCGTGAAGCTCCGTTACATTAAGTCACCCATACCATACCAAAATCACATAAAAATCTTGTAACATAAAGGAAAAACAAACAAACAAAAACAATTTCACCTTTACAACATTAATTAGACCATCGTCCATATTCAAATAGCTGCATTGGAATTTAAAGCAGGTTTATTGTCAATTATTTATAAAATCGATTGATCAGTGTCGAACAATTGTATTAATTATCGATGTAAATGTAATCTTGGCGATGAAACGTCGCCGGGTATCGATAAAGGCGAGTGTTAATGGCTAATTTAATTGCCAAGTGGGCTATTGGGGTCCTTATGGACGTAATAGTGTTCTCTTAACGGCTCAGATCGATTATTAAGATTGGATTACGTGTGTTTGTGTATCACTTTACCCACATTGTTATGGTTTGAGTGCCTTAAAAGTGATATTGGTGACCTTGGGAGGGATTATCCTTTGGAGTATCACTAAGACTTAGCGGATGTCAGGGCTTATGGGAAGTTAGACACAAATTAAAGTTAGATTATCTTACTTATCTCGTGATGTAGAACGCGTTCATATTTGCTGTAAATTGCATTTCTACAGACGCTTTTGCTGTAGGACTGCTATGACAAGACTGAGATCCATCTCAAATATTATAATCAGTAGTGATCGTTTAAATTACTACGTGATTCGTGTAGTCAGCGAAATTCCCAGACGAAGAAATAATAAATACCTATATTTGGAGTCACTACAATAATGTCACTGGACAATAAAGAGACGCAAAATAGTAAACTATGAGCGAATGTGTCTGTCTTCCCCCAGCCAACGTAGCAATCGGCCAATGTATGACAGATTTCAAGCTGAGGATAGATCTGTTGTGCTCACCTTGCCCCATATTGCTTCCCCAAAGGAGCTACTCCAGATTTAAACCAGTATAACCGCCTGCAAATCGCAGCGGAACATTAAGCCTTGGAGAAAAGCCACTGGGAATACGAAGATACATACGTATTCCCAACTAGCCGTTTCCCGCGGTTTCACCCGCGTCCTGAGGGAACTACTTTGCGTACCCGAAAAACGCAAATATCTTACGGACCCTTATTTTTTCTAAAATAAGATATAGCCTATGGTACTCGCAGATAATGTAGCTTTCTAATGGTGAAAGAATTTTTAAAATCGGTCCAGTAGTTTTTGAGTTTATCCATTACAAACAAAAATACAAATTTTACCTCTTTATAATATTAGTGTAGAAACTAGTAGAAAGGTAAAACTTCTAGCAGTTATGAATAGGAACATGATACATATCCATAAAATTAAGCTAAGTAACAAATCATAATGCAAAATCAATTAAATGTCAATGCCTTACTAATCTATATAACTTTAACCACATGCGAGAAAACGACGAAGACATTGGATTTCTAATGAAGGGTGCGTATTTTAGTGTGATTCTTATTTTGGTAAGGTAATTATCACTTCTGTTCCACGAGGAACTTTGCCAACATTGAAATAGCAGACACAATGGATACCCGGCAAAACTTAGTTGTCTCATACTCTCCACAGGCGTGTTGTTCAAACAACTCTGAATTGTGCAAACTGGCACGGCAGGTATAATAATACCGTTTTGTTACTAAACAGCCTTGCGCTAAGCGCTGCGGAAGGGATGATAGATAGGTTTTATCCATCTGTGACGACTGTGACTCGCTTCTTACCTATGATTGGCGATTTTTGAGTCCTACACTGATTTGACATTGAAGCTGGTTTATTAGTATGACTTTTCAACGACGTGACGACTTCATCTTTTCATACAGCGGCAAATATATGCTTGAAAGAATTATGATCACCCTAGCGGTATCCTGGTCTGGATCCACCTGCTAGTGAAACTATAGTTCTGACAGAAATTTGCTTTACCCCAGAGTGGTAAACTTAGGAAAATAACATAGCTATCACAGTCACTACTCATATACTACGATAGCTAGAATTCTCTTTTACCTATTGACAAACCAACATCGTCTCACGATGTTGGTTTGTCAATAGGTTCCTTTTCCCAATGCCATAATAAATATACTTTATGTGAAACCATGTACTTTTGTCACAAGTCATCGTGTTGATTTACCCTGTCAGTTTGTTAATGCAAATCGTATGCTAACTGCGATTTTTGACAGACATGTGGTTTGTCAGAAGAATGAGGTGATATTTGCGAGATCATGTTGTGATTTTTGATTAGCGTGATTCCGTGATTTAATTTCGAAATCGTTGAGTTTCGTATAGAGACGAGTGTTTTCTAAATACTGTTTAGTAGTTGCTGTATGGTAAACGTGATTTTTCGCAGCTTTGTAATGATATTCTGCCCGGTTTTTAACCGACTCCAAAAAGAGGAGGAGGTTCTCAATTCGGCTGTATGTTTTTTTTTTTATGTTTGTTACCTCATAACTCCGTTATTTATCGACCGATTTCCAAAATTCTTTTTTTGTTTGAAAGCATATACTTTCAGGTGGGTCCCATTTGAATTTTATCAAAATCCATTCAACAGTTTCATTAAAAACTCAAATTTTATCAAAATCAATCCAATAGTTTCATTGAAAACTTCAAAAATTAAGTCATCCAAGTAAAGGAAATTAAGCATTTACTGTGACTTTTCTTCAGTGGACACTAGAATAGTCGCGATCAATGGGCCTACTGATGATGAAACCGGGAGGAAGAAAGGTTGGAGAGTAAATCTATATATATAAAATTACTTGGGCTGACTGATTCATCAACGCAGAGCCAAATCGACAGGGGCTTGAGACTTGAAATTTTGACAGTCAAAGCATTTTATGACGTAAGCACCCACTAAGGAAGGATTTTTATACATATTTTTGTTTAGAAAAAATAAACACGCAATTTATATTTTTTCAAATCTAACAACTAAGAGGATGATATTCCAGCGATCTTTTTTACCACGTACCGTACGTGTAGGCTCTGGAATGAACTACCTGCTGCGGTGTTTCCCGAGCGCTATGACTTGTCCTTCTTCAAACGAGGTTTATAGAGAGCATTACTTTCACGGTAGGCAGCGGCTTTGCTGTGTATACCCTGATATTAGCGAAGTCCTTGAGCAGTGGTTACCGTTTACCATCAGATGGGCCGTTTGCTCGTCTGCCACTAGCAGCAATAAAAAAAAATAGTTTTATTTAAACGGCGCTGTCTCCTATGGGCAGCGCGTTTAGTAGGTCTACCCATCTTTGATCGAGAGGAGAAGTGCCTGCGTCACGTTTAGGTTGACTCAGATACTCACTGGACACAGATGTTTTGGTGAGTATTTGAACCGAATCGGCCGCGAGGCGATGCCGGCATGCCACCACTGCGGCAGTGACCTGGACTCTGCCCAGCATACGCTCTCTGAGTGTCCTGCATGGGAATCCGAGCGGCGAGACTTGGTCTCTGTTATCGAAGGCGATCTTTCTCCGCAGGCCGTCGTCCAGGCCATGTTGGCGGAAGACATCCGGTGGGATGCTGTGGTCTCCTTCTGCGAAGCGGTCATGCTCCAGAAGGAGGCCGCCGAGCGAGAGAGCCGATCCCGCTCGCAGACGTAGGCGGCGTCGTGGTGGTGGCAATGGCCGCTAGCCCAAGACCTTCCTTGGTCTGTGGGCAATCAGAGATGGCAATCTGGCTGCCCGACCACGAACGACCCCGAGAAGACAGCGGTCTCGGATAGCCGAGGGACCACTGTACTCGCACAGTACGAGGCGCTACCTCGTACTGTGCGAGTGGGGAGGACACTTCCAGAGATTGAGCCCTACTTACGGGACAAGCGTAACGGGACCCAGGAGCAGCACACCCGCGTTCCCTGTGTGACCTGTGTCACATTCTTTGCCCGCCACGCGGAGAGGTACTCGGCAAAAGAGTTTCCCCAGTTAAAAATAAACGTCTACCCATCTTTAGTTTCGATAAACCAGATAACTGCAGAAAGGAAAATTCACTAAAATGCAGGAAATAAAACATTTTTAACAAAAAATAACCGCCTCCAAAAATCTGAAAAATGTGTGAAAATAGCACTAAAAAGTAAAAAATAAATTCCGTTATTTTTACTTCAATTTACTTATAAACATCACCTATTCAACTGAATATTATAAACTCATACGAATTATACGTATCTACCACTTAATTCATATACCTGACACAATACATTATAACTAACGAACTAAATTAAATACTTATCACCAGAAATCAGATAAGTATATTATATTTTTGGACTAAGTACTTAGAAAAAAATTGGTTGCCTGTAAAGTCGGTATACGGGCGAAAGTTTTACGTGACAACGACTTTGAGTGGTAAAATAATTTTAATGTGAATATTCATTCGTATAGTAGGAAGAAGGATGAAAGACGCGTGCCTTTCACTTTTTATGTCTGTCTCTCTCGCTCTTAGGCGGGACGCGTGCCTTTCACTCGCTCTCATTGTGAGCGCATAACGTGAGCGGAGCGTAACGCAGTTTCTTGAAGTGTCACCCGGCAAACCAATTTATAAGACGTTGTCACGTCAAAAATATTTTATTAGGACTATAATATTATATACAATTATACTTTTTTTTGGAGTCGGTGCCAGCCAAGCATTTTAGTAAATAATTTCTTGATAATGTAGAAAATATATGAAAAGCTGTATTGATACGATAATTTAGCAAAACTTCATTGAACTTGTAAGTAATTTACAAATGGCGAGAAATCAAATCACCGCACCGACTCCAAAAAAAGTATAATTGTATATTATAGTCCTAATAAAATGTTTTTTTCTAAGTACTTAGTCCAAAAATATAATATACTTATCTGATTTCTGGTGATAAGTAGGTATTTAATTTAGTTCGTTAGTTATATAAAAATATGTATTGTGTCAGGTATAAGAATTAAGTGGTAGATACGTATAATTCGTATAAGTTTATAATATTCAGTTGAATAGGTGATGTTTATAAGTAAATTGAAGTAAAAATAACGGAATTTATTTTTTAGTTTTTAGTGCTATTTTCACACATTTTTCAGATTTTTGGAGGCGGTTATTTTTTGTTAAAAATGTTTTATCACATTTCTTGTGCTAAACTGCTTTGTTGGTTGGTAGCTAGTAATATTACGTTAACAGTATCACACCAATGGTCGATATCGAGGAGGTAGTATAAGAATTCTTACTTTGATGTACCCCAAAATATTGAACGTGGCGTATAGTGGATACAATCATAAAATCTTTTATGTCGTCTGCAGTTTATCTGGCACGAAACCAAAATATAGAAGAGGTATAAAAATATTACCTCATCTCGAGCAGTAAGCACATCAATGCCACGTGGCATGCATATAACTGAAAACATTTTGCCTATTATCGATTACTATAGGTTAAACTTGGAATATCAAAGAATGCATGAGACTAGAGATATTATTACATAATATCGATTTACGACAATTTTACGGTATTTAAATATATGTAGTATAATCATACGGGTTTTTTTCTGATCCTTTGTCAGGCAACTCGATTCGCCGCGATATATGAATATTTTTTAAATAAATCGTATTGTGTGGATTTTAATTGGATGTTGGAAATATCAATGTTTTGCATTTTATTTAAATTATTTACTTTTATGACTGTCTGGGCGACAAATTTGAGCTTCTATTCGTCAGATAAATAAGAGACATTTCAAGCCTTCATCCCTGACTCATCATCATCATGTCAGCCTAGAGACGTCCACTGCTGGACATAGGCCTCCCCGAAGGTTCTCCTCACAGACCGATCTTGAGCCGCCCGCATCCAACGGCTTCCCGCAGTCTTAACCAGATCGTCGGTTCACCTTGCGGGAGGCCTACCGCTGCTGCGTCGTCCGGTACGTGGTCGCCACTCCAGAACCCGCCTGTCCCAACGGCCATCTGTTCTTCGCGCTATGTGCCCATTGCCACTTCAGCCTGGCTATTCGGAGAGCTATCGCTGTTTATTCCCATTATCATCGTCCTAGTGTTTCCCCGGGTGCATCCGAGACTTTCGTCTTTTAGCCAGGAGTCCGTTTACAGGTTTAACCAGATTTTACAGAATATTAGCTTCAAGCTTAGCAGAGTATACCTTGTATTTATATAATGACATCTGGTTTTTAAGTCATTAGTAGGCGTCTGTTGGTATCAAACTGCGATGCATAAGGAGTGGTGTTATAAGTTTGACGTGTCTGTGTGATCTGTCATGGACACCGTAGCTCATAACGAATAGATCAATTATGATGAGTATTGTTTTAGAAGGTTAATTTAATCGAGAGAGTTCTTAACTACAATTTATTAAGAACCATTTTAAAACTCTCCTACTGGAAGTCCCGTAAGAATTTTGCCTGGTTAAAGGTTCTATTTAAATAAATGTCTTCCATCATAACAGAAATAACAATAAAGCCACATTCATCCCTATTTAACACAATCACTGTCCCAATATGATAACAATCAGGATTTAAAGTGAAATGGGTTCCCTTCCACTTTAAAAGCACATTCACTTTGACAATAGATATTATAATACCCGATATACAAAACAGATTATCTATAGGGCACGAAGGTCCCGATCCTGTTGATCACTCTTTAAACTAAAACAAGGCTATTGCTGTCTCTTTCTAATACTCAATGATAGAAAAGTAAGGAAATATATTACGAAAGTGTGTTTGTTTGTCTGTTGGTCCTTCTATTACTTCGCAAAGAGGCAATTTTATGGTATAATTTTTGCGTGTGGAAATAGTTAAGAGGCTGTAGAGTGACATAGGCTACTTTTTACCGCTTTGAAACATGTTGCGATTACCGACTAAGGAGGAGCCACGGGCGAAGTCTAGTGTTCTAATAATTTAACAGCTTTCCTAGGTTGCCGTCTCCTTTTAGTTTCATCGAAGAGAGAAAGACAACAACTGTCTAAATTCGATTTAGTGAGATGAAAAACAGAATAAGACCCCTTGAAGGTGTTGGTTCACAAAGGAATGTCAAAACTATTGGATGACAATGGAATTGTCGCGGCGTCGGGGGACATTCGACAAAACGTTCCGTGTCAAAATATTTGACATATTCGACCTTACCTGGGAGATAAAGCGATTATAGTATTGTATTATCTGTCGACCGCAGCTTTGCTTGCTGGAAAAGTGATCGGCAGTTTGTTTGTTTTATATGCAGGAGGTACGGTTAAAGGGATTGGATTTTTTAAGTATGTTTTACGAGCAATTTTTTTCATACCCATATATTTCCTGTTAGATTTATAAATGAATGGGCCGGTTCGGCCGAAGTACCTACTGCTCTCTCACAGAATATGGACGTTAAGTAACATCTATACTGTTGTAATTCGTTCGGAGAGTGAGAGTGCTGCAGGCCCCATCCCTTTTTCCTTCTCCCTCATATCGTTCCTGCTTATATTTATTTTCCCATCCCAGAGGGTTGCAATGGACTTTTAAAGTCTCTGGTTTTACTTTTGTCTATGGGCGGCAGTAACTGCATACCATCAGGCGATCCGTGTATTCGTTTACCGCCTATCACATAAAATAATATGTTAATATAGTCTTACTCTGAGTGATTAAATTCTAACCCAAGAAAGATGACTGATGAATAGATGTTCACGATAAAAATATCAAAATCTGTAGAAGTTTGAATCATATCTGTATTGTACATATTTGATATTTAAACAAAGGATTGCTACGCTAACAAAACACGATGCAAAATAACCATTATCAACAAAATATGCATTAGCATTTCCTCTGCCTAAACAAACATACTAAGAACCTTATCGGCCATGCTTTAATCGCAAAAACTTTTTAATCCGGATGCCAGCAAAGGGCAAAGTCACACACAAGTCACAAGTCAAACATGGCCAGACCTTAGATAATCTGTGCTCACAAAAAATGAACACATTCGACAGACGATAACGAGATTTCGGTTGGATCACTTCGTGAGGATAAGGAGATTTGTTTAATGTAAGGATAAAAAACACGCTTGAATATTTTCGAAGGAATAGGCACCGATTTTTGGTGTTACATATGTATAGTAGATTTAGCCCACAGTTCTGCTCACGTTTACTTACATTACTTACTTTTACACGGACTATTTTACCTCTTGAGGGTGAGAATTACCAAAAATGCTCGCTTTGTGGTCGCCTACATTCCGTATGGAACGTAGGCGCCTAATTTTTAGTTTCTTCCCATTAGTTTTGGCAGTGGTTTGTCAGTCAGTCAATAACGCACCAAATTAATGTTTGTATATAAATTACACCTATATACTTTGGTTTGGTTAAGGCTCTATGTAATTGGACGCGAAACTGGCATTTACAAGTTTCAAGTTGAAAGTATTGTATCGTAGCACGCAGCAGTTTTATTTATTTTAATCAATAAGATATTTAAGCTTAGCCGTTCAATTAAATGTGTAGGCAAACATTACAATATTGTCTTAAGTTTAACCCTATTAATACTGAGAAGATACTGCTACCTGTGATAGGGAGAGAAGTAACTAAAAATTTATCTATCTTTGAATTTTGCTGTTTTGCTATTCGTATTTGTCAGACGGCGTGTATAGCCTAATACATGGTCTAGACGCGGAGCTATGCGGTAATAGGTATTTGCAGTAATACATCACGTTAACGGTACTTCGGTCGTGCAGCTCGTAAGTCGATGTTCAATCTAAGATGCCACTCACTGAAGTGATAAGGTGATAATTGAATGGCTTTTTAAGAACTGTTGGGTGTAGAAATAGGTAGATAACTGATTTTTAAATTAGAAAATAGAGTAAAACTCTAATGGACTAGCAAAAGCATAGTAATGGCTTTCATTGTGAGATAGTTACAAGAATTTTATTTTTACTATTAATTAGTCGACCAACAGCTTTGTATGACAATTATATCTAAAAAAAGTGCTTTTTACTAAGATTAATATATACCTTCATAACAAAAACACTTTCCCTAAACAAGTATTTTCTTGGACAAGTAAGAAAATATATATTTCCCCGAATCTTTGTTTTTATTTTATTACCTAGTAATAACATTATTATGAATAGTACCGAGAGTCAAAATTTATTTATCATTCTAACTTCGACAGCAAAACTAAATCATTAGCCACATAACTGGAAAATGTTGGCATCACAAACAAAAATATCCAATAACAGTAAATTACCCACAAAAAGGGGAAAATAGGGAAAAATGCAGTAGATACGATGGGTTATGACGCGTATGTATGTATGTGACAGTGATTCGTACATTCTCGTGGGTGATTCGTATGAAAATGCGTCGGTAAGCGGCTTCATTGAAACATTTTCTCCGCAATAAGTAGGGTTACCAACAGTTTGAGCCACGGTTCACACTGAATTAGGACACTTGAGACTTCATATCCTAGTTATGTTTGGGAATAATAAATGAAATGAAAAAATAAATTGTAATCTCAACCACACACACAAACTATTTAAAGTATATTTAAGATCTTGAAAAAGGGACAAGACAAGTCAGAAGTACCCTTAACAGAAGAGCATGCATGAGAAACTTGATGGGAGTGAGTGAAGCAAGAGAGGTATGTCAGGATCGTTGCAAATGGCGTTCCGTAGTCTCTGCTTACCCCTCCGGGAAACAGGCGTGAGGTTATGTGTATGATGTTAAGATCTTAATGTCAAATTAAGATCATTGTCAAAGCATTGACCGGTTTTCAATTTTTCAAATTGTCTTAAAAATTAGTAATGAGGCTGTATTTATTTGTAGAAGGAGAAAATATTTTGATGCTATCTTTGAGATATTTATTATACAGGGTGTTGATTTGCATTTGCATAATATTTTAATTATACAATATAGACACTATAATTATTCACCTAAAATTATTTCAAACAGTGTGCGATGATAATTATAAGACCCTATTTTCAATCAATGTTACTTAGGTAGTAAATCAGAAAAAAATGTTTATTGGTGTAGAATAAGACTGCACGGTAGGTACGTGTTCTTGTGTGTGTTAGGTACCTGCAATGCAAGCTTTCAGCTGAGCGGCGGCGCGGGCGCGGTCAATAAACCAAGCTGGTTTTTGAAATGCATGACAAAATAATTTTAAGTTTTTAACCGACTTCAAAAAAAAGGAGGTTCTCAGTTTGACCTGTATGTATGTATGTAAGTATGTATGTATGTATGTATGTTTGTCCGCGATTATCTCGCGTTTGGCTGAACCGATTTTGATGCGGTTTTCAGAAAAGTATTTGTTACACTTAGGAGCAGGTTTTAGGCCCTTAACCGACTTCAAAAAAAGAAGGTTCCGAGTTTGACCCGTATATATGTAAGTTTGCCCACGATTAATTCGAGTTTGGCTAAAAAGTATTTGTTATAATGAGTTATTTTTCATGTATTTGTATTAAGTTATAGTAGTACATTCATCCTTGAAAATATTTTGCAAATGCATTTCAACACTCTGTATACAAATAAAATAAAATACTACTAAAACATGCTTTAGCATTTTGTATATGACTCACAAAGCGCGAATCGTATTCGCAGACGTCTGTCATTGTCCATAATTCATTTCTATATAAGGTTGTACAGTTGTGGCTTAACATATGTATATTATTCATTGAAAATATAATTTTATTCTGTGACATTTACCACACAGACATAATTAATAAGCCATAATTTAGTGCGCAATAATATTGTGCCAAGGCAAGTTATGGCTAATTATTTTGGTCATAGATCGATGATCTTTTATAACAACCCTTTCTTTGCAGCAAAAAGTTAAAAACATGATGTCTGTTAAGAAAACGCACTACCGTTATAGACATGTTTATTTAATAAACATCTGTGACAAGTTAGTTTGACCTTAAGACACGATTGTCTTTAGAGATATGACACTTATAGAAGTGGTTGTGTACAGATATATAGCCGATTATTTTGCCATTTGGGCGCCAATACAAAGACACTAAAAACATTGATAGTGCAGGCTGATAGTTTCGCAGCTTTCTTTCGTTTATTTTTGTAATTTTCTAGAATAACGAATAAGAAGGTCAAAACATAGATGAAGTAACACATTTCATAGTCAATTGCTTAAAAGAAGTCAGTGATGATTTTAAAACGCATATCAGATTTTTTGTCCCGTATTACCAATTGTGGGCATGGTACTCCTACTCAGGGGGAGTATATTATTATCATCTCTTGTACGGTTATATCTTCCAGGTACTTCCTCGTACAATTGTGTGCGGCATCGCTGTGACGTCATAACACATGAATTCTGTGACGATTTACACTTGAGATGTGTGTCGTAAAACTGCGGTTTTGAGGTGTTCGGGAAATACTACTCGTACCGGCATTTGTGGTTTAAATGGAAATATGTAGTGTGAGATAAAATGAATTGGATTTAAAATTTAGCTTTGAATTTGGATGTTAAATCAAGTATTTTTGGTAGCAAAAGGAGGAAAATACTTTAAATATGACATGAAACCTATTATTCATTTTAAATATAAAAATGAAATAGATATTACTATACAGAAATCTTTTAACCTTATATTTACACAAACTGCGTGCTAGTGCACCTGAGCTCGTCACTTGTAGAACTCCCAGCTTAATAGTAGCCTTTCCCGAATTCGGTGCGAAACGACAATTTTCAAAATTGGTAATTTAGTTCGTAGCATTTCACACGAAGCGTTTTTATTTTCGAGGACTTCAAAAATAAGTATTTTGCTATATCTATGGAGCAGAAAACCTAAAATAAAACAATAAAAGTAAGCAGGGTCCTGTTTAATAAAGCTGACAATTCGACAAATATGTAAAAAAAAGACAAAATTGTAGAATTGTCGCGCTTAAGCTGTTTAATAAAAGTGGCAAATATGTCAAAAATCTACAGGTGAAATATTGTCATATTTGTCATGTCAAAATGCGTTTTATAAAACTCGGCATATTATGCCAAAAAACCTCGGTCATCATAATTCTGATAATTGTCTGATGCGGAGTCGTGACAATTATGTCGACTTTTGACATATTTGCAAATATTAGATTTCGCGACAGAGGGTACAGCTCCAGTCAGAATTGTTGAACAATTCTACAAATATATCAATATGTCATGACAATTTTCTGTTTAATAAAGCAGATTTGACAAGTTTTTCACGACATATTGTCATCTGTCATCTGTCGCTTAAAAAGTTTTAGGTATTAAACAGAAAAATTTCGGATTGTCGCGACAATCCGACATATTTGTGAATTTTCCACCATGACAATTTTGTCGCTTGCAAGTTTTATTAAACAGACAAATTGTCACTTTTTGACATATGTCGGACTTGTCGCATTGTCAGCTTTATTAAACAGGACCCAAGTCGGCCTATTTGCGAATAATGCCCTCTACTTAGTAGAGTACAATAGCCAATAAATAAATTTCATTTAATTACTTGATTAAACTAGTAATAAAAAGTGGTGTGTGATACGTGACACGTCTGCGTGTTGTAATGGCGCGAAAGATAGACGGTGATTAAGATTCAGCGGCGCATGCGCGGTGTCGCCTCGCCAACTACGGGAAACTGGATGCGCAGGAGATAGCCTGCAGGTAGGGTTGTCTAAAAGTACTTAATATTCTTTTTTGTATTAATTGCCTTTTTTAAATTTCTTTATTTGAAATTTACGAGTAAATAGTATTTTCGTAGGTTTAGCATTTTGCCTATTGCAGATTATTTCAAAACGTGAAGACTGATATAATTATAGTCGTTTCCTTTCATGTGAAAAAATGTTTGCTTCCTTAAGCCATTAGGAATGTTTGTATGTTTTGCATTGCTTTGCACTGATCTTATGGAAAATGAATGAAGAAAATAATAAAAGATTAAAATAGTATGTTTGATGACATATTACGTCAATTGATAATGCGTGATTATTTTTGAGACCAATTTGGGACTTTAGCTATAAACTATCCTGGGTTTTGAGTCATTGGATCAAGGTGCCTAAGTGACAGTCAACTGGTATGTCTGGAGGCACCCACGCCAAAACATCGGGAGAAATTGAACGTAGGCATAAATATATTATTTCCGACTTTTACCCGATTGAGACCCGTTACGTTAATATAATATAATAGTATTACTAGTACAGTTAGTAGTTCCAGGTGTGGACTTTATTTGCTGTGCGAAGTTCGTGTGCCTTTTGCAAAATATATCCACTATGTCATTGTCATCTAATACAAGTGCGCGTACGAAAATATAATAATGTTTAATTATTTTTTTTATTTGTTATGTTTTATTAGGTACTAATATATATGTAGTAGTTATGTGAATTAATGATTGCGAGATTAAATGGTAGGTTTGGTCCAGTATTTGGTTCCCTGGTACGGGACCAAATTACCTGCCATTTCTAATAATTCTACTAGTGTGTGCACAGATCTCTGGTATCGGAAGCTAATAGTATATAAACAAGAAAACGTTTAGTAAAAAGGACAAAGATAGTAGGACGTAGACCTCTGGTAGACAGTTTTTGCGATACTTAT
The DNA here is from genome assembly GCA_944739405.2 of Euclidia mi. Classification (NCBI taxonomy): domain Eukaryota; kingdom Metazoa; phylum Arthropoda; class Insecta; order Lepidoptera; family Erebidae; genus Euclidia; species Euclidia mi. Next base: position 52,530,861 of record OX123200.2, on the reverse strand, counting down.
TTTGAGCGCCAGGCTAACAAGAAATGTCTTAGTGTCATACACATGTCTGCGGTGACTAATTACTGCGGATGATCAGATTATAATAATTACATAATCATAGAATCATTCGCGATAGACATTCGCATTTTAGCGCATCGCGTATTCGCTTACTTGTCTGTGTGGTGACGGATTAAGAATACGGAATGTCACCATCCCATTTCATCCCATGGGTGTCGTAAGAGCCGACAGAGGGAGCATATTATGCAGAGAACAGCACTGTAAGTGAAGGAAAACTTGATACAAACCCTATACCAACCCGTTTGGCCAGCGTGGTATAGTAGGCCAATTCCTCCTTTCAAAGAAGAGTCCTAGTCCAGCAGTGGACTGTTAAAGGCTGATGATGATGTATTCGCTGAGGTTTAATGTCCCCCACAGTCGAGCAGTTACATCTAGGCCGCGAAGCTTTTATAGTAAGGCCGAAAATAATATGTGGCTATTTCCCTCTCCTAGAAAATGCAAGCGTGAATCTATGTGTTCAAATTATATACATATGTTAATGAGTCTCGTATACTTTAGCCAAATTCCAGTAACTTTACTGAACTCGTAAACCAGGTAGCTTTAAAAACAGACCTGCACTGTATGTGTAAAATAAAAACAAAGGTATCAAGTTAAGGATATAAAAACGGATAGCTTGGAGCCTCTCCAAGAACGAGGCCACGTGAGCAGAAGCATACAATGCCTAAAGGTGCTGTTGCAAAGCTTTTATGACCTGCACCGACTGCCAACATATTTTTTAAGATATTAAACTAGGATTAACTATTTTTTAAGATGTTAAATTAGTTGCCGTGTATTGTGTACGGAAAATATGTGTTATTTATTATAATTGATGATTTGAAATTGGTATTTTAGGTTAGGTAAAGTGTCCATAATATTTAAGAGGTTTTACGAGGAATTTAAATAAAATTTCTCCTACTCAAGTTTATGTTAACGTAATACAAAATTGAATATATCGCCTATCGCCCGAATTGTGGGCGAAAATAACCACTCAGTGGATCCCAAATAATAGGAAGCGACAACGGGGACGGCCCAGGAGAAGATGGCGCGATGAGTTAGACGCTTATACAAAAGATTGGCAAATAATAGCAGCACATCGTGAGAAATGGAAGTCGGAAGAGGAGGCCTTTGCCCAGCAGTGGGACACCAATTCAGGCTTGTAATAATAATAATAATAATAATACATTGCTAATATCAGTACGTTCATTTTTACCAGGCACTCAAAAAAATAATGATTTTTTTTTAATCATCATCGTATTTATCATTAAGTATCATCATGACATAGGATAAAACAAAGTCTGTCTTCTGTCTGTCTGTCCCTATGACGTAAGCTTAAATCTTAAAAACTACGCAACGGATTTTAATGCCGTTTTTTTAAATAGATAGAATGATTCAAGGGAAAGGTTTATATGTATAATTGACGCGGGCGAAGCCGTTGGCGACGTCTAGTATTTTAATATGAAATTGCCAACTCTTCTTGTTACCTCAGCAAGAGTAAATGTCAGGATGGGGGCGAATTTGACAACTCGCGTCTAGCTGCTAGCAATGTAATTTTTTTTTTTAATCCAGAGTTTGTACTTTATTTCGTCGTGGAGAGATTGTGTATATTGCGATGAATCAACAGCAACCACTCAATTATTACAAAGGTGGTCAACATTCCTGCTCTTTTCTCTCTTTGATAAAATTTAAATAATTCTCGGTTTACTATTACAAAGTGGCAGCCCTTGTCGGACATCGGATGCTGGGTTCTGGTGAAAAACCCGCATCGTGTTGTCTCCCACATAGACCGAGCGGCTCTCCATACTCCACATGACACCTCGTACCAACACGTTACATGTATTCATATAATAATGTGATCAGTTTGTTTGTTTGTACGCGTTTAACTCATAATCTTGTATGTTTTAAGAAGGCCACCAGGATTGTTTGTGTTCGCAGACTTTACAAATATTCAATCAACGGCCTAATAAAACAAAGAGTCGGTAGAACATTACTGCATCACGCGCGTGATGTGGGAATCGAACCCACGACGAGCGGTCGACTCTGCGCACTAGCAATGGCGAAGCGACCACTGAAACCATTACGCTATTGAAAATTGTTTTTGTATCATCCCGCTACGATCCTTGGGAGCCAAAAAAGAAGGATAGAACGTGAGAAGAATGTAATGAGGGTTCAAGTGAAACCATGCGGCATAGCTAGTATACTGACACTTATGATCGCCTGTGCATGTACTGATATAATGTTTATGAACGTCTGCATGTCTGTCCGTATGAATCATGCGTTTTAGTGAGAAACTCGTGATGGCAAGTGGAAGTGCTTTAATCGATAAAGTTATATTAAAGTGTAAGGTGTTACGTGTTTCGTAGGATGAGGAGTTTAAATGTTTGTTTTATAGGGCTTGCAGGCTTCCGATTGCAGGGTCCTCGGCTTTCGAGAACTGTTTCGTTTTCTAGGTATGTCTTAGAACTTAGGCGTAGTCTCCATCCAGCTATTTTGGGACGGTGAATTCTAAATTTTGTCTTTATGACTTTATAGTTTTGGGCTTGACGAGCTATTATGCATGAAACCTTTTTGTAAATTTTAGTTAGATGCTAATCGAGTGATATTCTTTAGCAAGGGCAAAGAAATATTTATTAAATATCAAGTCATAATTCATTATTTTAAGCATTTTAAATCTTTTACCAAAAAGAAACGGTTTTTATTATTTTTAGATACCTTGGCTTTGTACAGCAAGTAGGTGCAGACCGACCTTAACTTGGATTTAAAAAATAATTACCTTAGTTGATTAGACTAACATTATCGATGTTTTTATAAGATTTATGCTGAAGTTCAAGAACCGAGATTTACACATGAAACATTAGATAACCTTATGAATACGTTACTTTGCAATAGATGTTATTTAATTTTTAAACAATGTTCAAAGTACGTCATCATTATCACAGCTCAAAGACCTCCACTGCCGACTGTACGTCCAATGCTCTCTGCAGAAACAGATCTTGAACAATCCGCATCCAATTGCTTTCGGCGATCCCAAAGATCGTCGGTGCACCTTGCGGGGCCAACTTCTTTTGCGACATCCGGTGTGTAGTCTCCATTTCAAAACCTTTCTGCTCATCGGTTCTTCGAGCTATGTGCCCTGCCACATCAGTGTGACTTTAGATCTCCTGCGAATCTCTCTCCACGCAGCGAAAATCCGAGCAAATGAAAAGGCTTTTAAATATTTAAATAAAAACGTATCTAATTATTAATTACACAATTTCACCCATGACGTGGTCGGTTATTCGAGACGAAAGGTCGGCTTTGTGCTTCGATGAATAAATTGTAGGTATTTGTGTAAAGAATCATTCGATTTCTTTTCTAGTAGCTTTAGCCTGAAAGAGGATCAAATATCAAACCATCTTCTCAAACTTTTGAGCTTGTAATACTCGTAAAGCAAAATGTATGCGTATCCTACACAAAACATTCTGTGCCATTACCCTAACAATAGTGAATGTGCTAAAACGAGGTGACATTTTACGCAAAACATGATGCTTTATTTGGATCAATTAGTTGTAAACTTATAGGCGAAGTCGGATGACACCCGGAGTGCAGTAACTGTGCAATATTTTTTACGACACATTTGATATACAATAAGTAAGCGAAATAAGTTTAAATATAGCTAAAATGAATTATTTAGTGGCAGTGTAATGAGGGTAGCTGTAAAAAATAATGATGTCGGCCAACGATACCAGTCTCGTTATCATAATTGTACTGTTTTTACTGCATACCCCTTTTATAGTTAGAGGGAATATGGTATAAGTAGAGAATTTATGTAAATATGAGCCGTTCAGATCGTTCCAGTCGAGACGCTTCGGGTCAGGTGACATTTATATCGCGAAATGAAGGTATTTTAAATAGCTAGTTTATTAGGTGTTGTACATAACGACTAAAGCTATTTGTTCGGCGTTCATGAATAAGTTTTTACTTAGACTTGAATGTTGTTTTTAGTAGAGGGAACTTCTTCATTGTGTTTAGTATCAGCGTGGTTTTATTATTGAGCGTCGGTCATTGTTGGTAAAGTATTTTAAGCAATTAAACGTTATTTGTAACTTACGATCATTCTAGTTTAAGTTTCTAAGCTTTAGTGCTTCGTATAAAGTCGACACGACACGACCGATGTAAGCCGGTCGAAACGGCGGAGAAAATACAGGTGTTTGTACTTTAAATGTTTTGGCAAACGCGAATAAAATCCATTAAATAAACTATTATTATGGTGTTTATAAATAGTACCCAATAAACTATTTTGCTTTGACTAACAACTTATGTATAGGTACATTTAGTTATATTCGTTCATATAATATGACATGTGGTTTACAAAACATTGCGTGCGGGAGTATGCTTACAACTATTGACACGATTACAAAATAAAACGACAACATTATTTCAACAATTTAAAATCATTCCCTACTGTACTAACTTTGTAAGTAAGATAGAGACGGAATGTTAATATGAGATTACCAACTGAATCGACTTCATTATCCGGTTTAATATTAAGTATGTAGAGATAAGGTTTCGTGGAAATCTGAGACTGGCGAGCACTAGGTTATGTTGATAACCTCTGACTGTAGATTAATACGAGAAACAGAACACATGAAGATAAAACAAGGACATTATGTCAGTCGTTTTGTAAATGTATTAATGAAATCAAGGAAAATAGACAAGTAATATGAATGAACGTTTATGGATATGGGCCACAGATTTGTAGAGTGAAATTAAATTTTGCCTTTAGACTTTCTGTTCCTCTAACATACTTTTGTTTTTTTGTTACGAGGTGGAAATACCATCACACGTCTAGCTCTTGGGGAAATGAGATCCGGAGTTAATGGTGTTACCACTACAAACCACCCCACTGCCGACCAAAGACGCCGTACGTGCGACAACAGTCTTCCTCCTGTGGCGTTTTGTCCAACCAAGCCCAATTCTAAGCAAGGCTACAAGCCCTCACCTGCCCTGACTGGCAAATTCCCGGAGCAACCTATTCCTAATCGGCCACCAGAGCTCCCTATGTTCTTTGCCTTGCCCGTCGGGAAACCAATATATAACTCTAAAGTAAATCAAACCGGCCAACCCGGTTCATCTTTCGCTACCTTAATATCTTAATATAGGTATATAAAATCCTTGCGTTACTGACTGACTGACAGACACGCTACAGCCGAAACTGTTAGGCGTAGGCAGCTGAAATTTGGCATGTATGTTCCTTGGGGACCGTAGGGGTGCACTAAGAAGGGATTTCTCGAAATTCCCACGGGATCCGCCAAAACGGGTAAATTTAAAAAAAATTGCAGGCGTAGCTGCTGGCGTCCTCTAGTTATTAATAAAATGCTACTAAATTATATTTTTTTAAATATCCGCTGTGCTGTCATCGTGGCATTAGCCGACGTGGCGTGCCGGTGCCGGGACGTGTTGACACGTTTAGGTGCGCGTTACTATTTGTTGTAGGACGCGTTATTGCGCGCCTGACGACGGATTTACCGTGGGATGAACGATTGTTTCTACGTATGGTGATCACATGGCCTGACTAATGTTGTATACAGCGTGTTCTTTTTGAAATACGGGATTTTGTTTTTTGTGGAATATGATTAGTTTGCTATTAATTCGTTGGGATATAATAGGTACATACATTATAACATTTGTGTTATTTGAAATTATATGAACCTGCAGCGGATGAAAAGAAGTCTTTACTATTTACATTTTTTTATAGTTTTCTCTAAAAATTATTCTAGTTGACATTACCAGTACCAGTTTAAGCATGAACCACGAAAATTTTGTATTTTATATAAGTAATTATTTTAATTGGAATCGCTCCTCCCCATGATATATTTAACGATACAAAATTATACACGTTCCTATCCGAAAGATGAGCTAAAATACCGACGTTTTGTTTTTACATATAAAAATATACGAAATCAACCTGTATATTTATAGTTTTTTAATAAAATAAGTACAAGTATCAGTGTGGGATATCTATTGTTTTTTTTTTTTGGATAGGTGATATTTCTGTCAAACCTTCTTTGGGGTTATGTCATCAGATATGACATAAGACATATGTGAGAATAAGTATATTTCGACATATTGTGATGATGTGGGGTCTTTCGTAATACGTGCTGACAACGATTGACCCAGTTTAAGACCAATGCATTGATCAATGCGTTGTAAATAACATAGAAGCAGACTTATATGTTCCTTTGTGTTGTACAAGTAATTTATAAATGGTAGAAGATGCCCGCATCTACGTCGCCTGCGATATTATTTTAATTACTTAAACCGTTTTCCCCCAATCCCGTGTAAATTTTGGGCAATCCCTTCTACCCCTACGGTGCACCCCTACGGTGCACCCCTACGGTCCTTAAGGAACATACCTGCTAAATGTTAGCTTCTTGTACCAGTAGTTTTGGCTGTGCCTTGTTTATCAGTTAGACAGTATGTCAAGGATTTCATATATACAGAAGATTATATTGTACGTAAGTATCAATTTGTTGTATAATCATCTACACAGATCGGTGTGGCCCTATAGTAATAGATTAAAGTCTATGTTGACCAGCTGTAAGGCTGCTGCGGCGGACCACCCAACTGTTCAGGTGATACTAGATACAGTGCACAATGTGCACATGCTTGCGCAAAAAAGTGCTCTCTCTATGCTTTCATTATCATAGTGCGACGGGATGGCAAATCCATTACGATCCGAGGGAGATTGGGTATAGGATCAACGGCTTAGCGTGATTACTGAGCGTGGGGTGTAACACGGTCAACTTTTTGACTTCAAACTACTTTTGGCTCGACCAGTGCACAGTGGTAGGGTTATATAAACTTTTTATACTCTTCAGCCTGGAAAAATCATGGTCTGTAGTCGCCATCACTACCACTGGACCACCAAGGCATCTATTACAATAAAATAGAAGTACCAGTTTACAATTCACTTATGATTAATCAGATTTATCTAGATGTACATTAGTAAGATGAACAGACAATATCACTGTGACCGCGCGTCGATCTCTGAATATATCAGTCAATCCTGTATTCGTATATATGAGTGCAATAATTTTTGATAAACAAATACCTTAGTAGTGGCCACACCCAGTCTGTGACGATGATCACACTATAAGGCCGTTTCATACATACCATCTACGGTATATTTTAATAAAAGGTTGCCATCCATTAAAAACTTAACATGTAATTTAATTTTAATAACACCTTCAAACTTGAATAATAAACTATAAAATAATATCAGTTATATAAACGAAATGTCACTTTTTATCTCTACTCTTTAATCAACCTGAACTTAGACCTTTAAAATAACAATTCTATGTAAGCGATTGGCAAACAAATATTTTGATTCATGCATAATTAAAGCGACCTCTACGAAGACCTCTTTGTAAAAAACCCAATAAATCATTAACATTGTTCGTTTACATTTGTGAACATTAATAATATTGATATAGTTTTTATTGCGACATATTTAATAAGATGTTAGTTTTGCTCATGCTGGCTGTAGGTACAGTCACCAACAGAAGTCTATAAAACGTAAAAATCACGTAAATGATTTTGATTTGGTTATATCGTCCCAAAACAATTATTAATCTCAATATAATTGTTAATAATAATAGCTTGTAGGATTTTCAGGCAAAGAATAGACTATTCTTTGCCTGGAAACTAACATAAAATATAATTTATCAATAACGTATATTAATTGAGTAGTTTTAATTCATAAAAGACTCTCCAAAGATTTTGAGTTGTGTAGCGACTTTTGTAATTAACTGTACATATTTATCTATGTGTATGTATAATATTATGTTGATTGTTCTAAGAATTATTGTTGCCTTCTGTTAATGTCAAGTAGAAATAGACTTAAAAATCTAGAATAGACATCTAAATATTTTAAGAAGTGAAATTGCCTTGATATGTGGTATTGGGTACATAATTATTTTAAGTTTATCTGAACTGGCACCAGTATTTTGTCAATTTCGGTCATATAATTCATAGATGCGAGTTTTGGCTAAGACGTAAGATAAGCTTTCCCTTTGTCTTCCTTCAGAGTTAAGCAGTTGCTTGATTCCTCTTTTAGTATCACATATGCAGTTTCAACTCATCGCAGCTGTAATCTTAAGAGGCATCCACTAATTTAAGGATAATATTTTCGACAATTAATAGCAGCACAGCTGAGCGTAGACCTATAAATAAATTATGCCACGAGACCAATCCAAGCACTAAGCAAAACCGCGCACTGGTTTTCTCTATCTTAACGTCCGCCATTTGTAAAGCGCTAACAACCTCGTAAGCATTTAGTCCGATTACTTAACGATGCCATAAACAACAGTAATATTGATAGATAATTTACGAGTCATAAATAATAGCCAATTAGGAGTGGCCGAGTTAAAATATGCAGCTCGGTGACAAAATGAAGGTCGACGCCGATACAGCTAAGTGACAGTGCTGACGTCAATATTAGTTAAAATATTCGATCGATATTCGTAATTGTCAATTAAGTATCACAAAGAGGTGTGGTGATCAGAGGGAATTTAGATAGTACACAATTTTTCATCACTAAGAAAATCTGTATGGCTGTCGTATTTATATAACCATTTGTATTTGGGTGTTTTTAGTTTGTAAGTGGTTTTAATGTTTGAAGAGTCCTTTGAGTGGGCGTCGTCTCAACAAAATTAAATAGATCCATAGACAACAAATTATAAAAATATTTCATATATTATTTTTAAGTAATAGGCGGCAAACGAGCGGACGGATTTCCTGATGGTAAGCAATTACCGCCGCCCATGGACACAAGCAACACCATAGGAGTCACAAGTGCGTTGCCGCCTCTTGGGATTGGAAAAAGGGATAGGATGAGGAGTGGGATAAGGGAGAAGGAATATGGGATAGGACCTCCGGCACTCTCTCTCACCGAACGAAACGCAATAGTTTAGGTACTGTTACTTTACGTCGATTTTCTGTGAGAGGGTAGTACTTCCCCGGTCGAGCCGGCCCATTCATGCTGAAATCAGCAAGGCTCTACTGCCTGTACGATTCACACACGCCTATCCCATATCCTAATCTAGGTAGAGCCTATGTATGGGTTATGGCAACCACGAATCATCGTGTATTTAATTAATTTGTAATAGATTCTGAAACAATACTTTGTCCGGGTGGGAATGAAACATATGATTTCACAGACAGTCGTAAGAATCAGTGCTGGTTAAGATATATCACATATACTACATGAGAATTTATTGACGTTTTAAAATAACTGGTAACCCGTTTGGTCCCTTTTATCTATTTAATAGTTTATTCATTAATTCATATATAACTCTTATCTCCATGTTTATATTTAAAGGTGTGATAAACATAATCAGGTTGGTCATTCATAAACATATTTATTACTTGATCAATGAAGTTCAAGTTTTATTTATGTAACTGATATAATAAACGTAAGATTAACGATAAATAAAAAGATGTTTAAGGTTTTTATATAAACTTTATGACGCTATATATATATGCTTATCTCGAAGAACTTTATCAATCGTTTGCGTGATTTAGTTTTTGTTGTAAGAAATAATAATAATAAAAAATAATTATCAACCAGTGTTAATGGCATGGTGCTCCTCTTAATATGAAGGGGTTTAGACCATACTCTTCCAGGCTGGCCAACTGCGGGTTGGTAGACTTCACGTGTCTTTCAGGAACAATATAGAGAACTCTCAGACGTGCAGATTTCCACAGGATTTTTAACATCGCGCAAGCGAAGTTTAAATTTAATACAAATAAGATTATTTTATATATTATTCATAAGAAATACGGGTAGTAAATTGTACAAATTGATTGCAAGGTTTCAAGAAACTATTTTCGCCTGTGACACGAATAAAATACTATAAAAAGCTTTATTTGTACAATTACACTGTGCCATTTTAACAAATAAAGTGCAATGACACAAGTAATTGCCAATTACACATGTCACTCACTGTAATTGGCAGTTGGTAATAAAAAACATTGTGTAAACAAAAAATGGCCGACTCTAACCGCCTCATAACACAAACAACTTTAAATATTTTGACAGCATGACGGTTTTATTCGCGATTGCTGTTAAAATTCAATATGGCGATGCTGATTCATGATTATGACTCATACGCTTACCAAAATACATATGTTACCTTATTTCTATAACATTAAGTGTGATGTTTTTATAGCAAATTTGTTTAGGACAGAAAATATAAGTTTGTTTCGATGTGTTTGTCTGTGAGATCATAAATCAGGTGGTGGCCCTAAGGCTCACGTTAAGGCGTGTACACACTTGCAGACAATTTGTGAAGCAACTTTGTTACAATTACAATTTGTATGATTGTTAAAATACCTAATTGTTTCAATCGAGTACACTGTAGGTGGTTTGTCAAAACTTTGCGCATTAATTTCGTGAAAACGTATGATTCTGAGATCGTGAAAGTAGGAAAGCAGCTTTGACTTTTTTTAGGAAGTACGTATTTATATAATAAAAACTTTGTGATACATTTGTCGAATAAATACAGTATTTAGAAACATTTCATGGCTTCGGCACTATTTTCCCACGTTATGTCAAAATCCTTATAGTTACGAGATAAAATATTTTAATACTTTGCCATCTTGAGTAGATAGCAAAGTATTACAATATTTACATATTAATAAGGTCGTTGCATATGTTTAAAACTCTACAACGTTTTTAATTTTGTTTATCAAGGTCGCCGAGATGACTAATTCTATCGTTCGTTCTATCCAGCATAGCAAAGTTTAAACAGTAGGTATGCTTGTAGCAAAAAATGTGAAGTGTCGCAATTTTTTACTCTCTTAAACTCGGTCCAATTTGATACTGAGTAAGCCTCAAATGTATCCCAATTTACCTTACTAATACTTGCGCCTAAATCGCATGGTAATGATTTAAATCGGTAAAAGCTGGCGTCTCCACCTCTCTTGTCTTGTAGGTCATTTGTCAGCGGTGTCACACGTACAGTTCGCGACAGCACTCGTTACTCGTGACAATTATGTATGGCACTGTACCGCTAACATGTGGCCGCTGACGACTTGATTGGCGAACAAAAGGACTGAACGCGTGTATATTTGGAGCAAAGATTTGTGCGACCTTTTTGTTGATTGTTGCTCATTGTTTCTGAAAGTCCATATATATATTATATATAGTATATATATATAGTATACTTAATCATTGACTGGAAGCATTACTTTCTAAATTACCTATTCTAAGTCCTATAATCTACACGCCGTAGTTCAATGAATCGTAGGATCTACGTGTACATATTACACCCAAAGTCTGTATCAGATGTCTTGCAGAGTATCTATATACTGAGTGTTCGTATTGGAAATATGGCAAAGTTGAGGTTTAGGCGTATAAATACGATGCGGGGTCATTACTGTCATCCAAGGGCTACATTTCAAGACCCATTTTGAGCTTTATAGCCTAAACTAATTTTATCATCATCAGCCTTTAACAGTCCACTGCTGGACTAGGCCTCTCCTTTGAAATGAGGAATTTGCCTAATACGACCCTGGCCAAACGGGTTGGTATAGGGTTTGTATCAAGTTTTCCTTCTCTTACAGTGCTGTTCTCTGCATAATATGCTCCCTCTTTCAGCTCTTACGACACCTATGGGATGACATGGGGTGGTAACATTCCGTATTCTTAATCCGTCACCACACGGACTAAACTAATTTGACAGAATATAATCCATGTGGCATGTACTCTGCACTGGACGCTTTAACCACATAAACTTGTCCGTTACACAAGTAAAAAAATTCAAGTCATAAGCAATCAAATCAGCATTATTATTATAGTTCTTTCTTATGTTAAACCTAACAAAACTACGCTATACTACTACTACTTACTACTACTTTCCATGATCGCAGTAACACTTACCACTCTTCGGTACAACGCCATGTAATTTGTATACATTAGTTATGTACCAGACAGTATATTTTCCATGGCGTCGGAGAATAATGTGCCCATTTCAGTTGGACACTTACATATCACTAACGCTTTGTAGCGTGGACTTTGTTCATACAGATAAAGCTGAAATTATTTTGTGAATTTTATAGTTTATATTTGTCTAGTGTATTAGTTTTGTGGGAATATTTTAGCAGGGCCTTGCGAGGGATTGAGGGATTTTTAAGAGTATAGCACCTTGGTAAGGCCATATCTGCATTTTTAGCATATTTTATATTTCAGTTGAGTGTGACGTGATTGCTAAGGTTGTGTTATCTTATCGTTTCATTTGCTACTTTAATTTGTTCCTTATGCATGAATTTTCCCGACCTTTTCCGCCCGCATGGTAGGCATATCGATGAAATGCATCGAAGAAGAAGGAAAAATATGTTGCTTTTTTGACTTACAGTTTTCAAATATCTTCATGCTGATTTCATCAAAATCGGTTAAGCTCTTTGTCCGTGTGAGCGTAACAGACAGGCAAACTAACTACCGCATTGATAATACTAGTAAGTATGAATAAAGTGTAGTGGATAGCCAAGTATATGATTAGCCATTTCTCACTTTGTCTTATGGACTTAGTCGGTATTTCAGTGGCTTGGGGATAGTGACTGCACGATGTTAGCAACTGAGGTTAAGACAGCTAATCCTTAGAAATTTACTGTCTTTACCTCAGATGCTCAGGTGACTAATTCTTGGGTTTAGTATCGACTAAGCACAAGAATTAAATCGGGCGCAAAGTGCACGCTTATTAAGATAAGAGATGTTCGTATGCGCCACTGATCGAGAGGTCCCGGGTTTGATTCCCGGAGCGGGCAAAATGTGTTGCTAAATTTTTCTAATTTTCAGAAGCAGCAAGAAGTATGCAAAGTGCCCGGTAACGGCAATAGGCTCGTCCTCCATTTCGTGGGACCTAAAATTCATAAGCAATATAAGTATAGGTGTAATAGTACACCACTGCCTACCCCTTCGGGGATACAGACGTGACGATATACGAAAAAAAATGACAGTGCGCCGCGTGACTGCCCTTTCGTTTTTCTTTTCACAGAATACAGTGTATTGTTATGATTTGCTCAAGCCAGACAGTTCGTCTGCGCTTAAGTACACAACAATGCATAGCTCAAGTTACCAACAACTTTGTAGTACAATTATCACTGCGCTTGTTATTTGTTGAAACAATAGTTCGGACACGACGTCAGAACAAACATGCGCGAGCGCACCCGATGTTTGTACGTTCAAGCGCGTTGTACCGAACCTAGGATAGGTTTATGTGACAAAAAGTTTTTTTACAGACTGATGTAATCATAGCGTTTAGTTCACATTGACCTGTAGGTTCTAGTTATTGGTACTAAACAATAATTGCAAGCGATGGTAGCCTAGTGGAGATACCAACAGATTGGGTTTCGGGTTCGATTCCACGGCGCGCACCAATGACTTTTCGGAGTTAAATTATATGTGTATTGAATTGAAAATTATCGCTTGCTCCGTGCCTTGCAGAGCACGTTAAGCCATCAGTCCCGGTTGTCATGAAGATCTTTGACAGTCGTAATAGAGAGTCAGTACCTATGAATAAAATGACACTAGTTTAAACCATCAAATGTAGCTATCCCTTTAGGTTGCTGAGGTCAGACAGGCAGTCGCTCTGTGGAAAAGCTCATACTCAGTCAAAGCCGGTTAGACTAGAAAGCGGACTCCGGATCTAACTGGGTTAAGGCTAGGAGGATGATGAATAATAGGCTAGTTGACGAAAAAAAATTTATAAGTCCGTCCTTTAGATTATTCAAATTAAACCAAAAATAACCAAGATATAGCTCATTAAAGTTACGTATCACGCCGTGCTGCATTTTTTCGCACGGGGTGACGTCACACGTAACTTTAATGGGCTATATCTTTGTTATTTTTTATTTAATCGAAAAAAGAAAAAATACATGTCCAATTTTTTTATAATCTAAAATACGGACTAAATAAAATGTAATTATTTTGACCCTGGAAACTACCCTATTGCTGGTGACCTCTCTCAGCCATCGCAGATTGTAGTGTCTCTTGCCAGACGATACAATGACGATCGAGCAGTAGCATGGTTAGGTAACTATTAATACAATGCCAATACTCGAAGCCATAGAGTTTTATGTCATGTCTTGTCAGGCTAACCTATGCTAGGTTCAGACCGGTTTCCACCTCACTCGTGAGATGTAAAATTTTACTACCAACTTAAGTATACTGTTAAGTTTGCTTGTTAGAAGATCGTTTTGTGAAAGGGAAGTCGTAACTTGTGAGAAGTATTAGTGCTAGATATTACTGTTCTCTTGTATAATCTACGATATAATCGTCACTTGTAAGTGCTTCTGTGAGAGCTGACGGAGTAGCTATTTCTGGTTGATGGTGTTATGTATACCTACTACTGCAAAGCTCAATAGTGCGTCGCGTAGAAACTATTAATATTATTATTCCCTGAAAGAATTCTTTGAGACAAAATAAATGTCAGTGTCATGTCACTTTTAGTACATGTGCAATGAAAAGTTATAATTAATTATGTATAATGTACACATCGTAAGAATTTTCTAGTTGTAGTTGTCGGAAAAATCCAACACAATTCTTTTTTTTTTTATTAAATATATTACAATTTCCTACCAATGATGACATTATATTCTATGTGTAGGACCAATTTATGAATGTAATAAAATGTTAGTAATTGTATGCATTGTATCTAATAAATTTCAAATTATAGGACATTTCACATGCCACTTATTGGCTAAATAGAAGTTCAAAAATATTCTGTAACACCTGCATGTACTCTATTTAACGTGAAATAAATATCATTTCATTTCATTTCATAATATACAAGCCGATCCCGTGGTGTCACTTTTGTTTAACTATTTTAAAGGTTACAATTTGATAGTTTGGCATAATGTCTAGGTTTTTATTTCATTACTTTTTTTTTGTTCTTTTTATGAAAAATAATTTTCTATTAGGTATATCGAGAGAAAATATAGCAAGAAAACAATTTTACTCATAATATTTTGAAGGGTCGACGTGAATAAGTTTAGTCAAAATATTCACTCCTGTTCAAATTTGTAACAATACTCGTAATTTGGACGGTGCAATTAGTATTCCATTTACATTGGTTTCAATACACCCGAGTCACAAATAAGCCGTTAGCAAGAAAACATTTATTTTTGGTTCATACACAAAAATCAACGCCATTTATTCTTGGTCCAGAAATAATAATTACTTTCCTATATCGAAACTTATCGCAGTTGGATTGAGGGATGATTCTCTTGTAAATATTATGTAGGGGTGGTATAGAGGGCGTAGTGTGTGGTGTAGGTAAGTGCCGCCAATTGTCGGTTATCAGGTTTCAGCGACAAGTTCTGACGCTGACGAGGAAAACTGCAGGGCTGTACGGATGAAAAAATATTTTTAACAGGTATTTTATTGTATAGGTGTTGCCTGTGACTTCAGTCGCCCTAAAGTTTAAATCAAGCTCCATTTTTCCCACATAGGTGTAGAATATAAAAAATCCTTTCTTAGTGATACCTACATAACGGGAGCCCGTTGTCCAAATTTCATGTTCTTAGCTTTAGTAATTTGGTCTCTGCGATCATATGCCAGTCAGTCATATAAAAGTTTTGTCTCGGGCGGGGATGGAAAACAAGACCTTCAGCTTAATAGTCATGGTCCAATAGATTTGTAGCCCATCTTGCAGGATAACCAAACCAAGGTAATATCATGTCTTCTTATATCTCAATAAGTAGGTAGATATGCCTTATCCGTGTGGTGACGGATTAAGAATACGGAATGTCACCACCCCATATCATCCCATGGGTGTCGTAAGAGCCGGCAGAGGGAGCATATTATGCAGAGAACAGCACTGTAAGAGAAGGAAAACTTGATACAAATCCTATACCAACCCGTTTGGCCAGCATGGTGTAGAAGGCCAATTCCTCCTTTCAAAGGAGAGGCCTAGTCCAGCAGTGGACTGTTAAAGGCTGATGATGATGAGGTATGCCTTTCTTATTTTCCTAAAATGTAGACATAGTTTGTTAGAATTGGAAACGCAGCTCTGCAAAAGTTGTGTACGCAATCGGTATAGGTTATAACGCTAGAATAATGATCATCTATTCTACGCATTATTGAAATCCCTAAGAGGCGATAGTAGGAAATCTATACATAGGTATTATAATAAAAATCTAAACTGTATAACTGAAAAGTGCTACCCCTGGCCGTCGCTCTATTTCGGCACAACGCGCTAGTGTACACGGGCTAATGCCGAGCGTTGCTTGCTCAGCTGCGGTAGACTAATGCACGGAGTGAATCAAGATTCGCGACGGTTTCACATGTGATTACATACATACCTACTTACATTGTTGTGTGAGGAGATAAATGTGGATTGAGGATAAGGAGCTCCGTTTTATGCGGTATTCGGTAGGTTTTAAAGATCTTTATGGAGTTTGTGTCTCAGTAATAGCTGCTCAGATGTTTGAAGATGAACTAGAGAATATAAAACCGCACCCACACGTAGCTGGAACGTCGAAAAGTCTGACAAAGGTATTTATTCGCTGAATAATTTAAGCCGCTTACTATCTAAGTATATTAATGTGTAGGTAGGTACCTAATGGCGGAAGTTAAAAAAGCTCTAAATCTTCACGAAAATAATTTGTAGATATGAGTTTAAAAATGACGAATATACTTTACAAATTGTCCTTAGTAAGACAATAGTATTACTTATAGATAAAATAACGAAATTATGTAACTATAACTATTTATTAACTATCGATTAAGAGACAATAAAAAACATAGTTGTTATGTTGATAAATTTTCATAATAGTGTTAACCCTGTTTGCTTATGACGTCACTTCGGCAAACGCTAGTGTATACCCGTAATGCTCGCCCCGGCGTTGCTTGCTCAGCTGCGGTAGCCTCTAATGCATGGAGTGGATCAAGATTCGCAAGGGATTTGTGCACATGTGATTACGTCAGTTACGTCACCAACTTATACCGCTGTGTGACGAGCTTGGTTTTACAAGAAGTTGAGTAGTTTATGAAACATTTAGTTTCTTTTTTTTTGATGAAATGAGTCAAACTACTAGACCAAGTGGGCCAGATGTAACCTTTAAGGTTTATTCACACCTATCTGGGCCGTGGCCAGCACGTGGACTTTTCGTGGTTTCTGCTGTACTTAGCCTCGTGTCCCTTCACAGTCCGGATGCGAATTGACAAAACGAGTTCTTAAAAAATGTACACGCCGATATGTTTTGTACCCCTTCTCACTAATTGTGTGACACAGGACACGGTCCGTCCATGTCCAGGGCACAGTTCTGATATGTGTGGATCGACCTGACCTTAAAGGTACTATCCGTGCAGGTTAAAGGTTTTAGAGATAATTTAATTGTTTATTATGTTCACCTCAGATCAAATGTAACTTACATTTCATTTGAGACGTACACTACAAAAAGTAATATAGTACAGCACTTACTCTTATGCAAACTAAACTTCACAAGGTAATCTAATTCAAACAAGATATACCTATTTCTTTTGAAAGCTTTTTTACTCTACGCAAACATATTTTTTCCACTCTATTCATCAACTTCAGACATCACTTCAATCCAATATAAATAATATATTAGTATTATTTTTTGTCAATGCTTAAGAATAACGTTTTCAATTCAGCTTATCTCATAAGGTCACCTTCTAAAGCTTTTTGTATGGAATTAATATTCTGTGTCTGCAATAGGTTTGAAGTCTGACATAAGATTCATCATGCTGTCACGAGTAATACCGCGGTTTCCTTTCATTGTTTTAAAATTAGAATAATCGATGTTGAATAATTCGTTCTAGGAATGCATTGCGGATATACAGTTCTTTGGAATTGGATTCTAGAATTATTAGCTTTGAGAATAATTTATTGGCATCCGAATCGTTGTTTATTTGTCATTTAGGTAAATTAAAATATTAAGTCGGCCTACTCTTTACCAATACTAGTTGTCAAAAGCAGTTCACTCTCATCATTTCATAGTCTGAAAATCGGGCACGGGCGTCTTCTCACCGTGAGAAGTGAAGTCATAGTCCACCTCGCGGCACATTGACGAAAAATATCAACCTCAAACTACGGATATGCAGCAACCAACATTTTAATAATGAAAAGCCTCTAAAGTTTAAATACTCTTAACACTCATCCACTATAGTTAATAAACTTAACCCGATAAACCTCGCACAGAGCTGGTAGCCGTTAAAAAACTTAGAACATCACAGAATGAAGTAATCGCTTAAACCGAGACATTTTTAAACAGATTCTCTTGTTTCAGGAAACACGCAAGGCCGTGTAGCGTGGTGTGGCATGCTAAACATCGTGCTCCTTATACCGTATGCCGGCCGAGTCGCGATGCACCGATACCAGCGTTTAATCAATAACATGTCGACCCATGATCAGCATGATAAACATTATGCGAAAAAACTTGCTAATCTTGTCGGATGAGTAAACTGATTGTAATGTTTGTTGAGGAAAAACGGGACAGGTATGGCATTTTGTATCGCTTTTGCAAAAGATTTGGACTATGGTGTGTTTACGCCTTTATCGACGCTGTCTTACGATAAAATGTATATTAAAGATATTTCAACTTGTTCGACTTAAAAATGTTTATATCCTTGATACGGGTTTACCTTTTTAAGGACTTCTCGTAGGTAAGTCAGTAAAACAATAGATAGTATGCATATAGAAATGTACAAAATACTGACGGGCTGACATACATGTGCCGTAATTTGACACACACCTATTGGTAACCCAGGGTAAATCATTGTGTGATCAATATGATGATTATTAGGTATGTTTTGTGTATAAGTGTAATTTTTTTCAGGTAGTAGAGCCTTGCTGATTTCAGCATGAATGGGCCGGCTCGACCGGGGAAGTACCTACCAACCTCTCACAGAAAATCGACGTAAAGTAACAGTACCTAAACTGTTGCGTTTCGTTCGGTGAGTGAGAGTGCCGGAGGCCCGAGCCCCTATTCCTTCTCCCTTATCCCACTCCTTATCCTATCCCTTTTCCCAACCCCAAGGGGCGGCAACGCATTTGTGACTCCTGTGGTGTTGCTTGTGTCCATGGGCGGCGGTAATTGCTCACCATCAGGCGATCCGTCTGCTCGTTTACCGCATATTACTATAAAAAATATATCTAGAGCATTTATGAATGCTTATAAGTTGATGGATTGCCATAATACAGGCTTTGCCTAGTTTGGAATCAGATGGCTTTGTATAAATTATGGTAGGGTTCCCATATTATTTATTTTACGAGGTCAGAGCTTATATAGGCGTTAACTCGTTGTTTGGTCTATTACGTAAAACTTCAGAATATCCACATGTAACTTTTATTGCCTTGCAATTAAACTGAATCGTCTAATGAGAAACACAATCAGAACATAACATCAAAAAAATAACTGCGCATATTCTGTTTCGCTCATCACAAGCGCCTGGTAAAGTAATCGTGTCCCGCACAACATCCAGACAGGCAAGTATTCCGCGAACATGTCCCCGTCATCCTTGCAGTATCTGTGCATATTATTGCATGTCAGCCTGCAGAGCCGAGCTTACATTATTTACTGCCGAGCCGCCCACGCCGGCGCCCGCGCACGACCGTTGCGAACTTGCCTATTGTCACACCATGGTCGATGAGTAGCTATTGGACAGAGAGGTGACAATAAAGTTGGTACCTAAATAACTTCCTAGGATGAGTGCCATAATATTATTATAGGCATTAGATCCCAAAGTAGGCAGCGCCTTTATTTTCGTAACAAGAAAACTGATAAATTAAATTACTTATAAATAACTCTGAAATATTTCAGCCTAATATTAGCGTACCATAGTCTCCTGCTAAATCTGGTCCACTTTTAAATTATTTATTTTTTACTAAATAATTTTTCTCAAGCCACAAAGTTTTGTCCATGATGGTAATTGAACCTACGGCCTCCGGTGTAGCAGACAGAGTCACTAACTACTAGATTACTGGACGAATAGACCAGTCAAGGTAAACATTTTTTTACGAAGTAAGTAGGTACTTCACTTTAGATCACGCGAATTTACATTACGTTTTACGTAAGCTTCATTGTAGTCTTGTGAGTAGGTGCCTCCTTGAATATGTTGAATTTTTTAAAGCATTGAGGCATTATTTGTCTCTATATTACTGTATAAAAATATATTCGTTATATCGTTGCCCCTTTCGATCAATATACTTACTTATTTATGTGATCTAGACGAACATTAAAAAGCTTTTAAATATAAGAGCTCAGGCACAGATTTAACAAACAAGAACCAGATGTAGCGTATTCGTCCAACTAAGTGAGGCACGTTGACAGCTATGTGTGCGTGACATTTGGCGACTGGCACTGTACGGACACGCGCGTCTATGTGTGTGTAAAGTTGCCAGATTATGAATAATCTCCCACTATTTTGCATATAGTTTTTGCAAACGAATATAAAAATATTACATAGGTAATATTTTATATTCGTTTGTGGTTTTGAAGAATTTACCATAGATTTAATTAATGCTTTTAATATGTAATGTTGTTGTGAAAATTATTCAAATAAAAAATACCATTAAAGTATGCTTTTATAAATACATTTCTTAAAATATGTAGGCTCCGAGTTAAGTTTTAACTAATTTTATTCGTAAATTGAGAAATAAATAGATAGGCTTGCGTCATAAATATTAATTAGCTAAAAACATTTTTTCATGCATACAATAAATTATAAATATCATAATCATAAATCCTAACCAAAAAAAAATTGCAATTAAAAATAAATAATAGCTACAATCAATAATTTCTGTTTCTGTACTTAATGTACACACGGCGCCAAGTCAAGCTAAATAGTCGAAGTACGATTTTGATACTTATTCCCTTCGCCATAAGAACGGTACAAAGGTCTAACAACGGTACAAAGGTCAAAGTGTATAGCTTGACAAGTAGCCGCGTGTACACGAATATTTGGATCGTTTGGGGATCGAACTCAAAACAATGTATATACTAATGGAAATCCTATTAGTATATTTATAAGAAAAAATATAATCTACAATATACTTTTACAATACGTTAATGTATTTTTCATTAACATGACAATCATTATTACCTACATAATCAATTGACAAGTGCATTTTCCCTAATTCAGGGAAAACGGTGTCGACGTAAACTGGCAACACTTACATATTTTCTGCAGAAATACGAATTTTATCGAAATAATATTATAAAACGGTCAAATAATCCATAGTTATCTGTAAGAATATATTCCATCTTCCCGTATTTGCTTTTAGAAACAACTTTTACAATGTTTAAAAACGCAAGACGGCATTTTATGAATTTAAAAGCTGGATCGATCGTGGCGTGTGAACTGTGCGATGCTTCGCAGCGCACTGAGTCGAGTTTGTATTCGCTTTTCAATTTTGTATTTGCTTTAGTGGCCTCACGCAAGTGTTCCGCGCGCTCTGTCTGCCTTTTATTCTATAGTCTTAGAGCTCAGGTGAAAATATAAAAGAAATGAAATTAGATAAAATGTAGCTTGTATAATTATAAATGTGTTGAATTGATATAGGTACCACATTACAATGCATTCTACAATATAAATATAATAAACTTCAAATCTGCCTAACTCTAAAACTTAGGTAACAACTATGCAAACCTGTATCGTCTGCGCATATCCTTATGTAAATAAATAATCTATGATCGTTAGCAGTTGTACTCGCCCACTCAGATGTCACTTCACTACTTAACAAGCTAGCAATGATCGCGTGTGGCCTCGCAATTAACGCTACACAATTGTCGTTTCACTACAACCTTATCACGACGCAATAAAGGTCATAATTGTTCGCTATTTACTAATTACGATAACGCATAATTATATGAATGTTATTGGCTGTGGTATGCGATGAAAAAACTTACCTATATGATAACTCGTTCGAAGTTTATCTGAAAACAAATTAATTTATTTAGTATGTTGTTTGTGTTATTTTGTAGTAAGTAATTTATAATATAATGCTTCTCTAATTTTAGATTATCTATTTATTATACTCCGTATGTAGTTCATGGTTGCTTGGTTAGACAAAAGGTCTTGTTGTGCTACGATTTTACATAGATGGCGTCTTTGAAGTACCAGCATATGAAAGTGAGGATGTGATCCCGATAGATGACACAATGGATCATTCTCACTAGTTCCACCAGCAATTAGTTCCATGGAACTAGTGAGACTTTTTTTCGCAGTAATTCCATGGACTTAACAACTACGGTGGAACTAATGAGAAAAAAAAGTCTCACAAGTTCCATGGAACTAATTGCTGGTGGAACTAGTGAGAATGATCCGACACAATATCTGGTTAAGGATCACAAGATCAGATTACTTAGCAATATTCAACTCGGAAATGTTTTAATAACTACATATATATTTTTGATTGCAATATGTTTTAGTGTTGATATACCTTTCCCATACTAGCAGTTTCAAATTGAGTATAATCTGGCTTCAAAAATAATAATCCATACAGGTTACATCGTACGTTAATAGAAGTAACATTGTACAGTAGAGTTGAAGTATCATTATAGTATTACAACTATTACAAGGTCTTGTCTAATTTTAGTCGCTAGCCAATTTTATATAAAAAGCTCGTACCATTATGTGGCTGGCTTAAAATTCATCTGAAATCGTTCTGTTTTTTGCATATCTTCAAAGGTACAGATGACATTCATAGAAATAACAACTAGCAATAGAAACAGATCGACATTCATCCTTCAGAATCGAAAGGAACAAGACAACTTGGAACATTCTTGTTATTATCTTAGCTAGGTGCTAGATCATTAGGTATTGACAGCTGCCGGACAGCCGACAACGGAGAACGAGTGCAGCTTTTCAAGCTTAATTGCTATTTGCACATAATAGTTACAGACGTTGTTGCTAGTTCGACATCATATTTAACCTTTCGTTTGACTTGGTAACCGGTAAGTTTAACTCCTGCTTGTTTATATACTGGTTTTTGCCCGCGGCTCTACTTGTGTAGGTGGTCGGATAGTGCCACTAGAGGTAGCCTAACGTTTATTCTGATGTACAAGTTTAAGCTACCTAATAGCAAAGTTTTATCTAAATCCATTTACTAGTGTTTGCGTGAATGAGTAAATTATTCAAACGTCCATCCTCACTTTTTGACATAAAGACATATTTATTTCTGCATTTTGGTTGTTTACAACACTTATACATGTCAAAACCCTATTCTAGATGATGCCGGCTTTTCCTAGCTAAATGACTTCTTGAGAAGAAAAGCCGAAACAAACTCAGAGTCATTGTTTTTTTTTGTCACTTCAATTTCTTTAGTCTTTTCTTGATCTTTTAAAGTCCAGACAAAAAAAGGGTTTAGTATGCAAGTACAATGCAGGAAATCATCTGACGCTTTTGACTGACTCGGCCCACTGATGGCCCGCATTCAACAGCAATCGTACGGCTCAACCTTGATTGAGGGAGCCAGCACGATCTGTATCACTATGCCTCCACGCCATCAGAAGGTGTATGTATAAGCATGTCAGCCTAAGCCATCAGGCAGGTTGCCACAACTATTTGTTTATATGTTAAATAATGCCCACATCGTACTCACAACTTTACATGCTAATACATAGTAAAATACATGTTGTAAACAATATGTAAAATTATAAAAATTTAAACAATAAAATGTCATATATTTAAATGTCAGAAAATATTATTGAATGTCAATTTAAGAATGTCTAAAAAATAAAATAATAATATATTACTTAAGTAATTTTAAATGTCAAAAGAAAATAACAATGTCAAATCAAACAATGTCAAAACAAAATAAATAAAATTACAAATGTCAAATCAAAAATGTCAGAATGTAAAGATATAAGTACTACAAATGTAAATAAAAATATTATGTCACTAATTTCAAAATGTCAAAATTCATAATGTCAATTCATAATTTAATGTCAATTCATAATTTTTAAACTCAATTCCAGGCGTTTTTGTCTGCTAAATAATCTTTAACTGTGTAATAAGCTTTTGAACACAAGCTCTGTTTAATAAATACTTTGAATTTATTAATACTTAGTTCCTGAATATTGCCTGGAATTTTGTTGTAAAAACGTATGCTTTGACACTTGTATGAGTTACTTATTTTTTGTAGTCTAGTTGAAGGTAGAACAAGTTTGTTTTTGTTTCGTGTATTTAATTTATGAATGTCGCTGAATTTAGAAAACATATTTATATTTTTCCTGACATATAACAAGTTCTCATAAATGTATTGAGATGCGACAGTCATTATCTTAATTTCTTTAATTTTTTCCCTCAGTGAATTCCTTGAACCAAGACTGTAGATTGCACGAATAGCCCGCTTCTGCAGTACAAACACAGTTTGAATGTCAGCTGCGTTGCCCCATAATAAAATGCCATATGACATTATGCTGTGGAAATAACTAAAATATACTAATCTGGCCGTATCTATATCAGTTAACTGACGAATTTTATAAACCGCGTACGCTGCAGAGCTAAGTCTATTCGACAACTGACCTATATGTGGGCCCCACTGTAGCTTAGAATCTAAGGTTATGCCTAAGAATACGGTGTTATCTATAAGATCCAACTCTTCTCCATTCAAACATATGTTAGGTTTAACTTGTTTTACATTCGGTCTTGAAAATCGTATACATTTGGTTTTTCTTTCATTTAACAGTAAATTGTTAGCAGTAAACCATTGAACTACTTTAGAGAGAGCGTTATTTACATCGTCATTATTTGATTGTTCTCGTCTAAGTTTAAAGATAAGTGATGTATCATCAGCAAATAACACTATCTCTTCATTATTTTGTATAATATATGGCAAATCATTAATATATACAAGGAAAAGGAATGGACCAAGAATTGAACCTTGCGGCACTCCCATTGTGACCACTGAACCCATAGAAACTTTTCCATTTACCTCAACTCTCTGTATCCTATTACTCAAATATGATGTTAGGAGATCCAAAGCAGTGTTCTTAACTCCATAGTAATGTAATTTCCTCATCAATGTTTCATGAAAAACGCAATCAAAAGCCTTAGATAAGTCACAAAAGACTCCTAGAGCATCATGCGACTCCTCCCAGGCATCAAAAATACTATCTAAAAGCTCAACTCCAGCATCGGTAGTTGAGCGACCCCTAGTAAAACCAAATTGTTTTTCATGTAACAGCTTATTGTTATTAAAATGAGTTTGAAGCTGGCCTAGAATTAATTTTTCAAAATTTTTACTAAACGTGGGTAGCACAGATATTGGCCTATAATTTGTGGGGTCAGATGTGCTACCTGATTTAAATAACGGAATTACTTTACTACTTTTCATTTGATCAGGAAACACACCACAGTCAATGCATCTATTGAAAATCATTGCCAGTTCAGGTGCTACTGTGTTGATTATGGATTTCGTAATCACAACAGAATTGCCCCAAAGATCACTAGTCTTCTTCAAATTAAGGGTATTAAAAGTTTTTACAATATCTTTGCCAGTGACATAACTAAATCTAAATTCAATGTTACACCTATTGACATTTTTTTTTTAATAGAGATTCGGCGTCATTGGGAGATGAGTTCAGGGATTTAGTGGTTGAGACTGGAATGTCTGTGAAGAAATTTTCAAATGCTGTGGCAACCTCAAAATCTGATTTTAATATCTCTTTATTTACTTGAAGCGTGTAATGGTTACTTTTAATCTTGACCCTTCCAGTCTCATTGTTTATAATATCCCACGTTGCTTTTATTTTATTGTATTTGTTTTTAATTTTTGATTTTAAATAAAGTGTCTTAGCTTCACGACAAATCTTTTTAAATAACTTCGAATAATTTCTTACGTATTGACAAAATTTTTAATAATTTTTTTTAATTACTTTCTGTTCATATAATTCGTAAAGCTTATTTCTACTTTTATAAATTCCAGTGGTTGCCCATTCACTGAAGGATGTAGTACCAGCAACTGAGATCCTCTTAGGGACAAAGATAGAACTGAATATAGTATAGTACATGTCAAAGACAGAATTGTACAAATTTTGCGTTGATGATACTTAGTAGTAGAGTAAATATGTGGAGCAAAAACTATTTTTACCTCCGGGTTATTTTTGTAAAAATTTGTGGAATGAAGGAAGGAAAGCAGAAATCAAATATTTTCATAATATAATCCACAGCAGCGATAGCCGAGTGGAGAGACCGACGGACTGTCTCGGGTTCGAATCCACGGCACGCACCAATGACTTTTCGAAGATAAGTGCGTATTAAATTGTTAATTATCGCTTGCTTATCGGTGAAGGAAAACATCGTGAGGAAGCCTGCATGTCTGAGAGTTCTCCATAATGTTCTCGAAAGACATGTGAAGTCTGCCAACCCGCACTAGGCCAGCGTGGTCCACCACGCTGGCCTAGTGCGGGTGGCCTGCCTGACCCTTCTCATAGTGAGAAGAGGCCCATGCCCAGCAGTGGGACAGTATAAAGGGCTGATGATGAATCCATTGGAACTCCATTAAATTGCATTTATATTAAATCCTTGCGTTACTGACTGACTGACAGACACGCTACAGCCGAAACTATTGGGCGCAAGAAGCTGAAATTTGGCATGTATGTTCCTTGGGGATTGTAGGAGTGCACTAAGGAGGGATTTCCCGAAATTCCCACGGGATCGGCCAAAACGGGTAAATTTAAAAAAATTGCAAGCGTAGCTGCTGGCGTCCTCTAGTTTTATATAAAAAGCTCGTACCATTATGTGACTGGCTTGAAATTCATCTGAAATCGTTATCTTTTCGGCATATCTTCAAAGGTGTCACATTCATAGAAATAACAACTAGCAATAGAATAGACCGACATCCATCCTTCAGAATCGAAAGGAACAGAACAACTTCGAACATTCTTGTTATTATCTTAGCTAGGTGCTAGATCATTAGGTATTGACAGCTGCCGGACAGCCGACAACGGAGAACGAGTGCAGCTTTTCAAGCTTAATTGCTATTTGCACATAATAGTTACAGACGTTGTTGCTAGTTCGACATCATATTTAACCTTTCGTTTGACTTGGTAAGCGGTAAGTTTAACTCCTGCTTGTTTATATACTGGTTTTTGCCCGCAGCTCCACTTGTGTAGGTGGGCGGATAGTGCCACAAGAGGTAACCTAACGTTTATTCTGACTAATATATACCTGCAAAGTTTTATCTAAATCCATTTAGTAGTTTTTTGCATTGATGATACTTAGTAGAAGAGTAAATACGTGGAGCAAAAACTATTTTTACCTCCGGGTTATATTCAAATTCAAATTTTGGAATGAAGGAAGGAAAGCAGAAATCAAATATTTTTATAATATAATCCATTTGAACTCCATTAAATTGGATTTATATTCCCAAGTATATCTGTGGGTGAGTTATACACCTCTGCCTCTCCCTTCGGGGATAAAAGGCGTAAAGTTATGTCATATTATAAATATATCTGAAAGTATATTCGTGTTTCTGATAGTATAGTATACTCAACTCATTCACGAATTTTCAGGGTTGTTCTTGAGATAGGTCTATCAGAAAGGTCAAATATTTAATGCCACCAGGCGGGAGGAATAGGAAATATTACCTTTTTACTTCATCATAGCATTATCCCAGTGGCAATTTGCATCCCGAGTTCCACTTACTAGTCTATCCGGCTTTTACTGAATAGGAGTACCTATTAGCTTTAGTAGACAATTTGGTCCTTTACTAACTTTACTAAAGTTTAATTGAACTATCTTTTAATACAGAGCTTTTAATACTTTATAGTCCATCCTACTTATTGTCGATCATATAATAGGAAGAGTACGAGCACCATTTTGCAATAGATCGTACAATAGTTATTGTTTGCCATACAGGAACAGCCCACTGTTTCATAAATCCGTAGCAGTATAACTGCATAACACAATGATCAAAGTTATCGCTTCATCACTGCGCCGTGTTAAGTGGGTTCGAGCTTCACGCGACTCAAAGGAATGGAGAGAGATTCATATCATACTTGAGTACAGTACACAGTACATGAGTACCTCTGCCAACGAGAACCCAGCCTAATAGACACCTAATATTTTCATTTCTACAAACAAACAATTCTGTCAAAGCGGTGAGGTATGCGGGGCGAAGGGAGCTACAAAAATGCATTCTAATTGGCCGGTTCAAATTCGCGGTACGTCATAATTCATAAGTAGTATTGGGATTGATCTAATGTAAGACGTATAAGTCTAACGTGTTGCCAGAAAGTGTTCGCCTTACGTCTACCGTCTAGTAGGTTGGGGCCCAACCTACTAGACGGCAGAGGTCAATGACAACCCAACCTGGATGGGTTGTCGTTGACCTCTGCGTAGGACTTAGATTCCAGAAAAATTGGAACGTAATTCGTATGAGCTATGTGACGATTTCATTTAACAGGATTTTTTTTAGACATCGGCACAGAGTACCTTTTTGTATACGGAAAGACATCGGTGAAACTGGCCATTATTCTATCAATATTGTCTGTGTCCATTCTTTTATTTATTTATTTGAAGACAAGACTCTTTTCAAAACCGCAATAATACTTCTCTACGACATACGCATATCACCTTCTAGTTCCAAACCAAGCAGAACTTGTTCTATGGCAACTAGGCAATGTTGTTTCCGCGATGGCTACGACTTGGCTCGCTAGAATTAGCCTCTTCCTCCCTAATTATAATGCACAAATACATAGGTAACCGGCGCTTCGGTGAGGTTCAATGTCGGTGGTCTGACAAAATCACGCGTCGTATTTATGACATCCTGCGCACGCGCACGACGAGTCAATTACGACTTGTTTACTTTACGTCCACACGAGTTTACACCGCAACACTATCATTACATGCATGTGTAGGGGATAAATGCATTTATGTGTATGGGATCAGTGCATGTATGTGTTCGTGTTGGATAAATACAGGGTTTGTTGCTGTACCGTTTTGGATGTACCTACGGATGTGGTTGGTGTACGGGTTACGGGTTTGTAGGTAGGGGTAGCGTATTATGAGTGTGAGGCAGTAATCACTGATGTGCTGCTCAATTATTAAGTTGGGCTGTAATCATAGTGAATGAATGATTGAAATTAATGAATGAATGAAAAATTGAACAATAAAAATAATAAAAACAAAAAGTAACAAAAAGGAAGGAAAATAAACTTAAAACTAAACAGAGTAGTAAAAGAAGTAGGATAAGTAGTCAAAATAGGACCCAGTTCGGCATATGCCAGACGAACGTCTGGCGCCGATTTTCAACCAGGCCGTCTAGTGACTCACGCATATGATATCAAGGTAATAAATAATATACAGAATACAAAAGAAATACAGAATTACACATATGTACTTATAAGACTGATAGACTTGCGTGATTTACTTTTGCTATATTGTTGTGAAGGCAGCGATAGCCTAGTGGAGATGCCAACAGATTGCCGTACAAAGGCTATCGAAGTCAAATCCATAATCCCTGGATCCAAGGCAAAAGTCTGGACCGGGATAGCGTTAGGATGTTTATGATAGTCGTGTGACTTCTTTAGTTACCAAGCGATTTTTGATACACGAGACCTTGTAACTAAGGGAAAACGAGAAAATAGCCAAACTCTTGAATAGTAAAAAAACTTGAGATCTTATCGGAATTTTGCTTAGCTGTTCGTATTTTCCTCCTTCGGTTACCAGAGGAGGAATTATTCCACGTGTAAGCTCGGTTCATGTAGTTCTAAACAAGTAGGTACTCTATAAATATTACGAAACCCATAGTAAGGAAAGAGATTCAAGTTGTTGCTTACCGGAAGGAAGACAAAAAGGGTTATTTACGCAAAGGTTTAAAGTACTTCTATCGCGGTAATAGAGCCGAGGAAATATATCGCCGTTCGTAGCGGTATCTGACTTAATACATTTGGAAACTAACATACAGATACGGTGTAATCTTAGGTGGTATGGTGCATCGAGTACCGTATTCTCAGAATTGCCTTCCAAAGAGGACAAGAAAGAAAAAGAATCACAATCAATCTGGGGTATAAGAATGCTATTTCGCTTTTGTTTCAATAGTCAAACAATTACGCAACTTCTGCAGTTTATCATCTAAAGACACTGATACTCTCACGAGCAAATTGCAATTGAAGAGGTTTTTCTTTTCACCGATATCTTGTGGAATAGTAGCATTTTCAGTCAAGCTGTCCCATTCTTTCAGAGGCTAGCAAGGCAATATAGAAAATAATCAATACTTTCCAAGCATAGCAACAGTGTGTCACCCAACGATAGTTAACAACATTTTAACTGTTCGCTCACCGCATCCCGCACGACAGTCGACCGAGCCAACCGCATGTAAGCAATAAATGTACGCACACTAAACATAAAGGTAATAAATGTACCTAGTTTGTACAGTACGGCTGCCAAACGTACGGATAGTACGAGGACTTTCCATCTTATAACAATGTACCTACTTTGTGATGGAGAAGCAGCAAAAGCAGAAATTGCCGTGTGATATATAGGTAAATGTAATTTAATTTTTTGCGGTAGTGGTTGTTAGTAGACTATGTTCTTAAATTTGTATTACAGAAAAATTAAGATGAATAAAATAATAAAAAAAATATCCCTTTACTATCTGGCGAAAAGTGGGTGTAGAAATAAACCTCTGCCTACCTCTTCGGGGTTATAGGCGTGAGACTATGTATGTATGTATGTATGTACTAACAGGAGGGAATGAAAAGAATAGAGGCCTAATTCTCGTATTTTTATATGACATTGAAATTTTTATATTTTGGATGTACTCAGAAGCGGTATTCTGATAACCTAACGTTTTTATCGTATAATTTAAAATAAACAGGTCGTCGTTGACACATATTTTAACACTTGTTTCAATAACGATCTATTTACTATTTCATTCAAATATCAGATAATTTAGAAGAATACGGTTTTTGTTATGTACTCGTAAGTATGTATTTATTTAGAAGAATTGGGCCCCTGGATGATATGACGGTCATTAAGCCTCTGGTGCTTTCAGTTTCTTTCAGCTAACTTATTTCACGCTGCAGTCTGCGAAGTTTCTTTACTCCTTAAATCCGTGCAAGCACACCTTTATCATGGGGAATAGTCAGAATATTTTCCCTCAATAGTTCCTCAAAAACCTAGCCACCCTAGTCGTAGTAAACACTAGGGCGAATAGTTCCGGATACCACGATTTACGAGCAACAGGCCAGCATTAAGCCAGCAATAAGCCGTCCAAACTGTGCGACAATGTGTAGTTAAAGAACGCGCACTATTC
Organism: Euclidia mi; assembly: GCA_944739405.2. Classification (NCBI taxonomy): domain Eukaryota; kingdom Metazoa; phylum Arthropoda; class Insecta; order Lepidoptera; family Erebidae; genus Euclidia; species Euclidia mi. The sequence goes on along the minus strand of OX123200.2, from coordinate 52,499,557 downwards.
TTGGTGAGAGCTGGCTTTGTTGCTCATTGCTGAGGCCTAACGGAGCTGCTACTTAAACCTAGACTTGTGTATTTAAGGTACAGATAAATTTAATGGAGGCGCCGTGGAACAATTTGGATATTTTTGGGCAGTTATTGGTTAAAAATGCTGTGAAGGAGCGACGACCTACAGTTTTGGAATTGTGCTCTATGATAATCTGTATATCACTCATGGTATGGTAAGGTTATCATATCCTATTCCAAGAGAAAATTCAACGAGCTACCCATGTTTTGTACAAGCAAGACAATACTAATCCAATTACATTACATCGCCTCACAAAAAGTACTTAAACAAAATGTTGGTTTGACACCGGTTCATGTTATCTTGTGGAAAACCACGGAGATTTATTTTTCCTTAAAATTACGGACAATTTAAGAGTTAAACTGACCCCTACTTAACCCGTGCAAATTAATTTACGTCAGGGGCCGACATATTTAAGCACATTTTAAACTCATTACGCGTCGCCATAATTTCGTCAAGCCCTCGACGTTTTTAGGGTTAATCACTTTATATCAGAAATTAATAAAGACAGACAGAAATGCAATTAAAACGGGTTGTCTGTCGTAAAAACAAGAGTAAAAACGTACTTGCGGGGTTTCTTTTATTTTCGGTTGTGTTGTAATTTATTTTTGACTTTACTCGCACTTTCGCAATTGTTTTACGGTATTGCGGTACAACTCTGTAGAAACACGCTATAAGTGTACGAAAAGAATGAATTCTGCAGTTGTTTATTAAACACAATTAAGACTGACACAAATAAGAGACCTAGCTAGTCAATCTAGGTATAGGTAGAGTTTTCTAGCTTCTATTGACCACAAGACCGTAAGGCATAAAAGTTCATCTAATCTGATCTGTCATTTGTGAAATCTACTCCCTGCCAAGCCATAAAATGAAGGAGTTCCATACTTGGTTAATTTGTTGCGAGAAATGTTTTTGTGCCGATATTATTTGTAAAACCAATGATGATTTATATCTGTTACATCATCTGAAAGTGTAGTGTTTGGGAAGTAAGGGTTTGTAGATTTATGGCGTATAGGGGCAGAACTTGCCTTTACAAGAGATCTCACAACATTTAACAGTGCAGGTCTCGCCTTGGCAACATTTTACCTAAAATGTTTCTGATACATTTAGTCCACAATTGACTACCGTCTACATAAAAGCCATTATACCTTTTGCTACTAAAATTGGAAATAAAGGGCCATTTGGTAATTCTATTGTGACAAATCATGATTCCCAAGCTATTTTTACTTACAAATTCATTGTTCATTTTCCTTTTATTATGATTACAATATACTTTTCGCACCTCGCTATTGTGTGAGTTGAAGGGTGTCGAGTTACCACGAGGCGGTACAAAGGGCTGTAATATTTTCCAACAGATCGAGTCGTCAAATTCGGTAATTCGTTGACAATAAAAGATGTTTGGGCTGAGTGACGTGGCGTCATTGGAGTCACGACGTCATATGACCCGAAGGGCGACGTTCGACTCATTCGACTCAAATTGTTCCTTTCAGAATTTCACACTCAATTAAATGCACAAATTCTATAATGTGCGTACGTAGGGCTTAGGGCTGTCGCTGGTAGAATATGTTAAACATAAGTTACTCCCGTAGGAGTGAAATATTAAAACTCCTTCCGTAGTGGGTGCTTACGTTATTAGCAAAACCGACTGTCCAAATTATATGATTCTAGCTCAGTAGTTTAGGCTCTGCAGTGATATAACAATCAGGACAAGTAATTTTATATATTTGACGACAATGCTTTTGAGTTAATTGTGAAGGCGGCGTATAGTGAATAGTATCAATCCGTCACTCAAGTGTCCCACCTGAGACTCGATTTCCAGAGCTGGTACAGGTACTGCAGTTATCTTATTTTCTTCATAATTTAAGAGTTTATGACTTATTATTGTGCAGGTAATCAAATCTTTCGTCTCAAACCGTTATCAAGAATATTGCATATGAAAATTACCATAAACATACTTCATTAGAGCACGCTATACTAACAGAAGTCTGCCTGTATCACGTACTCAAACTTCAGCAAACGAGCTAGATAACTAACTATTTATATGAGTTGTCTAGTTGTACGCAGTACTTGTAGTATAACGTTCCACCCGGGGCTTATCCCCGCCTTATGCCAGCAATAACAACTTTCAAACGACTTCATTTAATCGCTAAACAGTTGAGATAAACGTTTCGCGCTCAATTTGCCCTCTATTTTATTATCCTGTCGGTCGATCGATCTGTCTTAATCTACTCCAGTGTTAAACTGTTTGAAGTTTCTAACTGAGCTGAAGGAAAATAGTGGAAATGGATACTATATTGGAGGATTTGATGAACTTTTTATCATGGCATAAGCGTCTTTACTATATGTGCAGGGTTTCCGAATAAAAAGGAATATATTTTTTTATATAGGCTGAACCAGGCTGGCTAGAGCCTGCGCCTTGCACGAAGAAACAAACACAGTACAGTAACAGTCAAATCTTTAAATTGGAGACTGTAATTCAGTTTGTAAAATAATAAGTTAGAAATCCTGACTAGCTTGGGATTGGGTAAGTCAATAATTTGTATTTTTATATTATATTCTACAATTTTCACAATAGTGGGAGGTAGCTCTTGTTTAACTAGACCGAGGCCTGCGATGACCTCTCTTTATACAGTAAGTCAATACAAAAGCAGCTCAAGTTAAACTGGTAGTCTACAGCTTGGGCAGCTGTGCGTACAATAGCTTGTCACAATATTATGTTGGTGTATCGGTAAACAATAGTCGCATTAAATCTTTTTATTATCTCGCGCGTCACACAAGCTACTGTGTTGAGTTTCTTTGTGACGCCTCTGTTTCCATTGTTAAGTGACACGTCACGGCTTTGAGGGATACGACAAAATTGATTATATCATAAACTTATTCTTGAATTTTTTTTTAATATGTGAGGTGAAGTCGTTTCTATTTTAAGTCACCGTCAAGACTCTTAAAATATGGACTGTAAAATGCTTGCTGTTTCATAAGTTGTAAAACTGTAGGTACCACTGCAGGTGTTTGAACATCGGTAACATGACTCACTTTTTTAGCCGTATTACACTCTATTCTATATATTTAGTTGGGCGAATTAATAAGAACAGTTTGTAGTAGTATGCTTGTCGAGTATGACGATTTTCCCAGTGTTTAGGCATTTCTGCCTTACATAACATATAACTATAGTATTGTTTGAAATACTTATTTCTTCAAACTAGTTATTATAGCTTTCAACGTAATGTGACGCTTTGCTGAAGCCGCCAATATTCTTATAAATCCGATTGAATTCTTCCCGGTTTACCTTTACCGGTACCTCAAGAATATAACAATTTGCTGCCTTTAATGGTCACTGCTGCTGAACCTTGCGACTCAGGTGATAAAGTACAAAGAATTTGGATGGAGTAGACCGAAAAACACGCAGTATGTTTGTATCCAAACTAGGCAGCACAAAAGTTAAAGGAATCGGCATGTACAAATCACGATAGTTTAAAAGTGTTAATAAAACTTTTTTTATGAGCCTGTGACGTCCCACTGCAGGGCAAAGGCCTCCCCACTCTTCTTCCACAAGTCCCTATCTTCTCCCTCCTAGGACTAATGCTTTTTTAATATATCTACTAGTTACCTAAAATTATTTATTGTCCTTAAAATAACATCCGAAATGGAAACGCACCAATACCAATGAATACAAATTTTTACATAATACACATCAGATGACATTTTTTGCGCTAAATTAAGCCGCATTCACGGCACAATAGAGGCTTTACGGCTTATCGCTCTATCCGTGAGATTTGTTCAAGACTTGACGCGTTAAATGTCACCTTTGAATATTACAGTGGGACAAGAAGTGGTGGGAGTGGTCCCTATTTATCGTTAAAGTGGTTCAAGATCAGATAACTAGCAGATGGTAGTTAACAGTTTTTGATGTTGTTACTTGATATTTTGAATTTAATATGATAGCGAAAAAGACTATAATATTATACTTTGGTATACTGAATGCGCTGCAACAGAAATGTCGCTGTCTTTTATAAATATTGTTAAATAGAAAACAAAATATTTGAATGCGGAAGGTGAATCAGCGACGTATTTGTCACCGATCTTTAAAACGAAAAGTAACCTATAAAATTCTTAAACAAGCTTCGTCAATATCATCCTTTGCCTTTGCCTTTGCCCAGGCCTTTTAAGTTTTGGCATTTATAAATAATTACTGGTTTTTCGTTATCGTAGTGTGATAAAACATGTTGCTTGAGTATTTATTTAGTTTATTATACCCATCTCTGCGCCAACTTACATCCATATCCGTTCCATCGTTTCTGCGTAATTGAGTAACAAACATTATTTACACATTTACAACATTAGAACTTCCACATTTACGGTACTAATACTGTCAACATTCTTCAAGCTCGCGAACTCATTACTCCTTCACCAACTCTTTAGGTTGAACTTCAGACCACTGAAACATTACCCCGTATGGATTTTCTTAGAATAGCAGTGATTAATATAAATGTGCTGTGGTATATTTATGTCGATGTCATCTACCAAATGTGTTACACTGACTTTTAGTGTACTGAATTAACCGAACGATGTGGTATGTGTGATTCATGAAACGACAGCCGTATTCTGAACAATGCGAAATCAAATTTGTAGCTCTAAATTGGATGACTGGTTTCAAAAGCAAATTAGTGAACAATTACCACACAATTTAAATATTATCAGGGCTTGTGATTTAGATAAATTTTATTGTCCTGATATTTGCTGTGAATAATTTTATATTGGTCATCTATATAAATATGATAAAGTTGATGAGTTTGTTTGTTTAAACTCGCTGATTTTTGTAACTAACAGTCAGTTCAGTAACAGTATTTGGCATTTTTTTGTCACCACCACTTTCTTCATAAAGGCTATGTGAACTGACGCTTCGTCCCTTAGTAGTTGAACGAAAAGGAAAGAAAGGGGCGAGGATGTAATAATATTGGTAAGATTCAATTTGTTGTCATAATTTCATGTAATACACTCAGTATTACATGAAATTATGAATCTCCAAGCAACGTTTCCAAATTGTTATTGACATTGAAAGTTCTGTAGCGAAAATAATGATCTATAATTATTATGCTTGTCTGCTCCGGAAATCAGAATCCCTACCTCATTTGACCGTAAGCATGAATGTTAAAATAGCTACCATCAAGGAGCTAGAGACATATTGTATCCGAACACAATACAGAATAAGGCTTCGATCTGGTGTTGACACGGCACTGAACGGCGCGCTGTAGACACTTTAATAACTTAATCTCCGCTGCGATTATATTTATATGGCGAGTTCGTCTTGCGAGGAAATGCCTGTAGTACGACGCGGCGATTAAATGCCTCACGCCTGGCTCGTGTTGCTCCGACACTGGGCCGATTTATTTTTGCTCACTTTTTTATGTTTGAACGGATTTGCACCGTAGAGCTGAAATTAGGTCTAGTGATTACATGAAAAAGGAATTTATATTTGTTTCTGTTTTATTAGGGTTTTATTTTGGTTTAAGGTTGGACATACAAGAACATCATCATCAATGATCAATATAGATATTTAAAATTCTTACGTTACTGACTGACAGATAACGCACCACCGAAACTTCTAGGCACAGGAAGCTCAAATTTGGCTTATAGGTATGTTCCCTTGGAAGCGAAGAGAAGCAGTAAGAGATTGATACACTTGAGGGAGTTTTTGGAAATACGCTTATAAATGACGTCAGCAATTGAATAAAACTATTTATCAAGTGGCGTTTACGCGGGCGCTGCATGCATGTCTAACTTAGTCCTTGGATAATTCCACATTCAGCTCTTTTAAGTAACTGCACTGGCATAATTCATGAAATATTTAGATGAAACTGAATCCACTTTTAACATCTTGTGGTAGCTGATAGCGGTTTTCGGCATCCAGTATCATAAATTCTTAGCGATGCCCTCTGTAATGTTAATAAGAACTTCGAAAATCAAAATCTTTCTTCACAGCGAATTCTAATGGCTGAAATAAGCAGTTCACTCGCTCATTACGCATTCAAACACTGTGGCAATAGTACCTACTAACGTTTCTAAATCTAAATGTGACATTTACATAATTATCTCTTTTTCTATCTTTATCAAAGTGATCAAGAGAGATTAGAAATTCGCTAATTAGTTTCGCTTTTATATTTAGTAATATTACACATATGAAAGCTTATGAAGGTTTGTGGATGCAAGTAAGAATGTTTGGTCGTCTGTTACGCTTTCACGCAAAAACTACCGAACATATTGTGATGAAACTTGGAACTTTTTAGTAATATAGATGAGAGCACATGGGCTTATCTTTCATCCCGATAGCCGACCTCACACGGTGAAGCTAGACGTGGTATGAAAGTTTATGCAAAAGGAAAATGAGATCGAATTGGCACTCCATGAGAAAAGCGCGATCACACAAAGAAACAAAGTGTGCGTCCGCTGTTCGGAGTTCCTGGGTTCGATTCCCGGATCGGGCAAAAGTGATACTGGGATTTCTGAATTCTCAGTAGCAGCACGGGGTGATGTGCCCGGTGACGGCAATAGGCTCGCCCATTATAACGTGGGACCTAAAAACTCATGGCGAAATGTGGGTGTAATATTACAACTCTGCTTACCCCTTTGGGGGTACAGATGAGAGCCTGTAAAAATTAAGGTACCAGGTTATTTCGTTAAGTTTACCAGCAGCATTGAAAGGCATAAAAAGTACTTAATTTAAGAATTAAGAGGAAACAACATTCATTGCGATACTTACTTTAAAAAAATCTGGTTTACTTAATATAAAAATCTTTGATATGTTACTTTTATGTTGCTTTACTTCACATAAAAATGGAGGCTATGTAAATGTGACATCTCGATGAGTAAACAGGAAATGTTTGTATTGATTTATACAGAGTGAATATCAAACAAGGCACGATTTGTGAAGTAGGTGAACGTTTTTAAAAGATCAGAGGCGGCGGCCGATACATAATCCATGACGACGATCGTCTCGTCATATCATTAAAATTTACTTTATAGCACTCATAGCCTGACTTGGCTCGCCGTTCTAAATGGATCAGTAAAGTTAAGCAAAACTGGCACAGGTCGTCACTTGGATAGGTGACCGCGTGTGGCATGTATATCTGAGCCCTATTGTGCTTCGGAGGACACGTAAATCTGTTCCGATCCTTGTCTCAGGATAGGAAGCGTTATGGAGGCCTTCGAGCGGGCTGAGAACGCTGACATCAGAATTGCCACACACTCGCAAGAACAAGGAAGACTTGTAATATACTTTTCACCTCAGCAGCTCAAACATGCCGCTTTTGCTGCGAGACAACAGTGAACAAAACGCGATTTTCATTCGAGCGTGAGGCAAAGTAGCTTTTTAATTTTTCAATCTTCAGTGCCACGAATTGACATTGTTCAGCCAAGAAGAGTTAAATCAACAAGTGATTATGCAGAATTCAATCTATTTCTGTACATTTCTATGTCTCCTAAGTAATATGTGTTCTCACTGCTGTGGTGAAAAGTTATGTGTGCTACACGAGAGCAAAGTTTTTTGTATCTCGTGCTGTTGAGTCCCTCACCACGCTCAGGATTCTAACTTTGATTCATCAATCATAGAATCCTTCGCTTGCTCGGGACTCAAAATCAGCACTCGAAACAAAAAACAACTTTGCTCTCTTGTTGCACAAATAACTATTGTATGTGTAACGCATTGTCTGCCAACATGAACTTCTGGTAACGGGTGCTACTTGCGATGACTGGTCGATGGCGGTCTTATGGGTTGGTATAAAAAGAAATGATATTTAACTGCATCATTTCCATCATGGTTCTGAACATTTGCACGGATTGCCTGCATTAGGTGCATAATGTAAGTGGATGCTCCTGTTTCACCATGTCTATGTTCAGGAGGCTAACTAAATGAACATCAAAATTTAACTTGATTTTGTTTGAGTATTATGTACATTAAATAATATATACAAGTAACATAGAAGGTATAACAGTTGCAGCACCTTACAAAAGTTTAATTGTTATGTGTTATTAAAAACCTGGCGATGAAAAAGAGTGACCGTGAGTTTTATTCATTCTCAGGGTTCTATGCCCTTGCTTTGCCAACGTGGTAGTAAATGTAAATGTAGAAGCATACAGTAATAATGTTTTAAATTTGAAGTTCATAAGTGTCACTTTGTGATCTAAATGAATAAAGGATTTTGACTTTGACTTTCGCCAGCATAGTGGATTATGGCCTAACCCTTTTCATAAGAGATGAGGCCTGAGCTATAATGGAACTTATAGGATAAATTTTAAACTAGACTTACAATTTTAAACACTAGTCACGATTTTTTCACAAGTATCTTAGAAATTGCAATACCAGTAAATACTTTTTGTTTAGCAAACAATTTAATTTTCCGTGAATTGAATCAGATTTGGCTAAAGTAGGCATACTAACATCTACTTTTAAATGTTTAACCTGGTTAAAGTGAATTATCTGAAACCTGAATCATGCGTTATTGCGTGTATTCTACATCTTATATGTGTTTAACATGCAACATAACAAGAAATACGTACATGTACTCTGTAGGTGTACCTATTATGTTTTCTGTCCTTTTTCTGGTAAAAGCTTGAAAATTCCATCTTAGGTCAAAATGGATACCTAGTAAGAGTGGCAAGTATGTTATTCGCTCATCGAACTTTGTTATGTCTAATACGTGTTGCTGCTCATCTAAATAGCTTGCTTACTGAGAATAAGCAGTTGCTTATGTTGAAATATAATTATGTTTCGCTAGAATGACGGCGATACGACACTGGTTCAAGCCTGGGATATCGGGCAATTGCCTTGCTTTAGTATTTCCAAAATGGACCGTGCGTGATATCACTATGGTTATAAAAGGTATTTTTTAGATTTACCATTATACCTAGGGCGTTGGATTACAGCGGACATAATTGGTTACGATCAGCGGAAAAATCAATCAAATTTAAGCCGAAAAATTCCGACGTCCGGTGTCAGGAAGCAGCCATATGCCTGTCAGCCACATTACAAGCGATCCTTCTTTTAAAAAGGCGGACAAAGTGAAAGCGACATCCTAATACAAGGCGACGATGTTTGTATATAAATTGAAGTACCGTGAACCGAACTGAATTGCCATCCATCACGTCTTGTTAAAGCGCCAGATTATGGAGCTCGCACATGATCCATCATTTAACACTTGCTTGCTGTCAGATGGAATTGTGCTCGTTTAGTCGCCCGGTGTGGATATGTCCTTATTCATTGTTTGAGAATGTAGTAGTAGTGTTTGTTTTGCTATAATTTTAACTTAATATTAAAATTGTCGATATATCCCATGGGTGTCGTAAGAACCGACAGAGGGAGCATATTATGTAGAGAACAGCACAGTAAGAGAAGGAAAACTTGATACAAACCCTATACCAACCCGTTTGGCCAGCGTGGTATAGTAGGCCAATTCCTAATTTCAAAGGAGAGGCCTAGTCCAGCAGCGGACTGTTAAAGGCTGATGATGATGATGATTAAAATTGTCGTAGCGATGTTTATCTGTGTTCTTCATTATGTTTTGTTTCAAAGGATGCATTCAATTCAAGCTTCTTTACAGAGTAACGTCCAACCAGGACATCCCATAATTTAAAATCATATCAAGACATTTAAGGATACTTCTTGGTACGACTGTCAAATTCTTTACGATAGACGAGGTCCACAATTCAACGTGCTTGCCGAGACACTGGCAAACGATAATTAAAAATTGCATACACCACCATTGCCGTGTGGTTGACGGCATAGAATACAGGTGTCGCCACCCCCTATCTTCCCGTGAGTGTCGTAAGAGGCGACTAAGGGATAACACGATGCAAATACCATCTTTGCGTAGAGACGGAAAACTCGACATCAAACCCTATAACGACTGCCTCGTTGGTCTCGCGGCATGGATGTGCGCGTGGGATCGGGAGGTCCCGGGTTCGATTCCGGGGTCGGGCAGTGTTATTGGGTTTTTTTGTCACGAAATTCTCAGTAGCAGCACGGAGTCTGGAAATGTGCCCGGTACGGCAATAGGCTCGCCCCTTATTACGTGGGACTGAAGTATATCTGGCGAAAAGTGGGTGTAGAAATACACCTCTGCCTACCCCTTTGGGGATAAAAGGCGTGACGATATGTATGTATGTATGTATGTATGCATACACCCAAAACCTCAAAATGTCAGTATTGCATGACAGTCTTTTGATTTCTCCACTGAGTTACTGCCGAAAAAACAGATTCATGCAAATTGCAGCAAGGAGTTTTTCACCTTATTAAACGGAACAGCATTCCATTGAGAATTAGCCTATCAATATAACAGCTGAAGATAACTGGGACATTGCATGTTAATTACAAATTGCGGGCAATAAGGGCACAATTATGAGACTACTTTAAGGGTAACAGATCTTAGTAAAATACAGCCAGTCTGTCATATAGATATTATAATTGTTGATCTACGACTTATGAACAGCTCAAAGTATGTTCATATCACATATTTCTAACCATTGGAGAGTGTTATCAAATTTAAGTCGCCATCTGTCTGACAGCCGAATGCGTTTGCGCACATAAATACATTCATCTACTCTTGTTACAAACTTATTAAACGAACAATATTGTTCTCTACCAATGTATTTTCAACCTAAAGCTTAATGCTATAAAGCTTAATGTGCATTGCAGTCATTAAAAATAACAGTGATATTATTTCCGAAATGATATTTCCATACACAATTTTGTTATTTTTTTAAGCATAATAATATGCAGCTTTCGGTTGCAATTTATAGCGTTATCGCCCATTCTAAACCTAATTATGTCTGTGTAAAGTCGAAATTTGTTTGTATAACGTTATGAACGGAAGCCGCGGTCCGAGTATATTTAGACTAGTGCATGTTCAGCGGATGCGCTCGTGCATTGCAAGTATTCGCGTTTCCATTTTATTACTAAACATTGACGTCGTACTTCTTATTGGATTGTAAATTCTTCAGAGAATATTAAACCGTATTTGTATATATGTAAATATCGTAAATGTGGATATTATGTGTGGATGTCTGTCGCTCAATTAGATTTGAATTGCTGAACTGATTTTAGTGAAATATGTATGACTTCTATTTCCATAAATATGAAATACATTTTAGACCAAATATGAAATGTAGTGTTATTTTACCCCGAGACCATTACATCTGGACTGTTCAATTTCAAATTTATACTATGAAATGAAGATGAACTTCTGGATGGAATTATTGTAACTCTTTCATGCAAAAACTACTGAACGGGATTTGATGAAACATTGCAGTAATATACTGCCCAACTAAGCGCAAAATCCGTATCTCAACAAAAGCGAGTTTCGAAATAGTTAAAGTTAAGTAAAAAATGATTTATTTTACTTAACGTACTTGCCGCTTATTGCCTTAGTCAATCTTGTACTTCTTTTTAAAAGATTTGGCTGTATGTACGGTAATGCCATACAAATGTACAGCTAGTTGCCTACGTAATATTGATATATCGCTATTATGCCTTAGTGCATTATGGTAAAACTGAAAAATGGAGAAATCTATCTTAAAGATTTTTTCATATGAGATGATTCTTCTAGAAAAGTTAGCGCTAAAAGTTCATTAGATGCGTATTTTTTTAAGCTATCCGATGGCATAGAAATCCAATTTTCGAATTATTCTGAGATACCGCTTTTGCGCTTAGCAGGGCAGTAGGTATAGCTCAGTATCAGAATAGCACATCAATAGGGTATCTTATGTTGTGAAACGGACACCTACGCGGGTGGACCCGTGGGCATAAACAAGTTATTAGCTATAGACGAATTTTATTGACACTGATGCAACTCCAGACAGAACCAGGTTAAAATCAAGTATTTCAAATACATTTACATTTTATTTCGACGAGCTGGTGTATCGTAAAGATTTTGTTTATTTATATCTCGTGTTTGAGTACGGAGGGACTATATTGTGTTTTGAGCGCACATAACGTATGGGCCATAAATAAAGTAAACGTACACGTATATGTTGGACATCCTATATTATTGTATACAAATGTTACGGACTCGGAAGGCAGCGATAGCCTAGTGGAGATACCAACAGACTGCCATACAGAAGGTATCGGGTTCGAATCCACGGCGCGCACCAATGACTTTTCGGAGTTATGTGCGTATTGAATTGTTAATTATCGCTTGTCCCGTGCCTCGGAGAGCACGTTAAGCCGTTGGTCCCGGTTGTCATGAAGATCTTTGACAGTCGTTATAGGGCGTCAGTATCTTCAAAATAAACATACACTAGTCTAAACCATGGAATATCGCTATCCCTTCGGGTTGCGGAGGTCAGACAGGCAGTCACACCGTGGAAAAGCTAATATGCAGCCAAATCCGGTTAGACTACTAAGCGGACCCCAGGTTGAAACTGGGATAACACTAGGAGGATGATGATGTTACGGTCTCATTGACGTTGTTCAGGTAAGTGCTTGTAATATCTTGGAGTAGTTGAGTGTTGTAACCGACATTTTGTTAGTGATTTTGTTCTTCTGGAGGTGAGTAGTTTCTTCCAACTTCGTATGGTTTGTCTTCAGGCCTAATTCAGCGGATTTTCTTTTTAATAAAAGTCTTATTGACCGTATATAACAATTATTATTTCTACAGATTGAATTATTGGTACGTTGCAGAAGATCATTGGTACTCTTTATTCTATGAGATGGTCCGTGTGGTGACGGATTAAGAATACGAAATGTCACCACCCCATATCATGCCATGGGTGTCGTAAGAGCCGACGAGAGAGGGAGCATAATATGCAGAGAAAAGCACTGTAAGAGAGGGAAAACTTGATACAGACCCTATACCTACCAACCCGTTTGGCCAGCGTGGTATAGTAGGCCAATTCCTCCTTTCAAAGGAGAGGCCTAGTCCAGCAGTGGACTGTTAAAGGCTGATGATGATTCTACGAGATAATCTATGTCTAAGGCAAAATCAAGACTTTGAAATATTAACCAGTAGGGATAAAATAAACGTAAACTATTAAATGAAAAGTTAGGTAGGTAGGTCGAGCTTCCAAGCCCCGCAGTGTACCGCGATCTCGGTATTGCGGGATCCCTCATAGTTTTCCATTCACGCGTACGGTACGAGTATAACCTCAAGTTTGTATCAATTTTAGCTTTTTTAAAGCCGTCTGTTGTTACTGAGTAATGTTCTTGCATAGTACTCGAAAGAAGAGATATCGATGAAAAAGTGATTGACAGTTTTTACACCCTCGAAAACATTAAAGAGAAGTTTCTCATTTTCATCAGGTTGGTTGGTTAGCTTGAACCAGTATCCATTATTATTTAATACGTCCGGTGAGAGAGAGCCGGAGACCACATCCCTATCTATTCTATAAGAACCATCCTGCTTCTTATATTCCTCCTCTTCCCAACGGCAGGCAGCAACTTGGAAGTGTATTTAATATTACTTTCAAATGCTTAGATATCACTTCCATTGTCAGGCATGGTTACTGCTAGTCATCGGGTGGCCTTTTATCGTGTTATTCTTTCATTCTTATATCCGAACAAAACCACACAATACAGGGCAATGAATGGTCTGTGCAGTGGAAGCCACGTGTAAACACATGTATACGGCGGGGGACGAGGTCGGGCCGCAAATAGATCGCTCCGTATCGGGCATCTATTTCACTCGTAGACCGGCGAACGGATAGACCCGCCATTTGTTGAGTCGCCGTAGTTTAGTGCATTGAGGTGTTTGACAAATTGAGTAACAGGAGCTTTGTTCTGTAGCGCAGTACGGTACTGCACTTGGGTAAAATGAATAGGTTTGGATAAACATTTCCGGAACTGTCTTCACTAAACAGAAGAAAGAGCTTTTTGAGGTGGTTTGGCTTATAAAACGTACTATTATAATAAACAATCCTGATTACATAGATAGCTTAAAGTTCAGAAAGCACTGAAGTTATCTGAGTAAATTGCAAAATTTGTAAAACGTCTATGTATGGATTGCTAGTACGTTATTCAATTTTATATTTATTTTATGATTTTCTATTTATGTTTAATCGCATCTAGGCATCGCTCGATCTACACACACCACCCTGATCCAGAAGCCAACGTTTTGATTGAGTACACGGTTTATATACAACATTGGCTTGCTTGTTATTTCCACACCTTCGACTTTATTTACTCATTAGATAAACGATATAACTACCACACATTGACAACTGTAAAAGCGGCACTATTTCTTAGGCATAAAGTCGAGTTTGAATTGTCGATGTGACTGTTGTTTAATCAAGCAACTGGCCAGTTATATTTGACAGGTTTATCGACTTGACTTGTGGAGAATGGACGGCAATGGTATGCACTGTTGTGTCAGATACATATGCGAGATCTAAAACTATGATCTATGCTTTGAAGTTGGTCTTTAGCTTGATGTTTCTGGACGTGTGAATTGAGATTGTTGATGGATGCGATTTTATTGGCATAGTAGCAGTGAACCGGAGATGATACAGTCACGTGCCAGTATGTGTGCTGTGTTGAGGAAATGTTGATTCTCTTTCTTATGAATTTGAATATAAACAGTTGCAGCTAGGTTCAAAATATTTTTCTTAATAAGCTCCCAGCTTTTCAAACAAGTAAGAGATGTATGTAATTGATTACTCATTTTCAAAGAAGGATAAAGGATTTGTCGAAACAATGGTAATAGCTTAATGGTAATTATTCACTATAGCGTGTCTATCTCTAACTCTTCAGAAATTGAATTATTGTGCTGCTGACCCAAGGCTTAAAGATCATGCTTTCTTATCCCAGTTGCATCCAAGACTTACACGCCTTGGAGTACGAGGTCCGCTTACTGGTCTAACTAAATATGACAGAATATCTACTTGTCCACGAAGCGACTGCCGTCTGACCGCTACAACCCAAAGTGATAGTGATATTCCAAGGTTTAGACCAGTTCAGTTTATTTGCGGGTACTGACACCTGTCTGTGACTCTGTCAGAGATCTTCATGACAGTCGGGGATCATTGTGCTGCTGACACAGGGCCTAAACATTACGCTTTCTTTGACAGCTAGCTAAGCTTATCCAGAAGCAGTTCCTAGAAATATTGACTTAAATTATCACAGCACTTCGTTCTTGGAATCCACATTAACAATTTAAATTCTACAATAAATAGTGTAAGTAAATCATGGTAGTGTTGATGCGCCGCATCCGTAGATCGATCGTGATCCATCAGTGCGTGACACCGCGGCTCCGGGACCGTGGCGACACCACACTCGGATCATTGGGTAATTGTGGGACTTGTACTACGGTGCAAAGTACGCTCACGTTGTTTATGTACGTGGAGGAAAGGTCATTTTGACCGACCTGTTGTTTTTCTGTGCTTTCGTGACGGCAGAGGTCGATATCCAACCAGGACAAATCCGCAGGACTTGTCTGATGAGCATGATTATTTGTTCTGTATATTCATGGGTGTGTGGTCTGGTTAAACCTATGCCTAATATAGAAAGATCATCCAGAAAAAAAAACAGTTGTCGATATGGTATTATGAGACACCTGTGCTTTCTGAATGTGACTATACAGATTTAAATCTGTAAAGGGATTAGCTAGGCCCGCGAGTACAATCGAATTATTTAGGACTACTAACTTCGCACACAGGTGAGAATAGTTACAGAGCTCATAGCGTAATGTTATATAGCCTTCCTCGATAAATGGACTATCCAATACAAAAATAACTATTGAAAAAAGGGCAGTAGTTTCTGAAATTAACATTAAAATTGTTCAAGCAATCAAACGAAGAAGCTCTTCAGCTTTATAGTAGGTACTTATTAGATGGATAGGTACCTAAGCCACAACCCCAACCGTGACACTTAATCCCATATTAAACTTCTACACGTTGAAACTTAAAGGACATTTAAAATCCACATTAAATTCCACCATCATCATCTTAAATATGATACGGCGCAAACGCGAGTTGGAAAGTTTACAACCAGTGTTCAAGTTAAGTATAACCGCAATGTTGTCGAGTCAGCGAGCGGGACGCAGTGACCAATTGTTGTGCTTGTCTCACTCACAAGTTTATTGGACTTCGCTTTCAGACTTTACTACAGTCTCATAAGATGGCTGCTATATGAGTTGCGTTTATTTTGTTGTAAGTATTGTTGGTAATGTGAATGTGTTGAGTTTGTTTTTCATGAATAGCTATAAAGAAGATAATAATATGATAATTGTATTTTAACTTGGCAACAATAGAGTATTTTTTTAGTTAAGTAGCCAATAGTAAACTTTTAGATATGTAGCCAATCGCGCAGGGCAAAATGAAGGTTTTGTTAAAATGCAGCAGTTAAAAATTCGAAAAGGTTTAATTAAAAGTATGCCTGACCTGCAACTCTACAGAAAATTGTAAGTCTTGTAACAGTATAATAAGTAATCTGTGTGTTTCTGCGGTTAAGAAATTGTCTTGGGTCACAAAAAATCGCACAAAATTATAAGTTTTTGTACGGAAGAAGGCTATTGCTGAATTACACAGAGTGCACATAAAGTCGTGCAAAATAAATATAGTTTGCACACCTACGTATTTAAAGAAGTTAAACACACAGCAAATCAAGTCTAAACTTTTTCTTTTGTACACCAAAAAATCGGTTACAGTAGCGACAAAAACAAGAAAACGAAAAAGCAACACATACCAAACCTTCTTAGTATTATAATACAAACACACGTAACAAATGTTTGTACAGACCTTCGGATGACATTCAACATTGTAAGTATGTAGGCTGGCACTCGAACACGCCGCCGTACCGCCTCGCTGCGTCGCTCAAGAACAAGTAAAATATTGATAGACGGAACCACTTCAGTGTCTAGTGTATCTGTACGACTCATTATTGCGTGGGATGTGCTACACTTGTTGTGTCCAATGTAAGTGGAGTAGGAATACATAATTAATAACAGGTAGTTAGTTTAGTTTCAACACTAGCCTATGGCAGCCTAGTGGTGAAAATAACGGACTTCTAGGCTAGACTCTTTGCTTGCAAACTCACGAAGACTTTTCCCTGCCCTGAGCCTCAAGGCAAATTCTTAGATGCAGCCAGGATAACGCTTAGGACATTGATGATAATACCTACAAGTTACAATATTTGTCGTCTCATTAGGAAATCATCCATTAACAGAATAAATTCCAAATACTCAAGTGCTGCGACAGTTTAAGGGAGGAATCAGTAAACGTAGAAATGGTCAAGGTATGGACATAATGAGATGTGAGGCCGGTGTCGGCAAGGGGTCAGCGCAAACGAACGCCTTCGAACAAACATTTGAATACGAGCAGCAGACAACACGGCACGTGTGCCAAACTGCCGCCAATCGTCCTAGGGCTGCCTCGGAATACCTCGAATAGAATTATTGAAGGAAGAATATGTGCAGGCAAAATATCAGCTAAAGTTCTTGATAATGATTGTTCAAGAAAATTTCTACGGATGAGAATCCTTTCTGTATTCGGACTCGGTACCATTGTTGTAACAAAATAGTCGGTTAAATCTTTTATAGTACCTAGAGCTTGGAAAACGCACAGGTAAGTAGCATAAGTTTGTCTGACTGTCGCGTTTAGAAGTGTTGCTTGCTTATTCAGCATGTTAACGAAATTCATTGCCCGAATGTAAAGAAATAAAGTACAGAAAGGTCAATAGTAAATTAAGTGGTGTCTACGGATACTTCACTTAGACACCTCCAAAATTAAGATAGCATGTAAAGATATTTCAAGTTGAAATTTTGTTGTTATGTAACTGCAGTTTTTATATGAAAAATTATTTTTGTTTAAATAATATTATTATAATCATCGAATTCATGCATTCATTTTACGAATAATCCGATTCATTATACGTCAAAAAAATGCATCATTAGACAGCCCTGTCGAATGTCGTGCGCGTTGATTGCTGATTGCTTTAGCGGCTTGGCTCGTTAGAGTTGCATCGCACCGAGTCGCATCGTGCCGCATCGCATCGCGTCGCACCGCAGCGCGCCGCACCGCTTCGCACATGTCGAGGCGTAATTAGCCTATGCCGCTGATTGCCAAGCGTTCTAATTGATTGGAAATTCCCGAATGCTAAATGTGAGGATGGAGTTAGAGCTAGATCGTATAAGTTGTGGTGTTTTCTCAGGATTGGCGCTGGAAACTGATTGGAGCAGTAAAGACTAAATAAATATTTTCATACCGATGAATAATTTGTATATTTTCGAAGCAGGCATAATTTAAGCACATGTATACGCGGATCCAAGTTCATATTAGTGTTATATTATTCTGTTACAATTAATAAATTTGTTTCTAAAGCTTCGCTCTGTGATTTGTATAAGTACGTGTATTTTTTGTACGATCAACCATCACAGGCAATCATCTATTACTTTGTCAAGGCTCTAACCAATATTATTAGGAAGAATATTCTGACCTATCCGTCATCCTGTCACTTCAATATTTTACCAAAAACACAAGGCAAAAACGTCATCTAATCCATCACGATCCTCTATCAATTGAGAAAAGCGGTTGTAAATATCAATTTCTGGGAGATAGAAGGGAACAAGCGATGGCGGCTGTCTCGCAAACGGTTTTCTACGATGACAGCAACGTTGACAATGTTTGGGAAAAATATTAAGATATTAGCTTTGACCCAATTCGGTTTAGTAGTTTTAATAAAGAATATTGACAGTTTAGCAAACAACCTTTGTTAGTGTAATATTACATATTCTGCACTTATGGCGTGGTAGTTTAAGCGGTCGCCTCGCCGTTGAGCACTGCGCTGAGTGTCGTGGGTTTGATTCCCACTCGAGACAATACTATTTGTAATCCATAGATTCTAGTTTCGAGTGTAGGTGTACTTTTTGTCCGTTGATGGAATGTTTCTAAAGTTCCCCGTGACCCAGGATTTATGCCTATTGCAGGAGTGACCTTTACAAAAAAATAAAAATAACTAATGTCATAGTACAACAAACAATGCTAATGTGTTGCCGCACGTTCAGGTTAAGTACCTACCACGTATCTGTGTTTCAAGTAGGTATTCGATAAGTTCTGAGTTCAGATAATTTAAAACTAATGTTAATACTACGAATGCTGTGTAACTTGTGTCGAGATCATTACTAACCGTTGTTGCCTGGTTCATAAAATAATTCCTAGTACAGCAGTTATCTTTAAAACATGTCATATTGATTCATTGCTCAGTTATACCTAAAAAAATTATGCACTGGCTAATAAGGAAAACGTTTTGTTAATTACTAAACCCAATCTAAAAAAATATAGTCAGTGGTATTCATGATGTAATACTTCTCACACTACCATAGTCATAAATAAACGTTTTATTAACCTTGTGGTATGCTTGTACCGATATAAATTAATATAAGATACTATCGAGTCATAGATTAATTCTTAAGCATTTGGTACCGCTCAATATTTCAATGTCTCCAATAAAAATATCATCTCACAATAAATGAAAATTAAAACAGAGTCCTATTTAATCAATCGTTCGTCATTGTTGGCCTAAATACCGAATTGGTTGCCACGCGAATGTGAACTTTGACTCGTCGTGATTAGGACTAAGGGCTATAAAAAGTCCAAAAGATAGTGTTATGGGGGTCAAGTGTCCTCTTCCCATAAACAATGATCTAAATCACGTTAGTGTCGACGAGTGTCGACGCCTAGAGTGTGGCAATATGTGTGGCCATAGACAGAGACGAATACAGTAATTCTGGTTTGAATTATACTTCATTGTATTAATTTTTATCCTAACGACAATACAAACTTACGACCACATTCTAGGTTCAAAATATATTAGGTCTGTCTAGTATTGTGTGCAATGCTCCTTGATTGTGTGTCATTAGCCATAAGAGATTCTGAAGTTTTTTTTTGTCTTAATGGAACATTTTCAAAAATATACCTATGAATATGAACGTTTTAAGCAGTACATTCAACGTAAAATATTTTCTAAGTAGAATTGGATACAATGCCAAATAATAATATAATATCTTCATTTAGCAAGAAGTGAATAAGAAAAAGGATTTTAATATTCTCTACATAATTAGGTTGAGGTTTTAGTATAACTTGAAGTCTTATTAAAGTATCAAGATGGAAATCGACAAAAGAAAGTGATTTAAATTGTAAAATGTCTCAACATATTATTATATTAATTCGTAAATCTTCTAAGCATTTTTCCTTTCCATCACCAAAACAAAGAATAAACACGAATAACATTCCACGATAATTCTATATCACATTAGCCGGCTGTAACCCTAAACGTTCCATTATCCTTATTGAATACTAAAGCTGTCCAATAAGTCCGAGGAACAAAAACCATCTAATAATAACACGTATATATCCGTAAATACACAGACAGACGGACGGACAGACGGCTAATTAGTTCCGAGATACGATATCTGAATCTGAGACCATAAGATTCCTTTTATTTTTATGTCGACTGTTCTTATTTTACCTTCTGTTTATTAATTTGTAATGGCGTCTCGAGGTGCGAAGTGGTGATTTGCAAGTAAATAATTTAAGTTTTACGACTTAAGTAAAGATTGGGCAACACAGTAATGTATTTATGTTAAGTGGGCGCCTAAGTTTATTTTATGCTGTTTTGGAAGTTGCTTCTGTATGAGATTGTAGTGAGGGAAATGAGGATAGATAGTGGGAAACTGTTTTACTGTTTGTTTAGTTTTATTCTTATAGCTTTTGATTTTATCGTAAGTCGTTTGACCTTTTCTATTTATTTCGAAAGTAACTGAACGTTTATGGAATGACTTTGGTGTCCGTCCATCTGTCATTTAGTAAGTCCATTTTAAACAACGTGTGAAAATATCGAGTTCAAATTACCATAATGTAGTACTAGAAAAAGAGGAGAAGACTATAATACCTTGGTGGTATATCAAGCAAAGATATTTAATAAATGGGGCTGCCAGCTTTACTTATAACCGGAGTTACAACGGCTTTGCAAATGGCGTGACAGATATGCTTATCTCAATTTTCTGCAACTTTTTACGTTCCTGCCTACCCCGATCACAACAAAGTAGACATACCTAATTTCTTATAAAGGACGAAGACATATCGGTGAAGTCAGATATTTGTCGCCAGCGCATTAATTAATTAGTCCGTGGCTCGCGATACCGAGGGAAAGCGTCTACGCACATTTGACGGAAGATATGTTGGCGTATCGACCCGATATACGCGGACGGGCTGACTGAATCGTTCAAGGAAGGTATGTGAGGCATTTTTATGATTTGGCATACATGCACCTAATGGTTATGGTTAAGTTTCCCAAGGTATGAGAAGTGAAATTGCTTTTGTTTGCATATTCATATACATTGATTGAGATCTGTAATGCTGGAGGTTTCGTTCTTTTTTTGATGTAGCTAGCGGAACGTGACGATACGCGACGCATTTTCCGTGAGATGTGCAGGGTCCCTAAAGCCATGTCTCGATGTCGCCGGTCTAGTACCGTATTTATACCATCATATATAAATAATGTTCATTGGAAATAAGTGTAAGGAATGCTTCAACTCTTATTTTTGTTTCGTTACGTGTGTGAGAAGTGGATTCGTAATGATTGCAGAATAATAAAAGGAACGTTGTTTTTAATAATAAATTTTATTGTATTTGTTGTTCTTCTGTATTTTTGTATCGTTTATTGATATGAGCTTTGTTTTTTATTTTGTGCTTAAAAGAATAACGCATTATAGCTTTTTGTGGTTTGCTTGCGATTCGATCGCGATGCAGTTGGGTTCAGACTAAATGCGCAAATTGACTACGTTTCCATACTTTAGTTTAAAAATAAAATAGTAGAATCAAGTTCTTCGCAGATAATTAGGAAAGAATTTGAGCTGATACAAAATGAAAATACCTGCTGATAAACGGATATTATTCTAATGAATATTCATCGCGCTGTTTCATGTACTTTACTTTTTAGAACAGTAGTTTAGTTTTTACTTAGTGCTTGAAATATACCATCCTTTAATATACAAAACTAGTATGCACAGACTCCAAACTGGATGAGCTAGTAATTTCAGAAAACAATAATGTTATATTTGCAGAATTATATACTTACACAGCATACTGTTGAAAAAGTTGGTGGACAAGAAACTATTAATTTTCTTAAATGCCATATTTATTTTTCATTTCATAACAATGTACATATTATTCACGTAGGTATAGTTCATTTTCTTAGTTATTATATGATAACTACTTCTGTTAAGTGCGCTAAGCTGGACTTCAGCACACTGCTACTGCTCCGTACCTTGTCCAACTGCAGGGCACGGACGTTTTTTTTCACTATATTAATAATATAATAATATTCTACTACATTCACACAACACCATCTAGTCCCAAACTAAGCAGAGCTTGTACTATGGGTACTAGATAATGGATGAACATACATATATACTTTTTTTTAATACATACATATTATACATAGAAACACCCAGACCACGGCAAACATCCATGTTTATGCACACAAATGTTTGACTTGAGCGGGAATCGAACCCGCGACCTTCGACGTAGCAGTCGCTTACACTCCCGCTACGCCAACCGCGTGGCGATAGGAGTCAACCACGGTGGGATCTTACATATCTTTAACTTCTTACTAGAGGAGTAACTCACATACATATACATATGTATATAGTTATCGCATAAAAAACATATCTAACCGCTACAAATGAAGCGCAACCCTGTAACCCAACACGTCGGTTGCGCGGCGTCGCCCGTCATTGCGTTAATTAATTTACAAGAGATAACGACGGGAGCACCCGTCAGATACGGTTGCTACAAAAACATTAATTTGTTAACATTAATACACGGACTAATCAAACTGTGGAGGTGTTAAGGAGCATTTATTTTGAACTCAATGTGGGTGTTCTTGATACAAGGAGCGTGTTTATTTTACTTTGGCACAATAAAAATATGGTAAACAGGCGGTAAGCTTATTACACGGTGGTATAATTTTCTTCTTAGCTGCTGTGAATTTATTACATCTTCAGCTGTGAAAAGTTTTGACATAGGTACATTATACCTAATATTATGTAGCTTAGCATTTTTTTGTAAATACTTCCTCATTTAGCTGAAATAAATTCAGCGTACTTCTTTGATGTTGAAAACTAGATAATACGATCGATCGTTACACGATTTTTTGACAAGAATTGCAAAGATTTGGAAGAGTTCGAAGACCGAACTTGCCACTGAGAAATAGAAAACCTAAATTTTCCCAAAATAGAAAGCAAATCAGTTATAAAAAATCATAGCAAGAAATATATAAAGTTGCCTTTTCATAAAAATAAGAAGCAAGGATAGCAGCGTATTAAATTTGCATAGTAAACAATTTTTTTTTGCATATTTATTCAATGTGCAACACCATTGAAACTTTAAACCCAAATGAATAAAAACAATAGCGTTACTACTGAGAGATTACGTTTTTGGGATCAATAAAATTGTGGTATAAGTGGCATTTTTTACTGTCACTAAATGACATGGATGAAACAAAATATCCAAATCTGGTAGCCTAATGGGAACCTACCCTTAGGGTCCTATAATGAGATTAAAAGTGAGAAAGGTCCCGCAATATCTCGGCTCATGATAAAGTCGTGAGGTCTATTTGTCCCACGTGTGACGCTAGGGCTAAATTACGCACTTTTTACCATTTTTTTCGAAGCGAGGGTTGGAAATGAATAGACGATAGAAGGCTTTTAGATGACATGGACACGCCTAGAGTTACTTTTGTATATGTGAGACTTTGCAGTATATGACGACTTTGTATTAGATACCTAAACGTCTAATGGATTAGACGGCTAATTTAATTATATCACTTTGTTCATAGTATCCACCGCAAGTAAGGCCATTGTTTTTACTCTTAGGCATGGTGCCACTCACTTAGAAAATAATCGACTAGATATAGATTATAGGAAAGTGACGAGTGAGTGAAACGTAAATATTGTACGGGGTGCAGTACAGTAAGTATCTAAACACACTATGCCGAACTTACGTGACCGAAGTTCGGCACGATTACGCCTGCAATGCTATTTGAATTACTGAGGACCCACTATGCCGAACTTACGTTGCGTTATATTGCACGCTATAACTTTGGTAACCGCGTAAGTTCGGCGGCAACTTTTCTAGTAGTAGAGCACACATTATACGCGACCGAAGTTCGGTACGATTGTCGACGACGATACTAGTAGTAGAGCACACATTGTACGCGACCGAAGTTCGGTTCGATGGTCGACGAAGATGCTACATAAAGTTGCGCAACAGAATTTCGGTCGCGTAAGTTCGGCACTTATGATGTGTCATATCAGCCGAATACGTCGTAACGTAAATTCGGTCGCGGAACTTCAGTCGCGTAAGTTCGGCATAGTGTGTTTATCGTTTATCGATCTAATATTAGTACCAAGCAGCAAAACTCTTTCCGATACCTGAAAATAACTATTATTTTTTAATCATATTATTATAAATTTAGTACCTAGTCAATCCCTCAGTGTTTGTATTTTAGGTATATATGGACCATAACACAGATTTTTTTCACACGAGAGATGTTCCTTCTTAATAAAATACCGAAACAGCGCGCATCTTTCTGTTTCACTACCTCCGAAATCATAAAGTGAGACAATAAAATGCGCCTTCGTATAAAATATTCGCAGTACGGAGGTTAACGTGCCAGCTTAAGGCCTGTTTAGGCTGCATATCAAAGATGTGCTGTAGATGAGCGGTGTGCGAGGAAAGTATTCACCAATAGCTAGAACTAGGCCCACCCTCTACTGTATTATCTATAGGGAAGTTCAGCAACTGTGACCGAGACCATCTAACTTGAAACCAGCATTGAATTTAATCAGAATAATGATGAAGAAGTTAGATATTTATGCCTTTCCCTCTTTAATGTCGAAAACAATAAAAAGAGACAAGCATCCTGAGGTGAACAAAACGGGGTCTTAGCGTGTAAACTATTAATATTTCCAGTAATATGTATGAAAGAAACATAATTATGATTTCAATTATAGGTATGTTCTATCTGTCAGAATTATTAAGCATATTACGTTCAGGGTGTTAAATGCTTCAGTTCCATCAAAAATAATGCAAATATATAATCAGCGAGACCAGAAAAACAAAGTGATTCCAGCGGCGGTTTTCCACTCGCATCGCTCAGGCTCGCATCGCTCAGGCTCGCATCGCTCAGGTCATCTTCGGTAAAAACGAAGCCTAACGCACCGCGGGTGTATGGTGTGTTTACATTCAATAAAGCATTAGGTTACCATTCGCCGTGTGTGAACGACTTTACCTGCGAAGCGAGCTGACATTACCGTACAATCGCACGCAAAATATTCGTATGATGTCACGTGAAAAAATATTGGGCCTTTATTTCATTTTGGTAAGATGGCTGTTTTCAATCTATTTCTTTTAGGTAAATATGGAGTATAATTTATGTTAGTGGAGGCATTTACTCACTTTTGTCGGACATGTATCACGACGCGGAGACCAGTCTATAGAACGCCTAGTAGTTCAGGATAATGTATATGGCATCAGACCACGCAGCACGTCACCATTGAGGTGGACAGACCAAATTAAGATCGCTGCCAACCGCTCACTACACGAATGCACAAGAAGAGCGGAAATACGTGACGAGTGGCGTCGAATTGTGAAGCAGGCCACAGCTGTAAATGTGACGACCACGGCCACTCTGCCAAGAGTGTAACGCCTAAGAAGAAGAAGAGGCATTTAACATGATAATGGTCACCAAAAACTCGCCGCACCAGTAACCATTTGTGGAATCGTTATATATACAAATCGTTATTCCGTTACAAATTTTGGAATATTAAGTGCACTAGGTTCCGTCACTTCAATTTCCCCATTTATACTATCACTTTAGTGCCCAATCACAACTACTATATTTATTTTTCAAGGCAAAACAGCAAAGGAAGGTGTTTTCTTGCTTTACAATCTTAATAGCGGTGTAATGAGCAAATGCAAGAAATTCCCTCGCCATTAGTGGAAGCATGTTATGTGCCCATACAATTAGTGAACTAATTAACCTAGTAAAATATATATTGGTTATATATGGCACTCATTACCTCAAAGTGACGTAGGTAAATACATATGTAGTGGTGTCTATAATCTTTGTCTGACTAACTGTAATTATTTGTATTTTTTATGATACTCATTTTCAATTTTTTTTTTATAGTAATAGGCGGCAAACGAGCAGAAGGATCGCCTGATGGTAAGCAATTACCGCCGCCTATGGACACAAGCATCACCACAGGCGTCACAAGTGCGTTGCCACCCCTTGGGATTGGGAAAAGGGATAGGATGAGGAGTGGGATAAGGGAGAAGGAATAGGGGATAGGGCCTCCGGCACTCTCACTCACCGAACGAAACGCAACAGTTGATATTGGTAGGACCGGGGAAGCCCGGTCGAGCCGGCCCATTCAAGAGAAATCAGCAAGGCTCTACTACCTGTACCTATTATGATAGATAAGAATCTATCCTTATGTTGTTTCAATGCCTACTATGATGATAGTTGTAAGTTTCGTGTGAATAAAAAAATCAGTCAAATTTCCTAATGAGAATATTCAAACAGAAATTCTATAACAGATTATGTTACCTATGGTTAAAAATAAGTACTTTGACTTTGTTCATGATTGGACTCCAAAGAGCGAACTGACCACGAGATCAAAACAACAGTCTTTAGAATTAGCAAATGTTTATTCGCCATCAATTTTCTCACCGTAAACTTCTCAGGGCTCAAGGGGACCTTAAACAATGACGTTGAAGTCGACCATCACTCGCGTAATGCGGCAATTTCACCTGAGATCCGGATCAACCGGATGGGCGCGTGCAAATGGTTTTATTATCCGGAACGCCCGCCATTATCCACCGAAATATTTAGGGGCCACCTGTGAACGCTTCACCGCGCGAGTGTACTTGATTGGGAATTTTGTGCAAAGAATATTTTCTCAAGATCTGTATGATTAAGCCTGCTGATGTATTTACTCAGATGTAAGATACGCAGTGCCGTCTAAGGCAATCTTATTACTTATTGTCAAGCACTTTATGAAGATGTTTTGCAAGTAATTTCTGTAGAATATTTGGCTATCTTAAAACCTTTTGCTGTTTACATGCTGTGGTATGTTTTTTTAAGTCTACTTTGAAGAAGAGTCCCGTTTGTTAAATTATTACAAAAAATACCTAACTTCTACAGGTATATGTATTGGACTGAACCAGATTTTAATATTTGTAATGAAATCAGTGATTATTATGTTGCATCCATAAACATTTCATTAACTTTAATTACTTCATGACAATTGTAGTTGAAGCATTATGAAGCAATAGTTGTACATTTGTGGCGAATCGAGTAGGAATATGTTAAATATATTTCCTATAATATCTTGAATACATGACGTATCAGCAGTAAAACTAACTGACTTGTGAATAATTTTGAGAAATAAATTCGACTTAAACTTTTCTTGACTCTGCCCGAAATCATATGCGCGCATAACTAGGTCTGCTTGTGGGTAAGTTTGATGCAAAGTTTTGAGCATAACTTTACGTAAAGTTAACTATCAAAGTGAAGGAGGCAAGAAGTATGTTGAGTTGAGAGCTGTTGCGCATCGCATCTCCATTTCACCAGGGAATTCTTTTTGGTCAAAACTTCGCTAACTTTTCCATATTTTTGGGAACTTTTGCATCTGAGGCTCTGTCGACAAGATGATAAAGTATTATTTTTAACATAATGCAGTTGTGGATGAATATGCCAAGGGATTCCATGTTTACACGTGAAAAGTTATAATACTTTTTATTGTTAAAAATTTAGTTTATTATAACAATAGAAAAATATGATTAAGTAACTACACAATAACGCGTTCCGGGTATTGATGGGGCTGCCCCGGTTTTGCAGTGCCTCAGGGATGTTTGCTGACGCTCGTGTAGATTGTTTTTACACAACTATACGAAAGCGATGCGGCTCCCTGGTGTGCCGTGTGCGGGCCAGCCCCAATATTATACTATGCTGTGTAGCGGCCAGACTCGACTGTGTGTATGTGAGTCACTGCTGTATGCTTTCCACCTCAGTGGTGAGCTTGCAGTGGTGACTCACACGCATAACAGTGCGTTTAGTTATAATTTATTATATTGTATTGTTACTAATATAGATATAAGTAAAATTGTTACTAACCTAATGAGTCCGTGTTACTTATGAATAAAGATTTAATAATAATAAGTCATAATTCGGAGCTCCAATTTTATTCTATTTGCTTGAAAATACCTTTTTCACCACAGCAGCTCAAATATGCCGCTTTTGCTGCGAGACAACAGTGAACAAAACGCGATTTTGATTCGAGCGTGAGGCAAAGTAGCTTTTTAATTTTTCAATCTTGAGTGCCACGAATTGACATTGTTCAGCCACAAATTTGAAACATTCGAATTTTACTGTGCTCTGTCTCTTTCACATGCATACAGAAAGTGAGTGAAAAAAGAAACCCCTTCGAATTCGAAATTCGTTTTTGGAATTCGACCTCAAAGAAAACACCTACGGCAACGCAAAAAAAAAGAATAAAGAAATTACTTTTTTTTATATGTTATTGTTTACATCACAGATTTAACATGTTTAATTTATTATTGGATTTTAATAAAAATAAGTCTAATTAATAGTATAAAATTAGTATTTAACCAATACATTTTTATTTAGAATTACAACAATGATACATTTGAAAAATAAACGTCAGGGACGCGGTATTAAAACGCGATTTAAAAAAGTAGCGGGAATAAAAATTTCGCTGATGCTGATACAGTAGGTATAGCGTAATGTGTTAAATTTATGTGTTAAATAATCTAAAAAGATGAGTGAAACTAGCGATGGTGACTGTACTTTAACACCAGAAAAGTTAAATCAACAAGTGATTATGCAGAATTCAATCTATTCCTGTTCATTTCTATGTCTCCTAAGTAATATGTGTTCTCACTGCTGTGGTGAAAAATTATGTGTGCTACACGAGAGCAAAGTTTTTTGTATCTCGTGCTGTTGAGTCCCTCACCACGCTCAGGATTCTAACTTGGATTCACTCGCTACGCTCGTGAATCAATCATAGAATCCTTCGCTTGCTCGGGACTCAAAATCAGCACTCGAAACAAAAAACAACTTTGCTCTCTTGTTGCACAAATAACTATTGCCTTGGTATGGTCAAAATGCCCAAGAACTAAGCCTATAGACTAACAATTTAAAATTTAATTAGGTACTCCTTTGTATTATACACTCTTGAATGTTCACATGAAATGACTAAAGACACAAAAAACATTTACACAATTTCAGCCAAAAAACAGTTTTACGAAAAAACGTTGAAACGTAGTACTAAAAAATGCACAAACACTTGAGCGGAGAGCTTCAAGGGCTATGAAAATTTGAGTTGCGAGCGGGAGTCGGTTACAGGTGGCCGGTAAATCCGGCAGCCGGATAATATCCGCATTACCATGCCCCGGACGAGCGCCTAACATGCTTTAATGTTCTCTTATATTTGTAAAACTTTCGTGCGCGATTGTATTTGTTTGAGAAACGTTGCCCTTTTGTTTGGGGAAAGGATTTTGTGAAGCTACGACTGACACGCTTGGTAACGTAGCGTTACTCTCTTCTATCCCGTTTCTTCGTAGTAAAGACTACCAGAGGTTACGGAACGCTGTCAGTTACAATTTCAATCTGCGTTCCATTCCTTAATGTTATAAGAAATCTTCGTAACAATTATCGTACCCTTTGGGCCAAAAAATAAGAGCCTACAAGGTGTTACTTTTTAAAACTTATTTGAATTTCCTTTTAAAGACTACTAGAACTGCAAAGTTTATGATCGCCGCCCCGGGAGCACCTAGTACTATTTTTATATTAAACCCCCAAATTATATTAATTTAATCAACTAATGTTATAAGTGTATATTTTTCACCTTTCTATAGAGTAAGTAGGAAATAGCTATAAGGAAAGTCATCGTTTACAAAAAGCTCCGTTACGTGCCTGTAAAGCTAAATATAGTCATGGTTATCTTTAACGATGTCAACGCCGACGATGTGTATTAAGAAAATTATTATATACTCTGTTGGTATAGCCTATACTAATAGAAACTTCAAAAGAGTATATAGAGCAGGAAAATGTAAGATAGAAGATTAATACGCAAATGCTGTCGTGAATATGGCTATTTGTAACTCGCTTATACTGAAGATTGGCATACTAGATGATATACCTATGTACTTAGAAATTGTTTTGCAGTTTATTATTTCTTTTATAAAAAAAAAACTGCAAAACTATATACTATACTATACTGAAGATTGGCATACTATCTCCTAATATGCCAATCTTCAGTATTGCAGTTTTGTGTTTTGCAGTTTATGATTACCCAAATATATAATTTTGAAATACTCACGTGGACAAAACGTTTTCAACTTTTTTATGGACATTGACGGTCGACAACAGAACGTAGAACACGTTGCGCAACACTTCACAGAGTAAAATCGGCGTATAATTTATAAGAATTTTATGCTCGATTGTACTTATGTTTGAGAAAACTTTTTTGTTTGAATTATATTATTTTCGACATGCTCGCTTTTGTGTTGTCGCGTTGGCAAGTACCAAATGAAAATTCCTTCAACTAAAGCAGGCATTGTACCTGCATACCAGTATGTAACATACCGTTGTGTACCCCTGAGTAAAAATGTGTACCGAGGTAACAAGGGTCAAGATTAATTTTACTTTGATTGTACGGATTATAGAGTGGACGTAGAATCAACAACTAAACGGCAAGTGTTTATTGAATGTGAGTATTTTGTATGGGTTGTAATGGTATTGTCAGCGACACAAGATGTTTTGATTTGGATTTTATTTGAAGGCTATGATATCAGCGTGAAATCTTTGGTTCAGTGCCGTGCATTTGTGCTTATTTTAGCGACCGATCACGTACGTGGATTTGGAGCTGATTGTTTACTTAAATAATATTATTGGATTTTATATTTGATTATCTATGAATGGTACTAAAGTAATATAAATTACAGATTTTTAGTTCTTTCAAGATTATTGTGCTCTACAGATACGAACTGGACGCGAACCCAATGTCATAATGAATATCCAAGGTGCTGCGAGTAACGAGCACATTAGACTAAAAGCAGTTCTTAAAAATAGAGTTCCGGCAATCATCACCGTCCTACCGTTATCCTGGTATCCAAGGCTTTTCCTTGTTGTTGAGTCCAAGCTTCATGGTGGTTTCAAAACTAAACTTACTAATGGAGCCTCCTGATCGTGACATAAAGCAAATACCAAGATCAGGAGCGGATATGGTACAATGATAGAGCTGAATTCGATAATAGTAGTAGTGGTAGTTTGTGTACTTGTTTAACTACGGAATTCAATATTCAATCTATAGATAGATCTGTAGATTTTAGATTCGTTTTTGACATAAGCTCCATACAAAATATGTCAAACACGAATCTCGAATCTAAAAATCAATGTATGGATTGAATATTGAAAATGGCCGTAAGTCGATACAGCCATAAACATCAAGTACATAAACACCGCAACTTATCAGTATTTCGGTTGCTCCACCCTGTTGTCATTGGTCCGCTCGGGGCTAGTGCTCCCTTGTCACGGTATCCCGTCAGCCTTAATCCCGTGACCCGCGTCACGCGGTGTCGTAGGCCCCTACAGCGTGAAGAGCTTGCTGATTCGTGAACGACATATTTATTTGTGAGCTCCGTCGTTTGTTTGGTAAAGGGGTTGCTAACACGGAATTGTGGCAGACACAGGGAGAAGTGGCATTGATAGTCACGTATAGTACCAAAATTGCAGTGAAATGTATTAAAACTTTTAAATATAATAAAAGAAGCCAGCAGCTACGCCCGAATATTAGCTTTTTAATTTAACCGTTTCTTTCCGCTAAGCAATCTCGTGGGATCTCTCCCTCACACACCTCAAGCATACATGCTCAAACATTCAGCTTCTGGCGCGCAGTAGTTTAGACTGTATGTTACTCCATGTTGAAATATCGGTTACTCCAAACAAAGGTACGTGGTATATATCCCGAAAGACAATTTAAATCGACTGTATGTTGTCTGTCAGTCAGTCAGTAACGCCAGAATTTTATATAAACAGATGATTAAATAAGTGAAAACTCTTATTTCAGAGGCATTGCCATTATTTGAGAATTGTGAATTACAAATGAGAATAATGTATAGAAGAAAACATTTCTTCAAGAATAGGCTATTTTGTTCTGTACCTACGGTGAAAATAATTAGGGCGACGTTCAAAGTCGATGCATTTAAAAAGGAATGTGACATCTAGACATTTAAAAGAGCTAAACATATTTTTTTATATGCACTCATTTTTGGTAATGCTAAATGTTAAACTACATTTCATTTTTAATATATTTCAACACTTTATTAAAAAATTAAGTGTTTCTTATTTTACTTACCTTACGCCGCTTTCACAATTATTGTTCGGTTATCTGTGAACAAAAATTAAAAAATATTTATTGCATATTAAAATAAAAAAGAATTTCAAGTACATTACATAGAAATGAATATAAAAATATTTCCTACAAGTATATTGCAATGCCAGCAAATAATAAAATGGTGATCCTCTTTTTTACTAAGGCTTAAGCTATATGGTGAAATATACCACAACTATTCTCATAATAAAAGGTTCACAAGAGCCCCGCAGTAGAACAACATATAAACGCGGCTGATGTAGGTAACAATAAATTAGCGTTTATGCAAATTTAATACTGCCGCGCCGCATAATAATATCCGGTTAATTTGGTACAAACTATTTATCACACCCAAGCTGAACTTTCGTATACCATTAAGCATAAATGGCGGGTAATAGCAGCAATTTAAGAAATCGATAGCAGTAAATAAATGCCTATTTTCATTGCTTTTGATATTGTTAACCATATAACTAAAATGTGTATATATGTAACGTGTACCATACTTTGAGATTCTGATATTTTATATTATAGAGCCTTCGAGAAATGTTTGCTGATGGCAATAATCCACCATCTCAACAATTTAATTATTGCGCATTAACAGCTCAGATACAATACATTGATTATGATACAATCCCATTAAAATAATTGGTTCAATATTTTGATATCTAGTGGTTGTTGACCTCTCCGATAAAAGAATTAAACCCTAAATGCGTGCGCAGTTCTTCTAATAATCCTGAAATGTACCTATTTATACAAACTCTTTGCAGCATTCTAAAATATGTTGGTGCTACAACAATGTTTGTTATTCAAATTATAACTCCTTAGATTTGCACCTGCATATCTAAAGAAATCCACCCACTAAGAGTAGTGGGCGTATACAGAACTTACCAAACAGTCTGTAAACTTTATCCTCATAGTTATTTACACTTTAGAAATATTCCATATCACCCTTTAAATTTTCTTATATCAGTTGAGTATCCATAAAAACATGTCTGCTAAACTTTATATCGGTAGTAAGTATCGGTTATCATAACAGTTCATTGCGCTAACAGCCCCAGACCTTCACGCGTCATTGATCAGCTTATAATGATGTAGTGCTTACTCTGAAATAAAACTGTGTGTCCACAAGAGAAGTACGAAGTTACAAGCTGTGTGCGAGAAAACAGTCCATTAATTAAATCTTTTTTATTTTCCTTATGCGTTGAATGCACGGATGGTGATTTAACCGTTAAACCATGATAGTCATGTATGTATAGGCGAGAAGCCGAATATAATATAGCTATGGCTGCAGTTTGGTTTGTTACAATAATTGCCATTGCGTTTAAAAGGTTAAGCAATCTCCTTATCATTCAGTATTTGGCTGATTATTTTCGTGTAGAAACCATGTTGTATGACACTACAGCATACTTTTGATCTGATAATAAATATGATATGAATCGCTAGATAAATAAATGTGATGATACTGTTTTAAGTCTTTGAAAGTATATTTGTGTTATACTTTCGTATATAGGGTGCATAGGGTTGAGCAACCTCACCTGCAAGTGGTGCACCTGCCGATCAACGGACGAGGCTCTGGCAAACAAAATATCCCAATAAGCGGCAATAGCATAGTGTAATATGGCAATAGGCTCGCCACCTATTACGTGGGATCGAAACACTGGCGAAAAGTGGGCGTTTAATATGCCTTTGCCTACCCCTTCGGGGACATAGGCGTGAGTCTATGAATGTATGTATGTGTACTTTCGTATATTTGTGAGCCACGCTCATCTTATGCAGATACGTAGTCTCACTATACTTAAACCTGAAATTATAATCCGGAAGATATTACATAGATCTTGTGATACGACGAATTAATAGCTGTATTAGTCGTTGTTGAATAAAAGTCGTGTAGATGGTGAGATCTTTATAAAAGTAGGATATATCAAGATGTTTAAGTGGAATTGATGAAACACGATTATATACGATATATTACGATATTCTCGCAATTTCGAATAAGTCACCAGTTGAAACGAATCGGATTGTTTTTTGTGTACAGTGTTTATACAGTTTCTTATTAAGGAACCGTATGCCAGTGGTCTTGCACAAAAATAATTAAGCCTTTGAGAAAAATATTAGAGAGTATATTGTAGACATTTTGTGGCAGTACTCTCGCTGTGTCTTTATACGTTCTTTCTTCTATATTATGTATAATGTTTGGAATCAGGTGTTCACAGTAGGTCCTGTTTACTCCTTCAATGTTTGTCCGTCGTGCTCATCTCTTATAAACAGTTATATGTCCAAAACTAGTAAGAGACATAATTTTAACGAATTTTGTTCGTCCATTATCCAGACTTATTTAATCAAAAGAGACGGCATATCACGACAGGATATGCCGTCAATGCCGTTGGAACCAAGGCACGGAGATTTAATGCCACCAACTTTCTTTCTTTAAACTTCTATTAGATAACAGAAAATTATGATATTTAAAATGTACTATTTTGCATGTCACGATAGATGGCATCAATGGCACCGCATCATCCAACAGTGTTTTCAGGCAACTGCGCATTATTAATTAATAGGAAGTCAAAAATCGTAGCCTTCTTAAGACCGCAACTTCAGCTACACTTAACTGTTAAAATACCAAAAAGGAATGTATCTCACTTTACTATTGGATATGTATTTATGGACTTTTCTTACATGCATTGCTAGGTACAGTATCGTTTTTTTATATGATCTTCACTTAAGTGTAACCATGAGAACATGGCTATTATAACTGAGAATATGTTATTCGGTTTTACGATTACAGAACAATACTGTGTCGGGAAATGTTCTTCTAATGGACCTACCTTTTTCTTACCCTTCTCAGTTTTATAAACGTAAGTATGCGAATGTATATTTAACATTACCTTTTAGAAAATAATCTACCTTTTGAATAGAGAAATATACCTGTGTAGATAGTAAACCGTTTTATATATGAGTTCGATTGTCGTTCGCATTGGTGCTTGTTCTAAGCCTGCGTCTTAAACCTACGTTTATATTGGTCCCATAGCCAACGAAGTGAAGCACAGAGGCCCAGTGGCCGAGGCAAGCACGTGAGGATTAAGCCTGAAAGAGCCGCTCGGACGTGACCCTCGCCGATCTTGATTTATACCCACGAGAGCCGACGCGGATAGACTACACAACGAATAGAGTGGGCAGCAGTCGCTTAGAAGAATATGTGACAAAATAAGGAACGAAAAATAAATTTGCTGTAGGTAACTTCTGTTTCGTGTTTTCAAAGCACAGGCCTTAAATTCTTATCATTCATCTCATCTTTTGCCTCTTGGGGTTGGTAAAGAGAATGTGTGTGCCTCTCCCCTATAGTTCGGGACCTACCCACTAAAACTATCGGGATTGCCGCCGACCCTGTCGAGACAAGTCGTACTCCAGAATGAACAGAAAATTCACTCATACAACTGTGTAAAATCTTCGTGCAATTTAATAACACGCAATTTACATTTGAATTCTAGTGGTTACGAATTACTGAAATACTTTCTTATTTCAACGAAGAAAAGTGAAATACCTCGTTTATTACCAAATGTACGAATACGTACTGCACACTCTGCGGATCTCTCAATCGTGTCTTACAATGCTTTTCTCCACTGAAGCCGTACCTACCACCTTATGTGTGTAACATTCTGAAGAATTTTATACAATTGTGGCCTTTTGCACAAATTACGTAAGTACTTTACCTTCGTATGTTTCGAAAATAACGTGAGGTAAATGTAATGAAAAATGAAGGCTTATTGAATGTTACTTGTAAGAAAAGGTGGTTCGAATATTTTACGCTTTTCTCATCTGCATGAGTATATATTCATTCGGTTATTTTGTTAGTTTTAAAAGCTAGTAGTCATATTGAGACAAAACTAAATATTTACATGACTGTTGAATTTAGTGTGTAGGTCACAAAAACGACACAAACTATTTTTTTTCTTTAAAAAGACAGCTCCCGCACTAGTAATAAATCCTGTGTCGCGGTGGACTCTACAAACATACAACCAACGGACACATGAACACCCAAACTCGAAACAACAATTTATGGATTACACAAATTGTTGTCTCGTATGGGAATCGAATCCACAACAATCGGCGCAGTGTCAAGCGGTAAGGCGGCCGTTTAAACCACGCCAATCAATTAAATAAAAATGCAATTATTGTTTTTCCAACCAAATACACGGCTACATTTATTGTCCAGTTTAGGCACCAGATTAATGATAGCCATTCAACAAACAAATTGATTATTTTAGTTACTATATGGGATAATAGTCTTCGCCCACGGTTTCACCCGAATGGGACTTTTAACCCCCCAGGGGAGAAATTTCCCAAAACCTCTTAATGCTCCCCTACACTCCTCAAGGCACATGCAGCAAATTTCAGCACCCAGTAATTTCAGCTGTGCGCTGTCTGTCATTCAGACAGTAACGGAAGATGGATACAGATTTAAATTTTACCTCTGATTAAACTAACCTGACTTAGTCATTTTGGAAATAGGCGTCCAGTCTAAATAGTACGTAGTCTACGCATCTAGTCCCTCGGCCGGCACCTGTATTAATGAGCTCTATCTGCGGCCCGCAGGGCAGACTACCCTTGATATCATCCCCTTTTTACCTAAACTATTTTACCCGTATTTTTCGGTGACCCTTTTCTTTAAGTATACGGTATAATTGTGTTCTTCTCTAAAAGAAGTAAAAACTTTTAATAATAATGACAAGGAAAGTAATAATATATTCTCCTTGTGGTGAAGGCTTACGAACGAAAAGTGCCACTATTAGCCACATTTTATTCCTCTTGTGTCATAAGAAGAGACAAAGAAAGACCCTATGCCAATCAGTCTGGCCAGTGCTGAGTAGGCCAAATTCACTCATTGACTCACAAAGGCTTACAACTGAATCCTGCTGTAATTCTACAAACTTCATACTTGTTGCATCGATAAATTAGTAATAATTATGGTAATAAACTACACGTATAAAAGGCTAAAGAATGGGATTCAATATTTAAGTGTGTATACATAATATGTATATTATTATATAATCAAGAGAGGCAGCGATAGTCTATTGGAGATACCAAAGGACTGCCATGCAGAGGGTATCAGGTTCGAATCCACGGCGCACACCAATGACTTTTCGAAGTTAAGTGTGTATTAAATTGTTAATTATCGCTTGCCCCGTGGCTCGGAGCACGTTAAACCGTCAGTTCCGGCTATCATGAAGGTCTTTGACAGTCGTACGAGGAGTCTGTACTCTCAAATAAACTGATATTGGTTTAAACCATGGAAAATCGCTATCCCTTTGGGTTGCCGTTTGTCGGCAGTCGCTCTGTGGAAAAGTTGATATTCTGTTATACCTATCTGGTGGGTGCATAGGGTTCCTACCACAACTTAGGGTCCCAAGCCAACCTCACCTGCAAGTGGTGCACCTGCCGATCAACGGACGAGGCTCTGGCAAACAAAATATCCCGATAAGCGTCAATAGGCTCGCCACCTATTACGTGGGATCGAAACATTGGCGAAAAGTGGGCGTTAATATGCCTCTGCCTACCCCTTCGGAGAAACAGGCGTGAGTCATTGTATGTATGTATGTACCTATCTGGTTAGACGTACACCAGTAAGCGGACCTCGGGTACCAAGGCGTGTCAGTCTTGAATGCAACCGGGATAACACTAGGGCGATGATGATGATTTTTATATAACCAAGAAATGTTCACTGAAATAAATTATGATATGAAAATAAAAAGAATTTAAAACAAAATTACGTACCTTCATAATGATAACTGAAACGCGTTAACAGAATTTACAAGTTACATTACAATGAATACATAATTAAGAGTGTGTATCAAATTGTTTACAAGTAAACTTTCAACATTTAATATGGCTGCCCGATGCAGGCAAGCAGAACTCAAGATTAAACGCACATAACTTCAGTGCAAGTTGTTCTCGGTCTTTTTGAACAAACTTCACCTAGAGCCTGGGTCCTCGGGACAATGACCTTTGAAAAAGCACCGAAGCCCCCGCATCGCCACCCGACTCCAATTTGTTGCGATCCTGGCGATTTGTCAGATCAAACATCGGAAGTATTTATGGCATACGATACGATACGGAAACTTAATCTGATACCTAGTATGAAACATCGAAGCTTCAATGTACTTATTCTGCCACATGATGTTCATGAAACAGGACGTTAGCTTATGACGACCGGTTGGCGCCGCGGGAGTGTAAGCGACTGCTACGCCGAAGGTCGCGGGTTCGATTCCTTCTTCGATCCGTTCTTAATTTGTGTGCATGAAGATGGATGTTTGACTTGGTCTGGGTGTTTCTATGTATCATATGTATATATTTACCAAAAAAATGTATATATGTATCTCTATCCATTGTCTGTCTCTTTATACTGTCCGTGTGGTGACGGATTAAGAATACGGAATGTCATCACCCCATATCATCCCATGGGTGTCGTAAGAGCCGACAGAGGGAGCATATTATGCAGAGAACACCACTGTAAGAGAAGGAAAACTTGATACAAACCCTATACCAACCCGTTTGGCCAGCGTGGTATAGTAGGCCAATTCCTCCTTTCAAAGGAGAGGCCTAGTCCAGCAGTGGACTGTTAAAGGCTGATGATGATGATAATGATCCATTGTCTAGTACCCGTAGTACAAGCTTTTGGTTAGTTTGGGACTAGATGGTGTTGCGTGAATTTAAAAAAAAATGTCAGCAGATTTGTGAACAATCTAGTAAATATGAGATTGGTCACAACTTATTTAAGTACCAGTTTTTGGATTTCTGTCGGCTAGTAGCACCCGCATTACTACTGATGTAATAACTATGTAGAGCTAGGCTTTGTAGCGCTCATAGTGTGACTTAGCTGCGCGTTCGTAATAGGTGGGTAAAGTTAAGGACATTTGTACAGGTATTCACTTGTGTGGGTGACAGCAGTGGCGTAGCTAGCTTGGGTGGCACCCGGGGCAGAAATTGGCGGGTGACCTTTTTTTAGTCGATACCTACGAGTTTTGGGTGGGTGTCACCCCAAAAAAGGGGTGATCGCCTCCGCCGCCCCTCCCTTCCTACGCCACTGGGTGACCGGGTGTGGCATTTACATCTGAGTGATACCGCGCTTCGTAGAGAACGTAAAGCTGTCGGTCCCAGTTCTAGTTCAATTCAATTCACTTTATTTGCATAATATGGGTTTGACAATAGGTATTACAGATTTTAATGGTATCACCATATTCAGCCTTTCAGCATGCAAAATTTTACAAAGTTTTGAGACTACCTATATTAAAATTTAATTATTATTTCATTACAATAAATTATACATTAACAATAAAACATTACTCAGTCAATCTAAATTATCAATAAATAAGCAATAATTATAAAATGAGAACATTTTGAGGGCAAGAATGTCGGAGGCTTTCGAGTGGTCTAAAAATTCCGACACCAGGATGAGCCACACACTCACACGAAACAAAATAAAAAGAGTGTTATATAGTTAGTGTAGCAAGGACTGTTCAAGATAACGAATTTATTAAAAGGGTAGGAATATATTATATAACCTATTTCCCCAGTGGTAATACGACAACTGCTTTGATTGACTGGCATCAGACAGCAATTGCTCTATGCCGAAGCTATTGTACTTTCTTTAATGGGGCTTAGTCCCATCCGCATTCCAACTGTATTACCTACGTACCCAGGATCAGCAGTTCCGGTAAAGCCTAAATGTATTATAAAATTTGGTGAGATTGGAAGACAAACACCGAGTTTTTAAAAGGCAGACTTACTTGCTCTCTTTCAGTAATTAATCATCCCTATTAAAAATATTTTTAATATACTATGTAACGTACCTACACTATTAGATATTAATTACTTACTGTCTAAATATGTTTACTGTGTAAAGACACGTTTAGTGTCATGTACATTCCCTTCTTTACTTTTTCTCTGAATATCGTATCGATATCGTATCGTTCTCTGTAATTCAATCCACAAATGCACGAAGTGTAACTTTGCGTGAAAAATAACGGCAACCAGCTTGATTTAGGTTCGTAAGGTAACTTATGTGCGCGCGTTTAGATTCATGTATTGACAGGGTGAGCATATTTATTTCGGCTATTTATTTACAGACCTGCTTTTTATTTATATCCCTGCGGTATTTTTATTTAAAGAGCCTCGATGGGCATAAATATCATGTATTTTTAGC
The DNA here is from genome assembly GCA_944739405.2 of Euclidia mi. Lineage (NCBI taxonomy): Eukaryota > Metazoa > Arthropoda > Insecta > Lepidoptera > Erebidae > Euclidia > Euclidia mi. The sequence continues at coordinate 52,458,856 of OX123200.2, read as the reverse complement.
TGTTGAGAAAATAAATTATATTTCTGACCGTAAATATTTGAAATTGGGTTTATAAAGCCCAACCTCGAATGCTAAAAATAAGGATTAAAGCGTTTGTATTCTACATGGCCATTTTCTTTGTTTTTTGTGTTTCAAACCTGGCAACACATTTTCTTTTTTATCCATCAAAGGCAACAGTACACGGTAAAGTGGTTTGCTATGATAATATTATACACCGTTTATTTTAAGTGAGTGTTTTGTGAGGAAAAATTCCTATAGCATTTATTTTGCAGAATATAATAATAGTTATTTGTGCAACAAGAGAGCAAAGTTGTTTTTTGTTTCGAGTGCTGATTTTGAGTCCCGAGCAAGCGAAGGATTCTATGATTGATTCACGAGCGTAGCGAATGAATCAAAGTTAGAATCCTGAGCGTGGCGAGGGTCTCAACAGCACGAGATACAAAACACTTTGCCCTCGTGTAGCACACATAACTTTTCACCACAGCAGTGAGAACACATATTACTTAGGAGACATAGAAATGAACAGGAATAGATTGAATTCTGCATAATCACTTGTTGATTTAACTCTTCTGGTGTTAAAGTACAGTCATCATCGCTAGTTTCACTCATCTTTTTAGATTATTTTATATATTAATATAATTTAACACGTTATGCTATAGGTACCTACTGTATCAGCATCAGCGAAATTTTTATTCCCGCTACTTTTTTAAATCGCGTTTTAATACCGCGTCCCTGATGTTTATTTTTCAAATGTATCATTGTTGTAATTCTAAATGAAAATGTATTGGTTAAATACTAATTTTATACTATTAATTAGACTTATTTTTATTAAAATCCAATAATAAATTAAACATGTAAACAATAACATATAAAAAAAAGTAATTTCTTTATTACAAATATCTTTTTTTTTGCGTTGCCGTAGGTGTTTTCTTTGAGGTCGAATTCCAAAACCGAATTTCGAATTCGAAGGGGTTTGTTTTTTCACTCACTTTTTATATGCATGTGAAAGAGACAGAGCACAGTAAAATGTGAATGTTTCAAATTTGTGGCTGAACAATGTCAATTCGTGGCACTGAAGATTGAAAAATTAAAAAGCTACTTTGCCTCACGCTCGAATCAAAATCGCGTTTTGTTCACTGTTGTCTCGCAGCAAAAGCGGCATGTTTGAGCTGCTGTGGTGAAAAATAATGTTATTTCCATGAAAGAATGTTCGTCATAATAACAATATACAGCACTACATCGTGACGTACAGGAAACTCGATACGTTATGTCGATCCACTTTATTAATTAACAACAAACTAGCATAACAAGCATGACACGTCACGTTGTTAACACTGACTAAATACACGTTGTAATATGCCTGGAATAACAGGATTATTTTTTTCTTTTTGAAAACCATTAATATAATCAACAAAAATGGGACAAAGATGGTGAGAAAGTTTTAACGGACAGTTTAGTTGTAAATAGCTACCGTAGATTTTTTATTACTTGCCAAAAAGCATTGCTTCATTGACACCGCAATCAACCTCCTCCTGAATTGGCATAATTGAATCCTACTTATCTAAGAACTCTTGGTTGTTTAAACTATAATCTTCAGATACTTAGTAGATTAGGGGTTCTTTTCAAGAAGAAGTCAGAAGCCTTCAGTATCTTTATTTTCGTTTCTTTAGCTCAACTAATAAGCATATTCTATGCATTATATACCTATTCAAGCAAAGAGTGCGAGCATAAAACGGAGGCTGTACAAATAATGTATTAGTTTCGGCTGAAGTGAGAGCTAGTGCACCGGAAGCGGCTTCGCCGGAAGCGTCGGTCTGCCGGATGTACACCTCATTTCCGTACACTGTAACATCGCGCAAATACGTACCATTCTTAAGGATACTCGTAAGAATAAGTTTGTTTACTAATGAATTTAATGATACGAATATGTTTATAGGCAAAGGATGTTTAGGGCATTTCGCGCAGAGTTGCCGGCAAAGAGGTAGTTCGTATCTTTCCGAAAGTAGATATATCCACGCAAGGGTGAAAGGATTGTTATGGGTTTAGTTAATCAGAAGCAGTAATTATTAAGTTGTCCGTGTGGTGACGGATTAAGAATACGAAATGTCACCGCCCCATATCATCCCATGGGTGTCGTAAGAATCGACAGAGGGAGCATATTATGCAGAGCACAACACTGCAAGAGAAGGAAAACTTGATACAAACCCTATACCAACCCGTTTGGCCAGCGTGGTATAGTAGGCCAATTCCTCCTTTCAAAGGAGAGGCCTAGTCCAGCAGTGGACTATTAAAGGTTGATATGATGAATTATTAAGTAGTCTTAACATTGTTACTAATTACGATTTTTGCTGTTTAGTAGTTAGTCAAATTCATTGGAAGAGGCCAGTTAAGTGAAATTATATCAGACATTCAATACCAAAATCTTTCAATAGCCAGCTCAGTACTAATCTGACTAAGAAACCTATCATTGATGAGCCTAAGCTAAAAAGCTTCAAACATGTAGATAGTGGCTCCTTTTAATTATGAAAGCACTCAGCAAGACTTTTTTATATTTCACTCCTAAGGATTATCTTTATGTGAACTGTAACAAATAACTTGCGACATTTTTTATGAATCTTAACGAGTGCAATGAATAACAATCTATTTAAATCATATGGAATTCAAATTCGAATCACAGACGTAAGGTCGGTGTCTTGCAATCTAATTTTACGACAGGCTTATGTTTAAGTCATAATGTCATCAACACCACAGCTGTTTTTGCATTTGTTTTGCTAAGCTACACAATTGTCATGTTATAAAACAATTTATTTGTATTCTAATTCTAAATTATTATTTTTGTTATAAAAGATTGTTACTTTCATTTCCCGATCTGATTATGTCTAGCTGTGACTTATAGACTGATTTATAGAAATTACCTACTGTTTTTAAATCTCTAATTCGACATTTAACTTAACCTTTATGTGCATATTTTCATTCAAGAAACAGATGTTTAGTTATTGCGGTTATAACAATATATAATAATATACGCTGTATATATATTTTTTATTTTGTATAGACTTACGCCGTACTGTATCCCCGAAGGGGTAGGCAGCAGCATAATATTACACCTACATTTCGCCATGAATTTTTAGGTCCCACGTAATAGGGGGCAAGCCTATTGCCGTACCGGGCACATTACCAGACTCCGTGCTGTTACTGAGAATTTCCTAACGGAAAAACCCAATAACACTTTGCCCGACCCGGAAATCGAACCCGAGACCTCTCAATCCCACGCGCACATTTATGCCGCGAGACCAACAAGGCAGTTCTATATAATTCTAAATTACTTACTATAAAATCTGATTTACACGTTCTTATTTTTTTCACTTCGACCTTTATTCCGGCGAAAAGCAGGTGTAGGTGTATCGCAACTTTAACAGATTGCCAAATTAGTTTTGGTGGAGATTGCCACTTGGATGGGTGACTTGTACACCAGAGCTGGAGCAATATTTTAACTGCTAGTAGTCTCAATGACAGTTTCACAAGTTTGCCATCACTTGCAGAAATTCTTCAGTCTCAGTTTTCTGACGTCGCAGGGAACTTTAATGTAGTCCATATAAATGCCCAAAGTATTCCAGCTCATTTCCCTAATATGCTGACAACCTTTGACTGTAAGAACATACATGCTATTCTCGTTTCAGTCATGGCTCAAACCATGTCTCCCATCAGCCTCATATTCTCTTCCGGGGTACCACCTAATTAGAAATGATCGTGCGGTTGGTGCTGGTGGCGGGTTGCTATATGTATATCTACGTGCTCAAATTCCTTACCATATAGCAAGCATCTCGTCACAACCCCCACCCTCGAATGCCGGCGAGCATCTCTTTTTAGAAGTGGAAATAAATCGTACCAAAGTTCTTCTAGGTGTTTATTATTCTCCTTCGTTACGTTTACATTTGTTCCCTTCTTTTGAACATATCCTAGAAACTTTGGTACCTTCTTACAGTCACACAATTATAATGGGCGATTTTAACACCTGTCTCTTAAAACAGGATAGTCTTTCCACCATATTTGAGCGTATTTTAAATTCCAGTAACTTAACTATTCTTCCTCTTAATGCTACACATCATTTTCCAAACTCTGTACCTTGTCTTCTCTACCTCATTTTCGTTTCTTCCCCTACTTTTGTATCTAAGCATGGTCAGTGCTCTGCAGACGCTTTCTCTTACCACGACCTAATCTATATTTCGTATAAAATACGCCCACCAAAGGCAAAACCGAGAATGATTATGCAACGCAACTTCGGTGGGATGGATCGTTTGAAACTCTGCGCAGATGCCCGTAGCATTGATTGGTCTCCTTTGTACTCATCAGACTGCGTAGATGAAAAAGTCCAAATATTCACAGACAAGTTAACTAAACTGTACGACGAGCATGCACCAATCCGTGCTATTAGATTAAAACATCTGCCTGCACCTTGGCTTACTGATGAGATCAAAATATTTATGTCAAAGAAAGCGGCTGCCAAGGCGAAGTATAAATGTCGTCCAACACCTGCAAAATTAGAAAAATATATAAGTGCCAGAAATCTCTGCAATAAGATGTGTAGGAAAGCACAGCGCCAGCATATTCACAACTCAGTTGAAAATGGTGATCCAGTAAAAATCTGGAAATTTCTTAGAACACTGGGAGTTGGTAAGTCGCGCAGTGACGCAATGCCTAAAGATATAAATATAGATTCGCTTAATGCACATTTCACTGCTTCGTTCAACTTTGATGGGACAACTAAAACAAACACGCTACGAGATCTTTCACGTATCCCAACTCCCAGATATTCACCTTTTGTTTTCGAGCAATTTTCCGGTTGTGATGTTAAAAAGAGTATAATTTCAATCTCGTCCAATGCTGTTGGTAATGACTGTATTAGTCGAAACATGATCTTACCTATCCTAGATGAAATCCTTCCTGTCCTTTGTCATATCCTAAACTACTCAGTTACCAGCGGCGTCTTTCCATCAGCGTGGAAAGATGCACAGGTAGTTCCGATTCCAAAAAAATCCAAACCCTGTACTTTTACTGACTTCCGTCCTATATCCATACTTCCATTCCTTTACAAAGTTATTGAGCTTCTTGTACATACACAACTCTGTACTTTCCTTTCCAACAATGCTCTACCAATCAGGTTTTCGTACTGGTCATAGTACTACCACAGCTTTGGTTCATATTACTGATGAGATAAGGCTAGGCATGGATGGTGGAAAACTCACGCTTTTGTCCTTACTTGATTTTAGCAACTCATTTCACACCGTGGATTGCCACATCCTGCTTGCCATACTCCGCTCTATTAACATATCTCCAACGGTAATTGACTGGTTTCACAGTTACCTGTTTGGACGCCGACAGCGTATACGTGTTGATGAGTCGTACTCTTCATGGTGTAATACAACTGTAGGTGTACCGCAGGGAGGCGTGCTATCTCCGTTACTTTTCGCAATTTTCATAAATTCTATCTCCAAACTGTTACTTTCATCCTACCACCTTTACGCAGACGATTTGCAGATATACTCACAGGCGCCACTTGAGTCTATTTCAAAAGCGTTTTCTAACATTAACTCGGATTTGGCGCATATCTGTGCATGGAGCAAAAAATATGGCCTAAAAGTAAATCCATCAAAAACACAGGTAATTCTTATTGGCAGTTCCAGGATGATTTTCAAAATCAACTGGTCTCAGCTGCCTCAGATTCAGTTCGATAGTAACATCTTACCAATCTCAGATAGTGTGAAGAACTTGGGTATCCATATGGATAAAACGTTATCTTGGGGTGCTCAAGTACAGGAGACCAGTCGTAAACTGTTTCCTTCTGCTGGGTCGTTGCGTAGGCTCCGGAACTTTCTACCCACAACCACCAAGATTGCACTTGCACAATCCTTGCTTCTCCCAATACTCGATTATGCCGATGTCAGCTATCTTGATCTTAATGAGGACCAACTTGATAAACTTGAGCGTCTCCAAAATTTCTGTATTAGATTCATTTTTGGTTTACGCAAATATGATCACGTATCTGAATTTCGATCTAGACTCAAGTGGCTCCCAATTCGGCTTCGCCGGAATACTCATATTCTTATGTTACTGTATAATGTGTTGTTTAATCCTAATACCCCCTTGTATCTCAAAGAACGTTTCAAGTTCCTCCATGACACACATTTGGGGACCTTGAGGTCGTCGGTGGATTTGAGACTGCAGATACACATACTACAAACTTTTACGATAAATCCTTTGCTATTCAAGCTGTCCGTTTGTGGAATGAGCTGCCGGTTGAAATTAGGCAAGCAAAAACAGCGAACATATTTAAAAATGCATTAAACAAACATTATTTGTCATTGTAAGCTTTATTTTATCACTTTATTTTTGTGTTTATGTTAGTATACGTATGTATGGTATGTAACTATAATTATATGTATTTTAAAGTATTGTATATTATGTAGTTAGTAAGTATTATATAGTATTGTATTTATTTATATGTATAGGTATATGCATACCTACCTTATGTATGTATGTATGTATAACTTTATATGTATGTATGTGTTCGCGACAGACATTAAAACTATGACAGTGAATAGTGTATTCGAAACCGCGAGTGAAAATCGTTAAAATCAGTGTTATCTAATCGTGCGGTACACCGGGTTCGGTTCCCGGACGTGTCAAAACGTTACAAAATAGCTAAAATAGTGTAAATGGTTAGATTGCTAATATACAACAACTATGTAATACATGAACATTAGTCTTAAACTTGTGCTAACTGTAGGGACCTGAGATATCGAATCATAAATAGCGTTATCAGTAGTGACAGATAAGAGTTAATGCTTCATAAAACAGCTGTTTGTTTACATATTCGTATTATAGTTTTATAAGTGTTTTTTAGCTTCATATAGACTTGAAATCATGTCTAGATACCTTTTTATTGCTAGTTATTACCTTATATAGTTAAAATAAGCATAATAACAAACATTCGTATGTTTATCATAAAATTTGTTTACTTACGATAGTATTTACTTAAGAAATTCTGTAAATTTTTTATGCTTCAAAGTTATCATGTCATATGTTCGAATTGAATAAAGATATTTTCATGGTGTTTGTTTTAATAGATGCCCCATATAGTTGCACACAACGGCCTGCCAAAATTATATATATAAATTTAGTATACGATAGTTTTTCAATAGAAAATATAGTGGGCGGGCCCTTGTGTGGCAGCATTTTTTGGGAGTTTTTATGGAATAACTTAGTGACGCTAATAGTTAGGTTTAGGTATTGTATACCAATAGATAGAACTTAATGAGACCTATCTAACGATGTATAGAACATGTATGTATGCGTAATAGGATCGAAACATACGTAACATTTGTACTGTTTTGTAAATAAAAATAAACGAAAGATTCCCTGTGCACGTGTTCGGTGCGATGGTCGTCGATAAGGTAAAGTTTCGAGGTACTTAAGCGACCATGTATTCGGCCAGTTGTTGGCGTCTCAACCACCATCTTGTAACCATCAAGCACCGCACACCTGAACAGCATCGCTCTCAACGTATGAAGATGTTTCATTTCTGAAGCCCTTACACATCGAAGCCATACAGTCCACACACATAGAAGAACACGCATCGTCGTAGGCACACGTCAGCAGCACACTACCAGCGCACTGTAGCGGACTAGCAAAGGTTCGATTCCTGGCATCCGTTACATTTGTTGGTCGCTTCGAGCCGGATTGAAGAATGCCTACGACGCATTCAAGAGGTCGTGCTCCCGAGGTCGCCGGGGGAGCGGCCGGCGCCGGGCCTAGTTCCAGTACCCCTGCCCGCGCCGCCGCTGCCCGCAACCCAGCCGCCGCGGTCGTCCGTCACGACGGGCCACCGCGATCGCCGTCGACAACAGTCGGGAGCGACGCGCCGCCGCCGGCCCCCCCCGGCCCCGCGGGGAGGGACGAACGAAACATCACTCAAGATGCAAGGGAGCGAGCAGAGGTGCAGTCGAAAAATGAAGATGGCAAGGAAAGGACGTTGCAACCATCCGATAGATCGAGCGTTTGTACAGCGCAACATAGCATAATAGAAAATAGAGATAGAAAGAAGCCAACGAGGGAACGCGACCAACGCTCAGCAGCTACGGGACGCTCCAATAGAAATGTGATGTTGGCTCGAGAAGAAGTTTTGAAGATAAAACTACAGTTAGCACAGTTAGCACTACAGAAGGCTGAAGAGGAGGCGGACTCCGATGACTACGACGAGGATGGACAGTCGAAGCAAGATTACATACGTTCGTGGTTGGAAGAGGCTCCGGAACCCCAGCCCGGCCCTGAAGATATAGATATAGTGGTATCGGCGCCCACTAAGAAGAGGGACGTCGACGGGGCACAGAAGATAGATATAGAAGATGGACCGCCCTCACAGAAGATGGACGTTCATCAACAGGGAGGGGATTCGCTGAAGCCGTTCATCACGGATCTCACCTCCGCGATCGCCGCGCTCGCCGACAGGAAGCCACCGGACACATCGATAGTTGCACCACACCCGGCGGTTTCGAAAGTCATCATGACACTACCGACGTTCGGCGGCGCGCACACCGAGTGGCTGTCGTTCAAGGCGATATACGACACCACCAAAAATTTCTTCAACGACGTGGAGAATACAGCGAGACTGAGAAGAAGTCTCAAGGGAAGAGCGTTAGAAACAGTTAGCTCTGAACTGATTGGGCATGCGCGACCAGATGAGATTATGAAGGAGTTGGAGCTGCAGTTCGGACGACCAGACTCGATCGCACAGGCAGAGACGGACAAGCTGAGGACCCTGCCACGCTGTAGCGAAGCACCCAAGGACATATGCGCGTTCGCGAGCAAGATTAGAAGCGGCGTCGTCACACTTCGTGCGTTGAAAAAGGAACACTACCTCATCAATGCGGAGCTAGTGCGCGTGTTGACCGAGAAGCTACCGAACTCGCTACGTGTGCAGTGGTACAAGACGTATACCGAGAAGTGCCAGTCGAAGCCGGACCTCAGCCGATTCAGTGACTTCGTGACAGAGTACGCGCGTTACTGTAGCGCGTTCGCGCCGGCTGAGAACATCACCGATGGGCCGCCAAGCAGACGTACCGTGCAGAGGACGTACACGGCGACGGCGACGGAGAAGCGAACGCATACGGACACGTCTAACGCGAAGTGCAGGATATGTGAACGCGAAGGACACTACTCGTCGGCCTGCAGCACGTTTCGTAACGCCAACGCAGAGAAGAGATGGCAGCTAGCTAAGCAGCATGGATTGTGTTTTCGCTGCTTACGCATACGCCGAATAGAACACTCGTGCAAGCCCAAGAAGTGCGGTGTAGAGGGATGCCGCGCTACACACAACCAGTTGCTTCACTACGATAGAGGAGCCCATAGGACCGAAGACGTGAACATAGAAAAGCAAGAAACGGTCGCCAGTTCGTGCATACGTGCAAAGGCTCAAGCATACTTAAAGATAGTGCCCGTGCAGATAGTCGGACCGGCGGGAGAGGCGTCTACGTTCGCCCTACTCGACGACGGAAGCACCGTATCGCTCATAGACGAAGACATAGCCAAGGAAGTCGGCGCGGAAGGGAACCTGGACCCGTTTACGATCCGTGCCATAGGCGATACGTCGATCGACATGCCAACGTCGCGACGCGTAGACATACAAATACGAGGAGCCGGCGCCGACAGCAAACAAGTGCCTTTGTGTGCACGCACCGTAGCCAGCCTACACCTGTCGCCGCAGAAGATCGCCGAAGAGGACCTGATAGACTGCAAACACCTCGAAGGCATTAAGAAGAAGCTGGTGTATGACATAGGCGTGCCAAAGGTGCTAATAGGTCAAGACAACTGGCACCTGCTCATAGCGAACGCAGTACGAAGAGGACCCAACGATCAACCGGTGGCTTCGCTTACATCGCTGGGATGGGTGCTGCACGGCGCGCGCTCACGCACCTTGGGAAACACCGTACACTTCGTCAACGGTCTCTCCGCTATAGATGAAAACATAGAAGCGCAACTGAAAGAATATTTCGCACTGGAATCGCTCATAGTGAACCCACGTCGACCGAACTCGGACCCCGAGAAGCGGGCTACAGATATGTTAGAAAAACATACGAAACAATTAGAAGATAGACATATAGAGACGGCTCTTCTGTGGAAACAAGAAGACATCGTCATGCCAGATAGTTACGAGAACGCGGCAAGGAGGCTCGCACACATAGAGAAAAAATTAGATAGAAACATAGAGTTGAAAACAAGATATACAGAACAGATGAACTCGCTGATAGAAAAGGGATACGCAGAAGAAGCTCCCATGAATAGTACGCCAGGGAAGACTTGGTACTTGCCTCACTTCGATGTACACAACCCCATGAAGCCTGAGAAGATTCGTATAGTTCACGACGCCGCCGCGAAGACCAGAGGTATGTCACTCAACGATTACCTGCTCACGGGACCGGACTTGCTACAATCGTTGCCGGGGGTGTTGATGAGGTTCCGTCGACACCGCGTTGCCGTCTCAGCTGATATAACAGAGATGTTTATGCAGGTGAGAGTACGCCCAGAAGACCGAGACGCGCTGCGCTACCTGTGGAGAGGTGACCGGCGGGAGGGACCGCCCCAGGAATACCGTATGAAGTCCATTATCTTCGGCGCGGCAAGCTCACCGTGTACAGCTATATTCGCGAAGAATTGGAACGCTCGCAAGCACGCAGAAGAGTACCCGGAAGCAGCAGAAGCCATCATAGATAACCATTACATGGATGACTATCTGGACAGCTTCAGGAACGAACAGGAAGCGACGAGTATAGCGTCACGGGTGCGAGACATACACAGACAAGCGCACTTTCACCTCACGAAATGGGTGTCGAACTCTAGAAACGTCATCGAAGCAATAGAACCAAGTCAACATCGCCAGGAGACTGTCGGCCTCCCCAGCAAGGGGCAAGAAGAGAAAATTCTCGGCTTGATGTGGAAAACGAGCGCGGACGAGCTGAGCTTCAACCTTACACTCGCACGGCTTCCAGACGGACTCATCGGCACCGAAGCGCCTACGAAACGGGAAGCGTTGAAAATAGTTATGTCACTATACGACCCACTCGGCCTCGCATCGCCCGTGACTGTTCGAGCCAAACAGATACTACAGGAAGCCTGGCGACTCGGTACAAATTGGGACGAGAAGTTTGACGAAAGCCTCAGAGTGCAATGGGCATCGTGGATACAGCATTTAGAACAGTTGAAGTCGATACGCATCCCGCGGTGTTACCCCGGGTACAGTGACGCCTGTACACTCCAAGTACATGTCTTTACGGACGCCAGTGAAGTGGCCTACGCAACAGCGGTGTACTGGCGAGCGACTACACCAGATGGGCGTGTGCACGTGACGCTCGTTATGGCGAAGGCGAGAGTGGCACCGCTTAAGGTGGTGTCAATCCCGAGACTCGAACTGCAAGCCGCCGTCATGGGTACGCGAGTCGCTCAAGCGGTAATAGAAGAACATCGCGTCAAACCCGAGGCCGTCGTGTACTGGACGGACAGCAAGACCGTACTAACGTGGATAAGAAAAGGAGCACGGGCGTACAAACCATTCGTCGCGCACCGCCTAGCCGCCATAGAAGAGCATAGTAAAGTTGAAGATTGGCGCTGGGTACCTACGAAGTTGAACGCGGCGGATGCGGCTACACGCGACGTGCCAAACAGCTTTAACTCCAAACACGAGTGGTACACTGGACCGTCGTTCCTGTACGAAGACCCGTCACTATGGCCCGTAGAGAAGCACATCGCCCCTGACGCGACAGGCGAAGAGCGCACACTGACAGCTGTAGAGAAACGTCAAACACATAGAATTATAGAAGCCGTACCGGACCCGTATAGATTTTCCAAATGGGAGAGGCTCTTACGAGCGACAGCAAGAGTTCTACAATTAAAGCATTATGTAAGAAAACCGCAGAGAAGGTTCTATATAAAAGAACGCAGAAAAATAGACAGAAGGATCCAGATTGGCGTCACGTGACGAAGACGAAGCACAACATCAAGTCGGGCAGAGCGGCACCTCGTCCAGCCGCCGACTCCCGAAACTTCGTGCTTCTCTCCGCAGAACACACCCGCGGCGCCGAGGACCTTCTTGTGAAGGCGGTACAAGAGGACTCCTTCGGCGCCGACCTTCGGGAGCTGCGGCGCGGAGGAGGTGTCGCCAGAGACAGCCGCCTGTATTCGTTACCCGTGGAGATGAACAACGGAATTATCACTCTACGCAGTCGTATAATAGCTACAGAAGAAATCTCCGAACAAACAAAGAGACCGCCGATCTTAGACGGCGATCATCGTATTACACAGCTATACATAGATTGGACGCATAGAAAATTACATCACAGCGGTACAGAGTTGGTAATCAATGAAATACGCCAACACTATTGGATTCTTCGTCTGCGGCCGACTACAAAGAAAATAGTACATAGATGTCTACCATGCCGCATTAGAAAAACGCAGCCGCCTGAGCCAGCCACAGGGGACCATCCAAAGACGCGCCTTGCTCACCATCAGAGGCCCTTCACCTACACGGGTCTTGATTATTTCGGGCCGCTCTCCGTAACCGTCGGTAGACAGCGTCACAAACGTTATGTGGCACTGTTTACATGTCTCACTTCCAGGGCAGTACATCTGGAGGTCGCCGCCAGCCTGAGCGCCGACTCCGCAATCTTGGCGCTGCGCAGGTTCGCAGCGCGCCGAGGTTGCCCCGCAGAGATCTACTCGGACAACGGCACCAACATGCACGGTGCCGACCGAGAGATGAGAGACGCCGTCGCCGAAGAAGCGAGTCGCCGTGGCATCATATGGCGCTTCATCACCCCCTCAGCGCCATTCATGGGGGGTGCATGGGAGCGCCTCGTCAGGTGCGTGAAGACCGCCCTCTATACGGTCCTTCACGAGCGCCATCCGCACGAAGAAGTCCTAGCTACACTACTGTGTGAGGTCGAGTACACAGTAAACAGTCGACCCCTCACACACGTCTCCGTCAACGCAGCAGACAGCGAGGCCATCACCCCGAACCACATCCTGTTCGGTGGTTCTGCTCGCCTCCCTCCGCTGGGCGAGTTCAGCGAGGCTGACCTCAACAGCAGCAAGCACTGGCGGCGCGCCCAAATCCTCGCCGACATGTTCTGGCGCCGTTGGGTGCGCGAGTACCTACCCGAGCTGCAACACCGGCGGGAGCCCCATGGGTCTGGGCTCAACCTCGAGGTCGGCGACCCCGTCCTGATCGCCGACGGCCAACTCCCGCGCAATACCTGGCCGCGCGGTCGAGTTGTGGCTGTCTACCCGGGCGCCGACGGCGCCATACGCACTGTCGAGGTGCGCACAGCAGCAGGCGTCCTCAAACGGCCGGCTAAGAAGCTGGTCCCCCTGCCCAAGTGACGAGGTGTCGCTCACCGGGTGCTCTGCAGCACCGCCACACGACGGGTCACGCGCGTTGCTGCACGGCGGGAGAGATGTTCGCGACAGACATTAAAACTATGACAGTGAATAGTGTATTCGAAACCGCGAGTGAAAATCGTTAAAATCAGTGTTATCTAATCGTGCGGTACACCGGGTTCGGTTCCCGGACGTGTCAAAACGTTACAAAATAGCTAAAATAGTGTAAATGGTTAGATTGCTAATATACAACAACTATGTAATACATGAACATTAGTCTTAAACTTGTGCTAACTGTAGGGACCTGAGATATCGAATCATAAATAGCGTTATCAGTAGTGACAGATAAGAGTTAATGCTTCATAAAACAGCTGTTTGTTTACATATTCGTATTTATTTATTTATTTATTTATTCTTTATGCACAAAAATAGTACACAGGTGGACTTAATGCCTGGTGGCATTTTCTGCCAGTCAACCTTTTGGTGGTGCAGAGATAGATGTGGTAGGTGCATTAGCCATGTGGTGAAAAGAGGATATGTATTAGATACATATTAATAATTTATATAGGTACATATTATAAACCATAAATATACTATAAATATATATAATTACTCATAGATATGATACACACATAAATATAATACATAAATATATACATAAATATATAAATACATAATTATGCTACAGCTGATGAGAGTGATGAGCCGATTCCTTCAACTTAGCGAAGAGAAGATTCCGTACTTTCGTTTTAAATGCATAACGGTTGGTGGCCATTCTGACTTCAGGAGGGAGCCTGTTCCATAGCAGAACAACTTGGACAACAAAAGAAGAGTTTACAAAACCAGAAGTATGAGCGGGACAGTGAAGAAGTAGATTATGAGAGGAACGAAGGTTTCTCTCATGTGTGGAACATAAGTATTGGAAGTATGTAGTCAGATAAGAAGGAGGAGAAGGGGAAGTAAGAATAGAGTAGAGAGTTGTGAGAGCACGCAAACTTCGGCGCTGACGAATAGGTAGCCATTTAAGATCGGAACGGAAAGTAGATACATGATCATACTTACGAAGATTGTATATGAACCGAATGCAGTTATTTAGAAGTCGGTCATATTTGTTGAGATACTCTGCATTCAGGTCATAATAGCACACATCACCATAGTCGATTAAAGGGAATATCAAGGCCTGTACAAGCATTGTTTTGGTTCTGATTGGCAGAAAGTTTTTGAGGCGATATAGAGCTCGAAGGGTACCAGTCACTCTCTGACTGACATACGTAACCTGTGCCTGCCAGTCGAGAGTGGAATCAATTAACAATCCCAAGTCTTTAACCACTGGACTAAAGGGTATGATAAGACCATTAAACATCACCGGAGGCAAGGTAGTCAGGTCTAATCTCCGTGTCATGCGCTGACTGCCGACAACAATGGCCTGGCATTTAGCAGGATTTACGTCCAGTCCAAAATCAATACACCAAGCTTGAATGATATCTAGGTCTCTATTAATATCAGCTATCGCAGTTGTAACATCATCCACTCTCGCCTGGGAATATTACTGCAAGTCGTCGGCGTAAAGATGGTACGAACATCGAAGCTTAGGGGTTAAGAAATTAATAAAAATTGAAAATAGTAGAGGAGAAAGTATGCCACCTTGAGGAACACCAGAGTTAATGTTACGCCAACTCGATGAGATGTCATCACTGTGAACTGCCTGCTGGCGTTCCTGAAGATAGGTAGAGAACCATTCCAGTGCTCCAGGTGAGATCATTAGATGGGAAAGGATTGATAGAAGGATATCGTGACTGACGGTATTAAAGGCATTCGAAAAGTCAACCAAGGCCAATACTGTGACCTTAGTCTCCTCCATGCCCGCTCTAATATCGCCAGTCACTTTAAGGAGTGCAGAGGTTGTGCTATGTCCAGGCCTAAAGCCAGATTGAAGTGGACTTAATAAATTGTGTTTATACACAAAACTGGACAGCTGTTTATTCACACAAGCCTCTAGCACTTTGGATAGGAAGGGAAGTATGGAGATTGGACGAAAATGTTGAGGGAGAGTAGGATTGGGAATTTTGGACAGTGGAATAACAAAGGCCTTACGCCACAAAGAAGGGAAGGAACCATTGGCAATCGAGAAATTGACAATGTGGGATATAGGAAGGATGAGGTGGTCTAGGATAAGTGTGATCATACGACGGCTGATGCCGTCATATCCCACAGCGTTGGACTTGATAGAAAGGATAATTTTCTTGATCTCACTCGGAGCAACTGGAGAAAAATCAAAAGGATCTATGTTGAGACGGGGAAGGGCAGTTAAGTGATCAATAGTGTGACGCCTGGTCTGAGGGTCCAACAAAGCAGTAGTGGTGAAAAAATGGTTTAAATCCTCCAGACCAACCGTCCACTGAGGATCAGAATGTCGCTGTTTGCCAATACCCAGGGTTCCAAGGAACTTCCAGATATTGGCAGGGGAAGAGGAATTTATGTTGTCAAGAATATGGCGGCGTTTAGCGTTACGAACCATCTGGTTACACCGATTCCTTGCAGCTTTGAAGAGGGCCCAGTTTTCTTCGCATCGATCCTTTTTGAATTGCCGAAATGCTCTATCCCGGCGCCTCATAGCCATTTTTATGCCTCTGGTTAGCCATGGAGTGGGAGGACGTCTTAATTTCACTTTCCGGACGGGGGCGTGCTTGTCATAGAGGTTCAAAACCACGTTATTAAATTCGGTGACCTTATCGTCCACAGTAGCAGCTGACATCAGCTGACTCCAATCCAGTTCAGCAGCATCCCTCTGCAAACTGTCACTATCTATACGTCCAAAACAACGCCTATACAGGACCTTGGGGTGGGGCTTAGGTGGCTTAAGGTTATAGGATAGGTAGATGAGATCGTGATGGGAAAAACCAGGAGCAAGGAACTGGCCATGGGATTGGACAAGGGACGGGTTAGAGGTAATTATTAAGTCTAGCCATGTGTCTACACCTTCGGTATTGTGGTGAGTGGGACCAAGCGGGAGCGTGTGTAGACTGGCAGACTCAATTAATTGCTGGAGTTTATGGGAACGGGGGGAATTGGTGGCAAGGTCAGTGTTGAAATCTCCCATGATGATATGATGAGCGTATTCTGACCCTAAGGATTCCAGAATCGATTCGAGACTGGAGAAGTAGTTTATAGTGGGAGGACAATAGACAACGCCAAGAACAGTTTTAGCCCCATTGACTGAAACCTCGAGGAACAGGTATTCTGCTGAAGCAGAAGAGTTAGCCGATGAAGCTAAGATAATTTTGAAGGATAATGAGCTACGGAGGTAAATGGCTACACCGCCCCCTCTGCTGTCCACCCTATCATTTCTGATGAGGACAAAACCAGGGAGAGGGTAGGAAGTAGAAAGTAGATGAGGTTTCAGCCAGCTCTCTGAAATCAGAATGGCATGAACGTTAGCATTATCAAAAGTAAGAAGCAAGTCGGTATAGTGGCTGGGTATACTCTGTGCGTTAATGTGACACACATTTAACAGCAGAGATGTGGTTTGATCGAAAGTACGCTTCAATAAATCACTGAGCGACTCGGTCGCTGAGCTAAAGCTGTCATTTATTGATGAATCAGCAGATTCGTTGGCGGAGTGAAAGGAATCATCATCATCTGATAGCATAAAATATTCAATATATATAAAGGTAATAAATAAATATAATAATATATAAGTAACCAATAATTAAAGAACTAAGTGTAAAAATAAATATATGCTTTTGCTACTAAATAGTAGCAAAGGCATGCACACGAATTGATGCAATGCTATCACTGCACCACCCGCCAGCAGACACATACAGATAACAAATTAAAAACAATACAGAAATGTAAGAATACTAAATACAAAAGAACGGAACGCAACACCAGACAGACAGTTAAATACACAACACAATGATTGCAGTTTCAGAACGCAACCCAAAATGTCAAGTTGACATGAAAGCTGTCAAAAGAGTGAAATAAATAGAATCTGTGTAGATTATTCGGAAACAAATATTAAAACATCATTAAAATATTTTGATATGAGGGTGCGATATAAAAGTGATGTAGTATGTATATATATGTATATGTAGCATACAACGTAAACAAAACAAACAAATTATGTGGATAAGCGTTTAAACTTGCTACGGAACAATATATAAATAAAACTATTTACGTGGAATGTTCTTGCCATTCCCGGTTGTTGCGGAAGGTCCATCCCCCGAGCCACTCCCGGCGCCTGAAGAAGTGATGCACTGCACTTTGGGGTGCTTCTTCATCAACCCACTAAGCTCATCTTCGGCAATAATCTTGTGACGGCTTCCGTCCGGCGCTTTTACGAAGATATTGCCATCTTGGGTCCAACAAGATCTCATGCCAAAGTGCGACCGGGCCTTACTGAATACAGCCTGTCGCACTCTGGTTAGAAATTCTCGAAGCGAAATAGATGTGCCCTTAAGAGCAGTCTTTGCAAGCCAAGCTGAAGATCTAGTATCCACTCTAGCAAACCGGACAAGTATAGGCCGCTTACTGCCTTGTTTGAAGGAACCAAGTCGGTGGCAATTACAGATATCAGCGGATGTGATGTTTTTCAATCCCAGCTTGCTCTGCATAATGCCCAAGATTGTTGCAGTGCTGTTCTCATTCTCCTCCTCTGGCACGCCCAAGAATAGAAGAGACTAGTTTTATAAGTGTTTTTTAGCTTCATATAGACTTGAAATCATGTCTAGATACCTTTTTATTGCTAGTTATTACCTTATATAGTTAAAATAAGCATAATAACAAACATTCGTATGTTTATCATAAAATTTGTTTACTTACGATAGTATTTACTTAAGAAATTCTGTAAATTTTTTATGCTTCAAAGTTATCATGTCATATGTTCGAATTGAATAAAGATATTTTCATGGTGTTTGTTTTAATAGATGCCCCATATAGTTGCACACAACGGCCTGCCAAAATTATATATATAAATTTAGTATACGATAGTTTTTCAATAGAAAATATAGTGGGCGGGCCCTTGTGTGGCAGCATTTTTTGGGAGTTTTTATGGAATAACTTAGTGACGCTAATAGTTAGGTTTAGGTATTGTATACCAATAGATAGAACTTAATGAGACCTATCTAACGATGTATAGAACATGTATGTATGCGTAATAGGATCGAAACATACGTAACATTTGTACTGTTTTGTAAATAAAAATAAACGAAAGATTCCCTGTGCACGTGTTCGGTGCGATGGTCGTCGATAAGGTAAAGTTTCGAGGTACTTAAGCGACCATGTATTCGGCCAGTTGTTGGCGTCTCAACCACCATCTTGTAACCATCAAGCACCGCACACCTGAACAGCATCGCTCTCAACGTATGAAGATGTTTCATTTCTGAAGCCCTTACACATCGAAGCCATACAGTCCACACACATAGAAGAACACGCATCGTCGTAGGCACACGTCAGCAGCACACTACCAGCGCACTGTAGCGGACTAGCAAAGGTTCGATTCCTGGCATCCGTTACAGTATGTGTATTGTTTTAAAACCATTATTGTGTCCAAACAAATGTAATCACTACACATCAAAACGTTTTCTCTTTTACAGTCTGTCCATCCTAAGGTTGCCTGTAAGAAATCGCACTTTGCGATAAGGCCGCCCTTGTGCATTTGCTATGTATTTACATTTAATTTATTTATACCAGATTTGTATCAACAGTGTAGTGCACAGTAAAGAATTATCAATCAATCAATCAATCAATACCGTGTTTCAGGGGGTACATACAATCGTCGGTGCTGGTGCTTATCTGAGGGCAAGAATCACTAGGCCATGTTGTAGGCCTTCGATCGGCTTACATGATCCGAAACCAAAGTTGCCTACACGCTCACATGAGAAAAAGAAATAAATCCTTCTCTATTTCCATATTTTGTACTAGAGGATGCCCGCAGGTATGCCTGCACATGTTTTAAATGAATCCGTTTCTGCCCGATCCCGTGGGAATTTCAGACATCCCTTCATAGAGCACCATTACGGTCTTCAAGGAACAACATTATTCCTGCCAAATTTCAGCTTCTTGCGCCCGATAGTATTGGCTGTTGCTTGTCTGTCAGAAGGTCAGTAACCCAAGGATTTTATATATACCGATGTTTTGTAAATGTCAACTTCGTATGTCAACCTACAAAGCAAGGTATGTCACAGATAGCAGGTAGTAAAACTACATCGCGGATAAAAGTATTTCCCTGTCTTGCATTATATTGCCCTATCAGTCATGGAGACAGATATAACTTACAAACTTGAATAACTCAGAATCCGCCAAATAAATCTACTTGAAAGTTTGGCACCAGCCTGTTTGTAACTTTCACTATCTACGGTAAAGAAAAAGCGATGAACAAGACAAGGAAAAAACCTATTCAAAAACGCAGAAGGGAGATAGATAGGGACGTTATCAGAAAAATATAAATTATTTTTGTTTTAAACAGCTGTTTCTATTGCGTTCGATAAGTATAAAATTATATTGTAAAGAAACAAATAAGTAAAATCAAGCTCTACATATTATACGTAAGTAGTACAAAGTCTTTCGGCGCGTCTGTCTGTCTGTTCGCAATAAACTCAAAACGAGTGCATGGATCTTCAATCAGAAAGTTCAAGTGTAAAATTGTGAAAGATTTGTGTAAATTAAACATATATTATTATACTAGGCGTAAAAATACGGAACGGTACGAATAGATCAAAATCTTTAATGCAAAACTAATAAGGAAAAAAAAAATAGGTAAGAGGTCAAGATGACAAGCAACTTCTTAACAAGGCACAACTATTTGTGAATTACATCAAATATTGTTCTGTGTGTCTATAGGTACTACTACTACGTCATACGTGCAGTCAATCGCTGGTGATACGATAGGTTTTTTTTATAGACTCACGCCTGTATCCCCGAAGGGGTAGGCAGAGGCATAATATTACACCTACATTTCGCCATGAATTTTTAGGTCCCACGTAATAGGGGGCGAGCCTATTGCCGTTACCGGGCACACTAGACTCCGTGCTGCTACTGAGAGAGAATTCGGAAATACCCAGTAACACTTTCGCCCGACCCGGGCATCGAGCCCGGGACCTCCGATCAGTAGTCGCATACGTTATCCACTGTACCACTAAGGCAGTATAAATTTATATGAGAGCCCAAAAATACGTTAGCTCTGTTGTGGCCAGACCATAAAATATTATTATATGTATTATTCATGAAATGATCGAGCAGCTCATGAAAAAGCCGCATTTTATGAAAAGACTAATTATTTTCTATTAGCCATTTCACGATATGCGTAAGTCAGATCAATGATAACAAATTGTTTAACAATATGTGGTTTAAGAACTTTATTTCTCAAAAGAATTATAAAACATAATCCACTTACCGAGAAACAAAAATATCCTTATAAATATCAGTAAATATCACAAACGCACAGAGAAAACACAATATATATTTTTTAAACACAAAACATTACACAGTACAAAACTATAAAACTTTTATAATATGAGCTACAAACCTCAAATCATCGACCTCTTCATGAAATGATCCATTTAAGTAAGTAAGTAATTCCTTTATTGTCACATTTTATCAACGTACAATCATCATGTTACAAACATAGGTCAGTTAACATTTTACGAAATGGCCACAAAAGCCCTTTTATCTTAATATATAAAATCCTTGCGTTACTGACTGACTGACAGACACGCTACAGACGAAACTATTGGGCACAGGAAGCTGAAATTTGGCATGTATGTTCTTTGGGCACCGTAGGGGTGCACTAAGAAAGGATTTCCCGAAATTCCCACGGGATCGGCCAAAACGGGTAAATTAAAAAAAAATGCAGGCGTAGCTGCTGGCGTCCTCTAGTATAAAATAAGATGCTACTTCGAAGTGTATGAATTTCGAATTTACAGCCACCAATATATACATATAACCAACCAGAAACGCACAATCTTCAATTATAATAACATCTGATACATATTTTATCGTACGCCCACAGTATAATGCCATAAAACGAGATCCATACTGTCAGTTAAGCACCACAAAGGCAAACAACTTAAATATCGCATTACAACAATAAATTATTACACGATCGCCGAATAAACACTCAAACTCAATATCGTGCCGTTCATTTCACACTGTCAATACCAACTTATAAATGCATTCTAAAATCATTATTTTCAACTTAAAGACTTTGGTATTAAGGGTTAATGATTTCAAGTGATATTGTTTATGGAGTATCGCGTAGTATTTTATCTTGAAGTTTACGATTGGATATAGTGTTACAGAAAAACGAAGAAAAATGAACTGCGTTTTATGTATGGTGCAGGTTACAAGCGACGCGGATGGTTATTGAAAATTTTCTTCGACTGTGGTCATCTCATCGTTATAGCTGAGCTGCTTTAACTTCTGCATTTTTATTACTGCATTGAACGAAAAGGGATGTGTGATGTATTGGGATGGGAAACAATTTTTTGTTTCTTAAACGACACATTTACCTAATTTAAGTTGTTGTAATGCGGTGAGGAAAATAATAACATAATATTCTTACTAAACACATTTTACATGTTGCGTAGAAATTTTTACGAGAAGTGATCAATACTACGTATAAGTATCGGTCAAGAAGTAAATAAATATAAATATTCATCATTATGCTGACTTAATGACTGTCGGAAATGGGTATTCCACACAGACCGATCCTGAGCCTTCAGCCACTTCCCGCGATCCTAACTAGTTCGTCAATCTACCTGATGCCTGATGGGACCTACCCCTGATGCATTGCTGGCTTATTTATCGATAAGTAATATATATATTGCTTCTTGATAAAGCTTACCTTGAAAATATCCGAGTAGCGAACATTCAAAAAGTTTTCAACGCTAGGCGCTGCTACCTTAAAATATTCCACTGGTTGTTAGCGCAAATCGTTCGGTGGAGCTACGAAATTAAAAAATAAACCGCTGAGAAGCGGACAATATTAGAAAACTTTATCATCCGTGTTATTGGCCATGTTTAACTTAGCACTGTTCATTGTGTAAACGGCGGGCTGGGCAGAAAAACGTTTTGTGAGGACTGTATGCCCGATTTTATGGTCCCAGGCTATTCGGTTTATGGATAAATTTGATTTACCTGTAGTTATGAATTACAATTAATATTTTTTGGAAGACCACATGATTCTTTCGCCCTTTAGGTAAATTATTGTACTTTAGATAATAATATAATTATCTATTGCTTGCAAGTAACTAATGTTTGTTTCCATAGTATTAGATTTTTCACCTTCTAATGTTCGTTTTATTCAGAAATTGTACTTTGTCACTTGTTCTTTCCAAAATCTCACTCTCTGCAACCTCTCCACGCCGATAGCAAACAACTTCATAACAAAATAATCGCAAAACGACAGGTTTTATAATAAAGTGTTTAGTTGACCGTTTAAGAGCCGAGTGAGTGGTACACGCTGTAATATTAAGTAGACAAGTACGAGAGCGAATAAAGATGGCGACGTATTTTATACGTTCCCCGTTCGCCGGTATTGAGACCAATTGAGTGGTAGTAACGAGCATGACACGATGCAGAGTTTACTCCCTGCTTATATTTTGTACGGAGTTTATCTCAAATATCTATCTGTAGTTGCCATATCCATCGATGATTAGAATGTTAGAAACGGGCGATAGTCGGTATGAATTGTGTTTCAAACAAATTTTGATGCTTTCGTATTTTTTAAGGATAGTTAGTGATAGCAGGTAAGGTTTGCTTCATAAGTCTGGTAATGTGCACATTTCGTCTAGATTGAGCCTTTATATAAAGAGACATAACAAATCCTTGATACTGGCGGTGACTTCATGACAGCACATACAGAACGGCAGAAGATGAACATAGATATTTATAGTTTCAACAAAACGTTTCAGACAGCTCACGTAGTAGACGTAAAATGTCTGAAACAGTTATTATCAAAATACAGCTTCATATTCACTAGAGCGAATAATTCACTGTGTTGTTCCTAATACGCAACTGTCACATATCTGCTAGTCTGTGAGTTTGTTAACTGAATATTCTGTATTGCGTTTTATTTTATAATACCTGCCTTTACCTATATGTTGTTCGATAGCTAAAATATTGGCAAAACGTAGAAGTAACACATCTGCCTAAGTAGCTAAGTAGGCAGTAAGTAAGCGATAGTCGGTAGTCCTGTCAATTGTAACTTCGGGGTTGCGTCTAGTTTTATTTTATTTCGCTGTACTAAAACAGGCGTGTGTAAACTATGGTTAAAGTACGGAATGCTGATGTTTAGTGCTGCACGGTACGATAACTTCATTTAACGCGTAATGTATGTACGTATACTTAGGTATACACGTGTATGTATACTTAAGCGTATACTGCGAGTTTATGCCAAACAGAAATATCCTTAGTTACTTAAGTAAATAATTTTCTTAATAACTTTTGCTTGTGAAATAATCTTTATCGTGTTTTGTGTGAATAGGTAGGGGTCTAAACATTCGTACTTTGATTGGCTATACTTAATAGGGGTGAACGCAAAACTACTGCCTTGTACTGCTTTGCATTAACAGACACGAAGGTACTTTTGATAATTTGCAACAAGAAATTTGAAAACCACATGAAAATTTCAATAGCACCTGGATTTATAGAGTATTTGGAACAATTTTAATATTTTGTATACATAATATACATCCAGATCAATAATTGATATTATTTAAGATGTATGTAAATACGCAAAGCACCCTGCAATAAATTGAAATCAATCAAAGTCGAGGTATAAAATTTCAGGTTAGTGTAAAGATACAATTTCAAAAATATTTTAAAGAAAAGTTGATATATCTCTATATGGCTTAGATGTGTTTGCGTGGCTCATACTTTTGTCTTGTACAAATAAAAAATGCGAATGTTTTGAAGTATTTATAAAATATTTGACATAAAATTTTCACTAAGTAAAGATGCTTCACTACAAGAGTACTATTCGTTTAATCACTTAATTTCATCCAAAAACCAAACAGACAAATTCAACAGTCGCCAAAAAAATCGTCATCCAAGTAACGTTTCATTCCAATTAAAATATATGGTGGTCCTTGTCAGCGCGCAATGGAGTACAAATTAAATAAATGTGGAGTAGCGACGTTACGGTGGATTGGATGGGACGGCAACTTGACGCGGTCTGAGTGCGAGCGGGGAGCGGCCTCGTTGTTACACGATACGGTACTTAATTTTTATAATACCCGAAGCAATAAAGGAAATTATTAGTACATTTTTTTTGCCTGCGCCAAAAGAAATTTAGTTGACCTTACTTATTTTGATTATTCGGCAGTTTATTGGGTGAACTGCATTTCCCCCCTGTGGGATCTCCACCTTGTTGTGGTGGGGGGGCTCAGTAACCGTGGTTAGGGCACTCACGGTGAAGCTAAGCGAGATCCCGGGAGTGGACGCTCCGCGTGGCCTTGATGGAGGCCTGCGCAGGATGCGTCCAAAAGTGCGGGTGCGGGGGACAGTTCTTTCTGTCCCTCGCAGTCGGGCGCGGTCGCGGGAGGAGAGACGTGTCGGTGTCGAGTTGCTGTCCTCCCTATCCTATGTGGCCGTTTTAGCGCCTGCGGACGGTGGGCGCTGGGACTGCTCCCCGTCCGCCAAAAGGCAAGGAGGCGGCGTAGTGTCCGCGTCGCCTCCCAAGTCATAACAAGACGGGGCCAGCCAACACCAACGGCGAACCAATGCCGGGCGGGGTCACGGAAAAGTATGCTATCCCCGAATCGCGTGACCCCGCCACTACACGGGACCCGTAGGGACACCGCGGTGGCGGAGGAGGTGTGTGGAGAGCCTCCACACACCTCCTCCGCCAGTATCAAGCCCGGTCCATCACACTCTGGCCGGGTTGACGTCGAGTTGAGATGGCTCTTATGGAGAGTTTCCACCGTAGTGAACAAAAAAAGGGTGAACTGCATTTATTTTTATTGTTATAAGAAAACTGGTGAGAATATCTACATATGTGATATGAGGAAAAATGCGTCCAAAGTGCGGGTGCGGTGGACAGTTCTGTCTGTCCCTCGCAGTCGGGTGCGGTCGCGGGAGGAGAGGCGTGTCGGTGTTGCGTTCCCGCTGTCCTATCTCCCGCGACCAAATGGGGGCGCACCATTGTTGCGTCGCGGTGGGGCCGCAGAGGAAGAGAAGATGCGGTGTTGCGTTGCCGTCCTCCCTATCTTCTGCGGCCGCTGGGTGTTTTGGCGGCGGAGCCCAACACCTTCATCCGCCGCCAAGGGGGTTTCGTTTGGGGCCCGCCTGATCATCTGGCGGGCCAATACCTGTCGGGGGGTAGCGAGGAATGCTTCGGTGAAACCCATTTCGTTTTAGTCAGTAAGAGTCTGACAGTCCCCTTCGTCATTCCCCCCAGGGCCATGGGGTCTCATTCCTTAGAACGTTTTCCGTCATTCTTAACTCTCTCAACAGATGGCTTTACTAGTATCGATTGTTCATGCATAAATGATAAATAAGAAAATAAAGTTCTAAAATATGATATTTATTAATTAAAAAAACCATTTATTACGATTAAATAAAAAAATGAAACATTTAATTGAATATTAATATTTTTGAAAAATATGATGTGCACTTCGTTGCTCTGGTGGCCAAAATACGTACTAGCTTGCAATAAAACGTTACAATGAGTTAACTTTCACTCGGCATTCATAGATGGCGCTTTTACGTATGTATATATTTATTTTTATTTAATTTGGTATTAATCTGTAGATGGTAAAATAAATAAATATTTATTAAATAAACATCAAATATTTGAAAAAGTAAGATATTATGTTAACCAATGAACGGCCATGAGCATTTATTTTAAAAAGTACCTGTATAGGTACCTAGTCGAGCGATTGCGTTTTGTTTTTACATTTAAGTACGTAAAAGTAGTGTAATTTAAATTTTATACATAATAAAAACTTACTGTGTTTGTAGTAGTATTATATAATAAATTTTCATAAAATTATGTTAATCATTATGCGTCTTACATTTATAGGTACCTACCTATAGTCTGTTCAAGATACGAAAAAATAAAATGTAAACAAACCATAAAATGGTTCTTTTAATGTCGCCTTCGCAACAAAAGTAGATTTAAGTTAAATACTCCAAGCGAAAGATGCAGTTAGTTTTACAAAAATACGCCTGTCCCTTCAATTCATAAATGATACTGTATATTTTTTACCTTTTATTTTTTTCGTAGGTATCTTGAACAGACAATAGCAACTAATAAACAGTTGATGTTGAGTATGTTGTAAATCAA
Source organism: Euclidia mi (assembly GCA_944739405.2). NCBI lineage: Eukaryota > Metazoa > Arthropoda > Insecta > Lepidoptera > Erebidae > Euclidia > Euclidia mi. The sequence goes on along the minus strand of OX123200.2, from coordinate 52,432,143 downwards.
GCTAATGAAAAAAACAAAACGCATTTTTAAACTTTGATAGCCGACTTCTCTAGAAGTCTAGAACTCATTCGCTTGGTCCCCGATAGGTATTGTTAATAAATCTATGGGTATAGTATTAAATTTATCTATGCCGATAGTCATGACTTCATGAGTCGCACAATTGCAAAATCGCGTACCAAGTACACCAAGTGCGTCGCAATAAAAATACCAGGGTCGAAAACCAGGTATCAATATACTTGCAAGTTTTTGGGCACTCGAGTATAGAAAACTTCGTGTGACGCCCTGGTAATGCAAGTTAGTATTGAAAAATAAACCTTATCTTAATATGAGTAAGGATGTTTATCGCAAAATTTGGTAATGGACTTTTCTAAATACTTTCATGGAAATTTATTCCTTACTACCATATATTTAAGGAACTTTGTCGCGCAAAACCTTGCAATTTTTATATTCCTGAGTACTCAAAATACTTTCAAGTACTTTAGTGTTTTGTGCGATAAAGTTCCGTAAATGTATGGCAGTAAGGAATACTATTTCATAAAAGTATCTGTAGGGTAAATACGCCATACGTTGGCCCCTCCCCAAACTTCGGGCGTCTGCACATTTTCGGCTTGCGTTCATTTAAAACGTATTGAAGTTACAAATTTGCCACTCGAATTACAATCTTAGTTCATAATCTATATGTACAACCGTTACTTTCCGATTACGTTACACACTCTTCGCACACTGAGCGTCAGTAGCGATTGCGCCGTCGAAGCGTCAATTTCATATTTAAAGTACCTTACTTGCTGTGAATACCCACACTTCGGGGATTGATATTAGAACGGTCAGACATTCCTTTTTTATTGTTTTAAGCATTATTATTAGTAATTAGTGATTTTTACTATATTTTGAGATAGATTTTTCAATTTTTAACGTATTGTTTTAAGGGAAAATAGGAGGCCGCCAATAGAATACCAATTTTGAATTAAAACCGGATACTCGGCCGTGGCCGACTAAAAGTAAATGCAGTCTGTTTTATAATTTCCAATTGTACTAATTCCATTGCCTTAATAAGAGAATTTGCAACGCATATAGGCAAATAAATCTATTTTACGTTTAATCGCCAAATACCGGCTGGGGTGATATTAGTTGAATCTCGAGAAATAATGTACACAAAATAGAGGCTGGCTTTAGAAACATTAAAGATCGTAATGTCGACCAGCCTCGAATTCGAGCCCAACTATACAGGCTGATTACTTTTCTTATTTTCTCAAAATTAAATATTTATTATACGTTTATTTATTTATAATATAAAGAGTTAAGTTTAAATGTAGGAGTTGATATTATTGAAAACATTTATATTAGCTTATTATGGTATGGAAATATAAGATATAAATTGCTCTTTGGAACTTGCTACCTTAACCCATGTTAATTACGTAGCTTAAAAATATTAATATATTCAATAATGATACTCTGGGCCAAAAATGGTATGAATTATTTTTGAAAAGATATCCAGAACTAATTATAATTATTTTGATGTTTACTTTGTTATAAATTGTAATACTTACCTAACGTTATTTAAGTGCAAATAAAAAAATACTTTACCTACTATTAAACAAATACGATTAATAACGTATACTTAGTGAGACTCCTGCCAAAATAAATCATATTCCTTAATAATATTTATCCGTCTTAATTTAAAACATTCTATACCCGGCCGATATTTGGGAAAAACGCGACCGGCCATGGCCCGTGAATGGCCGACTTTAGAGATTTTTCGTTCTCGACGCATATAAACCTTAGTACTTTTTCCTTGTAGTAGAAATGTCAACCTTATGCCCATAAACATGAAATAGATTTATCAAACTATCCAAAACCGCATCGGAAGCTATCCTTTCGTTGCAAATTGATGGTGCCAGACCGATTCCAAAACAGAAAAACCGTAAGGATGCCGACATTTAGCGTATTTACCCTACTACGTTACGGTCGGGAGTCGGTAATACGCGAAACGTGTTCGCGTACGTTCAAGTAAAAAATACTTTGAAAGTGTTGCAAATATTTTAGTGTTTTGCGCGACAAAGTTCCGTAAATGTATGGCGGTAAGGAATAATATCCCCTGAAAGTAAAAGTACTCCGTTACGATCGTGGATCGGCAAAACGCGAGACGCGATCGCGTAGGTACGTTTAATTCAAGTAAGAAATACTTTGAAAGTGTTGCAAGTATTTAAAAAAAAATCGTTACAATCAGCTTCAAAATTACGAATCGTACAAAATAAATGATTTTATAATAGTTAAATTTAGTTTTTTATCTAATTCTGTTTATCCACTTTAATGGAGGAATAAAAAACGACCTAATTTATCAATTTAAAAATATTAATTTGCCAACGTCTGGATTTGAGTTAATTATCTAAATAACTAACTTGCACGTTTGCATAACTTGCTTGTAAGGCCGAATTAATAAACCAATTGTAATGACTAGCTTTTGCGCGCGACTTCGTTCCCGTGAAAGTTGAAGAGAAAAAATTCCAACGTTTTTGCAAGATTTTTTGTTAGTTGACGAGGTATCATGGTTTCATAAATAAAAAAATTAAATTAACTGTTGTTTCATTTCTACATTTTAATAGTTACCTACCTATTCCCCTTTTGCAATCTCGACGTTCGCTTCGCCAGGGGTTCGCCATTTAGGTTAAATTAATTTCGCCTGAATACCAATTTAATTAAGAATATAATAATACAAATAAAGAATAACAATTTTCACGAAGCAGAACTCAAAGGAAAGCACCACCTAGTATAGTAATGTACCTATTATATTATCTGTAGCATGCACCACAGACCCTGGGACCACCGACCATCAGACCAAGGCAACCTCACAAGGTCATAGGTTTTGTCAAGTCTATTCAAACTAGCCCAAACACTACTAGTTTCTCATGTGTAGTTTAGGAGTTTCAGTGACCACCTTCCGGCTTCATCATCAGACCAAGGCAACCTCACAAGGTCAAAGGTTTTGTCGGTTTTATCAAGTCTTGTCCAACGAGCCCAAACACGACTAGTATATCATGTGTAGTTTAGGAGTTCCTGTGACCACCTTCCGGCTTCATCATCAGACCAAGGCAGCCCCACAAGGTCATAGGTTTTGTCAAATCTATTCAAACGAGCCCAAACACTACTAGTTTATCATGTGTAGTTTAGGAGTTCCTGTGACCACCTTCCGGCTTCATCATTAGACCAAGGCAACCACACAAGGTCATAGGTTTTGTCAAGTCTTGTCAAACGAGCCCAAACACTACTAGTTTATCATGTGTAGTTTAGGAGTTCCTGTGACCACCTTCCGACTTCATCATCAGACCAAGGCAACCACACAAGGTCATAGGTTTTGTCAAGTCTTGTCAAACGAGCCCAAACACGACTAGTTTATCATGTGTAGTTTAGGAGTTCCTGTGACCACCTTCCGGCTTCATCATCAGACCAAGGCAACCTCACAAGGTCATAGGTTTTGTCAAGTCTTGTCAAACGAGCCCAAACACGACTAGTTTATCATGTGTAGTTTAGGAGTTCCTGTGACCACCTTCCGGCTTCATCATCAGACCAAGGCAACCTCACAAGGTCATAGGTTTTGTCAAGTCTTGTCAAACGAGCCCGAACACTACTAGTTTATCATGTGTAGTTTAGGAGTTCCTGTGACCACCATCCGGCTTCATCATCAGACCAAGGCAACCAAACAAGGTCATAGGTTTTGTCAAGTCTTGTCAAACGAGCCCAAACACGACTAGTTTATCATGTGTAGTTTAGGAGTTCCTGTGACCACCTTCCGGCTTCATCATCAGACCAAGGCAACCTCACAAGGTCATAGGTTTTGTCAAGTCTTGTCAAACGAGCCCAAACACGACTAGTTTATCATGTGTAGTTTAGGAGTTCCTGTGACCACCTTCCGGCTTCATCATCAGACCAAGGCAACCTCACAAGGTCATATGTTTTGTCAAGTCTATTCAAACGAGCCCAAACACTACTAGCATCATCAGACCAAGGCAACGTCACAAGGTCATAGGTTTTGTCAAGTCTATTCAAACGAGCCCAAACACTACTAGTTTATCACGTGTAGTTTAGGAGTTCCTGTGACCATCTTCCGGCTTCATCAGCAGACCAAGGCAACCTCACAAGGTCATAGGTTTTGTCAAGTCAATTCAAACGAGCCCAAACACGAGTAGTTTATCATAATATGTAGTTTAGAAGTTCCTGTAACCATCTTCCCGGCTTCATCATCAGACCAAGGTACATTCACAAGGTCATTCATCACTGCACCATTTCAATGGTACCGTAACATAGCCACCAAACTTACACAAGTATGTCAAATATCAGCTTTATGGAACAGTGTACAAAGTGCATTCCAAATTTTGAACGGAAAGACACGAAGTCATAAAAATATCGCTAGATGTTTTAACGCCACCGGTACATACGTAAAATAGGTACCTACTAGATCGGTTGATCGTGTTATAACCTTGAAATGAGGCACACTTGGGTGACAAGGTGAAATATCATAATATTTCTACAATTTAGACAGAATGCTTTTTTATTATAGCGCCATCTCTTCTTTTTAATTTAAAATAACATTGCTTACAAAATGAGACGTAAGATGTCGCTACCATCGACTCCAATTTTTTCGTCGCTAGCGCCATCTGTTGTATTATTTACGGTATTAACAAGTACTTATAAAAATAAAGGTCTAATATTAAGGATCTAACGTGGCCAATTTTTATGGACGACTTGCGGCATCTGTACTGTAAAGTATTATATTTATCTATGCCAGGGCGGAGGGACTCCATGAGGATTTTCCAACCCGTCACCAAAAAAAAAAGCCTCTCAAATATCTACACACAAATATCAAAACATTGCTCCGTTGCAACGTTAAAAGCAATGCACCAAACAAGCAAATAAAACAAACAGAATTTTCAAATTTACTTATAATATTACGGATGATCACGCGATTATTTTTAAACAATCAATTACCTACCAGTTACATTAATTTTAGTTATGTGTGGTGCCAATCTCTTCTCGAAAACATTGAAAAATTGAAAAGAAATTCAATAACCTCTTATCTGTCAATCGAACCGAACTAAATGGTATTCAAAAAGTCTCTACTGCGCTTCTCAAAAATGTTTTTGACTAATATAATTCTGATACAAAACCATGACGTATATTATAAAATGTAAAGATGATGTTTGCCCTATGTAACTTGATACGAATACGAGTATTACAATTACATGAAATATGAATAATGAATGTTGATTGTAATTTGAGAGGTTTGTTTTGGACAAATTAAGTAAGGTGTCGGTGTCAAGGGGACCATTTACTTTTCACATTATTATGGGTGATGTGAGTAAGGTGGCATTTTGTTTCAAACCTACGTAAATGTATGGATTATTATATCGTTCTATGATAGGTTTATGTTCATGTGAAATTGTTTGTTTTTTATTTAATTTCCGAGTGTTTTTCTTTTTTTTTATGTAGGCATATTATTTTACTTTTTGTATTTCGTTTATTTGAATATACCCGTATTTTTTTTGTCGATTATGTCAGTGGTGTACTAATCAACTACATGATTATCAAGCTCAGCTATTGCATTTCATCCTAGCATTGTATCAGCTTAAAATGTATCCCTATGATTTTTGTAAATGAAATAGTGACGTGTTTTTTTATTATTTTAATGGAAGTAAGGGTTATATGGTTCCTACAATTACGCGATATAGATCCATTTAATAAATAATAAATATTATTACGTGTACAAGGCGTCAAAGTTTAAAAGTATTTATATGGTGCCTTTCTTTAAGGGCATTGGTATTTAGCCCGATTAACTATTTATAAAATCTCTACAATTAAATTCTTCAACAATATAAGTACGGGATAGTCATGATTGTGATAGAATTTATTGCATGTTAGAATTTTTTTATATATTTTTTTTTATCGACTCACGCTTGTATCCCCGAAGGGGTAGGCAGAGATGTAATATTACACCCACATTTCACCATGAATTTTAGGTCCCACGTAATAGGGGGCCAGCCTATTGCCGTTATCTGACACATCACCAGACTCCGTGCTACTGAGAATTTAGAAAATCTCAGTAACACTTTTGCCAGGCCCGGGAATCGAACCCAGGCCTCCGATCCGCAGTCGCATACGCTATCCACTGGACCACGGAGGCGTGCTCGACCACGGCAGTCCAAACCAAAGTCGAAAAGGAGAAAGTCGAACATGTTAGTACATCACTCAATAAACAAAACGAAATATCACACAATATCTCCCTGTTGCCAAACGCTTCAGAAAACCCAAAGAAAGCATCGTGTAACTCGCACATTGGACGCGACCCAATTTTCCCGTCTTACAATACAACACATTATAATGCGTCACAAATCACGGACACAATGCCGTGCCGTCTCGACAATGGACACGCACCCAAATCAAGTGAGCGCTAAGGCTTTTGACTGATTGTTCATTCTAAATAGTATGGGACAACGGAAATTACTCAATATTATATAATGGAAACAGTTGTCACTGGGAGGCAGTCATGCGAGAGAATGATGGGTTTCAAGGATGTTGTTGCGCTTTAGTATTAAATACATACATACATAGTCTCACGCCCATATCCCCGAAGAGGTAGGCAGAGGTATATTGCTACACCCACTTTTCGCCAGATTTATTTTAGTCCCTCGTGATAGGGGGCGAGCCTATTGCCGTACCGGGCACATTACCAGACTGCGTACTGCTACTGAGAATTTCCTAACGGAAAAACCCAATAACACTTTGCCCGACCCGGGAATCGAACCCGAGACCTCCCAATCCCACGCGCATATTAACGCCGCGAGACCAACGAGGCAGTATAGTATTAAATGAGTGGTGAATTAGGAGATAAAAGCTATGTGTACATGAACTATAGCCGCATTATTTCAACCCTGTTGTAGTGCAAAGTCCCCTCACATTATTCTTACAACATATTTATTTATATTAAGTATCATGTGTCTGGACTTTAAAAGAGATCATGACTTTTTATTTTATTTCAGACCAGAGGATGCCCGCGGTTACACCCGCGTTATTTAAGGCTACTGCGCTGCTCCCGTCGCTCATAGCGATCATTTTATTTCGAATGATTCTTTTCAGAGTAGTCAGGAAGAAAAGCTGCCACCGTCCTCATCTAGCTTTAAAAATGACTTTGTTTAAGTGTTCTTTCTAAAAACTATGAACAAATAAATAATTTGACATTAACTTTAATTATGGTATTTTCTTCAATCGTCCCTGCATCAAATAAGTATCTTATTACCATAATAAACGCGAAAGTAGGTATATTAGGATGGATTTATTTATTGTTATAAAATAAATCAATTCGGTGTAGCAATTTTGACGTGTAAGAATTTAAATATTACCCCTTATATTACAAATGCAGGCTTATATGATATTATACAAGTGTATTGTATAAATTAAATTCATATAATTCAATTTGAGTTTTCTTTTTCTGCGAGATAAACAGTTACAATGAACCGCGTTGTATTCAGTTTATAAAACATTCGGGTGTTGCCAAAAAATCAGTTTTTTCCTTATCGCTTTTATTGCTTAACTTTGGACATATTTCGGCGTTGTCTCGCTTTTTGAATGGGCAGACGGCGAGTAAGGGACTGTTTATAGACCTTATGTTGTCTTGTTTTATTTGTTTTGTTTTTGCCCTTAAGTTGGCTACCTTGAGTATAAAACTTACAGTCTATATGTGAACTAATTTGAATTGAGTCAAACGAAAAATCTACAAGGACATTGCTTCGATTGTTCTGTAATTTCCGTACCCCACTTTCAAATAAATTCACTTAATATGTACTCAATATGTTAATTATTATTGCCTCATTAGTACCGTATCTTGTTTGTACATTCGGTCATCGTTTTCGGTAAATTTCGTTGAGAATTTTGTATAAACCACAAGCAAATGTTTAAAAGACTTTTGTAAGTATTTTAAAGTAAGTAATTCTTGGTGAGATCGCAGGCAGCGGATGGATGACGGTGGCTGGAGATCGGGCGATTGGACCAATCTTGTACGTCTTTCGGCTAATATGATGATGATTAAGTAATTTTTTTTATAGACTCACGCCTGTATCCCCGAAGAGGTAGGCAGAGGTGTAATATTACACCCAAATTTCGCCATGAATTTTTAGGTCCCACGTTATGGGGGGCGAACCTATTGCCGTTACTGGGCACATCACCAGACTCCGTGCTGCTACTGAAAATTTGGAAAAACCCAGTAGGTAACACTTATTGCCCGACCCGGGATTCAAACCCGGGACACCCGTTCAGCAGTCGCATACGCTATCCACTGGACCACGGAGGTAGTCAGTTTTTTGAGTAAAATGAGTATGATAAATAATGATAATCACATCAATATATTTTTATTACTTGCTCTTACTCAGTATAGTAGATACGTACCTATGTTATAATACTTATAATACTTAGGTAACAAAAAGAGTGCTTCTATACCTGTTACTATTTTAATTATAGTTTACAAAGTCGGCTTCGACCCAAAGTCAGTTCATTGCATTGACTTAAGATATTATCGTTGGCAGTTTATCGCAGTAGATTCGCACCAGTAAGGTGACGCCATTCGCGTACAAAAACATTTACAATCGTTATCAGTAAGGGTTGCTTCATGCCGTCACAGGACCATACCTAAAGATAAACAATGTATATAGTGCAAAACTTTAAAAGTTAGCGGCAAATCCATGTAGGACAAATGGTTTGTAGCCGATTATTTGTCAAATCAATTCGACCGTTTGAAAGCTTTTTACAGTAAAAGTATGTTTTTATGACTGTGTGAGTGTATTCACTGAAGCCGATGACAGAGTAATAAGTGTGGAAAGTGTTTTTGCTGATGGTGGCAGACTATTATATAAGTAATATATTATTTTATCAATAAAAAAAACTCGTTTCAAGAAGCAGCCTGAAGGAAGAAGAGAACGTAAATATAGTACCAGATACCTCCAGTAGAAGTATCGGGACACGATAATGACTGGTTATTGGTACTTATGATATATTTATTTACTGAATAAGGCTAGGAGAGATATTCTGGTAGATATATTCTGACGATAAAACAAAACTTGGTAAAGGTTGCCACAATAATTCTGCTGAGATGTTACATACCTCTGCAGTATAAAATAGTCTCAGAGCACGCATAGCGATAAGACACAACAATATGTTCTAGATACAACGGATGCAAGTAATACAGCGGTTAAAATGTGAAGGTGAGAATGATTGTCAAAGTCGTCATCAAGATCATGGTGAGTTATCAAAAGGAATGCATTCCAAACTGATTCTGAGAATATTATAAGATGATTTAACAAAAAATTGGCCAAGTGCGAGTTGGACTCGCGCACGAAGGGTTCCGTACCATCATCTATAAAATAAAATCACGTTTGTTGTATGTATACTTAAATATTTTTAAGTTACTATCTGTTTATAAAAAAGAAAAAAATGCAGAACATCGAAAAAAAAATTTGCTTAAAATTACGTTTGGTGTATGGGAGCCCCCGTTATATATTTAATTTATTTTTATTTAATTTTTAATTATTTATTTTGAAAGGTAATATACAACTACATATTCTGTGAACATTTTAAGCGTCTAATAGGTATGTTACCGTAAAAATCTGCATATGGTATTCGTTGACCTCGAAAAGGCATATGACCGGGTACCGCGTGAAGTCTTGTGGTGGGCCCTCAAGAAGAAAGGAGTGCCTGAAAAGTACCTGAACTTGATCGAAGCTATGTATGCTGAATGCCACACGCAAGTCCGGTCCGCAGCTGGAATCACAGCCAGATTCGATGTGGCTGTAGGCTTGCACCAAGGGTCGGCTCTTAGTCCTTACCTCTTCTTGTTGATTATGGATGCCATATCATCGGACATGCAGGAAGAGGCACCCTGGTGCATGCTGTTTGCCGACGACATCGTCCTGGTAGCAGAAAGTGGACAGGAGGTGCAGAGCAAGCTGGAGGAGTGGCGGCAGAGACTGGAGAACGTAGGCCTTAGGATAAGCAGAACCAAAACTGAATACATGTTCTGTGACTTTGGCGGCCTCTCTAGTCCAAGCCCGGTTACACTCGACGGTATACCCCTACCAGTATGCTCCGACTTTCGCTACCTCGGTTCACTCCTGCAACACGACGGCGAAATTGACCGAGATGTTCGGCAAAGGATCAACTCAGGATGGATGAAATGGCGACAGGTCTCGGGCACAATATGCGATCCTAAAATGCCTTTGAAATTCAAGGGACGCATATATAAGGCGGTTATAAGGCCTGTCGTATTGTATGGAGCTGAGTGTTGGGCTACTAAGAAGATGGATGAAAAACGATTACATGTGGCAGAGATGAGAATGTTGCGATGGATGTGTGGAGTTACGAGAATGGATAAGATTAGGAATGAATACGTGAGAGGTAGTCTGAAAGTGGCGCCTATAGACGAGAAAGTGAAAGGAAGTCGTTTGGCTTGGTATGGACATATTATGCGAAGAGATGATATTTATGTAGGTAAGCAAGTGATGAATATGAAGGTAGAGGGATGGAAAGGGAGAGGGAGGCCAAGGAAAAGATGGATGGACTGTGTGAGGATGGATATGAAAGAGAAAGGGGTAAATGATCAGATGACAGGCGACAGAAAAGAATGGAAGCGAAGGACGTACTGCGCCGACCCCAAATAGATTGGGACCAGGGCAAGAAGATGATGATGATGAGGTATGTTACCGTTAGTAATATTAAGCAAAAAAACAAAATTGGTTGCCTGTAAAGTCGGTATACGGGCGAAAGTTTTACGTGACAACGACTTTGAGTGGTAAAATAATTTTAATGTGAATATTCATTCGTATAGTAGGAAGAAGGATGAAAGACGCGTGCCTTTCACTTTTTATGTCTGTCTCTCTCGCTCTTAGGCGGGACGCGTGCCTCTCACTCGCTCTCATTGTGAGCGCATAACGTGAGCGGAGCGTAACGCAGTTTCTTGAAGTGTCACCCGGCAAACCAATTTATAAGACGTTGTCACGTCAAAATACGAGAAAAAACACGTTTATTGTATGGGACCCCGCTTAATATTTTAATTTTTTTTGTTGTTATAGGTAACGGCAACAGAAATACATAATTTGTGAAAATTTCAGCTTTCTAGCTATCACGGTTTATGAGATACATTCTGGTGTCAGACATACAGACAGACAGCGGAGGCTTAGTAATAGGGTCCCGGTTTTTACCTTTTAGGTACGGAAACCTAAAAAGTAAGTAACTGCATGGCAAATCAGTGGTCAAAGTGCTTATGTGACCAATACAGAGGGTATAGGGCCCAACCCTATACCCTATACCTTTCCACACTAGCTGATATTGTATAATTTTGTTCCACAAGTAATCATTTTGTAACTAGATTTTCTTTCCAGCCGTTGTTTTATGCAATTGTATAGGTATCCATAGTACCTTTAAACAAGTGGATCCTTATGTTCTTAGAAAAGATCTATGTTTACTCTGCTCTCAGTGACAGTAGGTTATTCATTTACTTGAAACAGCATTTGACTTTGCTTTAAACTGCCTACACATGATGAATCGCATAAAATAAAGTATTCTTACTTATTGCGCGTCATTGTTAACTTGCATTTAGTTACTTTGCTGTGTCAATAATTCCTCAACAAGATTTTGTAATAAGTATAAGATTTCAAAGTCATCTAATCGGGGGTCCAGAGCATTATTTTTGCTATAAAATAAATAATAGATTTTAAACTTTCGCGATTTGTATACATCATACAATATTATTAAGCGGGTCTTAGTCGCGATAATTTACTTATTAGGAAACTTAAAATGAAACGTAGGAGAATAACAGAGGTATTTATACGATACCTTGAAATAAGTAAATTATCGCGACTAAGACCCGCTAAATAATATTGTGTAAAATAAATACTAAGACTTTCATGGCTCTTAATTAAAAAAAAATATATATATATATATATATTCTTTGAGCTAATGCTATTTTCTAGCTACTTAAAATATTCACATACAATGCTATAGGTACATACAAACACGATTCTTCATATGAATTTATTCGCCGAAGTGAGAGTGATACCGATAAAGCGCGATAATTTGACACGAATGTCCTCTCCGGTCAAAAAAACACTTTAATGTCCACTAGCTGGGTGGCAAACATGTTAAGTGATCAAATAAAACATTCGAAACGTAATCTAGATATATTCCTAATGTTTTAGCACGCAGTCTCAATTAGCAGGTAGGCCCATGGGACCAGTATGGTTTATTATGTTATCGGTAGATGGATCGTCTGGGACGGATTTTGCATGCTGCTGCGCTTCGAGATAAGGCTTTCTTAGAACTGCGGATGTCTCAGGTAGGTCACTCGACCGTCTGTCTCAGACATGGGAGATAACAATTAGATATGTGTAATTTTTTGCCCTATGTGTATTATGATGACAAACTTCGGCTATAATTGAAAACTTTGATCTTTTAAATATGTTGATAATTTACATGTCATCGTCTTAATGTTATCTCGGTTGCGTATAAGACTTCGTCTTCGAGTCCAGGGTTCGTATGCTGGTCTTATCAGATATTACAGAAAATTTGCTTCTCCACAGCGCGATTGCTGCCTGACCTCCGCATCCCAAAGGAATAACGATAAACTAGCCTAGACCAGAGTCAATATTTATGAGTACCGACGCCCATAACGACTCTCATAAACCCCCAAGACCGCTAGAACCTTAACTTGCTCTCCCATACACGGGGCAAGCGATAATTAAAGATTTCATATGTGTATAACTTCGAAAAAGTCAGTGCTGCATAACGTGTGTTTTTACCCAATACCCCCTGTATGGCAGTCTGTTGGTATCTCCATTAGGCTACCTCTAGGTAGATCATTCACATATCATCATATTGTCTACTTATTATTAAAATGCTAAAATCTATATTCGTCTTTGTTTTTTGTTGTACTTTTTTACATACGTCCACAATATAGTTTCAACAACAGAACTATCTTTATACACACAATGTTAATGTAAATGATATTTCTCAGTCCCACGCAAATACGCACAAACCAGCTCCATTATCATTCAGCAGGCAAATGAATCAATTGGTACAAATTTTATCTTTAGAGCTGAAAAAACAAAAAGCATGGGCGACATTTGCGCGCCATCCCGACATGCTGGCGACGTCAAGTGTGTCGACGCAGGTAGCCGCCGGTCAGTGATGGACCGAGTCGCTGAACTCAATGATCTGTCGATGTTTGGTATATCTCCAATAAAGTTAGTTCCTTTTATTGCTGTCCATGTAGTTGAGGATTAAGAATACAAAATAACAATAGATACATTGATTTCATACCATGGGTGTCGTAAGAGCCAACTAAGAAAATTACCAGCCCGTCTAGTCAGCGTGATATAGAAGTCCAAATTCTACTATGTCCCGTAGTGGATATTGAAAGGCTGTATTATGAAACGAAAAAAATATGTTTGTTCCAAGTTTTTAATTGGTATTATTCGACTTGCTTATTTACCTACTTGCTAAAGAAGCCAAAATAATTTAAAAAGTATCAGAAGCACGTAAGCTCTCTTGTATTCAATATAAAAACATGTTAATATAAAAGCTCTTGTTTACATAAATATCGATATAGCTCTCTGCGCATCCCTAGTTCACAGTTTTACGTACCATATATCAAACACTTGAGATTTTTATCTGTTGGAGCACATTACGTGGCCACTTGTCCCAACTTCGAGCACGACAAAAAATATTTACCGATAGCGCTGATTGACTTAGCGTTTTAAACACAAAAAAATGTGGCACTTCCGTGCACTTTTGCTCTATGTCTTTAACAGAATATTTGTCAGACGAGTCATTTGCTTATTTTATTTATTAAGTTGAAATGAAACAGGTATATTTTATCGCCCTGTTGCGATTTACATGAAACATTGTAGCGTCCTGGGCCGTAAATAAATAACAACATGGATGTTACCTGTTTATGATGAAATATCATCTGAAATTTATGGATCTCGATCTTGATAAGGAAGTCTGAGTTGCATTGATTAAATTCATTTGGCGTGTTAATGGGTGAGTTGCTAAGGACTTTATCTATTTTGCTTACAGATGTCCTATCTTAATGTAGGTATGGTTTTTATTAGCCAGAAGATTTCCTGTTTGTTTATATTTGGGTGAGTCATTTGTCTAGCTTTATCCTGGTTGCTCCAAGGATTTCTCTTTTTTGGATAATAATGTCTGGTTTCTAGTCATAATTGCTTTGTCAGAATGTTGGTGTCTTCTCGTGGTAGAGTTATTACCATTTAATTGTCGCAACTCAATACTACATCCAAAATTTGCTTGTCTGACAGTACTGACAAATTATCATACACGAGGCACGGAGCAAGTAACAGCTAATAGTTTAATATTTAGCACATAATCTTGCCATTGGTGGATGACGTGAGTAATACCGCAACTGTCTGCGTGACGTTGTACTGATTATGGCTATTGCCGTCAACAGAGGGATAATATCTAATCTGACAGCACTGCCTCACCTTTTGGACTAGTGTCTAACTGCCTATGTCACTGTCCAGCCCTTTAACTAGCTTCATAGACAAATCGGTTCGTTCCGTAGCTCTGATTTGACGTGAAAGATGTACAAACCCACCCAGTCTCGAAACAACATTAATAGGACTTTACTTATCGATGTCTTATGTGTGGATCGAACGCACCAAATAGGTACAGTGCAATGCCAAAAGGCATTGAAATCGCTTGAAACACTACACCGAACTACTTAACTCGTCTGCCAACCCGCACTTGGCCAGCTTGGTTGACTATGGCCTTACCCTTCTCATAGTGAGAAGAGGCCCGTGCCCAGCAGTGGGACAAATTATATACAGGGCTGATGATGAACTACACCGACGGTGTAATAATTTCCCATTCAATTGTAAATGATAAATTACATATACAGAGTCTGTCTGAATAACTTACATGGTGTAAGTATCTCTGTCCCAAGTTAGAGCAGATATCTAGACACTACTATACAAATGCCACCGTTCTAATAAAGTGGTCGGACCACAGTGCACTTACAAGGTACACGCAAACACAGTGGCACCACTGTTCCTCGGTACTAATCCTGTATTATCAGCGGAACTACATGTAGTGTGTTGCTACTAGAACACGCGCGGTCGTGTTTCAATGAGCGCTGTGTGGTTGTGTACGGAGATCGGGTTACGTGCGCGCGCGGCGTGCGCACCGCTATTCGTAGTCTTGTAAGAAACTTTGTGGTTTATAAAATTTTAAATTTAAACATGCTCTGTTGGCGCTCTGCAATTACGACGGCATTCCATACAACATTTTCGCGTGCCCTCTCGCGCCAGCACCATGGCGATGGTCTACAACCCTCAGGATCCTCTTCAACGGCTTTATGTGAAAGCTACTATACTTTTAAATACGATGAGACAAGAAAGCGGACTTTAGGCTTAAGAGCGAACGTCCATTTGCTATCCGAATAGCACCTAGATGATGATGGTGATTTTGTTCATGGATGCATTTCAGACTCCGATACTTCGGTCAGCATGCAGCATACGATATACCTATTGCCATATTGGATACCTAACATAAAATACCCTATCGTGTACTTAATCGCATAATAAACTTATAGGATGAACTAAACAGTTTAATTCAATAATTTTACTTACAATTTCAAACACAGTAATTATCACTCTATTATTCCAAAAGTCGCTACCTCTAATTCTTACCTTAATTAATTCAGCGTACTCTTCTGCCCGAGTTAAGCAACGTAAAAATAAGGATTACAGCGGAACACAAAAAAATATTATGAATAATTTCAAAAGTCCGTTACGTCATAATAACATGGATCATTTTTATTATCATCAAGATTTTATTTTATTTGTGCATAAATTACGCGCTCCAAAACTCGGTGTACCTTTAAAAATGTCGTAACTAGCAAATGAAAGGGCAGGATGACCATTATTACGAAGCCTCCTTTATTAGTTAAGGAAGTCAAATAGCCGGGTGGGTAATAAAAAGCCTTTGCCAATTAAATTCATCTCGTTTTTCTGGCATTTTCGTTTGATATGGCTGGTTAGTGTTTTTATTTGTTATGACGGTGAAGAGTGTCGGAAAAAGATGTCCTACGAAGCTTGCTTGTTTTAACGACAAACTAATTTGTTCGAAGAAATAAATGCTTGTCACCTCTAATAATCATTTGTGTTTTATCAACAGTACATTTTTTACTTTTTACTGTTCCTACGGTATATATATCACGTACCTTTGTTTTGAGTAACCGATATTTCAGCACTGTTGCAAGTGCCATGTTCACGGAAATATCGGTTACTCAAAACAAAGGTACGTGGTATATATCACGAAGGAACAGTAAAAAGTAATTATAGTGACCACGAAAGTTTAAATTCCTATGTAGTAATTTTTTTACGTGTGGGGCTTATTAGTTTTGGAGTTGGTTGCTCTAAATAGGATTGCGAGTTGTATAATTGTTGGTTCTAATTTGACATTAAAATGGGCTTGTTTTGGTGATCGTTTACTATTTTTTGTAATCAAAAGCAATTTTTGCCTTTCGATTGCCGAAATCTAGTGGCTCGTTAAATATAAGCTTTAAAATATCATGATTTTGAAAAAAAAATTCTCTCTACAAAATAATATCCTATATCACTTGAAATACGTACAAACGCGAAACTTTGTAAGACTTGCACGCAATAACTAGACCGGACTTTGATGAAACTACAGTAATATAGTTTGTACAATCAGTACAATGTACATCAGAAAAATACTGAGACCCTTTGTCACGATAGTCGAAACCCAAGCGGGAGGAATCTAGTTAAACTGGATTGTTTTGCCCCACATTTGATTTACCAACAAAACGTTTCTCTTTACTTTTCTATTACACACTCTCACATAAAATATACAATTTCGTTAGTAAAAATACAATTATAACACAAATGATTTTATTGTCATCCTTTCGCAATTCACTGCTGGACATAGGCATTTAGGCATCTCCAAATTTGCGTTGCACAAGAGTTCTACAAAATTAATACAACTATGATGTAGACTATGAATACGAGTAAGTCTGAGTACACGTGGTTTCGCTCACGACCCGCAGCAAGGATGAAGGTATTACGATGATTTAACATCAACGAGATACCAAGTACCTCCAGATTATACTTAACTATGTAACTAAGAACTTTGTTCAAGAGTATAAATATACAGGTTAGAAGTACCCTTAACCGAAGACATGAATGAGAAATTTGATGGGAGGAAATTTTAATGTCAAAAAATAAAAAAGTACATGTTTGATGGGAGTGAATGAAGCAAGAGAGATATGTCAGGATCGTTGCAAATGGCGTTCCGTAGTCTCTGCCTACCCCTCCGGGAAACAGGCGTGAGTCTATGTATGTATGTATGTATATATATATTACATATTTTACTAGAAGACATCCGCGACTTCGCCTGCCTTAAATTTTCAACCTCTATTTTACTCCTTTAGAGTATAGGTACATATAAAAGAACCTTCCTTAGTGGATGACTACGTCATAAAAAAAACTCGCTGTCTAAATTGTATGTTTAAAATTCAGTTGTTTGGACCCTGCGAGAAACTGTGGTATCATCTAAAACTTTTCTTTGTTTTGGTTCTCTATTTACCAACCAAGAATAGAATCTAACTTATTATAATTTTATTTAGTTGTGAAAGTGTAACTTATAACTACCAACAGATATTTGCGAACGAAATAATAGGCGTTCAACTAAAGTTGGAAATATTTGACAACCACGCAGATCAGCAAAGTAGGATAAGTTTTAATAGCTTCTATTATACACAACTTTACAAGATCTTTAGAATTAAACAAATGTTTAACAAGGTAAACAAAGCGCTGCTAGTCAAAGTGTAACATGAATGATGAGTCAAACTATTTCACAAGAACAATCAAATAAGTAAATATGTTCGTACTTAATTAACAAACTTGAGTTTCTGTCTCTACCATATATAACAATCATATTTAACTTGAACCTTATTTTTATGGGCAAAAAGCATATTTTCAATTTTCTTCATACACTTTTATTATAAGAAATATAAATTGAAACAATAAATATTTGTGTATCGAGTAATGCAATTAAATTTTACAAAATTCAATGAAATATGGACTTTAATCGTAAGTGCTGTAAGTCTAATATATATTTTTGAGGGTTGATATGAAATTGTGCTGAGACAATGTTGCTGAAATTATCGTGGAGGAGTGCGAAGTGGCCACCCAGAGTGCATGGTGAACAGTCCAAGATGGCGATCAGTAAATATGTTAAGTGCGCCTGCGCAAGTGTTGCGATTGACTGTTATACTGTATGTGTATGGTGGCCATGAGTTTGTTAAAGCAAATTGTACTAAGTATACAAGATATTTTTTTTTTATCTTGCGCAGTACTGATTGTTACGTATGTTATAAGTTTCTTTTATTGCCTGAGATTACAGAAAAATCGGCATATGTATCTCATAGCTAAGTCACCCGCCCTTGAAAGGATGCCAAGGATTCCAAACTGATATACTCAATAGTACATAAGAACAGCATGATGTCATTTAACACATTATAATGACAAAAATAATGTTGAATTTCATTCGATGAGTAAGCAAAGGACGCTGAGTTCTGTATTTTATTTTTTTATTTTATTTTAACATTTTCGGAAAACTAACAGCTAACTTAAGAAATAACTAAATTCTTATGTAGTATCTAAGGGCTAATTAAAAGTTTTCACTAATAACGTTTAGATATAGCATGCATTACAATCGCTTTTGACTAGTATCCTAGGCAAATGTACCTACTGATTGGGATCTTCATTACACTTAATTTTTTAATCATTCATTCAATCAATTCAATCAATTTTTGAATTAGTTTAAAAAAACAAAGAATTTACGAACGAACTGCCAATGCATATTTTTAGTGTCTCGTCTATTTGCTTTCATAATTGTGTATACCTATTTCTGCGGATTATTTTAAGACCTCTTACTACAAATTTACTGCCTACCCTACAATACATCGTCACCTTTTATTCACAATCTTAACCCAATAAATCATTCTCATGTCCGCCATGTTCTCCATGAATCACGGGCATCCTACAAGCTCGTATCGCGCGCACACTCGATGACAGCGGAACGAACTCGCCGATCGATTTACAGCCGCGAGCTTCCGTTTCCTGTGTGTTTGTTTGTCATGAGATGCACTGTTTTCTGTAGTCTATTAACTTATGTGTTGTTTTTACTGGTATTGGTCGTAAATATCTGTGAAGTTGTTAAGTTGATTTGATGGTTTTTTGGTTTGATGTAGGTTTTTGTAGATGTGGTGTAAAATTTTGATTGGATATTTGTCGTATTATGGGTTGAAAAGTACAGGAACATACTATTTTTAAGGACACTTACCAATAAATTAAGGTGACTTCTAACACCTGAAACAAAAAAATATTTATGTATTGGTGGAAATTTGCAAAATGACAAGTGTAAAACAAACTTAAATATAACTTTTGCTTAGGTATAATTACAGCCAGAAGCTGATATTCTGTCATATTTGGTTAGGCTAGTAAGCAGACCCCGGGCGCCAAAGCGTAAATCTTGGATAACGCTAGTATGATGATGTTGAAGACTTAGGTAAAAATAACAAGTAACAAAATAAATTAATATTTAGAGGTTAAGTTTTTAAAATACTAGCTGGCTTATCAGCACATCTGTATTATATATTTATTTATCAGTTATCCACACAAGCAAGTCTCATCTTGATCTTTCTAATTTCACTGCAAGTTTATTCAAAGTCAATAGCAAAGTGAGTTAGAGCGAACTTAAAGCAAATATACATTACCAACGAAACTTGCGCAGTAACGAAGTAATATATGCGTATATTCATGTATATGAGTTACCTACGAATAGAGATTTGTACTCATATGCCACTAGAGTTACCGCCAAAAGTAAACAGTTGTTTATTAAAACAAACGAATCCTAGCACCAATGACCAATGATATTACAAGAAAGAGCTGACAAGATGTGTCAGTTTTACTTTGACGCCGGCTCGCGACTTCACACACACATATGTCAGACTTGCCAACTGGCTTATGTTTAGTGTCCTGCTTTTGGTACGCCTATAACATATCTACTTCTTATTACTTTTGTAACATCATTGTCTAGCACCATCTCGGTTGCGTTCCAAGCTTCCACCAATACAAGCTCAATACCACTAACGTTAGGCCCCGAAATGCAAAAAACTGGAAGCCGTATGTAGTACCCACTTATAGCAACTATTACGGGCAAAGATGTACGAGTTATCTAGTACCAACAATATTTAATAATTTTCCTTTAGATCATGAAAGTAATACCGTAACAAAACGATCTTTCAAAAACAAAACCACAAAGTTCCTATTGAATGCGTTCTGTGAACATTTAAGACAGCATGAACAAATGCTGGTGTGAATGTTATAAGTATGACTCAAATAAACTGCAATAATAAAATTGTTAACGTAACATTAGGTACCTATATAACTATGTACTTACTTGAATTTTGATTTTACTGTTAGAGTAAGTACCTATTTGTTTTTCTCTCTCATGTGTACCTACTTTATTTATTATTTAATTTTGTACAGCGACAAAAATAAAGTTAATAGGTAGATATCTAATAATTATACCTATTTTTATTTGTTTTAATATGCTATGTGTATGACATTGTGCCTAATATGTAAACTAATACATGCGTCTGCCAACAAACTGCTTTGCAGTTTGGCAGAAGTAATTTATTTTTGTAAAATGTCTTACTTTAATGTGAATAAATACTTTTTTACTTTACTTACTTTACTTTACTTTTACTTGATAGATAAATTTTTTTGTACATCACTGAAATATATAACTGTGCGCCGCGTGCCGTAGGTTTGAATCCGTGACTTCGTGCGTGCAATAATTATGTTGGTCTTTACACGAACTAAATGACAACTGCTAATAATAGTATCTTAAAGCCATGAATTAAAATTAGCAGAACAAGGACGGTCTTATGGCTTATTGAAACTTTCTTCATAGACCCTGTAAATGATAATTTAGTAAAGCAAATGGCTTGCTTATGGTGTAATAATAACTGTCATGATAAATCTGCCAAATAGTATATGATAACAAGATTTTTAAAGGATTGAGCCCGACTGCTTGTATTGCTTAGTTAAAGTTCAGGATTCGTTATTACTACATAATGCATCTAGATTTGAATAAGCATCATCAGAAGCAGAATGTATGTCAAAATGATCACGGCAAATTGATGCGTAGGTAGGATTTACCAGAGTTGTGTTGGTTACCATTACAGAGGACAAATTAATAGGGACCTTAAAATAGAACTAAAGCTAGGAGGTGGGCAGCTACAAAATTAAAATGAAGCTGCTTCAAATAGTAGGTAAATGAGTAATTTGTATATTAATGGAACGGTTTATTGCTGCTGCACAAAACTAGAGACAAAAGGTTAATTGCTCACCTTGCTAACTTTTCACTACTAGTAAGAGAAATAATATTTGTGTGAATCAAAACATTTTACCTGACCTGGGAGTTCTTTGTGTATACTTAAACGACACTTGGCAGTAACGGTTGGTTTAATATTTGTTAGAGAGCCATTTTGGAGTTCTCTTTAACAAAATTAATGGGTGACGCTCTAACAGTTTTTACTGAGTGTGACGGTATAACTTGGGTAATTCGTCGTTTCGCACCACGAGTGGTTCGGACCGCGGTGTAAAACGCGGAAGAGCTCTTAAGAATGGGCTGTTTCACACCGCGGCGGTCCTTGGAGCGCCGAGCGGTGTGAATCGACCAATAGGTCTTGGGAATGGGGCGATTCGAACCACTATGTTTAGGTACAAGCTCTTTTCAAAGTTTGTATGTACAGTCGAGTAGAATAGTGTTTAATTAAAATAAAACAGTTGCGACTTGATATTTTGTTTATTTTGTAATAATATTTCAAAATCACAATAGCATACTAAAATTAAGTAAAAGTGGTTGCATTTAAATCACAGTTTGATTAGTAATTGAGAACTAGTTTAAATCACAGTTGAAACATTAGGTACACATTCTGACTTAAAACTAACTAATTGAAGTTTTTATGGCGTACCTACATAACAAAACTTTACTTACAAATAATAATTAAGTATTTACTACTAATTAAAACAATAGTTCGAAACATCATACGTATTTTTTTTTTATTAACAGTTTGATGGCACATGACAAAATGCACTAGTAATTATTAAAACATCACAGACTTCGAAACTTGTTTCATTTATCTTATTGCCTAGACTACACTTACAAACCATCTAACTTCGAAACACCTTACATGTTATCACGCCCATGAAGGGTAAATAAACTTTATGCACGTCGTGTCAACCTACCATCAGGTGTGTACCTAGCATTTAAAATTACAATTGTGTAAATTAAGCCTGTCCTGTGTTTTATCAGTATATCACATAATAATAATAATAATAAACACATAACATAACATATCTTCACGCCTTTTATCCCCGAAGGGGTAGGCAGAGGTGTATTACACACCCACACTTCGCCAGATATGTTTTGGTCCCAATGTAATAGGGGGCGAGCCTATTGCCATCTGCCGGGCACATTATTAAGCAAGCGATAATTAACATTTTTAATACACACATAACTTCGAAAAGTCAGAGGTGTGTGCCCGAGGTATCTGGGGATCGAACCCGAGACCAACGTCTCGGCAGTCCGTTATTATTTAGATAGTTAATATTTAGATCTAGCTCACGAGATTGTCGACATGTGGGATGTAGATTCAGCAATCATTGTTCCGATTGTCATTTTCTCGAACAACATCTTAAGAGGTTCGCACTGGGCAGCTGGATCAAGGCCTTGATTCAGAAGGCGGTTCTTCTCGATACGGCACGCATTGTGAGGAAGTTCCTTTCTCTGAGGCCCTAACCACCGGTGGCTTGGTCCCTGTACCCGACACCGGTGGGTTTCCGTGGTCCCATTTTATATAGTTAAATTTATTGATATATTTAAGGTTTAATTATGTAAAATTCGATTATGTGAATACTGAATAATAAAGAGATAATAATAATAATATTCTACCACATACAAACATCACCATCTAGTCCCAAGCTAAGCAGAGCTTGTATTATGGGTACAAGATAATGGACAAACATACATATATACTTCTTTTTTTGTAAATACATACATATTATACATAGAAACACCCAGACCAAGACAAACATCCATGTTCATGCACATAAATGTTTGACTTGAGCGGGAATCGAACCCGCGACCTTCGGCGTAGCAGTCGCTTACACTCCCGCTGCGCCAACCGATCGTCATATGTCATCCACATTATATCCACTATGAAAGCCAGAAGGGTACTGATATCCTTTTACATTCAAACGCATGCTAATAATAACGGATATCTGAGTCGTCAGGTCATAAAAGTAAAAAAGATAGGAATGTGCAGCGCGCCGGACCCAAGTTATCGATAAACGGCTACCTGTGCACGTGCTAACGATAGAACTAATTTGGGCACAAGTAAAGGGAGAATTAGGGCGAAGAACAATAATACTTTCAAGATAGCAGATGTCTAAAATCACCTCCACCAAGCTATAGATAATGTCACACAAGAAGACTGGGCCAAATGTGTGAGGCATGCCGAAGAACTTTAAAACAAAGACTTACAAAAAGCTCTAATTAGAAATCACGCGCCACTTATAATAAACTAGAGGACGCCAGCAGCTACGCCTACAATTTTTTTTAATTTACCCGGCTTTGGCCGATCCCGTGGGAATTTCGGGAAATCCCTTCTTAGTGCACCCCTACGGTCCCCAAGGAACATACATGCCAAATTTCAGCTTCCTCCGCCCAATAGTTTCGGCTGTAGCGTGTCTGTCAGTCAGTCAGTAACGCAATGATTTTATATATTAAGATTTGGCAGAAAACGACGACTCTGATGATGAAGACTCCGATGAAGATTAATTTTATTTTCTTAATAATTTAAATTGTAATAAGGGACTCATTTAAGGGACACAATATGATCTACTTTGTTTCTTGTAATAAACTTTCTTTCTCTGTGTATGAAAATACTGTATACAATCTTTAAATATAGTTTAATATCAAATATTGAGTAGTATTACCTACTCTTGTTATTTAACTCCTTCTTCCTATTTAGGCACAAATGTATGTATTAGTATTAATATTTTTAGTATTTATGTATTTTTTAATTATTTATGTATTTTAATTATTCATGTATAGTCATTTATATAAGGTATGTATCATATTTTGTATGATAGTGTTTATGTATTTTTATTTTTATATTTGCTATCTATTTATTTATTATATAATGTATCTAAATCATTAATAACGCCAAAGAAAGATAGGAGGGTAGTCACCCTTCTATCTTTCTTTCCATCCATATCAGAGATATCAGGATCCATGTCTTTCTTGTCCATCCCAAGGTTGCCTGTAAGACATTGCTATATAGCGATAAGGCCGCCATTTGTACTGTTTCTATAACTGTTTTTATTCATGTTTATTCTTGCAATATTGTTTTGGTGTACAATGAAGATGATTATTATTATTCATTTATTTCTCATTAATCAAATTTAAATTACATTTTTAAATATATGACTTACAAAAAAATTAAATACATTTAAAATATTAAAAAAAACCGTGAGATCCCACCAGCAACGGGCACAGGGTCCAAGCTGCCGGTGGTTAGGGTTCCAGAGACAGGAACTTTCTCACAATACGTGCCGTGTCGAGAAGTACTGCCTTTTGCATCAGACCCTTGACCCAAGCACCTAACGCGAGCCTCTTAAGGTGACGATCGAGGCTCTTGGCTATTAGGCCATTAACCGTTACAAATATCGGCACAATAATTGCCGAGTCATATTTCAAGTCATATGTCAGATTCTCGTCAAAGCCAAGTTATTATTATTATTATTACTGTGTTTTTTTTTAATTTTGTGAACAAGATACGATAATGATCGTTACTTATCGATAATATGTATTTTATTGTTACGCCCTTCACTAGACTCGGATGAACCAATCAGAACCGCATTTTGCGCTGTATATTTTTCTATTGTTTATTGCCAGACTGGGTTTTATAAAGGGATAATTTGTAACGAGACCGACACTTTGCATATTTTTTACACATATTTTGGTCAACCAACAAACATTAAAATGATGTATTTTTATATTATGCATAGAAAAAATAAGAGTTGTAAATAGGTACCAAAAGTATTGCGTAGAGTAGGCTGTCACCTACTGTAACAAATACGTTCAAAACAACATTTTTTTTATTTTGTGCCTGACTGTACTTTAAGCATTGTTAATGAGAAAACTTTTTGTTCCATTCGCGGTTCGAATAAACCCATTCAAATTCTTCTATGGTCGATTCACACCGCGGTCCGAAACAGCCTATTCCTAAGAGCTCTTCGGCGTTTCACACCGCGGTCCGAACCACTCGTGGTGCGAAACGACGAAACACCCGTATAACTATCCCTTGTACCGAGCTCAGATGTTAATTACTTTAGTGGTCATAAATTATATGTTGTAATATAAATACTTAATAGACTCAGCTTGGGACTTCATATTAGTTTTAGGCTGCCAGTACACTAGATTGGAGAGAAGCGGAGCTGTTTCAGTTTGCCACTACCAACCAATAATAGAAATGTGTAACAACTGAGCAGCCGAACACGAACACCGCTCTTCTCTGTCAGTTACTAATACATATGTTCCACTACTTACTAAATATGTTTTGCCTTTTGCCAGCAAAGTATACCATTTGTGACAATAGCATCGTTACACCTACCCTATCATTTCCCGTAACATATTCCTCTTCCCCATAAAAATACCGTAACAAAAGCCTCAACCGTCCTATGGTCTTCATAGTAATTAGTTGCCAGTGTAATTACAAGGCTCCATCAGCAACTTAGTACCCGGGGCTAACTGTTGACGCATAATTACCGTGCAGTTGGTATTAGCGCGGGTAATTGTACGGGATAAGTCGATTAGGGTAATGAAGTGGGCTATAAGATACCGTATATTGTTAGGTTGGTATTACGACATTGATACTATGATGTTAATAAATAAGTATAAGAGAGAATACTTGAGGATTTTCTCAGATGCTATTTTGTTTGTCCTGTGAAGTTGGGTATTACACCCACATCAAAATTCATGGCGAAATGTGGGTGTAATATTTACACCTCTTTATCGGGGATACTCAGGCGTGAGACTATAAATAAAAATGTTGGGTATTGATTCACTTGTCTTTAAAACATTTTCTTTTTTATTCATTTTCCCATTTAAATACATATAATAATCTGAATCGTATTTAAGCAATTTAATCGAAAAGATTGGTATTTTACAACAAAATAACTATTCAGCACAACAAAGATGAAAATATTGTCAACAAACAAATGCCCGTAACAATACAATATCGATTGACAGCAAAGACCAAGCAAGCCATAAGCAAATACAATGGAACAGAACTTATTAAAAATGGATATTAGGCATTTTTTATTGAAGTTCTGTTTTCTGTGTCAGTCATGTTTTTATAATTTTCATCGGTCAATGGGAATCTTGCCTTGTGTTTGATTATCGACCTATGTTTGGGCCAATAGCCTATCGATGTATCTGATAGTAAGCCAAATCTTACAGTTGAATTAAAATGCTATTGTGACACATACGAAGACTTTGTCCAACAGTTGCCTGCGTAAGGTTGTATCATGCAGTAAATTTTTTTGAGTAAACTGATAGCAGATAAATAACCTTACAGTTGCAGCTGCTTGGTTTTTAATTTATTCTGATTTCGTGACTTTTCAGTAGAGCACGCAGAGCAGTGTACTGATATTTATTTTCTTGTTTCTTATGGTATCTTCTTTCTTGTATATTGTGTGTACTCTGTGTATCTTGTGCCGAATAAATTTATTATTTTCCTTCTTTCTTTTGGTGCTTTTGGTAAAACAAAAAGTCTATATGTGAAAGTATGGTTGAAATACTTCCAAGAATGCGCATAATGCGTTCCCTGCATATCGCAGTACGTCGGTGCGCGGAGAGCTGTGTGAGGAAGATAAAAATGATTTACTTGTGCAAACAAACTAACAAAACACATTAGCGCCGAGTTTATAAGTTGTTGGCGCTGCGTATGTACGTCTTTAAGACTTTACACTTCAAATTAATATGTTATATTTGTATCAGTAAGTTGAAATAATACCAAAATCAATATCGTTTATTATTTGGTAAGTTTACAGACTATTCTCGCGTCAAGAAGCATAGAGGAGTTTGTAGATCAATAAAATTATAGGTTATAATTTAGACCAAAAACATTTAGGGATCGAGCGCGAAAAATTTAAAGCCCTAAAATTTACGCAACGATGAACGAACGGTACATGGCAGTTTTTGATCATCATCATCAGCCCAGTACACAAACTGTAGCACTACTGGACACGAACTTTATCTCACTAAGATAGGGACATATTACCACGCCGGGTTGGCAAAGTTTGCAGTTATTAATATTAGTGTGCAATTATTTTCATACCATGTCCCTTAAAAAATTTTGTTCATAAATTCTCAATTTAAATAATTTTATTAATATAATCGTGTGTACCTCTCAGTTCGTATGATTATGTTTTTGCCTCGCTTGCCGCTCGTCGGTATATGCCGAACGTGATTTTATGGAGAATTCAGGCATTAAGTACGATCGCTTTGTATACCGGTCCAATCAATGTTGTTTGTTTTGAGTCCCAGACGCCGAAAATATTCATGGATACTTTGAATAATCGTTGACGGGTTAAGTTGGATCAAGCAATCACTTTGTACTATTTGTTTCTGTATAAAAACTGGTAAAAATCGTATCGGCCCATGTAAAGTCTAAATGTCTGTAGTTGTTTCTGTGTGTATATCCATAGGTTGCCTAGTATCAAATATTTTCGAGGTAAAAGTAGAAGGCCGCCCTGAATACTCTAATTTTATATACGATTTTTAAGAAGGTTTGCATCGAAGTATTATGCAATATATTTAAATAAATAAGGGTAAAAGGAGTGAAACACCACGTTCAAATAGTAATAATCTTTAATAGTAAAGAAAATACTTTGTAATAATATACCATTCCGTAGTGTAGTTGACTCATGCTCAAAAGAGAAGGGGAACGGTTCGACTGAAGACAAATGTTAAACATTTCGCAAACGGATCTCTCTGCATAGATAAGAGTTTTTAGCAATACCCTAGAGTTTTAGAAAAATTACATACTACTACAACAAGAAAAATACTACCTTCGCAGTAGCGTGTGCCCACTGACGAAAACCGTTACTCTAATATATTATATAGTTTATTGTACACTTTCTCAAAAAGTAAAACCTCTCAGAATTTTAGGTCTTTAATAAGTATGCATTAAAGAACTAAAATTTGATAAAACTTCCGAGAAAATCATCACGGATGAAGAAGACGAAGTGGTCTCTGTTAAAGAAACGGCAAAGATAAAACAGATAAGAACACTTATTTTCTGTGTTTACGGACCGTCTTCTTCCTTTTCAAGCGACTTCGAAATAGGAGGAGATTTTCAGTTACGTTATTATTTTTGGAACTCAGTAATGTATTAACCGATTTCAAAAACCCTTTTCTTAGTAAGGCTGTATAATAACAGATCCCGTTTTGTCCCATCCAAGTTCAAGAAATAAAATGAATGTTGCTTTTTGATTAGTTATTGATATAATTGAACAATAGACAAGTAACTGGGAATTCTACTACGGCGCAAATCAAGCAAGTATATACTACCTTTTTCATTTATTATATGATCTATTATTTGAATTCCAGATCACGCTAAAACAATTTACCATGGTCCCCAAAATGAAGCGTCCCCCTAACGATCTGTGTACAATCGTTGTAAAATTGCTCGCCATTCATGTTGTTCCGTGACTCGAATCATTAACTAACACGTGGAGACTACCTACAGCACTTACTGCTAGTGAACCATACAGGTCGATTTATTTTATTGAGTTGTACTTGAAGAATATGAAACAACCACACAACCACAGCTCTGGTACAAAAATAAGTTACAAAATTAGGTCTTGCATTGTAGTTCTTCAAATATTTGCCTTCGACTCTCTCTCTGTTAGTAAGTCGATAAAAGGTATCCTAAGTTGTAATGGAATTTTGAACTGTTTGCTAAATTCCATCCAAATTGGTGAAAACGCCTCTGCGTGATTGTGTTGTAGATATTGAAACACAACATTGTCTTAAGGAATAGGTAGTCAAGATTTAAAATAATTAAACCACTTCAAAATCATCCTGTATATTCAAAATGGCGTATGCTTCGCGCCCTAAAGGTAATGCATGATTTAATATTAAAGGAATGTGAGTAATTATTTGTCTGATTTCATTTATATTTTATATCAAAGACCCCTAGTCATCCCCTAAGCTGGGCGCTAACGTAGAAGCCATGTAAACCATAATTAAAGTAAAATAGGTGGTAGTATTTCATATCGATCTGTATTTTTTATTTAGAGAGGGTTGAAAATGTTTCCTTTTTTTTGGGCCTGACATTCAAGTTAATGTTAAAGATATCTATTGACTAGTTGGAAATCGATGGTTTCTCTTGGAGGGATGAAGTTGAAAAGCAGTACTATTATGATACCTCATGTCTCAAAGTAATATTTTTAATCTAAGTAACTTCTTTTTAATTAAAGTAACTTCTTTTTCACTTGCATGTTTGTACTCGAGTTTTATATGTATTCCGTTTGTTTATTGTTTATGTATTTTAGTTGCAACTTTGACTGTTTTTTTTCAGAATGATAATAATTTAATAACTGTTAACAATCTAATGATGTATCATGTTGTGTGATTACGTTAGGATATCAATCAGTACAAAAAATTTTGTAATGCTACGATGTGTCTTTTCCTGATTGTTATCTGTTGTAATTACCTGAATAAATAAATAAATAAAATAAATAAATCTGTATATACTGCATGTATATAAATTACACTTAAATGTTTGTATTGTGAAAATCATCGTGCAATGAGCTCGGTGATTTGTACTGGATCATGTTTTTTGGTTGTCAGGTTGCCACGGTACAGGTTTTTTCTATTCTGGAATTGGATGGCCGTATTTTATCATCCACCAAAAACCTAACCGCAGCAAAATCCCTGAACATGTCACCATTCCCACACATGACTGCCTTCTAGTAACATCTATTCCAGTAGTCCTGTGAGATCCCGAATGTTACAGAATTCTTATGAATGTCATAAATTCGAAGTGTGGCCGTATGTTTGTCATTCACGTCGCAACGTAGCAATACTATGAGTCGGATGTAGAGACAGTAAAGAAGCTAGAGAGTAAAAAGTGTCGCGATAATGAACGGCGAAAAAAACGCGATTGGAGCCGCGGGCCAAATTTATCGTTTCTTGTATATCACATATACCTAATTTGCAAGGCAAAATATAGAAGTCATCTAATAGGATATCCGACTATTGTCTACCATCATATTGTAAGATTCACTAGAAAACCAAAGAATTTTCTACCGGAATATCCCAGTAATATTTTTCTCGATCAATGAAATGGAACCGCGATGCATCCGCCGCAAACTAGGCGCAAACTAATCCCGTGACAAATGAGCCAGGCTTAGCTGCAAGAGCTTACAAGAATACTTGCACATTGCTATTGGGTTATCTATTAGATAGAAATACATTAAAATGTAAGAAGTAAATAGATGTATGTATGTAGATGTATGTAACTTTCTTAATTTTGGTTTTACTTTCTTGGTTGTTTTACTTTGAAATTCAATTTTATTTCATTTGCAGGTAAGAAGAGAATATTATTTGCTACCTATTTTAAAACAATATGTACTCCACTCTAAGACTATCATAAAACTCAGGTGCCACTCACGTTCTAAGATTTAGCATTCAAATCAGAACTGTAGGGGACCATACACATTTCTAAAAGCAACAAGAACAGTTAAATAAAAGCATGAATCGCTAATTTCTAATGCGATTGTGTCGAGAACTCACGAAGGGACCATATGGAGCAGTGATGCGACCATGGTACATCGATGTCGATACAACAAAAATGCCAGTAAAAGTGAAATCGGGACGCTAATGTTTAATATGATTGGGGCCCGTTCTCGATCTCTTGGGTTCATGTGTTCGGTACACTAGGGATGTTTCTGAGTATTTTATCGATAAACATAGGTATGTAACTATGTTGGTACTAATTTATTCATATTAATAAATAATATGAAATTTAAATGAATGAATACATGCCTGTTATTTTGTTTTATCCTTATTACTCTGATTCTGCCTATGATTTCGGTTAGATTTACACATATGATCTTACATATTAAACTAATCATGTAGTTCTAGACTACGACAGCAGTGGCTTTAAATATAAGATTATCCGTAGGCCAAGTTGTACATCTAATTAAACAAATTTATTTTTATGTATTTTATTTTTATATTCTTTTTATTTTTAGTGCCACTACTATAAATAATATTAATATAAATCATATTACGCAGGACTTAGTCGCCCATAATTTTCTGTCCTACTTGGACATATTTCATATTACTATTTAACATTGCTGCATACATACATACATACATAGACTCACGCCTGTTTCCCGGAGGGGTAGACAGAGACTACGGAACGCCATTTGCAACGATCCTGACATACCTCACTTGCTTCACTCACTCCCATTAAGTTTCTCATGCATGCTCTTCTGTTAAGGGTACTTCTGACTTGTCCTTTTGTCAGAATGTCTCCAATCTGGTCAGAGAACGAATATGTAGGTATATCTTCCTTTTATCTAATTACCAATAATTTATCGAAACTAACACAAATACGCCATATATCAGCCCAATTTCACAAAAGTCCAAACACTCTACCAGGGAATTCCGTCAAAATACTGCACTTACAAACAATCAGATGTTATCAAACCAATTTCGAAAAGCGAGTTTATCGATAACGAGTATCGATAACGGTTGGGTCTAGCGCCCCTTCGGTGCTTGTCATTAAGGGTGATCCATCAACGTCCGCCAGGATTTTGGGGGGTTCGACGCCTGCGCGGGGCCCTTAGGGTGTTTGCGAGGGAGGGGGTAACAAACAAAATTAGATATTCGTGCGGTGTCCCCGCAAAGCGGTGCGAGTGCACCCTGATTGATTGCTTTGGTTAACATATACATATATTTTTCTTACTTTACATGAGTGTTAGAATTTTGTTCTATTTCCAGTGTGTTTTTTTAAATATTTTGATTTTAACAAGCTAAATTTTGTCTCTAAAGGATGTCGTTCTCGAAAGGATGAACTTTCAAGACAGATTAACTCAAAACTTATAAGCCCAATAATAACGGTGCATTCACAACCTCCTTTGCGAGACTAAAGCAAATCCCTGTTAAGACAGATATTAGTTTCACTCCGCAAGCCTTATGAATACAGTCAGGAGAAACAGCTATTTATATTAAAAATAATAATACTCCAACTGAAATTGGATTCGCTTTTCAATAGAACAGCAAAGAAAACGAACACTGAAAAGTTTCACGAAGAAATCTTATCAACGAACGCTTTTATATGAAAACAAAGAATTCTCAACGGCGTTTGTTTTTCAAAACTTTGAAATAGTTGGCCAGAGACTGATACTTATAACATTAATTTATTCAAAACTCCACCAACTTAGTGCTCAAAGTAAAAACAAACAACACGAAATGCAGCAAATGCTCGGAGGAGAGCAATCGAGAGCGAGTCTCACAACTGGCTTCGTTTGTGAGTGAAACAAAAGGAAACGAACTACTTAAGCATTGAAATATTGAGGTGCAACGCGAATTTGCAATTTTCAATAACAATGGCGCAATGACTTTAATACTCGTCTCGACGGAAAAAGACTAATAAGACGAAGCAACAATAAATGTACGCATACCGTACCGTACAGTTAGACAAGTATTTGATCAATTTTATTTCCTCAATTTAGACATTCATTAAAGCTCGTGAAATTACTTTTTTGCTGCCTCGGTCATTACTTAGTTTCTGACTACATTTATTCTACTGAAAAGAATTCATTTCAGCGGAATCTTTCTTAACTGAGATGGAAATATAAACAACAAGATAAATGAAAGTTCATTATAGAGGATAGTATATTTTATAAAATGAAAATAAAATATCAGTGAACATCTGTTTTCTTTTCCTTTAAGATATGAATGATAAAATATAAGCATGTGTGCGTACCGCTATGTCCTGCGTTAGCGCCCTGCGGCACTCCTCCGTCTGTGCGCGTTCATATCGCTGTACACTTGTTTAATGAAGGCTTTGACGCTTTCCCTAAGGAACGAAAGCCGCGTTATATAATCTCTATCGATACCTATTTTATGCTTTACTTCCAAGGTTATAAGACACATTTTAGATTGAGATCGACTTTGTGAAATACGTACGTACGGACTACAGCTCTGATACTCTGTAATCATGGGAAGCTATCCCTGTTATTTGTTATGGAATTAAATTGTTCCGAACAATTATGTTCGTATCGTATTGATGAAACTTAATTGACTGAATTCAGTACGACGACAGTTATAGATATTGCTATAATTATGTAGAACAATATACAGAACTCGAAACAGCGAAGTTTTGTTGGTTATTTTACTAACTAGCTTTTCTTACTTCTTCAGTTGGTTTATCCTTCGTTAGCTCTACATGGAAATAATGCAGACTACATTACTACTATATTTTATATACTTAATTAATTCTATGCCCGTTTACATGCCATTTCTCTAATATTTATTTTTGATCAGAAGTACTTACGACAGCAAAGAATGAAGAGAGCAGTAAACATCTCTAATTTATTTAACAAAAATGTTAATGTGGCTATCTGAGCAAATTGGACGCGTCTTTTGCGAAATAAGTTTGGGCTGGGACAAGTTGAAAAAAAATGAAATGGTTCCCTCATTTCAATGAGTGTGCTCTATTTTTTTTTGTTTTGTCCCATCGATCTACGAGTCCGGTCATGCTCGAGTTTCACTGGCGACGGTCCAATGGAGCCTTCGTGAGGCTCTGCAGGCTTTCACTAAGGCCACCACGTCGATTGATTTTATGGTAATGTGCAGATTAGAAGCAATTTCAATTAACTGGGCATTTAACTTTACGTGGTCATTTCCGTTATAATTAAAATGGTTCTAGTGATATATATTTTGGGGCACTGATATTTTGGAGCTATTGCAAGCTTGTAAATGACGACGGTTATCATAGTACTTCATTTCAATATTTAATTATAAGTAGGTACATTCCTTGAAGAATTTGATGCATAATACAGTGTATTGATATGCATTTGCAAAATATTTTAATGGGTAAATATACTACTATAACTGAATCCAAATATATGAAAAAATTACTCACTAAAACGTACTTTTTTCGTGATCATGCATTTTAAAAATCAGCTCGGTGTATTGACCTCCGCCGTCGCTCAGCTGATCGCCGCGAGCTCTCATTGTAGGTACCTTACACATATAAGCACACTTCATTAATCATAAATGAGTTCAGTCTTATTCTGCACCTTTCAACAGTTTATTCTGATTTATTATTTCAGTAACATTCAATGAAAATAGGTTCTTATATTGTTCAGAATTTGCCTACAAAGACTGGGAAAAGATTGCAGACGGCAGTGGAACCGTGATTGTATTCATCCAGTAGTCGTTGTAAGCAAGACAAAAGTCGAACATATATTACTGTGATTCACAGCGATAAATTAAACAAATCAATTACCTGATGACTTCAGTGATGTCCTGGAGTAGACCTATAAAATTACACTCACTAATTTGGCCAAAATAATGATGAAATCTTTATAGCTACCAGACTCCAAGGTGTCGGCGTCTTCAGGACACGCTGCACGAGGTGCGAGTTTACACAATTTTTGCAAATGTTCAATATGTCACAATTTTATTACAAACTTTGCCGGCAATATCAAAAGAGGCAATTTATAAGTATTTACAAGAGTATTATCAATTCGCGAAGCTGGCTTCAACCATGTGCTTTCAAAAGGCGATATGATACGAGACGACAAAACGTGTTAACTTTTCAAGACACGAACAAATAGGTGATGTTCAATATATATCACTAACTTATCAATCGCTCACAACCTTTGCCGGGCAAATCCAATAGCGACAATTGCAAGGTTATTACACAATTTAATTCAATTCTACAAATCACACGACAAGGCAAAAGGTGTGGTCAAAAAGAATTTTCCGGAAACAAAAATGAGAAAGATTTGATAGTTCATGGTGTAACCAGAGTCAAAAAAATACAATAGACAAAATAAAATGTTACTAAACTGATATAATCGATTTAACTTATCATAGACAATATTTCTATTTCAAACATATATTACCGCACACTGTTGGAAATAATTTCAGCTCAACAAATGGTTTTTATAGCTAGAAGCAATAAGTACATAGGGCTCATACATTTTATTCAAATTTCTATTTTAAATCGAAATACCATTTCATTTAATTTCAGTGAAAATATTAACATATAAATTTTCATGGTATGTTTTACCTTAAATACGTGGGACCCCATCGTACATGTTTGCGCTCACCACACGTGCTAAAGTTATTGTTCACAATAGAGATGACGAATGGTTTGTCAGTGCCAGTCTTAACCTCTTCATTGTTAGAAAAAGGTCGGGCAAAATTTACCAGACAAGCGTATTGTGCAAAACCCGGTCCGTGTAAATGGAGTTTAACTAAACTTTTACGTGTAAATGTGTGAATGTAAAGGTTGTTATGCAAATATGTTTAAAGTACTTTTGATATCGTGCTATCAAGTATTAAAATGGTTTGAAATAATATTATACTGTATGTGGGGAAAATTTTGGGTGTAATTATTCCTGCTTATGAAGAACCGACCAATGTGTCAAACATTTGACTGCGCGTATGGTGTAGTGGCTTTTTGGTTGCTGAGATGCTCAGCACTGCACCGGGGGTGAGTTTGATTCTCAACCGTCCTTTCAAATTATATCGTTGCCGGAACTATATGCTTTTTGTATACGTTGATTGAATAGCTGTGAAATTTCACGTGGTGCAGGATTTAAGTTTAAAACAATAATTGCATTAAAAACCTATAAGTAAAATTAATTATTAGTTACGCCGCGACATGTAAGGTTTTAAATGTATTCCGTTTTAATATTATATCAGATATTCAATACGTAAACATATCCTTACGGCATCTCAAATTCTCAAGGTTTTACTGATGGTAAGCACATTTCTGGCCTTAAACGAATCCTTTCGATCGATTAATTTATACCCCGAATAGGGTTGAGCGTTTGTTTTTCCGATACAAACATTAATGTTACGGTCCATAAATAACGACGGGATTATCACCCTCACTCATTAATACTATTATTTTTGTTATACTCGTACCAAAAGTTTGTTTCATATTTGTTATTTACACATATAAAAGTTTATTTTAATAAATATAGATGTTCTGCTCTCTGCAGAAAAATTCCAATTCCATTTCTATCGCGATACAAAAATTACAAATAGCTGCACAAAATCTGGTAAATGTGCGTCATAAATTTCAAGTGTCCCAGGATGTTCTAAACATATGTTACCCTAGCTTCACGTGCTGTGGCTACGCCGCTCTACGCCACGCTCTACGAGTCCATTGTGCTACGACGTAGCGGTACGATATATTGCTACGGCGGTAAATCGGACGAAAATATTTCTGTTTGCCGCGTATTGTCCGAGTCGGACTTGAATTTCACGGTGGCTGTACTACGTAGCCGGTTTTATTTAGGTCCTACACAGTGATGTAATATTTAATATCAGGACTTGTGTATTTGCTAGCCTACATTTCGTTTATGGGTACCATTTACGTGAGGTATGGCTTCACAAGAATATTAACAGACTTTGTGTGTTTCTTTGTATTTGATAAAAAAAATATATGTATAGGTTTACCTAGGAGAATTTTTCTTTGTGGTACTTACAAATTACTCGAACCATTGATGTGTTGCCGTTGCTATGTCGAGTACCTGTGAACACAATTATAAATAATATAAATATCGTTTACATAGTTTTACAAAGAACCACAATATTGTAATGGGTTAAACCACACATTGTTTTTTACACTATGCTTAAAAGATACGCAAGTGCAGAGCCTTCTTAGCGGACACGAAGCGTATACTAATGTACCAAGTTAAAATACGACGACGCTCACTTAAAACATTATATATTATTTGTGTAATTAAATACCCAATTAAAATTTTGTTACAGCTAAACAAAACCATTTAAAGCGCTAATGAAGATCACGGTTTTATTCAATGAACGAAATCGTAAAAATATCTACACAAACTTTTTGGAATTTTTCACCACTTCTTTTGCCCAACCACAAAATACACCACGCCGTATAAAAACACCGCAATCCAATAAATTAAAAACTCCAAAAACCAAACCTTCAATTACATTGAGTGAATAAATCTAAATTCTAAACCACTTCACCGCAAAAACATTATCCGTAGAGACATGAAAAAGGTAAAGACTATTCTTCCAGCTGTCACGTTAGCACAAAGCCTCCCCACACCTGTTCGACAGGAGCTGTGCATCGCACGGGAATCGATCGGGGGACCAGACGCGTATTTGTCACCGGCGTCTGCTAGACATGAATGGATGAAGTGATGGAGCGATGGATTGTGCGGTCGCGTTTGACTGGACGTGTTGCTCATGGTTGGTATTGTACATATGATGTGTAATGTTGTCTATACTACTGCAAGTTAGGGAGTATGTTTGCTAGAGATAATTTTGGAAGGTTAATTATAATAATTTTTCAGTTCGATCCATAAATATTTTTTGTAAGTTTCAATTGTTGGAGATTATTTTAAATTGACTATAAAAACACTGCATATTATGACATGATTTTTTTCTTTATTATTTTTTTGTTTGTCAGTACTAAACGGTCTTCGACTTTGTCTTCGTCCATGCGTTGACGACTGTGGTACGGTCAGAATCTTAAAGTTGCGAAGGTAAATAAATATTGTATTATTTTTTAGATTGTGTCTGTTCGTCTGCTTGTGTTGTCCTTCTCTACATTCGTGCTCTATACTAAAAGTATAAGCGACTCTTATTAATTAGTGCCCTATTAGTGACAAATGCTTTCTTTCGAATACTCAAACAATACCAATAATATTGCTACTAAATATTGTGATGGTCAAGCATCAGAATATTTAGTAGCACTTATTTTAACGATTTAACGGCAAATTTTAACGATCTGTACACATAATACTATTTATGTAACTAACGAGTATTAGTTTATCTGTACTAATATAATAAAGCGGAAGAGTTTGTTTGTTTGTTTGTTTGAACGCGCTAATCTCAGGAACTACCGGTCGGATCTGAAAAAATATTTTTGTATATGATAGCCCAGTTATTCCGGAAGGCTATAGGCTATATAACATAACGCTTCGACCCTTTCGGGCCAGGCAAAAGGCTAAAAAGGCTAAAAAATAATGTCGGCTAATCTCAGGAACTACCGTTCGGATCTGAAAAAATATTTTTGTATATGATAGCCCAATTATTCCGAAAGGCTATAGGCTATATAAAATGACGCCACAACTTTTAGGGACCAGACAAAAACAATAAAATGGTCAAACGAGAAGGGAGAGGGTTGGGTCAAAGGCAAAAAAAGACTAAACGAATAGGATACAATCTATATGGGTATCGTTTTCGAGATTTTCGGGACGCTGAACAATAATATGAAATTTATTTAGTGATCCAAGATGGCGGACGGGAAATCAAAGATGGCGGATGGGAAAATTTAAAAAAATCTATATTGGTATCGTCTGCGATGTTAAAAGCGATGGGGAATCCAAATACAACATCTGTTTCGTGATTCAAGATGGTGGATGGGAAATCAAAGATGGCGGATGGGAAAAAATTAAAAAATCAATATGGGTATCGTGTCTGATGATTTAAGGGATGGAGAATCCAAATGCAACATCTATTTCGTGATCAAAGATGGCGGATAGGAAATCAAAGATGGCGGACGGGATATTTTTTTAAAGTCGATATGGGTATCGTCTCCGATATTTTTAGGAATGGCGAATTCAATATTATATAAAAATAAAAATGATAAGAGATTAACGCTAAGTCAATGGTAACTTTGGAAAAGGGGCTTGGAAAAAAGGGAATTAAATAAAAACTCTTAAAAAGGCGATACGGAGTTCGCTGGGTCAGCTAGTTGAAAATAAAGGTGAAAACGTCATATATGTGCACTACCAGTCTGCCATTCAATGACATGTCACCACGACTGGTGTAACCCACGCCAAACCGTCAGGGCAAATAAGAGGTATTTTAGCTATAAGCTCAATCAATGACTCGATTATTACTCGTATATATTACCCGTTACAAAAATAGTCCTATTTAAAGGTACATCAAGAATAAAACCTCTGTTCCTGCAAATGGTCAACATTACAAAGCCCTATGACAAAGGTGCATTGGGACCTTCGGTGTGATGCGGTATTATAAAGTTTCTGCCCCCTCAATGGTTGTGGCAGACATAGGTCCTCGGGATTGGATTACTTGACCTTTCCTCTGTGGTTACAGCCCTAGCCGTTAGGGTAAGAGTGCCTTTATTTAAGAATTACATACGCATTTAACCTTTATAAGGTATTATGTGGAGTTATAAAGGCCTCTGTTGAAAAGGACTAACGACAACCTTATTTCTCGCCTTACTGTAGTTTTGTATAAATAACTTTCAAGAAATAAGTGCCTGTGCTCTGATAATAATAAGAAAAAGTATGCTTAGCCTCCACAGATATACTCGTAATACACGTGCGTCGATATGGTCTTAGACATATCTAACATAACATAACATATCTTCACGCCTTTTATCCCCGAAGGGGTAGGCAGAGGTGTATTACACACCCACACTTCGCCAGATATGTTTCGGTCCCAATGTAATAGGGGGCGAGCCTATTGCCATCTACCGGGCACATTATTAAGCGAGCGATAATTAACATCTTTAATACACACATAACTTCGAAAAGTCAGAGGTGTGTGCCCGAGGTACCTGGGGATCGAACCCGAGACCAACGTCTCGGCAGTCCGTTTCGTACACCACTGGGCTACCGCCGCTTTTTTTTTTTGGTCTTAGATATTTTATGTTATTTAAAGACTTCTCTAATACATGTATTTGATGTTTTTCTGAGGTAGAATTGGGTAGTAGGCGTTTCGCTCGTTGCTAAAGAACAATTTTATTATACACTGGAAGAAGCCCGCAGCTACGCTCACACGTTATTTTAAATTTAACCATTTCTGCCCGACCCCGTGGGAGTTTCGGGAAATCCTTTCTTAGTGCACCCCTACAGTTACCTTTTTTATTAATTTATTTATAGACTCACACCTGTATTCCCGAAGGGGTAGGCGGAGGTATAATATTACACCCACATTTCACCATGAATGTTTAGGTCCCACGTAATAGGACGCGAGCCTATTGCCGTTACCGGGCTCATCACCAGACTCCGTGCTGCTACTGAGAATTCGGAAAAACCCAGTAACACTTTTGCCCGACCCGGGAATCGAACCCGGGACCTCCGATCAGCAGTCGCATATGCTAGCCAACACAAACAGTAATCAAGTATGCTAAATTTATATTTCTTACACCCGATAGTTTTGTCTGTACATAGGTTGTCAGTCAGTCATTAACGCAAGAATGTTATATATACAGATATGATTATCTTAGCTCGACAAGAAAGTAGTTGGAATTTACAGGAAAGCAAAGAGGCTGAGATGATAATGTAACATAGGAAATACTTGATATATTGTTCCATATTTGATACATGTAAAGATATGTGACATTTCTAGTATGATATTCCGGTTTTCCTTATATTATGTTCACTTCGACGTTTATGGCGTATTCTATAGATTTATACGTGCGTATTCATGTAACCCTATAACTATATTCACGATCTGCTTACCCAATAAGGTAAAAGCAAGTGAAACGCGTGACGGAACATATATTCTGTCTCGACCGTAAATGTAAGATATCTTTACGATATACGTCTTCAGTATAAAATAAAATCCAGCAAGATATATATTTTGGATTCTTGGAGACACCAATTGTAATGTTTAACATACGAATGATATTGGGTGTAATGGATTTATATCTGCTCATTACACTTGTAATATAAAACGGGTATGTTTATAGGCAATCATGAGGCCTCAAATTTGATTTCAGATAGTTTGGTTTGGCAGCGATAGCCGAGTGGAAATACCAACAGACTGCCATGCAGAGGGTATCGGGTTCGAATCCAAGGCGCGCACCGATGACTTTTCGGAGTTATGTGCGTATTGCCGTCGGTCACGGTTGTCATGAAGATCTTTGACAGTCGTTACAGGGCGTCAGTACCTTCTGAATAAACTGACACTAGTCTAAACCATGGAATATCGCTATCCCTTCGGGTTGCGGAAGTCAGACAGGCAGTCGCTCTGTGGAAAAGCTAATATTCAGCGAAATCCGGTAAACTATTAAGCGGACCCCAGATTGAAACTGGGATAACGCTAAGAGGAGGATGATGATAGTTTGTTTTTTTACCACTGAAATAATCACATATCCTTTCGCAGTCCACTGCTGGTAATATCGCTGTCAGAATTGGGGTCATAATAGCATTGTGACTCAATAGGAGAATTTGCCCTACTATACCACGCTGGCTAGACAGGTTGATGTACGGATTAATGGATGAAGTGGTGGAGCTTTTTGCATTAATGTCGTGTTTTCCATCTGCTTGCAAAGATACCACTTCCTTCGTGTGTTTTCCTTATCTTAGCTTCCTCTTACGACTCCTAGGTACACGGCACGAAATGGCGTTTGTATTTTGATGGATAACTAAATAAATTATTTTTATTTTTCTTGGATTTGGATCATGATTGCATTAGACAATTAGTGTTTTTCCTTTGATCTTACTTTAATATGAAACAAATTTTCATAACCACGAGGCTCAAAACACTATCCTATATCAAGAGGTTTATTTTGTTAAAAAGAACACAGTCTAATGACATTTATTTGTTTTTTTAAAGACACATGACAGAAACTAGTACATGTTGAGGGAAACATATATATGCAATGAATGATACCAAGTAGTGCATAGTTCCTTTGTAATATACTAAAACCAATAAATTTAAATATAAACAGGTCCCTGAAGAGAATGGTCCCTAATTTAATTTACCAATAAAAAGACACGATGTCTAGAACGACGACGATGTGTTTTTGTCTGGTCCTTAATTCGTACGTTCTCAGGCTCTATATTTGATTTTGTTTGGAAACTTCCACACAAGTAGTGTAATCCCTAGTTTGCTAGTCGACTGTAATTATAAATTAGTTTTATTAGTTGTTGTTCAATTGCCTGGGCAATATGCAATAAAAGTAACAGTACTTTTATCAGATTACACATGTAAGTTTTAATTCAGACTTACACAGGTAAGTCTGAATTACGGGTATATTTTTCTTTTTTATTTCAAACCTGTTATGGTCTTTACCTGTTTATTGGATTTTCTATATTTACTTAAGCTTAGATGATTTTGCTAACTATATAAAGTGAAATGCTACATAAGCAAGAGCTACTTACATAAGTATCTTGTTGAGCCATACTGTTACACCTAAAGTTTCTTAAAGATCATGTGGAGTACAGTAATTTGTCGATCAACCATAGTTTAAATACGATGCAAGAGCAATACGTTTAGTTGGGTGAATAAGTTCCTCTAGAGAAAAATCTTCATGGTTTTGACCTGACAAGCTTGCAAATTGTAACGCCATAAATGCAAAATTTATTATAATAATATGCAAGGATAAGCGTGTGTGCGTGTCTTTAATAAGACTACACTACAAACTACAATCACAACAATTAACGATACGCAGCAATTACTCCATACGTATACCTGAACACTACATATGAAAATTAACCTTACACTCCTCAATATAGAGTACACTATGCACTTTTGGCTGTTAAATAATGCAGGTAAAAACGCCGAGGTTGTAAATCACTAACCGGGAATAATTTTCCTGGGTAGCGTCGCCGTAAATCAAGGAGTTCCCCGCACCCCGCGGGGGTGAGATATGGGAGAGGGGGGTTACGGGAAGGGGGGGCTTCGTCGCACTGTACGCCCTTGTAATTAATGCTTTGTTTCACTTATGCCGAGTTTCTTTATTCACTCGTTATACAATATCGTGTTAGAACTTGTCTAATTCGGTTATTTGGAGACACTGCCTTCAAGGTTCGCTTGACGTGTTTCAAGTTGTTGTCAATTGACGGTTACTGTGTCGGTATTGTGGCTCATCGTGATTGGATTATGTTGTTACGGTATTCGTTTTTAAGCAGATTACGAGTTTAAGCCAACTTGCGTTAAATTACAATTGTTGTTAAATCTTCAGCTTAGGTAAATACGCCTGTGTAAATAAGGCAGCAGTGTAAACGTTGGATATCAAATGTCTCGAGAATACGTAAGCCTCTTTTGTTAAAGTCTCTTTAAACCAAACTGGGTACAGAATGTGACCAATAGTGAAATCTGAAAGTACACTAATCACGTGAACAGCAATAACTTTATAAGCATAAGTCGATTTTGTTTGTTATTTGATAAGACTCTTAAAATTCATATGCATAACCTACACTTGGATAAAAGTATTACTGCCACATATCAAAAGTTACATTAAGTTTAAATTAAACTCTGACTTCCTCCGTGGTCCAGTGGATAGCGTATGCGACTGCTGATCGGAGGTCTTGGGTTTGATTCTCGGGTCGGGCAAAAGAGTTACTGGGTTTTTCGGAATTCTCAGTAGCAGCACGAAGTCTGGTGATATGCCCGGTAACGGCAATAGGCTCGCCCCCTATTACATGGGACCTAAAAATTAATGGCGAAATGGGATATGCAGGCGTAAAATTATAAAAAATATATATAAATTAAATTCTGTCAAATCTAAAGGTTAGACTAGAAGGCGGACACGGACTCCAAGAGGAAAAGTGTCGGGATACTATCATACTACTAAGACGATGATTTAGTTTAAGGAATAGAAAATTATTTGGAACTGTGGGTATGCTGCTGTTAATGGGTATCTTTTGAAAAAAAATAATCAGGCATCAAATTAGAAATATTTCATTATATAGAATTTTGACTGCACGGTTGGGGATATGGTTTAAGCGGCCGCCTCGCCGCTTGACACTGCGCCGAGTCTTATGGGTTCGATCCCCACACGAGGCAACGCTTTGTGTGATCCACAAATTGTTGTTTCGAGTCTGGGTGTACATTGTGTCCGTTAGTTGTATGTTTGTAAAGTCTCCCGCGACACAGGACATAGTCCTAATGCGGGAGTTGTCTTTTTAAAAGAAATAGAAATAGAATCGGAGATTTTCCAAATGTACACAAGTTTATCGAATATAATTAATTTATTAGTTGTAAGAGACAAACAAATAGGTTAGACTTATTAGTCCATTGAAATGTTAAATTTTTTTGGGCTCAGCGTGCATTTGTCAGAGGACGCAATTTTTTTTTATAG
This sequence comes from Euclidia mi, assembly GCA_944739405.2. Taxonomy (NCBI): domain Eukaryota; kingdom Metazoa; phylum Arthropoda; class Insecta; order Lepidoptera; family Erebidae; genus Euclidia; species Euclidia mi. Next base: position 52,387,622 of record OX123200.2, on the reverse strand, counting down.
ATGTCAAGATGTGGGGTCGCAGCCCTTGTCCTGCGGCCGCCATCTTGAAAAGAGTGGTACAAATGGGTTTTCTAGTTTATCTGGCAAACTATTGGCCGTACAGAAAATTTTCAAACGTATTTGGTTGCAAATTAAATTTTGTACAACTTTGGTCCCGTAGCATTTAGTCGTAAAATTTAAAATAACAAAGTTACAAACGAGCAACGAATGAAATTTGCAAGAAATTTTCTTTTCAATGTGCAAATAAAATATCGTCGTTAATAATAAAAAATACAGTTAATTCGTCTTTTCTTCTTCTAAAACAAGACCCAGACTTCCAACTTGAGACTGCAGTACCTTAAGGTCTAATTGTCATTCACTACAAAGATCCTGAAAACAGGGGTCGAAAATAACACACTCTGTATTTGGGCATCTGAAGTTGATAGTCTACCCACTGGCGGATACTGCAATTTGTTCTGCAGTGCCTAAATGCTCTCGGGATACCTGCAGATAAAATATATGTGATATCAACATTCATTTCAATATATCAAAAATATATATCGGCGCTGGATCAGATCATGTGCCAAAGCCTGGCTCTTCTCAAAAACTGTGGACACAGTTATCATGTAAAAACGTTAATATAGCCAAAATACAATAATAATAAAGATATAACTTTTATTTTTAGCTTTACGACAAACGTTCCTGGACCAAAGTTGTAGGAAATTTAATTTGCAACAAAAAACTCGTTCTCATATTCTTTGTACGGCTAAAAGTTTACCAGATAATTAAGAAAAATCATCTGCACATGCACTCTTACCAAGATGGCGGCTGAGGGACAAGAGGAACGACCCCACAAATTTGAATCAAGTTTTACACTGACCCTCGCTACACATCTGTAAAATAAAATTGCGTCCTCTGATAAATGCAACCCCAAATATAACTTTTCAATGGACTATACCTTCAAGTAAACAAAACAAAAACAAAAAACACTTTTGTACAAGTAGTTATAGAGTTTTTCAAAACGTTGCTCTTGAAGTGAAAATGCAGAGCGGCGAAAGCGGTCATTGACCTCGCTCACGCATGACAAATGGCTAACACCGGAGTGACCCTCGTGGGTTTTAGGATATACTTTATTTATTCTCACAGTCATCTGATACTTTTTGAAAATTACATATATTTAGAGGGTTGCTACAAAATATATGTACCTATGTAATTTAGATAGCTGTAGTAGTAGGTTTGACGCAATTTTTATCCACAAAAATCTAAAGAGGTTTCTTTTTTACAAATTAAATCGTTATATTTTACCAGCATTTAGTTTCAGAGAAGTAAAAAGTGTTTTATATTCACACCGATAATAAGCCTACATCAGAATTTATGGGTCCTTTCGGTCCCTAACCAGCAGTACCTATCAAATTAAGATTTCTAGTGTTAGTAAGAGACACTAGAAATCCTTGGTCTGCTATTGAGAGTGTAGCGCCTCAATAAAGAAGACAACACCATGAAATATATAAACAGAAGCAGTTCTCCAATATAACCTCAGTTGAAATAAGGTTTCACGAAAATCCAGAGCTGAGTCCCTTACATCACGTACAATTTCCAAAAAGGTTTGATCTATGTTGAAAAATGTACCTCATACATCTGGTTTCGTTTTACGAGTCTCTCGCAAATATATTCATAAAACTTATTTATATGAATACAACTTCCATCCTCCTGCATCTTTTATCAGTGTTATCACTAAACATGCCTGTCGGCTACGTTTATCGCGACCGCCGAAACGGAAAGTGACGTCGGTTCATTTTTTAAACCGAAAGCTTACTTAAATTATTCACACGCCTTACTCAACCGGCGAGTGGGTAAAAAAAGTGAAAACGTGGCATATTTCAACCCCCTACTCGCTTTTAAGGTGATTGCACACATTTTTATAAAACCGGACCCGTTTCTGGTGATGGTACTGTTACCGGTATTCAAATATTCATGGCTAGGAAAGCTCGGTTTTCTAGTGACTAGGTACGTCCGATGCATACATGTTGAAACATCAGGGTAAAAAATAAATACACTAGTTAGTATAAATTCTAAGAATACACAAACTATGGCACGCATTTTCGACTGTGCCACGCATACCTATGGTTAAATCGCTTTAACATTGACATGCATTCTTAGCGAGAGAACATAATTATTCATACAAAATAAATGGACGTCAATTAGATGAAAACTCATATACAATAAAGATAATTCAAATATGGGCACATAATGAAATTAACAAACGCTATCTTACATTTTTCAGTGGACACAGCAGTCTTAATCGTATGTTTTTAGCGGTTTATAAGACTAATTACCAATGCTTTTGACTTGAATAATTACTACATTGATGCTTCTATTTAATTTAATCATAAATTACACTAAACTATGTTAGATCTCAACAATATCAAATTACATTAGCCTGCCTAGATGATACTTAAGAGGTTAGGTACCTTCCTAACAGCTAAGTTAGTCATGGATACGCCAAGGGCTTACCGAACTTCTGAGCACTAATATGTATTAGCTGGTATCGTTCAATGTTAGACAGTATCGCTATCCCCGCAGCAATGAACCAAATATGTATCAACTATAATAAATCAAATATACTAAACTAGTCAGTTAAATGCAAGATTTCGGATACAAGTTATTATGTTTTTGTTTTGGATACGATATTTTTACTTGCCTTAATCCCTTGGGTGTATGTTACAGTACCTACAAGCACTCCTATTTGCTTTGATGTTTCAGCCGACTTACATCGATGATCACGGTAAGTTCGTGTCCCTATCAAACTTGTTGTTATCCATACATTTGTAATAGCTATTCTTATACAGTAATGGGTGATGAACTCATGAACTAATGTCTTGGTCAAAAGAAAGTGTAATGCATGTTTATTTAGGTCTCTCGCGTCATCACCTGAATTTCAAATGATGGTGATAATCCTATGTTATCCTTACAAAGAGAGAGAGTAGCATGTGCACAATGATCCGAATCTTAGGTACATTTTAAACCCGTTCTCCGTAGTCCATAGTGTCGCTACCCTATTTTATTCCGTGAGTGTCGTAAGAGGCGACTTAGGAAAGAACACAAAGGAACTAGTATCTTTGAAAAGAGACGGAAAACTCGACATGAAATGATCAAACCCTATACCAACACGTCTGGCCAGCGTTGTATGGTAGGCCTAACCCTTTCTGACTCACAAGCTATCGTGGAAAATTAGCAGAGGCCTGTGTCCAGCAGTGGACTGCAAAAAGCTTTATGATGAGGCTGAAAACTATAAAATTCAGTTTCTAAACCGACTTAAACCGGACCGGCTCGGTGGCTAAATGTCTGCGGCCCCTAACTGGCTTCCCCCGGATGACAAACGACTTGACCTAACCCGCCGCGCTATTCGGATTATTTTTACGAAGGATTATAAAAGGCGGTATTTTTCATAATTTTTGTGAGGGGACATTACTGCAGTTTAAAAATATTTTCCCTCGGAGGGTTACTGCAATGTTCCGACGATAACCTCGTCAGCTTTTAGCTTTTACAAGTTATGGCCAGATAAACTTCCTTCTTTAACATTTTTTTAAGTATTCAGTTTAATTCTCAGATAAAATATTAACTCTCTTGAAATTGGAAGGTTCTCTTTTACGTGAGTAATTTGTTGTGCGTAATGCGCGGTTTACATGACAGTGAATTTGATAGCCGGCTACTTCTTGGCGACTTCAAATCTCTGCTAATATACACGTGTATATATTGCAACTTCGGCATTGCCAGCGAATTGCCCTTGTCCATCCATGCCCATCATAGGCGCAGCTCTCAGACATATGTTTAATAAAGTTTATTGGTCTATCCGTCGCCAATTACGTTAAATCTTGTGCCATAATTGCGAAATATAAGTGTAGTTTATTCTGTCAACACTTATAAGAAATTAACGTACATAGTCTCACGCCTACTTCCCCGAAGAGGTAGACAGAGGTATATTGCTACACCCACTTTTCGACAGATTTATTTTAGTCCCACGTAATAGGGGGCGAGCCTATTGCCGTACCGGGCACATTACCAGACTCCGTGCTACTACTGAGAATTTCCTAACGGAAAAAAACCAATAACACTTTGCCCGACCCGGGGATCGAACCAGAGACCTCCTAATCCCACGCGCACATCTATGCCGCGAGACCAACGAGGCAGTCCGTAAGAAATTAACGTAAACCTAAATATTCACATATTTACTCATTGGTTTACCTGAAAGGTAGAATAACATCAGATACCACAATTACTTCACAATTTATCATCACACAGAATAAGCTCAGAACATCTATTTATCATAACAGCCTCAAGACCTGGCCAATGACAATTTTATAAATATTCACGAGAACGTATCCTTTCATCCGTACCACTCACCATTTCAAAGCATTTTCCACAAAACCTCACTCATGGAAATCCACGATTCATTCACGAAATGCACGTAATGCCGGCAAACGTATTCAGGCATACAGCCTATCGTACAACCTTTTAGTTATTAATGGTTGCTAAGTGAAAAACGAAGGGCCGGACCCACCTTGGCAACCCGTAGGCATGACTCGGAAGAATTTGATACAAGGTTGTGTGCGCGTTTTCCCACGAACATTTTATGTAAAGGATGTTTTCTTTTGTGGGCTGATTTTATTATAGTGATATGTAGGCTGGCATTATTAGATTCATGGGTGGACGAGGTTAGGAGGGACCTTGCGGTCGTTAAAAATTGTTATTAAAATATGTTTTCTATAAGGGGAAAGATTATCTTGGGTATGACAATGACATTGTAATGATCCCTTTTAAATTCGCCATGTTTGTCGATCTGTCCGTCCGTATATCACAGCCACTTTATTTCGAAACTATTGAGACGACACCTGTATCCTGTAAAACGCTTCACGACTCTCATAGAAAAATAAAAAATGGAAAAGTAGGGCTCTCCATACTAGTAAAGAAATTTAAAAAACATCTGTCATATAAGTTTAAACTGTACAGCTACGCAGACATAAAAAAAACATGAAAGAAAAAGAGCCCAAAGTTCTTCTACACACGAAACACTCTGCGTAGTGTTAACGTCGAGGTGATCGGTAGCTTAAACTACTACGCAATAAGAGGAGTGAAATTTAAAAAAATAACCAAGCTACAAATACATATATTTTCAAAGTGTATGCACCATTCAATACTTCAAAAGAACATATAAGTACGTGCTAATGAAGAACTTTCATAATAATACCCTCAATTTCTGTAACCCACTATCGATTATTTATCTGCCGCCGTAAGCACAAATTATGCCACGTAACGAAAGAGGCTTTCAATAACATACCTACTTTTTAAATATGCTATAAAACCCTTATTTCGCCCTTCGAGAAAATTTAATAAGGCTTTAGAAGAAAGCTTTCATTTTCTAGACACGTTTTAGGTCTTATCAGAAGCCAGTAACCTACATACGAGGAGAATTTTACGGAAAACGTGATACCCATACAGTATTAATATAATTTGACTTAGAAGCCTCTGGCGGTCCTTCTAATCTTCTAATACCTTCTTAACAGATTCGAGAGAGGAAAAAGTGAAGGAATAATCGAACAGGGGGAGTCCGGAAATTACAAGACGTCTCGGTAAAGGCCAGAGAGGGGGCACGCGAAGGGTGAAGGGACGGGGTTCACAAATGAAGCAATTCTCGGAAGTATAGTCGGTGCTTCATCGACACGGCCTTATTAGAGTAATCCGTGGTAGTGCGGAAATGTTAATAAAAATGCGATGTGGTGACCCATCCGGAATATGATAGGTGACGACATTTGCTTAAATTGTTAGTGCTAGTTGTCAATATTATAGTATGTCTCTTTGAACCATAACTTTGAAAAGGCAAAGTCTTTGCTGCTAAACATGTAAGCATATTGATTTTGCCGATACAATCGAATACTAAAACAATCTTTCAAGAAATTCCTAGAAAAAGAAGCTTTAAAGCTTTCTTTTTCTCTTTATTAAAGGACAGCCTAAAAAAGTCGTTGTCTAGGTACCGCATTTATTTATTTTTTAAGTAGCTATTTATATATTAAGTCATTCTGAAGAATCGACGTAACTTTTGACTAATGTAGGGTAGCTTTTAGCATTCATTACCTAAAGTTACCGTTTGCCACGAAACGCCGTGCAAATAGAATATATTCTACATTCATATTTAATTATTTAGGCGGTGCAACCCGCTTTACATATAAATATGTAAGTACCTAGGTGTACAAATCGCGAAATTTTGAGGATTTATTTCCAAACCATTAATATACCAAACCATAAAAAGTTCCCACATCAAAATACAAGTATTTCTGTCTACTTACTAGTATTACCAGAATATGGGGCTTCAAAAACAAAGATCGGATTTCGCTAACATTTTCCTTTTTCCTTAAAAATAAACGTGCTGGATAATCCACAGATAAATGAGGCAATATATTATATTGAGATCAAACCACACGTACCTATTCAAATCAAACGAATGAGTCCCATCGCTCGTCCAGATCTCGCCGAACACTTGTCTTATCTGCACCGAATAAATAATTGGGTTAAGCCATGATCGTAGCCATGGGGGTAGTCGCTGTAGCTTTAACTGGTGTAAGGTAATGGGCGTTTATTCTGATTTATGGTTTGACTGCGTAAGTACCGTGTTGTAAGAGTGCGAAGGATCGTGAGACGATAAGTTCAAAGTTTCACCTAGTTAAAAGTAAAACTGTAGTAGGTATTCATCATCATCAGTCTTGTTTGTAATCTGGCCCACTGCTGGACGAAAACTTCTTATCACTTATGAGAAGGGTAATGCTTATAATAAAATGTGAAAAAAGTCATCAGTCAAGAAAAGTTGCACGCCATGGTATCGTATCCGAGACCCTCTGTGTAGCAATATGTCGATCTCTCCACTTGGCTGTCACTGCATCTAACTAAGGTAATGCTTTTCAATATGTCCAAGGGCTTAAGAACACGGTAAGAAATATAAGAAGTCAAATCAAGCACTTTTAATGAAATGTCAAAAACGACCTTTGCCAAGGGTTTTGTATGAAATATGACGTAGTGACGTCATATGTTTTGCTGTCAGGTAGAATACTTATTATCAATAAATTGACGATAAAAAATGTTAAATAACTTTTAACATTAATTGATGAATGAAACTACTATTATTTTGACAGGTTTCACTAGATAATAATACTTGTATAATTTATTTCACTTGCAGGAAACTTCCCTATTAGCAGGCTTTTCAGTTCTGTAGTTGGAAGTTTATTTTTATCATATCAATAGCTATAGATTTGTGTTTGTATAGCTATGTGACATCTCATCACGTGAAATTTAAAACTTATCTAAACAGATGGATACTCACGCTTGTACTTTTATATATTGGAGATCATAACTTAAAAATTGTGAGTATTTCTAGGAGAGGAGAATAGCGGACGAAATAATGTATGCATGCATATGATATATGCTTCGTTTTACCCAAAACACTTCCATTTTCGGCAACAAAAGAAAAACGTCCATACCTTCGACAATAAATTATTTATACACTATTCAATACCTATATACTCTTCAACACAGGAGTAAACAATTCCTATATATGTATATTCCTTACAATTAAGAACCTCAATAAAAGCTGGTTTTATCGTACAACTGAAAAAAAGTAACTCGTAGACGCCAACAAGATGTAATAAATAACGGCGGCAGAACGTTTAAGCCATGAATATCACTTAGAGAGAGCTAAGGAATTATTTATACTTATTTCTAAATAACGGGTAGCAGATGCTTTGTTTTATTTATCGCCACAGGAATCTACAAGAGTTGGGACCGTAGATCTTCGTCCATTTAAGTGGCCCTTTGATTTAGGTTAATCAACGAGGAAATAACACGCAAAGGATTGGTAAACTTTTGATTCAAGAGAAGGGTTTTCGTGGACTTGTTTGATTTTGTATATAGATACAAGAGTATATATTTCAGTAAAAGTATGTTAACAAACATCTCAGCGTACCAGTTTGTTTACTAAAATATACGTTAGATGTAGTTTTTTTCTTTTTTTTTTTTAATAACCACTCCTGCATTAGGACTGAATCCTGTGTCGCGGGCGACTTAACAAACATACAACTAACGGACACAGTGAACACCCAGGCTCGAAACAATAAATGAATCACACAAAGTGTTGTCTCGTGTAGGGATCGATCCCACAACACTTCGGCGCAGTGTCAAGGCGTGAGACGGCCGCTTAAACCACCACGCCAACCGTGCAGTTTTTTGCAATTTGTACTTAAAGGAGTTCTCAGTTATAATTTAGGTAATTTCTAAAACTAACGTTGAATAAAATGAACAAACACGAAGAGAAACCATACTCGAAACATTAATTTGTGATGAGTGATCACATAGTTCTACTTCGTAAATCAATCGTACCTACAACACTCGGAGCCGGGCTAAATGCCCTCTAACTCTACGCCATCCATGAAGTCATTTATAAAGTAAAGCTGAAGATGAATCCATTATATTTAAAAAATACTGTAACCTTACACAATTAACTCATACTTAACTCTGAATAGCTAAACATTTACTTATTACACAAAATTAATGCTAACATCCTACCTTAATAGCCTAATCAGCAATATTTTCCATCCAGCGTTCTTCAACACTTCAAATATTGTAACAATTGATTTGTTTCATTCGACGACAATTCAGATAAGTTTTCCAAAACTGCGAAGTACAGGAAGTAGGTAGTCAAATAAAAGATAAAACACCTCTCACTTATTTTTAGCTAAGCGGTAATTGTGTCTGCAAGGTACTTCAGTTTATAAGTGTTTATTAACATTTCTTTTATTCTTTTCCATTTTCGTTTCCAATAATACAGTAATTATCTCGGACAATTTGTTTTGTCTTATCTTGAGAGGAAATAATAAGGGCCCGATTGTACTCATTTTTCGTGCTACTCATTGGGTCTATATTATGTTAAGTGATTTCTTTGTTAGATTGTTATATTTAGAGGCATTGTATTTTTAGTCGTTCAATTTTGTTTTAGTAAACGTCTCACTATCTCATCATCCTCTTAGCGTTATCCCAGTTTCAATCTGGGGTCCGCTTACTAGTCTAACCGGATTTTGGCTGAATATTAGCTTTTCCACAGAGCGACTGCCTGTCTGACCTCCGCAACCCGGAGGGATAGCGATATTCCATGGTTTAGACTAGTGTCAGTTTATTTAGAAGGTACTGACGCCCTGTAACGACTGTCAAAGATCTTCATGACAACCGGGATCGACGGCTTAACGTGCTCTCCGAGGCACGGGACAAGCGATAATTAACAATTCAATACGCACATAACTCCGAAAAGTCATTGGTGCGCGCCGTGGATTCGAACCCGATACCCTCTGCATGGCAGTCTGTTGGTATATCCACTTGGCTATCGTTGTCTCACTATCTTAGTTTAGTAAAATAGAAATAAACTGCTTTCATATAAGTATAAACCTATATATCGCTGTATCCCCAAAGGGCAGCTATATCAGTGTTATAAGCAGGTGCTTTTAACACTGGTATATGATAGGTGGGTACCTCGACATATCCAGTTTGAATTGTTTCCATTGCGCAGTCTTAGTCTCTCTCTCTTTGGAGTATTGAAAAGTGGATCTTAACGTAGGGTTTGATGGATAATATATTTATTTTCGTTGTCACATTGACATCATAAATATTAATGACTATTTTAAATTCGAATCATTTTAAGCGTAACTGCATTGCTGATGAAGTTTTTCAGGTAGTCACCTCGACACTTCTTTATGATTCCATTCATATATATAATAAAATATTTTGCCTTCCACTAACTGTCTTTTCGAGTCTAATTGTCTTTTTAGTCTACGGTTTCAATGTTAGTAAAGTGTAACGAATAAGGAATTAAGCCAAAGGCGTTTGTCCTCTTCAATCAACAAATTGTGACCTCCAAACGTAGAGATGTAATGTAAATTGTTTTGCAATTTCAGCCTTACATTTACAATGAAAGTATAATAAAACACTGCACCCCGTCCACACTCGACAACACAATGCACTCGGGGCCCGACGTCTGCCGAAAATAACCGAACAAAAAGCGGATTATACCGGTTATCGGCGGCTGCTAATAATAATAGTGTCCTCGTAATCCACTGTGATGGATAGATGGCATTCTACCCACCCCTTTTAATTGCCGGCGTGAATGCATGTCATCTCGTCACACCGAATTTCCCATTTATATTATAATAAGTTCGGATCTGTTTTGAAGCGGTTTCCTTACCCCCAATCCCTCCGTCTGTGCTTTAATAAAGGCTTTGTCCCCACTGCCGTGTTTGACTTGTTTATAAGGGAGCCTATGGAAATGCACGAACTTATTTTTGGGGAAGTGCAATATATTTTTGGGAAAGCTAGTTTTATACTTATTTCTTATGCTGTCAATCATTTGAGACGATATTGCTTACATTTTATATTAATAACATTATAACCATTGTATCCGAAAATCGGAGGGTCATTGCATGACACCACAACATAGGAATGTAGAGACAGAGTTGTTTTTTTTATGGTGACAACATTCTCATACAATAAAGTCCAAAATCCGAAAAGCTGCTATTATAGCTGTTAAGGTAAATTTGGTTTTCCTGTTTCTTAAACATGTGCATCATGTACACTGTTGTGTAACCGAAGATTAACAAATGCGTAACAAAAGCTAGAAAAGTAATTGTGATTTCGATGAATACCTGTAATTATCTGCAAGTATAACAGTATTATTTTATATTAGAACTAGCGACCCGCCCCGGCTTCGCACGGGTGCAATGTCAGGCATGTATTATATACATATAAACCTTCCTCTTGAATCATTCTATCTATTTTTAAAAAACCGCATTGAAATCCGTTGCGTAGCTTTAAAGATTTAAGCATACATAGGGACAGACAGGCAGAAGACAGACTTTGCTTGACACTATGTAGTGAAATACAATAGTTAATAGTCAACTTCATTGCCCAGATGCCGCTACATTTCACTGCTTAAACTGGATCAATAAAATCAAAATATTATGTCAACAAGTCAAGCTTACTGACAAATTAAACAATAAACCAACTCACTAGCCAAGTGTGGAAATGTCTTTACTAAGTGAAAACATATATAACATAACATATCTTCACGCCCTTTATCCCCGAAGGGGTAGGCAGAGGTGTATTACACACCCACACTTCGCCAGATATGTTTCGGTCCCAATGTAATAGGGGGCGAGCCTATTGCCATCTACCGGACACATTTTTAAGCGAGCGATAATTAATATTTTTATTTTTTGTGTATTTTATTTTTTGTATTATATATTTTTATATATATTTTTATTTTTTGTATTAATATTTTTATAGTGAAAACATGTAAACAAATATATACAACTTAATCTCAAGTCTCATTTACTTTCAGGTTTTTCTTCATATCAAGTGCGTCTTCAAACTTTCTCATTCGCATAACAGTTTTGTTTCATAACAAGAAGATCGCCATGATTCAGAGAGTGACGGCCTCGCTAGACTTTCGCAGTTGTTACTGTTTAAGTATTTGCTGCTTGTTGACTCGAAAAACTAAAGAACTGCTTTGAGTAGTCAACAAGTAAGTACTCAGGAAATAATGAGCCATTTCGTAGAAACTTTCATTTCATTTTTTCTATGAGTTAAATACCTCGCTGGCGTTATAAAACGACTTGAAAATGTTCAGCTCGCTAAGGATAAAGGTATGATTGACGTCTCTTTAGGATATGAAACCGGATGGAGAAAGTGTTGGAATACGCCAGCAAGTTTAAGAAAAGTGTTTGGCCATATAAACCTTTGTGGCAGAAGCGCTTTTCAATAAAATTAATATGGATAACGATTTTACATTGAGCTGATAAACGTTGCTATAAGCGATGTAACAAGTTTCAGCATCCTGTCTGATAGATATCTTGTATTCGTTGATATATTGCATATGATATTTCAAAAAGCTAAAAGTTTTGCCTCTACTATAATTGATTCAAAATTGTAAATGCTTTAATCGTTAAATAGCTATCTAATAATTGCAGCGAGCTTAAATTCAAATGTATTTATTCGTGTAAGTTACAAGCAATTTGTAATTTAAGTTTCTGATTCAAAAGTGTGGCATGGCCATTCCGAGCCTGGTAGTAAAAATATAAATAAGTATGTTCACGTTCATAAGTGTTGCCTTGTAACCTTGTAACCAAATTGCCTGTATATACGTAAGATCCTACATAATATATCCCTTGTTATCTTCATTTTGAATCCCAATCTACGTTTATATATAATACTAGCTGACCCGGCGAACTTCGTACCGCCATATACCTATATTTTAAATATTTGCAATTTTTTTGTGAATCTAAACCATTCTCAAGTCCCCTTGAACACACTCAAAAAATTTCATCAAAATCGGTCCAGTCGTTTAGGAGGAGTTCAGTGACATACACACGCACACAAGAAATATATATAAAGATAGCTACATATCAGTCAAACAAAATAAAGGTTAGCAAAATAAGTATCGAATGAGGTTCGCTTGACTAGTGGACCCTATAAATCAGGCGGACTGTCGGCAAATTCCTATTAAACACGAAAATATCTTCTATAAACGAGTTCTTAGTAGAAGTTGATCTTTCATGCAATTTTCTGCTTGTCTAGCTTACCCTTTTCCTATATTTACCCATTGCCGATTTCGATAAGCGGTGATAGTGAACGGATGGTTGGAAAAGGTTGATCGGATAGAGGTTAGAACGCCATTTTGAAATGCATATATGCGTTATATTATATTACTTAAGAGACTTTACGAGTGGGGCTTCACGGCGAGGGTCTGATGTGCTCTCTTCGATTATACCCGGCACAAACGTTAAGATGATAACTATAATGAGAAAGGAACAAACTTTCTTCTCTAGGTTACCAAGTAAACTTCGTTTTAGTACTTAATATAATTTTGACTGTACCACTACATATTATTAATGCAATTCAATTAAATAGATTTCATAACACGTAACAGGGAGAGGTGCCTATGAAAAAGTGTGGATCTCACAATTCTGTTATTGCAATTTTAGGCATCTCTGTCACAGTCTAGTTTGAGGATGGGTTACAACGCACAAGTCACATTCGCAGTCGTTACGAAAATAGGAATAAATATTACGTTATTAACAAACATAAGTGATACATTGCAGCCATAAGCCATACATATAACTTAAAGGCTATGTAATGTGTCTATCTCCCGTTCTATTACTGTTGACATAGGGGTAGATATCGAGCAGATCATTCATCCAATATTTCACGAGCATCAGTCAACGGTATCAAGTGTGTGTATCGTCGCGTGGTACGTTTAGCCATCGCGTCATTACCACCTATCAATCATTACTGATACCGCACGATCGGCGAACGCTTGCGAACATCTGCGCTTGCTACCAGCTAATTCATCATTTTGCATCTGACTGTATCACAAACACCACCACATAAATTTCAACCGTATTACTCCACCCCTAAGATTGATTTCCCCTTGATAACTTTCGAATAATTCATCATTTTCGATTGACAGATCAATTTACGCTTGCCGAGGACCCTGTGTACTCAACATAAGGGCTGTTTTTAATTGACAGTTTTAAAGATTATATTGCAGAATTGGCAATGTTCACAGATGTGCCGACAATGTGGATTGTGTGAAATGTTATTATATTAGAGTAAATATTATAAATACAAAGGTTGTATTGATTTGTTGCACATATGGTGTTTGTACACAGTTGCTCATTTTGTAATAACACTAGCCGATGTGCAAGGGTTCTGGCACAATAATTAAAACCGAATTTGTTACATGTACGCAATAATAATTTTATTTTATAAATGCTTATGAAATATGCTTATTAATTTTTACGGCCTCATTTTTTATTATATGATATGGACAAGAATGTTCAGAGCTTTAACCAGGTTATATTTGCGAAAAATTATATAAAAATCGTTAAGCATCTCAAATTTGTGAACCAAATGCCTAACTGAGATAAATAACTGACTTGTTAGATTTCAATTTTCAATTTATTTAAATAAGTACATACACAATACATATATACACGCATCACCATCTAGTCCCAAACTAAGCAGAGCTTGTACTATGGGTACTAAGACAATGGATTGACATACATATTTTTAGGCAACAGCCAAATAGGCTTGTGTAAATTTTTTTTGCTAAATCTATAACATTTGTGACGGCGGAAAAAATATATGTTAATCTTGAACATATTTCTGAGAACCCTGTTGTATTCAAAACACGTTTTTGAAAAGTTTTCTCGATACGAAAAAATAGTAAACTAACCTCTTAAAATGATCTTCCAACAAAAATATCTGTATTACTTATCAACGTACGTTGGTAAAATTTATAACAATAACGTATCATATTTAAATACAGAACTTGGTTGTTTTTTATTTTTCACTATTCAACTTATTTTTAAGTATTTAGTTTATTTTATGGTTTGTAAAAAGTTTTGAACGTCCCGTCGTCGTCGCGCTTCTTATCCTTATGTATACAATCCGACAGTGACAGCAGCACCTCAACTCAATAGCGGTTGTCAGCGCCTTAAGATACATACCTTACATACTACTATATTACTACTAACAAGATGGTCTAAAATACTGTAAATCTATGGACTAGTCTGGTATTATATTGAGTTCTAGTTCGGTATGAAGCCCTATTGTATTTAAATACGTATTAACAAGAGATAAAACAAAACATCTGACGCATCTATAGATCTATTCTGACACACACATTTACAAGATTAGTCCAATGCTATTTAGATTCGATACGCTCGGCAAACTAAAAGTTATAGGCACTGTTTGTCCCACACAACCAGCGATTTTTATTTAGATTTATTTTATCCGAACATTCTGATTGACTAGTTAAATAGCTCAGCTGAAAACTGCATGTCATTAATTGTATTTATGTACTCACATAAATAATTAATCTATAAGACTATACAAACGGAAAATTTTAGGTTCAATACCAAGCATTTTTTCGTGTCGTTGTTTTAATTCAACACACGTACTTTTATTTGAATTTGAATAGACTGATATTGTTATTAAAAATATGGGTTCATGATCGGCTTCTTGCCAATTCTTTAGCGGCATGTGACAGAACAAAAAGATAATTTCGTATGCATCTTTCTTTCTGGGAATAATCACACCCACACTCCCGTTAATGTTTCATCTGTGGAGCCAGGTTCAGTACCAGTGACCGTAGAAAACACAGAGTTTTGACACTGGTAAAGTCCCGGGGAAAGCTAAACGTTAGCGTTACTAGCGTATGCATTTTAAAAGTTTACACAAAATAATGTGACATTTTATTTAATACATTTATCACCTTAATAATAACGTAACTACGCGCCCGCGGCTGCACTGCCACGCCATATATTCTGGTCAACCCTATAGTGCCACTACCAAATGTTATTACGCGAACAAATCCTATTTGGTTTCGGGATTTGCCTGGCTGGCAACATTAAAAGTACGCCTCGTTTCGCATTCACCGTTTTGTTTTCTTATTATTTACATGTATTATTTGGGTCTGCGTTGTTTGGATTGCATTGATAGTCTGCTGCAGTGTATATTCTGAACATTACATTAGTCATGTGTCTTGAATGATTTGCAATTCAATTCGTAAAAATTCAAGTTAGTATGAAAGCCTATTATCCTCATCACACAAAACATATTGATCTTCATTCTATTATGGATTTTCACTTCAAAGAGAACCTGGCAAAGCCGTAATACAATCATAGGTCTGTATTTTATATTAAGAAAAGAAAGAAAATCTGATTTGTTTTTTATTTCCATAACACACGAAAGGCCATGAAACAATGAGAACAAGAGGGTATAATTATAAACTCTAACATTGTAATTTTCTTCCTAGAATATTTAATTATATGCAGTTCAATCTTGTTAGTTATTATAAATTATTTTATAAAAAGAAACTCAACAGCTGTTGACTTTCTTCTTAGATTTGCGGCGTTATCGGCCCTATTTTTCTGGTAGACTATAATTATAATGAACGATAAATACTTGTAAGTAGGTATTTACGAGTATTTATTATGTAGGTACATAATATGTCTGCGTTGGCGTCTATAACGCTAGTACTCATATGATTTTATTAGTGGGAATGCGATATTTTCCACAAAGTAACCGAACTCAGTCTTCAACCCTTCATCTATCTCCATACCAAAAGTCACATCAATCCGTTGCTCTGTTTTGAAACGAAGTAAAAACAAGCTAGAATACTAAGTAGACTAATGTAGAAAACAGCAATACAAACAAACATTGGTCGCATTTTGTAGCATTTGTTCTATCTATAAAGAGTTTTAAAATCTCTCTCTGCCAATTCGACAACTTTCAAGCCAAAATGTAAAACGAGCAGTTCCTATCTTCGTTAAATAAACACATACACAAATACGTGACGTTACGCATTCAGCAGACGTACGGAACCCGCGTGTTATTTAATTGGGAGCCACCGCGGACAATACTGGGTGATTGGAGCGGTGCCCACGGAATCCTAAACGTCGGCCATCTTCACTGAACACGGACCGAATGGAGAGGGCGCTAAATAAATCATATTTTGTATTGAATTGAGGATGGACGTGTGGTTTCTTTATAATACGACCCCTTAGGCGGGTTTACGTGGGTGATATGAAATAATATGACGCTTGTATGGCTATGATACAATCACGTATTTTAAGTAAGCATTGTAGTATGCTAGTCGAGTTTAGTTCCTGTTCAATTTTGCTACATTGTACGTCGCCTTCGATCTTCAATCGAAATATGAATTGTTATCTATATTAGGAAGAAGGAAGAAGTAGATCTCTTGCAAAACAATAATTTGTATGAGGCTGCTGCAGAATAATATGAAGATAGGATGAATCGACTTTGTAACCGTTTTTGGCTAACATAATATAATTATTAATATCAAAATGCCTGTGACTAACTCAATTGAATGCGATTTCTATGTTGTTTTCGTTACTCGATAAAATTATCAGATTATATTGCTAACCTAAAAAAACGGCCTTACGCCTACTAGAGTTCAGCTACACAACAATTACTGTAATGATAGGCACTAATCTAGTCGTCATGATTACAAATTATGTCAGTATTAATTGAATTATTACACTCTTGTTCTGTTCGTTTTTGTTTAGTCCAATAGCGTTATATTTTTCTGTGCAGTAACGTAATATATCGTCATCATCACCATCGACCTTGCGTTATCCCGGTTGCAATCAAGACTTACACCCCTTGGAGTCCGAGGTCCACTTACTGGTCTAACCAGATGTGATATAATATCAACTTTTCCACAGAACGTCTGCCGGCTGACCTCTGCAACCCAAAGGGATAGCGATATTCCATGGTTTAGACCAATGACCAGGAATACCAGGATCAGTATATTTGAGGGTACTGACTCCCCGGCACGACTGTCAAAGATCTTCATGACAGCCGGGACTGACTATTTGCTCGTGAACGTGCTCTCCGAGGCACGGGGTAAGCGATAATTAACAATTTAATACACACTTAACATTGAAAAGTCATTGGTGCGCGCCGTGGATTCGAACCCGATACCCTCTGCATGGCACTCCGTTGGTATCTCTACTAGACTATCGCTGCCTTTTACGTAATATATCATGTGATAGAAAATAAACATTTATGTTGTATCATAATTAACGAGAATTCACTCGGAACTGATTGGATTAATTGTTCATCGCTGTGGCAGTAGGTAGTCATGAATAGTTCATAACTTAATCAAACATTGGCGCCGCCGTTTAGTTTAAGCCACAATTACATAATATTACACTAACTCTTATTTATTTAATTATATCATATTTATATTAACCAAATTACCTAACTTTGACCGCTTTAAAGTATTTAACTAAATAGTTAGTTATGAAATATAGGTTTTACCTATTGTCGATAATCAACTGCAGATGACTAACTACAAAAAATATTATTTAAGTAAATAAATGAAATGTAAAGGTTATAAAAAACTGTAAACCGTTCGCTGGAGTAAGTTGGTTATAACAAAACTAAAACAATTAAGTACTAGATACTAGTTTAACTTGTAAAAACTTAATTGTGATCATCATCAGCCAGTTTATAATTTGTCCGGCTGCTGGACACGGGCCCCTAATCCCTACGTGAAGAGTTAGGCTCCACCCGCCAAGTGCAGGTTGGCAGTCTTTACATGTCTTTCAAGAGCATTATAGACAACTCTCGGACACGCAGGTTTCCTCACGATGTTTTCCTTCACCAATTAGTAAGCCTAAGCTAATATTCATGTTAATCCGGTTAGGTTAGGAGGTCCGCACCTCGGGTTGCAAATATGATAACGCTAGGAGGATGAGGTTGATGGCACATAACTTGTAAAAGTCATTATTGCGCACCATTCACTCGATCCGGAGACCCTCTGCGTAGCAGTCTGTCGATTACTCTACTCAGCTATCGCAGCCCAAATGGTCAGATAATCAAAATAAATTCTCATTATTTCATATATTTGTTCGTATTTCTCAAAGGAAATCTAAAAGAGAAATCACCTTTAATTTATTATGAAATACAAAGGACTTGCGACAGAGATAAATTAATGCATTTTTTATTCTTTGTTTAGTACAGCATGCCCTTAGAGCAAGAGAGACAGAGATAGGCAAAAATAAAGAGTCATAGTCAACCTGTGATTATAATTAGTTTGTAGTATTAATAAGTATGATTATAGTACGTGAAGAATACTTGCTCAGAGTTAGTCTAATGACGTCAACAGAATACGCATCCCTCAATTGTGTGGTTATGCTTTCGATTCCAAAAATAATTAATAAATACTACACTTCGCGCGAGGTTCTACCCGCGTGAATTTCGGTTATAGGAGTAAAACGTTGTCTATTAATGTCTATGTCACTCCCCAGTCTCTTAACGACCTAAAAGGAAAGAAAGAAGGACAAACACACAATTTCGCATTTAAAATATTAGGTATCATAGCTTTCATAGAAAGTCCCGTAGGTTGGAAGGGGTATTAAAAAATATAACATAAAAACAGTAAATTCGAACATCAAACAAAAGCGTATTATTATAATACTGACCGAAACAAACCAAGGATACTGTACAATATTAGCATAATACTCCAAAATCAACGATTTTGTATAACATAATCAAAAATAACAATTAACCATTAATTGTATGATACTTGTAGATTTAATCCACGTTTTACAACTCATTCAATACATTATTTAAATCAATAACATGTGATCATCAACCGTGCAATTTCATCACTATTACAAAGAACAATCAGTCGTAATCCAACACAGTAAGTATCACCAATTAGTACTAAAAGCAATATCAATTGCACGGCTATGACAACAAGCAATATATTTTATTGCACAACAATAAACTTACCTTCACGTCGATTCACCGTCCTAACAGTAGCGTATAGTAAATATTTACCACTAGTAACACCTTCCAAATATAATGAACTACACACGAAACTACACTCTACTCTTCACAACATAGAGCTGGCTTTACAATGTTCTATAACAAGTCGTAAGTCCGTCGACACATAGAATGTTTGCGCTGCCCAAAGAATAAAGAGTACCTGACTATTGTTTAATTTGGTAGTTATTTTTATCGCTCGACAGTGAGTGTAAAAGTTATTTTTATGGTTATTATTATAGACAGTTACTACTTTTTTAGGGAGTTAAAAACTACAAATACTATAGATTAAAATGCACTACAGATTATTAATAGTAAACTACTTTTTTAATGTTAACACTAATTAAAAATACACATGTTGCGCGGGAATTCAGTTCATTTTTTATGGTCGCGTGTTTGGCGCTTGGGCGGCGCGGTAGGGCGGGCGGTCGCCGTCGTAGTTGGGCGGCGAGTGAGGCTCGGCCGTGCGCGCCGAGCCTTAAATCCTACGGCTCTACTTATGTATATTCCCGTTGATTTACGTCCTGTAGTGATAATACTTTCAGCGTCATTTTAAGGAGTCTGTTTGGTTAGGCTTAGGCGGTGAATATTTATGAACAGATGTGATTGAATGAATATTGAAATCAGATAGGTAAAACTTCCACAAAAGCTTTATTATAAATATGGATTTGTACCTAGGTATTCTTATTGTTTAAATATAGTAGAATCATACCCCAAAATTATACGTAATGTTTTTATACAATGCCTTTGTCTAAATAAATGGATGGCACAATTGCCACGTGTAAAAAGAAAAATAACCCCAACATAATATGTAACATATAAGTATATAATACAGAGATCTAAAACTTTTGTTTGGAATATTTACAATATTGCGTACAGTATAAATAAAATATAACTTTTATAATGATTTCCTTTAAAACATATCGACCTTCAAGTCGTTTGAAGCTCACCTATCGGTATTTAATCATAATGTTATTATGTCAAGTCTACTGTAAGCCATTTAAATAAATGTCTAAAAGTTTTGGACGGAAATTGATGAAACAGGATGGTTTGAAACACAGTGATTGTTGATTTTCATCAGTTGTTGTATTAAAACATGATGGATTCAGTGATGTTATTGTACTAAAACAGATTATTTTAACGTCCTGTTCCCTGTGGCTATAATTGTGGGTTTGCAATTTAAAGACCAAAAAGAAGACTGGTTATACATGAACACATTTTTGGCATATATATCTTTATTAGACTTCCGATTCCTTGAATTGCTGACAAAATAATAGTATTAAGGCGCGCTGGTTGCAGAATGGCCCCTGACCAAAGGCTCTATTATATATTATAATTATATTTGATTGAAAAGAGCGGCCATGAGTTTTATTGCCCGTTCTTTCTCGTGATTCTACCTATTGCATTGTGAACATGGCAGTAAATGTAAATGTAGAATCATTAAGTAATTAACTTAAATTTTGACGTTCATAAGCGTCACTTTGTGGCCTAGATGAATAAATGATTTTGACTTTGACTTTACCATTCTCTATTATTTCTCTTTTCTGATAGACGACAAAGAATAATGATGGTAACTCTTTCACTAAGATTGGCAACGAGGAGTGTAGCTTGATTAGTATAACTAGCATCTAAGGGCTACGGTTAACCACCTACCATCAAACGTTCATCATTTGTCGCTCTTATTTTATGAAACAAAAACCAAATTGCCGTTGAAACACAACACAAAGAATACATATCTACATTTAGAACAACTATTTGTGGATGTCGCAATATTAATTCCTTGTGGAAATCAAATCCCCAACACTATTATGTTCAAACGATTTAAATAGTTATTTGTGCAACAAGAGAGCAAAGTTGTTTTTTGTTTCGAGTGCTGATTTTGAGTCCCGAGCAAGCGAAGGATTCTATGATTGATTCACGAGCGTAGCGAGTGAATCAAAGTTAGAATCCTGAGCGTAGTGAGGGTCTCAATAGCACGAGATACAAAAAAAATTGCTCTCGTGTAGCACACATAATTTTTCACCACAGCAGTGAGAACACATATTACTTAGGAGACATAGAAATGAACAGGAATAGATTGAATTCTGTATTAATCACTTGTTGATTTTACTCTTCTGGTGTTAAAGTACACTCTTCATCGCTAGTTTCACTCATATTAATAGATTATTTTATAAAGGTATTAATATAATTTAACACGTTACGCTATACTGTACCAGCATCACCGAAATTTTTATTCCCGCTACTTTTTTAAATCACGTTTCAATACCGCGTCTCTGATGTTTATTTTTCAATTAATGTATCATTGTTGTAATTCCAAATAAAAATGTATTGGTTAAATACCAATTTTATACTATTAATTTGACTTATTTTTATTTAAATCCATTAATAAATTAAACATAAACAAAAACATTAAAAAAAGTATGTAATTTCTTTTTTACAAATATCTTTTTTTGTTTCCGAAGGTGTTTTCTTTGAGGTCGAATTCCAAAATCGAATTTCGAATTCGAAGGTGTTTGTTTTTCACTCTCTTTTTATATGCATGTGAAAGAGACAGAGCACAGTAAAATTCGAATGTTTCAAATTTATGGCTGAACAATGTCAATTCGTGGCACTGAAGATTGAAAAATTAAAAAGCTACTTTGCCTCACGCTCGAATCAAAATCGCGTTTTGTTCACTGTTGTCTCGCAGCAAAAGCGGCATGTTTGAGCTGCTGTGGTGAAAATAATCTTTTCGATTGCGACACGATTAATGCCGGCCAGAGATTGTACAAAGAATTTTCGGATATTATTATTTATAGGTATTACTTTTCGTAACATTGATAAGTACATTTACAAATAATGTTTTGTTGTTCGTGATTACTAGATAATATTTAGGATGAAAATTAAGCGAACTAACCATAATTTGATCACTGTAATCAGTGATCAATATCTCTTAATTTTCGCTGAGGTAATTAAATTTTGTGTCAGGCTTACATCACTGAGCTATTTGTTTAGTTAAATAACCATACCATTTTATTCCATAGAAAACGCTTCTCGGAGTTATTGAGAGAACTCAATGAAGTTGGAATTTTCATTCTAGATCTTAGACGATATGAAGCATATTCCTTGTTTCAAATTTTAGGTCTTTTCTTACTGGAGGTTAAACAACACGATTCGTATCTAAGTCTTCTGATTTCTGCCGTAGAAATAAGCTAATTTTAAATCCTAAGTTAGATGTTAAATGAGTGAAACAAATTTTGAAAGAGTCTTTAACCATCCCAACACAATAATATTAATACTGAAAAACTTACGCAGTAACGAGTATGAGAGGTTTTCATACAAAATAAAAAAATGTAGATAGATATATTAACACTTTATTGTACACCAGTAAACATAAGGAGATACAATATTTAACGTAGTAACTTAAAACTAGTTGCACAACAGGGCGGTTATATAATATACCTACATATCAACCTGGAGATATGATCAAAATATTATAAAATCTTGGCCTCACAAATCAAGCAAATCCAGCTCTTAGGATTTATAACGAAACTATTAAAAGCTGTTTATAGCTTAGAGTCTCACTTACATGTATAGGGTATAAGGGTGTCGTAAGAGCCGACAGAGGGAGCATATTATACAGAGAACAGCACTGTAAGAGAAGGAAAACTTGATACAAACCCTATACCAACCCGTTTGGCCAGCATGGTATAGTAGGCCAATTCCTCCTTTCAAAGGAGAGGCCTAGTCCAGCAGTGGACTGTTAAAGGCTGATGATGATGATGATGATGATGATGATGACGAAAGCTTTATTGTTCTTGTACCATGCGGTTTCCACTGACACGATGTCACTAACAAACAATATAGTTCAAAGAAGAACAGCCGCCGAAAAAAAATAATTAATTGCTTATATCTAAAGTAACATACCTAACGGATAAGAAGAAAAAAATCTATGTTTTGTTATAAAATAATTGCAATTACAAACAAAACATATACACGAACACCATATCAAAAAACAAAACGAGTAAAAAATTTACCATCCAGGGAGGGATAGCATTGAATTCAATATGTAATTTTATATTTTGCATTATGAGACGAGGCTTTTCAGTATCACTACTGTTGCACCTCTTTGCACCAACCTTTTCAATGCACCGTTAAATTTTTAAGTAGAGTTAGAATAAAAAGTTCGTGACGTTGATGGCGAGGCCACAATGCGCGGAACTCACTCATTTTGTAATGTTTTTCTCTTTTTAACGAACAAAAAGGTATGTGGGCGCGATGATTCGTTCGTTATTTTTTTACGCGCATTATGCAGTTTCGGCTGTTATGAGTTGTCTTTAGGTGTAATGATGTATGCTTTTGTGTGAATTATGTGATTGTTTAACAAGTAAATCGCGTTGTAATCTCAGTTGTTTTTCTTGTATTGTTTTAGTTTTAATTATGGTGTTGAGAAATTGATTGCTAAGCGGATTAGTTAATTATTGTAATCCACAGAAATATTATTTTCCTCGTTTAAAATATTCAGCTTTAGAAAACGTAAATTGACAACAACGAAACGAGTATTTCCTATATAAGCATATTTCACTCTCTTTTACAATGCTTAGAGCCTAAATATACCTAATTTGAAATTTTAAAACATCATGAGTACGAAACCAGTTGAAGTGAGTCTACCTTAGAACTAATCTGAAATAAAGTATACAAATATGGGTTATTACGACATAAAACACCATATGGTAAGTTAATAAAGCAATAAAAATATTTCTTCATACCCCAAAAATAAGTACTAAAGCAATTAGGACTATCATTGACCTATAAACATACATCCAAACAATTTGTTTACCGAGGGGTAACTTATCACCAACGGCACAATTATTTACTCGTAAAACTGCAATAAAATGCGAAAAACATCCCCCAACTACGGCCCTTACAACTACTGTTTAATAGGTATTGTAATCCATTGAATAACGTCGTAAAATTTTTATTTGTCGTAAAGTTAAGTACCGGGTTAGGGGTGCGGGCGGCCGTGGTGTGTGATTACGGACAATAAAGCTAAATGGAGCACAAATTAATATACTACTTGCTAATAGGAGGCGACAGGTGGGTTACTTATCAAGTTTTGTAAACTGTGAAGTATGAAAATATCAAATTTTCACCTGTATGGGCATTACATTCTAGATAAAATGAGATTTATCAGAAAACGGACATCATTAATAAGTGTAGCAATTAATAATTAAACTATGTACTTGTGATTTAAGGCTTTTTACAGCTTTGCTGGTATGGCATGTAAGGCTTCGTTCGGATACCCTACGAAGAGCAAAATATGATTTTAATTCTTTACTTCTATACTACCAATAACACCTTACTACCAAGAAGTACTTACTGGAGTTTGGCTTGTCTTCTTCTTCTTCGTATCAATGGTTCATATTCACATGGAAGTCCTTAAACAGATTGCGGACCCAAGTTGGGCGTTGCAAGGAAAACCGAGCCAGATGGGGTTTCTTGGACGAAGCCGAAACCATGTGTGAGTGTGGCACTAGCTTACAGTCAATGTACCACCTCCACCTACTATCGTGCCCTAACTGCCCAGACACATGTTCCTTTAAAGATGTAATGAACGCTTCCGAAAACGCAGTAAGAGTGGCTGCGTACTCGGCGAACAAGATTTTATACTTTGTAACTTGAGACTCGTCATTGACTCGAAAGAAAAAGAAGAAGAATGGTTCATATTACATATTCTGTTCCCAAAACTTGGCTACGGTAACGGCATTGTCAGAGGCCTAATGGAGGTCTTGTTTGCTGCAGGTAGATGGCCAAAGAGGGCAAGAAAGCAAATGCGCCATAGATTGAACTGGAGCTCCACAGTCGCAGTGGACCAGTGAGTGGTCTATAAATCCCCATCTCGCCATGTTTTCCCTACAGCGCCCGACCTGAGTTCTCAAGCGACTAAGCGATTTCCAGGTCGACCACTGCAAGTTGTGACCAGGAGGCAGGCTTTCTTTCGCTGCAGGGAAGTTTGGTGCGGACGGGTACTTAGAGCCCCACAGTTGCTCTCTTGCCAATCTCGGGGTGTCATTTGTGGCAGCAGTTATTCTAAAAAAGCTTTTTCGGCTTTTAAGGCGGGCGCGAGGCATCTTATGGCCATACAGTAAGTGTCGCACGTCTGTTTCTTGCCTATGTTTCTCCACTGCGCAGGCTATTTCCCGTCGCACATTCAGTGGGATGCCTGCTAGAGGGTATAGCAAATAGAGCGGGGTTGGTTTCAAACAGCCCGTTATGATTCGGCATGTCTCATTTAGGGCTACATCTACTTGCTTTGCGTGAGCGGATCGGTGCCACACTTGGCACGCGTATTCGCCCGCGGAATACAAAAGTGAGAGCCCTGTGGTTCGAAGAACATGCGGGGCCGCTCCCCAGGCTGTTGAAGTTAGACGTCGCAGCAGATTATTCCCCGCACATACTTTTTGCTTGGTGTTTAAGCAATGGGCCTTGTACGTTCGCGCTCTTTCCAGGGTGATGCCCAGTTAGCGTGGCCGAGGACAGTGCCCTATGTTAACGCCTCGCCATGATAATGAGAGTGGTCGCTTCGCATCCCGGTTACGTAAATGGAACGCGCAAGACTGGGTTTTTCTTGGCCAGGGTTGGCTTGTACCCGGGCTCTGATACACTGAAGACTGAAGTACGTCATTCAGCCGACATTACACAACAAAACGAAACGAGTTAAAACACAACCCTCCACAGTGCTGTCAAAATCAATCGGAGACACCCTTCGGAGATGGTAATGAGAAGATATTGCAATCAATAAATATCATTTCCCTCCTACGGCGATGCGAGGGCAAAACATTACAGAGAACCTAGTGTGCGTTTATTTCGGCTTTGCAAGATTAGTA
The DNA here is from genome assembly GCA_944739405.2 of Euclidia mi. NCBI lineage: Eukaryota > Metazoa > Arthropoda > Insecta > Lepidoptera > Erebidae > Euclidia > Euclidia mi. Next base: position 52,361,328 of record OX123200.2, on the reverse strand, counting down.
TAATGTATAATCTTTACCAAATCTTTACAAATTGTCCACTTACACCTTCCTTGTGTATCACTCTATCTTTTGGTAAAAATCGCATGAATATCCATTCGGTAGTTTCAAGTTTATCGCAAAAAGTCAGAACTTATGATACTGACTTTTCGGTCAATCGGGTGGGCAAATTTGTTTTGATCACCACGATCCACAGCCACACTCTTGTTGGTGGAAAACTAATCAGGCCAATCAACGTACCGAAATCGATGAACTCAACTTGAAACATGATACAACTGAACCCGTGGTAGGTCTTGTACGTAATAATGTTTCTGTATTCAACTTACACTCGAGTGGTATTTACTGTATTTAAATAATAAATAAATAAAAATAAAAATCTTTATTTGCATAAAATCTTTACATCAAAACTTATGAAGCCTCTGACTTCTGAGCTAGGTATTGGCTACCTGTGTTACAGAAGTCAGTGCCTTCTCACATGTATGGACACAACAATATTTTATGCTAGCACTTACTCACTTATATTGCTAACTGACTACACTTAAATTGCTAACCTTAGACACACATACACTCCAATTTTTTTTAACTATAATTACTATAAACTATACTCTAGCAAAAATTCTGTTTCATCGTAATCCAAACTTAACAGCCAGTTCTTAAATGTAGACTTCAATTCCTGGTATTTTAGACCATATAGTTTAGTTCTTTTGTTAATCTTATTGTAGAGACGAGGGGCCATATATATTTGTTGTCGTCTTGCAGATGCAGTGCGATATCTACCTAATAAACAAATGTTTGTTTTTGTGCGTTTTGTGCTGTCAGTGCCAGGTATAAAATGTACTGATTTATGATGTTTAGCTACAAGCTGAAAAATATATAGTTGCCTGACAGATAAAACTTGGCATTCTTTATACAGAGAACTAGTCGGGTATCGGTATGGTTTACATGTCATGACCTTTAAAATACATCTCTGTGCTCTTTCGACTTGTATCATGTACGACTTGCAGGCACCACCCCATATTTGGATACAATATGCAAGAATAGATTGAGCTAGTGCATAGTATATCGTACGCATAAGCTGAAAGTCAGCAACAAACCTAAGTTTTTTAAAGATCCACGTTAATTTTCTGACGCGCGATGTCATCGACTCGATATGAGGCTGCCAGGACAGCTCGTCATCTACTAAAACACCCAGATATTTTACGTTTTTGGATGTAGAAATGGACGGACATGAACAAATACTGTCATATGGAAAATTACATAAATGACTTTTAATTATTAAATTGGATGGTTTCGATTTAGCAAACGTAAATGGTACAAATGTTGTTTTAGCCACATTAAGTGTCAATAGGTTTCTGTTTAGCCACTGTCTGATCTTGTGAAGTCCCACTTCAGCATGCTGTTGTACATCAGCCCAAGTTCTACCATAAAATAGCAAAACGGTGTCATCGGCATATGTGATAATTTTTCCATTAATCAAATTAAGTTGACACAGATCGTTAATATACACAAGAAATAAGCTTGGGCCAAGGACACTGCCCTGTGGAACTCCATATTGCACTGGAGCATCTGCGCTAATATGTTGCCCAATTTTCACTTGCTGAGTACGACCGCATAGATAGTCTTTATAGATGGATAACGCATGACCGCGAATTCCCACTTTATATAACTTGTCTACAAGAATGGGAATCGAAACTGTATCGAAAGCTTTAGCGAGGTCGAGAAAAATGCCTATACACTGTTGTTTAGCGTCAACTTTAGCAGTCACGTAGTTAGTCAGCTGACTTATAGCGTCTTCCGGACTTCTACCCGATCTAAACCCAAATTGGCTGTCTGATAATACTTTATTGTGGTCAAGAAATTTCCTGAGTCTGACATTAAGAGTCTTTTCGATTATTTTAGATAAAGATGAGAGAACGGAGATTGGTCTGTAGTTTGTCATTTCATCTCGCGCACCACTCTTGTGTACAGGTGTGATTAAAGATCTCTTAAATACAGTAGGGAAAACCCCCTGACCATAGCAAAGGCCAATTAGTTTGGTTAGTGGAGGCACTATTAGGTGTTTTGCTAGTTTTAAAATCTGAACCGGTATGGAGTCCCAGCCAGTTGCACAGTTGTTCTTTAAATTAAGTATTAACGTCTCTATTTCCATTTCATCGGGCGGGAGCAGTGCTATTGAATTAGGTAAAAAAGGAATATTTCTGACCGGGGATGATGCATCAAAACTTATTGAACCCTTGACTGCATCAGCGAGTTGCTTGCCAATGTTGGAAAAGTACTCATTAACGTCGTCAATATCGTGAACCTTATTTCCTGTTGAGCACAACAGATCATACGCATCCCTCCGTGTCTCTGTATATTCTGCAATGGTTCTAATAGCTTTCCACGATTCTTTTGTAGACTTTGCTGATTGTAATAGAGATTTTTCATAACTGATCTTCAGCTTCCTTAAAAGAGTGTTATAATAATTCCGATAACGCTTATACGATATTTCAAGGATATTATTGGTTGGATCTTTCTTAAGTCGTCTGTGAAGCTTATCCCTATGACGCATACAACGTAAGAGGCCAGGCGTGACCCATGGCTTAATGGTTCTTTGTCTATTTGGAACAGAGTGGCTTCTAGTGTTTAGACTAATTGCAGCTGATATTTTGTTAACGAAGAGGGTAGCAGCGTCATTTGCATTGGTAGATAAAGCTATGAAGGTAAAATCAGTATCCTCTAGGCTTTTTATAACCCCTTGATAGTCAATTTTATTATAATATTTGTTGGTCTTTATTTCAGGCTTCCTTAAATCCATACTTAGGGCCACTAGACAGTGATCCGTAATTATGGAATTAGTTATAAATATATTGGTGGTTAAAGAGGTTTTTAAGATGACATGGTCTAGACAATTATAGAGACGAGTTGGACAAGTATGACCCGGTAGCATACCTAATTCAGCTGTTAAATTTAAATAAGTTGCACTGTGCCTGTCATTATTGCCTGTTTTTATATCTATGTTAACGTCACCAATTATTAAAATGTTTTTAAGCGTTGTAATTGGTCTGACTATATTGTTAAGAGAGCTCAAAAAGCTGTCAGTGCATTTGTACGATGGGGACCTATATACGGCTAAGATAAATAAGTCTGGTTCTATCTGTAAAGACAGAAAATTAGCCCCTACTGGGGCCGGTTCTTGTACAATACAATTTATATCATCTCTTACATAAATGACAATACCATCATTTTGGTTTAAGTATTTTTGCGAACAGTACATTACATAGTTGTCCATTGTCGGAATACACTTATTTATATGTAGCCAACATTCTGTTAAAATTATGATGTCAAACTCAAAAGAAAATCTTGTTAACTCTGCTTTTAGATTATCAAAATTTTTAAATATACTACGTATGTTTTGACTGACGATTTTAAGATGCCTAGTTGGTTGCTTTATTATAGTATTACATGTCTCAATATCACAGTTGTATACCGAGGCTATCTTAATATCGTCCATCTCATTAGAGATGTTTCGTATAACATCAAACATTATAAAAAGAGTAACAGTCACAATATGTTGTCACAATTTTCTTACTTACATTGTTCATTCGTTTATTAATATAGCAATTCAGTCGGAATGGAGTTACAATAGTACAGTCAAAATCCGCATAGCAGCAGTTTTGAACAATACAGTGGCTGTTATGAACGATGAATATGATTTTGTGAGCCAGAAGTTTGCATAATTCAATAGAAAATTTATAACAAGTGTTACAATTTGAGTTAGGTAAAAATGACATATTAGTTGATATTGGAGTGCTAGGCGTCCGAACGTCTTTACAGTAGCTATGTTTATCTTCATTTGATTGGAAGAGTTTATACGTGTATTTTATGAATAAAGTAAGAAACAAAAAATCAAAAAAACAAAATGAAAGAAAATTAAATAAAGAGGGGTTATTTACATTCTTCTGGTTTATGTAGTTTTTGGAGACACGATGTTGATTTAATAATAATTGCTTCGGCTCCTTCTCGTATGCGGAGAAATAACCGCCCGTTTTGAATCCAGCAATACTTATAGTTATTACTCTTTGCAAAGTTACGTGCCTCATAAAACAATTGCCTCATTTATGTGTGCTGTATGTGCGAATAAAAGTGGTGCTGCGGTTTCTGGTCGCGTCTGTTACAAATTATAATAACTTTACGAAGTTTAATAGAGGATGCTCTTCGGGATGTTACCTCTCAGGATAACTCACTTATGGCTATCCGATTCCAAACTAGGTATAGCGACCAGAAAATTAAAAATAAACTCAATTATTTTTTAAACACAAACTACTTATCGATAAATAGCACCCAGAGACGGAAATAATGATCAGGTTCATCACGCTAATAATTTGACCATAGTGGGAATCGAACCCATGACCTCGGGGTTACCCAGTCCAGCTCCTAAAATGCCTAACTGCGAGTCACAGCGATTACCTTTTAAGACATATGTTTATTGCGATCAAAAAATAATATTTTGAGTGTCAGTTTGTTAATAAGGTTCTCCGCAGTACAGTAACAACTAGAGCAGAAATAGTCTAAGAATAAAACGAAAACTTTAAACGTAAAATTTTACACTCGACAAACTTTTTGACCATATATTATCAGCAAAGATTTCTACTCTAGTTCACCGCATGCCGCTGTGAGCTAAAACAATAACACTGAAGCAGCTATACGTTGCCAAAACTTAACCTAACTTAAGTATTAGGCAGACCTCACATTGGGCGCACGCCGAATAGACGCCGGGCGCTTAAGGAATGCACACGCCCAATGTGAGGGACATCTTATGCCATCACACCTTTAGGACATCTTGTAGTTGCACCGCAGGTTGGGTCATACTTGTGGTGAAACTTCAAAGCTGCAGCCGCCGCGCGCATCCGTTCGCAAAACCACGCACTATGGGAAGTGGGCTTCAAAAAGCCATGTTGGGTAGCATTTAGTAGATTAGCGTGATAAAATCCGACCCAGGCGTCGTTTTATCTAATGAAATATCGAAATACTATATAAAAATTTTACACCCAATCTAAGATATTGGAAAATACAGAACTGAGTCGTTAAATAACAGTTGCTAGATATAGGGGAAAGGCGTACAAAATGACATAGGCGGGTCATATGACATATTACTGTTTCTTAGAATCTGTGGCTCATTTTATTCATCCAAAGACGTGTAGAGGGCCGCTTAGTTACGTATCGCAACCTGCGGGATTGGCAGCGGTGCTCCGTCGACCATACGATTTAGACGACGGTTTGAATGTTTTCGCGCGTTGCCTGTTCTGTTTTGTTGGATTTTGTTTCATACTAAAAGTTGGTAAATTCAATTTCCATTTTAATTTCATTTCACTGTCTCTACTTGTTGTCAATATATTAACTTTGACTGAGAATATGTTAAAATTGTTAGTTTTATTATGGTTTTGTGTTATTACAGTTGAGATTCTAAAACTATAAAATGGACAAAATGACATACCGCTTGGTAGGACAAAATGACATACTATGTCGTTCACTATACCAACCCACTTTTTTGTCTTTTTAAGTAGGTAGTCATAAATTCATCAAAGAAAAAGAAAACGCCACAGCTTAGCGGTCTTTCTGCTAACTATAATTCCAAATATGGAAGAAACTAAAATGAAACCGGGTCTTCCGCCGGTCACCAAGAAAAGAGCGAGAAAAGTTGCTCAGGTATTCAATTTCAGCTCTAGCAGCGATGAAGACCATCATGTGAAGGCGTTCCAAAGAAGAATAAATCTATCATATGCCAGCTTTGCTAATAATTGCTTAGTTTTCCATACATTTTTTGTATGCCGTTTTGTCCACACTACGTATGTCATTTTACCCGCACATGGCGGACAAAACGGATTTTAGTTACAATTTTTTTAGAGAGAGAGCTTATAGTTTTGTTATTTTTTGTTTTAAGTTGATTGATCTCTTTAATTATGATAGGTAATGAACGTGCAATGGAAAGTTTGATTGTTAATGTTTAAATAATTAAAAAATAAATATTTATGACTGATTTAGCGGAGGGTATGTCATTTTGTACCCCTTTCCCCTATTCATTGGCTACATAGCTCCAGATGTATTTAATATTAGATAGCTAGAGGGATTGGTGGCTATATACAGAAGCTCTGTAGTAACTTGAGCTAGTAATACAAATTTATAAATACTGCATGGAAGTCGAACAAATAAACTTAACTGTTTATAAAATTGTCCTCTGCTGGACACGGTCCTTCTCACTTATATGGGTTAGGCCATAGTGTCTCAAAGTGGTCAGTGGTCAAGTGTTGATTGATAGACTTCACCTGTCTATAAAATAGACGTACTCACACATTCGATCGCATAACTGAATGCAATCTTACAACACGGAACCATAGATGCCTCATTAGACTTGAAGGAAATCTAAAATGCTTTGAGAGAAACTTCAAGATAATAATTATGATCAAAATGCACACATAAATTTCACTAAGAAGAGTAAAGAAAATATCAAAACATTTCGATAGAAAAATCTTTGGGAAAGCGCGTCCTTTCCATTGGGAATATATTATCAAAAGCAATTTTTCAATTGTCACATGAACAAAATTGCTTCTAGTAACAGGTCGATAAAATTTCCTGCGCCACCTAAAATGCACACCAAATTATATACAACTTTCTATCAATGTATATGCATCTTCAAGCTCACCCACACACGTTAACAGCCAATAACAAGATTAACAGCGTGTAGCACCGTAAGATCCGAAGATCCGTCACATCCGCGAAATCGGTGAGATCTGTAATCCGCGCACAAAGGCTCGTGCTGATTGATTACAGCCTGCGGGCGGATCTCGGTGTATCGGCAGCCAAAGGAATTTACTGCATCAAGATGTGCTCAATTCTTTTGCGGGGAATGAAATTTATGTATTAAGCTTTGGTACTAAGTATGCAAGTAATTGAGTTCTTTGTAAGCGAACTATAAATTAAAGCTGCGGCGTTGCTTATTTCAATGTTTTGAATAATGTTTATATTAGAACTGAATTAACTAATATATTTCGATAATTGCATCGTGACCACGACACGTCATTAGAAACGTTGGATATGAGTTAATAATAAGATCTACCGATTTGGAACTTTTTAATGTACTTACTTAGTGACTTGCTTTAAATATAAAATGTACCTGCAACCATACATTTATTTTTTAAAGGTATAAAGGAGGAGCAGATTTTGTAATACATGGGTATGTATTGCAAAATATGCTCCTCTATAAAATAATTTTATTAATATTCTTTGCGATCTTTCTTTACAAATCTTTAGAACTCAAAATAAATTCATTCTCTTTGAATATTGTCGATACCCAACTAAAGCGTACCTTAATATATGTGGGTGTGAGTCTGGACTAGCTACTCGTCAAAGAATCGTAGGGCGCAGAGAGGATAATCCCTGAGTTTTGTCTGAAAGAGGATTTAGAGGACGCGCCCTCCAGTAACCTTCGGACGTATGGGCGGAATCTTTATTTGTTTTTTTGGATTCCGTATGTGTGGCAATATTAAACCTAGTGTTCTTTTTTGCATCTGGGTAGTTTGGGCGGTAACTTACTACACAGTAGAATGGCTGATTGCGAAAGTATCTGATGCGGTTGAATTCAGTACTAGGTAAAATGTTCTTTACAACTTGAATAAAATTGAGTAATGTGTTAAAATAGGATAGTATTAACTTATTTTCGAACAATAGACACAAAAACTACAATACTTTGATCATACCGTGACAAACTCAAACTCAAAATCCTTCATTCATTTAGATCACAAAGTGACACTTATGAACCTCAAATTTAAAACATTATTACTGTATGCTTCTACATTTACATTTAATGCCACGTTCGCAAAGTAAGGGCGTAGAACCATGAGAAAGAACGGGCAATAAAACTCACACTTTCACATACAAATTTCTTTGATCATACAGTGACACTTTCACATACAACATCATGACTGTGTCGAAATACAGCCTACGGCATGCAACGTACTGGCAGTGGCGAATCGTTCACTTAAATTACCGTGTCGTTGAAGCAGCCTCATTGAGGCAGTATAAAAGTTAAATTACTCACACAAATCTTCCCCTTTACTACTTTTAAATTACTTGACTTTTTATTACAAGTTATCAGCCCAAACTTTTTACTTTCTTGAAAATTCCTTCCAGAACATGACTAAGGAGATTTGAACTTTTACTAGCAACTTTTATCAATTTTAGCTCAGCTCCGACTAGCTTGGCAAGTACAACACAAATGTATATTAAAATATTATCTAAGATCATCATCTAGTATTTTCATTACCGTCAATACGGGGTGTTCCCCCACGAAGTTTCACATGTACAATAACAAATAGCGGTGTTAATTTATGACGGCATTCCACGCTATACGACACGTTGTAAACCATCGTGTTGTGAACTGTAACACTGTCTTTTGTGCTCTTTATGATGTTGTGAGGGGAGGTTTATGGTGTCGGTACCTAATGATCAGTAGAAAAAAATGCACCGAGAATTACGATGCTTTAATAAAACGTGGCTATTCGCGGCGAATGGAGTTGTAAAATAATTTGCCGCTTCATTACAGTTTGTTATTGTTAACAGTTCAAGTGTGTAAATTATAATAAACGTTAAGTTTAACTGGTTTTTATTGCTTTTATTGTTTCATTTGTTTATATCGTTTATAATAAAGTAATCTGATTGGAAAGCCGTGAGAATTTTAACCCACGCGTCGTGGAGCTTATTATAACTGAATTGAATGAAAAGATAATATCAATAACCTGATATATTTCATGTAAACCAGTCCAAAACCAAGGAGATAATTCTTCTGTGCGCGTGTACATCACTGGATTCGTGAATGGCTGAGCCGATGCTGCCGTCATTCTACGAATTGTGAATTACACTGTAATTTAATCCACAATAACTGATCCCGAAAGGTGACATGATTGTCCAGATACAGAAAATTTCATAGACAAAACCACGAAAGGCAGCAGACAAACTTGCGTCGTATCGCACTTTTCACTCCAGACGAAACTTTTGACACTGATAACGCTACCTTATCCCTATTTCATGAGACTATTGATAATTTGATACATTTCCCATCCAGCCGCCCAACAGTCTAGCACATCTTTATAACCAACAAAACGCAAGAAATCTCAACCCTGACCCGCAGTGTGAGCAATTAATTTCACATCGCTTTACTTAATCCCTAGCAGGGATTACCGGCGCACGCGTCCCGGCCTCCGGGATAATCCCGCGGGTCCCGGGGTCCAATCCGTAGGGCTGTGCCTCACTGTTTACTCAGTATATTGAGCGGTGGGAACTGAACACTTGCTGTTTGCACTGTCACGTACTATGATTAAGTTTTGAGTGTATGAATGCGAGTTTTTAAAGGTCATGGATACGATTATGAGATGATTGCGTTTACATATGGAATGAGTGTACTCGTAAGCGCTGTGGATAATGCTGTGTCATGCTCGGAAAATGTGGTTTGAAATGAATATTACTGTTATGTACGAGATAATGAACAAGAACATCTCGCAAGTCTGGGATAAAAGGCAATATTGTCGTTAACAGATGACTGGTTGTGTCCACCAGTGGTAAAAATAACGTGTGTCAATACGTTAGCCAAACTAGTATAAAAAGATACCTACCTATAAGTACCTATGTTTAAAAAGTCTACGAAACAAAAAAAGCAAACCTATTCAACTACAGCCATAGTCTCTACATTTTCGCTTTGTAATGGACAGTCGGTGATAAATCCTGTGGAATATTATTGAAAGATTTGTTCATAGGGTGCATAGGGTTCCCACCAAGAACTTAGGGTCCAAGCCAACCTCACCTGCAAGTGGTGCACCTGCCGATCAACGGACGAGGCTCTGGCAAACAAAATATCCCGATAAGCGGCAATAGGCTCGCCACCTACTTATTACGTGGGATCAAAACACTGGCGAAAAGTGGGCGTTTAATATGCCTCTGCCTACCCCTTCGGGGAAACAGGCGTGAGTCTATGTATGTATGTATGATTTGTTCACAGCGGATCCTTCTGTAAGCAATCGCAGTTTAAGCGCAGTTAGGTAATTAACAACAAAGTTAATTCTGTAACATCTTATAAATAAAGAAGAATTCCTACGAGACACTCGAATCTTAGCACGACTACATATTTATTTATTCCACGCAGCGTTAAACATCTTCAGTTACGTTTACAAGACACGCAGTCTCGCCACAGCTGTTCGGTGTAAGAAAACGTAGTTGACAGCAAGATTACTCTGTATACAGGGGCTGCCGAGGGTGCCATCTGATACCTCACCACGACACCCCAGGGAAATTACCAGACACTTATTCATTAAAATAACAGCATCGAAGTGATATGGACCTAGATGAGTAATATTAAGGGTTAAACAGGCTGAATTATAAGTAAATATGACTATGTGACGAAATTTTACAAGCATAGTAACAGGTCAGATTTGGTACCCTTAAATAAATGTACTGGTCTGCCTAAGTCATGGATTATTGTTATCCATGTGGCTTGTAGAGGCCAGACGGCAGTCGCTCTGGAAAAGCCAATATTCTATCAAGTCTGGTTAGACCAGTAAGTGGGCTTCATCATCAGCCTTTAACAGTCCACTGCTGGACTAGGCTTCTCCTTTGAAAGGAGGAATTGGCCTACGCACGCTGGCCAAACGGGTTGGTATAGGGTTTGTAATTTGTATCAATTTTTTCTTCTCTTACAGTGCTGTTCTCTCTTACAACACCCATGGGATGATATGGGGTAGTGACATTCCGTATTCTTAATCCGTCGACACACAGACAAGTGTGGGCTGGTTGCAACCAAAACTTTTGCCTTTGCACCCGGGTGCAACGCATGATATAAATCTGATTAAAGTACAAGGCTGACCCCCGGGTCAGCCTTGTACTTTAAAATTTTGTAGTTTAATCAGATTTATATCGATGACAAGTCTTTAATGATAAGTGCCTATAGTAAATTCGTCGATACAAGCTACTAAGAATCTAGGGCCAAATTTAAGTAAAATCTCAAAATTTAGGAATAAAATATATTCTACTCAAAAATGAAGGTACACAGAGAAAATATAATAATTCGCCTGAATGGATAGAAAAATATCTTAAATCTAATTATTCTACTACTTTATTGAACAGCTGTAAGCAAACTAAAAAGATAAATAAATCTCGAACTCTAACGACTACAATTAGATTGTTAGACAGAAGAACTAACAAATTATTCCACTAGCTTGGATTTTATCTCCTATTCTAGTTTTTTTTAAAATGCTAATGTTTAATCTGGCTCTCGGCGAGTCTTACTAAGTGCTATTATTTAAATGTAAAAGTTTGTGAGAAGGGATTGCTTTATGACCATTTAGATGTTTGTTACTTTTACACAAAAAACTATTGAACAGATTTTGATGAAACTTTTTCAGGTATAGCTAACCTAAACATATTATAAAATGAAGTCCCCTTTTATTCCTGTCTATCTTTAAAACGCGATAAACTCTAGTACCACCGAAGGGATTTCTGTGAGGTTTTCACCGATAGATTACGTGGAGAACCTTGTAAATGTATGCATTCATTTCTATATGTCTTCATAGGGCCGATGATGATGATGATACTATAGCTTCCTTCTCAATATACGCACGCACTACAATCACAACTAGTCAAGTGCGCACCCATCCTGTTGAAACGTGAAGATAAGCCGTACTCGATACAATTAAGTAGGTAACTAACTCCGAGTCAATCTGTTTGTTCATACGCGTTATCTACGCATGTCGCCGCCGCGCCGCGTCCCCGCGCGGTTCAGCTTCCGCACGCTTATCGCGCCGATATCCGACTTGCTAAGCGAGTGTTGTGCGTTTGCTTTGGTACCTGCCTTAATACAAGATAGTGGGATGTTCTGAATACTGCACGTAATGCAATAAGAAGTAGGTACGTATCATTCATAGGTAGGTACCTACGTTTCGTACGCTTCGACTGATAAGTAGCGATACTAGCAAAACAATAAATGTAACGGGTCTCTAAGTTATTTATGTTGCTCTATAAAGTAGGTATTTCACAATAATTATAAGGCAAATTAAAAAATAAATCACAATCCAAAAATCGATTCCACAGCGCAAACACAAGTAAAAGGCATACCTACCTAGAAGTGGGGGCAAGAGACTATGCGCATGTTTGTAATACAATCTCTATCTATCTCTATCGCTCTGGTTCATTTAAACCTTGCGGCCTTGTAATAAAGAATATAACAGCATTGTAAAATCGATACGAGTAACCAGAGAGTAACGTTATTTTACGATGATATTCACAACCAGCTTGATTTGTAATCTTGTATTTTGTTCGATATATATAAGCATCGGTGGTTCAGTGGTAGAATGCTCGCCTGCCACGCGGGCGGCCCGGGTTCGATTCCCGGCCGATGCAATTACCTTTTTGAGATTTGTTTTAATTATATACGTTTTATATTTACTTTTATTTTTAATAACAATATTATTTATCCATTATTTGAACAAAGTGGTAGCATAAATAATAAAATTCGTTTTATTTTTCATTTGAGCTACACCAGCATCGTCCAAAAGTGTTGGCATATAATACAAACCTATTAAAATTCAATCATAACTTTTTATGTTCATTCATGTCCATTACCGTTACCATTCCAATAATAAAAAATAACAGACGATTATAATGTTTAAATAACGCCTACGCTTTTGAAATAGCAATGCAATCTAAACGGCTAGCATTGCTTTCGTTACCGTTTAGAATAAAATGCCCAGCGTTTACTCATGCTTTTTAATGAGATAAGACCGCACGCGTAAGCATAAAAAATATAGAATCTAACCAATCTTGTAGTTTTTTATTTTAATATAGCAGAATACCAAATATAAATAAAGTAAATTCAACCAAATTGCAATATTATTGATTATAAAATTGACATTTTCTTTTCTCTCTTTTTCTTTGGAATTTTGTTGTAATAGGAGGATGCAATACACACCTACCTGCCCTCCAAGGTTATATTGCAGTAAATCTGTCTACTATCACATAAAGGTGCATCCACATTATTATAAATTAAACCGCACAACGCCCATGTGCGACGCGTGGTGACATAAGTGGCGTTTAATTAAAAATATGTCATCGGGTGCGATGGGGTGCACACGACGGGACGAGGGCCAAGTGGGTGCACTCTGTGGACGTCTTATTGTTATTTAGGGATTCGACGCCATTGCTGGGAAATGTGAATAGAATGTACGTACAAGTGATGGAATGTTTTGGATGAATTACGGGACTGTGGGTTGGATTATTGAAATAAGAATGGAATGTATTCTGAAGTGTAATTGTTCTTTCTGTTCAAATATTGTAAAGAAGTTCGTAAATTCGTAAATTATAGATTTCATGTCTATCACAAGAGCTTTAGTGCCATAGATAGAAGTATGATTTAAACCACAAACTTGCTCAATAACTTTCGACCGTATAATATAATAATATGTATAAAACATATAGGCGAGACTTTACTGTACTCTACAATGTTTTGTGAATGAGAAAACAGCCAATATAGTGCCATCCAAAATACCAAAATCTTGTGCGATAAGACTATGCAAACATACACAGTATTATCATATAAACTGCAACATGTTACTAATAACCTTCTCATAACAACTACTGACACTGAATCACATCGCGCTAAGTTAGCTAAGCGTACATAAGTGATGAGACGTTAAAACAATAACACTAAGTTATGTAAGCGGCAGTCAGCTCTACGTATCTATTATCTAGTTAGCACTGGACGCGTATGTCCTGTGGGACTGGCCTGCCTGGGCGGATACAACACAAATGTAGTTTGAATAGAATAGCTATGACTCTATGTAGTACCAGAGACTAGAAAAGAATAGTAGTACTAAAGCACAAAATTTCAGTCTATGGCTTTAATGATTATTTTATACAAATAAAGTGACGAATTAGCATTCAGATTATCTGGCGGTGAGCAAATAGTTTTGGACAATCAACGTGAAGTGGCATATTGAACTGAAATTGACAGCATGATTATACTGGTTTTTGGGCCTATGTATGTTACAGCTGGATGGGACACTAACCACAACTCTGTATCTTAGCAAGAACTAGCATCAGCGTTCCGATATATCCTCTCGATCCATCGCTCTTTATTCTCTTTCCCTTTGCCGCCTCCTTCCTTCTTCACTAATTAGTGGTTATTCGTCACATTTGGCAGCTAGGATCGTTTAATTTAACCTTTATGTAGTTTAGGGTAGGGTTTTTGTGGTTTAGGGTGCATAGGGTTCCCACCAAGAACTTAGGGCCCCAAGCCAACCTCACCTCCAAGTGGTGCACCTGCTGATCAACGGACGAGGCTCTGGCAAACAAAATATCCCGATAAGCGGCAATAGGCTCGCCACCTATTACGTGGAATCAAAACACTGGCGAAAAGTGGGCGTTTAATTTGCCTCTGCCTATCACTTCGGGGAAACAGGCGTGAGTCTATGTATGTATGTATGTATGTTTTTGTAGTTTAGTCCACAACCCTGCTTTGAAGAAATTTGAAGCGTTTGTTTCCAATCGTGGGTCTTTATCTTTGCATTTCAGAGTGAAGTCATACCTACTCTATTCGTTAGTACTCACCAACATCAAGAGTTAAATGATTTGACCGTCATCGTTAAATCACAGTGTTACTTTTAGATATTACAAAAAATATATTATAAATCCAGGGACTTTACATAATAATGTTACGGATCTACTTATATGGCATAACTAAAATTTCCTGATCTTTTCGCCATGGGTTACTTTAAATCATTGTCCACAATACAAACTGTCAAGTAGTGTATATCGCAAAGCTGAAAATCAGCGCTTTGGTCAGTGGTCACCCATCTGAACCACAGCACATGCTGAGCTGGTAGCCTTTAGACACATTAATTTCTATTATTTTTATTTCAATATTTTTGTTGTCTTTGTACCTTCCAAATACTTTTGCTTTGCTTTTTATTTATTTTTGTTTGTGTTATGTGTGTCTACTAAATATTTTTTCTTTTTTTTAAAGCTTTCGCTACAATGCGACATTAGGTTATCGACTCGACTCTCGCAAGCTCCATTTTGTAACTATCGTAAAACTTTGAGTTTAATTCCATTATAAAACGAGGTAAAGTAAAAATAAAAAATGTAAACATTAAAATAATCTGATAGTTTGTTAGGCTGGTAGAATGTGATGTGTTGCCGATCGATCAAGAATAAAAATCCATTCGTGAGAGTAAGTCACCTCATCACTATCCTGTATATGACGGAAACAAATATTACATATACATGACTAGACATACGCACAAACGAATGCATAATTCCTCATTACTAAGGCTTTAGGAAGAGTCAATTCCGTTATGAAAAACAGATTTATTAGAACATGAAATGCACGTCTTAGCAAATATGCGATAAATTAGCAGGGTTTAATTCCCTGAAACCCATTTTACCACCAGACCAGACGCATAATGGTACGACAGTCGTAAATAGTACATACCTAGTCGGTCCTAACGCACCACATTATTTGTTAATACCGTATTATGCGTAGATATTGTTAGGCTCTGAAACGTCACCATTGCGTATTGAATGCGAGGATTGGCAAATATGTTTTATTGGATGTATTGTGAGAAGAGCTATCATACAAAAGTGCTTTACACGTGTAACTTTCGCAAGAACTTCAATATCCCTCCAATATTCAGTGGGTACTAATATATTTACATACAAACGCGTAGATACAAAGTGGGTCCCAAGTCAACACACGCCGATACGGTATCACAGGGCTCTACTCCATACGTGCACAGTACACAGACACGACACAAAGGTACATAGCCATTGAAAAAGCACTCCGTATCGGACACTTCAATTCTAACTGCAATCACACCGTGTAGTGTGTAAATAGTAAACCAATCGCGAACACCGCACACAGGGCTGCTTCGCGAAAGATCTTCTAACGTTAATTTTCTTCTCAGATCTTCGAAACAGGCAAATATTTCAATTGTAATAGTCTCGTGTCTTCATTATGAGATGGGTGAGGTCATAGCTACACAAGCCAAGTGCGGGTTGGCAGACTTCACATGTTTCTCGAGAACATTATGGAGAAGTCTCTGACGTCCACGTTTCCACACGACGTTTTCCTTCACCATTTACAATTATCCACATATACAAATTACCCTAAGTGACAATTAGTAATTTATTACTTAATTTATATCATAAAGTTCGTAGTGCGTGTCATAGAAACCCGATAGCCACTGTATGGCCACGTCTGTCAGTCTCCCAGTAAGGCTATGGCTGCAATTCCATGTTGAATGACTACGGCTTTCCTCTGATTATAAACTGTTCTCCTGCAATTTAAGTAAAACATGCGGCTTCGTTAGACGAATTATTTATATGTAGATAATTTTACATACTAATAAAGCCACGTCAACAAGTTCCGTTTCTAATTTACATTGTGTGTTTCAGAGCTTGCTGCAGCATGAGAGAATGTATAAGGCAAGATGCCATATAAATTCTCTTTTATCTCTTCTCTTTTATAACACGTTATTAAACTGCATACCTACGCTTTTTTGGAATTCTTAGAAAATGGTCTTAGCAGCAGTACTAACTTTAGGCTTCGGCCATTTTGAAGTATTCGTCAGCCCTACCTTTGTATTGGAGCGAGATGAATTCCCGTCTCCGACGCGTGGCTGTCAAAGTACCCTGCGCGCTAACCCGATTAAGATTCGAATTTGTTTCACGCCAGCGCATTAGCTTACGGCACAGCTTCCAATTTACAGCTTTATTTTTCCATATTTTATAACAGAACTGTCTATCTACTAGTGCAAAAGGTCTGCTATGCTACGCAATAACAATATATTATTGCATAAAAGAAAGAGAAAGCACTTTAGTTTGTAAGCAAAAACTATTTTAAATTAAAATTTGGCTACTGGCAATAATAAAGTCAAAGTCAAAATAATTCATTCAATTAGAACATGATGTGACGCTTATGAACGTCAAGTTTAGAAATCTATTACAAAATAATTTTGCTCAGGCCAGTTTCTAAACTAAACCACTTTGACTAAAAAAAATTAACTTATTAAAGTTGTTTTATTACTATGCTGCATTATAATAGGCTCTAAATTATTTTTTTCTGTTGAAGAACTCTATGCTGATTAGTTTACGAATGACGTTTCTGCTGCAACTTAAATAAAAAAAAAAAAATTGAAAAGCATTTAGAAAACAATGCATGTTAAGCAAAAATTCAAACACTAGATATATCACGGACATCGGTGTCAACCCTAGCGCAAGCTTCGCGTCGGCACGGACGGAGCGCGCTGTAATTCCATCAGACGAGATTCAGTACACCACCTACCGTTACGAAATCGTCGAGCATCGAGTGCGACTTGACAACTAAATAAGTTTCACACCGACGATGAACCTGTTTAAACAACAAACCGCTAAATTGATGTTCCTCCAGATATTGCCGTCGAAGAGTTATATAATAGAGCGTAACATGTTTCCTAAGCGATACAGATAGGTCCCAGGAAAGTTTTATTTACCTACATACTGTTAACTTTATTACAGATCCTATAATTGTAAGTAGGTACCGAGTTGGTGTCCTTGACATGTGGACAATTAACTTTCTTTGATTATGATTTATAATCCAAATGTTGACTTTGACTTTCAATGCTATCGTCATCACCTTAGAGTTGTTCCGATTGTGAGGAGGAGGAGTCCATTTAAAAATGTTAATAATTTAATGATTAATTGATGAATCATACAAGTGTCTGATCTATAAAGGTATCAAATCTCTATCTATATCTCGGCGTTATTCTAGTGTAGATGTTACGCGGCACGTCAGAAGAGCAATGCAAGTAAATGTATATAAAAAATCGATAGCACCACATAACATAATCTGATAAACAGTTTTATTTACGGTAAAATACAAAAAAAATATGTTTTTCTATTATCAGCCCTACAGTTAGGCAGAAATGTGAGTGATTAGTTTTCGTTGTATCCGTATTGTTTAATTAAAATTGTACGGATCAATTTGCTCTATCACCTAAACTAGAGTCGGTCAGTAAGCAGTGATTGATTCTCTTGCAAGTGTGTAAGCTATCGTTACAGTGCATTATTAAATGTAGGCACAAGTAGTGTTTGTTGTGAGGCGTTGCTCTAGCCGCCTGAGACTCGTCAGGTACTGTGAGCATGTACCGATCCGCTCTGTTTGATCTAGCACATACTGGAGTGTTATATTGGGATTGCTCTCGCGTGATTTTCTTTGAGTTGTGTTCTCGGTGTAAAGTCATTTTAAATTTTTATTGGGGCTCAACTTCTTAGTGTGAGGAAAGATATTTTCCTCAGCATTTGACTTTACGGCAGTACATAATTAATAGCAATGCACGATTTTCATCACAATTTTACATTACCAGTAAACTCAAATAAGTTTTTCACACAAAATTATTCAAATATTGAAACCTCACGACGACACTGAATACTATTCCACTAAAGTAATAAAGTCAGAGAGCGAACTGCATGGAAATTCCTAACTATGACCAAAGTCTACGGCGTAGAGCGTCTACGAACTAAAGTCCACGACGTTATGAACTAAAGTCTACGACGCTGCGAACTACAGTCGGCGGATTGAAAAGAGATCGTGGAACATAGCTCGAAGTTGTTCAACACAATCGGGAACTTGGAACTTATGCTGTGGCACACAGTCGAGAAGTTCTTCATGAAATTTGATTACCGTTGGGATTTCGAAACGGAAAAAATTAATAACTTGTATTGAAAAGTTGGAAGTTCGATACGGGATGTTAGTTATTCGATTGAGGAACTCAAAGTATTAAAGTCGGGCGTTTCTTTCAAGTGGATTTTATTGCTGTTGTTACTTATGTTACTATTGCTATTATACTTCATTAATCGCACGATTATAACATAAATGATCAGAAATAAAACCAACTCGCATATTGGCTCGTAGTATCATGTAACAAAATACGGGTAAATTTTTTCCTCGTAATAGAAAAATGTTGAGTAGCAGAAGTTTGTTTTTATGGGCGACTGTGAAGTCTTAGGAAAAGTTATTCCGTGAAGCTATATGAGGACCAAAATCTAAAGTATTGCTATTGAAACCTGTCGGTAAGATAAGAATAGGTGTGGTACACCCCTACCACAACTATAATTATATTCAAAGAAGCAGTAAGAACACATGATTTGCACTCGAATAATTTTATTACGGCTGCTCACAATAATATTGTTTTACAATATACATGCTATGCGAACAGTTCACAGAAGTGTGTGAACACGAATATTACATACAATGTTCACAGGGCCAGTTGGACCGTGATTGTTTTACAGCGTTTTCATATCATTGAAAATCTGTCTATTGTCACAAATAGGGTATCACTGAAACGAAATATCGGAAAAATTCACAATTGCGAAAATATTTTAGCGAAAGCGGAAAAATAGTGTAAAATCGTTATTGGATCAAATCGGTGCGATCGGCTGCGATTCGCATCGGTGTTCGCATTCACGTCGCCTTTTATTTCGTTCAGACGATTGAAACGATTCACACTTTTCGATCGGCTGGGCACTGATAATGAATACAAGTTGGATCGTCCCTGCTCTAGCGGCTACTCAATACCCTACCGACGGATTCACGATTCAATTCCTGTTTTGTCGTTTGATTCTCAGTTTTTGAAGTGGTTACTTTAGTTGCGATTTTATTGTTGAAAAGTGCAGCAGGAAAATGGTTATGTTCAGCTACTTCTCAATATAGATATTCATTGGAAACTTACACTTTTTTTATTTAGAAAAATAAATGTCTGAATAATGCGTATTCGAATTTAATACTGAATTCGCAATACAATCAAATTATTAATTGATTATTAAATAATTAATTGCTTAATATTTTAATAAAATTTGACTACCTCCAATTACAATCATCTTCATTAATTTAATGACTAAGTTTTGTGCTAAACCAATACTATTGTTTTAGGTCGATATACCTATTTGTGGTTGTGAGATTTCTCTATACCGGTAGAGATGTACTTTGTTTCCAATTCAATAAAATATTCTTGTTGCATTATTATTTATTCCGTGTGGTGACGGATTAAGAATACGGAATGTCACCATCCCATATCATCCCATGGGTGCGTAAGAGCCGACAGAAGGAACATAATATGCAGAGAACAACACTGTAAGAGAAGGAAAACTTAATACAAACCCTATACCAACCCGTTTGGCAAGCGTGGTATAGTAGGCCAATTCCTCCTTTCAATGGAGAGCCCTAGTCCAGCAGTGGACTGCTAAAGGCTGATGATGATGATTATTAATAATTGGTGTTGGTAACACGTAAACACGGTGATGATGCTTTTAGTTTTTGTAGTGGTATAATTATACAATGAAGTTTAAAGAAAATAACAGTACTAATTTGACTTTATTAATAAATGAGAAACAATCGCAAAGCTCAAAGATTTTTAATGGTAATAAAATAATTATGCATATTCTCATAATAGACTTTCTGACGTTGAGTCACTAGGTAAGAACAACACTTTTTCTATTTTAATACAACTTCACAAAACTTCCCCTTTAAACCTCAAAACAAACATTACAAAAACTTTTAACCTCGAAAAAATAATCCCACTACCAATACAGAACTATTACAATTTTCCGAAATTTTACTGAACTCACTTATTTCCAATTCACTTACAATTAACGGGGGCAATGCATTAAGTGCATGTCCCCTCGACAGCAGACGAGAGAGGGGGTGAAGGGAAGGTGCGGGGGGCGAGGTTGCGGGGGTAACTCGCTTATGCACCGAGAACGTACCGGTGATTCAATTTGAACCGTTTTATTGAGCGAAAATTGCTTTAGAGTGTAGGGGCAGTGTCTTTGCAAGCTCCAAGTGTCGTACAAAGGTAACACAGCTGCCATTCATTATGTAAATTAGTTTTAATTTATTCGTTCGTTCGAGTATCGGTTGCGTTTGATTGCTGTTGAAATGAATCCAGTTTGGTATTTTGAAGGATTGGGTGTGTTACGCTCATGGTTTTACATGAGCCTCTTTGATTGTACGGTAATGACGGGATGTGTTGATTGTTGATGACTAGTGTGATGTGACAATTTGCATGCTACTCTTGATTACTCATCAAGCTACCGGCAAGAAAACCATGCAAATGAAATGATATTGTTTGTACGAAAGATTCGCCAAAGAATATGCAATCAATGATGGTACCTCAACATTTCTTTCTACCATTTACGGGTATCAAAATACATATACATAGCCTATCCAAGTATGATTCAATAATTACAAAGCGAATAACTTATATTAATCGAGGTAAGCAAAACGAAAGCTATACGCACATTAAAATATCATGATTACTCTCCATTATACCATGCACATGCAGTAATTATAAATCCTCAAGTCAGCAGTTACCTATCACACGGCTGAACAGCAATTATTCTTCAGACAAACTCAACGTAATGAGTGCCGTGTCGATCGACAGATGGAGCTAATATCGACGGTAGCTAATGAAACTGGACGGCAGAGGGGGATCACTTGGATTTCGTGAACGCTGTTTCATTTAAGGGAGCAAAATGTAAGATAGTGTAGGCTCAAGAGAATTTGCTGTAAGAGTTTTTATTTGGACTTTAAATTTTTTTTATTTATAAGTAAGTACTTATATACAATTCTTGCGTTACTGACTGACGGCACAATTTCTTTCTAACACTAAGAAGGGATTTTCTGAATTCCCACGGGCTCGGGCAGATAGACTAAAAAAAATACGCGTGCATAGCTGCGGGCATCCCCTAGTCTGTTTATAAAAATCTGTTCCTGTTCGGTAGTCGAACTTATACGACACTTAAAATAATTTGTCTTAATATGTGCGTAACCTACTCACATTCAAATGACAGCAAATGGTTCTTTAATTTTTCATATCATTCAGGATCAAATGTAACACTAAGCACATTATTATACGCTCTTATAACCTCAAGCATATAATTTTACATACAACGAACTGCGAGAACTGTAATTATATTTCAACTCAGCTTATTACCGCAATATTTCATTCTCGAAAAAGTCAGCATTATGACTTCCATCTCATTCTTATCCTCACATATATTAGCTGCGTCCCTTTCTTACCGTTTTTGGGAAGTGACTTAATTATAAACGTGCTGACCCAAGCTCCATGTAATGTTAAATTAACAAAGTACTTTACCCTTTTTAAAACCTTCGTATCAGGTTTAACTCTGACCAGTAATTTGTACTTGAAAATTTAATATCCTGCTATTCATTTCTTTTTAAGTATTAAGAAAACGATACAGGAATGAACGTTATAATTTATTGTTCAAAATTAGTTCGTAACTTACCTAGGTGGTGAATTGAATACTTTCAAACCTTCGCGTCTTGTACACATAGTAATATTAGCGTAATTATTTAAAAATATAGGTACATATCTTATATTGCCTTCGACGTTTCGGTATGGGTTACACCAGCCGTGATCACGAGAGTATTTTACCTATTTTTTTTTATTTTCAATTAATTACGCGAATAGACACATTACATAAACATAAACTGTAAGTGGTGAAATACTCTACGATGACTTAGAGGTTGAAATAACGATAATACCTTATTAAACTTTCATTTCGTAAGGTACAATCAAACAAGTCGGCGGTGGACCAGTTTGAAAAAATCCCTTGGGTCGCTCACAGAGTCGAGGCACACTAGAAACTGGCTTTGTATACGAATGTCAATGTTTGTGTAAAGTAGCACTGGAAGTGACGATGTCTTGCTGAGCGATTCTCATCCTTATGGTGGTCTAGCGGGAAGTTGTTCGACTGTACATAAACTCGTATATAGTTTTCGTCGACTTACCACAGTATCACTCTGCCACAAGGTGATAAAAAATGTGAGAAAGACGCAAAGGACTATGGGCAAAAATGTATGGGCTCCGTCCCCATATACCAACACACATGGAACTGATGCTAATGTGTACCTTAAGTATCCACTATTTGATTAAAATCCTTTTTTTCACTTAAATCCGTGGCATATATCAATAAAAATCAATTTATTATTATTAATTAACATATATTTCAATTTTACACTTTTAAGTTATTATAACATTATGGTTATATTACAGTACAAAACATGATTTAGTAACGATATAAAATAAAAATAATGTATTTTTAATCATAAACTTACATTTAAATGATTATGAACGAATAATACGAAAATAAAAAAATTAAAGTTGAAGATGTGGGAAAAAGGCTGCTAGCCTTACATGGAACTGGGCGGGCCATGTCAGCCGTATACATGAGGATCGTGGAGTGAAAATCACGACACTGCGGACGTGCCAGAAAATGGTCGTCGTCGCCGGGGTCGGCCCCGAAAACGGTGGCGCCTACTACAAGATTTGGCTTGAGATTGCAGGCGACAAGATAGCTTGGCAAGATCTGGGGGAGGCCTTTGCCCAGCAGTGGGACAGTACAGACTAAAGAAAAATTAGAACATAACGAATATAAATGAATGAATCATTTAAATTCATTGTCTTCTAATATTCATTCTTACAATGCTCATATTGGGCAAATAACAATAGTAATAGAGTGTTAATATTAGGCTCTAGACAGACGGACCGCATTTTGAATGCAATCCAACTGCAATAATGCAGTTCACGTGCAGTTTGAATGCAGTTGACACGACTGCAATAGAACTGCAAACCAACGGCGCAGTTCGATTGCAGTCGGTGTACAGTTCACACGATTGCACGCCGACTGCAATTGAACTGTAATCAAACAGCACAACTGCACGTGAACTGCATTTTTGCAGTTGGATTGCAGTTGAAATGCGGTCCGTCTGTCTAGACTGGTCTATTTTTATATACTATATTGACAACCGGTTGGCGCCGCGGGAGTGTAAGCGACTGCTACGCCAAAGGTCGCGGGTTCGATTTACGCTCAAGTCAAACATTTGTGTGCATGAACAGGATGTTTGTCTTGGTCTGGGTGTTTCTATTTATAATATGTATGTATTTACAAAAAAAGAAGTATATATGTATGTTTATCCATTATCTAGTACCCATATTATAAGCTTCTGCTTAGTTTGGGATTAGATGGTGTTGTGTGAATGTGGTAGAATGTACCATAACTTCCTATAATAGATAAATGAGTATGTATTTTACAATTAATCGTCGATAATGCGTAAATGAAATATTTGTTTAAACGTTAATTACTATGACAACCCCATGCATTTGGGCAACGTCACCATAGTAAAAAAATATCATCTTGCCAATATGCGTCGATTGAGCTACATTTCATTTCTGTTCATGGGTAGGGACGATTCCGCCGCAGTTTATTCATATTTCTTTCACGACAGATATTTTAATCTCATTTACATTCAGAGTACATACAACGAGATTACATACACATCAAAATCCATATAAAGTAATTAAAGTTTCGATCTAAAACACGTGACATAATTAATCTTTCTCTGGACGCTTCTAGCGGGTGTAAACGACTTTCTAGAGTTTCCAATCAGACCTGGGAAAACTAATTTCAGTGAAATAAGTTATTGCTTGCAATGTAATTTACTTCTGTATAAAACTAAATCGTCTTTGAAAATACACTTACAGAAACTACTAAGTTTTGTTAATACCCTGATGGGAGTCATAATGGAATGGAATTCCCTGTAAGGTGAATTTATAACCTCGGTCCAAGAGTTTCTCTAAGAGAAAAGTTCAAAGAAATAAACATTCTAACTGTTGTATCACAATATATTTAAGAAAATATGTTATATGTACATAAAAATATTGACTTGTAAAAATGTGACATACATTCTGTAAATACAAGACACAGGAATAATCGCGTAGTTCATAGCACTCGTCTCCACAAAATAAGTTGCTGTTTTATGGGGCAATGTATACGCTTTTATAACAAGCTCTCTTATAATATAAGAAACCTATCTGTAAATAAGTTGAAAATTATTGTAAAAGCGAAATTGTGTTCAAAAGCATATTATAAAATATCTGAATATAAAGACGACAAAACGCTTGGGACTGAGCTGTTCTAATTCGACGCGCAAAAATAATTGTATCAAAAGTTTATTTTTTAATGACGTTTCGTAAGTACTTGCAAAGTTTACACGAAATAAAGAAGTATTTCATTTCATTTCATGTAGATTAATAAAGCTCTATATAAATAGGTATGACCAATAAATTAACTACTGGTGTATTGAAGAAGGTGTATATAACAAATGAAATAAATGTATGACGCAAGCGATTATAATATAAAAATTAATGATTTTAAAATAATAAAGACATTGTTGCAGTAGTTCTTGGTTTTATTACCTGTTTAGTTTGGCCTTAATTATTCAAAAAATATTCTTGGTAAGAAAGTTCTAGACCAGGCGGTTTACATAATTATGCCACTTGCACATTAGATTTTTACACCAGTTACATTTACCTACGTAAGTTCTAGACTATAACGAAACAATGCATTTTGAATGTTCTTCCATATGCTAGGTACATGCCCGTCAAGTACCATCGCATCGCTTTCGCCCGTCAAGTATACCCAAAAAGCCACAGAATAAAATATCTACCCAAAATATATTATTTCTTGTCAAACTGTACTCGGCATTTCCCAGACCACAAAATGTATTAAAGGCGTGTAACTCAAATATTGACGCGGGCGGTGGAGCCGCGACGCGTGATATTGCAGGGGTGCACCCTTTTTCTTACTAGTAGTGAATTTGATCGAACACCCTTCTTACTTCTTAGAGAATTCTATCTACTATATAATAAGCTAGTTGCTTTATTGATGTACAGGGTGGCAACGTATGGTACGTAAGAATATTTCCGATGTCTGTTCAAGGGCCTTTTCATCTATTTATGTTTTTCACTTTAAGAATAATGTCTGCTTTTTTTCATCATCTAAATAAGCTGAACTTTGGATGCAGCGATAGTCTAGCAGAGAGAGCACCAGACAGCTTTTAAGAATTTCGGGTTTAAACGCACAGCTCACGCCAGTAAAGTTATACATACGGATTTAATCATTAATGGCTTAGGTACTAAATGAACAAGGCAATCATCGTGAGGATACCTTCATGTCTAAGAGTTCTCCATAATGTTCTTAGCCAACATGATCTTCTGTGGCCTAATCCTTCTCATCTTTGACACTGGTATCTGGCATAATTATTATTAATACTCAGACTCAAACCAATTAATTTATGTAACGCTACAGTAAGTATGGAGTAGTAGCAATATTATCACTAACGCGGTTGCGCGATCAGTTCTTAAGCACTGTCGAGTAATAGACAAAAAACAACTTCCAATAAGTAAGTTGCCTACCACTTAGTTTTCTTAGAGCAACTTATTCTATTACGCCTAATGGTTGTAAAATATTTTTCGTCGTGCACTTGAGAGTTCAAGATCAATGTCCTGAGAGAGTCCTGAAAGCTCTTTAATAGTTTGTCAAACAAGAACAAATTCAAGCAAGAAATTATTTAATTTATTGGATTATGTAAAACTCTATTCGTAATTTGTTCGGCAATTAATCTTGTTTGGTTAAAATAAAGAAAATTGATTGATACTGGGGAAATGTTCGTCAAACGACAGAGTAGCGGGTTCCAACGTCATAAGGGTACTAACTTTATAATAGGTTCATTCGTTGACTAAATTGGGGACGACTTAAAAACTGGCAAGGTCCGAAGCACCCGAAACCGGCGAGTATGTATGAAAAGAGTAATGAATGTAGAGGAAGCTCTGCCTACCCCAACGGGAAAAAAGTCGTGAATATATTTACATATCTATGTATGATGTGTGTATCTGTATAATACACTTCATTGCTTACCATCAGCCGTGGAGCAGCTCATCATTTGTCACCATTATTTGTCACCATTAAATGCCTTTATAGTTGGTGCCACGAGAAGATAGACTTTTTGTAAACAAACATTCAGGGCTTCATAACCTTTTTTCAAACAGTTGTGTTTTAGATTTTATACTCCTTGAACACTCTTTTTTTTTTCAATGCCTAATTATGCCACTATTCTTTTAAATTTATATTTATAAATTTTACTGAAATAAAAATATTTGATTTTGTGTTTGAATGGTCGAATGTTCATAAATTTGCCGATTTTTTTGTCGTCTTACAAGTAATTTACATACATACATATCGTCACGCCTTTTATCCCCGAAGGGGTAGGCAGAGGTGTATTTCTACACCCACTTTTCGCCAACAAGTAATTTATTCTGTTAATTATGTAAAAATAGAGTACCGTGTATACAGTATACGTGTTACTCTAATGTTGACATGTTTTTTTAAATCATACACAATAAATCATTTGCAAAGTAGCCTAACTATCCTAAAATATTAAATGATTGACCAACAACGAATAATATTACAGATAACTAGCTAGTAAATTGCGTAAAAATTTAAGAATGTAACATTTCAATGAACTAACGCCAAATGTTGACATTCTAGGCGTCAGTACCTCAAGACATCAATAAATCCTGTTGACAGCGCATAATATCGATAAAAACCCGATCCATTGACATATTAGTTTCCAATGTCACGTATCTATGTACCGTTGCGCTCATTGGATTCGACATTATTTACTTTTGACAGAACTATCGCTAAGTCACTTAGTAGAAATTCTTTGTTTACAAAAAGTCTATGTTCTCGTGGCACGGACTATAGTACATTTTCATTTTAAACATTTATATATACACTAGCTTTTGCCCGCGGTTTCGCTCGCGTAAATTCGGGGTCCTCTAGTTACAGTATATCATCTATGTTCGGCGTAACACAAATCTCCTTTATTGGACGGATACTTCTATAACTGTCGTTTTAAAAGAAATATAACTGCAAAAAGTATTTACACATTCAAACTACTTAGTAGTAAGACTTGGTAGTACTCAAAATGTTATCCGTTATCTGTGACGTTTCGCTAGAGTGGCCAATATGGCGACTGCGATTTGTCTGTCAGAACCATTAGAATTTAACAAAATACTCGATTATCTGAATTTTGCGGATATATATTGTCGACTCGAAATCTTTATTTTTTTATGTTTTATTATTCAGGTAAGGTTTCGATGTACTCCTTAACGAAATTATTAATATAAGATTTGACACTGCGATAGCAGCGCAGTCCGTCGGTTCCAATGTGAAACATTCCAAAATCTACAACTACTTACAAATTAAAAATTAACTTAACATACATTTTCCAGTGGACTAAATTGTGAATCTAAACCATTGAAATGAAATGAAATGAAATGAAAAATGATTTATTCCATTCGTTTAGGAGGAGTTCAGTGACATACACACGCACACAAGAAATATATATATTAAGATAGGTTCTTAGCGACTGCTATATCTGACTACTTTTCTTACTTTCGCAAATCAAAGTCGCCCTCCTGTCATCGCTGTCTTGTCCCCCCCACACGCGCCGTTATTGAATGTCCAGTGTAATTGGTATTTTTAGATAAGAGTAGGAGGGTGGAGTAATTATATTTTGGTCCATAATTTTGTGTTATTATGATTGAGAGGGAAACTTTCATGTTGATCTTGGAAGTGGGCGTTTGAAGTCCATCGAAAACACAAAACAAGTAATAATTAGTTGCTAGCCGATGAAACAAACAGAGAGGGCTGATGGTGAAAGTATTTTAAAGACTTACTCTACCAATACCTATATTATATATTGTTTTTCTTAAGTTTGGAACATTAAAACAAGGTATATAATATAATTCACTGCGAAAGTTAAATAATCTAGTATAAGCAAAAGTTTATTCGGCAATATTTCAGTATACTTACTTAAGATAAACACGTACAAATGACTCAAAAATCCGTTACATGGCAAAATTCAACAAACGAGAACCTACATTTTAAACTGTAAATACGTTTAAAACATTACGCTAAAAGTTACACCGCTGAAACCCTGCAACGTTGAACCTTTATTTAAAAATCTATTTAAGCATAACAACCATTTCACGCTATTCATTTTACAAATCCCCCTGTCCAGACTCTTGTAAAGTTCCATCCACACAAATGCCCTTTACAAAAGTTTGTCTGTGCATAGCTTGGTGCGGTGGAATTCAAAGAAATCAGCGCGTTTCAAGGGAGCGTGGGCGGTCGGACGGTGCGACAGAAGGCTTGGTTCGGTGAATAGAGTTGGCGACACGACAATACCGCTGTGCCCGCGACCCGCCGGAATTTGCGACACTTCGTAATGTTGCGTGTACATTGCGGTTTTTATTTATTCTCAATATCGACAGGGGTTTCCTAATGTGACAGTGTAGACTTTGTAGTTCACAATTACTGTACTTTAGGTTTGAAGGATATAGGCAGATGTTTTGTCGTGGTAAAGCATAAAAGAAATATTGGTAGTGCATTTGAGAAAATAGATTAAAATGGACATATGTAGAGTACTGGTTAAGAGCTTTTACCGATAATTTGTCTTATATGGGGCACTGCTGATTGTCGCAATAATACAATAAAACTACCAACTAAGACCCAATCTCCACATAGTACAAAATAAATGGCTTGATAACTCTCTTTTTTCATATTACCGCCGCCGCAATGAACTTGGAGTTTATGCCACGTGTTTTAAACATCTTTAAAGTTACCCGTGACGTTACCCGTCGTAGAGTTTTCTTCTTAATATGCAACCAGCCATGCAGTGTGCAATCTCCTCTATCATAAAGTCAAGGAAATCAAGCCTGGTGTAGTGTATTGGTATGGAAAAACTTGTGCCGGTCTCGGAGGAACGTTTCCTATTAAGTTCTCGACTACGAGGTAAATAAAAATATGGCCCGACTGAATTGCTTTAAGTTTTGTGCACCTCTATGCGATAGCTTGGCTCTCGTTGCCGCGAGTATTGTCTTTGTGTGTAGAAAATGTGAGTGGTGGAATTTTCTGTTTAAGGATTCGCCAGGTGGTTATCTAATTTAATAAACTACTTGTCACATAATTTTTCGAACTAAATAATTATGTATTCTATCAAGTTGTTTTAAGAACCATTTTCTAAGATACTATCTGCATTCTTACATGCCACATAATAGGTATGTTATCTTAAAAAAATGTTTGTTTGTTCCAACAGAATTTGACATTTACAGTTACTCAGTCCAAAGGCATACAGAAGGCCTACTAAAATTTGGTCCTGCGTAAAAAATTTGGACCTTTTCCAACTAGTCGATTACATTTTAAGACCGCAACTCTGTAGAAATTTTCTGAATTTCTTACTCAATAACAAGCTCTCTCCGCGCTCCAACTCACAAGTTTACTTCATCGACCCGACGCGGTTTATTATATTTTCAATATAGGTACTCCAAAATAAATTAAGTTCAAAACAATATTTCGATAAAACTAATATAAATAAACGGTTGCCGCACCATTAACTCTTCTATAATACCATTGAATTAGTTTTGTGTGCAGTTAGCACGGCTAATGCGTCACGATCGAATGAATGCTGCGGATTATAGCTCGACACTCATTGTGCTAATGTACCTTATCGCCATTTACATCTATACAATGTCACTGGCTACGGTGATATGCAAATAATGGGCTGTTTTAATATTTTGATTGTTAACGGGAAATGATAAACAGTATTGTGAAATAATTTCATACAGTAAACAGAGTCAGAGTTACAGTTTTGTCTTCCTAATTACGATATATGCATTTATTTATATACCTTTATAAAGATCACTCACTCATTCATTCACAATTTATTCAAGCTATGCTTCTTTCTTCTAAAATTGAATTGGTTTCTAAAAATACTAAATTGTATCCTGGCCGAAATACACAATGGTGACATACTGGATACTTAAGAAAGTTACCAAATTATTTAGAAAATCACGCGTGCGACCATGGTCACCTGCCATAAACCTTCTTACGCCTACCTACTTTTGTAAAAAGACTATAATAACATACAAAAGAAAACCTACTGACAATCAACTCAACTACTTTATTGTTAAGTAAGTACTTCCCTCCCCAGTATTTCTCACACATATCAGAAAATATAGTGAAAAATAAAGTAAGTTATATTTGATATGAACGCGGACACCATTGACACGACGCCGGCGGCCGGAGCGGGGCACATATTAGTTCTGTGTTTGCTCCCGCCGTATAAGACCGCGACACCGTACACTATTGCTGGCTGCTGGTCCCCTGGTACCTAGCACTTTTATTTACCTTGAAAACTACTAGGTTGATATGAAAAGTCGTATTGCACTTGTCAATAATGTGAGTGGGTGGGTTTGTCTGCACTTTGTCGATGCGCGTTGTAATATTTACATATTCATTTTTTTATTCTTACCTTTCTAATAGACTGAAAATATATGTATTTGTATAAATTCAAAATAAGTATGATCTTCTTTGGCAAGTAATTCTAATCTTAACAAGGTTATCTAATCACGGCAAAAAATATAATTAATCACCATCAACCCCGTATGATTTGGACCCGAGAAGAGGCGTAAGATGTAATTTTTTACATATTAAACACTAAAGGCACACTTGCACAACGATTCTTAAATTGAATTAAGACGTATTTAACGAGAAAAAAAATATTAAACACCACTAGCGCCTTGCACAACGAAAATATATTTGTCGACTAATATGATTTAATACCTGTCAAAATTAATTACCGAAAATCGGCTGTTTAGTGGCTAATTTCATTTAAGAACCGTCCCACTGACGTTGGCACCTGTCATTAGCGACGAGAATTAACTATAATTATATATAACTGGACCGGACGACGCTTCAGGGGTAGGCCTCCCACAAGGTGGACCGACGATCTGGTTAAGAGGCTGACATGATGATGATGATGATATAACTGATAACAATGTACCTACTTGTGTTATTAAACCCTAGAATAACCCTAGAATCCTACACTATCTGGCGCACATATTATTCCTACACTGGGGTGCTGGAACACCCCATACTAAAATGACTGTAATTCTTAAAATAAAAAATAAGCAATTAATAAAAATATGTTTAATTATAAATAATCAGTAACTTGAGATCACAAATCATCCTTATTACACAAAGTTAAACTTAGTTTGAGCACTTTGCACAAACTTGTACCTGATGCTCCAAACAAATAGGTACTTTGCACCTTTCCACACAGTCCTGGTTTTTCCGTCTTGGATGTTGGACAAAAGCAACACCATCCTTGTTTTGCACGATAAGGAACAGCGCGAGAGTTTTTTGAGTATCGCTGCAATGGACTATTCGATATCCCGCCTCTGGTACCGGTCCTCCAAATGTTCATGTATCAGTTCCAAGCCTAATTGTTTCAAAAATGTTCGCCGAAACTTTATATTTGGCTTATTATTTGATCTTGAACACAACCCAGGAATAACAACTAATCCCAACTTCTATTTATTCGTCGCCACATCCGTGGTCTAGAATAGAGTTTATGACCTCGTCATTCAAACAACACACAATAAACAGACTTCATTGAATTTCACCTAGCCATAACATCTAAAAATATCAGTATTTAATTCATATAAGAGTATTGTTTTAATAAACAATCAAATTCAATATCATATTACATACAAATCCATCAATCGTAATAAATAAAGTAACTTACGATTTTACTACACTGGGGTATTGGCGTACCCCACAGCACTTATACAGGCAACCACATAACGCGGCTGTCGTTCACGTTATTGGCGTAACGCAAGAGGTTGACACCAAACTAAAGTACTCTGATGGGCGAATGCGAGGATATTAAATAAATTGAGATATTTAGAAAACAAATCGGTGTGGGGTGTAAAATAAATTATTTTATGCTGTAAATTCTGTTCAACAAATTTAAATTAAGGAGTGACTTAAATCAAACGTTACGCAAGTGGGCCTAATTCAATAATGTTTAATAAGCAGAGAACAAGTAATTACACAGAGTTCTTGCAAATATCTGCAAAAGAATAAACAATATTGCTCTCATATAAAGTATCAGTGTAATGAAGTAGGACTCTACCTAATTTTGTTTAGCTTGGTAGAGTCTATCACATTCTTACACATGTGCGCCGGATCGGGTTTTTGCTGTACTGGCATATAAACATATACCTGTACACTATCAAAAACCGATTAAGTGCAATATCGACTACCTACGGAATTCAATATTCGATCTATAGATAGATCTGTAGATTCGTTTTTGACATAAGCTCCATACAAAATATGTCAAACACGAATCTCGAATCTCAAAATCCATGTATGGTTTGAATATTGAAAATGGCCGGATGGCCAAATCCATGGATAGTTCGAAAATTTCAACCGCCCGTTAGAAACAAAATATCATCGCACTTATCAATATTTCAAATAATTTTGTTAAAGAAACCAGAGCGGCGCCATAAGTATGTTTTATTTATTTCTTGCCCTGAGTCTCAAAAACACCAGAAAAGAAAAATAAACAGCGTTTACATCATTATTATCAGCTATTTAAACTGCATGACGTGGTGGCACGAATTTCTACTTAAGATCATACACCGAGCTCTCCAAATGTTACTTGGTAGAGTTGACTGACTTAACTTCCAGTACTACTATTAAAATTGGAGGCTTTCCATTCCGCATTATCCTTAATCAATAAATTTATATATTCTTGTAAAAATAGATTAGCTTTAAAATCTTTTATGAACATGCACAGAAAGTGTCTTAGTTTAAGTGGTCTTCATACTGTCACACTCACGGTAAGGGTTATAGGTTCAAGTTCAAAAACCAACACTTCTACTGGAGTGTTGGTCTTGATCGTGACTGCTAGGGGACCGCGGGTCGTTCATTGCCCACCCAGGACAATTCCTTATGTGATGAGCAAGATGATTTGTTCTGTGTCTGTTTAACAGTTGATCTATTCATACTACGGAATTCAATATTCGAAATATGGATAGATCTGTAGATTTTAGATTCGTTGTTTACAGTTTTTGACATAAGCTCCATACAAAATATGTCAAACACGAATCTAAAATCAACAGATCTATCTATAGTTCGAATATTGAAAATGGCCGTTAGTTGACATACGCTTCATACAAAATATGTCAAATATGTAGCTCTAGTAGTCAAATCTTTGGATATATCAAATCGGAGCGGCCGTTAGTTTACTACGCAATACGTGCAGTGAAAATAATAATTAAGATTTAATGCATAATATACAATCATGTATATTTAGAGTATATAACTACATATAGTTAACTACATATAGTGTACACACTATACAAAGATCTGCTCTATGGTTGCTTCCACACTGCCGTCGGGCCGTAAAAGGTCTGGATGCACAGGCGGCGGACCGGACGGGCGTCACGCCCCGAGCGTCCCACGCAAACACGCCTATCGGGTCCTCAAGCGAAGATGTTGCACTGTCAATATTTTATTTTATGAGATTATACTCTGGTCTATTCAAAGAAAACATACTATTTTTGATCAAGGCTGACATGTTAAGGTCATTGACCGATGTTTGTCACAAAATGTGAAATATATAATTTAAAATGTTCTGGCAGTAAGAAATTCATAATTTTATCAACGAAGGCACAATTTATTTTTTACACTGCTTTGTTAGTTCTAATTTTTGAATTCACAGCATAGTCTCTAACCAGCTACCAATGGAGAGCAATATATTCGATTAGATCTATTGATATGACCTAGAACTCTATTATAACCGGCGGCATTATGGATAGGTATGATGCATGAAATAACTTTTCTAACATATTTGTGGACGATCATAAACTAAAATATCTAATTTAATGAAATAAATGAATGAGGTAGGTAAAAATTTGTTTAAAATCAAAACTTAAGAAAATCGACT
The DNA here is from genome assembly GCA_944739405.2 of Euclidia mi. Classification (NCBI taxonomy): domain Eukaryota; kingdom Metazoa; phylum Arthropoda; class Insecta; order Lepidoptera; family Erebidae; genus Euclidia; species Euclidia mi. The sequence goes on along the minus strand of OX123200.2, from coordinate 52,326,554 downwards.
GGCAAGCCAATAGTTTCAGACGAAGCCATTCATTACATTTTAAATTAAAAGAATCCAATAAATCGAGTCAGAAAAAAGTTAAAAACTATTCAGCAATTGGTAGAAAGTACGGCCAGATTGCAGTCGCGGGGTTAATTACCAAGAAACCTAGAGCTGAAGAGAGAAACGCTTGCACAATCGGGTTACCGTAGCGCACAAATTCAGGCACCTGTACTGTGATTCGATTAGATTCTCCTCTATTCTCTCTCCCCTTCCTCCGTACAATCCTCTTTATACGTACATTTGGATTTTTTGCGCTCAGCGAAACCTTATTAATGTGGGTTTTATTTATCCTTTGTTGTGGAAAGGAAAGATTTTGTTGGAGCTCTCTCGATTCACTAGTTTATTGAGTTAGCCGGCCGGTTACTTTAGCGCACTTTGTTGGGTGGGTGGGAAGTGTCAGTTTTATTTCTTAGGCTATATAACTTGTATTAGTGAGCCTGCCTTTACGGTGTATAGTATAATGTAAGTTTGCTTAACGCTTGTTTTCCCAAAAGGGTAATCAGAATTGTACCTATATATAACGTAGAACGCAGTTAAAAATAAACAAACTCGAAAAATATCTTCGCCTGCCAAATGCATTTTTTTTGGGGTTTGATTCTTGTAGCATTATTAAAGAAAATGAGAGGTTATGTAGGTTTCATGACGTTAAGATACTTAATTCGACGAGTACCTATAATTTAAAGGGAACGCTAATGTGAGAGAATAGGTGGCCTAGTATTTTAACCGTAAGAGAAAATACAATTTATTTATTTATTTAATAGATTCACCAACAGTTATTACAATATTTACAACACTAAAACTATACATATTACAGTCTTTAAAACAAAAATTGCATAACTAATTAAAGTTGAATACCGCATGCATCAGAAATTATAATTTGTAATGAAAAGCAAAAATGTAAGTAAGTAACTAAAAATATATTAATATAAAATATATTTAATATTGTGTAATTAGAGGTCTTTAACTATTTACGTATATATGTCTATCATATTGATGAATACAATGATGAATAGTATTCTATAAACATAAAAAATATAAGAAGTCAGCAAAAATACTCGGTGAATTCTAACAAAGGAAAGCTATAGTAATAAATAATCTCTCATACCAAAGTCTTTCAGGTCAAACACAGGGATATTACCTAACTCGTCTTATCAGTATTGCTCATCGATATATATGTACTAAAGTATTGCCGACATTTTTTTGTATGGTTCGTGGTGAATATCATCAATCAATGGAGAAGTGTTCCTATACCTATTTACATATTTTAAGATTTATGTGTCATCGAGCTCTTTCGAAACGTCCGACCTGGTATTTATGATATTTTTATGTATTTGGTAGGTCTGATAATAGGTCCTTGGAATTTTTTTATAATTTTTTTTTGTGGTTTGGCAAATACAATATATTGCACACCAAATACGATTAAATGGCAAAAAGGAAATCTACATATCTGAGAATTCTCCATACCTAATGTTCTCAAAAGACATCTGAAGTCTGCCAACCGGCACATGGCGAGCGTGGCGGTTTTATGACATAAGTGACCCTACAATGGGACAGTTTAATGTTTGACTGATGATGATGACGACGAATATTTGACAAAGAACGTTGGCTAGTCAACTAGTGAACCTATACCTAAAGATAATTCAACAAACACAAGTAACTAGCTCAATAGTCGCAATGGCTGTATCGTCATTGTAAATGCTCTGCGTCTCGCACGTTTAATCCCCGGTACAAATATTTAACCGGCGGTCGTATTTGTCTGGCGAGCGGTTGAACCGAATTTTCGTGCCGTTTATTTATCTAAAAGTCGGTTTTGTACAGAAGTTACTCCAGGACAAGTGTATCGAAACAGATAGCACGTGTTTGTAGTAGTTATCCGGTTCTCTGGTAGTTTAAATAATGGAATCGCTGCCAACTAATTTTCAGTAAAAGTTGTTTTGCCTGTTGTATGTTTTGAAATGTCAGGCGAAAGCATGCCTAATAATATGATACTATAAATGATCGAATCCATGAGATTCTGTCTACCACATAAACCTTAATCGTAATGGTCTTAGGCACTTACCCTCTTCACCATCCTGCTATAATGTCTTAAGCTTAGTCGTAGACAATAAGAACACATATCATTAGTTTACTGAACACACTTACAGTTGGAAGAATCATCCAATGGAGTTTAGAAGAAAATCGGAGCCAGGTATCTATGCGCCTGGCATAAGCCGAATTAGGTCCTTTTTTGACCACACTCACCTGACCTTAAACAACTTTTTTCTTCTCCTGTCTGTATAAGTATGTTATCTTTTCTTTTTTTTATCACTGTTTGTTCTACTGTAATTATTATGTAATTTCTTTTTGCTTTTGTTCTTATGACTGTTCTTTATATTTTTTTATGTATGTAACTTGTGTGGAGTCAAAATAAATTTATTTCAAAATTTATTTTATTTCATTAAAAAAAAATACCTGAAAAGAATAAAATCATGTAAGTTAGGAGCTAAAAAGTAGGTACTTAACTTTAATCCGAGAAATCAGCAAATGTCATGAGCAAATGTTAGGAGTAGATCTAACCAAAATATGTAAACAACGCAGACAATGATAAAGAACGTATCGCCAAGGCCAACAGCACGCACATAACACAGGATTAATGTATAAAGCCACCGCAGCTGACAGCCATTACCATAATTTTGCCAAATTTAATACTACATGGATGGATGCTGAGTCCTATCTCATACATAATCCTCAACGAAAATGGAAATTTCTAGACCGTATTGCAGCCTCAAAATATATCTACGCCAGTTTACGAGCCGACCGCAAATTAATGAGCCCTCATTTCACCTCAATCTACTAAAAATAAAGAGAAAAACGCACGAGGCGTCCGCATAATAAGCCGCATTATATCCTGATCAAAATTTCAACCAACTCTGACCGGAAGTCGGCACCCGGATACGAAAGCGGCCGGCAGATGGCGCCGTTTCCTCTTATTGCTGACCGCGGGACAAAGCCTGTCGCTTTATATCCTTAACCACGAGAACACCACACACTGTATAATAAAAAACAACCTTATTGCCTAGGTTATAAGAATCATCACGACAGCAAAGATAATTTGGCACGCATTTTGAAATATGCAACTAGTTTACCAAGCCATTTTAGCAGTTCTGTCGAGATAAATCAAAATGAGCTCTATTACCTTGTGATAAATATTAATGTGTATGTTTGTATAATTGGTGTCGGAGTAAAATATGCAGTAGTTGAGCCTCGGCGAGTAATTTGAATTTGTTGTTGATTTAATAGCGTCCTGACGGCACATTACTGAACCTTCGGGTATGTTTGTCTCTTACCTTCGCGCGTTACCTTAAGTAACTTGATTATTACTGAACCATCATCAACAACAAACAAGTAAATTTTCCATCAAATGATACATTTACAATGTCACAGGTAATAAAAATATTATTTTTATCAGTAGTAAAGTTTTTCATGTAAAGCTAGGCTGTTTTTCAATTACTTAACACGAACATTATTATATATATTTATCAATTTGGGCAACAAATATCACCGTACAGATAGCATTTAGACGTAATAGGCAATAGAGGACATAGCATATTTCTCTATTTAAGATTGTATATTGAATACGAATTTGAACACATAAATAACAAAGTATCTGAAGTAACAAAATACCAAAACATATTCCCACAAAAACTAAGTTTGTAGGTCATGACCCAACGCATTCACTTAACATCGACATGATATAAAAACACAATAAATTCTATTAACAACAAAGGCTGCTTAACATCTTTAAGATAAACATCTAAACTCTGCCAGTACATATTTATAAAAGGTCGAAGGTCTGCCGAGCACAATGAGGGAAAAATTTCGCTAATAAATTATCCAACTTGTGTAAATAATGTGAGCCGTTTTGTATCAGTTAGGGACCGCCATAATTGTCCACAACTTTTATACGCAGCCATTACTCAATGTTGTACAATACACGGATAAATAGATAAATAAGTCGGATGACAATACACGCGTACATAAATAAGTGACGTGACAATACACAGCTACATTAAGAAGTAGCTCAACAATACACACTTATAGCAAATAAGTAGCGCTACAGTACATACGTAGATAAGTGGCCTGATGTTATTCAACATAGTTCGTAGCCGTTGATGTAAGCCGTAGACGGGTGCTACGCGTGTAGCTGGCTTCGAGATTTTGTGTTAATGGTCTTAATGGACTAATGGTAATTAATCGTAGTTGCCTAATGGCGGCATGCTTAGTCGGTATTGTTATCGTTTGTATTCAATACGTCAAGTCGTATATAGGATGACTTAGAAACTGGGTACCTACTATGTTTAAACTTCGTCGTATCTATTTTATATAATATATGATGTTTGAGATATTTTGTTAAAAGATAAAACTCTCGTTTTTAAATTGACCAGCTGTTTAATGTGAAGACTGTTAAATTATTGGAAAAATAATCTTAGTTTTTTTATTATATTGGACTGTATAAAAGAGCGCTAGTTAAAACGTAATCATCTTAAGGAATTACACATTCAATATTTTCTCTATCGTAAGTAAGAACGTCAAACATCCAAACTTTATATAATATAGCGATAAAATATAGCTTTGTATTGCTTAATATCATAAGCAACGAGGCGAAGTGCTCAAAGATCCAGAGATAAGTCACGGCCTAGACCGACGCTATTAAACAGGAGCCGAACGTTAAATGGTTTAGTTTTAATACGAGAACTTGGACTAAAGGGATAATGAGACAGCACAGTGGGTAGAACTTACTGTTTTGTTACTTGAATGGATAAGTGGATCATAGCAAACGGATAGTCTGTAAAGAAGATGCGAATCTCAAAACGGTAGACACTAAAATTAACACTATTTACCGTATTCAGATTTCATCCCACTAGGCGAAGTTTATGACAATGGATACGTGGACTGATGGATGCTTGTTACTATGTCATGCAAGGCTTTCTATTTGTGTCATCCGTCGTGATCTGTCTGTCTGTATTCGCGATAAACTCAAAAAGTACCTACTCTCTACCTATCTGTTGGTATAGTAGTGTGATGCTTGTGGAGGGATAGGGTGTATAAGTTATGTAGGCTCAGCCGCGGGCAAAGTCTAGTATTAATGTATAAACAATGATGAAAATTTATACGTTAAACCGTCGGTCCCGGCTGTTATCAAGAGCTTTGACAGTCGTTACGTTAGTCAGTACACTCAAATAAGCTAATATTGGTTTAAACCATGGAATATCGCTATCCCTTTGGGTTGCGGAGGTCAAACGGCAGTCGCTCTGTGGAAAAGTTGATATTCTGTCATATCTGGTTAGATCACTAAGCGGACGTCAGGCTCCAGGGTGTGCTAGACTTGAATGCAACCGGGATGACGCTAAGGCAATGATGATGCTGACCTTTAGACGATAGAGCTTTATGAATCGTCGATCATAGCAAATGAGTTTGTCTCAATTTTTGGTGTGCGTTCGCGCAGCGGAATGTTGTTGAATTTAAAGATTTTAATTATGCAGATCTTTAGTGTATGACGTCGTGTAATTGTGTATGGTAAAAAAAAATTTGTGCACGCAGTCATTGTGGAGAAATTCACCAAAAACTGATTCCGCTGGGCGAACGTTGTCCTGGCGGAACTTTTTTTAATCCATTGACTTTAGAAGAAAAGAGATGTGTCCAAAAATTAGTGTGTATTTGTGTGTAATTGTGTATGTATGAATCAAATTAGTGCATGCATAAACCTCGGAGAAATTCAAGTTTCCGCTACGCGAACGTTTGGCCATTAGCTAGTTTTCATATAAAGCGCTTACATAGAGAGCTGTAGATTTTTACATACGTTGTTTTGAATTTGTTTATATTTGTTTAAAAAACAGATTTAGAAAAAATCGTAGGGCTTAAAAGATAAAAATATAAACGTAAAATACGCTTATTAGGTCTTAGTTCTTAAAGTATGCACTTTGGGGTCTACATTTTCACGTTTATACAAACCTTGTAAGTGTCTGCAACATGTTGCCAAGTATCAATGATGTTCCGTTATTAATTAAAGAGTTATAGGACAATTTACCATGAAAAGATCACTGTTTACAAAGCAGTCAAATATCACGACGTTCTAAAGGAATTGCATGGTAAAATGTATGCCAATAATTAGTGTATTCATTCAACTATTCACGTGCAAAATTTCATGTCATTAAATTCAGTAATTAAAGAAAAACAATTATAATACTGACGAAGCATCGAAAACCTACATAACCCGACCAAGTTCGGATGGCTACAAAAAAGCGGCCGTGCCATATATCTAAGAAACGTTCTTAACCTTCCAATACAATATTTATTAATATGGTACAGTTGCGTACACAAGCGTTAGGAAAAAATAAAACAATTGCATTTCTTGAATTAAAAATATTTTTTAAATAATAACGCCACTATCTACGATAAAAATAAATCTTCAATTAACAAGTATTGAAATATCCGTGTACAAAAATATTTTTAATTACATATTACATAATTATGTAATTATAATAACGTTAACAAACGCTTGCAACGACAGCAATGGACTTAAGTGTGTTTTAACTAAAACTGGTTTAATAAACATATTGCCCTCTCTTTTCTTCAAGGATGGAAGTACCGTTTCAAGCGGGAAGCCGCCTATCGCTCGTTGCGCGCAGCGCGTTGTCTATTTTTTCACACTAGAATATTTTTGATCAATTCATAACTACAATACTTAGACTATTTAACCAAAGGACTAGCGTACCGCTTTGAACAAAATAATTCTGCATATTTTGGTGGGGCGCGGGGGAACACGCTCACATACATAAGTCACTACATGTACAACGGTATACATAAATTAAAAAATCGATTCAAGAAGTAGTTTTTTTTAAGTTATTAGATTGTTTGATCCACTAAAGTTGCAAAGGGGAACGCTCGTGCATACCTAGTCCATTGGTTAAATAGTGTAATAAGCTACATTAAGATAAATATTTACCTAAACAGTATTATTTACATGTGGTAATTATTTAATTTCCCTAAGAGGTCTATAGTTAGAATTCTGATCCGTGAACTCTTCAATAGAAATTAGCTGTATGAATTTTATTTGTCTTAAATTTTAATAATATATCTAGATTATATCTCAAGTCTCAAGCGCATACTTAAATAAAGTACCTACGTAAATAGTACCTACTTTCTGTCATAGTCAAATACATTTAAAAAAGTAGGTGTACAAAAGTAAATGACCTATAAATTATATCGAAACAACAATTGTGTTATCACCTATACCAATTCAATACCGGTATTATACTGTAAATTTTGGGATGTAACCTAAATATATTGCACGGCCGCTTTTTTGTAGCTATCCGAACTTGGTCGGGTTATGTAGGTTTTCGATGCTTCGTCAGTATTATAATTGTTTTTCTTTAATTACGGAATTTAATGACATGAAATTTTGCATGTGAATAGTTGAATGAATACACTAATTATTGGCGTACATTTTACCATGTAATTCCTTTAGAACGTCGTGATATTTGACTGCTTTGTAAACAGTGATCTTTTCATGGTAAATTGTCCTATAACTCTTTAATTAATAACGGAACATCATTAATACTTGGCAACATGTTGCAGACACTTACAAGGTTTGTATAAACGTGAAAATGTAGACCCCAAAGTGCATACTTTAAGAACTAAGACCTAATAAGCGTATTTTACGTTTATATTTTTATCTTTTAAGCCCTACGATTTTTTCTAAATCTGTTTTTTAAACAAATATAAACAAATTCAAAACAACGTATGTAAAAATCTACAGCTCTCTATGTAAGCGCTTTATATGAAAACTAGCTAATGGTCAAACGTTCGCGTAGCGGAAACTTGAATTTCTCCGAAGTTTATGCATGCACTAATTTGATTCATACATACACAATTACACACAAATACACACAAATTTTTGGACACATCTCTTTTCTTCTAAAGTCAATGGATTAAAAAAAGTTCCGCCAGGACAACGTTCGCCCAGCGGAATCAGTTTTCGGTGAATTTCTCCACAATGGCTGCGTACACAATTTTTTTTTTACCATACACAATTATACGACATCATACACTAAATATCTGCATAATTAAAATCTTTAAATTCAACAACATTCCGCTGCGCGAACGCACACCAATTTTTGTGACCGCCGAATAGTGTAAATGCCATTTACATAACTAAATGGTAATCTAGTAATAACTGCTGCCCAAATTGCTGTAAATAAAGCCCCTGCTGTTTTGGCCTTAATATCATCATCATCAGCCCTTTATATAAACTGTACCACTGCTGGGCACGGGCCTCTTCCCACTATGAGAAGGGTAAAGCCATAGTCCACCACGCTGGCCTTTCGGGAACATTATGGAGAACTCTCAGACATGCAGGTTTCCTCACGATGTTTTCCTTCACCGTTTAGCAAGCGATAATTAACAATTTAATACGCACATAACTCCGAAAAGTCATTGGTGCGTGCGTGGATTCGAACCCAGACCCTCTGCGTCGCAATTTCTCGATCTCTCCACTAGGCTATGGCTGCTTGCAGCCTTAATATAGCTGAATCTAAGTACTAATTTTGAACGAATAACCTCGAGTAAGTAAAAGTAGGCTCCACAAAAATAAAGTAAAAAAGTAATATTTATTAGCAATAAAAACCAACAATACCAATTCGACATCGAACAGGCCTGATTTTATATCCAAGAAATTTCGATAAAAATCAAACCTATTCTACACTATTAAATATCTTGAAGTGTTGAATGGGTTTTAGTGCCACTTAGGTATTTTAGCGAAGGCATTGGTATAAAAAGTTATTGCTAACGGGTAGGCCTTGAATTCTGTTTTATCTTAAAGCTGAAAAGCCGTTGTTGCGGCGTTTCATATCGTATTAAAATCTAACTAAGTACTTTTATGGGTGACATTAAGGAATAGTGGGTATAAAGCCTAGTTTTACGTTGGTGAGTGCTGCCGTCGCTATATATAAAGTTAATACCTACTGTGTTAGTTACAATCTTTAACAGATTATCGACTTAAACTGCCTTTGGCAATACTGTTTCGTTTTGTTTAATAAGTAAGAGCGTTATCTGCAATATTTATTCACCTTTCATTTAAATACGAACATTCGAACAAGGATGTACCTACTTCCAGAAAGAGTACTATCAATTTATGTGCCTCTATCGTCAGAAATTTAGATTTTAGAATAATTTCTGACGATAGCGTCAAAAATTATTCTAATCGCTAGAATAACCCGCAGAAATAGATATAAACATATTATTAACTATATACAATAAGTTACTCTGCCGCACTAGTTACATACGTAACACCAAAAGTTGTCGCTCTCCAATCGAATTTGGGACACATTCGCAACCAAAATTGTCATGAATAAATATGACGATTAAAATTCATATCTTGCTAATTGAACGTTGAAAGTTAAAACACTTTCCATACTTGTAAGCGTTTGCATCGGCAATGAGCCGACATTAGGAACATTTTGCGAGAACATTATAATAAGTGGTCCTTAAACATGAACGGAAGATTTATTAGCAAGGAATTTTGTTTATAGAACAAAGCTTCTGTTGTTGTTAGAATATTTACTTAAGTGTTGTGCTGTATAGCTTTTATAATGACTAAAGCCAAATAGATTCGTTTATGTGATTACATTTATAAGCTAGATTTCTAGCTAGCTTATTTATCTTTATTATGAGAGTGAAGGTACATCCATAAGGCATGATGATGGATGTACCGTAAGTTGTATACGAATTATTGGTGGGTGCCTCCGTGGTCCAGTGAATAGCGTCTGTGACTGCTGATCCGAGGTCCCGGGTTCGATTCCCGGGTCGGGCAAAAGTGTTACTGGGTTTTCCGAATTCTCAGTAGCTCGAAGTTTGGTGATGTGGCCGGTAACGGCAATAAGCTCGCCCCTAAGCTACGTGGTACCTAAAAATTCATGGTGAAATGTGGATGTAATATTACACCTCTGTCTACCCCTTCGGGGATACAGGCATGAGTCTATAAATAAATTAAAAATAATTGGTGGGTGATGTAGAGAGAGTCATGCAAAGAGAATGGTCGAAGGTACGATGCACACACACCACTAACTTTCTGAAGTTATGATCGTATTCAAAAGTATATTGTCGCAATAGTGTGTGCTCGCTGTATGCTTCAAAGAACGCGTTGCAGGCGCTCGGGCGAAAATATTGGATGGAATCGAAAAAACGCCAGAATGAAACAATATAATTAAAGCTACGACTTATTTTTAGTTACTGGTTCATCTCTCAGTTTTAAAAGTTTACCTTCAAATGCTGGTTACCCTAAGGTGAACGGAATTAATTAGACTATCACGAAATAAAATTACAGCGGTGAAAACATTTCAGTAATGCCTACCATTACCTCTATCTACGAAACTACTCTCTAGCTATATCTAAAGACAAAATGTCAAGGACTATTCTTAACTTAATCGCGTAATTTCATCAGTTGTACTTATAAGACGAGGATCTAAGTAAGATCTGTCTAAGTATTGTTTGTAACATTTATATCTGAATGTCGAGTTGAAGTGTAATGTTGACAAAGGACTTCTGTGAACAAAGACGACCAGGGTAACGCTTTGTACGACTTTTTATTTATTACATATTTACTTGAAAGCGAAGGCAAACAACTAACAGACGTTTCGCGCACAAAGAATATTGCCAAAAGAAATGTACTACATTTATATATTGTATTTGCCGTGTTTACGAACCTAAATAAATAACGGAAACTATGGAATACATAATAATAAAGCTAAGCTATATACCCGATAGAGATGCGCCATAAAAATGTTAAATAGCGACCGCAATGAGTTTTATGATCCGCAGTTGTATTCGAGAAGATGTAATATTCTCATTAGCTTAGCAACAAAGGCAAGTATTTTAGTACCATAAAAACAGAATTTTAAAGTATAATATGGTAACAGTCCGCTTCTTGCTTTAAGAGATTAAATATCGTCGTTTAATTAATAAGTATAATCTTATACTAATATATAAAGCTGAAGAGTTTGTTTGTTCGGTTAAACGCGCTAATCTAAGGAACTACTGGTCCGATTTGAAAAAAATATTTTAGTGTTAGATAGCCCATTTATCGAGAAAGGCTATAGACTATATAGCATCACGCTATGAGTGGCGGGAGCGGAGCAGTAGCCTTAAATAACACGGTTGTAGCCGCAGGCATCCTCTAGTTAATTAATAACGTCATATTATGTATAAATCTCATACATTATTTGGTACCTATTAAGCCAGATAATAGCCTGATGAGAAGATTTCCATCTCTATGTGCCAACTCATCAGAGCTATGACTAAAACCACAGTTACTCGTATGTTAAATATTGGCGAAGAAACAAAAAGTATGGTAATAAAAAAATAACTAAGAAACTCTCTGTTTGCTTAAAAACAGAAAACAAAGTGACACCGGGCAACTTAAAATTTGCTTTTATACACACACCATACAGACTAGGTATTCGCATAATGTTTCAACTTTAAACATTGGAGTACTCCAAGTGGATAACAATGGGAGGCTCTTAGCTAAATGGTCACCCCGCAAACGATTATCATCTGGCGGTAAAACCCTATACAGCTAATCACTGTTTACTTACGTACGGAACCTTCAGCCCTTAAGATCACGAGCCTCTTGGGTATTGTTAATATTGCTGCGACATGCTCGCAATGTCACCTACTTTTACTTGAATAAGTAAGGCTTTTGTTTAATTGTTTAGTTTCGACGAGTTCTGTAACGTGTGTGGAATATAAAATAGCTGCGCATGACAAAGTAAACGCATGCCAAATAGGTACTATTACATGCTATGACATATTTGTCATTACTCATTATTATATGAAATTTTTGGGATGCGTTATGTAAATTCATGCTCTTTTTTTTTACTTCCACGCCATTTTGGAGGTGCCAGGGGGTCGCGTTCTACCCTGGCACCCCGGCGGATAGCCCGAAGGTCACAAGCTCCTTGGCGGCGGATGAAGGTGTTGGGCTCCGCCGCCAAAATACCCAGCGGCTGCTGAGGATAGGGAGCACGTCAACCTGACAACACCGCATCTCCTCTTCCTCTGCGGCCCCACCGCAACGGAAGAGGTCGGAGAGAATTTTTTATTTTATCATAGATACTAGATGATGCCCGCGGTTACACTCGCGTTATTTAAGAATACTGCTCCGCTCCCGTGGCTTATAGCGTGATGTTATATAGCCTATAGCCTTCCTCGTACCGGTAGTTCCTGAGATTAGCGCGTTCAACCAAAAAAACAATCAAACAAACAAACAAACAAACTCTTCAGCTTTATATATTAGTATAAGATAAGATAATAAAGTAAAGAGTCCGTAAAAAAGTGTCCGTGTGGTGACGGATTAAGAATACGGAATGTCACTACCCCATATCATCCCATAATGGGTGCGTAAGAGCCGACAGAGGGAGCATATTATGCAGAGAACAGCCCTGTAAGAGAAGGAAAACTTGATACAAACCCTATGCCAACCCGTTTGGCCAGCGTGGTATAGTAGGCCAATTCCTCCTTTCAAAGGAGAGGCCTAGTCCAGCAGTGGACTGTTAAAGTCTAAAGGCTGATGATGATAATAAAGTAATAAAAAATTTTTGATGATTCCTTTGGTACCATTCAGATGGTTACTCAATTAGTACCAAAGAAATCTTTCAAAAGCGTATCATTTCATACAGACCAGAGAATTACCTAACCTCCATTTTAAACATATCAGAAAATAACAGCCATTCATAAGCTGTATCCAGTAGTGAATAAAGCTTCCAGGTTGCCAGCGCTATTCAGTCTATTGAGAGGTTGATGATGATTCAGGATGTTATAGTCTTCAATGACCAGCTTACGAAAACATGACCTTTAGGTAATACAGACATTTTTTATGGACAACAACACATAGCAAAATAAAGGATTTATGGATCGCAACAGCGAACGAAGCCTTTTGCAAAAGCTTGTAAATAATATCATTATATCGGTATTTACAAAGAGTATTACTAGTATTATTCCCATCGAACAAAAATGACGACGACGAAGTTAATATTATGTAAAATATATGTCAGTTATGTCCCATACATTATGCATGGTGCTCACGATTACCGTCGGCGCCGAACGCGTTACCTCGTAACTGCCATTACAACAGTTTTAATGTATACCCGTGTTTGTATGTACTAAGTATATGTTTCAAGTGTACTAGTTTCAATTGGCAAAAGTTTTAATTATTTTATTTTTAATAATAATACCAGATAACCGTGTGCGAGTTGCCCAGGAGGGCAACTCGCACACGGTTATCTGGTCCCAGACTAAGCAGAGATTATTCAGCAGCCAGATAAGTGATAAATATACTTATTTATTCTTAAATATATTACAGATAAGCTACACCCAGACGTTCAGTTTCATTTTGATACTTTAGAAAGCTCATGTATTCGAAAGCTTGCTCACAAAAATAAAACAACTTTACATCTCTCATCTTTTCAACATCTACGCAAACAGCTAACGTCTTATATTCATCCACATGACGCATTAGTACACTTGCACACAAAAGTGTTACATTACATTACAAGATTACGGGCATTAAAACACGAATGACGATCACAAATGGCGCGGCGGTTTGTCCCGTGGGCTGGCGGTGGCGCGTCGCCGCGTCGTGGCGCTAAGTGCACGCACTCAATCCATCACAACAACAATAGGTGAGTACCGATGCTCGGTGGAGCTCTCAGAGTATCATATGCTCCGACACCTAAACTTAAAGTAAGAGCGCGCCTACATTTTGTGTACATTCGGACACAAAAGTGTTTTTGGATGATGGTGAAATTTTATTTGTCATAACCAGGTAAGACATCGGCGCTAAATACATAATGTTATCATAATGTTACACGCCAATTTATGTGTGAATGGCCGCTGTGCATCAATAATGACAGTAGTCTTTTCTGTACAACTTCATTTTTGCATGTTTTACAAAAAGCATGTTCTTAAAAGTGTCACTAAGCTTTGGCTTGTTGTTTCAAGTTATTTAAACATAACATGTACATATTCAGGCTCGTGCCTGATGAAATGTCAGAGTAAAATACTATTAGATGAAATACCCATAATACTTATCTGTCTCTCGTCAATCCAATGAGAAAAATGCAGAATTTGGCTTTGGGCATTAGTCTTGATGCGCATTTAGGATATGATATACTTTGACCAAGATTTACTTATCAGATTTGGAGATATACAAAAACTACGTAGGTATCAGAGACCGTGTCAATTTGGGTAATAGTTGAGAAATAAATCATTAGGTACTTCAATCAATGTATGTATAACTAATCATATTAATAACTTAACAGTTACTACGGACAGATAACACATCTCCTTTTTTATTTTTATATAAAACAGAGACAAGATTACACACACTTCTTTTCTTACACGACCACAACAAGACTATATATTAAGTGTTGTGTGCGCGACGGTACGTGTAACAAGTATTCCATCACCGGTATTGGCGCGCTCGCCCGCGCCACCTGTGCGCGACCGCCGAGTGACTACAGTCAGCGATCTAACCACACACACAATACCATGATACATTCTTAATTTTAAAGTAAACAAAAGGAATATAAGTGACTTAAGAGACGTTGTAAACAATTCAAAAAAGAAAGGAGGTTCTCAATTTGGTTGTATTTATTTTTTATATTTGTAACCTAAGAAATGCTCAAAATCGATCTGTGTGTGTGGTGAAGCCTACGTCTAGTAATGGACGTATATACGCTGATTTGTAGATAATGATTTAGGGACTCTTTTATTTTATGTGGATGATTGTGCTTCCCACAATTTTCATTACATTCCAAGTTTGAGGAATTAAATTTAAAAATACATAGTTTATTTTATTTAAGCTATAATTTAAGCAGCTGTTTCAATGACTACAGAAATAATTAGCCATGCAGAAGGTATACAGGAATATTTGAAGTGCTCTCATTGGCCATGAGTTTTTACTGAGAGTTAGGTGTTCGATTTCCGAAAAATATAATGTCAAGCTTAAACTAAAGTATACCTCACATATACTCACCTATAGAGCAGTGATTGCTAAATTGGGTTTCATGGTAAAGGCAAAAGTTTTCCAGATAGTCATAGATATGGAAACTGCTAAAGATCGCGACGTGAATGCTGAGAGCCACACACATGAGGAACATACTTTTGTTATGGAGATAAAAAAAATAAGATAAAGGATCGACAAAATATCACTACTTTAAAATCTACATTTAATATTCAATCCACTAAGTATTCCAATGTACCCACATTAGTACCACATTCGAAATCTGTAGCTCACTCGTAGCACGCTAACACAAAGCCACGCCGTAGCAGCGTAGCGCAGCTACGACCCTCCTGGGACCGCGAACTCACCACATATTGAAAACCCACGTACAGGCGTGGTAAACACACACAGGTATGTTTTGGAAAAGTTTTAACTATTTATAATACTATAATGCTTACTACAAAATATTTGGATCGCGTTGCAAATTCACGCTCTACTTTCTCCTTATGATTCTGACCTCTTTGAACTATCATATAAAAATACAGATATCTTAAACCGAATTAGGAATATTCTAATCGGTAAACTACCATCGCTTCACTCATTCTTTATTTAAAAAACCGACCAAAAGACACACTATATCTCAGGCTAGCCCACGATGCGAAGCTTTTTATTTTAAGTTATATGTGTGACTTGATGGCCATGTTAATCCAGGGCACTACCAAAGGGTACCTTGGCTTATCCAAAATGTATAGGTATTATTAGTTGAACGCACTTATCTCAGGCACCTTGGCGGTTTGATTAGAATTAATCTTTTTGTGTTTGACCATTTATCGCGGCAGGCTATATAAAATCACGCTATGACGCCACGGGTGCGGAGCAGTACCCCTGAATAGCGCGAATGTAACCGCGGGATCAGCTAGTTTGACTATAAAATAACGCTAGCCTTCTGCGTTGCGTAGGCCATTAGTTCCTGCGACGAAAAGCTTATATTCCGTAAAATGCGGTTAGACAACTCAACAGTAGTTATTAACCAATAAACGCGCTCTACGTCATAATTTGATCAAATAGTCGTTAACGGCTAGTTAGGATCGGGGCGTTATCAGTTGACGTCACAGGTCGCCAGCCGGCAGCATCGTTATGTAAATTATCTGGGAGCTTTACAATTGATCATATTGGCTTGACGTGATGTGTTTTGTCATTAATTGCTCTAAAAAATCTATAACGTGTTGTATTATAAATCAGTTGTCCCATAAGCTCAAACAAATGTTCACTAATTTAATTTCAATATGTTATTTGTAAAGTTTTAAGAAGTCCCAAGCAATTCCTCTGAAACTTAACATCTAAACTCTGAAACACCTGTTGTTACCCTTTCGGCACCGAGTTCAATTCGACTAAAACGACTTGATTTTCAGACGACTTTCGTGAATTAAACTAAGCTGTAAGCTCAACGTACTGAAAATACACAAAGCATTAAAAAGAAATGTAGCTCGTCACTGAAACTCAAGGAATAAAGCATAAAGATGCAAAAATTATGTAAATTGCGCGCGCTCCGGCAAAGTTGTGAAAACAGACGCGGACTTGAAATATTGCACGATGTTTTAATAAACCAAAACCGGTACAGATCAAGGCGGTATATAAAAAGTCTTTTTGTGAAACCAACAGTATATGTTGTGATAAAGAAATTAAAAAAGTACCTTGTATTTGATGAATTATTCATATCGTAATCGTCATTTTATTGAATAATTGAGGCATGTGACATTCTGTTAAAATTTCAATTTGACAAATCTAGTTAGAGGGTAAAAATATATATATCAAAACTAAATTATTTAAATCTAGCTATGTAATTGTTAGCACTTATATAGCTATATTTAGTAACATATGCATATCAAAATCTTCCATCCAGGCTCGCATATTTTTTTACTCATAAAGCAAACAACAAAAGCAATATAATATAGTGAGGCCCTATTCCGCCAGCAGCTATTTACCCAAACGTCTTTCCAAAATGCAGAACGTCTATTCAATAAGGGGCGATTGAAATTCTAGTGACCGATCGCTCCTATTCAAATACAGCCGTGGGGGATCACCTAAATCCAGCTCTGCACATATTTTTTTATATGGAATTCATAAGAAACGTGTTGGCCGCAGGGTGATAGCACGATGCCGCGTTACCCAAGCATATTGCCAGCACTTTTTGTTTCGTAATTTTAACTGGATATTATTCGCCACTTGAGTACACAGCGTTTCACAATTATTGTGCTTTTTTATGGCAAAATGAGCTCTCAGGTCGTCGACACGATGTTTGCTCTGAAGTTTCTTGCTCCCTGTGCTAAGATAAACTTGTACATTTGATTTAGTAGTAGGTAAAGTTTTACTCTAGCTAGATTCTTCAAACAGACTTTTCATATCTACAACTCACAAACATAGCTACGGTTACTTTGACGTTAAGAGGACCTGAAAATACTAAGTTTTGTACATTTAAAATATCAAATAATCGTGTGTTGTATTTCGGCAGCAATGAAAATTTATTTTTACCTGATAACTTGTCGTAGCTATCTTGTGTTTAAAACTTCACGATACTTTTTATAAACAAAACAAAATAAGATTACATTAAACTTTCAAAGCTTCGTTTTAAATAAATATCTCATTTTTGGTAGAGATTTTGTCTTTCCACGCAAAATTTGTATAAGTTTTCTACCATAATTGAGAGACAAATGCAACTTTACTCTTGCTAAAGAACAAACAGTATCTTATCCCACTGAGAATTTAAAATCAGTTATCAGATGAAAGCGAGGCGATCTTTTTACACTATCACTTATAAACCTAACCAAAACAACCTATTCAATTTTGGATGAAGTATCATCACAGATACATTATGGTTAAACGCAAACCGCTCACAGTATTATGACGATCCACGCACGCCGCACGGGCGAACGGTCCCCGATTGCTATTTGATCTCATTATTGGACGCACGATATTACGTGGCGTAAACTGGAATCTATTTAAGCGGCCTATTTTAGATTGACAGGCCGTTATTACTTTGGTATCACCTGATTTTCTCCTACGAGAAGCTTTAGTTAAAGTTAGGTTTTCAAAAAAACCTAACATGCCGCCGTTTTTTAATATTTCACAACATTTTAAAACACGGAGCTCGGTTTCATTATTCGTTATAGAGTCTGTCTCTACCATCGGACTGTGTGATTGTGGTTGGATGGTAATTATATAAAGATATATAATAGCAGGGGCAATCACTTCAAAATTATTTGCGTCATTACTTTGGTTTAGTCATTATACCGAGTTACTTGGCGTCGGTCATTATTCTGAATTACTTGCCAAAATAAGAATAATAACATAATAAAGTTAAGTCAATCGCAACTCATCAAAGTGCTCGAGGAGATGGATTATAATTTTATTTTTAATTACTATAGCGAAACTTCGTCAAAGTCACCCAATTAAAATGATCAGGGTTTGGCGAATTAAAAAAGATACCACAAACAACGACACTCCACTAATTACATATCTGAAGGCTTTTCATTAACTAACTTTTGAAATAACGAAGTAATAATATAATAAGTTTATAATGGAAATCGTTGTTTTGGTGGTCTTGATGTGGAAAGTTAGAATTTTCATATAATATATAATAAGGTTTTATTGCTTAGGCACAATGAGAGATTTTGCAAGCCTCATTTATTTTACTTTTATTTTCATACTCTATATCTCTCTATGTCTATGTCAGTAATGTTACCCTTCAGAGACCGTTTTTATAAAAGAAATCTGAGTAGGTATATAACAAAGGATTTTTAGGATACTATTGAAAAAAGATTATGTACAGTCACAAGGAATTTTATATTCGATAGAACTCTATATGTATGTTTCTTTAGTCTAATCTTGACATCAAAAGACTTTTACTTAGTTTACCGGGTAGATATTTTAAAATTTAACTTTGAAGAAACTTTGACGTTAGGCCGTGTCTGTCTAATAGCTAACAAAGGTGAATTTAACTGTAGATCTCAAGTGGTCGATATATTTCGTTTTAAAAAGACAATGCTGCAATGGGGCCTTGTCTAAATTCTATATCACGAGGGTGTTTGCAAACATACAACAAAGAACATCCAGACTAGAAACAACAACAATTTATATGTCAGGTAGCCAAGCGGCCTCTTACACTACTTCGCCAACTGCGCAGTCAACAACAGGACAAAGTTTTGAATATGCCTAGTTTCCAGCGTCATAATGTGGCGGTAAGTATGTAAAGTACATTCATACCACCATACCACCACATTGAGAACTTCACAATCGTCATAAATTCAATAATTCCATAGTAACCAGCACAGCATTATATAAGACAAAGAACTTTCAAAATTAATTTGCCATCTGGGTGAGCACCGCCATTACCCTAACTTCACAAACGTTATCTAATATCCGATATACCAACAATGATCAAAACTTGCTCCTCACTAACATTATATGTTACATGCTTTTATGAAAGCTTGTCTAATT
The DNA here is from genome assembly GCA_944739405.2 of Euclidia mi. Classification (NCBI taxonomy): domain Eukaryota; kingdom Metazoa; phylum Arthropoda; class Insecta; order Lepidoptera; family Erebidae; genus Euclidia; species Euclidia mi. The sequence continues at coordinate 52,306,978 of OX123200.2, read as the reverse complement.
GTCATTTTGTGGAGTTCCTGACTTGTAAGTTATGGGTTGGTTGTATTATATGAGAGTCCTTTAAGTGAACCGTTTTAAGAGTTCTTACCTTACAGTTATGTCTGTATGTAACGGATCATGCCATAGCCACGGCTAGAGCAGGGCCATGCACAAACATCACGGAGAAATAGAAGTGATATTAGTTTTATTTTTAATAATTAAGTATATAGACATTTTTTTTCTATATTAATAGGCGGCAAACGAGCAGACGGATCGCCTGATGGTAAGCAATTACCGCCGGCCATGGACACAAGCAACACCACAGGAGTCACAAGTGCATTGCCGCCCCTTGGGGATTGGAAAATGGATAGGATGAGGAGTGGGATGAGGGAGAAGGAATAGGGGATAAGGCCTCCGGCACTTTCACTCACCGAACGAAACGCAACAGTTTAAGTACTGTTACTTTACGTCGATTTTCTGTGAGAGGGTAGTACCTCCCCGGCCGAGCCAGCCCATTCATGCTGAAATCAGCAAGGCTCTACTACCTGTAAAATATATCATTTTAGTAGGTACTTAATACTTTATATCATACAAGTAAAACATGTGTCGCACTTTGAAAGTACCTCAGGAACAAATTCTAGGTTGTAGGCACTTCATCAGCACCAGATAATAAAATCAGCAAATTTGTAAAAACTAGGTACCAATAGTCATTAAAACTTTATAATACGGTACATATACTAGAGGAGATAATATCTGCTATACATAACTACATGCTGCGGTGTACAGCAGGTTGAGAAGCCGTTATCTATTACATTTAATTTTTTTGCTCTATTTATAACCTTAATACGCTCCAAGACGGGCATCATAGACGTGGGCATTAAAGCTGCTAAACTGAAATGGGACTGGGCGGGGCATGTCTGCCGAATGAATCCCGAAAAGTGGACAAGTATTGCCACAAGGTGGAAACCAGAGTGTCGTCGTCAAAGAGGCAGGCCGAGAAAAAGATGGCGCGATGATTTGGACAATTTTATTAAAGACTGGCAAGATATGGTAAAAGACAGGGACCAGTGGAAGAATGTGGGGGAGACCTTTGCCCAACATTGGGACAGCAATGGTTAAATAAAAATAAAAAAAAATAATTATAACCTTTGCCTTTTGGTAGTGCTGCCAGAAATCCCAGCATAAAAATAAAATCCACCGCAGTGCTCCTCGTATATCTCGTATTGTCATCAAAAATCTCGGTATTTGAAGCGTACACAATGAGACCAACTTCAGAAAAATTTCACAAATAAAATCCTGAAGCTCGACTCTAAATCCTCGAGAATCCTTAAATCCTTCATTGCGGGTAATCCTAAACATTTTTATATATTACCCGGCCAAATGAGAATGGACCGCGACCACTGAGGGGGTGATATTTCATGGGGTGGACGCAATTTGTCGTCATTATTTCAACGTCCTTTTGACATGGTCACCGAATAATGCACTCTGTAGATGTATGGATGTCAAATGCGCTCGTTGACATGCAAAATTTTGTTGATGAAAATGTAGAGTGTAATAAAATGTGTCATCATTTTCTATATTACGATGAGGCGAAAATATTTCGTAATTTTTTTCACAGATTACCGACTATTATTCTTTTCAGTTTGTTAATCCAGCTAAGCCAAATATTTGTGTTTGGTGACTTTCGCATATATTCGTTTGATACCCTTTCTAAGACTCCATTTAAACTACCTTAATGTGGTTGATGATTTTTCTTATAATATATTTTGCAAAATTTAATGTATTAATTTATCTTCCCGGAACAGACAGCCCGAAATCCCCTGAATTTAAAAATTAACCCTCTAACGCGCACGGCGGGTCGAACGGGCCGTCTGCAACCACCTTAATAAACACTAAAAATTCGTTTTACTTTCCCCTTCAGTTATAAAGCAGGCAGTGCGTTGCTGCGTGCCCTGAATGACACGGGTGTGATGAACAGGGTCCCTGGAGGCAACCCTCGGTGGAAATCAACTGCGGCGCTGTCACATCGCATGAACGATCACTGATGAGTGACGTCACAAATTGGGATTCGCAATTAAAGTTTAGATGGATTGCTGTCGAAAACTAATTAAGATGTTTTGATTTGTATCGACCGTTGATGTGAGGGGAGAGTGGGACTTATATATATATTTTTTATTAAAATTGTCTATTTATCAGAAGCACTTATCACACATAATTTCACATTGCCATAAAACATTACGGTCTGCAAATACGCGAATGTTTTAATGTAAATCATCAACAAACTCAGATGACTCAGACTTTTGCCTCTTTGTAATTCTCTTAAAATTCCAAAAAAAGCCGAGCCTTTTTTGTGCAAATGAAAAATGAATCACATAACAACTTTCTACTTGACTACAGCAATATTGTGCAATTATTGTTACAAACGTGTTATAACTTTTTGTAATGTGTACGGTATACATCACGACTGCAATTACCAGTTAGCCGGTTCGTAAAAATTGTTACGAGGACATCTTAAAAGCCAAGTAATTACTTGCTTTAGATCGAAAGACAAACGAATTTCGACGACTTTGTAAGACTTCCCAAGACATTACCTAAATCTCACTAATAATATTCATAATTACTTTTCACGTTGACATCAAAACACATTCAATATAAATATAGTCGTACCAGAGAACCGATGTAACGTAAAAAAGTATGTAAATGGAGTATTGAGAGACTTCCAAGTCGGTTTTACGCGAGCCACCGAGCGACCATTCCGTGGTCTAATGTACCATTCTCCTCGGGAATGGAGGTACGTGCACAACAGTCGGTATTGCAGTGTTAAATAAGTGACTGTTCTTTTGATAACCATTCTACAAGTATGAAGTGAATAGAAATTGAAACACTGGGCATGAAAAATCGACAAAACCGCCTTCCCATTCCTACTGTCTATTTGTTAGAAACATCACAAGAACAGATTTTAAAGTACATAATATATAATACAAAAGGAAAATCTGTCAAATACACTCAAATGGCTAACGAAAATCCTTCCTACTTACTCTAGAAAAATGTACCTATCTACGAATATAATACGTGATATTTAGCTCTGTTTGCGGTAGTGAGGTCCTAAATAATTAAAATGTGTTTTCTTAGCATATATTTAATTTACAGCATGAATACCTTCTATGTCCACGACAAATTGTTATGGGCTAGTATAGCAAATAAAACATTAGGGGCAAATTGTGTGTTATTTTTTATTGCTTCTGGTGGCAGTCGAGCTACTCTTGGACTTCGCTAAATGTCAAGGGTATACACAACAAAGCCGCTGCCAACCAAGTAAGTAATGCTCTCTTTATGCCTCGTATGTATTCAATATTGCAATTTATATCACTTAACAACTCTCAAAATCGGTAACTAAGCATTTTTACGATCCGTCACGTACGCATACGTGTGACATCACATGTCCGCGTCACGGGCACGTTCAAAAATCGCAAGTCAGTTATAATTTTAATAATTTCCGGACGGCAGCGTGAACGTCACTCCAATGACAAGGGACCCGGAGGGACCGCTGTACACCAAATTTTATTTCCTATCGGGCCAGTGAGTTGTAAGGTCACAATTTGTAATAAAAGCTGAGGTTATTTTACACGATCACCATCGGAGTTCTATTAGATGATAACTTAGAGACAGAAAGATAAAGTTCTAAAAAACATTTTGAAAATTAAAAAAAAAAATACGCTATAATGATGATTGGGACATTTGTTGGAGTGTGACTTCTTGAATGTCGGGCAATTACCTTACCATGAAAACTATTAATCTTTCGTAACCTGTACACATAGTGATATTTAAGTAACGGGTATATATCGCGTAATTATGTTAAAATACATAATAAAATATATTTCACCTTTATTTTCAAATACGTGATGAAGACACAAAGATATTAGTATACCTTTTTATGCTATAAAAAATAAACTTGAACTTGAATGTTGCACGCTTTCTATAAAAAAGTACTTACACTTAGTATGTTTTTAAGATAACTTTTGCGGATTATACAGCCGCATTTTTCAGCTTAAACAGCCGTAAAAGTTTTCTTATAACATCACAGTACTTAAATCTTTCTCATGTGAATGTAGAATCAAAATCAAAAACCTGAAGTAACTTAAAACAATAACATTAGACATTGGAACTAAATAGCAGATCTGCCTAAACATTCTAAGCTTAAGTCTTCTTAGTCTAGAGAATAAGCTTCGGTCAGTTTAAGATCCCACGAGTTATACGCCGACTCACATGTATGTGCCTATGAGCTGAAACAGTTTGAAACACAATTAGAATAGGAGCGACTTGAAACCACACTGAGTTTAATCCCTCTGGAAGATTCCAGGATTGTGTGTTTTGTATTTTGTAGGATTAGTACTGAGGAGCAATTACTGTTTCTAATTTATTAAATTGAATCTGTGGATATTATGTAACAGTAGAATATCTATACTAGTAAGTAGGTACACGAGTATTTCATATCAGGTGAATATCGAGATAGTTGACTATCATTGGATACTAATTATCCAAAATAAACTCTAAAACAATTACTAAGTATGAAATCAATTTTATAAAATATTTTATTTAATAAATGTTTTAGCGATTATTCTGGATTAATGATAAAATCAATGATAGTCATCTATTGATTTTAGAACACAAATATTTCAGATAACTTAAATAGTCAACAAACATACCTACTACGCAATATGTGCTTAGTCGAAAATAAAACTATCTAAATATAATCAAAATAACTATAAAAGGGCGGTATGATAAAATAATATTTTATTTACAACATGATAGCACAGAACAACTCTAAAATAGTAACAAAATGTTCGTCACATAGGCAGGTCAACCTTCACTGGATTAGGAACTAGGGGTGCCCGCGTTGTGCACGCTTCGCACGTGCGCCATGCGTAGCGATTTGAGGGGCCGGTAATGAAGTAGGGTAACACCCCTAGTGAATAAGTGCCGGCCGTAGTAACAGCGATGTAAGATGCGCTATAATGAAGCGATAAATTAGATTGAATGTAATTGGTAACGTTGTTGGAATTGCAGTTTAGAAAAAGGTGTGATCATCGGTTGAAGAGGGTCAAGTTTTTTATGTTTAAGTTAGTTTTTTGTTCATGTAAGTAAATATTATTTATTTAGTCGCTTGAATGAGTTCTTGTGATATGATGTGTGGATACGTCATAGCTATAATTTAACACATTGATTCAATAGTAAGTTAGGCTTAAAGCAATTACAGTAAAATAAATTAAGAATGTGGTATTACTATCAATTCTCGACATTGGTGCATATATATCGTTAAGAAAATTTATAATTTTACAGGTAATTTTCTCGATGGTACCATAAATTGTGTGACCTATATGTCAAAAGTATTATTATATTAAATATTAAGTTAGACGCTTTAGCACATTGTTCTTCTGTTGTTTATTATGGTATTTCTGAAAACGTTTATGTGAAATACAAAATAATATAAAATGCTTGCAATGCTTCGTACGGTCGTACCTAATTATTAGAAACATTGCAATAGTTAAATGGTTTTGTGATGTTTCGATATCCTAGCCAAATAAAAATATTCAAAGACCTTATAAAGTGTCGCGTCGTGCTTTACATTACGCAAAGTGTTCTACTCAGCTTTATTTCATTTTGTTTCGAAAGCGTCAAATAAATACTTAGCACTCACCTTTTCTATCTGGCTCTTCGCGTATCAGACAGAGGAGAAGATACTTTATAAAATCTGCAACAAAAGTGCAATTTGTTATATCAGTATTGTATGCGATTGTTGTGAGGCGAGCAGCGCACGCTGAGTGTCATTATGACTCGTATCTCTGACGTCATAGTATTACGAGTTTATTTATGTCATTGTCACTAGGGTCATTTTTGACTCTATAGAACGCTATAGAATGACTTAGGCCCCATAGACGTAATTTGGTGACATTATTTTGTGACAGATTAATTTAATTAGGGCGTTATTGTTAGATCATGATGACTGTATAGAAATATTAGTTACGAAAAGCTGAATGCTTTTGACACAAATGAAAAGAAACTTTATTAGAGGTTAAACAAAAGAATAAGTGTTTAAGGGCAGTTTCAGAATAGCGTATTTTTCTGCGCGTATACGGTCGTTTCAGCATACGCGCTTACACGCGCACTTCATTACGAATTAAACGAGCATATTTCGGCGTGTTCGCTCAAAACGGTAGTGACATGTTGTCAGTGTCAACATGGATTTTGACGGCTCGCGCTTATACGAGCATAGAACCGCGTCAACGCGCGTCCGAGTTGCGCATGTGCCAAAAGGCGTGCCTATACGCGCCTACATGCGCTTCCAAAACCTAGCTTATACGCCCGTATAAAACGCTAATCTGAAACCGCCCTATGAGTGTGGTTATACGGGTTGTGAAATTGATGTTGATTTAGTTGTGTATGCTTCAAAATTACAACCAAAGTAACTTATCGCTGTGATTATCAATGTCACGGTATTACGTATTTATCTATAGGGTCAAATAGGCCAAATTCTATGACACATATTATAACGTTAATCATAACGTGGCAGCTTTAACATTACGCATTTAAAGGTTTATTTTTATGGTGGTAAAATTATATTATGATACACATTGTTATAAAAACCGTTAAAGCTTTGATGAGTACACAAATAGTGCAGCTGGTTATGGCATTAACAATCAGGACAGCGCCAGGCCAGTAGTGATCTTTATGATAGAATTATGGCTGACCAATTGAGTCTTTAGTTAATGAGAAATACATACTTTCATTGGAATTCATTTTCGTTCTGCTTCTACACAGAAATTAGCTACAAATCTATCTTCTCAGGGCTTTGTATTTTAGGTTGTACCTAAAATATAAAGCCTTGAGTCAATAACAGGCTGGCACACGCGGAAGACTCTCACAAAACAGAGCTCGTTCGCAAAATGATCAAGAGAAACTCAATCGCGTCGCATAAAGAGGATCAACTTATTTTGTAACTAGTATTGACAAAATGTGAAGTACAAGTGCAAAATGAGCTGGCACCGAGCCAAATGACGACTTCTACCTATGAACCACAATGGCGATGGAGCGTTATAGAATGTGTATGAGACGAACCGGCGTCATTTTAATAAGATAATTCGCGAAAATACCGACACGGATGTGAAAATGATGGAACAGTAGTAAGTAGGTTTATATGGTTTGATGTTATGAGGAAAGTTTTAAAGGTTCATTTTTAGTAGTGGATTTAATGGGCGTGGAATAGAAATGACGTTGAATGGCACTATGATATTTTATTACTTATAGTAGCAGTTAGCTTGCAATTGGCAATCTTCGGCGCCATCGGAGATAACAGAAGTAATTTTAGGTTGTTTGGGCTGATCATGTAGCCTCGTCGACAAGACGAAATAATACTAATACACCTGCTTCGTTTGTACTTGGATATATCAGCTTAAGCATTGTAATGCGTATTAAATTATTCATTATCGCTACATGGTGGTAGGAAAACATAGTGGAAAATCTTCATGTCCAAGAGTTCTTCGTGATGTTCTCGAAAGACATGTAAAGTCTAACAGCCCGCTCTATGATACCGTCATCTACCTATGCCTACTCGTTTTATAATGAAAAGGTGCGCGAATGTTATTATTACGTGTTTCTTATCTTTAACTAATTACCTACAGCTGTCTTAAGGGCTTTTCTAAACTTTGGTAACGTATAGTCCTTACCATCCTGTTCATCATCATCATCAGCCCTGTATATAAACTGTCCTACTGCTGGGCACGGTCTCTCCAGTAGACTATCGCTCCTTATCCTGTTCAATTATTTCAAAACTAGAGGACGCCAGCAGCTACGCCTGCAATTTTGTAGTCCAAGGAACATACATGCCAAATTTCAGCTTCCTGCGCCTAATAGGTTCGGCTCTAGCGTGTCTGTCAGTCAGTCAGTAACGCAAGGATTTTATATATTAAGATTAGTTTCACTTTCAGCTATTTGGCGCATATATATTTCAATACCTACTTACCTATTTACCGCAGGAATTTCCAGTGTTCAACAATCCATGTTTGTTTACAGCTACAGTAACGAGTGTCAGTAACTCACTGGTGGTTGTAAAACGATTCGTTCGGCTTGTTTACCAGCGAAACTCAGTCGAACTCCTAGTGCGGCTTATAGACAAGGGGTAATCGGCCGACAACTAATCAAACTTTTGCGACTTTGAAGGTTATAAAGGATATAGAACGCTTTTTTGTTAAATTGAATGGCGCAAAAAGTATTCGAGAAATTTTGCTGCTTTCTTCTCGTAATATTAATAAAGAAAGGAGAGCTATAGCGCGTACCTACATAGTCTTTTTGCTTCATACGTATTGGACGTAAAACAATACTTAGCGGTATAATAATAAACTTCTACCTATTGGTCAAAGTAAGTTATCGTAAAAAAAAAATTAAACAAAGACTTTTTATGCCGTCTTAGAATACCTAACTAAACCTACTCTACTGTTTCAATACGTTTCAAAAACATTGACACGTAAATATTTAGGAACAAGTACCATACGAAAAACTAAAATCCATTATAGTCAAAAAGTAAAAAAACTGAAGCAATTGTAATTTCAAAAATGAATTCCTAAGAAGCCTACAAAATTTACTATTACGTTTTAGCTTACTGAATCAAGAACGTGGCAAAAGCGACAGCTACTCTCAATATTGTGTACGAAGAAGCCTGAATAAATACAACGAAATAAGTTCTTTTGCCTTCACGGAGGCATTGTGGTTGGAAAATAGACTCGTTTGGCACCAAAAAAGACAAGTATTCGCCCGAGGGTCAGCAGCATAGCAGCTTATTGTGGAGCCAGTCATTATGTCTGTTATACGCTTAATTAAGACCCACCCAGACCGGCGACGACAAAAGGTTTTCTTAATTTTTTTGACTCGAGTTTCGCAGTTTTGTTTGTCACTTAACTGAACGTTTTTTCTTCGTGAAAATGACAGTGAATTTTGTTTTGATATTGCTGTTTTATGAAATGTAGTATATTTAGAAAATATAGACACAAAGAAAGTGAGTGATCAATTTTTAGGTAAATTGTAAACTCGTGGACAGCATTACTTAAAGACTGCCAACCTAGAGTCTAACAAAACAAAGCAAATCTCGTAACAGACGTTTTTGAAAAGCTAAATTTATTTTTCATAGAATAAATAAGCTCTTAGTATTGTTTACATCTGTTAGTAAATTCTCTTCAGCACTCTTCTAATACCTTCCAACAAAAAATCAGTTATTACTATTAAAAAATTTTATAACATTTTATTTATGACCATCATTTACTCAAACCATTTAGTTTGATATAGGCGCAGTTTATTTTTCACTAGTTTATTCGCTATCACGTCAACAAAACAAATGATGTTCATTACAGTTTAACCAACAAACTGACTACTAACTAATAGTCAGTCGTTTGTTATGTTAACGGCTACTGTATTTTAGCTACAGCCAATATTACAACGAAACAGCTATTAAATTATAAAATGTGTAAAATCCCTACTAATATTATAAATATGAAAATGTGTATGTATATATGTATGTTCCGTTTTCACGCTAAAACGGCTGAACCGATTTTGTTGAAATTTAAAATAGAGATATATTGGACCATGGAGACAGACATAGGCTAGCATAAGTTGCAAAAATTAGACTGGGAGGTATTGTAGGGAGGGTAGGAGTTTGTACGGCACAAATTTACCTCTTGGAAGTAACAACATATGCGCTGTAATATTGAGTACTGTCACATCATACATTATTGACATATTGTGCACGCTGATTACATTGTAAACAAATAATTATATACCTACTATGCTTAAACGCCTGAAACGATTTTCTCTACTAATATTATAAATGCGAAAGTGTTTATAGATATATTGGACATGTATTGGAACATGGCTGTGACATTTTACTGTATGCCTACATACTTATACGCACGCCTGTTTCCCGGAACGGTAGGCAGAGACTACGGAACGCCATTTGCAACGATCCTGACATATCTATCTTGCTTCATTCACTCCCATCAAATTTCTAATGCATGCTCTTCGGTTAAAAGTACTTCTAACCTGTCCTTTTTTTAGGGTGTCTCCAATCTGGTCAGAGAACGTCCGTCTAGGTCTTCCCCTTCCTCCTGTCCCATTCACACTTGACTTATATAACTTATTGGTCAGTCGTTCGTCATCCATCCTCACCACGTGCCCAAACCATCTTAGCATACCTTTCTCGATGCTTGTCACTACATCTTCTTTTACCCCACAACACTCTCTTATCACACAATTCTTTACTCTGTTGTTCAAAGACACTCCACGCATACTTCTCAGTGCTCTCATTTCTACAGCATTTATTCTACTTTCATGACTATACTGCCATACCCAACTTTCACTGCCATACATTAAAGTGTATACCCCTTTGTGCACAGCCAAACGTGCCTTTTTGGACACGTTTTGACTGTTCATAAAAGCTGCATTAGCTCTTCTTTTAATATCTTCTTCATTCTTACTGTATGCAAAGTGATGTTATTATGTACCTTTCGGTAGATAATAGTAGATAATGTACTGGATACTGAACGAGTTACTTTGTACCTTATACAGTTTCTGAACTCTTTAGAATAATCAGGAGTGTCTTCACACAACTTGAGACTGAAAGTTGATTTGTGTTACCCCGAATTTAACGCGTGCGAAGCCGCGCGCAAAAGCTAGTACCTACATTTTAATATGTTTACTTTATGCCTGTTTGAAAAATCTAGTGAATGGATCTTGTAAGACTTCTACGATTTTTTACCATGAGTATTGATTCACGTTTCAAAAGCGCCGGATTAGTTTAAAAATATGAACTAGAAATATTATAGATATTCAAAAGATAATATTAATCTTTATTTGCATTAGGTGTATAAAAGGCAACGATAGCCGATTGGGTATACCAACAGACTGCCATTCAGAGGGTATCGGGTTCGAATCCACGGCGAGCACCAATGACTTTTCGGAGTTATGTGCGTATTGAATTGTTAGTTAACGCTTGTCCCGTGCCTCGGAGAGCACGTTAATCCGTCGGTCCCGGTTGTCATGAAGATCTTTGACAGTCGTTACAGGGCGTCAGTACCTTCTAAATAAACTGACACTAGTTTAAATCGTGGAATATCGCTATCCCTTCGGGTTACGGAGGTCAGACAGGCAGTCGCTCTGTGGTAAAGCTAATATTCAGCCAAATCCGGTTAGACTAGTAAGCGGACCCCAGATTGAAACTGAGATAACGCTAAGAGAAAGATTTGCATTAGGTGTATACTGGGTTCAAAAGATATATAAAAAAATTCTAAGGTACTTCAAAGAATGTCCATGAAATGTGAAAAATGTCGCGGATAAAAGGTAATCATATCATATAGTAAATAAAAGGATAGGAACTAAAAAAAAGGTATCACGTTTAATTATATACATGTCAGAAAAACACGCACAAGAAACATTTAATCGACGTGTGTAACTACAATAAACATTTGAGTGTATATTGCTATCCAAAATGGAAAGCACAAACTGAAAACCCGCTTCCTTCCTTTTAATATTTCTTTAAGCACTTCGGCCTTTTATTTGTTATTTAGATAGTAAAATATTTTTAGAGGCCAAAGTAAGAACGTATAGTGTCCCTTGAAGAAATGTCATCTTAAGCGTGATGGTGCACGACCACAGAGTACTTTGCACGACTGTTGCTAAGACTACGACTATTGAGACTTCTAGACTTAGGATATTTATTGTTCAATAAGATAACTTAAAAACCTGGACTATGAGAATAGGTGTTTTGTGACAAACTCAGGCTTTTTTTATGACATTTCTCAATGTATTTTGGGTTACTATGGATAAAAATCGAAGTGAACCCGAAAATCATATTTAGTCAGAATGTAAGACAGGTCCTCCAGTTGTCATCGTAATTTAGTTCCTGAAAATAACACTTCCAAATGAGTCTTGGTGACTTTCGAGTTTTCTGAGATCTCTTGGAATCCCATCTCGACCTGCCCCCTAATATTGAACGCGCTACAAAGATGCGCCAATCCCGGTAATAAAATGGTTGACGGCAAATATGAAATACTTATCCATTTGAAGAGAAGTGACCGTCTATCAGTGTCATAACAACAAAACTTCTACTGTATCTCGTTGTCTGTCCTTCAGTGTTAAAGAAAGAGACAAAAGTTACGCAGCATCATAGCTGGTTATCTGACAAGATATGTTCAAAAGAACTATTTTATATTATCAAGAAATAATCATAAAAGCAATTGTCCATAAGTATTGATTATTAACAAATGCTATATTTCTATCGACAGGTTTCTAAGCTGCCCATTGACAGGATAAAGTAAGTTGAGATCACACACTTTAGTATTCAGCAACCGACTAAAAATATTAAATTAATTTACTAATTATTATTGTAAGAAATCTCCCCAGCTTCCAACATCGTTCACTTTAAAACTTTATCCTTGAAAAAGTTGTAAAGCATTTTTTTTGTCGTCTCACTTCACACCTCGGCGGCACCGCGCCGAGGCAAGCGTGGCGTACACGAGGCGCAAATAAGCTCATGTGTAATTAGGCTTACAAGGAAATTAACGCGACGTGCGACGTGTTTTCTAAATAAAACTTAAAAGAGTTTTTTAATGTGCGGCTTTAAATTTGAGGCTATTTTATTAATAAATTTAAAGCTTGTCAAAGGGGGCTTATTTCATAAAAGATTTTTTAGTTTATATTTAAATTTAATAAATACAGCTTTATTACATAATTGAACAAAATCATAAAGAAATGCAGGTGTAATATTGCTTAGACATTCGCCTTAATTTAAGTAGATAACGGATGGTCTTCTATTTCGTTTATGCTAGCGATACAGATTTTAAGAATAGTTAGCACCTATATGAAACAATGTACGCATCTACTTTTACTCTACGAAATGTGGATGCCATACAATTTCAACATTAAGAATACCCATTTATTTTATTATAAGCTCATAGTTAAAAACAAAAGCCTTCCTCCCTTAGTTACACCTTTATTATTTCCATTTTATTCGTCCTCTCATCTCGGGCAACTATTTGACCGCTTAGCACCTTCACGGTCTATTACACTCAATACAGCTAAATTATCATAATCTTAGGCAATACACTTATGTATGTACCCACACACACAAATCGATCTTGCAAATTACACAAACACTAATGCATTTCATACCAGGGCATACAAAAACAAGGAACAAACGTCCGACGTCTGTCCAGCTACTCCCAGAATACAAATGTAAAGCACAGCTGTTCTTCCTCATCGCAAACTCTCTATGAATATTAAATTCATAATCCGCGGTCGCCACGCTCATTTATTAAACGCGAAACAGATTATTAAAAGTGAAATAGGAGGTTTACCAACGGTAACAACGAGTTTTCATTATTATTAAACAATGCTTGGATGAAAATAAAATGGTTGTCAGAAACCTACATGATAATCTTAGTCTACCTCATGTTAAACGAAGGATTAAATAAAATACCAGGCTTAGTCCTAGTTTTTTTACAAAAAAGACTTCATTAAACTTTTATATGTTTTAATTAAAATAACTGCGTTTGCTTACAGCGTGCCCTAGCCTAGCAACGTACACATTATTTACTTCTAAGTTTGTAACTCTTATTTGGTCTATAAACACTCGGACTGCCGTCAAAGCACAAATGATGATTTCAAAACGACACTTCATGTAACTTAGAAATTCAATAGTGAATCTACAAATAAATAACGAATTCGAAGTGAGATGAATTTCTATAGTACAGTCAGCATCAAAAGTCGATGACCACATTCAGATTTTCAAAATCAATGAACATAATATCACCCATAAATCGCTCAACAAGAAGGGCGCCAGTATTGAATGAACATCATTAAAGTTCAAAACTAACTGAACACTACTTGTCAAAGGTCACTGAACACCATTTTGTCAAAAATTGCTGATCGTTATAATATCCGAAAACATTTAGAATCATCAGTTTGAATTTATACCATCGACGTAATTATAGATTTTTTAGTTCGATTGAATTGTAACCTTATTTGTAAAGCAATAAGACTTATTTTCGAAAATCACACAGATTCCGTACAAATTCAGTTTATGATTTTTATAGTTACGATTGAATTAGAACCCAATCCGAGGGTCTAGTACGAAATTTACACGGTGATGATAGGCTAGTCGACGGGAACAATTTTCATCATCATTCTCTTAGCGTTATCCCAGTTTCAATCTGGGGTCCGCTTACTAGTCTAACCGGATTTGGCTGAATATTAGTTTTTCCACAGAGCGACTGCCTGTCTGACCACCGCAACCCGAAGGGATAGCGATATTCCATGGTTTAGACCAGTGTCAGTTTATTTAGAAGGTACTGACGCCCTGTAACGGCTGTCAAAGATCTTCATGACAACCGGGACCGACGGCTTAACGTGCTCTCCGAGGCACGGGAAAAGCGATAATTAACAATTCAATACGCACATAACTCCGAAAAGTCATTGGTGCGCGCCGTGAATTCGAACCCGAAACCCTCTGCATAGCAATCTGTTGGTATCTCCACTCGGCTATCGCTGCCTTTTGACGGGAACAATTTTCATACATTTCCTTAATGCGCCCTCTATCGAACGCTACTATCCGATAAGGGCGCTTTTAGAAAATCTATGGAAATAGGGTTGTTTCCAACTAGTCAAATCAAGCACTTTTAATTTAATGTCAAAAACGACCTTTGTCAAGGGTTTTGTATGAAATATGATATAGTGACGTCATAGTGTTTTGCTGTCAAGTAGAATACTTATTATCAATAAATTGACGATAAAAAAATGTTAAATTAAGTTTTAACATTAATTGATGAATGAAACTACTATTATTTTGACATGTTTCACTAGATAAAAATACTTGTATAATTTATTTCACATGCAGGAAGCTTCCGTAACGATCGCGTGCAAAACTCGTGGTTTGTTTGAAAAACAAACTCTTGGTAGACCTCCTATATACCTACATATAAGACACATTTTCAAAATTCACACAAATTCTGTTTTAATTCAATTCTTTGTAAAACTGTTTACCCTTGAATGTAAAATAATATTTCTACTTAATTATCACTTTGTATCGAATGTAGACCATTGCGGTTGCAATTATTTATCATCTATAAAAGATTGTATTAGCTTAAAAGTATGTAGCTTATATTATATAAAATTATTGACTTCATAATACTTTAATAATAATATAATTAATCACATTAGTTTATCAAATGTAACGACTTCCTTTATTTAGTTCTCGGACGTCACTGGCCGTACTGGCCGAATGACTGGTGACGTGGTGTTATGCTTTTTTTACCATAACTTTGTTTAGCTACTTTTGAAAAGTCATGGTCACCTACTTATGCCCTTTTAAGACAATTATTCATTTCTGGCGCTTGTCATGTTGAGCAATTTATGTGTATTATGGTGTACAGCGATATTGAAAATCTAAATGTGGTCATCAACTTTTGATGCTGACTGTACCTCCCATTCCTTAAGCTTATTAAAATGAAACAGATTCAAAATATTTGTTCGTTGGTTGGAGCTCATCGCTCATGGCGTTGAGACACGTCCGCTGTTCAGAATTAAGTGGCTGTCACCCAAGCGCTGGAGCGTTGGCTTCTGCTCATTTTAAACTTAACAATATTCCACAGAATATTCTGGAAATTGATCATATTTCACCTTGGTTGAAAGCCTTAGATAAGAGGATAAGAAAATAAGGGCACTTGTCCATACGCCGTAAAATCACGGCAGGTTCACCGTGTTAGTCGACCGATAAAGAACATTTTGAAAGCGTGTTCAAGTCACGGTTACTCACGGCACGGCATCGCCGCTGTAACTAAAACTCGGCAACTGTTTTTATGTTCGTGATTTACGCCCAATGTGTCAAACCAAAGTAGTCATTGTGAGACATTATGAATGCTGATTTTATTTCAAAGTAAAGGCAAAGCAATCCGACTCGGTGGGCGGCGTCTGATATCCCGCAGTGTCTCAAGACAAAAGCCTTCGACCAGTGTCGCCAGTGATGATCTACGGAACCGAGACGGGGTCGCTAACTATGGGCCTTATGCGGATGCTCAGGGTCATTCAGAGGGCGATGGAGAGAGCTATGCTCGGAGTTTCCCTGCGAGATCGAATCAGAAATGAGGAGATTAGCAGGCGAACCAAAGTCACTGACATAGCTCTCCGTACAGTCAGGCTGAAGTGGCATTGGGCAGGGCACATAGCCAGAAGAACCGATGGCCGTTGGAGCAGAAAGGTTCTGGAGTGGCGGCCACGCACTGGACGTCGTAGCAGAGGTAGGCCTCCAACAAGATGGACCGACAATCTTGTTGGGGTCGCGGGCAGCGGATGGATGCGGGTGGCTCAGGATCGGTCTATGTGGAGAGCCTTGGGGGAGGCCTATGTCCAGCTGTGGACTTCTTTCGGCTGATATGATGATAAGGTAAGGCAAGTTTTCAACTAAATAGCCTCAAGCTTTATGAAGCATAACAGCAAAAAGGGTTAAAGTGAGACAGACTAAGCTTTGTATTTTTTTTCAGATGTCCACCATCATGTGAAAATCGATCGAATCGGTGATGGCGCAGCCAGCTGCCCATACCGAGTTATAATCTTGGTTAAATCATAAAATGGAGAAGTGCTCTAAAGACTAGGACTAAATGTGCAGACAAGGTCATCTGGCACGAAGGTCACTCATGCAAGGTGACCTTGTCTGCGCATTGAAGTTAGTCAAATTCTTAAAAATATTATCTGCTTTGCACTTAGACTAACTTTTGTAATAAAATTTCGTTCAAATACAGATAATGTTTGACCCTCCTGTCTTACATGAGGTAAGCTGACCGATTTTTGTAAGACCCTTTATTTTAACAGAGTACTATAATGCGAAAACTTCGAAAATAACGATGCAACAGAAAACAATTTAAAGAATCTAACTCAGGATAGCGCGATGGTAAAAGGTTTGACTTTACAGTGACGTAAGTAAAGTGTATTGGTTTCGATTCCCACGCGGGAAATCATTGTACTTTTCTAGCCGTTCATTGTGTCCGTTATTTGAGAACATTAAGGAGATCAGATATGCAGGTTTGCCCGCGATGTTTCCCTTCGAGGGTTAAAAAGAGACAGTGGAGCGGGCTGTGGCTTTGAACCCGAGGCAGAAATGAGACTGATATATATAATTCTTTATTGTGCAATTAATATACTGTAAAACAATGAGCTTCGAGTAAAAGAATACTGCGTATGATGCTTACAGCTTATCAGCCAATAGCAGTACCTAATCAAACAACAAAGCATCCCCGTTATAACCATCGTGGCTCCACTGACGCACAGCCTAGTACCCTCCTCCACGCTCGTCCGAACTCCTCACAGAACCATTACGGTGTCAGGTTACTGCGGTGCCATTCATCCCGCCAACTTAGCGCATTCCACGATACTTAATTATTACGAGTGTATGCTTTGTGTGAATTAATTGTGATCGATGCCTTCTATAAGTGAGTTGGACTTTGGAGAGCGAATTGTTTTACGATAACATACCTACATGTCTCCATCGTTTACTTTACAGTCTTTCGCAGCCTACTGTTGGGCTTAATATTCTCCAAAAATGCTTCACAGTAGTACTTTGAGACAGCGAGGATTTTTTGACATACACACAGTCATACATATTCTGATCGTTTTAATATATTGTTCTTTACAGATCAGTATCAGCTGTTGAGACCAAATACTTATTTTATACATATTTCCCGATAATAATCTACACTAATATTATAAAGAGGAAAAATTTGTATTTTTGTTTGTTTGTTTGTAATGGATGAACTTAAAAACTACTGGACTTTCAAGTATTTTAAGTCAGACGGATTCTTATCATCTTCTTTAAAAACTGCCTTGGAGAAGTAAACAATATCAGCAGCCTATTTAACAACTGATGCCGCAGACTCACAAAAGGTTGTAGAGAATTTCAAACTACCTAATAAAATCTTTAATTGGATAGTTAAAAAAGCATTGAGTAGTTATTACGCTACCAAAGTACCTACCAATGGAATATTAGCATCAAACCACATAACCAACGTTTCAATAAACCAATCAATGTGATTACGAATACTAAATCGATAGCAATATTCGCAATCGAGTTACCAATCATCGGTAGGTCGGGTCAGCCGTGTAACTCGATTATTTTCTCGATAATTTACAAAGAGAATATTGTCAACCTTTATTATAGTTGGTTACTATTGGTTCCACCCGTTTAACCGTAGTAACCGAGCGGTTAATATGTTTTACGAATCATTAGATTATGGATAAATTCCCTGTTGAAGGCAGGATATATCGGATTTGCCGTGGCAAGTAAAATTAAGCCATGAGGGTTGTGATTTAACAATGGAACATTGATTTTCGTTGAAAAGCACTTTCATAAATAAAATCCTTTAAGTACAATTTAATGTCTGTATATTTAAGTACTGTTGAAATAAGCCAAGTGCTTTTTGACTTGAAAATCTACTTATGTTTTAATAAAAAGTATATTTTACAGCGATAATTTAGGTTTCAATACATACATACATAGACTCACGCCTGTTTCCCCGAAGGGGTAGGCAGACGCATATTAAACGCCCACTTTTCGCCAGTGTTTGATCCCACGTAATAGGTGGCGAGCCTATTGCCGCTTATCGGGATATTTTGTTTGCCAGAGCCTCGTCCGTTGATCGGCAGGTGCGCCACTTGCAGGTGAGGTTGGCTTGGGACCCTAAGTTCTTGGCGGGAACCCTATGCACATATATTTAGGTTTCAAATATATGATTATTACTATTATGATTTAGGTCTCAGTTAAATAAATGCTGTAACTAGAAGCTAAGAAAATCGTAATGGTTGAAACAAGCTGTACACATTTTAACTGGAAAGACACATTGGAAAATATGCCAATGAATTTATTTTAAGAAAATGGTTGTGGTGACCACTAACCCCTCAACATTCGTGTATATTTCTATTAATTAACATTATACAATAAAAGGGACAACCGGGCAAGCTTCATATGATTATGAATAAGAAATTCACCAACTCATATCCTTTGTTCAGAAATCCTCAGACCTAAGGCTGTTCTACACTGAAGTACGGCTCCGTGGGATGGCCAGCTTGCACATTGTGACCGTTAGTGTGCTTAATAGTGTTCGCACATGTAACCTAAGCTTACACCAACATTGCAACACTACAGTGACGAGCTATTGAGCTTAGGACTGGCGCACAATGGGTAGACTGCAGAATAAAGGAGTATTTTTATTAAGTCATTGTATCCTACTGCAGTACTGTGGTGAAACATATTTCTTCCTCACAGACGTGACGAACCTCCGATAAATTACTAAAGAGTTACAAAAGGACTTTTCAGATACCTGGAGAAACCTTTAAACTTGGTATTTTTCCTCCCTCTATGCTGGTATAAAAATCGTCGTTAAAGATTTGATCACCTTTCACAAGGATTTTTGTCTGGGGCCTTACTTCCCAAACATTTGCGTATAATATCTTTCGGCAAATTATTACTAAACTTTGCAAATAAACTCTTCACAAATAATTGTAACACAAAATGTAATATTTGACAGGTGAGCCCGTAAAAAAATACTTGCTTACCAACTAGGTACTTTTATTAAATTTTGATGATGTTAAATATTTCAGTTAGTACTTATAGGTAACATAATTTACACAAAATAAAATAAGGTAAATATTTAGTCACCATACGTTTTTATGATGCCAAAAATGAGTAGGTATAGATTTCGAAAAGGAAATGTGAGAACCACCTCTGATGGCCTTTTATTACAAGGTATAATTTATAAATATTGGTATTTACTGTTCTAGTAGCAGTTTCAATAGCTTTTATAGTTTAAACTTTATGTCCGCCTTACAATTTTCTAATCCTATGACGATCAAGAATAATCTTTTGTCCTTCGTTGAGCCGAATCTCTCAATAAAATGTCAATTAATTTGAATCCTTTTTAAAGTACGCAATTAATGCTAGACAATCATTACAACAACGATCAATTAAACCAGGTAAAAACAAATCCAGGGTTGTCTTCATTGGTACTTATCGCGACCTTAAATGAGATGGAAATTCAAGCTTTGTTGTCTAAGTAAAAATGGTCGGTCGAGTTTAAATGGGCCGTTTAGGAAAAATAAACGGTACTAAGTATGTCTGTAATTGGTTCTGTTAAGTAATACTGCGATTTTAGACGGCTTGAACTGTAAACTGGTCATTCTTCAAGATTTATGAAGTGGAACTTTTGTACTTACTGTTGTGAAATACTTACCTATCTTTACCTTAGGTAGGAAATATTTGCATGCTCCGAGAAATATATGGATGTGAGTATTTTTTATTTAAGTCGTCATGCTATTAAAACTAGTTATGGCAGGTGAGAACTGCTACGCCTCTACGGCAAAAATACTAAGCAAATAAGAAAACCAAATGCCAACTAAACTTCAAAAGCAGACCAGCTCCAATATTCAACACGAGTAGGTATGCTTAGCTACCCGTACGAATAGTTGTCTCAGTATTTAATCTTAATTGTAGCAGTAGAAATCTTATTCTCTATTGCATGAATTGGAATTGCAAAATGCTCTATAATATAGCGAAAACCGCCGATGAACTGTACCTACTAGCACGTAGAGTTACTACAGCAAATATAATTTTAGTCTTATAAAATCCATCAAAACATCCTCAAGAAGTAATTGAACCGCCAATATCAAATCTCAGTGTAAGTCCAACTTTACCGGCAGTAACATGAGCATCAAGTTTTTATAACAGAGATTAAGTTGCGGTTTGTTTACGGCGCCATTTTTGTGTTTATTTACGAGCGGTTCGCGTGTACTGTACTGCGCTGAACTGGCGAACTTAGCGTGATAACCACTTATCTTGTGAGTACCTACTAGAATACCGGTAGAAAGCATTCGCTTTCTCCGCCGATGCTTCGTCAAATAAATACTAGCAATTTTGGTTTGTTTTCCCGGTTACGTATTGCTACATATTCGTGCATTTTCCCATTCATAGTTTCCCGACTTAGGCAGTTTTATTGAGGAGGAATGCTTGAGAAATGCTATGCAATGTTGGTTAAAATAAAACGTGTCACTTGGACTTTTTCATTTTAAAAGTAACCTTAATTGTATATGAAAGCACAAGACAAAGTAACAGCTTTTTTGAGTTTCGCCAAAAAGTTTATGGCATTTTCTCTCACTTACTGATTCACAAATCTTGCACTCCCCTATTGCATTTTATGGCAGCTCTGAACTTTGCCGAACTTAGATTGATAATCATTTTGAGGCAGAACTCATAATGTTATATTACGCTATACGAGTATTTCAACCAAGTGATTCAATGAGGATGGTACAAATCGCGAACGTGTGCAAAATTTTGCAATTTTCACACATACTTACGGTTATGTAAGAGTTCATGTAAAAGTGAAATAATACTTTGACTTTGCGTCTGCCGTATAACGTTAAGGCTGCAAGGTGATCACATAAATATGAGTAAAATGAAAGCTAGATAAATTCTTTACTGTGAAAATTCTCGCTTCCACATACAAACTGAACATACAGTATAACCTATACGTAACAATATGTCTATGTATGAACGCATTAAGGCTGAGACCATCTGTCCCGTGCCTGCTGCCGCGACACCGGACACCGACGGCGAGGTGTGAACGCAATAACGTGACACTTAAGCTTCACCTCCCGTTGTGAGGATCGAATGTCGTTGGCGCATTTGTGACGTCATTAGTGTACGTGTAGACTAGCTGTGTATTCAAGTAGATGACATTTCGAATACTGAATTGCTGAATGACGTCCCGGAGAGTCAAGGCAATAGTCAAGCTAGACATCTTTACACTACGTCACGCAGACTTGTTCAAAAACCGAATGTGATGAAATCGTTTTAGGTGTTCCAAGTTTGAAAAATGCTTTGCCTACATAGCGGTGAAAATGCCAAATTCAACACGCCTAAATTATGCTGAATGACAGGCGCTACCACTTAAAACCAATATCATATAAAGGAAAATTATTTTTTTCTAAGATGAAAGCTATGCCACATAAAGCGACTAAATAGAGCGGAAAAGTAAGAATGACCGCATCGCCACCGTCTATTTTTGGAAGCGCTTAAGGCTGGCCCTTTTAAGAAAATCGCCACAAAATAACACAGAGGGGTTTTTAAGTAAAAAAACGCATCCCCAAAGGCTCGGCGCTTGGCGTTTAATATAAAATTATAATAAGTAAAAGGGTGTGCGCGGCATTAGCGAGGGTCGACGATAGTGATGTCAACGGCCGCGGCATTTTCGCGGGAAATTGATTGTTTAAATCTTCTTTTCTCTAGTACTACCAATAAAGAAATGTTAAACATACAACATTTTAGAATATAAACGTTAAATATTTGATTGAGTATGCTTATTTTATTTTTTATTTATAGACTCACGCCTGTATCCCCGAAGGGGTAGGCAGAGGTGTAATATTACACCCACATTTTGCCAGGATTTTTGTAGGTCCCACGTAATAGGAGGCGATTACCAGACTCCGAGCTGCTACTGAGAATTTCCTAACGGAAAAACCCAATCACACTTTGCCCGACCCGGGAATCGAATCCGAGACCTCCCAATCCCACGTGCACATTTATGCCGCGAGACCAACGAGTATGCGTATTTTGGATATTACTGGCCCAAAAAAAAACAAATACCTAATCTGCTAAGATTATATATTTGTTTTTTTTATAGTCTCACGCCTGTATCCCCGAAGGGGTAGGCAGAGGTATAAATATTACACCCACATTTCGCCATGAATTTTCAGGTCCCACGTAATAGGGGGCGAGCCTATTATAATATATCAAGATTAAATAAGCAGTACAGTAAATGAACGTGGAACATTTCAAGGCCATAGTGTGCATATCTATGGTAGCGTATGTGACAGGACAAACGCTACCACTGCTGCACTGGTATGCACACTGTGGTGTGTCCGTCAACGTAAAAGGAACTACAGATTAAAACAAATCAACAAAACATCACTATCGTATTGTCAACCCTAAGGGTCGGTACATATCTGACGCAATATGCGTCGCGTATTATCGGTCGCGTAACTCCAATACAGACAAATATATGATAAAACATTCAAGCTTTCACACCTAACCGATGATGCGTTAGTGCGTGGAGGGTACAGCGTCTGTTCCGTTTCCGTCAACGCATTGTCGGTCGTTGGAGTACCTAATGGCACATCGAAATTATGTATCATTTTTAGTTATGAAACATGTCACAATTACATACAGTAAAACTGATTCCTTTTAAAATTCAATATCACACAACTCAACCGCTCTGTTGATGCTGAACGCAGAAACTTACTAGACGCGTGTGGCAGGTATAATTTGACGAAATAGACGCGACCGATGATACGCTCGCGTATTCCGTCAGGTGTGAACCGACCCTAAAAGAAATGCAATGCTGTTCTCCAAGCAAGCAGACAGCGTCCTCCAAAAATTTCTTTCTAAATAAAATGAAGGCGAAGGATAGTGAGAATAGGAACGGGGTTTGGAAAAAGGCGAAGCAAGTCAAATCAAAGGGTAACAATATTAAAACAACTACTTTACGTCGATCTTATGCGCTAGGTTAATATCCCCTAGCATACTACCTACCAGGTTAGACTGGACCACGCATAAATTAGCATCATCAGCCTTTAATAGTCCACTGCTCGACTAGGCCTCTCCTTTGAAAGGAGGAATTGGCATACTATACCACGCTGGCCAAACGGGTTGGTATAGGGTTTGTATCAAGTTTTCCTTCTCTTGCAGTACTGTTCTCTGCATAATATGCTCCTTCTGTTGGCTCTTACGACACCCATGGGATGATATGGGGTGGTGACATTCCGTATTCTATTTTGTAGTCTCTCCGCGACCACGATCGGTGCAAAACGATCGAAACGTCGGGAACAAATAGATATTTATACTTTAAATAAGTTAATTGTACGAGGTTAAGACCCGCGAAAAACAAAAAAAAAAAAAAAAAAAAAAACAACAACAAACAACCCGCTAATTTATTTAGTATGATGTATACAAATCGCGAAGTTTAAAATCGATTATTTATACCAATATTAAAAAGAAAAGCTGAAAAGCTTTTTGTGTGTTTGTTTGTTTGGTTGAGAATCTAAAGGCTCGATTAAAAAATATTTATATTTTTCTGTTGTATAGTCAATTTATCAAGGACAGCTAAATACATAACATCGCGCTATGAGCAATGGGTGCCGAGTAGTAAGTATAAATAACGCGGGTGTAACCGCGGGCACATCTAATAACGAATAAAATGCATTATTCGATAAAACTAAATAAAAAATGCAACCGATATATTTACAAAGAATTCATATCCAAAAACCAAACATTTCCCCATAATGCGTGGCAAAAATCTAACAGTACGAGACTAGCATCCCGGGGACATCCCGCGTCCCGTTCCCACATTAGCGCAGCACTAGCGCTAGGCTGGGGCGCATCGATCCCCGCGGGAATCCCTACACAGGTGTCGTGCTGTAGACTGTTCAGTTCACACCTACCAACCACAGGAATATAGATATTTTTATGGTTATAGTCAGGTATAAAATTATTCTGAACTTCAGTTCTTAAACAAGTTTGAACGGGTCAAATTAGCTGTTGCCTTCATTGGTAATATGACAACTAATCTTCTCACTTTGTAAGTCGAATGAAAAAAGGGTTCTCCTGTACTTTAGGCAAAGGCCCAATAGTCAAAATTGAAGTAATAACTCACATGAGCTAGCCTTCATTCTTGTAGCATTTGCAAAAGTTTGTGTATAAAGGCGTAAACAGAAATTCTGACGTTTCACAAGGTCAAATTGTTATAACTCCTAAATGACTACAGTGTCTTAATTATCTTAATTTCGCGTGTCAACACTTGTTTTACATATTATGACTTCCCTGAATGGTCGTCAAAAGTTTCTGAGTACTTTCGTTCACTCTATTGATATCCCTGGACGAGTGACTCTATTTCAAATCTTTGCGATGCACCTATAACATAAATATTTAGGCAACATGCTGCCTATCCAAGGAATAAGATGGATGAGAATAGGTTTCAAACCAATTCTTGTATAATAGTGAAGGATCCTCGAGCGCAAAATTCTGTCAACTTGATTAATATTCTGCTTCGCTTTTCTTTCTTTTTTTCGCTAATTATAAACAGTGCAAGATAGTTCTTGCAGTGTCTATAATTATCTTATGACGTAAAATGTAATTATTTCATATTATGTTCGTAACAGAATAAATATGTTTTCTTTCTTTATTTCTTTCTTTCTAGTATACTCTACCTCACCAGTAACCATACTACATATTAAAATTATATACCATACCAAATTACCATTATGTTGGCTATACTGCCTCTTTATGACTTTTAAACGACTAGCGAGACTGTCCAAATAAACTAAATGTACATTAAAATACTTCTACTGTTTCAATTCTTCCTAAATCGTGTAGTATTTAACTTAGCGCGTGACCCCAGTATTCACTGCGAATGTTAGTAAATCAGAATTAAACGGTCGCGCGCCCAGCAGTACTACAATAAAAGGGTTATTGCTGGCCCCCTAGACGCTCGCAGTGTGGTTAGTCACAGCACAAGATATAGCTCAGCTATAATGCTTATTATAGCTGAGCTGTAACTGGCCTTGAGCCTACTGCGGAAGAGTCGGTAGGATCCACACTTGATTGTAGCTATGGTGACGTAGTGAAATTAAACGTGTATCTACATGAGATTTTTGCCTGTTTCTTGTCATTCTTCTATTTTATGTCTTGAACAGCTAAATAGTGGAACATAACTTTTATTAAAGTTTGAATTTATCAAACATTCCAAATCTATCTACATTCTACATATATTTTTTGTTATATGCAAATACCCATTCCTTATTTTTTTCATACGGCCAATGTACTCAGAATCCTGGCTGTGGAGTGGCAAAGTCCAAAACCATTTAGTCAAAGTTAATTCACCGTAAAAGTGTGTTTCGGTTTGTAATTTTTTAAATTAATGTCTATACAACTGAGTGGCGGTCAGGAGGCAAACTAATTTAACATAATTTCATACGTACTTCAATCCCCAGACGCCATGAGTACACACAGCGCCCGCGGATTCACTCGCAGCTCCTCGTTAATCACATTCAAGATTTATGACTCCCAAGCTAGCATATTTCAGAAGTCAAATTACGTGAAAAATTATATTCGTTATTTTACAGTGTTAGCAGTGAGAATAAGGCTACTACGGCTTAGTGGAGAGACTAACAGACTGCATACATACGGTCTCTAGTTCAAAATCATGGCGCGCACCATTGGCTTTTCAAAGTTACGTGCGTATCTAATTGTTAATTATCGCTAAACCGTGAAGAGAAACATCGTGCAGAAACTCACACGTCTGAGAGTACTCCATAATGTTCTTGAAAGGCATGTGATATCTACCTGCGTTATAGCCTAGCGTAGTGAACTAAGGCCTTTAGTACATATATCGATATAGTTGATTGAATCAGGCGTTAATTAGCGGAACTTACTGTATTTTGATTTACGTTGTTTGCTTTTATGTTTTTTTTAATGTGAATCTTGCGTATTTTCTATTATGTATGTAATACTTATTGTTTGCATTATTACGCATATTGCGTTACGCTAGCCCTATGCTTACCTATCTATTTATTTATTAATATTTTTTTTTGCTTGTTATAAAATATAGCAATCCTAATATATGTGTTTAAGGCGTTTTCGTTGCAAGCTTACTAAGTAAATATAGTTTTTTTTATTGTGAAATTCTGTTTATTTGCGGAGGCTTGTTGTTAGCAAAATTATTATTTGATATTGTAATACTTAAGTTTGTAATTAGTCTGTAAGCCTTCCTCCAACAAGATAAAAATAAAATAAAAATAAATAAAACTCCATTGTTGTCCTCTTTCCTTCCATTAGGTTACATATATCGATGCTAAGGCCTAACTCTTCTCAAAATAACAAAAGAGACCTGTTCCTAGAAATGGGACCGATTATAAAAATAAGGATGATGGTGCTGAAAAAGTAGTAATAGTGGATGCATGTAGATATTATGAATTGGATTTATGCATACCACTTCTTCGTGGCGATTATGGAGTATCTGCGCAATAGTTTCAGATACTTCTAGGTAAAAGTTTGTATACACACAATCCATATAGAATTTATACCCATTGCAGATATTTTTCCATTTTAGATTGAGAAGTACAAGCGTAAAAAGTACATCTTCAAAGAAAAAAAGAACAGATAAGCATAAAGAATATCACTCCGTCAATATCCCAGTACTGGGCACACAAATTAACCCGGCGGAAGGACGAACTAATTTAACTTCTCGTCGAGTAAGGTACATCAAAAGAAACTTCTGTAATGATACGGGTGAACTTGCTTGTACGAATGACTGCTGGCACTTGATGTATTAGGCTTGTATAACGCCTGTATCATCGTGGGTAGGCAGAGGAGGTCTGCCCTTTCGAATTTTAAGTATTCAGTTTGATACTAAAATTTGTAAAATTACGTCTAATAATCATGTGAACAGATGCTTAAGAGTTACAGCATTTTATGCAAGCAGATGAATATAAGATTGTGCTTCGGTTTTAAGTAAGGTAATCCCAAAAGAGAGGATACATTATAAAACTACTGATCAATTTTTTAAGCGCCTGAACTCCAGGATCGAGCTTTGGATTCCCTACTCGGCGTTGGTAAAAATATATGTTTCAAATATTTATCCTTTTGGATTTTAACCATATGGATAAATCCCAAAGCAAATAAATAATATAAAAAAAAAATATTGCATAAACCTACGAATTAGACTAGAAACTAGTGGCGTCACTGTCAACAGATGTTTGAAGCAGTGACCCTTATCTCCAGTTCGACGTCACCATAACCTCTCTTCACGCTATACTATAATTTCCCGCTCAACGCTCGGTGGCGCACCACCCTACAAGGTTATCAACTATCGAATTATACACGGATTATTGTTTTACGGCTTCTAAAACGTTTGACACCCATAAATCCAAGTGCTTACGAGTTTATGGCTCTCGCGGCGAACACACACGCACCTTGTGGATATATAGTACGTGTAATTGCTTCTGTGTTTACATTGTCGATGATAAATATTCGAAAATGTACTATCCATACGTGTGACAGTCTGTCTGTATGTTACGTTTTTGCAGCTAAACTGCTGAACTGATTTTGATGAAAAGCTAAGGCTACTCCTTTTTTAAATATGGAATGAAACTTGTATGAAATATCACACGGCCACATCCATTTATTATTTCACAGAGATTTTAAACATATTATCAACAGTCTACTCGGGAAAAGTTATGGACAAAAGGAGTATGTTTGACTGTTTGTTACACATTCACCTACAAGCTGCTGAACGGATTTTGATGACACTTTGCAGTCTTATAGCTAGTACTCTAGAATAAGAAATACCAATATTTTATCACGATTTCCAACACAATCTCGTTTATAGATATTTCTATCGATACTTATCAGTGATGTTATGAAGAGTTTGTTTGTTTGGTTGAAAGGCTAAAGGCTGCATAACATCACGCTATGAGCCACAGTTGCTGAGCAGTATGTAGGTGTTACCTCGAGCTAAACTAGAGATAATTATTCTTAAAGCTTAACTGATAATATAAAGTCTCAACGCTAACAGTTTTCTTATCCGTATTATAATTGTTTTGTTTTAATCGTGCCTATCTTATAACAAGAAATGGGTTAAGTTTGGGTCTCCATTTTGCCTTGTCGGCGTTGCGAAAGTTTTCAAACGATATTAAGTGTATATAAAGTCCTAAAAGTTTATAAAGAAAATAAATGTAAGCTGTATTATTATGTATAGCTACATTTGTTTCAATAAAAACTTTCCAATTAATCTAGCGAATTCCTCAGGAGCCACAAATATAAACAAGCTTACTACTTAAACATATCGATGAATATGGTACAAATCTTTAATTTTGCTGCTCTAGGAAACTTGCGAAACGCAATGAATATCAAGTTAAAGTATATTATTTTATTATAGATAGGCAACGCAATGAGTTAGTATCCCGTAGGCAATCGTAGCAATCAGCCGTAGCCGCGTAGAGCCCCGTAGACTCCACGCACATGGTGGCCGCCGTTGTCATGACAACAGAGGTCAACGACCCACGCAACCACTGCACAACCTGCAGTCTTTCTCACCACACATCCACTCGTACCGAATTACTTATAAATTATAAATCAAGTCCATGTTTATAAATAAGAAAAAAGTTTTACACGAAGTGAAGAAAAGTTTAAGTAATCACTTACCTTGTTTACTAACTTCTAAATTCAATAAAAAATGGCAGGTCTAAAGTTAAAAGCTTACTTAAACTATTAAATTACTTTAAACACTTATTTAAAACTTATTTACGTATGTAAAACTTAATTTTATTCGTATACAAGCAGAGGCCACCGACTTCACACAACCGATATGTTTGCTTAAAACCTTTGTTACATTCTAGCTATAACACTGGCACAATACGTCACAGTTCAAAGTTCGAACGTCACATTTCAAACAAAAAATCAAATTTTAAAACACTGAAAATGGAACAAAAACGTTCGCGTGCCGGTACATGTCAACGAATGCGGCCGGCCGGCGTGTTTCGAACGCACAAAGCGGCCAAATTATTTTGCACTTCTCGAACTCAAAAATCGAACCACAAGCTAACAAAAACGACACTCTCGACGGCAAAGCTAACTTGGCCGATGTATACATTCGGATTCCATTTTCAAAATTTGCCGCGGAAAACTGGCTTTTCCACTGTCGATGTAAATGCCAATTTCCTTTTCGCCGCTGAAATTTGTTCTAATTTGAACCTTAACACCTTTATGTTTAAGTTAGAATTGAATTTAGGTATTATTCGCAGACAATGCGCCACGCAATGACGTTTGCACCGAAAGGGACAAAGGTATACCTGTGAACGTGCGCGAGGGAGAAGCGAGATCCCGAGGGAAGGTAACATTGGGGTGCATGTGAGCCCAAAAGGAACGTCAAGCTTACCATAAAGAATCGATCTTGAAGATGTTACGCTATTACGTAGTTGTAGATACTTTATTGAAAATTGGCCGAGGGACTGTTTCAGTGCCAATTGTATTATCATAATGTTGGAAGAATGTGTGCATCTCTGTTCTGTACGTAAAAGTTAGATAATGTAGAAGAATTCTGTGATATAAAATGACGATATTTTTAGAAGATTCTTAATAAATCTTAAATATATATATTGGATATATTTTCTCTAAAACAAAACATTCTTTGCTGGCGTAGACTGTAATGCACACATGCTCACCAAGCGAAGAAGTTGGATTCGAATATCGAGACGATAAAAATATGACTGCGCTTTTCTTCAAGTAAAATCTGAGTAAAAAATCGAAAGATAATTATATTTTGCTCCAGCTGTCATGAACTTTTTCAAGTAAGTATGATAAATAGGTAGGATATATACCACAAACTCTCCAAAGTGTTGGAGGAAATTGTACATACCTACAAAGCTGAAATTCGGTTGGCTATCATGGCTAAACTGGTGCCTTAATTCGTTTGTCTCGCTGACACAACTTTATTCAATTCGCTTCATATTTATCCTCCTTCAGAAAAATCTGGTACGTGCGACATTATTTAAACCAATAATCAAAATAGAGATGAGATATATGTAGATAGCTTAACACCGCGTACCCTCGATTATTCAACCCATACTTTGACATGACCTTCGAAAACTGTCAATTGATAACACATACAAACTTGAATCACAGAAACAATCATAAGTTCATACACAAACATTTAAAACTCGAACGAATTCCCATACCTTCTCAACAAACCAGCGCAATAAGCTACCAACATTCTAAAAAGAAAATAAAAAGTTATAAAGCGATTGGAACACACCTTATCTCATCCGAAACAGCGGCGTATATAGTCACAAGTACTTTTTAGTTACGAATCGCAAAGATTCCTTTTGAGAGGGTCGCGGGTGTGTGCGGTGCGGGGTGCGGGGGGCATCAGTAAAGGGAATCCGTGATGAGCGTCGGATCGGCACACCGCTACTGTGCCACTATCTTGGATTCATGTACGCCTAGTACTTCAACGGGCTGTTGATACCGAAAAGGGGTAATCGTTCTCAATGTTGGTTTAATAAAAAAAGTTGTTTTGATAGCATTTTAATTAGCTTACTAAGTTAATATATGGTTCTTGCACATTTAAACTATATTGAACAAGGAAGTATTTTAACTTATTGAGAGGCATTGCATTTACCGCGGATTTGCGGAGAGAAATATAACTAACTACGACCTTGAGCCTGTGCTACTGAAGTCTGTCCACCAAAGCCAAAGGCTCTGCCATCGTTTTTGGTTTAGTCCAGCAACTTTTGAGAGTTAGAGACTAGACCAGTTCTTTTGGATATTTTTTATTTTCGGTGACCTATCGGAGGGCCCCAGGGTTTATAAACATAACCTTATTCTCTTAAGTTTCTAAAATGACATCGCACTTCAGTGTTGTCAAGAACAGGAGACTATTTCAAGATGGGATTAAAATAAAAAGACAGTTGTGGTCACCAACGTACTAGCCCATAGTTTTACGGATGCAGGTACTTTAGGCAGGCACACCTTTAAAGAGTTTTATTTATTTATCCGATCCACGCTGTACATTTTTGCCAAACACAAAAACAACAAGACTGCTCCAAAAATATAAGTACGTATGACCTTTACGAACTGAATAACGTAAGCCCATATAACATAGTCATAACCTTGTAAAGCGCAAACAACAAATAGCTACATTATTCTCTTCACAATAAACACTCCATTGAATATTATATAACAGAAGACAATATCTCTCGAACGAATGCGAACAAATGACGTCATTCGAAGTGTACACGTCACTCGGCATGTGTTGCCAAATCAGTGAACACAGTTGAGATCAAACGAGCGACGCACAAAGACATTTGATGTTTTAAACCTACTTGCTTGACTCCACATGCAGAAGGCACGTAAGGTAGGTTGATAAGAAGTACGTGTTAGGCTTCTGATCCACTGCGGCAAACGATTTTTGCAATTTTAATTTGGTCGTTTCTGGTTCAGGACAAGTGCTATACCTACTACAAAGGAATTATTTGTCGCAAAGAAAACAAAACTATTTTCATATGTGAGAATCGAACCCACCATACTCGACGAAATACCTCACGCGCAAAACGGTTCAGTATTTTCTTCCCCGCAAGTTTCCGACGACTGCTTCTTTAAGTAGCAGATTCTAAGTAACATTTTCTGTTGCATACATACATTCATAGACGCCTCACGCCACGCCTGTTTCTCGAAGGGGTAGCCCTTTGCCTATGGTCCGCCATTTGCATCGATCCTGACATAGCTTCATTCACTCTCATCAAATTTCTCACGCATGCTCTTCGGTTTAGAGTACTTCTAACCTGTCTCCAATCTGGTTAGAGAACGTCCGCCTAGGTCTTCCCCTTCCTTCTGTCCCATTCAAATTTTTCTGTTGCAGTATTCGTCAAAGAACTACGGCTATGACTTTCTTCAAATAGGTTTTGTATCTTAGCATACAGATTTGGAACAAACCAGAGCACCAGTATCACATACAAATTTTCACCATTCTGCTATGATATTAAGCGAAATACTTTTTGAAATTCGGCTTGTCGAATGTGTTCTTCTAAGATTCGGTATGCTATTCTGCAGATCGATTCGCCCTTTAATCAAATTGTGTTACCAACAATACGTACAATATGCAAACATTCATATCCATATTATCAATTTATAATATTTTACTGTAATTTTGATTATTTAGTATAGCTAGTCTTGCCATAAATATTGTAACCAAGAAAAAAATTTTTAAATTGCAAATAACATTTATTACTTTTACAGTGTGTTAGCTTAATACATAAATGTTAAACAATTTAAAATATAAAAAGCTTTTTCGAAGTTTTGGTCTCCACTGGATGCAATACAGTCCTTTAAACGTTTGAGGCCAGTTATCAATAGAAGCACGCACTCTTTGTATGGGAAAATTCTTCACTGCGAATCGTATGGATTGTTTTAGGGACTCCAAATTATCACAGCGTTTAGAGCAAGCCGTACACTCTAAAACTGACCATAAATCATAATCCAGCGGATTAAGATCAGGACTAGACAACGGCCAGACTTCAGCTCTGATGAAGTCCGAAACGTTCGCTTCCAACCAAGACTGCGTGGACCGAGCTTTATGACCCGGTGCCGAGTCTTGCTGGAAGGACCATTCTTGGTTATTGAACATGGTGTCGTAAAGGGGCTTAACTACCTTCTCAAGAATGGTATTTTGATACACTTGTGCCGATGTTTTGATACCTTTTTCACAAAAATATGGCTCCGTCACTCCTTCATAGCTAACACCCCACCAAACCATCACTGAAGTCCGATAATGCCCACGTTGCACTCTGTCGACTAATTGGGAAGCTTCCTTAGAGCTTTGAGCATAAATACCGTCATTTTGTTTGTTAAAATGTTGCTCAATTGTAAAAAAAAATTCATCCGTGAACAAAATTTTTCTGTGACCTCCCATTGCGTAACGCTTCAGTAGTTATTTCGATTTTACCACCCTATTACATACATACATACATATCGTCACGCCTTTTATCCCCGAAGGGGTAGGCAGAGGTGTATTTACCACCCTATTCTTTTTTAAATTATCAGTTAAGAAATGACCAGTGCGTCTCTTATAGGCTGCAAGTCCTAAGTCATCTTTTAAAATACGCGACATGGTTCTAGGTGCTATCTTCATCTCCCGAGATAAAATCTTTTGCTTTCGGAGAGGATTTCTTCGAATTCTTTCCCTTACTGTTTTGACCACCTTTTTCGTACGAACACTACGTGGACGGCCAGGTATTTTTCTGTCACAAACAGAGGAGGTCTCATTGTACCTATTAATACCTGTACACAAACCTACTTTGTGTAATGCAATCACAGCGATTCGGATCTCTTTAAATAATTAAATTATGTTCTCTTTAAATTAATAATATCGCTAAATATTGTACAATGTATTGGCGCCAAAACGAGAAAACACGATAAATATAAGAATGACAGATTCCAAATTCAAATGTAATATATATAATTTTTTATTGTAACTGTATTTATGGCCAGGCTAAGTATATAAGAATCCGTTTTATTATTTGACGATTTCGACGCACATAATTAATACACACATACGACGCTCAGTACACGGCGGTGGGTAGAAGGCTTTAAAAGGTTGCTGATATGCATACATAGATTAAAGATGTGAAAAACCTTTTGTCGAAATTGTTCATTCCGCTTTTCGTATTGTGACTTGTAATGCTCATGCTTTATATTGGAAAAAGTCCTTAGGCCAAAACGCCGTTGGATTGATGACCGTATTTCACATTTAAGGTTCAATAATCGCGATATGGAAATAATTTTGTAATCAGAACCCACATGGTTGTGAACAAAAGGCTCATCATTCTGTCTGTTAGATTCCACCCGTAGAATAGCTGGTAATATTACGTGGACGACATAAAACCCACAATTATGTCCGAGTCTCCAAGTCTTTCGCCTGGAGGCAAAGACTATGTGAAATCTAGAGATTGTTAAACGAACTCAACTGTTGACTTTATCTCTAGCTTATTGGATAACGTATTCAAGGAAGTAGTAGTTGTAAACAATTTTCAGCATTCACTCGTGTATGTGGAATAAACGGCCACTGAAAATTCCGCTTTTCTATTCTCGAACACAAAGAAATACCGCACCTACGAATATCTAAAAATAGGAACACCCACACACGGCAACACTTTCGAGCGTATCCGTCAATACGCGAGCTTCACTTTTATAAGTAGATCTCACATGCGAGAGCTAATTTCCCTCGCAAGCCACCTGTGACGTAATACGTGACGTCATATCAAAGCCTCGGGCCTAATTATCGCCGTACACCACTCAATGTGAATATGAAGTGCGGGAAGAATGGATTCTTTTATCTGTGCTCCTCTGTGGTACGAAATAATGCTTGTCTGAGGCGATGGTTTACGTTTTACGAGTGGCTACAATGTTGCAAGCTCGTTTTGTAAACTATCAAAGGGTTTTGCAAAGGATTTTATGGAAATTAGCTGCCGCAGGCAAGTTGGTACTGCGTGGTGACGGAGTGAGTTTTAAAAGACACGCAGTGCTATCTAGTGCGGTGAAGTTCGCTATTGCATTTACGTCTGACAATATTTCAAAATGGTTTTAAATATGGCTTTCCTATCTCTGTTATAGTAATAACATGCATATAAAATACATTGAATATCACTCACATTTGATTCCAAGATAGTTTAACTTACCTCGGCACTTTACGAGTTTCAAAACTACATATTCAAATGATGTTTTTTACGGTCACTGCAATAGAACTTGGCTTCACTTGTGATAGTGTGTGTTGTGTGAGAATGGGGTGGACCCAACCATTAATCACACACGTGACTTGAGTTCCTTGTACTTCTCAACTGTCTCATATTAAACAATCCCTCAGAAGACGAAATTCTCTATTGAAACATCATCATCTTTTTCAGCCTTGTATATAAACTGCCTTACCGCTGGACACGGTCCTCGTCATCAACATCATCCTAGCGTTATCCCAGTTGGAACCAAGACATTCACTTCGGGATCCTGTGGTCCATAGGTTGCCGTCTGATCGCCGCAAACCGAAGCGACAGCGGTATACCATGGCTTAGACTAAGTTCAGTATATTGAAGTGTAGTGACTCCCCATAACAGCTGTAAAAATATTTATAACAAGTGAGACTGGTGGCTTAATATGCTATCCGAGGCACGGGGCAAGCGATAACTAGCAATTTAATATACATATATTATAAATTCGAAATGTCACTAGTAAAAAAAAAAGAAAAAGAAAACTAGTGCGCGCTGTGGATTTGAACCCGATACCTTCTACTTAGCAGTTTGTTGGTAACACCACCATATTATTGCTGGTTTTAAAGAATCCAGTCAGATATTTGTATAAAATACCTCTGCATGTCTCTGTACGAATACACTATGTGCATGTTCAACGTACTTTTTCAAAGCTATCATGTCCTACACTTAACCATAACAAAAAAGGAATCTTAGCAAACCAAACATCAATACAATTCCGCGTAGCCGCTAACATTTTTCAAGTCGGTAGAGGCAATAGTTATAAGTGGCTAGTCGAAGCGGCGCAATCAAAGGCGCGCGGCGAGCTCAAAGGCGCGGTAATGGCTTTTTAGTGGGGTGAACAGGGGGACGACTTCAAGTAGTTAGGGCGAATTGGTGGACGTACCAAGACTGAGAACAGAGGTTACATCGAATTTTGCATGTGATGTTTTGGCTTATCAGAAGAAATATCAAATCTTTTTTATAAAAA
The DNA here is from genome assembly GCA_944739405.2 of Euclidia mi. NCBI lineage: Eukaryota > Metazoa > Arthropoda > Insecta > Lepidoptera > Erebidae > Euclidia > Euclidia mi. The sequence goes on along the minus strand of OX123200.2, from coordinate 52,270,584 downwards.
GGGAAGTTTCCTGCAAGTGAAATAAATTATACTTACAAGTATTTTTATCTAGTGAAACATGTAAAAATAATTCATCAATTAATGTTAAAACTTTATTTAACATTTTTATCGTCAATTTATTGATAATAAGTATTCTACTATAACACTATGACGTCATTACGTCATATTTCATACAAAACCCTTGGCAAAGGTCGTTTTTGACATTTCATTTAAAAGTGCTTGATTTGACTAGTTGGAAACAACCCTAATATAGGTATTACTATATGCGTAGGCTCATCTCAGCCTGAGATTATCGATAAAAATCGTGTCCTTATTACTAATTGCACTGTTAGTGTATGTATGAGTCAAATCTTGTGATCTGGTACTCATTGCATGTTCTATCATAGCTACTCAGCCAATTAAAGCTTTTTTTTAATTATTATTGTAAAATTATTGAATGGCTTTAAGGTAGGGTAAACTATAGTAATGTTGGCACCCCCCAATGATTGGCACTCTGCTGAATTATCCTGAATATTAAGAAAATCTTAAATTATAATGTCACAGAACTACATTCATGAGCAGGATTAAACTATTTCTTATTCACAAAACAAATAGTTAAATCTTAACTATGAACCATTTTTCTTTAACAACTATTTTAAAAAAAAGTTAGGAAAATTGCCTAAAAAATTAATGAAATGTTTAGGTTAGGTAGTTACTTTCCTAAGCGAAAAATTATATTTTTAATAATATATAATAAGCATGGCTTTATACAAAATCTAGGTTTAGTTCCTGAGTACGGAATTCTCAATGTTTATAGTAGAATTTACACGAATTAAAAAGTTATATATAAGAATATATACGTGTTTGAATAATAATTGATTTTAATATGTTTATTTATGTTGCTTTCAAATGAAGATGAGTCATTAACCGTGTTCATATGTTTGTACATGTGTTATTTACATAGGTGTTTTTATTTGTATAAAAACACCTATGTAAATAACACATTTTGTAGGTATGCATTTTTGCACAATTGTCTCATGCCCGTACATACCTTCATAATATATTGAGACATCATTACAATAAATATACAGTAGGCGCTTGGAAATCCGGCGCTCGCCAATCCGGGACGCCCAGTAGTCCGGCACTCAGCAACTCACTTACTACAGGTAGACCGTTTGATAATCCGGCATTTAATACAGCCGAATGGCAGATTACAGAGCGGTCTAGTCTTTTATTGTGGATAACTATTTATGATACGTAAGATTTATTTTACATTTTAGGTATAAAGCTTTTACTGCCCATACAAATTCGATAATCCGGCATTTGCGATAATCCGGCATCGGCGGAAAAAAATGGCTGCCGGATTACCAAGCACCTACTGTATTAAGTAATTAAAATATTGATCGACAGTGAAACAAAACTAAAGTCTAAAACCTGCCTGTTCAAAATATACCTAACATAGACACAAACTTTATTTTGAAATAATCAGATGTTACGTTATAATCAGAATTTCACATCTACGATCATGATATCCAATTACATAATATTGTACAATAATTATATTACGTAATTAACAATATTGATCGTCAGTAATATACAAAGTAAAGTCCAAAAGCTGCCTTTTCTAAATATTACATAGCTACAAACTTTATTTTGAAATAATCAGATGTTACGTTTCAATCAGAATTTCACTTCCTATCATCATGTTACCCAATTACATAATATTGTACAAAAGCTTGCAAGTTTGTAACCTCTGCGTCGTGTCGTGGTTGCGTTTTTTGTCGTAGCGCGTTGTTTAATGAGTGTCAGCGTTGTCTCGCGAAGTTGCTCGTACGTAGATAGGTAGATACCTACTACAGCCATTGATACAAGCATGCTTTTTTAGTTTTAGTAATCAATTAGGTATTTTAGTTTTCAGGCTGCAACAGTCCAATGGGTCATCATATTTTGACTGCTCGTGTGGTGTAGTGGTTAAAGCAGTCGCCACACTTTGTGTGATCTACAATTTTTTGTTGCGAGTTTGCGTGTATTTTGTGTTCATAGCTTTAACCTTTTTAAAGTGTGGTACCGGATTTATCCAAAAGTTCTGGTGCGCAGGTCTCGCACAAGAAATCTTAAAAACAAAAAGGAAAAGAGAAAACATGTAGAAATGTTGAACAATATAAGTTATTTATACTTCCACAACAGTGGAGATATCTGCCTGAGTCTAACCTGTGCCCTATGCTAATTGATTTATTTATTTAATAGATAGGTACACAAACAGATTACAGTCTAAACATGATTATTAACAAGGTACACTTTAATTTATAAGCCAGACGGTAATCCAGAGGCAGTGTACACAACATGGATATATTTAAGTAGGTTTGAGTGTGACTAATTATTACTATAATATAAAGCTAGCGCATGCACATGCAGTTAAACTATATAATATTTTGACTTTTGATAACCTAATACCAGTTAAAATTGTAACATGATTGATACAATCTAAGTTTTTCCAGGGGTGTATACCCCGTATATCCGTGTATCCGTGTGGTGACGGATTAAGAATACGGAATTTCACCACCCCATATGATCCCATGGGTGTCGTAAGAGCCGACAGAGGGCATATTATGGAGAGAACAGCACTGTAAGAGAAGGAATACTTGATACAAACCCTATACCAACCCATTTGGCCAGCGTGATATAGTAGGCCAATTCCTCCTTTCAAAGGAGAGGCCTAGTCCAGCAGTGGTCTGAGATGATGAAGTAAGTGTCATCATCGGGAGGCAAATAGTGCAATGTAGGTGCAGATGAAATTTTTTAAATTAAAATACAATAGGTACTAAGATTAGCAATCAATCTATAGAATTATTAAAAAACTTATTAATCTTTTATTTTCACCAATATACCATTATTATGCTGAGTTATACATATTATTATGCTGAGTTCAAATAGCTGGCAATATTATTTTGATAGATAGATAAGCTATAAGGGTATTGGGGCGTGCCCCTGATAACAATAATGCTAGCGCCGGAAACGCAGTCAGGTATTACTTTTCTGCTAAAGCTTGTCGTTGTTTCTTGATTCTATGATTTGAATCAGTATTTAACTAGCTGTCTGTAATCACGTGCATTATACTTATACAGCTATGTTTACAGAAAATTATATTTTGGTCTGCAATTTGGGTGGGTTACAGCACAGAGTGATTGTCGCTGTCTAGTTTGTCTTAAAAAGGACATAAATAATGTCAAGTGGCTAACCATCCAAGCTATACCCGTTTTTGTGCGATATTCAACCCAAAGAACCTTGGTTGAGAACTTGAAAAATGCCAAATATGCAATGCTTAGCCCATCTCTTTACGAATATTAACTATACGTATCTTCTCAAGCTCATCCAACGTAAACCGCATAAATGTTCATGCGGTCTTTTGATAGTCAGCGTACAGCAGAAACGTAGTAAAACGTTGTTCTTACGCCGCATACAGTGAGTCATAAATAAACAGAGCCGGGCCGACAGACGGCGTGTTTACGTCTAGAGATTAGCGGCGCGACGCTTTCTGCATGCGCTGTCTTGAGACCTATTCTGAGATGTCCTTCTGAGATATGGTAGGCTCTAGAAGCCTTATTATGAAAACGAAAAAATATTACATGCTAAAGCCTAGATTTACAGTTTTTTGACTGCTTGTCATTTCATTATTCACTGTGTTCAAATGTAGAGACGACGTTTTGCAAAATTGTCGTTTTGGTTGTCTAATAGCAACCTGAATATCTTTCACAGAGATAACACCGGAAATAAACTTCGAACTATATGGAGTCCATAATTATTGCTGGCATTGTTGATTGTTGGAGTCCAATAATTATTGCTGGCAATGCCAAAATAGCTAAGTAATTACTGAGGATTTGATCGTATTGCTTATTATGGTTCTTCTAGATACAGTAGAATTCATATATAACGACTTCGCTTATAACAACTAACTGGATTTAGCGACGATAATGTTTAATCAAGTTAGTATTCATAATTAGGTACTGAGAAAATATAACCTGTGCGACTCCGGTTTAAGCGACCAACTGCTTATAGCGACCGTTTTTTATGATAATACGTCCGGTTAAAACGACGCGCAATGTTTTGTTTACACAACCTACGCACCAATACCAATATTATGTATCCTAGGCCGTGTGGTTGACGGCATAGAATACAAGTGTCACCACCCCCTATCTTCCCGTGGGTGTCGTAAGAGGCGACTAAGGGATAACACGATGCAAATACCATCTTTGCGTAGAGACGGAAAACTCGACATTAAACCCTATACGACTGCCTCGTTCTGCCTCGTTCGACTGACTGGTTCGAATCCTGGGTCGGGCAGTGTTATTAGGTTTTTCTGTCACGAAATTCTCAGTAGCAGCACAGAGTCTGGAAATGTGCCCGGTACGGCAATAGGCTCGCCCCTTATTACGTGGGACTAAAGTATATCTGGCGAAAAGTGGGTGTAGAAATACACCTCTGCCTACCTCTCCGGGGTTATAGGCGTGAGACTATGTATGTATGTATGTACTCACCAATACCTCGGCGCCCTAACTTCACAACCGCGGGCAAGACATTGAAATTTAAAAGTGAAAATTGAACAGGAGGAAAATTGTCAAAGGAGAGAATAACTGTGATGATGCGGCCAAAATGAGTGGCACAGATAAAAACGTCCCGGATGTTTTAAAAATTGGGCAAGTGCGAGTCGGACTCGCGCACGAAGGGTTCCGTACCATCATCTATAAAAGAAAATCACGTTCGTTGTATGTATACTTAAATACTTTATAAGTTTCTACCTAATTATTAAGATCGAGTAGCAAATTGCTTAAAAATTACGTTTGTTGTATGGGAGCCCCCCTTTATTATTTACTTTTATTTAATTTAATTATTTAATTTGAAAGGTAATATACAACTACATATTCTGTGAAAATTTAAAGCGTCTACCTGTTACAGTTAGTAATTTTGAGCAAAAAATACGAAAAAAACACGTTTTTTGTATGGGACCCCCCCTTAATATTTTCATTTTTTTTATTTTTAGTATTTGTTGTTATAGCGGCAACCAAAATACATAATTTGTATAAATTTCAGCTTTCTAGCTATCATGGTTTATGAGATACAGCCTGGTGACAGACAGACAGACAGACAGACAGACAGACAGACAGACAGACAGACAGACAGCGGAGGCTTAGTAATAGGGTTCCGTTTTTTACCTTTTAGGTACGGAACCCTAAAAATGTACGGCATTTGCCAGTAGATTATGAGAGCATTCGAAGATGGATGACGACATTTTTACCAAATGGGCACGCGCATGGGGTCATGAACTTATAAAAAAGAACAAGAAAATCCAGCTGTTAGCTTACAACTATCCTGCACATCCCCATATTGGACCCTTGTATATATGTATATACATAATAAATAATCCTGTCGTTTTGTGCGTCATTTTGTTAGTACGACATAGTATCGCCGGTCCCTTGAAGGTCATTATATCCGGATTCTACTGTACTTTTGTATCCGACTATAATGAAAGTCCTATTCATGTCAAAACATTTTTTTATATAGGCTCACGCCTGTATCCCCGAAGGGGTAGGCAGAGGTGTAATATTACACCCATATTTCGCCATGAATTTTAGGTCCCACGTAATAGGGGGCGAGCCTATTGCCGTTACCGGGCACATCAGCAGACTCCGTGCTGCTACTGAGAATTCGGAAAAACTCAATAACACTTTTGCCCGACCCGGGAATCGAACCCGGGACCTCAGATCAGCAGTCGCATACGCTATCCACTGGACCACGGAGGCAGTCCAAACAAAGTTATACTTAATTAAAATTTTGGAGAGATCCCAAACTGCGCGAAATGTCAAGTGAAGGTTAAAAAACTTCTGCGAGGCTAGTCCAACATTTTCCAAACATAATTCGGGACTATGAAATAAACGAAAATCCCTCTTATAGTTTGTCCCAACACGAAAATAACCGTCCACATAATACTACAAAATCACATAGCATATCCTATCTTGCATCTAAATAGGTACCAGGCGATCAGAATCGGGTTGCGGGTAGCCACCGCTGCGCCGCGGGCGCGACCCACATCCTTTCACCGCATTTGTGCTATCTCTGTTTGACATCGCAATCGTCTCGAGACGCCAGCAAATGAACGTCTTTAAGGATAGCTGTTAAGGATTATGCTTTCCGCGTACAACATATACTAGCAGTAGGTAATACTGGTGTTCTGGTATGTTTTTCTGTAGAATAAATAAATAGTGTTGGAAGATGCAAAGTTACTTTCGTATCCTCTCCATTAAAATGATGTCCTTGTATAAGCCAGTAGAAGCGTCAAATAAAAATATACCTTGATAAAGTAAAAACATAAATAGGTACCTATAATATTATGCTAAGGTACAATGAAACCCATACCATTGTACCTTAGCTGCAAGTACACGAGTAGAAAATCGTAAATTCTAATGCCAAATACAATATGCGAGCGTATCACTGAAATATTTGGCGTCATATAGGTACCTAACTAGAGGACGCCAGCACGTTCGCCTGCAATTTTTTAAATTTACCCACTTTGGCCGATCCCGTGGGAATTTCGAGAAATCCCTTCTTAGTGCACCCCCCACGGTCCCCAAGGAACATACATGCCAAATTTCAGCTTCCTGCGCCCAATAGTTTCGGCTGTAGCATGTCTGTCAGTCAGTAAGTAACGCAAGGATTTTATATATTAAGATGATAAAACCTATATGTTGTTCATTTAGTCTTACCTACTAAGAAGTTTATAAATTGACTGAAACTATATCTCTTTTAACTTTGAGCACTTATTTTAAAATCGTCTGTAAAAGTCCTGTCTCCTGCCCGGTAACCTGCACAACTTGAACTCTTATCTCATACACCCACTTTAGAGCCATCGAATTTTCCACACGGTTCTAACTAATTGCATTATTTTACACTTGAAAAGTCATCCATCCATCACATGAAGGTAGAGCCACACTACACGGCTCGCAATAAAAACATTCCTACATCGTAAACCTACGATGTGTAAAGTGGGTTCGGAACCTACGAATTCCGTGGAAAAGGCTAGGGTTCTGGTTCTGACATTTAATTTATGTAATTATGTTGTTCGATTTGTTATTATTTGGGCTCTATTATCTATTTCGCAAAAAAGCCATCGTAATCTAGACAGGTACCGTACCTAAATTCAAAAATAAGTAGATTAAAATTATGACGCTAAGTAATAAACGAACCCTATTATTGAGGATTACAAGACGCTTATTTCTACAAAATAAGACAGATATTCTAAAAGTCTGGGTATATTTTTCATCACACTAAAATTGAATCAAATCAGGCAAATATGGAACTTTATCAATATAATAATTTATGTTTTTAAGTTTAATCACAGAATCTATCAATTAATTTGATTGATTATTGAAAACCGTTGCCTTAAAAGTTTAGGAAACACAGTGATATCGATCACGGGGTCGTCCATTACAGCTAAAGAGAAGCCCGTACGAGTGAGTTGGAGTGCCAATTAGTTCCTCAGAGGTACGCATCCGTGACCTGACCTTCGATAAGCTTCGAAAATAGAAAGCCTTTGACAGCACGTACGCCGAGCCGTTTATTTTACTGTACTACCATTTACGTATTCGCAGGAAAAACTGAAAACTGGGAGAAAATATCGGACTCGAGTGGTGTCGACTAGTTTTTAATGGTTCTAAACGGTATCGATGCATACGAAAAATTGGTGAAGAGATTTTCTGTTCAAGGTATGTACTTTGCCTATAAAAGAAATTTTGTATTGAAGCCATTGAAGAATATATTTGGGCAAACAAATTACTAATTATTGTAACCTAAGAGTAGATTCAAAAGAATGCCGTACGTTCCAAATTACTTTTGTGCTTGTACAATTTACTGATTCTGATGAATTTTGGTAGATCCATTGACAATTTCAATCCGACATTAAATAATCCTCTAATAAAGCTTCAGGTAAGTGACTCTACCTATTTTTCTTCTTAAACCAACAGTTCGGGTTACAATTAGATTACCTTACTCTTACACTTACAGTTACAATTAAAGGTTTTTTGTAAACCCCTATATGATACAGATACACATCATGGCTATTTCTAAGAAAAATGTGCTCTACTATTAGTGCTGGCTACGGCCACTAGATGGCGCTAGCGTGTGTTCGATTTGGTGTTAATTTTTTTATTTCTATCACTTGCTATAGATTTTCTAACAGTAGGTACCTCAAGAAATAATGATGATAAATCAAGCTAAATATTTATGGAAAGACATGCCATTCTTTTATTATAACACAAGGAACTAGCAACAAGACTCTTCATAGGAATTCCATATTATGTACGTACTTATTTATATTCATGTCTGTACGTAAGTCAATATTTTAACTTCACGTATGACATAATAGTTCAAGCGGCTATCACGCCGTTTAATACGGTACCGAATGTTGTGGGTTCGACTCCATACAGGGGACAACACTTTGTGATTTGTTTGTTCCAGAAACCGTTCAAGATGTTCTTTATGTTCGTCTATAGAGAGTTTATAAGGCCCTCACGACATAGAATAAATATTCGTAATGCGGTAATAGTCTTTATAATAGCTAATACTCACATAAAATTAACTTAGTGAAGGGCTACTGAAATCTTAGTAATCAATCTATTCTATAAGTCGTGACTCACGCCAAGATATGAAACATGATAAGACACCGCAAATTAAAGTAGGTAACCAAAAACACCCTTATTTCTAGCTAATATCGCCAGTAGTTGTTTCCGAAGCCATTATTAGACTCCACATAATATTAAACGCAGATACCAATATTTGGTTTGACTCCCTCACCCTTACCAGATAACTCTACAAGACAATCATACACAATTACTAGCGAAAACTTTGACAAAACTAATTACTATCACTCAAATACTGTAATATAGATCTTATTGCATGGTTCTAAGGTTCATCTGTTATGGTTTAATTGTGTGGTATTTTTGCGAGGGTAGTAGACTCGCCCCTATATTTACAGAAGACAATTTCCGGCGCTAGAAGCAAACACAGTGTGCACAATTTACTCCTAATTGCAGGCGTTATCGAATATTCCTTACCTAAGTAATAGTGTGGCAAAGAGATAAGAAAAGAGGGCATCTTGAAATAAAAGTTAACTATGAAGATCATCGTATATTATAATCTATCATTTAATAATTTATTATAGACTGTAATAATATCCTTGTCTCCTCACAGGACAACTAACACCCGGTCAACTAATCCCAAACAAGGCAAAGCCTTCGCTATGCTAACGTGTTCATTGATAAACATACTGATAATAAGGATACCTATATTTATTATGTTCGAAAACATTTATATTATAGCTAAACTATACTCAGACACAACAAGTTAAACGATCTCGCTCCTCAGGCAAAGATTTATCTTATGTGCGAATCGAACCTTGTCAGGATCACCAAGACCAACTGAACAGTCCAATGCCGCATTTAAGGGCCATTTTCACTTTTAAGTGTACCCGCGATTTTGAGACTGTCCCACTTATTCAAAATTTTTATAGCAAGATAAATCATGGGCATTAGGTTTAATTTATGGCAAAAAAAAGGTAATTATTCATTAAATTAACGAATTCATGTTAAATCCAGATAATACACGTTTAAATTATTAATTTACGCGTATTTCAAATATTCAGAGTAACTGTTTTTGGCATGTCCCACCACTTGCCAACATTGAATTGATCGAAATTACTAAAATACTACTACGAATACATTTAAAAGTTTTGGTGTGTTCATAGTGTATGTCTTTGTCGTCACATAAATTAAATTTACACAATTCAAACTCTAATTAAAACAGGCCAAAATACGTTTTCAAAAAATTTTCTAAATTTAAACCGGTCGGACATGTCAGTTTAGTGACGGTTCCAGTTGTTCAAAATAATTACTAAAGGAACTCATAATAATTTAAATGGCAACATTAAGTGAAGAAGATCACGGCCAAAATTTTTAAACGTCGGTTTTGCGCCAAATCTCTCGAGTAAAAGGGTTTTATTGTTTGCGTTGGCACTGTCTCCAGTTTTTTTGAACCGAATCAGATACAACTTACAATTTTTTTCACATGTTTTATTCTTACTAAATATTTAATTGTGATTAGAAAACATTTTCCTTTAATATTTACCCGCGAATGTGACGTCAGTTTGGTGACTTTTTTATTCCGTCACATATAGGACTGACCAAAAATGTCACCAAACTGACACATAAAGCTAGGATTACATAGCTACAATGTGCAATATTTTATTTTAGAATTAGAAGGTCATATTTTTCTAGCGACTGATTAGGTTATTTAATAAAGTATTTCAAGATTAGTTTTCTTAAAAAGCACAACAGTTAGTTAGGTTACTATTTAAATTATACTATAGTGACATCAAAGACTATTTAACTTGAGACTGATTTAATTCATTTTAAAGGTAATTTAAAGACTTGTAAGTTGGTTTTTTGCAATTATATTTAATATATTTAATTTAAATAGCGGGGAGATGGGCCTCGTTAGCCTTGGTTGGCAACCTGTCTAGGAGAAGGAAAACTCCGAAATTAAACCAAATGTTCGGGGAGATGGGCCTCGTTAGCCTTGGTTGGCAACCTGTCTAGGAGAAGGAAAACTCCGAAATTAAACCAACTTTCAGGGAGCATACCCGACACAAAACCCCGATCTAAGGTGTAAACCGACCCGTGCCGAGAGATTCGTGGCCAGAGGTAAGCTGGTCGCAAACGGAGGGTGCCTGTGTTGGTGGTCACAGGGCACACGTGATATTCCGCCTTAACCTCGTAAAAGGCTCTATGGGGATGGACATTTAAAAACCCTAAATCTCGTGGGAACGCAATGGGAACAATTAATAATATTTCCTCACACGGCGGCGACGCGGTTCGCAACCCATCACGTCTCGTTTCCCGCGAGGGCGAAAAGCGGCCTACGGAGAGCAGGTTTGCAACATTGAATGTTGGAGGAGGAATGAACGGCAAATTGGATGAAGTATGTCAGATGATGGATGATAGAAAGATTGATGTTCTTTGTGTGAATGAAACAAAAAGAAAAGGGTGTGAAACCACCAAGCATGGCGCATATACGGCGTATTGGTCTGGGGTAGATAGTACCACCAGAGCCTTTAAGGGTTGGTGTAATACTGTCTGCGCGAATGAATGAGTGTGTAAAAGAGTCTGAATGTGTAAATGCTAGGCTACTGTGGATGAGAATGAAAGTAGGACTTACTCGTCTCTTTATTGTGGGGGTGTACGCCCCGGTCAATATAGTTACGGGTATGTCACAACATGAGCAAGACGAAAGGCAGGAGTTTTAGGAGAGTTTAAGAGAGATTTTGAGGAACTGCAAGGATAATGAAAGATTGATCTTGTTAGGGGATTTCAATGGATGGGTGGGAGTAAAGCGAGATGGATTTGAAAGGGTGTTAGGTGCATTTGGTGATGAGAGTGTGAACGAAAATGGAAAAGTACTGCTTGAGATTTGTTTGGAGTGGAGCCTTTGTGTGACAAACACCAGTCTGAATGTGTAAATGCTAGGCTACTGTGGATGAGAATGAAAGTAGGACTTACTCGTCTCTTTATTGTGGGGGTGTACGCCCCGGTCAATATAGTTACGGGTATGTCACAACATGAGCAAGACGAAAGGCAGGAGTTTTGGGAGAGTTTAAGAGAGATTTTGAGGAACTGCAAGGATAATGAAAGATTGATCTTGTTAGGGGATTTCAATGGATGGGTGGGAGTAAAGCGAGATGGATTTGAAAGGGTGTTAGGTGCATTTGGTGATGAGAGTGTGAACGAAAATGGAAAAGTACTGCTTGAGATTTGTTTGGAGTGGAGCCTTTGTGTGACAAACACCATGTTTGATCATAAAAGGATACATATGTATACGCGAGAGGCGAAAAATGTTAGAATAAGTATCTGACAAAGAAGATATATAAGGCAAGTGTGAATGGAACAGGACAAAGGGGAAGACCTAGGCGGACGTTCTCTGACCAGATTGGAGACATCCTGAAAAAAGAACAGTCAGAAGTAACCCTTAACAGAAGAGCATGCATGAGAAACTTGATGCGAGTGAGTGAAGCAAGTGAGGTATGTCAGGATCGATGCAAATGGCGTTCCGTAGTCTCTGCCTACCCCTCCGGGAAACAGGCGTGAGTCTATGTATGTATGTATGTATATTTAATAATATATTTACGGTGATTTTTCCTTTAGCATATTGATAAATGGTCAAATTATGTTCCTTAGTTGTCTAGAGATAACTTATTAGATAAATGTGGATCCACTGTGGTAGCCCGTAAAATTCAATTTTTCCTACGTTTTTTGCATCTTACAGGTCAGTTTCAGCTTGCAAAAAAAAATTGAGTCATATTACTTAAAATAATAAAACAGGATAATTTTTATTTCGTCACCAAACTGACCACTTTTTCACTACAATGTCTATTTATTTTCTGTTTTTAATAAGGAAAACACTCAATTTATTAATTAATAATAAAATACTATCTCCAGTCCGTCAGACTATGAAGTACAAGTTGAGATCTTTAAACATATTAAAAACACAACGTTAAAAAAATATCATATTTTTAAGGGATATTATTAATTGCACATCAAATAAATAATCACATATCAATATATTTTCATCATTTATATGCTTTTTTGAATCAAATAAATTACTTTACTACAAATAAACTGAATGTTTAACAAAACTATTACTGCAGAAAAAAATAAAAAATACATCAGCATGACATTACTTTTATCCTCATAATGCGATACAAATAAATTTATTTAAGTACAAAAATTCTAAATGATTATCAAAAATACTAACTGCACAGCAAATTAACTAGTGCGCATGTAGAAGATACTCACTGTAAAAGCAAAATATCTATCCGAGTAAACTTATCCACTCAGATAACTTAATAGGTTATGTTAGGTTCTCTTGTGACCCTTCTCTCAAAAATAGGAGCCCTACTCTCCGTCAACTTAGCTTAGCGGTGCAATTAGTATTTTTGATGGAAAATTAGTATTTTTGACTAACAGTTAAATACAACCCATAAGGGATATTAGTCATTATAAGCAGTGCATTAATAAAATTGCTTTGCATTAAGATAAACAGCCGTACGATACGAAAATAAATTGTTGTGTGTTTTCTAATACTTTGAGTTGTGTATTCTGCTGTGCAATCAGTAATTTTGATGGAAATTTGGATTATTATTTCATAAAAAAAGTGTTTTATTTGCTTTGCGTTTAAATACCACCCTATTTTTAACAGGGTACACTTATAAGTGAAATGCCATAATTATGTTTTACGTACTTGTAATATTTTGTGATTTCATACTGCTAGCGCCATCTAGTAGCTTTCAAGGTAACTAAACTAAATGCAATCAATTTTACATCCCATTACTGTAATTTTCAGGTGGAAGTTTTACAAATGTATATATCAAACTACAATATTTTTATTTATGTTACAGGTCAGTTCTGTTATAAATATTATAAAATCCTTTGCTGTGAAATTGATTGTTAAAAATTTATCATATAATAAATAAAACTTTTCTTAAACTTACCAATTAAACGCAATGTATAAACTGAACAACGTCAATATCTAAAATAATACACAAAAAGATGTGCGTCGGCCGGGAATCGAACCCGGATCAACTGCTTGGAAGGCAACTATGCTGACCATTACACCACCGACGCCATGTGAAAATGAGCCAAATAATACCACACATAGCCTTGGTACTATGTAAAGTACCTAATCATAATCCTATAAATTATTAGAAGGCACATTTACAATGAAGGTAGAATTATTACCTACCGTCGAACAACTTTTTGCAAGATGCAATTCTGTTGTTTTTTGACTCGCGATGTACTGTCAACTACAAAAGCCGCTACACAACACCTCAAAATCTTGACAAGCAATAAACATTTAGAACTTGTCGATTATTATTTTGAATTATAAATTATGATTTAGGTATTTGGATTAGGAGGTTTCTTTGTCTAAAAATCCTCGAAGAAACTGAAAATAATAATTAGTTAAACGAAACCAAAAATCGGAAAATCGTTTCTATTAACTTCTTTATGTACTACCACGCGTAGGTGCAGTCAGCTACATAATAAGTATACATTTACGTGATTTTGAAATGTTATACCGTCTTAAACCTTATTATTCTCAATATCTTGTTTAATTTTTAGACAAAGAAAACTTAATCATTATAAAAATTGAGGAGTTTAAATTGATAAAAGTGTCGGTCGAGATTCTGAGATGTATAGCGACTTTTGTGATTGACAGCACCGTACCTAAATGCTATACTACTCTAGGCCTTACAACATTTTATCCTGGGATTGATGCTTTTATAAACGAAAAAGATATATATAAATAAAACACAATAATTATTGTACCTATAAAAACCTACTTATGTAGTGACTAAACAAAAATATTTCGTCAGTACCTAGCACACAAAGATAACACGGTGAGTTTGGAACTGATAAAATATTTGCTCGCCGATTAGATCCATGTATATAGGTACCTAACAGTAAATAAAATTGAAGCATCTGTTAGTATTATCAATTAAACACCTTTTTATGTACATTATAATGGTATAGCAGAAATATTCTTCATCATTTGTTCATTGGCTGTTTCAGTGTCAGTCAATTTGTATGTTTCATAATAGAATACTTATTTCATAAATTTACTTACGATAAATAATACGTGGCTGGCAGCGGTTGAACACGAAAAGCCGAAAATCGGCCTAAGTGGCGTGCCATTGGCGAGGCCTATATCCAACAGTGGACTCTTGCAGGCTGATGATGATGATGATGATGAAATAGTGCGCGAGAATAACAGTTACCTAAATAATCTGAAACGGCAGGTACTCATTTAATAACTTGAAGTACCTAGGTACTAAAAAAAACAGGGCAAGAGCTAAACTAAACTATGTATCTATTACATTCAGCCTCCTTTTGTAACGAAAGTCAATAAGTCTAATATTAGATTTGACATTTTGCGAGCCGAGGTTTTCATACATCGCTCGAACCCTACTCCAATGATTAGCTCTACTGATTTCAGCGCGAGAGTCAAAATAAATTACGCATTCTAAGTGTTCTAACAATAAACAGACATCTAATTAGTTGATATCATACTTAAGCAGCATCGACAATGAAATGCGAAGAGCCAAGCGTGACGAGGGGCCATCTTTGTGGAGAAATAAGAAAAACCAATTAAAGGCCGCGTACTAAACGTCACCTAACCGTTGAATATGGATGGTATGGTGGATGGGACGCACCACTCGGCCGATGCGATCTGCCCGCAATTATACCACAAAAGAATCAATTACAGCGTGCGCCGGCAAAGCGGAAAGAAAACAATATTGCACTCACAACGCTTAGGCTCTTCAGCGTTTCTGTGCCTTACCTTGTGTTGCGACAGGGCTAGGAAGCTACACAAGGCGGACTTCAAAAAAATGCTTAGTAAGAAAAAAAACTCAAAAGTTACCTATTTCGTCTTTTGTAGAAAGCGAAGAATATGTGTGCTTTGTAGAAAGATATTTGGATTGCAGTGATATAGCCTTTACATCAAAATATTGCTTAGGCTACTTTGTTGCAATAACCGTCACCTACACAGGCAGACTACCAGGGAGAAACTAGTTAAATAGATTTACATAATTTTTTTATTAAAGTAAAGTTTTTATGTGAAAGTAATGATAATATTTGCAATATCACGCGTCGTTTCTGCAAACAAGCGTTTGTAGAAAAAAAATCCTATATAGACTAAACATTTCAAGTGGTGTTTTGTAATATCTTTTGCCCAAACGATACGACGTACAATTTTAAAACTAATTTAATATTTATGATGTGACACTCCACATTTTTGATCGCGTACGATTTCATTAAGTCTCTCTACGCTGCTGCTTTTACACCCTTCCCGTTTAACATTCACCTTCACATCACCTACGTTTGTAAACTTTCGTATGACGCAGTAAAATCACATTTTGTCGTTCAAATTTTATGCTTGCTCATGCATTTTATAACGACACGTTGACGGAGATCGTTCACACATCGGCGCCTCTGTCGGGTCTAAATTTTTATGATAACCTCGCCTCGTCTCGCGAGTTTGGCCCTCGTCTCTTTGAGGTACAGATCAAAGCATACGCGCTTCTATTAGCCCTGATTACAGCGGCGTACTCGACGGAGCCCCGGCCCCCGCATGGGGCCCCTCAGCTCGCATTGTCTCACGCGACCGCCGACGGGTTAAGTTAAGATGCGTTGTAGTGTCATTGCAAGTTTAATTAGCTTTGATAGTTAGCGTTTGACGTCTCTAGCACACGATAAGTAGCTTCGCGTTACTGCTACCTACTCTAGTGCTCATATCAACTGGTTTGTAACTTGTAACTCGTGTAAGTTTAATAGCTCATTGCTTTCAACCTAGTCTTTGTTATGTGGCACTTTTAAGTACGCTTCACTTTTTCTGCATTCGGTTTTGTTACGAACAAAATATGAAATTGATTGGTATAACAATTACATTAGTTACAGAAGCAATATATCGACGCCCTGGCATTGCAAGGTGCATTGATGCACCTTTACAATATACCTATTAACTAATAGGTAGCTTCTCTCCTGATGTAGAGACATTAATTGTTGGGAGGCTGATTCAACTATCATCGTAGTTATGCATTGCCAGGAACATAAATTGCTTGCCAGTGAAAAAGCTATTTATAAATAAAGTGGTGACTATTTGCCATTAGTTCCATTATAATGAAACACCGAAAGCAAAACCTTTGTTTGTAGGTACCTACGCCTTTGAACGAAATTGACAAGAATGGAAAAAAGTTTTTCAGCCTAACTTTACCTAGGTATATGGAGAAGAAACGGAACTATAGATTTTAGTAAAATGGCTAATAAATGCATGAATTTCAATGGCATTGTAAAACATTTGTGTAAACATTACGTTTCCAACTTTTAGGTGCTACTAACCCCGAAGACTAGGTACAATTACATAGAAGAAAATTAAAATTGAATCTATGCTATGAACAAAGACTGAATTTCGGTCTTCACAGAACCACTAATATTAATAAATACGTGACTACAAGCATGCCATAAATTAAACAAACATAATAATAATAACCAGTAATACCAACCGTTAGATATTGAATCATGAACGATCACCTTAATCCTAAAGCACACAGGGACTATTGACATAACCCTCCGATATGGAGGTACACGTGTAGACAAACACGACATACATCAGAATAACCATAATCCACTTATTCACGACATTATCGAGTACAAATAATAAAATTTTATCACCGATCGACAGTGATTGATACAATCGTATAATGTTTGTACTCGCTCCGGATTGATAAACTGTGTTTGATTTTATACGACACGAAATTTTGAATGTTTTTTTGAATTTGGAGTTGTTATTTCCGCTCGTTTTTTGTGTTTCCTTTCAAAACTGCCAGTAGATAGCCAAGGGTGTGTCAATGGAACACACACTGTGTGTTCCATTGGTTGAGTAAAATTTAAGCAGTTTTAAAAAGTTATTTATAATTTAGATATTTCATTTCGTCTCTATCTTACTAGATAGAGACGAAATGATTTTCATTTAGGTTTATTAAGAATTGATTCTACAGTTTAAGTGTTCACATCGCAAACGCTGTCTACAAATCGATCGAGCAAGGAACAGCTGCGATTGAGAAACACCAATCGTTTATTGTTTTCACTAAGCTCTTTACACAAACTACACTTAAAACGGATACAGCGTTACACAAAACATTAACCTTGACACCCATAAATAAAGAGCAAATAAAAATACCGATCAAAGAAACACATTAACACATCAACGACGCAGTTGGAAAACAGTTCGACACAGAGCTCCGGCTCAATGAAAACAAACTGAGAGAATTATTATCGACGTATGGGCCTTTTAATTTACCATTATTTAGTAAATCGTACTAATGTATGGTGACGTGCACAGAAACCAGACTGTTCGGAACAATATTTCAGTTAACGAGCCACTTTACACCATGATGTATCGACACTACGTCTGTTAAAATAAACGCTCCGGAAAATTATGATAGCCTATCTAGAGATCTGGTTATTGCACTATTATATTTATTGCCTAAATAAAACACCGTAATTGGTTCACGCATATACCTAGAGCTCCTTGTAATGAAAAAACATGTTAGGAAAATCATTACTGAAAGTACCGTGTTAATCGAACTAAATCGTTTTATTTTTGCTGGCAAAATAATTTTGTTCATACACCAATCGAAAGAGGCAAAGCAAACGTTCAAATCAAATTTAAACAACAATAGTATTTTTCGTTGCATTTTAAATTTCATTTTCGTCATAAAGTGCAAATATGAATTTTTTCTTTATTAGGCTGTGTTTGTTCATTGCTGGACTAAATGTAATGTAAACTAACGACGCGGCGACGCGTTCTGGTGGAATTGGTATGGAATCACCATATGACAGTTGAATAATGCAGCCGTCCGGATGACGGGTTTGCCATGCTAGACCGTCGACGGCCGTCCTTGTGTACACATCCCTAACAAACCGTACAGTGGAGGCCGCGATGCGTACAATAGTAATACGCTAAACTAATATGCGGGTGCAACGTTTGCGTAAAACTGACAAAACTGATGCGAATGCATTTATAATTTGCGACCTCATTATTTTGATGGTATAACTGTTTGACGCGATTTTAGTTTTGATAATGTGGTTTATTTGTCTGTTTAATATAGACGAACTGGCATGTACCACAGTAGGTACCTACTTAAATACTGAAATCAAGAATTGGTTGACTAAGATGGTATATCTACCACTAGATACTACGATTATGGTTGTTTATCATCATTATAATCCTAGCGTTATTCTGGTCGTGATCCAAAGCCTTTGCCTTGGTACCCGGGGTCCGCTTTTCTACTATCACCTGCACTTTACCAAGTCTCTGACATCCCTGTTGCTTATAATTTTGTTACTTAATCTTCTCAGAGCCAGTTGGCGTAAATGGCGTGATAGCATCTTGCTCTTGATTCTACTTACACATCACTCTACATACAAACACCAAATCTAAATTCATTAAAATTTTGCCACTTACATAACGTAGATAAGGTAAGGTTTCAAACCTAATAAATAATTGAATATGTACGAGTCTAGGTAGCTACCTAGACTCGTACATATTCAATTAAGGTATTACATGAAATTTAAATAATTCACGATCATTAACTTCATTTGTTTCCCTTTCTTGTTGCTTGTTCTATTGGTTGATAATGGGTAGCCAAAGTCAAGTTTAAATTAGTAAGTAGGTATTAGAGCTGATTTCTTCGTAATTTTGACAATGTCATAGACACTACTGAAACTAAAAGTGTAACGACTACAATAATCAATTTCGAGGTATGAATTTAAATGTTTATAGATAAGTACATGACTGTAGATGAGCTCAACTGTAAAAGAGGATTAAAATTATTAATCAAAACACAAAGCCAAAATTCATAGCTATCTTGTAAGTGACGCGTGGTCGACGTATGCCGACGGATGGCGCTAGGGTCGCGCCCGGCGCCACCGAGCGCCGGCATCGGGTTGCAATTTCCGAACTGTCAAGCTGACGCGTCGACTTCCTAGTGCTAAAATATATTGTCGGGTTTAGGAACGACATGACTGCATCGTTCCACTACAGTGTTCTGTGCTCCACAATATGTCCACATTTGGGTGCTGTGTAAGCACAGATTATTGGTTGATCATCAAGCTTTGCTCTCGGCTGTATTGTCAACGGAGTCTGTAGTTCATGAATGCATCGTAGGCTAGAATGAGCTTAATGCCTCTGTTTTGTGTGTTATGGAACATTAAGTAGATAAGTAACACCTATCACATTTGAAAATAACGAACATATGTACCTACATATTATTATGTCGTAGGAAAATAGGTAGGTACTCAGCAAGTCAGCACTCAGCAGTTTCTGTAGATTTGTTACTCCTGTCAAACATTGTTGGTGATTACCTGGTATGAAATAGGTAAGTATCTGATATTTCTCGTGTTCAGGCTGCTTAGCTTAATACTATTTAGGTATACTACACCTGATCGGAACAGTAGTCAATATTCCCTGAAAATGAAAAGAGAACGTTAGTATTTTCCTTGACCTGAATAAGCGGGAGGAAAAAATGTATGAAAATCCATTACTAATGTGTTTTAGCGGGAGAGAAAGTTGTATGAATTTTCATTTCTCATGTGTTATCTTATCTATGGGGCGCGCCTGCCCAAGGAGTTTTCATATAATTTAAATATGGAATCTCCGTGCCACTGACATCCTTTTGTGAAGAATAAAAAAAATCGAAAGAAGCGCCAAATATCGGTCAAATTCTAAGCTAAATTGTGTCTTACATGGTGTCTTACGTTTTGATTTTATTTTAAAAATAAAGTAAAATGTCAACTTCTAGCAGAGAAAGTGATGTTGAAATGACGCCGCCTTACTTAAAAGCATCTGCAGAAACAGCTGTTATAAACCTACTACCGGATAAATCAAAGAAAAAATACAACCAAACTTATGACCAATAATTATTTCATATTATTAAATACTTTCTATAATACAGGTCTTTAAATGTTCCTCACAGGTGTAGTATAAAGCACTGTGTAGCACTCGGGTGAAAGTCCCATTCCTACCTCGGGAGTATTGTGGCCCTAGGCTGCGCCTTCGGGCCACAAACTGCTCCCTCGCTAGTAATCGGTTCCTTTCCTCCCTCGGTGAACAAATTACTATTGATTCTGTTCAGTTTTTGTATTTCTGTTTATGTTCATCGAATTTTGTAACTGACTGTAATTTCCCTAATTATTAGTAAATCAAATCAAATACGTTTATTTGGTTGAATATGGTACTATCGACAGCAGCGACGGTTTACCACTCCTAAGGTTAAAATCGCATAGCACACGCCATCATTTGGTTGGCCACCCGTGACACGCCCTTTTGTTTTGTTTGAGTTTTTTTACACTTTACATTTGTTTACTGATTCTAAGGCGATACAAACTCAACCGTGACCAGTTTGTATCGCCTTAGTTTTACACTAGAGAGACCAAAACGAATTTAACCAAATAATACGTCTATACAACACCGTACCCATACTTTCATGACAAAGAAAGACCTCAGCCGACAAAAGTACGCCGGGATTGATTATTTATACTTAGTATAAACATTATCAAATAGGAATCAGCAATTTAACATCGGTTATGTTCTGAAGTTGCTATGATCAAACGAATAGAAGGTTTCAAATATATTTTATTACTTACCTATTTATTTAGAGAACAATGATAATATTTGAATAGGCCCTAGGGCCGGCTACATAATCCTTTATCTGAATGTGTTCAGTCCATAAAAATATACCAACATGTGTGCAGTCAGTCCATTGTATAAAAAAGAGATGCGTCTTGTTAACAAATGTTTGTTTTATGTTTTCCGAAAAGGATATAGAACTACTAATATTTATTTTAATAATAAACAATTACATTTGTAGGTTTAGTTAAATGACATAGTTTCAAAATAATAAACAATAACATTGTAATATTTAACGTTGTATAATTTACTGTTAGGTAAATTAATAAAGCTACCTTGAAATAAATAAATAAAACAACAATATAGTCATTATCTCAGTAAAATTGTAATTTAAAAGTTACCTACTAATACTAAATTAATAACTAGGTAGCTACGTTACATCTTTCTAAGCAAAAAAAGACTAATTAAACCTACCTATTTCAATGATTAAGTATACCTAGCAATGCTTAAACTAAATGACCTAAATAATTAATGACCGCTCAAGAGTATTCAAGTTCTTGTGGGCTCATGGTTGGAAGTTGGGTAAAAAAAATTGTGTTTAAAAAGTTTGTTTCCTTGCAAGTGCTAGATAACAATTGTCCAAATATGATACCATCTGGCAAAAGTAAGAAAAGTCATAAAAACAAACGGTTAGTACACGTTTTTGTTCGAAGATTCCTCTTTGATTGGTTAACAAAATTAAGGGCGGAGTCACTTAAAGTCAACATGTCCAAGCGAATTTTTTTCTAAAATGGTCAACCGTGGCTGCTGTCGACATATGGTGGTCTTAGTATAAACAAGTAAACATATTATAGTATCGGCATATTCGGCCACAAGTGGCGTCCAAATTTTAAAAGAAATATAAATGAGCACAGAAATGAAATAAACTATACAAACAACAATATCAACAACATTAATACTTATACAAATCAAACGCCTTATTGACTAGATATAAGGAGTCATCTAAGAATTCTTTAACAGAGTAATAACATTTTTTATGTAACAGGTCCTTTACTTTACTCTTAAACTTATTCTTGCTTTAATGTTTATATGCATCTGTAAGTTTATTATATAATTTAGGTGCTAAACAAAATATACTGTTCCACATTAGAGTCGTATTAGCTCTGCGTATGCAGAGATTATTTTTGCGTCTATTTCTCACAAAGACATCCGAAAGGCTTGGAAATAATAAAATTGCGGGCTACCTTTCACAAATGATAAAACCTCATAGATATTATATAAAAATGGAAGTGTTAGTAGGTAACTTGTGTTTAAGAAAATATGGTTTGCAGCTATCGGTTACCTGAAGCCCAAACATAGCCCTAACACATCCCTTGAAATTTGAATACAATGTCTTTATCTGTCGAGTTTCCCCAGAAGATAATACCGTATCTAAGAACGGATTCAACTATTCCATGATATGCGGTAAGGAATCTATATTAACTACTGCGGCTAGTTTTTTGAGGGCATAGGACGATCTACTTATTCGTTTACATAGAACATCTATGTGAGCCTTCCAGTTAAGCTGTCTATCAATATTTAAACCTAGAAATTTAGCCGTATTATTTACACCTATTTTATTGTTTTAGAAGCCTATATTCATAAAGGATGAAGTCGATGGTCTTTGACTAAAGTGCATAATCTGAGTTTTATTGAGATTTATCTTTAAATTATTGTTGTGTAACCAGGAGATTATGGATGCTAAGGTATTGTTCATTTCAGATTCATATGTATCTAAATTATGACACTTATTAGTAACTGTACTGTCGTCGGCGAAGAGTGTTAATGGCTTTAGGGAGGTCGTTAATATATATTAAGAAGAGTAATTATTGTTTAATGAATTAAAATGTTGAACCGTAACTGCCTAAAGAACCTAGTTAGTTTGAAATGCGAGCAAGACCGAATTCTACTCTTTAAATTATGAAAATAATTTGTGACAATTAAAAAAGGCAAAAATTATTTCTTTGACCTCACACACGAGAAAGAAAGATTTAAAAAAGTAATAAATAAAATAAAATTTTACTTTGTGTTTTATTTTACTTTTGTTTTATTTTATAGATCGCCTCGAAAAAGATCATATTAACCCAAAAAGATCACCGCCCCCGGGTGGGCTCGAACCACCAACCTTTCGGTTAACAGCCGAACGCGCTAGCCGATTGCGCCACGGAGGCTATTGAAGTGCCGTTCGAAATACATGACAATATTCTAAACACAACAATGAGCGATAAAGATAGAAATACTAATAGAAACAGCACAACCGACTTAAAGTAAAACCAGTTTTATTATACCTGCACGAGCGATTTTAACCCTAAATACAATGCGCACTGTGTTCTGTTATCAAAGCAAATCTGTGAATAAACAGGTTTTAGTTGGAAAACATTCCGCGTGAGTCAAGTTCAAGTTGTTCGAAGCTAAGTTATGTGTTTGAGGTTATGTTGACAAGCTAAGTTTGAGTAAATCATTGTTAATTTGTAAATCTAGTGTTTCCGTAATTATTACTTAGGTTCGTTGTTTGAACCGCCTTTGTGTTTTGTGCGTTGAAGTTATTTGCTATTTCACTTTATCAATAATTCTGTACAAGCGTTCTTGTTATTGTTGTTGTGTTTATACTTCAGAAAGTGAATGAAATAATTGAGCCAGTGATTATTCTGTTACTTTTGTCGTCTTGTTCCATTGACTTTAAAATCTTGTGAATATAATCGTCAAAATTTATCCAACAAAAAAGAAATTGTCGGCGCCAATGGCAAACCGAGTAGCCGGCACTTGTTGTACTGCGTCAGTAGAGCGGGCCGGCTTGCCAGGCCTGCTCAGAGATTTACAAAGGCTATCCGAAGATCAAGACTCAGCAGATATTGTGTTTATCTTGGGAAACACCGAAGAAAAAGTCTACGCACACAAAATAATTTTGATTGCAAGGTAAGAATTGACAAAAAGATCTTCCCGTACCGGGAATCGAACCCGAGCCTCCTGGGTGAAAGCCAGGTATCCTAGCCACTAGACCATACGGGATACATCTGATGAGTTGAAATAGAGTAAAACAAGATGTTTTAGATTTACATTTCAGAGCTTCATCCGTTCACTTAAAAAATTGAATATAAATTTTATAGGTAGATAGAATTATAGGTATATTAATTCGTTCACTTAAAAAATGTAATATAAATTTTATAGGTAGATAGTATTATAGGTATATTAATTTGTAAATCTTAATTATAATATTGTTTATCTATTATAAAATCTTATAAATTATATGGGCCCTATCTACCTTTATGGTTAGGTTGGTAGATAGGTGCTTATGTACATTTAAGGACAAAATTACATTGTCATGGATCGTACGTCGGATGTACGTCCCTACCTAATACCTAATATTATGTAGGTGGACACCTACCTACATGTTTATAGAATAGCTGAAGACCTAAGTTATAGGTAGGTACCTACTTCACAATTACAAAGTTGTAAATAAAATTAAAATATATAACGGCACTAAACAAACCGTGTAATTTACGAAATCGCCGAAGTTATGCTCAAATTGTTACAATAATTTTATCTATCTCCGCTTGCGAAGCTCGAAGCAAATTATGGACCTTTCACTGCTGCACCGTTCACTGTTTCAAATGCAAATTAATTTTGAGTCCCGAGATGTGAAGGCGTAATTTGCTTGATGAGGCCCCGAGCATCGTACTGCGTTAAAAGGAAATAAAGACTGCACAAGTACAAAAATTAATATTCATAACAAACTGCTTTACATTTCTGTTTACTTAGGTAAATACAACATACAGCGACATCTACCTTGCATAGTACTAAACTAGTTTCTTATTTTGCTATCAGATGGCGCTAATATCAATTTTAAATTCCTCTGCACATCAAATTCTTTTCAACGATTCCAAAGTAAAAACTAATAAAAAAGATCTCCGCAGTCCGTTCCGAATGAATTATGCATAGTGACAAAAGTTATTCAAACCAAAGATGGGGGACATCGAAAAGAAATCTGTCGTGGACTAGCAATTTGCATGTAAATAGGCTTGGGTTCTGTAGCCGACATGTGGTCCGTCCAGTCAGAGGGGCGGAAAAACGGCAAGCCGAAACTAACTCGTCAAGTTATGCGTAAAGTTTGCAACACTCGCCGAATGTGTTTGTTAAGAGCAAATTGGAAAAATAACTCACTATTTGCGCGGTTCTCGCTTCGAGAAGTTTTCTATTCGAATTGATATACCTAGGTACGACTCTAGTTTCGCTTTTTTATTATTATGTAAAGCTTTAACGGGAAAAGAACATCGCGGATGATTTGTGCCTATCGTATAGAATATTTTATTATAGGCATTTTATGCGAAGAGCTAACGAATATATTTATCTACTTAGCAAAATAAAATTGAAACAAGATAACTTTGTACCTACTTACCTAATAAATTAAGGGGTGTGGCGAATATACTGATTTGGAAAGTGATTTTTGGTAGGAGTACTGATTGGCAGAAGAAGATGAGTTCGCCTTTATGGTGATCCATATTTAATCGTCATTGACAGGTTGATACATCTTTACACATAAATAAATTGGGGTGTCTGTTTGTAATATTAAAATAACCGCTTTTTACTAAATGCATATGGATGTACCTACACAGTACATAAACCGAAATGTAATTTTCTACAATTTTTGTCTGTCTGTCTGTCTGTTTGTTCTCGCTAATCCCTGGAACGGCTAGACCGATTGTGACGGGACTTTCACTGGCGGATAGCTGACGTACCAAGGAGTACTGAACTAAATTAAGCGGGTACGCGAAGTAGTGCCCTCAGAATGCGGGTGAAACCGTGGGAAACAGCTAGTAAATCATAACTCTCTACGAGATGCCTATTGAAACTATTACTGTACTATGGCAACACCTATCCTGATACATATAAATTAGGTCTTAAACCATAAAGCAAAACAAAACTTTGAAAGCACTAAGCGATATTGTCTACAGCTAATAAAGCGCGAAGTTTACACCACAGAATACAATCAGGTCTTGCACGGCACATCTGCTGCAGCGTTCGGTATGATTGATTCACGAAGTTGGCAACACCGGCCCGGCCGCTGCAATCAATCACCCGCGATCACTCGCTACTTGTGCGATATACAAGCGTGTTTACGTAATCGAGCCTTAATTACCCTACAATACATACATAGGTAGGTACCTACTGAATTTAAGATACTTTTACCTAGAAGTATATTATCTGTCATTTAAAAAGGAAGGAAACAAGCACAGATATTATCTGTGCTTGTTTCAGATCAAGTAAAAACAGGGTGTAATATGTGGATCTGCATTTGCCAAATATTTTAATAACACAATATATATTATTATTGTATTATGCTGAAAAAGCCTATTTTTTATGTAAGTACTTGCATTCAGTTATAGGACCAGTGTAACTGGATGCGGTTGCTAGGGGCGAGGTAAATGAGGCACGGTGATTACAATCAGCACAGTATATAATGTCTTTTCACATAATATGATGATACAATTACAATGAACACAAGAGTACAATAGAGTTATAGGTACAGCGGCGCAGAGCGGGCGCGCGCGTGACGCATCGGTTAAGCGAGGTGGGCCGACTCAGCCGACTGGTGGCGCCGCGGCGCGAGCGACGCGAGGTAGCGGGGAGGACGCTTTAACTTTGCGTGAGCGGCGTACGCGCGCTATAACCTTGTCGCGACGTTACACCAGTTATATATTCACCCCTGAAAATATTTTGCAAGTGCATATCAAAACACTGTTTAAATATTCCTAAAAATTGGGCAAGTGCGGGTCGGACTCGCGCACGAAGGGTTCTGTACCATCATCTATAAAAGGAAATCACGTTCGTTGTTACACACAACGAACGTGATTTCCTTACCTACTTAAATACTTTTGAAGTTTCTACCTGTTTATTAAGATTAAGTAACAAATTGCTTAAAAATTACGTTTGTTGTATGGGAGACGGACAGACGGACAGACAGACAGACAGCGGAGGCTTAGTAATAGGGTTCCGTTTTTTACCTTTTAGGTACGGAAACCTAAAAAGGAGGTTTCATTTCAAGTGTCTTCAATTCTGTGAGAGATTTAGTGCTAGAATTTATGTGGTGGCCTGTAAGAAGATGTCGTGACAAGGATTGAGAAAGGAATGCTGAAATGGTTTGGACACTTGGAGCGAATGAGTGAAGAGAGATTGACGAATCAAATATATGTAAGTATATGGCAGATGTCTGTGGGCAAGTCGGTTGCGGCAGACCTCGTAAGACGTTCGTCGACCAAATTGGGGACGTCTTGAAAAAAAAACGCGTGAGCATACCTATGTATGTATAATTTAAGTAGCGTAGGCCCCACTTCAGCATTTTTACTGCGAGTTGCGAAACGCAAAATTGTATGTGCATAGCTTGTACAGTTGCGGACGGTTAAACGTAAGTCTGTGTGGAGAGTCTTGATGGAATCCTATGTCCAGCATTGGATGTCTTAAGGCTGCTATGATGAAGATCTGAACAACAAGTCCAGATACTGAAAATGAAACGAGTAAAACAGCTAGTTTACAACAAAGCTTAAGACTTTAAATGACTTTCAAACCACTTCAAACATCTAGACAAAACAAATTGAACGTAAACAAAATCCTTAAACTTAGTCTGATACCAAAAACACTGAAGAAAAACTTGAAACATCTACTCAATATCTTTCAACATCAGTATCGTCTGTACACTTAAAAATCTTAAAATGTCTTAAGTCACCGCCAATGTAGGGAAATCAGATAAAGTTCAAAATGACTTGTTGATCTGGGAAAGATTTGAATACCTCATTGGATCTATTACAAAAATTTAAATTATTGTAAGAACGTAAACTAAATCATCTGTCCATAAAATACGTTTAAACAAAATATGTCTAGGTAAAATAAATAGGTGCTTTTTTTCAAATTTGTTGACCCTGCGGTTATTTGAGGTTAGCGTGAGCGTTATTTAAGGCTACTGCTCAACTCCCGTGGCTCATAGCGTGATTTTATATAGCCTATAAACTTCCTCGATAAATGGGCTATCTAACACTGAAAGACTTTTTTCAAATCGGACCAATCGTTCCTGAGATTAGCGCGTTCAAGCAAACAAACTCTTTAGCTTTATATATTAAGTATTAGATATAAATCTATGACTGCATGAGTACTTGTTTTGTAATTAAGTAAACCTTTTACGTATAACGCTGCTTATTTTTACTGAGTTGTTTTGCTTATTATCATATTCCGTATACGAACTGCAACATCTCTAATAATATGATGAACAGTTTTGTTGTAGAGCCATTATTGCAAACTTTCAAAGTTTCGCCGTTCCCGCTTAATTTTGTTTATAGTTATGGCACTTTTTGTTTGTCCCTGTTTTGTTTTTAATCAAGCCCGTCCGTTGTCGCGTTAATCTTCAAGTTCCCGCCCAAAATTGAAGTTTGCTAAACGCTTGGCACTTTCTAAAATTATGTTGAGCCTCGTAGCGTAACTAGGTTGCGCTGATGAAGTTTTTTGTGAAATATGTAATATTCCTGTTTTGTCTTTTATGCCGCCA
Source organism: Euclidia mi (assembly GCA_944739405.2). Classification (NCBI taxonomy): domain Eukaryota; kingdom Metazoa; phylum Arthropoda; class Insecta; order Lepidoptera; family Erebidae; genus Euclidia; species Euclidia mi. The sequence goes on along the minus strand of OX123200.2, from coordinate 52,241,744 downwards.
CTGCTCTAGATTGGTCTGGATTTCTTGGCTTTCCTGTTATTAAGACCGGCTATTGACGCGACCTATGTCATTAAAGCCATGTTGATAGCTGGCGATCTGACAACTTACCTAGTGGGAGGTAAGCGATAAGGCTGCATTACAAAAATGACTGATTCCTCATATTGCACTGTTATTATTGGTTAACGTTATGAGGTTCTCGCGAATTATCTTTTAAGTCACTTAATTATGAAGACTTTCCGATAGACCACAATTAATTTGAGTAGGCTCATAAAATATTAAGTATTGCAACAATTTGCAAGCACGTGGCCAGGGCCGTTCCGACCCAATGCAGCGCCTGTGTGCCAAATCTATGAAGCGCCTATGCAGTGGCGCAGGGCGGATGACCTTTTTTTTTTTAGTCGTTACCTAACAATTCCGGCAAATTTTATTTTATATTTGCCCTTCCTACGCCACTGCGCCTGTGTGCGAAATCTGTGAAGCGCCTTTTTTGGCATCCTTTTTCGAAAATAAGTGTTATAATTAACGCATATCTTGGCGCGCGGCGCCCCTGTCACCCTGGCGCCTGTGTGCGCCGCACACATTGCACATAGGGAAGGTTCGGCCCTGCACGTGGCGTTCCGTTGCCTCTGCCTACCACGACGGGGAAAAGGCGTGAGTATAAGTATGTATGTATGTCATGTACAATTTTGGCCTATGTTATGTTAATTAACGCACTAGCATTTGTGGAATATTCGATGCTGACAATATTGCAGGCACCGTTGGAACAAATTCTTCAAAGTCTTTACAAATGTTAAATCAACGGACCCATATACATATAATCTTTTGAATAATAATCACAGTCTGTCGACGACGCTTGTAGTTTAAGTGACTCTGTTCCCAAGAGCCTCATCACCAAAAATACCCGAACAATACGTCCTTAATAAATACAAGTATCGCAAGCAAAGCTCTCCTTTTAACTCCTTAACACGAGCAATTTGTCTCACTTCATCAAGCTACACTTATTCACACTTAACATCGATGCTGTACAGATTCTCATCTCTCTGTCACTCATACACGTCCATCATTAATCCGAGCAGGACAGCGGATATCGAAATCTTGACGAATTTTGGTAATTGGTGTTACTGGTTCGAACGTCACAGTGCGGGGTTATGTAGGATTGCCATGTTTGCTGATTAAAGTTAGGGACAGCTGGCGAAATTTCAAAGTAGTTTTAATTTCATTTCAATAATTAAATATATCAATTGGCACACAGTCAGAAAGACGATAAAACTCTAGAATTACATTCCCATTTCATCTGAGACCATGAGGAATTCACGCATTAAAAGTGCTCCATTTAGTAGGTTCGAAACGACAAGCATCTAAGTAGTCCAAGATCAACCAAGGATTGTAGAAATGATATGAATACTCGTTCTAGTTTTGTCACAGTGTCAGTATTTTACCAAACGCGTATTCCTCAAAGTCTCCGTATTAGGAATTCGGTGGGCACCCCATACAAGGATAATTTGGGACTTAATTACACCGGCACCGGGTGTGCGGGCGTGCAGCGGGGGAGTGATTGATGATTCAATGAGGCCGCTCCCGCACTGAATTTATCGTGAGCACTCGCTTGTTCCGCCATTATAGCCTACCTATACAACCTACACAACTTTAGTTTAGCCGGCAATGTACGAAGACAGCTCGGTTTTACAGGAATTTTGATGGAATACGTCCTCTGTTTTAATTGAAATAGGGCCTGCTTTGTTCCTAACGTAAATGGAATTTATTTCTAACTCATTAGCTTTGGCTTTAACCCATGTTTGCTTCGGGGCAAGCTTAACTCAACAGTTGGGGTCATAGGTTTCCCTTCGCCTCTTGAGTGTTCATTTCCATGGCTAACTATACCTAGTATAAGAACTCTTTCTAACTGGACTGATCATTTCATTTCAAGCTGCCAGAGTTTCGTTATTTAGGTAGGTAGGTATTACAATTTGGAACAGCCACACACCGGTGATTCTAAAGTTTAGATTACCCAGAACTTCAAGTTACCAGCTTTAATTAACAAGCCAAAAATAAAAAGAAATATGTACCTTAGTTAGGCTTCTATATAATTCTTTTTAGTACCTAATAGAAGAACAGGTAAAAACATAACGTTCAGCCTTATCTAGCTAGTTAATTCAGTTGGTACGTGAATTCAGTGCTGCCAACTACATTCTAAAGACTATAATCTGCACGCTATTCTACCAACATTCTAATTTTCGCTCCATTCATAGCACGCGACTAAGTTCAAATTACGAAACTCAAAGCTAATGAACGCCATGGTAACTTGTATTTTTTCATGTTATTTTTGAACGTATCGTCAGCTGGTATAAATCGACTCGTTAATCCTGATTGGTGTAATTCAATCTTGTGAATTACACTGCACGCCAGCTGAATGTTTCCTACGGAATAAATGAAAAAGCGAACGGCAAATACGACGTCAATGGATGATTTTGTTCGATGGAAATAAGTGATATGGAACATACTTTATTAAAAAAACTCTCATTTAAAATTTTCGCGATAAAAACTAAGTGGTGTTTTTAATTTTGAAGTGCTTATACGCAATATATTTTACGGTTTTGCCGTCTGTTGAATACAGGAATCGAGGTTCCTATACAGTCAAATAAAGTATTTGCTTAGTTGCACTTTATGCTTGGACAAAGTAAGCACCATTACCGGCGCACTCTTTTATGAAACAAGACAGCTCAGCGCAGCATAATTTGGACGTGTTAAGCTTTGTATAGAGTTTTCGCACAAAAGCTTACGTGTAACAAGATTGTCAGCTGGGGGATTATTGCGACATTTTTCTACAAATAATAAAGCGGTAATGAGCGGTCGGCGACACGGCGTCAGCGCCAGGCGCGGTCGCTCGCTGCAGCTACGCCAGCCACTCGCCTCCAATTTGCGGTCGCGCTCACAATACGCGGCTTCTGCCGACTCGCTCAGCTGTCAACGCAACGTGTGCGCTCTACGCGGCACGCGCCGCTCGTGTTGTGATGTTATAAGCCACGGGCTTTGTTAGTACACTATATTTTATGCTATTAGGTATGTTTTGCCGTGTGGTTGACGGCATAGAATACAAGTGTCACCACCCCTTATCTTCCCGTGGGTGTCGTAAGAGGCGACTAAGGGATAACACGATGCAAATACCATCTTTGTAAAGAGACGGAAAACTCGACATCAAACCCTATACGACTGCCTCGTTGGTCTCGCGGCATAAATGTGCGCGTGGGATCGGGAGGTCCCGGGTTCGATTCCTGGGTCGGGCAGTGTTATTGGGTTTTTCTGTCACGAAATTCTCAGTAGCAGCACGGAGTCTGGAAATGTGCGCGGTACGGCAATAGGCTCGCCCCTTATTGCGTGGGACTAAAGTATATCTGGCGAAAAGTGGGTGTAGAAATACGCCTCTGCCTACCCCTTCGGGGATAAAAGGCGTGACGATATGTATGTATGTTTGCACGTTTCATTTATGAATTTTTCAATATTTGTATTTGAATGGTCAAGTGGTAGTGGTAGCTACGCTGGTAACAGCATAGATGGCTTACCACCTTTGCCCAAGAGATCGACTTAAAGAAGCTGCGGCCTTTTGCTGCGTTTCGATAGATGATAAGTGCGAGCACTTAAGACCTAGGCTCAGTTGCTTCATCTTGCCTTTGTTCCCTATATCGTTACCGCCCTAACCTTTTTATATTGCCCCATTTCGTATATCGTAACCTTTTTATAATAATAATATAATATTCTACCACATACACACATCACCATCTAGTCCCAAGCTAAGCAATGCTTGTGTTATGGGTACTAGATAATGGTTAAACATACATACATACTTTTTTTTGTAAATACATACATATTATACATAGAAACTCCCAGACCAAGCCAAACATCCATGTTCATGCACACAAATGTTCGACTTGAGCGGGAATCGAACCCGCGACCTTCAGCGTAGCAGTCGCTTACACTCCCGCTGCGCCAACCGGTCGTCAAAACTTTTATATTGCCCCATGTCGATTTTTGTGCCTTAAGTAGGTACTAGTCACTTCTAACTTTGACGCTTTTTATTATTTTACGGTTACTTACCTAAAGCTTAGCATTGTTTACTAAAATATTAATAATAATGTTACTAAAACAAACAGAAGTTGGGCAGAGCATTATTGATAGAGAAACTGATAAGGAAGACATTTTGTAGTTTTATTTTTATTTTCCGTAATATTATATCGCTTTGAAACCTAAAATAATGCTAGCAGTTCACAATATGTGGAGTTTTATACTTAGGCTGCAGGCCACTGCTACGAAATCGTACTTATATTGACCACATATTGACAACAGTTATAGATTAGGTACATGACAGTAAAATACATAATAAGTTCAAGAATTTTATAGATGTAACTTACTGTTCGTAAAATGAAAATTACTTACTGCAGGAGGTACTTACTTATTTTGTTGTCTCCTCTCCTGATCTTATAATACCCAGAACAAGAGAATACGAGAAGTAAAACATACTTAGGGCGGTTTCAGATTAGCGTATTTTGCTGCGCGTATACGGTCGTTTCAGCATACGCGCTTACACGCGCGCTATATTACGCGCTTCAAAAAACCGAACTCACGTATACGGGCGTGTTCGCTCGAAACGGTAGTGACGTCTTGTCAGTGTCTACATGGATTCTGACGGCTCGTAGTTATACGAGCTTAGAAGCGCGTCAACGCTCGTACGAGTTGCGCGTGTGCCAAAAGGCGCGCCTATACGCGCCTACATGCGCTTCTAAAAACGAGCTTATACGCACGTATAAAACGCTAATCTGAAACCGCTCTTACCTACTTAAACTAGTTTCAAAGGAAGGCGGTCGTAGGTTCATAACATCTCGCAAAAATTCTGATAAATTCAAAAGTTAACTCTGTCGAATAAAACTTTACACAGATTCGAAAGTAATTTTCTCAAAGTTAAAAAAGATACCCAGTTTTTGTACGAGTCAACGAAGTGTGAAATAGATATTTTAAAGATTTTGTCCAGATTGAAAGCGAATGTTAATCCTGAACGAGTTATAAAAGTTAAATAGGATACTGCGCAATTTTTTTTTTTTAAATATCTAAATATTTGCGATAGCCGGATTTTGCAATAAAAAAATGCTAATAAGTATGTAACTATTTAATTATACGCTAGCGGTAAAGGTTTCACGATACAGACTTTCTGTGATTGCGAATTGCCACAACACGTTATAAGAGCCATTAAGTACATAACGCTAGACGTTTTACAGACCACGGCGCACTGTGAGTTGTTTTGCAGCTCAATTATGAGCGTTTTCGGTATTTGAACGTAACACCTAATGTACGTGGGACACTCAGAAAGTATTGCGAGAAAAAGTTATTATGTATGTGAGACTGGCCAGTTATAATTTATTTAAAATATGATTACTTAAGTAAAAATAGGTACGTTCTAAATTCAAAACTTCCCTCCACATTTTTCGTGAGCTTATTAAAATTACCGTGTCTCATCACAGAATACCTTTGTATATAGGTGTCTCATTGAAAAATGGATTTGCGTCGAGAACATTTTCGCGCTATGATTTTTTACGATTTTAAATGTCACTTGAAACCGAACGAATCGTACGATAGACTTCAAATGGCAATCATGGATGAAGGCCCTTCTAAGGCAACCGTGTATCGTACGTATAATGAATTTAAGCGCGGTCGACTAACTTTGGGGGATGAAGAAAGAAGTACCTACCTAGTCGCCCTTTGACGGCTGATAAGGAAGAAAACGTGCTAGCAGTGAAAATTTTGATCCAAGACAATAGACGAGTTAAGTACATACCAAGAGATTCAGCATATATTGCAGATTAGATCAGGAAGCCTTCACGAGATTCTACACGTGAGTCTACGGGTGCGGAGGATAGTTTCACGCTGGGTGCCGCACAACCTCACCGATGTTCAGAAGCAGGCAAGGGTTGAATGGTTCAATCATCATCACATCATTCAGTAAAAGGTGTATTATAGTTTTATAAATCTTGTGCAAAATGTGAGCATTTTGAACGTTATCTGTGTTGTTCTGAACAATTCTCATTTCGATTGTTATGCGTTCGATGCACTGAGTTGATTGGCCCACTTTATAGGCAGATCATTGAAGAATACAGTGTACATCTGAATATTAACATATATTTAAACGAATAAGAAACAAGATCGGTCTGTGTGGAGAACCCTGGAGGAGGCCCATGTCCTGCATTACTGCAGTGCATGTCAAGTCTTTAGACTGAAATGATGATATATCATTCCCTTCATTTACTTGTGTGCTGCCGCGCCCTAAAGATTTTCTTTCACCAAATATTTTAAACAAATAAAACGTGGCACAATTCTGTTGTTGGGTTGATCATTATTCTGAATAAAATTAGCATCGTTAAGTTGGCTATCAAGAAACGTTTATGTTAATGGTGGTCCGTCGTGGTAACTTGCATTTCCCGCGCGTTTCTAGAAGTTGCCACACTTGTTGAAATGTTCACTTACGCTATTTTAATTAGTGCTCCGTTTTGAGTGTTTTTATATTACCGGAAACGACACTGTAGGTATTGATTACAAAATATAAAAATATAGATTAGGTACCTACAGGCAAACAAAAAGGGATAACAATTTGTGGTAAAATAATTGAATTATTTTGACTATTAAGTCTTCTTCTTTCTCTTAGCGTTATCCCAGTTTCAATCTGGGGTCCGCTTTCTAGTCTAACCGGATTTGACTGAATATTAGCTTTTCCACGGAGCGACTGCCTGTCTGACCTCCGCAACCCGAAGGGATAGCGATATTCCATGGTTTAGACTAGTGTCAGTTTTATTTAGAAGGTACTGACGCCCTGTAACGATTGTCAAAGATCTTCATGACAACCGGGACCGACGGCTTAACGTGCTCTCCGAGGCACGGGACAAGCGATAATTAACAATTCAATACGCACATAACTCCGAAAAGTCATTGGTGCGCGCCGTGGATTCGAACCCGATACCCTCTGCATGGCAGTCTGTTGGTATACCCACTCGGCTATCGCCGCCACATTTTGACTATTAAGTAACAGTCCAAATATTTTAAATACTTATTTTGTAGCTACTACCGAACTAGGAGCAAATCTTGGGAGATTCTGGGGACTTTGCTAAACTTCAGTCAACGGAAGGGACATCTAGACTAGTGTTGTAAAAATACCGTATAATACCAAAAGGATAGCCTTTTTTGTATTAAACCGGTATTTTATTATAACTTACGGTATTATTGGTATTTTATGTATTTTATATTCTGATTCAGTTTATAAGACCCTGCGATATTGCGACGAGTTCTAGTTTAAAACATTAAATATATTTTAAGTTTCGATTGTATTCTTTGTTTTAGAATTACTAATTAATAATTTTGGAATTTTAACTTTTGGAAAAATTCATTGCAAAGCCCGAAATTCGTATCGTCGAAACACGTAGATAAATCACGTGTTTCTAAATTGGTCTCGATTTACACAAATCTTGGTGTTCCTGACAGCACATTCGAAGTTAAAGAAAGTGGTGATGAAGATGATTTAGCTGAAAGTATGTTGCTAGAATGCATTACTGCGTCGTCATCTACCGAGAACGTAGCAACACAAGAGGATTTAGATATGGAGGTAGAAGATCCTCTAAATCTCGGGTATTCGAACTAGGAAGACAAAAGGCGTGGGCCACGCCTTTTGTCCTTTTCCCTTTTACCTTAATACAAGAACCATAAGAAAAGCACTGCTTTTCTTATGGTTCTTGTATTAAGGTTCGGGCTTTACGTGTCTCCACGCAGAGAGGAACATGTAATTTAGAATAAAAAGAGAGATGATTCAAATAACTTTAAGGACCCCTTTGCTCTAACGTACCTTAAAATGTTACGTGTTTTTCTTTAAATCATATTTTGACCTTGTTTTTATGGTAATATTGTTGTAGCTAATAGTAATTATGGGTCGGGTTTCGAAACGCGTCGCCCCAATTTGAGGGTATTGGTGGTGTAGGGGGCTAAAGGGAGTTAGTTTTAATCCCCTAAAAGTAATTTTGGCTGCCGGAGTTGCGTCTAAATATTTTTAAACAATTTCCAAAAACTCTTCATTCAAATATGAAAAATGGAACGTAATTTTAGGTTTTATGTGAAAGTAACTAAATAGGTTGTGTTATGTTCTATTTTGACCCTTAACCCGAAAATAGGAGCCCTGCTAAGCAGGGCTCCGTCAAACTCAGTTTACTAAACTAGTGGAATCAATAAAAGCGATATTTAGGTTTTATGTGAAAAACGTGAAACGAAACGCAACCGCCATCTTGTATGAATTATATTGACAGCTAATGTCAAATTTGTGCCTCATTGCTTTCGAGTACCTAGGGTTAGGTGCGACTGTAATAAGTAACTAAATAGGGTATGTTAGGTTCTCTTTTGACCCGTAATCCGAAAATAGGAGCCCTGCGAAGCAAGGCTCCTCTAACCTTAGTTTATTAAACTAGTGTGAAGAATGTGGAAGTTGACAATGCCATACACACCGATGTCTGGAGTTTTTTTTTTCAGAGGAAACCAAGTATTTCCGGCAAGTGAAAATGGTAAGGGGTGGTTCCGAGACCTCCCCCCCCCTCCCCCTCCAATCACTCACAACCCCTAAAAACGGCGACGTATTTCGAAACCTTAACCGTAATTATTAATAATACAAACTTAAAATATCATTTCTTGCTTTATTCCTGTGCAATTCTACCGTATTCAGTATTTTTAATGATTTCTATGATCATTTACTTCAAAAATATAGAAGAATTGATTTATACATACAATACCGTAGTAAATGGTATAATACCGTATTATACGGTATTTTTCGTTTAATACATTTCCGTACAAATGGTATAATACCGCACTTACATCTCTAATCTAGACTTAAAATATCAATTTATGGCTCACAGAAATTGCCTAAAGGGCGTGATGACCGTTTCGTGTTGTAAGATTCACAGCAGGAATATATATTCCTTTGTTAAAAAATCTCAGGAAGACACGATGTACGACCCAACTGCCTCATTGTCCATGTCAGGTGACCGAAAACCATTAAAATGCGCTGCCGACGCCTGCTGAAGGAATACCTATTATGACAAAACCCATTGTCATAATAGGTATCTGTAAAAACAATAAACATAATTTTCTACGCAAGTAAATCTATGCAAAAATAAATTAATGAGCATGAATAAATTTTCAATTAAAATAATAACGTGACGTCAATGGCGCGTGCTCTAAATTCCGTTCTTTTTTAATGTTGGCAACAATGTTACGTGTTAAAATAATTGATGTTGTATTGTGCGTTTTGTCGCTACGCGGCGTATTGTTCCTTTAGCATTGTTGAACTGATTTGAATCTCGCGTTTTGTTTGCCGCTGGTGTGACAATACGCACGAAGAAGTTTGGACATATATTTTTTATTCACTTCGACTGTACAGAACATGCAATGTCTTAACAGCTAACAACATCCGGTTTTAGATCAACACTTTTGTAGGTACCTGTAACCTTTATACCTAAGTAGGTACCTACATACATATGCAAACAGGTATGCTATGCCTAATAACTATATTAGGTAAGTGTTTTTAATCTGCGGTGCCTCTTCATCCGTAGATGAAGAGGCAGAGAAGCGGCGGCGTACGTCAAATATCCACATTTCTCTATCCGTTCGGTTCGGTAATTATATCGATTATCGAATTACGTTCGGGCCGTTCTGGGAGGCCCTGTTATTATTTAATTATACTTATCATATCCTCTCTAGTCTGAACAATGTTCAAGTATATCTCATAGCAAAGTTCGCAAAGTTAAATTTAGTAAAGTCCTGTTAGCGATAAAATCTCATTTACTAAAACTAAAATTATCGTAGCCAGCAGAATTTGAAACATTTCAACAGCATTGCATGTTCGCTACTAAATACTATATCCATTACACAAGTTTGCAGCATAATAACGTGCTGTTACTGGCAAATATTCTCGACCTACATTTAATATGGAAGTACAGGAAAATTCTTGAAAGCATTCCCACAATAGTTGGTCACCTGAAAACGAGCGGTTCGCGTGGAAGCGGGAGTTGTAATTACGATCCGTCGGTTTGTTTACCTCTCCGATAGATGGTGCTGGTTTCAACACAACCATACACTCAACCATTGTTTTTTGGCGCGCTCGACCAACTTTTCTCATTTAATCCGACAAATATATTTAGTGTTTCAACGGTTTAACTTTGCCGAACACTTGATACAATTCAGCACACGTACGAAGGGCGTAGGAGTGAAGGAATACTTCTAAATTGCTAAAGCACAGGTGTCGTTGCACATCTGCTTGCCTGGTACAACACTGTTGTAACAGGAGTGGTGTTGTCTTGTTATAATCAATACCTGCTCATAAAGTCACTACTACCTTAATGTACAATTACCATGGAATGAGCATTCCCTGGAAAGGTTTTAAATGATTATGGCCAAAAACGTACGAAAGTCATACCTAGGTACTTACTTTATAAGTTGGCGTATAAAATAAAAGAAAACACCTGAAAGTAAAAAAAACTAATATTTACACCATGTCCAGTTAGTCGCTTTGTTCCTTAAAGAAAAGTTCGTCATAATAATAATAATAATAATAAATGAATAATAATATTCTACCACATTCACACATCTTCTAGTCCCAAACTAAGCAGATGCTTGTACTATGGGTTCTAGATAATGGATATACATACATATTATATACTTCTTTTTGTAAATAAATACATATTATACATAGAAACACCCAGACCAAGACAAACATCCATGTTCATGTGCACACAAAATGTTCGATTTGAGCGGGAATCGAACCCGCGACTTTCAACGTAGCAGTCGCTTACACTCAGTGGCGTAGCTAGCTTGGGTGGCACCCGGGGCGGTAACTGGCGAATGACCTTTTTTTTTTTTTTTTAGTCGACACACCTAAAAATTCCGTGCTAACTCTCGTAGTGCTGAGCTAGTGCCTATGTTTTTGTACATTGTTCTTAGTTGAGTTTTGGGTGTCACCTCTTTTTTTGGATGGGTGGCACCCCAAAAAGTGTGGCACCCGGAGCGGTCCGCCCCCCCCCCCCCCCCCCCCCCCTTCCTACGCCACTGCTTACACTCCCGCTACGCCAACCAGCCGTCAAAAAAATCGCCAATCGGCAAAAGCAATCAGATAAATGAACTTTATAAAACAATAGTCAAGTCCAAATAAACCGCAACAACAATTCAGTGCAACATCCACGTAATCCCACTTAATGCAGTGACATGCCACTTTAATTTCTCAATCGAAGCAGTGTAGTTTTTGAGTAAACGCGGCAAAAACGGCACCATTTGATTAATGTGCGTCGTATCAACGTCGCACGTCGTCGGAGGAACGACGGCTGCGGCGAGCCTGCCATTAATCGTGATCATTGCTGACACTCGCCGTGTCTGCGGACTTGAGACTGTCCTGTTTGGACGCCTATACTTTGTTGTCAACAGCTGGAACAGATAAGGTGTTAGTTCTACGTGGAGCGCGTTACGGACTTTGAGCACTAGACAAAAGTAAGCGAGTGACGTTCGCCGGCACAGAGTCTGCATTGCAGAATGATTTTTAAGGCAATTAATAATTTCACGGTATAGGTACACTCACTGCCTGCTGCTGTTCACCTAGTATCATTTTGCACACCACCACCCAGGCAAAATGACTGCTCATTCATCTCGATAATTCGCGCCGCTGGACTACAAAGACTTATTATGATGTTCCTAAAAATCTTATATCACCACTTACCACCATTTATTCCAAAAGTCCTCTTAAAACATACCAAAACTGGTCACCAAGCGAGCTGACGCAAATTGCGCGTCAACGTTGTACCGACGTCGCGTCGCGGCGGCGTGTCACTGACGTCATCAATCATGGCGCCTCCACTGATACTGATTATGCAGACCCTTGTGTTTTTCAACACAACAAATTGCAAAATTAATTTTATTAAGTGCTGACAATTCTCCAGGCGCGCGTTTAATTTACTTAAGTGTAATGTTTATTAAGGTTTTTACTTTTTATGCAGTTAGGGCTCATTTTAGGTTTAGTGCTAAATGAAAAATAGCTCGAGTGTGATGTCTACATGTCTACATTTCATTGAAAAAGCGGCAAGAGCAGTGTAGAGTACCTTTAACCTTACCTACCTAATTGGCAGATTGCGGAACTCTCCTTATTTACCTAAGTCGGATAATAATTAGAGGTTTCAACATTGAAGTTAGAAAAGATAGTAAAATGACAATACTATTTTTTTTTTATTTATTACTGTTTTACAATATAGTGCTCCACAAAACCGGTTTAGCGGTTTGACTGTGGAAGAGTCGCATATAATACTGTAATATGGATACTTTAGCTATTTTACATACATATTTTAACAAGTGTTAGTTAACAAATATTTTTTTAGTTTTTATCATACTATTAAGCTTTTTTTAATAACAATTTATTTTAATTACAATCTTCTCATACCGTAACAAAGCGATGTCGACGTCATGTCACTAGTGTTGCCAACTTGTCAGTAAGTTTAAACGTTGTTCAAATATCAACGAGATGTTTGTCGGGCTGCTATGAACGCTATTAAAAGTTGGACGGTGAGCGAACAATGTTGCTACCACACTATTTAAACGCCGAGATTAAAGCCAATAACGTTGCCGTCAAGTATACTCTGTAATACATTCTAAGTGGTTTCACGGGTGTACTTTGTTTGGGTATTCGAGGGTTATCCTCCACTAAAAACCGGAGAGGTTCCTTGTTGCTATTTTGTTAGAGATTTGCGCGCATAATTTCTCTCGTTGAAAGATTTAGAATAGGTAACTAATTTCAGTTGAAATTGGGAAAAAGATTAACCAACAGTACTTAAATGGGTAAAGTACCTACCTAAGTAGCTGCAAAGAAACTAACCAATTCGGTCACTCTTTTTATTTGTTTCTTTTTGATGGTTTGATTGAAATGTTTGAAATGCCGACATTTTATTAAAGTGTCAGATGGCAATTTCGTGACAAGTGATTTTTTTCCGTTTCACACGCCTGTCGATCAGATGGAATATCCTTCTGCATTAACCCTAACAACTACCTACGCCAATAGTGCGTGTCTTCCTATAATATAAAATAATATCACGAGTCGAACTAATCTATGATTGGCGCTGAGGAGGGTCTGACATGTCAATTAGTGCTGTCCACCTGTCACGACAGACAGGACATGCGAACAAGTTAATCAGTGCTGCTACTGCTGCAGGCTTCATTGACCAGGCAGACATATTAGCTCCGAAAGATAACGTTTTCGTAGATAAGAAATGGCTATCATATATGACTAATGACTATTTCTGAAGATAACCGACGCCCTAAAATTCATTCTAGATTCAAGCGGGACATTAAAGACACTTTAACTATGTACTTTCATATAGAATAACTAGAGGATGCCCGCGGTTACACCCGCGTTATTTAAGGCTACAGCTCCGCTCCTGTCGCTCATAGCGTGATGTTATATATGCCTATAGCCTTCCTCGATAAATGGGCTATCTAACACTGGAAGAATTTTTAAATCGGTCCAGTAGTTCCTGAGATTAGCGCGTTCAACCAAACAAACAAACAAACTCTTCAGCTTTATATATTAAGTATAAGATATAAGATTCAAAGCCGGAATGATAATTTAAGGCACACAAAGTGTTTTCCCATGTGACAATCGAAACCACTATACGTGACACACGCCAGTGACACAGTGACCACAACGGCATATACCTACTTAGTACTAAGCTACATATAATATGACATACATATATTATGCCTTAAAGAATTATACTAGCTACATTTAATATTATTCATCCCTTCATGTTTGTAGATTGGCAAAGCCGACGTGAATTTTTAAGCAACTTAATCATGGTGTCTCGAGTGAGATTCTTTGGCAATAAGAAGATAAATCGTAAGGCTTCGAGTTCGCATCGTAAATTAGGAAACATCAATTTTGTTTTAAATAATTCTAGTTCTCACACGTAACCGAGAACATATTTTTATATAGACTGTTACCTGCTCTGTCAGAACTAATTCAGTTTCGTCTTAATCTCTTAATCATTAATCAATTTACGCAAGATAACACGCTTGATATAACTAAAACTAAACACAATAATGTCGCATATCAGCCTTCTAAACAATACATATACCTGAACACCAAAACACGACAAATAAAATCGCAGACGAAACGTAATTAAATTAGTCGAACAATTCCCTCAGCGCTCATTACTGAATCAAACCTACAAAAGAAAGACAGTCACCTTAAATGCTGACAGCGCATAAGAACATTGGTAAAAGCCTTCTATTGGCAAGAAGAGCTGCTTGCACGTGTTAAATGGAAATCGGCAAAAAGGTGTAAGTGAAAGCTCGCCGTACGGTCCATTAGTCAACATGACGGAGACGGCTGGGACCGCAGCGCCTGTAGAGCAGGTCGGATGTAGATGCGACACTTTGTTTATAATAATTCAGTAAAAGTATGTGTTGAATGGTCCCACTGAAGAAAGCGAACTTGTTTAAGTGAATTACTAATCGAAGCCGATTTTAATCCGTGAACACTTCGGTGTTAGCAGTGCCGAAGTATAGTGTATTCGATGCGACGCAAACAAATAAAAAAAAATGTTCTTGCCCTTTTTGTCGTAACAGTTCCGAGTACCAACTCGGCATGCGCAATGGACCTCACGTATCACAGAACTCTGAATAATTTCTTAGACTTGGAATCAAATTTTAACTTGACTAAGTTAGGTTTAGTACTAAAGTATTCTAAGAAATTATCTTCCGTCGTTCTTAGTACCGCTTTGTCGTTTTCCAAGTCAAGTTACTTGTTCTCTTATCAACTCATAAAGATAAAAAGTCCCTGATCATTTCAGATTTCTTTAATAAGTTAGCAGAGGTTGAGAGGTAGCTTTGTCGTATCTATTCCCTTATTCTTTGAACATCTGGCTCGGCGACCAAGATTAATGATATCTGCGGAGATTCCTGGACCAATCGCAGCTCCGCCACTGAATTAATTACAGAGGACGGGACTCAAACTGTGATTAATCGCGAACAAATCGCCACCAGAACCGCTAATCCCACGTACGTTAGCCACCGCGTGTTTATTAAATTACTTATACGCGTACATGGGAACTTATAATTACAAGAGTCCAAATAAGACTATTGCCTTGCTATAGGAACTTAACCTTTCGTAGTTATTAACGTTAGGTTTTAATGGTCTTTCTGGATATTTATGTAAGCCTTCAACTTGACATAAGTATGGTGCAGTGGTGTAAAAACCCAGTCGCCGTTTAATACTGCACCGAGTGTTGTGATTTCGATTCCCACATGAACACAAATTGTTATTTTGAGTCTAGCTATTGTTATAGTGGGCTTTATATCTAGTATCTATTGCGTGAATTATTAAAAATAAATATTATAGGTAGAAGGTACCTATAAACATTTGTAAACTGTTACAATGTCGGGATATCGGATCCTCGAAACAAAGTTTCATAACCCAAAGGACTAATGTATCCTTCCTACACTTACTGCACGTACTTACGTTTATGACTACTTAAGTCAACTCTTAAATAGATATTCTCGTATCGTATACATATATTCTATCTATCGTAAATATTCTCGGAAGGAAGTAAACACAGAGTACGATAGCGCTTCTTCTGGCAACAGTTTTGGTTCATGAGCAAGGTATATCGCATTCCGCCAACCCGATATCCGATATACTAAATAAGTAAATACAAGATATAATTATAATAAATCTGTGAAATACCTACTACGCAAAATAGTAGTATTCAAAATAGGACTGAAGACAAGATATAGGTACTTCCTTTAAGACGAAATATCCGTAACCGCAAGACCAATTTAACCGACGAGCCAAAGCAGACATTGGTGCACCCAAAGAGATCGATAGTGGCAGTAATCCTTGGTATCCAGAGGTACCGTGACGTACCGCCACAAATAAATCACCTAATGAACGCCAAACTAAGTTTACAATTAATTGAGAGACGTCTCACTGCTTTGAATACTGATAGTCGAACACTGAAGCTCGTGGCTTATGTACGGGTCATGGGTTAAGTTTATTTGTAGTGTTTTGTAAATAGTCTGGGTTATTGCGTCTAGGCGGAGAGTCAGCTTGTGTACGAGATTCTGGGATCCAATGTTGATCGCTAGAGCTGGTAGTGAAATGTCTAGACAATATATTGGTCCATCCACCGAGACGAGTCAGTAGCGCCATGTTCACGAAGTTATTGTGCCTAGGTACATGTCTAATTATATTGTGCTTGTAACAGTGCCAAAATATCGTATATTCGAAATAAAAGTAGCCGAGTGTAATTTTGATGTACCTAATCGAGTTAGACTTATGCACCAGCTATACCTGCGTCTTACTGCGTCAATTAGAGCGTTAATTTGGGCGCTACGTAGATGTGGCCAACGTTTTAACGCGTTAAAGTACTAAGGTTTTTTGGACACATCAAAGGATTTTAGCGCATAGTTTAGCGCGTTAAGTGATCTTGGCTACATTAGCGCCGTCTTATTCCACAGGACGCGCGCTCCCAAAAAGGACGAGTGTATATTGTTTTAGACGTAAACTGCATTTACTAGAATGACTATGGATTCGTTGAATGAGAATCCTTTAGTTTTTTTAACGCGTGTTAACGTGTGAATTCACGAGGAATTAACGCATAACGACATTGTAACCTTAATGTAGCCAACGCACATTTTTAACACGTTAATTAACGCGTAGTTGGTCATTGCTATTAACGTTACCGCTAACGCAGGTGTAGCAGTAGCATTACCAGACTAGACTTCGCCCGCGCGGTTATGTCGGTCATGGAGTTCTTATTATATTATCTGTGGTCATGGTGACAAAAGGTAACTTATGTGTTATTCTGATGTATAAGATATATGACTGCAAAGTTTTATTAATTTGCCCAGTCGTTTTTTTATGAAAAAGTAACAAGCATCTATACATCTATCTATCCATACGAACGTCGTAAATGTCGCAAAGCTTTGAAAACGCAAACGAGACTTATCTAGCCTTATAGTTCATAGCGTAAAAATGATTTTTCAAAACAAAAGTATCAAACAAACATACAAGTACATATGTCCTTAGAAACAAACAAGTATCTCCATATAAATAAGGTCGTTAAGTAGGTTGTACAAAACACGCTGTATAATTCACGTGTCACGTGTGAGGTGACATGGCGCCTCGAGGGAGGTGTAACATAACCACTGATGCCGTCACTGCGGAGTAATGCCTACTTATCTAATATTAACAGGAGTAAAGCGATTCATGTCTGTAGGAAGCTTTGTTGAATATTTTTGCTTCTTATTTTTGTAAAAAAAGACAACTCCCGCATTAGGACTAAACCCTGTGTCGCGGGGGACTTTACAAATGAACACCCAGTCTCGAAACAACAATTTGTGAATTACACAAAGTGTTGCCTTGTGTGGGGATCGAACGTGGCGTGTGGCGAAGCGGCCGTTTAAACCACCACGTCAACCGTGCACTCAATATCCTTCATGTCCATCGAAACCAAGGTTTATTTTGCCGTCGTTGTGGAAAGCCTCTTGCGGGCCGTCTTCTTCGCCACTCTGTGTTTTGAGCTTAGGCTGGTGGCAGAGATGTTTGTGACTCCCAGAGTCTCCTCACTAAAACGGGATGACGCGTTTTCCGCCGAACGCCGATCGATCGAATCAAAACGGGTGAGGTGCAACATGAGATAGGTAGCAGAGCTAGAGGTTTACTTAGCCCCAAATACTTTATTATTTCATTACTGTTGTATGTATATATTGCAATACTAGTGTTAGCTCCAATCATTTCGTACAGTACAATATAGGTAGGTACTTAATGAGAAATAATACGATGCCATCAATCTAAAGGAGACTGTCAAATTTAAGTTTGTATCTATTACAAACTTAAATTTGTCAGTCTCGTTTATAGTTTATATTGATTGATTATACTTATACCAATTAATCAAATTGTCATAATGAAATATCAGCTACGCGGTACCCTGTGTCGTCTAGAGTACATTTGCAATCATATTTGCAGAATGTCAGGGCATCAGCTCGCAGTGGCATGTAACGAATGTAGAAATTCTAAATTAATACCTATAGAAATCACGGCATAAGTAACCACGGTTACTTATCTCGAAATATAATTTAGGCCCTGAAGGTTACCTACAGATAAATAAAGATATAGCGCTCGAGTACCTAATAGAATAAATAATGCTCTATCTCATTTGTATATGCAGAGACCAAATACCACAGCACCTTCACCATCAGCCTTCCATAGGTAATAGGCCTTTCCCTCGGGCCGGGCCTCGGACACGCCACCGAGCCCGATTTTCGGCATAACAAATATTTATTTATTTATTAAACTTCCTGTAATATATTTGCACAAGGAGGACTTAATGCCAAAGGCATTTTCTACCAGTCAACCTTAGGGTGATGCAGAGATGATAGTGGCAGGTGTGTTTTAGAGGATAAAACAAGAAAACTTAATATAACAATAGAATATAATACAAGGTAATACATATATACGAATATAAACGCCCTTTATATACATACAACATATACATACATACGAATAAATATACACGTTGAAATATATTAATTATATCTAGATACATAAATAAATATATATATTATAACTATCATCATCATCATCAGCCCTTTACACTGTCCCACTGCTGGGCAGGGGCCTCTTCCCATTATGAGAAGGATAAGGCCATAGTCCACCACGCTGGCCAAGTGCGGGTTGGCAGACTTCACATGTCTTTCGAAAACATTATGGAGAACTATCAGACATGCAGGTTTCCTCACGATGTTTTCCTTCACCGTTTAGCAAGCGATAATTAACAATTTAATACGCACATGGGCATTTTCGTCAAAATGTATACCTATCTTAGAAAATAGCTTACTAATATTAATTCCATTGAAGACCATATTAATAATATTGTAACAAAGGCATACCAGGCGCTAGGGTTCGTGATACGTGCATGTGACAGCTTTAAAGAAGCCAAAACCCTTAAAATATTATACTGTACATACGTACGTAGTATTTTAGAATATGCAAGTCAAGTTTGGAATCCACATTATAATAAATATATCCTTCGCATCGAGAATATCCAACGAAAATTCATAAAATATTTATGCTACAAATTAAATATCAGATATGAATCAAAAAACTATTTAGAACTAAGCAAAAAATTCCATATCCTTCCCTTAACTAATCGTCGAGTAATTGCCGATGTAACTTATTTATTAAATATAATATCCGGGACGATTGATTGCCCTGATCTTTTGAACAAAATTAATATTAATGTACCATCTAACAGTGTCAGACAATATAGACCTATACATCTTCCATTAGTATCCACTAACTATCGTCAAAACGCATTTCTATGGCGAGCGAGCAAAACGCTCAATGAATTATCTTTAAAGCATAACATAGATGTATTTACTTCGAAACCCGACTCGGTAAGGCGGATGCTCAGTCTTGATTTTTTTAAACACACAATTAATTACTGTAAAAATGAAGATTAATGTTTTATTTTTTTCGCATTTAAAGACACAATCTACAACTGTTTGAACTAGAATTAGTGTTATCTTTATTCCTTAGCTGAACTATAATATGTATCTAACATAATATTATACCTAATGTTCAATATGTTGTTATAAACAATGTTCACGCATTATATCTTATATACAATAGCTAAGCGTGGAGACCTATAATTGGCTATATGTGACATATTTTACATATTTATTTAATAACTATATGCTGTTGGTCTTCCTAAGATTAATTAAATAAATAAATAAATAAATATTGTTTTGAATATTTTAGCTAATTTTTGGTTTTGTGTAGTAGTAAATTTAGCGAACTTTCGTACATATGTATTTGTTTTATTATATAGCCCTTAATTCAAATAATATATGAAAATAAATAGTAACTTAGATACGTTTTGGTCATGACCGTTACCAAATAATAAAGTGCTCCTGAAATGAAACTGAACTTGGGAATGAATTTTTTTAGTGTGTATAGGTTAATAATTCATTGTGCTATTATGCAATCTAACACAAAAACTCAGTTGTGAGCGAAATATTGCCATAGTAATTTATAAAAAATGGTCATGATCGTTACTTGTTACGAAAACTCTATTCTTAACTTTTATATATCTATTTAAAAACTGTTGATAGATCTAGAATTCCCATGCCAAATTAAACTTAAATACCCTTGTGCTAAAAATATTAAAAAATATATTCAATTATTTAAAGAAATATTAGAAAAAACATAAAAGCTCTTAAAATATTTCGAGGGACACTCACGTATACCTGACCCACTAGTAACGGTCCTGACATCGTAAAGTTGTGGATATACCGATATAATGGTAAATAAAACACATGTTTTACAATAATAAATTATATTTCGCACATATTATGTTTCGCAAAATAAATGATTGGTACCTATGGGTCCTAGCTTCTCTATCATGGGCTGAGTACATACATTTCGGGAAAACACTGACTTTAATTTGTGTATATTAGTTATATTATGCAGTTTCCTAGTAGTAAGGATTCTCTCAGTGTGCCCACGCATTTAGGATGTCCTGTCCGTTACTTATTTAGTCCGGCTCATACGTTACCGACTATTGGGTAATGGTCAGGACGTAACGGTATCACAAGTTTTCTTAGATTTTTAAACTTATTGCAAAAATGTTGTAAGATAACTAGATACCTTTAATTTACTCAAAACCAGAATTAAATTCACCACGTGAAACGATCTTCGCTTTAACACTAACATAACAAGATTATTTTAGAAACGTAAAATACTTACTGGTCAATGAGAGGCAAAACGCCGAAAAAAGACCGTTACCGGTCGAAACACTCAAGACTGAAGATATATAAAAACTGACGCTTCAAAATGGCTGCTGGTATTGACATGTTTGATTTGGTCTTGCTATTTAAATAAAAAAATGCCGAATAGTAGAAAAAAAACACTATTAAAAACAATTCAATTTACAGTCACGGTGCATGGACATGTCCAGTTAACACATTCCGAGGGGACAGGATATAAACATAAAAATCTTAAAATATTTGTATTAAAATATATTTAACAGTTTAACGTACTTGAAAACTACAACCTGATTACAAAAACGGAAATATGTGGAATATGTAATGAGATACTAATTGCAAAAAAAAACATTAACAAAGGTCATATATCTAAAAGAGGACAGTACTGCAAGACGTAAGAGGTCGCATTTCTGGATTTAATTTCATTACTTTGATTTAAATTTATCATAACAATTTAAGTAAAAAAGAAAGCTGTATTCATTTGGAACGACTCTTTATTAACTAGACACTTCTATGTCATACAAACGTTAGTTATTTGCAACTTTATTGCATGGGACACCTCACGAGTGGGTTGTTAAACATTATGACGAAAATGCCCACATAACTCCGAAAAGTCATCGGTGCGCGCCGTGGATTCGAACCCGGACCCTCTGCGTCGCAGTCTGTCGGTCTCTCCACTAGGCTATCGCTATTATATATTATAACTATAATTTCTACATAAAATAAATATTTCATAAATTAAAACTGCTAATAGGTAATAAGTGAGCGCTGCTACTGACAAGCTTCCGACAATCCACGATATAACATAAAATCGGTATTCTGCTACACAATGTCATTCTATTCTAATTTCAATATATTCAATTTAATGTCAAATATCCTGACATGAGTAGGTAGTGCCATTAATGAAATAATTAACTTTATTGCTGGTAATTTGATGTCACAGCGTTGCCTATGATTTGTTTTTTATGTAATATGCACGCAAGTACGCTCTCACATTTTATTTCACTTTAACAGTTCCTTACGATCTGGTAGATGTTTCGGGAAATCTCTTTTTAGTCAGGGCCGGGCATCATGTGGTCAGGGACCGTAAGGGTGCAGCATACGGTCCTCGAGGAGCGTACATGCCAATTTTTAGCATTTTGTGCCCAGTAGATTCGGCTGTGCATTGCTGTTAGTCAGGGAATTGTGAATGAATTTTATATATACAGATGATACTACCTAGCAGTGCAATATGGCAGTCTATAATACTAACCAGTACTATTTTAGTAAATGAATTTATTCGTTGGATTGTGAGAGATTTTTTGATACATAATCAATAATGTTACGTACGATTTGAAATCGAACATTTAAAATATGGGTGTTTTGAATATGTGTATTTACAGTTTGACGTTTGTCTTTGTACAAAAATATATTTAGCAGAATACCGTTTATGTATTGTTCAACTCTCAATATATTCGCAATATCATTTCAATGTCTCTTAATTTAGGAGAATACCATTATGACGTAAATATGACACTGACATCATATCGAAACTGCATTTTGAACAAATTTAATTAGCAGAATTGGGCCCCAGGTCTGCATTCAGGTCGAGATAACAAAAATCACCATAGTCAATTATGGGGAAGATTAAAGATTGCACAAGCATTGCTTTAGTTTTTGAAGGGAGAAAGTTCTTCAGGCGATAAAGAGAGTGAAGAGTCCCGAAAACTTTCTGGCTAACTGCTGCAATCTGAGCCCGCCAGTCAAGAGTGGCATCTATGTATAAACCAAGATTTTTCACGGTTGTAGCAAATGGTATTACACATCCATGGAAAGTAACAGATGGCAGGCTTGTGAAGTCTACTCTAGAAATCATGCGCGAACTTCCCACAACGATAGCCTGGCATTTGGATGGATTTACGCAAAGACCGAATCGATCAGACCACATCTTTATCGCTTGTAAATCTTGATTAACTTTGTCGATTGCATCTGATAACTTGTCCACCCGTGCCTGAGAGTAAAGCTGCAAGTCGTCAGCATACAGGTGATACGCACACTGAAGTTCACGAGTTATGAGGTTAATAAACAGTGAAAATAGAAGTGGAGACAGAATTCCGCCTTGTGGAACCCCAGCATCCAACTCACACCAATTCGACGATGTTTCATCAGTGCGAACCGACTGCCGGCGTCCACGAAGATATGAAGAGAACCAATCCCGAGCCTCAGATGAAATATTAAGGTGTGAAAGGGTAGCCAGGAGAACATCGTGACTGACGGTATTAAAGGTGTTTGAGAAGTCAACCAAAGCTAACACGGTTACCTCGGCTTTCTCCACGCCCGCCCTAATATCGCCAGTCACTTTGAGTAGGGCGGAAACAGTACTGTGTCGATAGATACCGAAACCCGGATTGGAGAGGACTAAGGATATTGTTGGATAGGATAAATCTGGAAAGCTGCTTGTGAACACAAGCCTCTAGGATTTTGGATAGGAAAGGGAGGATGGATATGGGTCTGTAGAGGCTCGGCATAGTAGGATGGGAGATTTTGGGAAGAGGACGAACGTAGGCTTTACGCCACACGTTGGGATATTGGCAGGAGGACAAGGAGAAGTTGATGATATGGGAGATAGCGGGAAGGAGTTGGTTGAGGACAGTGGTGACCATGCGACGACTGATCTGATCGTAGCCCACTGCCTTTGACTTGATGGATAGGATGGACTTTTTTACTTCATCTGTGGTTACGGGAGAAAAGCTAAAGGAATTTATATTAAGAGAAGGCAATCTCGCAATGAAGTCAACCGATCGTCTAACCCTGCGTGGTTTAGACGATCTAAAGTATTTGAGGTGATGAAATGTTTATTTATATCGTCTAACCCAATAGCCGGCGGAAGATTACACTGCTTCGATCTGCCTATCCCTAGAGTCCCCAAAAATCTCCAGATATCAGCTGGCGATCCGGAGTCAATATTACTAATGATATGTCAATACCTACAATAAAGCCTATAAAATACTTTTCTAACACATTTTTTAATTAAAAATGTCCAAATACTCAAACTCTCTTTTAGCTTCGCTTTCGTAAGCCCGATAATAAATGACCACGCTAACAAAGTTTAAAATTGAATTTAGTCAATACAGATCCAATCAGCAGCGGTACACGGTTGAGGCGGTCTGGCAGACTAGCGCGCGGCGCGGCGTCTCGTAGCCACACTATAAACTATAGGTACGTCTGTTCTGATAATGAATGTGCCACCGCGACCATTTGTACATGGTACTCGTTTAAATTTAATCTATCAAATTCTACATAATATCTGCGATTAGTCTTGTTGGTTGCAGTATGAATTAACCGGTCGTTGATTGAAGGTAGGTATATGTGATGTCTTTGGTCTTTGATTGTCGTGTTTTATGAAGTGTCATTAGCTCAATGATATTTAACGTAACAGACCACTCTGATATTTTAGGCAACTCGGTTAATATGTTTTCGTAGGGCTGCCATCGCTCCGGATTTCCCCGGATTTTTCCTAGTTTCAAGGGCGTCCGGGGCACGTCCGGCCAGGGTTTTGAAGTGTCCGGGTGTAACCCGGACACTTTTGTTGTCCGAAGAAAGTCAATGTTTTATTAAAGATAAGCGATAAATGGTACTTTTTCACAGGTGTCCGGGGAAAAACCGTATTTCACCCAGATGTCCGGGATTCTTGCGGTGTTTATCCGCTGTCGGCAATTAAGGTGATGGCAGCCGTAGGTTGTCGCCATTCGTGGTTTCGCAAGCGTCCTTATGAGTTAGGTTTTAGAAACAGTTGCATGCAATTTAGTGCTCAAATCTTCAAAAAGGACCAACTTACTTTATAAACTTTTAACATCTAATTTGCCGTCAAGGAGAAAAACAGATTTGGCAAACTCATATGACACATACCTATAAAATTTCGTGCCTTGTGTGGCTAAACTCAAACCGATTTAATTAAGGGATGTTTAGATACAGGCAGACATAACAGGCATCAACTCTTTAAAATTACAATTTCGTTGCCTCACTGGTTGTGGCCACAAATGACCTATATTGTGTTGATGAATCAGTCAGTCAAAGCAGGAACTAATCATATCATAATTATTTATAGATAAAACATTATGTATCGGTATTGAATACAATATCAGAGAGCACTCAGCACCAGAGCGCGATACTTTCAACTTTCGCATAACTTACAAGTGAACACTTGACAAGTTTAAGTTTTTCCCAAGAGCGAGCTCCAAGTGCGCTTATAATTTCTTCTGAAGAGATTATCGGTTTTTAATTACGGGTGCACGGCTGCCTCCATCTTTGTGAAATATTAAACTTCTTAGTTTGTTGATAAGTTTTGAGTAAAAGCTGAATACTTTCGAGCGATAGTTGAACAGTGTTTGGAATCTTGTAAACCAAGATTTATTAAGTTATGAGAATGTTGAAGATGTCGGCGTCGCTTCTGAGAGTTATTATTAACTTATTACTGACTGCAAAAAGAAGCAGTTTTCTAAATAACTTTCTTGACTGGTTTTTTGATTCGAATATAATTATACCTACTACCTATTACTAGCAGGTAGCTAGGTATCTACCCATACCTAGGTACCTACGTAACTACGTACTTAATTTGTATATTCTTGAGTTGTGTTAGTGTACCTACTTAGAGCTAGGCAGGACCCGGCGGAGGGCTAGTACTTACTTACTAAGTTAGGGCTTTTCATCAGTTTTCGTTCGAAGAAAAAATATACATAATGAACTTTACTTAATGTTTCTTTGGTGAAATTTGATGTTTGATGAAAAAATAAAATTAGCAAATGTATTAACAGTGTTAATACATTTGCAAATTTTTTTTTTTTTTACATTTGCTAATTTTATTCCATGGTGTTAATTTAACACCATGGAATTTGACAATTTCTCTTTGATAAAGAAGCCGTTTAAGGCGCTGTACCTAGTCAAAATAGGCTTCACAAAACAGTTTTTTAGCCAAATGTATACATTTTAGAGCAGCTAAAAAAATATATGTTAATCTTGATCATATTTATGGGGGGACCATTGTGTTCAAAACACGTTTTCGGTAAATTTTCTCGATAAAAAAAAAACCATAAAATAACCATTAAAATTGAAATTGTAGCAATTGTAACTGTATTATTTATAAACAAATCTTGATAATATTAATAACAGTGATGTAATATATAATAATAAAGGGAACTGTTGTTTTTATTTATCGATTGGAATAAGATATTTGTAAGGATTAATGTATTTAATGATAAATAACTCGTTCTGAACGTCCCGTCGTCATCGCGCTTCTCTTTCTTATGTATACAATCCGACAGTGACAGCAACAGCTGAACTCAGTGTACTGTACACAGCGCCTTAAGATGCTTCATAATGTTTTTATTTTAAATTTGTATTTACAGATGCAAAAGTTTTCAAAATACAAAACGAGGCGAAGTATGCAGGATTCCAGGATGTACCGTAACGCCATCTATTGGTGGTCAACCTATACCAATTCGGATGCCTCATGTCCAAATAGAAACTTTCAGACTTTTCATCCAGTACGTCTATACGGGCAAGGTAATGTTTAATTTGCTATTATATTATTGACGTGACAACGTCTTATAAATTGGTTTGCCGGGTGACACTTCAAGAAACTGCGTTACGCTCCGCTCACGTTATGCGCTCACAATGAGAGCGAGTGAGAGGCACGCGTCCCGCCTAAGAGCGAGAGAGACAGACATAAAAAGTGAAAGGCACGCGTCTTTCATCCTTCTTCCTACTATACGAATGAATATTCACATTAAAATTATTTTACCACTCAAAGTCGTTGTCACGTAAAACTTTCGCCCGTATACCGACTTTACAGGCAACCAATTTTTTTATTTATTTCATTAACAAATTTTAATTACCTGACAAAATTAGTATAGCGCCATCTCGTGGAAAAACAGAGCAATTTCAACATGTATGAACCAACATAGTTCATGTATAAAATATTAGATAGCGTTGTTTCATAGGGAATGGTATTGTTCGTGATTATTTGCAAGCTATAAGTTTTATTTCGAAAAAAATAGCAATAGGTATATTATTGTTTTACAGAAAATCACAAACATGTGTCATGCGTTCAATAAATAAATACTTTTTCAGTTATTGTTGCAAGATTCTGGCGTTTTCGAAATGATGACATTAGCAGCTGACTTAGGAGTAGAAGACCTTAGATCTGCTTGTGAAGATCATGTCACGTCTACATTAAGCGTGGAAAGTGCTTGCACTTTACTTGCCGCTGCTATGGAAATACAAGATCGTCCAGGTAGGTACCTACTTATAACATTATAACACATCTTGCTGTATCTCTCGCTACCTACCATAAAATAAATACAAAATACAATACATTCATTGACATATATTATCGTATGCAATACAGCTGCACATAGTAATCTCTTATAATATAAAAATGAATAGCTGAATGTGTTGCTAAGCGCAAATCTCGAGAGCAGCTGAACCGATTTCGCTAATATTTTTTTTATAATATTCCTTGAACTAGGAGGATGGTTCTTACGGAATTGAGGCGGTACGAAGCGAGTTCGCCGGATCAGCTAATACAATATCTGTAACATCAGATAAACACAACTTGAAAAATTATAAGAATTGCTATTTTTGCATTATCGTCAGTTGCGATGGTGGTGTAATGGTCAGCATAGTTGCCTTCCAAGCAGTTGATCCGGGTTCGATTCCCGGCCATCGCACACTTTTTGTCCAATGATATTAAGTTTTAAAATCTTTCGGCACATATTAACTTACTTTTGAACGACGTAGGTATAATTTGTTACTTTTTTTATTATTATTAAAAAGCTATGATTTTACGTTACGACACGCAAATTATCGGTGATGCCAGGTATGATTTGTTTTCTTTTTTATTATAGAAAACTATGATTTTTCATTTTACGTATAATTTTAATTAAATCTAAAATAATTATCTACGGTGTCGACACGTAAATAGTCAGTGTTGCCAGGCATTTTACAGTAAAAGCTTTCATACATACATACATAGACTCACGCCTGTTTCCCGGAGGGGTAGGCAGAGACTACGGAACGCCATTTGCAACGATCCTGACATATCTCTCTTGCTTCATTCACTCACTCCCATCAGATTCCTCATACATGCTCTTCTGTTCAGGGTGCTTCTAACCTGTCCTGTTTTTAGGATGTCTCCAATCTGGTCAGAGAACGTCCGCCTAGGTCTTCGCCTTCGTCCTGTCCCTTCCACACTTGCCTTATATAATCTGCTTGGTCAGTCTTTCGTCATCCGTATTACGGATGATCTTTTATTTATCAATGAAAGCTCTTACGGATTCCGTAAGAGCTTTCATTGATAAATAAAAGATATCGAAAGTAAAATACAAAGAAAACCTAAACTAAAAAGAAATGTCGACTGCCACATTCTTATTATAAAAATGATAATTATGTACTTAGTTAAATTATTTGTATCGCATAGCGAAGCGACACCAATCATTTTTCTTAGGATAAATAGGATAATTTTATTATTTAGACGCCGACATCTTGCTATGCCATTATGAATCGTAACATGCGAAAAAATCTTTTCTTTACTGATTTACATAGTTTTTATTATCAAAAATTCCTAATAAAAAAATAATCTTTATTATTAAACAAAAACAAAAAAGCAAGCAATACATAGTGCTTGACCATAGAGTAAAGTCATTTTACTCGACTAACCTAAAGGGTGCAGCTTTGTCCTTCTCTAAGCGTTTGGCGTCATTTTTCAATTTTGTTTGGCATAGACAATCTGTTTGAGTTTGACAGACCGCCAAGCCAAGCCCGGTGTAGCGTTTGTTTTCTGTGATAATTCTTTATTTGCAAAGAAATATTCTATCAAAATGGCATACAAAGGCCCACCGAAAGTTCAGAAGGTAATGGTGCAACCCATCAACCTTATCTTCAGATACTTACAGAACAGAAGTCGTGTACAAATTTGGTTGTACGAGAACGTGAATTTGAGGATTGAGGGACACATCGTGGGATTTGATGAATACATGAACATCGTATTGGATGAAGCCGAAGAAGTTCATATGAAGACCAAGAATAGAAAGCAAATTGGCAGAATCATGATGAAGGGCGATAACATAACGTTAATACAGAACGTTAATCCGAACGCGTCGGTGTGAGTTAGGTTATAAATGTTAGTGATTAAGTTCATTCCGTTGGAAACAAGAACCTCAGTGCGTGTTACGGAGTTCTGTACATCAGTGTATCACCATTAAATTTAAGTCTATTTGTCCATAAACGAGTTTTATTTTATTCCCATCAGTATCAAATTACTATTGAAAAGAAACATTATGTACTAAATTATTGTTAACCAGTGTGTCGATACTAAATTTAATAAATAGCTATTTATATAATCAGAGCCACGTACCTGATGATGATTTACTGCAGTTTATGTAATATGTTTAATGCAAACCTCAGATTTTCCAAGTTTAGGTGTTAGAACTATAAAAGATTCTAGTTTCTCATAAAGCACCATACGCCTCTTACACCAGTTCACCCAGTAGTTTTAAGGACATCCACAGTTAACAATAAGATCTGATATTTGGATGTAGTATCACACTGCATTTGAATATCAGCTCATTCTATTCTATTTCCTTCTTATATGCACAAATTTTACTTTCCGGTTACGTATATGATATATTTTGACATAGGCAATTAGATCAAATTATTATGTACAATCTTGTAATGGCCATCATCATATCAGCCCAAAGACGTCCAATGCTGGACATAGGCTCTCCACATATACCGATCCTGCGCCACCCACATACATGCGCTGTCCGCAATCCCAACAAGATCCATGATGGCCAACCATGCTTTAATAATAATATGTTGAATATGCATAGTACTATGTTCTTATAACACCAGTAAAACATATTGTTGTCATTCAGATTATATTACTATAGACTAAACCAAATTAGTGATTTGCCACCACCCTTCAAAATCAACTTATTGTTAAGAGATAGCAATGATTTCTTACTTCTTGGGTCATGGCGATACTTGCTCTATTTACTTAGTAGCTAACTCATCATCTTCTCAGCTGGTGTATGTAAATTATTCTCCTGCTGGGAACAGGCCTCTTCTCACCAAGAGGAGATGAGACCATTGCTGGCCAAATGCAGGGTGGCAGACTTCACATAACTGTGGAGAACTCTTAGA
Organism: Euclidia mi; assembly: GCA_944739405.2. NCBI lineage: Eukaryota > Metazoa > Arthropoda > Insecta > Lepidoptera > Erebidae > Euclidia > Euclidia mi. The sequence continues at coordinate 52,211,693 of OX123200.2, read as the reverse complement.
TATGCAGGTTTTCTCATGTTTTCCTTCATTTGTGATAGTTGACAATTTTACATGCAGTCAAGTCTAGTGCATTGTGGATTTGAACCCAGCACCCTCTGCATATCAGTTTATTAATCTCTTCACAAGGCTATTGCTGCTTAGTCAGTCTAATATTTTAATAACCTGCTATGCTTTATAGTAAACCTGCTCTACCAGGTTTAAAAGCTGGCGACTATTTTAAAGACAATAAATGCCAATGTTTTACAATAGAGTGGTACTTATATTCACAGTCCTATGAGTATATTATAATATGCTGCTTTGTCAGGTTTTGAAACAAGTGTAATAATCTAAAACTCATAGATGAGAACTAATCTTATACTTACTAATATATAAAGCTGAAGAGTTTGTTTGTTTGGTTGAATGCTCTTATCTCAAGAACTGCTGGACCGATTTCAAAAATTCTTTCAGTGTTAGATAGCCCATTTATCGAGGAAGGCTATAGGCTATATAACATCACGTTATGAGCGACGGGAGCAGAGCAGGAGCCTTAACGCGGGTGTAACCGCATCGTCTAGTAATATGAAGCTGAAGAGTTTGTTTGGTTGAACGCGCTAATCTCAGGAACTACCGGTCCGATTTGAAAAATTCTTTCAGTGTTAGATAGGTCATTTATCGAAGAAGGCACGCTATGAGACACGGGAGCGGAGCAGTAGCCTTAAAAACGAGGGTGTGACCGCGGGCATCATCTATTTAAATATATATTTCGGTTAATATTCTGTTTTATTTACTTGCCTCATATTAACTATCAAGGCCTACAGACACAAAATCTGCTTTACCTACCAGGAAATCCTGATAGAAAGTTACAAACCATAAACCAGTTGCACTTGCTCAACCAGAGAAACAAACTGTCATTTAAGAAGCATTCATTTGTTTAGCTTGTATTTCAATCAGTTTAGTTACTGAAACAAATGATCCTATATTAAGACAATGTTAATGGTGGCAGTCATTTCCATCATCACAGGTTTCAAGGCAGAAAAAAGCCGCTGACACGCTCAGTAGCCTCAGTACAAGTACCTACTTACCTAATGCTATAGCGACGTGGCTACCGCCTGTTCCTCGCACACTGATTTAGTACGAGCACAAAATATCTAATCTTATACCTACTAATATATAAAGTTGAAGAGTTTGTTTGTTTTTGGTTGAACGCTTTTTAAAATTATTTCAGTGTTAGATAGCCCATTTATCGAGGCAGGCTATAGGCTATATAACATCGCGCTATGAGCGACGGGAGCGGAGCAGTAGCCTTAAATAACGCGGGTGTATCCGCGAGCATCCTCTAGTTACCTATAGGTAAAAATTAAAATAGGACTAGTCCAGGCATGCGAACGAACGCTGTTCGCGACAATAAGACAAGATTTAGTAAGGCCCTATAACATTGCCAGACGTTTTTAGGGTTCCGTAGTCCACAAGGAACCCTTATAGTTTCGTCATGTCCGTCCGTCTGTCCGTCCGCAGCCTAGCTCAAAGACGCCTGGTGCTAGAAAGCTGATATTTAACATGAATATAGACATAAGATATTGCAACAAAACTGTAGAATAAAATTTAGGAAAATATTTTTTTTATGGGTATCTCCCCTACATATATAGTGGGGTTGAATATTTTTTTTGTTGAGTACCCCATCATGTGGGGTGTCATTGGACAGGTTTTAAAAAAATATTATTAGTTTGCTCAAATCATTTTTCGATCAAGTGATTGGTTTGTCAAATATCAAGCTTTGAAGTGAAAAAAATTGTTAGACACAAGTGTCCCCCCCCTCTGCTGGCTAAACTATTAATTTGGAAGAGGTTAAAAAAATCACAAATGTAGTACATATAACGAATTTAAAAGGAAAACTATCACGGCTAAGTAGATATCACTAGTTTACGAGTAATTGTCTGTTAACTTATAAATACCTATTTCTGTGAGTTTACATTGGGCGCGCTGGCTTAATCTTAAAGATATACGTACTTTGGTATGTAATGTACTACGGTACTACGTATGTATAGTAGTAGTATATCTTGGAAACCACATTTTATGTTTACAATACATAACTGGATACATACCTAGTATTTTTCTAAACAAAACTTAGGTTCTTATAATAGTGTTATTAAAATTATTTTATCAGCAAAATAAACAGTCGGATTTGTTGTACATTAATACCCTTTGCAGCAAGTCATTATGGGCAACTACGGAACCCTACATTGCGCGTGGCCCGACACGCACTTGGCCGGTTTTTTTATATTAGTTTGCAAAATATTTTTTTTGGGGTAGGTACCTACCTATAAATATATAAGAAAGGTGTGAGGCAAGTTTTCAGCTTGCCTCATGAATACCTACCTAAAATTGATGCCAGCTCTCCTACTATTAAGGGACACGACGGAACTAAAATCCTGAATCGCGCAAGCAGAGTTCTCACACACGATTATTTTTATAAAGATATGTATACCTACCTACCTACCTAAAAGTTCTATCTAAACTAATTTCGTCGGAGTCGAGTCCAGCAGGCTTGATCACGTATCCAGGTTAGGTACAAGATGCTCCCTCTAGTTGGAGAAACACCACACATTATCTCCTCCAGACATTGATTGGCCTGCTTTGAGGTGAGATCATTTCTGCACCCAAGGAGAGCCAACCAAAGGTCTAGTGCATGTCAAAACTCCTACTAGGCTCCTTGGGTGGCTCTCCATTAGTGTCCAAAAACTAATGGAACGCATGCGTCGTTGGGAACCACAGTACAGCACAATCACTCGCCACGGAACATTTTCCATACCTAGTACACTTTTCATTTGATTCGAATACGATCCATTAGTGCCCAAACTGACTAAGCTGTGCGTAGAGCGCCGATCAAATTGAGGGGCGTGTGATGGCTAAAGTGTTACTAAGCTGCACCACGCGGTCACATCCATATTAGCTTCACAGCCTACAGGCTAAAAGTATTGAAGTACGAATACGAAACGAAAACAACTTTGTAAATAAATGTTCTACAGTTAAGTCATTATTTACAGGCGGTAAGAGTGCATCGTCATTCATGGAGCGTTGCATCGCGTTCATCGGGGACAACGCAGCTGACTGCGTGAAAACCAACGCCTTCCTCAACCTGCCGAAAGAAGCACTCATCAAACTCATCTCCTCAGACTTTGTTAGTTTTTATGTATTTATTTTAGTTTAAGTTATGGTTAGGCACCTACATCAAGTTTCTCTAAAAAAGCCAACATGGAGTTAATTAGGCCTAGGTACAAGCCTTCGAAGTTAACCATAAAGGATTAAAATGCATGTGAGGGAGGGACGCTTTTAGATAGGTATCTACTTAGCTAACAATCATTGTAGGCATGTAGGTAGGTATATACCTAAATTTAATCTCAGTTTGCCTTAGAATTGACTGAAATTTAATTTCAGTTATTCATTTCATAGCTAAGTACCTATATAAATTATGTAATTAGCCATAAGTAGATCAGGAGATACCTATCTAGTCTGAATTGTATCGTTATTGAGAAAGACTACTTACTACTCTGAATCCTATAGGTAAGCACCTACTTAATAACCATAATATGTCTAACCTTAAAACAAAATGTTCATCGTTTCTATGGCGTAGGCGCAGAATTCCCTTAGACCTTTGACCTCAGATTCCTTTATTTGCATGCATAACATGTAGAAACGGATAAAATTATATAGGTATCTACTCTGAAGGTGAGAAGAGTCGAGAGTTGAGACTTCACTTTATACCCTCTATTGGGTACACCTGAGTGTAGGTCCATAAATAGACATCTGGCATCTTTCAAAAACTCGGCCGGATGGGCCTTCAGACTAGGACAAATCCGGGGAAATCCGGACGGATGGCAGCCCTTAAGTAATAGTACCTAGGTAAGGTAGGTTTCTACTAACGTTTGTATCCGGTGGCATTTACAGCTGTGTCTCGAAGAAGAGGAAGTGTGGCGCTGTGCGCTAGCCTGGGCCAAGCAGCGCGCTGGTGTGACGCAGCCCACCGCACACTGGACCGAGGAGGAGCGAGCACGAGTGTGCCATCATCTATCGCCGCTTATGCAGCATGTGCGACTCCTTCTCATAGGTAAGTCAGGTCTACTTACTGCTCATAAGCAAATCTAGAAGGTTCGGTGTTCTTGTGACATCTATGGAAACTACTGGTGGCCTAGACTAAGTTTCGACTCAATTTGAGGCGATCATCGCCGTGAACTATTACCAACCGAGCAGACTCGGACCAGGATAGCGCGAGCTTTGATCGAGGTGCGAGTCGTTCCTCGATGGAAACGATTCCTATACATTTTCTAAATGCGCCCCCTTGACCGGTGCGAAGCGCTTCTTACTGACGGTTATCATCAGCAAGAAGGGCTTTTTAAAAAACAATGATACCTTTTGTTCCCATGTATAAACAACTCAACTTGATCAAATTAAGTTGTTTCTAGATTTTCTCTTAGAGGCAAATTTTTTCTAAAGTTGGAATAGTATTATACTTCTTATAACTACAACTACTCGACAAATGCCCAGTAATGCCGTCTGTTGACTATTTATCAAAATCATTGTTTGTTCTGTTGAGAAACAGCGCCATCTATTGGTATGGCCCCTAAAGTGACAGTTACGTAACGTGGTTGCAGACAGCGCGGTGTTCGCGGAGGAGGTGGAGCCGACGGGCGCGGTGCCCATGGAGCTGTCGCTGGAGCGCTACCGGCGCGCCGCGCTGCACGCCGCGCCGCCGCCGCCGCCGCACCACCACGACAAGCGCACGCAGCCCAGGTCACAACACATACCTTTATACGCATATATAGCAGTCGGGAGGGGGGGGACCGTCCCCACCCCACTATCGTCTAGTGCCCAACCAACAGAACTTTGGTTGCCGATTCGAAATTCTAGGCTGGAGCAGCTATAGGTACTATCATATAATACCTACCTGAAACTGAAAACTTTGTTCGTTTGAAGGCGCTTATCCATGGCACAGCCAGTTGGATCAGGAATTGGATTTTTAAGTAGGTAGGTATATGACAGTCACATATGACAGTCGCGAAGACTATTATAGGCTATGTAGGAGTCAAATAAAAATAACGCGAGATGGACAATCTTCTATTAGAATATTATTATGTTCAATGGAAAAGGTATGGCGGATGAATCTGATTGACTCACAATTTCTACCTTTTATCTAAACACTACAATAGGGTAGACTCAAACAACACTAATCCATTATATCTGTCTATACATATCAAATTCTTGCGTGTCTATCAGACGACGCACAGCCAAAGCTATAGGGCGCAAGAAGATAAAATTTGACATCTATGTTCCTTGAGGACCGTAGGTACCTACTAAGAAGGGATTTCCCGAAATGCCCACGGGATCTAATAGGGAATAGAAAATATAACGTGCGCGCGTAGCTGTGTGCATACCTACTCTCTTCTCTCGTCTCATATAAAAAAATTTTTGAATTACAGGTTGGCTGTGAACATGTTCACTGGGTCGTTAATTCTGCAGCAGGATAAGAGCGCTTTCCAAGCTGTCATCAATAACTGGTAAAAACTACATAATATATAATCACATTACCTTCTTTATCTTATGAGACAAACGAGTAACAGATGCTCTACTGGTCTTTTGAGGAAAGGAATAGGAGAAGGAGCGGAATGAGGAAGTAGGAAAATGGGATGTGTCCGCAGGCTCTCTCAGACTCTCACTGACCGAACAAAATGCAACAGTATACATACTGTTACTGTACGTCGACATTTAATGATAGGGCTTTACTTGCTCAGTCGAACCGGATGCTCTATCAAATCTGGCCCGAGCCCGCTGATAATCTTTGAGTAGCGTATAATATAATGAAATGAGCTAAATAACAACTATTTGTGCAGGTGCGGCACTCCGAAGCAGTCGTGGCGGCTGATATTCCGCGCATCGACGCATGGCTACTCCGCGCAGGCGTTCCACTCACACTGCGACGGTATTGCGCCAGTTCTGCTGTTAGTGCAGGTAATTATACGTGTTACGTTGTGAACAATATGTATGATCTGTCAAGTTAGAGTTATCAAATGTTTTCTGATTATTCTAATTGTATCAGAAAACATGGGCACATGGGAAAATTTTGCATCTGCCCCGGTGGCGCCGATCATGCAACATAACGGGGTAGATGACACGGATTAAGTGTATACGCATGAAATATAAAATTAAAACAATATTTTACCAATCAGCTTTAATTTATAGTTTGAAAAATATATACAACTTAACAACTTAATTGCACGCTCTCGTTAAGGGACTATCGTTAAGGGCAGAGGTTTGATTTTATCATTGTACACATCCATGTGTACTAGCGCCAGTACTTTATCCTATAGTAATAATTTTATTGTGTTACAGGCTTACTAGTAAGGGTAAATTTAATTACGGGAAATACTCAAATGTCATCATCACAATCATATCTAGAATTACTTATCATGACTGGGAGTCTGAACCACCTACTGAAGCTAGAAGCATCAAATTTAGACAAGGGGTGCCTTTTATAACGTACCTATGCCCAGATTACAGCAAACTTGCAGCAAGTTTAAATCAAACTTCCTAGTTTCACTGTGACAAACTGGCATGAAGTTTGTTTTCCAGAGGATTTGGACGACGACGAGTACAGGTTGGTGGTCCGTCAAAAGCTGGTCGTCGAGCACCTCCTGCTGTATCTAGGAGGTCGACCGACCACCAACCTGTGCTCGTCGTCATCCAAATCCTTTGAAAAACCTACTTTATGCAAGTTTATCACAGTGAAACTAGCAAGTTTGATTTAAACTTGCTGTAAGTTTGGCAAGTTTACATTGTTATCGGATTTTTAATATGCCAACCTTGAGCAACACACCAGGATGAATGTGGAATAACGCTAGGAGGATGATGACCCCGACCAGCAAAATAAAGCTTGAAATATCATTCGAATCCGATGCTTCTGGATGAGTAAAAACGGGGCTTGAGCCTCTTTGAATGTTCGGACTCGCTTATTAACAACATGTGTGTTGTGTGTGAGGTGTCCCGCGGCGAGGTGCTGGGCGGGTACTGCGAGGCGGCGTGGGTGGCGGGCGGCGGCGCGGGCGGCTACATCGCGGCCGAGCGCGCCTTCCTCTTCACGCTCGGCGACCCCGCGCCCGCCAGGTACACGCTGCTCAAGAAGGCCTTCGCGCTCTGCTACCATCCCGAGTAACTATACTTTGCTTTTTTCGTTTGAGTATGTGGCTAGCTCTGATGTCGAGGTTTTCACATCCGACACGCGCGGTCTATGAGACAAAAACCGTGACCGACAGCTTTACGTTGACGAAGTACTGCAGTGTTCTGATGTAAATACCACATGCAGTCACACATCCAAGTGATGACGTGTCCAAGCGATACATAAATTTGCCGAATTAATAGGAACGAAAAGCCAAGTCACGCTATAAGCGTTATTATGTTCAACTATGCTACCTCAATTATATAATATTATGCTCTTCTTTGCAGTCCACTGCTGGATATACGCCGCTCCTTATTTGCTTCACAGTGACATAGGTTTTTATCAAGAAAACCACTAAAAAGAGAGGCAGTGGTGTAATATTACACCCACATTTCGCCATGAATTTTTAGGTCCACGTAACAGGGGGCGAGCCTATTGCCGTACCGGGCACATAACCAGACTCCGTGCTACTGAGAATTTCCTAACGGAAAAACCCAATAACACTTTGCCCGACCCGGGAATCGAACCCAAGGCCGCCCGATCCCACGCGCACATTTATGCCGCGAGACCAACATGGCAGTCTAAAAATACTAGACTACTTAAAAAGTTCTGTCTTTGAAAAAAGAAACAGATGGTTTGGGAGCCACTAGGCCTCCCCTAGATCCACCTCAGATTACCACAATAATTATATTATTATCTACTTTATGAATTAAGTGCATTACGTTATTCACCGACAGCTGCGGCCCAATATTCGGCGCGGGCGCTGACCTGCTGATCTCCAACAACTGCAACACGAACAGCGAGAGCTACAGCAACCTGCACTCGTACGGAGACCAGATAGCGCCCGCCTGCCTCGCCTCCGAGTACAACTTCACCGTCAGGGACTACGAAGTCTTCACTTATAAACATAACTAACCTATTAGGCGTACGATTAAAATAATGTATAGTGTGCAGATTTGATTTAAAAAATATAGGAAATAGTTGAGGTCTAGATGGATCTGGCAAATTGCTCTACTTTGATCGTAGCTAATATGAGTGGCACCGGATAACAAAATTATGGGTGTTCTGTGGGGCACCCATACCTGGTGTAGCAAAATTTTAGATCATTTAAGATGATTTAACTCCTAGCTACGCCTGACTCGATGAACTTACTTCACCATACCTAAACTTAATCCTCATCGGAACTGGTTAAAAAATGATAATAAAGAAGTACAAAACCACACTTATTATTTGTATTTATTTTGTTTTGTCGGAAAATGTTTGCTGATGAAATTATCATGAATGTTTTGTAAGCGTATTGTAATGTAGGTTGATATGAGGGAATGTGTATACCGTCCATATTTTTTATTCCTAGTTTAGCACTAGTGTTAATGCTTTCGTATATTGTGCCAATAAATGAAACAAAAGGAAATGTGTTTTTTTTATTGCATAAATGTAATTTCCCGTAAAAATTGTGCTGGTAACCAATTTTGATCACAGCGCTATCTGTGTTTGTATTTCGTCATTTAGACGCATTTGTATAACATGCCATCTGGTGAGTACTTTGATAACTACATCTGTAGTTCGTTTTATATTCACTAGATGGCGTAGACAGTACCTTGAGGAGCTCTATTGTGGGTTTAATCTTTACACAGGACTAAACTGCAGGGTTCCCTAATGTTTGTTAGTCATCACTCATCAGTGTGCTCTTCACGACGCGTTTCCTAATGTTTGTTCGCACGTTTGAGACGTGCGTGACGCAAGAGCGTCACGCACGTCTCAAGTCAATTTAGGTTTGTTCTTTCCAGCGGCTTGTTGTATTTATTTTAAATGCGGCAGTCTGAGAGTCACCACGAGATCCCGCTGCAAGAAAGTGGCGTGGCATTCATATCTGTAGGGCATTGGCCCTACAGATATGAATGCCACGCCACTTAGTTTATTTTCACAATTAGGTAGTTTATTAATAAAAAAAAAACTTTAAAACAATAATTGCTATTAAAACCATAGACGTAGAAATCTTGCGTAGGATCTTCATCATAAATTATGATGAATGAATGAATTAATTCAATTCATAATCATCATCACCTCAGCCGAAAGTCGACCACTGCAGAACATAGGCCTCCCCCAAAGCTCTACACAAAGACCAATTTTGGGCCGACTGCATCCAACCACTACCTGCCTGCGACCCTAACCAAGTCATCGGTCCACCTTGCGGGAGGCATAGCTCTATTTGTGTATCTAGGGTTATTTTTCTAGGTTGGGCCTGGTTCTTAATAAAACAATGGTGGGAAGTTTTTTTAGATTTCCAGTCCAGAGTTTCGATGCGGTAAGTAACATTCTGGGGTGGGGCACTGGATATGGTCCAGTGTGGGGTGGGCGCGGCTCACCCGGCTCCCCTGCTGTGTACGCGTAGCGGAGATATGCCTACTACTGCTGTGAAATAGGACGCGTCATCGTCCTTAGACTATAAAAAAGCGTGTTAATAAATGCGAATTTCGTTTAGGTAGTACAAACCAAACAGCGTCAAGTTGGGCAATAAACGCGAAATTGTCTATCTGCAAATACATACATAGGTACATACACTCACGCCTTTTTCCCGTCGGCATAGGCAGAGACAACGGAACGTCACTTGCTTCTGTCCTTACTAATCTCAGGAAGCCCTCTACACTCATTACTCTCTTTATACATGCTCGCTGGTTCTGGGTACCTACCTACTTCCTATAATTATCTGCAAATAATGACAATAAATAGGTATTTAACTTCGACGAAGGTGCGTACCAACCTTCACACCTCTAATGATTCTTGGATATCATTTATGATGCATAATAAAAAATGGATAGGTACTATCTTATTTGGAATGTTGGACTTTAAAGCCAATATATCGCCATAGAAGCCCTCAACCGTAGTTATAGCAATATTGGACTTTCTTTACAAGCCTATAAGCAATCTAAACAGGTTTTTGAATAAGTGATTCAAATACTTATGTTTATATTTATAGCACTTAATCTCATCCAGGAATAGCTAATCTCTTGGAGTAAGTATCATAATCATTATTGGACGCAGTAGTAGGGTATTCAGATACCGCTGGATAGAATTGACATCAGTCATCAACTCTTGCTCGGTCGCTACAGAGTAGGTATACTAACCGATTCTCTTAATCCCGGCGCTACGAGACATGGATCCTCCATGTCACACCACATCGGTGGTTTTAGTTAGCAGGCACTAAAGTCTTTAGGGGAGTGTCTCACCCATCCCCTTTGCTAGCCCCAAACCCGAATCATTTAAATTCGTCAATTATTCACATTTTAAAGACAGACGCGTCACAAAGTAAAGATATGTACCTACAATTCGACTTTGCCAGCGACAAGTCAAGTCACGGTATAAGTGTACAACATTGTAGCAGTGCGAGCTACTATGACTCTTATACAAACAATAAAAACCATAAACCTTATCATCGCTGGCTCAGCGATCCGAAGGCATATATATCTTCATCATATCTTGGCTTCCTACATTAAGTTGCGCCATGCTTTTCTGTTTTGAGCCACATTTGACCAGGCGGTAGGTAATCCCCATTTCTTTTGGATCTATGGCAACTCCGTCTTTCCAACGGAATCGACCCACCGGATGTCGTCGCCCAGTTTGTTGCTCGAGATAATACCTATGCTCTTTTGTCAGCGCGATCCTCTCCCATTCGTTCAACGTGTAGCTAGTAAAGACGAGCAGGCTTTATTTGGCCTATGATATTCGGCTGACACTATTTCTTCAATTTCTCTATGGTACCTATATATGTATCTATTTCAAACTATAGAACACCGACAGGAATCTAAAATTAAGTAAAACGGTTGGGGAAATTATATTCCTACCTGCTAGTATAAGAGCCAGTGACAGGCTACCAGTACCAGGCGCCCGCGGCGTCCACCACTTAGGGCTTAGTGAGTTCTCACCTCATGTACGGTAGGTATGGGGGCTCTCAATATACAAAAACCCAGGTCTGGTCAAGTACATACTGGTAGCCTGTCTCTGGCTCTTATACTATAGGCTCTCACCCTTCTCTCTTATTAGCTTTTGTTACTTGTGGTGGTCTCCATCAACCTAAGAAATATAAGTCGTATACAAGGAAGCTCTACATTGGTAGAGCTTCCCTAGTATAGTGGACTGCCAACAACTGAAATTATGACGTCCTTACAAGTATTGTGTAGTACGTAGTAGGTACACTTACTAGTGATAAATAAACTACATAGCTCACGCAAATAGTCAATGTATTTTAAACTTCAAATTAATCGGTGGATATAAATTATAATCCCAACAATCGAAATAGTTAATAACAAAACAGATAACCACATAGCTTGACCTATCAGACGGAATTCGCAGAAACCACGAGAGTCGCCATACAATAGCACCAATCACAACACGAACCATACTTGACCGTCTTGTGTATAATGTGATGACAACCGCACTGGGTCACCCGGTAAAAGTTCATCGGCAGGACTTAGGTACACGTAGAAATGAAGAAGAAACGGATACTAATTTAAAGAGGTTTTAAGGCTAGTATCGCTTTCAATCGGCTTACTCGACGGGGGAAGTATCTATGGCCGTCCCGTCACACAACATAACGTGTCGTATCTTTTGTAAGTGTATCTCGCTACTTTTCAGGTTTCCAAACTCGTTAAGACTTAGGTACTGAAAGACTATGTCTATAGTCTTTCAATGTAGGTACCTATCCCTGACCACAACAAGACAACAATGGGGATGGAGGAATGGACAATGACCCTAGTCTTGTCAATGTATCAAGCAGCACTACTATCTGGGGGCACGGCAGTGTCCCCACCAAGTCGAGAAAAAAGCGGCGCCGCCGTACCATCCTTTTCTTGAAGCAATTCAGGCCATTTTTGACCTCCCATAACTCCATTGTAGATAAAACTATAAAACTAACGATAAAACTAAAAAATTGGTTGCCTGTAAAGTCGGTATACGGGCGAAAGTTTTACGTGACAACGACTTTGAGTGGTAAAATAATTTTAATGTGAATATTCATTCGTATAGTAGGAAGAAGGATGAAAGACGCGTGCCTTTCACTTTTTATGTCTGTCTCTCTCGCTCTTAGGCGGGACGCGTGCCTCTCACTCGCTCTCATTGTGAGCGCATAACGTGAGCGGAGCGTAACGCAGTTTCTTGAAGTGTCACCCGGCAAACCAATTTATAAGACGTTGTCACGTCAAAACCTGAAAAGCACTAAATAATCTAATTTACATGTATACATATTTATTACTTGTGAGATATATTGTGTTTGCATGCGATGGCCGAGTCAATCTATTCATTTAAGGACCCTTAAGTAGGGACACAGAATATATACAAGTACTAAAGTAGTAGGGACTGAATAAATTAATAACCGACTTGGTATTACATGGATCTCACAACTTTTTACGGTAGAAGAACTGGCGTGACTTGGTTTTTTGACAAGTATTGTTTTTTGTGGGATACAACTATACCATACTATACGCAGCCTAACAGCTATGTAGTACTTTTGCAGTTCCATGTGGTTATTTTCAGTTTGTTAAGATACAAGTATTAACGAATTTAACTGCAATAAATTCATATACTTATTTTTTTTCTCTTCGTACTTATAGAATACTTAATTCCAATTGAATTGAAAATAATTAGTCTTATTTGCTAGTGAGATTTTCATAGTAAACGAAACTGAGAGCAATATGTAGGTACATTCCTCACGGATTTGTATAACCGCCAAGTGGTCTGGTGCGTTCCCTATGTAGGTCTGCTCCAACGTTCTGCGGTAAACGAACTGTGCCGGATCTCGAGTGTGAACCCGGATACAGTCAGCGATAACTTATAATTGCTTTGCAAAAAATGTATATTTCGATTGTCAAGTTCTTTTTCACATGTTCTGTTATAGGTAAATACATAACTGTCGGTCTGTTTTAGCCGCGACGCCGACGTACCTACGGCACGAAGCTACGGTTTACATATTGTGTTGCACACCGCACTCGACGGTCTCTCGATTTTTGACGGCAGTATAAAGTTTTTATGTAGGTGTGTGTCTTAAAACTCTTAAAAGGTTATGATTCTGTGATGGTGTTGTGAATGACTGCTTTCGATTAAAAGCTCTTCTCATTGACGGGACATGCTCAATTAAGTACCTACCTGCGTATTGCTAGGTCCAGTTATTCTCTAGACACGTTTTTAAAAATACCCAGCACTTTGAATCATAAACTACCTCTTGGTATATTGGTAACCGCTTTTGCTTCAGACCGGCCGGCAGTGAAACATGCCAATGGAATCTGGACAGTTGAAGGAGCCCTCGGCGGGCTTCTTCAATTTGAATGAATGAATGAATGAATGAATCATTTATTTCACTTTTAAATTTCTTATAATCTAAATACATTGCCCCACAAAACTGCTTACGCAGTTTAACTGTGAGATCGGTGAGCCTCTCTTACAGTTACATAATTTAAGGTACATTTATACCTTAATATACACTTTATACCTACATTTACATATTTTCTAGTAAATGTCTTTTAAGCTTACGTGCAAATATTGATTTATTGTTTTCCTGTCTGATGTCAACAGGCAAGGTATTTAATAGATAGGGAACACGTTTTCTTAAGGTTCTATCACCATAGTAATTATGAACTCTGGGTATATCATATTTTCCTGCTGTCGTCGACCTGGTAGTGTTTTCTTCTCTAAAAATTCGGTTTACCAACTCATGCTGGTAAATCTCAGGATTTATCGGGCTTTTACAGTAACATATATACCTAATAACTAATCTATACTAATATAATAAAGCGGAAGAGTTTGTTTGTTTGTTTGTTTGTTTGTTTGTTTGAACGCGCTAATCTCAGGAACTACCGGTCGGATCTGAAAAATTCTTTTTGTATACGATAGCCCAGTTATTCCGGAAGGCTATAGGCTATATAACATAACGCTTCGAGCCTTTGGGGCCGGGCAAAAGGCTAAAAAGGCTAAAACATAATGTCGGCTAATCTCAGGAACTAGCAGTCGGATTTTAAAAATTGTTATTGCCTATGATAGCCCAATTATTCCGAAAGGCTATAGGCTATACAAAATTACGCCACAACTTTTAGGGGTCAGACAAAAATAATAAAATGGTCAAACGAGAAGGGGGAGGGTTGGGTCAAAGGCAAAAAAGGCTAAACGAATAGGATACAATCTATATGGGTATCCTTTTCGAGATTTTCGGGACGCTGATTAATAATATGAAATTTATTTAGTGATCCAAGATGGCGGACGGGAAATCAAAAATGGCGGATGAGAAAATTTTAAATATCAATATGGGTATCGCCTTCGATATTTTAAGGGGTGGAGAATCGAAATAACACATCTATTTCGTGATCAAAGATAGCGGATGGGCAATCAAAGATGGCGGATGGGAAAATTAAAAAAAATCAATATTGGTATCGCCTGCGATGTTTAAAGGGATGGGGAAACCAAATACAACATCTATTTCGTGATTCAAGATGGCGAATGGGAAATCAAAGATGGCGGACGGGATTTTTTTTTAAATCAATATGGGTATCGTCTCCGATGTTTGAAGGGATGGAGAATCCAAATACAACATCTATTTCGTGATTCAAGATGGCGGATGGGAAATCAAAAATGGCGGATGGGAAAAATTTTAAAAATCAATATGGGATATCATCTCTGATGATTTAAGGGATGGTGAATCCAAATACAACATCTATTTCGTGATCAAAGATGGCGGATAGGAAATCAAAGATGACGGACGGATTTTTTTTAAAGTCGATATGGGTATCGTCGCCGATATTTAAAGGGATGGGGAATCCAAATCCGACATCTATTTCGTGATCAAAGATGGCGGATGAGAAAGTTTAAAAAATCAATATGGTTGTCGTCTCCGATGTTTTAAGGGATGGTGAATCTAAATACAAAATCTATTTCGTGATCAAAGATGGCGGATAGGAAATCAAAGATGGCGGACGGGATTTTTTTTAAAGTCGATATGAGTATCGTCTCCGATATTTTAAGGAATGGGGAATTCAAAAACACCATCTATTTCGTGATCAAAGATGGCGGATGGGAAATTTTTAAAAATCAATATGGGTATCGTCTCCAATATTTAAAGGGATGGGGAATCCAAAATCAACATCTATTTCGTGATCAAAGATGGCGGATGGGAAATCCTCTCCGATGTTTTAAGCTATGAGGAATGCAAATACAACATCTGTTTCGTGATCAAAGATCTAATGATATAAGATCTAATGGGAAATCGAAGATGGATAATTAAGAATTTCCTGGAAAAGTAGTTGGAAAGAAAAGGAACGAGAAAAAAAAACCTTAAAAGGCGATACGGAGTTCGCTGGGTCAGCTAGTAATATAATAAAGCGGAAGAGTTTGTTTCTTTGTTTATTTGTTTGTTTGTTTGAACGCGCTAATCTCAGGAACTACCGGTCGGATCTGGAAAATTCTTTTTGTATACGATAGCCCAGTTATTCCGGAAGGCTATAGGCTATATAACATAACGCTTCGACCCTTTGGGGCCGGGCAAAAGGCTAAAAAGGCTAAAAGATAATGTCGGCTAATCTCAGGAACTAGCAGTCGGACTTTAAAAATTGTTATTGCCTATGATAGCCCAATTATTCCGAAAGGCTATAGGCTATATAAAATTACGCCACAACTTTTAGGGGCCAGACAAAAATTATAAGATGGTCAGACGAGAAGGGGGAGGGTTGGGTCAAAGGCAAAAAAAGGCTAAATGAATAGGATACAATCTATATGGGTATCGTTTTCGGCATTTTCGGGACACTGATTAATAATATGAAATTTATTTAGTGATCCAAGATGGCGGACGGGAAATCAAAGATGGCGGATGGGAAAATTTTAAAAATCAATATGGGTATCGCCTTCGATATTTAAAGGGGTGGGGAATCGAAATACAACATCTATTTCGTGATCAAAGATGGCGGATGGGAAATCAAAGATGGCGGATGGGAAAATTTAAAAAAATCAATATTGGAATCGTCTGCGATGTTAAAAGGGATGGAGAATCCAAATATAACATCTATTTCGTGATGAAAGATGGCGGATGGGATTTTTTTTTTAAATCAATTTGGGTATCGTCTCTGATGATTTAAGGGATGGTGAATCCAAATAAAACATCTATTTCGTGATCAAAGATGGCGGATAGGAAATCGAAGATGGCGGACGGGATTTTTTTTTAAAGTCGATATGAGTATCGTCTCCAATATATAAAGGGATGGGGAATTCAAATCCAACATCTATTTCGTGATCAAAGATGGCAGATGGGAAATCAAAGATGGCGGATGGGAAAGTTTTAAAAAATCATATTGGTATCGTCTGCGATGTTAAAAGGGTAGGGGAATGCAAATACAACATCTGTTTCGTGATTCAAGATGGTGGATGGGAAATCAAAGATGGCGGATGGAAAAAAATTAAAAAATCAATATGGCTATCGTCTCCGATATTTTAAGGGGTGGAGAATCCAAATAAAACATCTGTTTCGTGATCAAAGATGGCGGATGGTTTTTTTTTAAATCAATATGGGTATCGTCTCCGATGTTTAAGGGGATGGTGAATCCAAATACAACATCTATTTCGTGATCAAAGATGGCGGATAGAAAATCAAAGATGGCGGACGGGTTTTTTTTTTAAAGTCGATATGAGTATCGTCTCCAATATATAAAGGGATGGGGAATTCAAATCCAACATCTATTTCGTGATCAAAGATGGCGGATGGGAAATCAAAGATGGCGGATGGGAAAGTTTTAAAAAATCAATATTGGTATCGTCTGCGATGTAAAAAGGGATGGGGAATGCAAATACAACATCTGTTTCGTGATTCAAGATGGTGGATGGGAAATCAAAGATGGCGGATGGGAAAAATTTAAAAATCAATATGGCTATTGTCTCCGATATTGTAAGGGGTGGAGAATAAAAATACAACATATATTTCGTGATCAAAGATGGCGGATGGGTTTTTTTTAAAGCAATATGGGTATCGTCTCCGATGTTTAAAGGGATGGGGAATCCAAATACAACATCTATATCGTGATTCAAGATGGCGGATGGGAAATCAAAGATGGCGGAGTGGAAAAATTTTAAAAATCAATATGGGTATCGTCTCCGATGTTTAAAGGGATGGGGAATCCAAATTCAACATCTATTTCGTGATTCAAGATGGCGGATGGGAAATCAAAGATGGCGGATGGGAATGTTTAAAAAAATCAATATCGGTATCGTCTGCGATGTTAAAAGGGATGGGGAATGCAAATACAACATTTGTTTCGTGATTCAAGATGGTGGATGGGAAATCAAAGATGGCGGATGGGAAAAAAATCAATATGGGTATCGTCTCTGATATTTTAAGGGATGGAGAATCCGAATACAACATCTATTTCGTGATCAAAGATGGCGGACGGGAATTTTTTAAAAAACAATATGGGTATCGTCTCCGATGTTTAAAGGGATGGGGAATGCAAATACAACATCTATTTCGTGATCAAAGATGGCGGATAGGAAATCAAAGATGGCGGACGGGGTTTTTTTGTAAACTCGATATGGGTATCTTCTCCGATGTTTTAAGGGATGGTGAATCTAAATACAACATCTATTTCGTGATCAAAGATGGCGGATGGGAAATATAATAATATAAAAAAGTTATTATTGGTGGCGAAAAAGTGGTAGTGGTATTTGATGTTCGATGCAGATAATGGCTATGTTCAGTGGATACCTCTCCTACGGAACCCTTCATGGACGAGTCAGACTTGCACTTGATTTAATTATTTAATAGCCATAGTATTTAATAGTATTAGTAATTTTATCATATCACTAGATCAGTGATCTAACCATATCATTCATATACCACGTTCTCATCTCCTTACAATAAGTTAGTTTTTCTACCCTAGAAATAATTTATATGGCAAAACAACTTTGCCTAGCTATTAAGAGATTAAACACTGATGTTCTTGGTAACTTTGTTCTGAATAAGTTGGAAAAGAGTTAAAAATTAATATGAAATGTTATCCCGGCGAACTCAATGTAAATACATTAAAAAGGCGATACGGAGTTCGCCGGGACAGCTAGTACCTAATAATATAAATATAGTTCTGGAAATATATATTATATCTTTATAATATACTAATGAGATGGAAATCGAGAATACTGAAGTCCACATTTGTTAACCTAATGCAGCGAATGATTGGTGCTGTAGAGTTATACCGACAGACAAATGTACGAAGGAAATATTATTTCATTATCAAGGACTTTTAAGTTTCTTATAATATTTTAAATTAACTTGACACTTTCCATATATATACATAAATAAAACTTCAAAAGTCTCGCGTTATTTTGTAACGGCCCTGTACAAATACTTATATACATACCTCTACAAATCTACGAATATACATTTCGAGACAAAGTTAAGAACCGCTTACACGTGCCGCGAATCTAACACAAACACAGTTTTAGTTTTGAAACGATTAATCCATCAGTTAGACATAATGACAGCCATCGGCCCATCACTGTGGTCGCGGTTAAACCGCTAGTAACGCGTGGGTAAAAAGTGTTTAACTGGGTCGCAAGTTTTCGGCGCGTGTAACATCTTACAATGGTCTATGGACGTGGTCATCTTGGTATAATGACGTCAGATTATTGAAACCCGAGGCTAATCTTCATACTAATGTACTAGCTGTTGCATGACATGGCTTGTCTGCATTTTTACACTGGTAAGCTCAAAATCAACAGAATTGCAAACTAACTTGTAATCCCTATTTTACCTCCATACAGCTGGCATATAATAAAAGCCTGAGTGTCTTTTAAGAAACCAACTGCACATTTTTATGTTTCTAGCTAGATTTAGATGTAGATTAGATTCTACAATGGTATGTCAGTCATGCGGCATAACTCATGCCTTTAATAAAGTTACATAAGTCTATACACTTTCTCACTTATTAATTACTAAAGGGTAGTATATAACTCTCCCTCAATATAATCTCTGATTTCTACAAAAAAAAAATACCCTTATTCCACCAAATATACTTAGTGCACCACTAAATATACTCACTAAAATATATCATACGAACACCTGTTTATTGACCGTTGCAAATCTCTAATATTTTTTTTTATATAGACTCACGTCTGTATCCCCGAAGATTACCCGAAGGGGTAGCCAGAGGTGTAATATTACACCCACATTTCGCCATGAATTTTTAGGTCCCACGTAATAGGGGGCGAGCCTATTGTCGTGCCGGACACATTACCAGACTCCGTGCTGCTACTGAGAGTTTCCTAACGGAAAAACCCAATAACACTTTGCCCGACCCGGCAATCAAAGCCGAGACCTCCCAATCTCACGCGCACATTTATGCCGCTAGACACACGAGGCAGTCCAGTAAAATTAATCCTTTTAGTTTTAAGTATTTCAAATTTTAATTTTACTCAACAATCAAATAATTTGATAAACTAGGTTCACAGAGCCCTGCTTCGCAGGGCTCCTATTTTTGTGTGCAGGGTCACAAGAAAACCTAACATAACCAATGACGTATATCTTTGAACATAACCTATTAAGTTTTCTGAGTGGATAAGTTTCCCAAGCGGACGAGACTTTTCATATTAAATGATATTTTATGGAAATATTGGCATATTTGGTGTGCAATTAGTATTTTAATGTTCGATTATTATTTTAGTGTGCAATAAGTATTTTAGTAAAAGAATAAAGTTTTTTTGCGTAACGCACTCAGTATGTTGCTTAAAATTTTTGAGGCTCTGTTAAAAATATCCCATTACTAAATTGTTTTGTGTATAATTATATTCCACGTTTTTGGTTCACCCTCATACTAGGATTAATACGACTGTTCTCGACTAGATATCGAGACCTACCTTACTAATCTCATAGCTATAATAAATAAACAATTTTTAACTCAATCGTTGTTGAATAATTCGAATAAAATTAAAAAAAAAACTGTATACAAGGCATTAACAAATAACAGTGGCGTAGCTACCTGGGTGACACCCGAGTCGGATATTGCTGGTGTCATCCCATTGCGGGTAGATCCAAGAGGGAAAAGGGGGTAGGCCTAAGGGCTCATTGCCTTCTCCAAAGCATCGAGTCCTCGCATGGCATTTGAATAAATTTCTTCATAAAGCGATCACATTTCATATTAAAACAAATAAGAAAACAATGAAAATGCTGTGAAAATGCACCGTGGCCCATTACTGTGGGCCGATAGTTGGATTTGTCCACTATCGAGGCTGACATAACGGGTGGGTCCCCGGTTGGGAGGGGCCCGCTTGGTCACCTACGTGAGGGCAGCGGTTGCTCGTCTGCTTATGGAGGCTGAGATGAGGGCTCGTCTCGGCTCGGGGGAACTGGGATCCCAGCGAGCTCAGTTCCCGAGCGAGGTATTTCTATCTCCTCCAGATAAGTGTTGTTGAATCTGGAAGGGGGAAGGCAGCAATGTTGACGAGAACAGGTCTACCCTGTATACGTAAGGTGCGACCTGATATAAGTCTTGTAAGAGAGCAGCGAGCGGTTAACTGGACTTGGTGCCCAATGGCGACGCCTAGGTGCTTTGCCGTCTGCGACAAAAGGATTTCCTCCCTCACCAGCTTTAGGCACGGCGGATACTGTACACGTCCAGTCACTAAAGAGGGTCTTGGACACGTTGCACTTGAGCCTCCATTTCATCAGCTAGCCTGGGAGCGCTTCAAGTTACGGGGTCAGCTTCTGTGCAACGCGTCTGATATCGTTCGCGAACAGCACCAGCTTTACGTCGCCTACTACTGGGATGTCATCCGTGTAGTGGGCGTACAAAACAGGGGCAAGACAGGTCCTCTCTTCCGACGTGACATACTCGACGGCCACATGGAAGGTTTTCCTTCTCAGGAAGGATGCGATGACTGTTACGAGTTATTGTGGGATGATGGACGCCGCCAGCTTATGGATGAGGTCGTTATGCCAAACCCTATTGAACGCCTTCTCCATGTCGAGCATCACGGTTGCCGTTAAGCCTCGTTTGTTCATCCACGTGGGCAACTCTCCAAGTACGCGAGTCAGTTGTAGCGTGGATTGAGCTTGGCGAAACCCTAATTGCCCGGGCCTCGGGATGAGGTGCAGGGTGATCTTGGCCAGCAGCAGCTGCTCTATCAAGGATGTTGTCGAGAGGAAAGTGATGGGCCTGTAGTTCTTCGGCTTTCTGGGTTCCTTGCCGGGCATGGGGAGTACAATGACCCGGTTCGACTTTCAGATGGCCGGCAAGTAGCTGGTCCTCAGAATGCCGTTAAACAGCTGGGTTGCTGCAATAAGCGATCTCCGGGAAAGTCAATGCAGCATGAAGTTCAGGATCCCGTCCTCACCAGGGGCCTTCCAGGCTTTGGTTTTGCAGAATACCGCTGCAACCTCTAACGGGGACACCAGTAAGTCGGCTCCGTTCGATGAGACGATTTGCGCCGAGAGGTAGGTCCTAACTAGCACTTCTACCTTTCGTGCCCACACACACGTAACGCAGAAGGCCTTCTCGTTCTAACAGGGGGCGCGTCGGGTTGGGATCTGCATATTAGTTGCCTGCATAATCATAACAGCGATGCTTGGTGGTCCTCGATGGGGGCAAGATGTTTCTCCCAATCGTCTCCCCTGTGTTCCCACAGGGCAGCCTTGAGTTACGTTGGGGAGACAGTTGTATCGGTACTTGTAACGGGGATACCGAGTTCTCATCCAGGTCTTCCTTTGCATCGCGCTTTGCCTCGAGCAACTTCCTTATCATGGTAGGTAGGTCACGCCGCTTGGATTGCGCTTAGATACTCGAGGATACTTGAAGCGCGGCCTGAATAGTGCTGGAGAGTTTTTCTAAGGTTGCGTCGACTTCCTCGGAGGTGTAGATGTTAGTGGGCCAATGGTATCCAACCAGCTTTACTTGGTATATTGATCCCAGTTTTTTTGGGCTTACGTACTTGGAGGGTTGACGATTGCGGCGGGTTCTCTGAACATCAGCAGCACCGGTTGGTGGCCAGAGAGCAGGTTCAGTAGTACTTCTTACGTGAGAGGCACCCTCTGACCTCTAGAGATCAGGATGTCCAGGACATTGTCGTTACGCCCTGAGGAATCCAGCTGAGTAGCCTCCTGGGCCAGCGACTTTGTAACTGTAGATGCTGTCATCCTGGAAGATTAGCTCCCCCGCTGCTCGCCCAGTGCCATGCTGGGTGCTTGGCGTTCAGGTCTCACGCGATGATGGTGGGTGTGGTCCATTGAAGAAGATATTTATGCTATCAACTCGGGAACAACTTTTCAAAGTGTAAAATATTATTATTTCACATCTTGAAAAAGTTGTTATGAATATTATTATGTAGCGCTCGTAGCGCGACTTGGCTTGCCGTTCGTTGGCAACAGATTGGCAAAGTTAAGCAACGCTTGCACAGGTCGCTACTTGGGTGGGTGACCAAGTGTGGCATTTACATCTGCTGCGCTACCGTGTTTCGGCGGGCACGTAAAGCTGTCGGTCGCGGTTCTTGTCTCAGTATAAGAATCGTTAGGCCATGACGGAGGCCTTCGGGACACTAGAGTTGGCCACTCACACGAAATACAAAACAATATTATTATTATGTAATATCTAAGTGTACCTATTATAAAATGAAGTCGATAAACGCAGAAATAATCGAAAGGATTTTTTGTACCATTTTTACCAATAGTTATTTAGGATTTCTGATGAAGTTTTAGGTGTACAATCCACGCGTTAGAAGTCTAGTATTTACTAGGTATATGCCCGCCACCTCCTCATGGGTAGGTTAAAATCGAAGGCCGAATCACCGGAGAAGCGCGCATTTACTAGGTATGTGTAATGTGAGCTTTATTTTCTTCTTGGAGTTGGGTCACCGGGTGTCACCCCAAAAATGGTGACACCCGGGGCGGACCACCGACATCCAAGGTTACAAAAATTCCCACTTGGCTGAATATTGGTAGGATTGTTCAATACACTATTATAAAGAAAATGTGAAAAGTCCTCATCGATCCGGCACGTGCAAAAAAATTTACTCGGGGTCAAAGGTCACAAAAACGGGTTTTTCGCGATTTTCAGCAAAATGATAAGTTTTATCATAAAATTAGCTCAGACAAAAATTGTAGATCAGATTTATCTATAAAAAATGTCAAAATACTTTTTTTCCTAAGAGCCACCGTTTTTGAGATATAACGATTCAAAAAGTTTAATATGCACACGTTTCCACGCCACCCTTGAGGTAGTGTACTTAGCGCGTTTTTTTTAATTTGGTTTCCCCGGTAGGCCTATTCCACTGATCTTTTATGATTCTGTTTAATTTGAAACTATTGAATAACTGTAGATATTGACAAGGGTTGAAAATGATGAAAGGGGTGTAAATTAAAAAAAATAAGAAAATTTATCCATCTGAATCTAAATTATCATGAACTTCTGCTTTCTCTTGTTCTTGTTCTTCTTCTTCTCTTACTTCTTCTTCTTCTTGTTTATCTTCTTCATTCTGGGTGTTAATAAATTGTCCCAATAATGACACATCGCATGTCTCTTCGTCAACATCAAATGAATCTTCAATTGTTGGCAATTCAACATTGGAGCATGATCGGCCTTGACAGTTTGTACATGCTACAGAACAAAACAGTCCAAATTTTTTGCAACCACATTTAGCACTACATCCCTTTTTACAGTTGCAAAAAATGGTGTTTAGTAGTTTTTCTGGTGCAGGTGGAAGTAAAGTTTGAACTGGCTCTAATGAATTGTCGACCAACTTCCAACCCCAGTCTTTTGGGTCTAACTGATTACCAAGCCACACTTGAACTTGGTAATATATCCGAAAAAGATGTTGATGAGCAGCCGCTGATGTTGGAGGAAGACATGCTAACTGCACTTGTTTTTTATTTCGAGTATTTTTAACGAAACATGCATATCTGAACTTCTCTAAGCACGTATTTTTTTATAAAGTAGGTTACAATTAACACGTGTTTTCACTCCAGAGCGGCACTCGAGACTAATAGCATTGAATGTATTGGGCATAGTAAAATAAAGCAGGTATACGACCCTAGCCACGCAGACAATTGAATGGGAGACAGATGTTGCTGAAGGTTACACTGGCGTAGAAAATAAGGGACTGGGTTTTTTTTACCTGAAATTTTCATATTTTATATGTGTAAGTCACACTGACCGATAGAACGATATTTTTGTTTGTATTACGGCTTCAGTGATGTATATACGAGGTGTACTTATAGGTAGGTACATATTATGACGATTACAACTCTTTCAACTTTTTGAATCGTTATATCTCAAAAACGGTGGCTCTTAGGAAAAAAAGTATTGAGACATTTTTTATAGATAATTATCTGATCTACAATTTTGGTCCGAGCTAATTTTATGATAAAACTTACCATTTTGCTGAAAATCGCGAAAAACCCGTTTTTGTGACCTTTGACCCGAGTTAATTTTTTTGCACGTGCCTGATCGATGAGGACTTTTCACATTTCCTTTATAATAGTGCATTGAACAATCCTACCAATATTCAGCCAAGTGGGATTTTTTGTAACCTCACCTCTATTTTTTAGTCTCATTTGACCAGACTATTTGGACCAACGAGAATGTACGGTATGTAAAAAAATATTATCTATGCATAAAATACTTTCAAAATAAATAAATTTTATGTTGTTTCAAATAACCCCCGGGCCACGGAAAGAGAGGGGTTTGCAACTCTCGATTTTTCCCCTTGTCGCATGATTTTTGTACGGCGTTGCAGAATAATGGATTAGAAGCTGTATTAAAACAATATGAAACTGATGCCGTACAGAATGAAATGACCAAATGTACCCTGGAATTTGTCAGAAAATAAAAAAAATATGGACCTTGTGGCGCACCATTTTTGTACGGCACTGCGCGCTTTCTTATTATTTTTCATGGATCTATCGATGGTAAAAATGCCGTACAAAAATATATGACCAAAATGTACTCACTTGCACTTTTGAATTCTCACCAGCACTCAGTTGGACAGCTTACAAGTGACGGCATAGTGCTGAATCTTATTATTTTATGCTCTTATATCGTCCTATATACGTCAACTGGTGGTTCATATGACCCATTCATTTTTGGACATGGGCCTGTAGTCTATTAGAGTAACATTAATCATTATTTTATTTATATCCTGTAATAAGGAATAAAGTCCCAAATCCGGCCGGGATTTTCCCATTTTGACCTCCGGGTAGACA
Organism: Euclidia mi; assembly: GCA_944739405.2. NCBI lineage: Eukaryota > Metazoa > Arthropoda > Insecta > Lepidoptera > Erebidae > Euclidia > Euclidia mi. The sequence continues at coordinate 52,186,299 of OX123200.2, read as the reverse complement.
CAAATTACCCATCTCTTAAGCCTTGGACCTTGGCTGGCCACTTTCACTAATATGTGAAATAGCCCCCCGCAAGAATTTTCCCCGATCCTTGACCAAATGACACAACAATGAAACGAAAAACTTGTTTAATAAATATTTTATTTTGCGTAAGATTTCTTATATCCGTGTGGTGACGGATTAAGAATACGGAATGTCACCACCCTATATCATCCGGTGCCGTAAGAGCCGACAGAGGGAGCATATTATGCAGAGAACAGCACTGTAAGAGAAGGAAAGCTTGATACAAACCCTATACCAACCCGTTGGGCCAGCGTGGTATAGTAGGCCAATTCCTCCTTTCAAAGGAGAGGCCTAGTCCAGCAGTGGACTGTTAAAGGCTGATGATGATGATGATGATGAAGATTTCTTAAGAAAGTTTCTTAAGGGCTGAATCTCAATCTTCGCATAAAAGCTATTCGACAGTTGAAGACTAAGTAAACTAGCTGAAATTAGAGGTAAAACAATTGATTAACTTTATCAATACAGCCGTAAAAATCCGTAAATTATCTACTTTATCCGGTTCATAACTGTTATGTACCCAGATAAAGAACAACTATTTATGTACCACACGAAATGCTGGCCTGGCTGCCCCATCTGCATAATGAAACGAAAATGGCGAATACTTCATTTGGATCACAAACAGCAACATCCCACATAAAATAAGTATGAATAAATTGGCTAGCACAGCACGAAGCGCCGGCAAAAGTGCTAAGCATGGTGTCATTGGAGAGGTCTAGAATAGATAGGTATACTCAACAATAGACTACAGAAGGCTTTTAAATCAATAAAACAAATTAAAAGCTATAGGTTTAAGTAAACTGAACAAGGTTCTTAGGTAGTAGATATACTAGAACATTTTATTTAAAACAAGTATTTGACGCGCCAGAATTATGAAATCTGCTCCGCAACATTGGAGATATAGGTAATAATAATTATTATTTATTATAGCAATCAACATATGTACTTACTTAGGTATGAATAAACTGTATTCAGAACTGAGTTCTAGGGTTCAGAACCGGGAAATCCCGGTCTCGAAATTACCGGGAATTCCCGGTTCTTTTGTCAGTAAAATGGAACCGGGAAATCAAATTTGAATCCCGGTTCTTTCGGTACTTTCGGGAATTTTATTTTCATTACGCGATTCACACTAGTTCACACTACTATTTACTTATTTACTTTTACTTTACTTTTCCACACTGTCTACTAGTCAAACAATCAGAACTAACGTGAATAATTCAGCGTTAAAAGAAATAAGAGGCTCTGAAGGCGTTTATGAATAGACAAAAAGTGTCCAAAAAGGCACGTTTGGCTGTGCATAGAGGGGTGTTAGTACCTACTCTTATGTATGGTAGTGATAGTTGGGTATGGCAGAAGAGTCATGAAAGTAAAATAAATGCTGTAGAAATGAGAGCACTGAGAAGTATGTGTGGTGTCTCGACTGACAGAGTAAAGAATTGTGTGATAAGAGAGTGTTGTGGGGTAAAAGAAGATATAGTGACAAGCATCGAGAAAGGTATGCTAAGATGGTTTGGGCACGTGGAGAGGATGGATGATGAAAGACTGACCAAGCAGATATATAAGGCAAGTGTGGAAGGGACAGGACGAAGGGGAAGACCTAGGTGGACGTACTCTGACCAGATTGGAGACATCCTGAAAACAGGACAGGAGAGAAGTACCCTGAACAGAAGAGCATGCATGAGGAATCTGATGGGAGTGAATGAAGCAAGAGAGATATGTCAAGATCGTTGCAAATGGCGTTCCGTAGTCTCTGCCTTCCCCTCTGGGAAACAGGCGTGGGTCTATGTATGTATGTATGTAAAAGAAATAAAGCGCGAAATTAATGGTGCGCTCGCTATAACCAATAACTACCTACACTCGCTCGCTGTTGTTAGGATAGGATGAAAAGTAGTAAGTAGGAAAGCGACTGCAACGCGGTGTCGAGCTTCCTCGCGCCTGCCGCGCGTGCCCCGCCCGCGTGCCGCGATCTCTGGTTCACTCATGACTCACTCAGTTTTCGCCGAAACGCATCCAAGCCGCTCTTTCATAGGTGGCACCTACGAAGGAGCGGCTTGGATGCGTAGATTACACACACTACTTACAGCAGCTCTAACCTCCAGCCTGGAGCAGCGGTAAGAAATGGGCACTTCAAGAACCTGAAGAACGTCTTAGCCCACGCTCTGGAGGTGGAAGCAGTACGACGCGACGAGTGAAGTCACCGCATCAGGGAAGTTGTGTCGTCACGTCGGTGCTACAACTGCGGAGAAAGAGGCCATATCCGCTTGAGCTGCCCAAAGCGTAGGCAGCCTCGTGGGTTTAAGGTTCCACCATTTGATGGCTCGTCATCATGGTCAGCATACAAGATCCAGTTTGAGGCTGTGATGCGATCACATGGGTGGAATAAAGAACAGGCCTTAACCGCCCCAACCTTGGGCCTTCGTGATCGGGCGTAGACGGTGTTGGGGGCACTCGGGCAAGACGTCTCCTACGAGAACCTTCTGGAGGTGCTGGAGGCGAGGTACGGTGACGCGCACTTCGAACATGTGTATCGTGCTCAGCTGAAGGACAGGACACAACGCACCGGAGAAACTCTGCAGATGTGGGCTCTGGAGGTGGAAAAGCTGGTCAGGAAGTCATACCAGTCATCGCCTGCGCTGATAGATGGGAACCTCATAACATTTACGGATGGAATCCGCGACCTGGAGTGGTGGCACCCTGTCTCCACCAAAGGGGTCGCCTGATGTGCCTGCCAGGCAGCGAGAGCAGGAGAACGAGTAGAAGCCAGGACTGTGGGGCGGGTGCTGGCTGGTAATGGAAGAGCCCCAAGTATCTCGATCTCGCAATCATGTGACGGAAACAGCCTGATCATTGAAAGCGAAATTAATAAAACGCCATGCAAGCTGACATTGGTCATGGGTGCTTCGCGGACAGTCGTCTGTTTCCATCTGGCAAGACGGGTTCTTCGGGGCTACTTCAGAAACAATGAATGTGTGAAACTGAGAACAGCTACCGGTCAGCAAATAACCTTCCGAGGTGAAATGGAGGTGGATCTGAAGCTAGGCAACAAAGTTTACCATCACAAAGTCATCGTAGCCGATATAGTGGACGACTGCATCTTGGACCTAGACTTCATGCGGAAGCATCGCTGCGAGCTCGATGTTAAGTGGCTCAGAAGACGTCTTCATTGAAGATGCAACTTCAGGAAAAGTGTACTGCCTGAAGAAAGTCATTCTTCACCCGCGGTCGGAAAACGTTGTACCAGTTTGTCTACCAGGGCATTCGGGTCAGGGGAACCGATGTGTACTTATCGAAGGCATAGAGAAAGATGCCTCATGGAAGATTGCTCGAACCTTGGTAAGGGGTACCAAAGTTTCATCAGTACGCGCACTGAATGCAAGTGACAATGGAGTGTTGCTCAAGAAAGGGACGGAATTGGGCACCTACCAGGTGCCCAATTCCGTCCATTTCGGTCCTTTCCGTTTTTTATAATAAAAACTAGCAAGAACCGAAAATACCGAAAGAACCGGGAAATCCCGGTTCCGTTATACAAAAGTACCGAAATTCCCGGTTCTCAAAAAGATTACCGGTTCCGAAAACACTACTGAGTTCTTTTACACTTGTTTTAAGCTAACAGTCATAGCAGGCCAGATACTACCGCAACTAATACCTAATAGAATGATATGGACCAAAGAAGTGGTTCATAAACTCCATACTAACATGACATTGTTTGGATTGGAACAGACCGGGCCCGCAATTTAAAGCAATAATCTCAAAGAAGTTCCTACAGATATCATCAAATGAATGGAACACCATTTTGAATCTGAGCTTTGGACTTCGAGGCGCATCTTGGGTAATTTTATCGTTTTCGCATACTTTTTTTTACTCATTCGAACCGCCTATTAGTTGCGACCTTTGCCTCGTATAACTTATATAAGAAAAAGAATAACGTTTCGTGCGCGCCCGTAGAGTTATATAGGTAGTAGGTAGGTATACATTTGAACTTCGGTACTTAGGCACATCTCTAAACTCTCTTAACAAAACCGATAGTTAGAACGGTAATTTTTAACATGTGTTTATTGAAATTATGGGATAAACCACAATATGATAGAATGTATCAATTACGGATTTGGTATAATGGACATGCGCGGTTTTTTCATTAAGGCCGTTATGATCTAACCACAACATTTTAATTGTAATGCAGTTTATTGAAACGTGAAATTGTAATTTACTATTTTGACTTAACTGTTAGGTACACATACAGCTCAAAGTTCAATATTTTGTGAGAAAGCATAAAATATAAGGCCAAAATATAGGTTAAAAAAAATCGAATTATGTGATTATTGAAAACGTATAGTAAAATGAAAATATGTTTCATTGTTATTTTAGTTGTTCGAGATAATAATGTATGTTATGTGAATACTTATTAGTAAGTTATTAATATTAACACACTGCCAGATACCCTTAATAAAATTACTATTGATGATTAATTTAAGAATAAGGAAGGCGCAGATAACATTTTATAGTTTCTACACCTACCCAACGTAACCTAACCACAGATAAAGAATTTAGTGGTAGGTACGTATCTGTCAATCATATAAACATTCTTACAAATTGTAAATACTTATATCTTCTGAAATATATGAAGATTGAAAGTGATGGAACTAAGAATCAGACATCGAGTTTGGTCTTAATAAGTATTTATTTATTTAGGTTTGCTAACAAAATAATGTAACAGTAATACAAGCAGTTAATAAAAACATCTTACGTTCTAGAGTAAAAGTTACATCAAATTATAGGCAAACACCACTTACACTTGATTGTGGATAGTACACTAACAAACATAATAATTTCAATGAAGGTGTTGTTTACAGTCAATTTTGTTCCTGTTATCATTCATATTACTTAGGAAGTTACGATGTACCTGCTTAGGCACAGAGAGCCTGCTTTAGAATAACTTTCTCTGACTGATCATGTAGGAAAAGACGTCGCTCAACATTCTTAGCGTAATAAGGGGAAAAGATATAAAATTGCAATGGCTAACTAGCACATACTGGTTTGACAAAAAAGAGAAAGCTAACAACATTGTTAAATTAGCAGAAATAAATGGAAAACTGACATATCCTTATTGGATGGAAATCCCTTAAAAATAAATACACTTACAACAAGAAAGTCTTTTAGGAATAGGTAGGTACCTACTTACTACGGAATTCAATATTCGAATTATAGATAGATCTGTAGATTTTAGATTAGTTTTTGACAGTTTTTGACATAAGCTTGATACAAAATATGTCAAACACGAATCTAAAATCTACAAATCTATCTATAGTTCGAATATTGAAAATGGCCGTTAGTCACTTAAAAGCATATTACTTTACATTTATGATAAGACCACTGATATAGTCTGCTTTTCATGAAGTGCAGTAAAAATATAATGAAAGAAATAGTTCATACAGGTCAACATTTTGCTGCATGTCCAGCTTCGAAGGTCAAGGAACTATAAGTATCCATGGGTTTTACCGAGTCAGCAACCGATACTAAAAGAGATATTGTTCCTCGCAATAAACACAATTGTTGTTTACCAGACAAGACCTAGACAAGCCACCGCAAGTAAACCATAATAAATTGCACGTTTTATGCTAGCCTGTGTTGATATAGTATTGTTTACACCCGGAACTAATTGGTTAAATAATCGACTAAGCGCTTGATGAGCTTACAAACTGAACGATTGATTTATTTTTAAACCATAAACACGGATACAGAGGTCGTTAAAAAGTTGATTTTATAAGTAATGCTACCTTGCATATTTTTTATTTGTAAGATATGTATATTATACCTATAGACTATAGACATTGGCAAATTAAAGGTCGACGACACCCATGGTAAAATTCATAGGGACAGCCGGTGGACAAATATATTTTTCACCACAGCAGCTCAAACATGCCGCTTTTGCTGCGAGACAACAGTGAACAAAACGCGATTTTGATTCGAGCGTGAGTAAAAGTAGCTTTTTAATTTTTCAATCGTCAGTGTCACGAATTGACATTGTTCAGCCATAAATTTGAAACATTCGAATTTTACTGTGCTCTGTCTCTTTCACATGCATATAAAAAGTGAGTGAAAAAACAAACCCCTTCGGATTCGAAATTCGATTTTGGAATTCAACCTCAAAGAAAACACCTTCGGAAATACAAATAAAAAAGATATTTGTAATATGTAAAGAAATTACTTTTTTTATATGTTATTGTTTATATGTTTAATTTATTATTGGATTTTAATAAAAATAAGTCTAATTAATAGTATAAAATTGGTATTTAACCAATACATTTTTATTTGGAATTACAACAATGATACATTTGAAAAATAAACATCAGGGACGTGGTATTAAAACGCGATTTAAAAAAATAGCGGGAATAAAAATATCGCTGACGTTGATACAGTATAATAGCGTAACGTGTTAAATTATATTAATATATAAAATAATCTAAAAAGATGAGTGAAACTAGCGATGATGACTATACTTTAACACCAGAAGAGTTAAATTAACAAGTGATTAATGCAGAATTCAATCTATTCCTGTTCATTTCTGTCTCCTAAGTAATATGTGTTCTCACTGCTGTGGTGAAAAGTTATGTGTGCTACACGAGAGCAAAGTTTTTTGTATCTCGTGCTGTTGAGTCCCTCACGACGCTCAGGATTCTAACTTTGATTCACTCGCTACGCTCGTGAATCAATCATAGAATCCTTCGCTTGCTCGGGACTCAAAATCAGCACTCGAAACAAAAAACAACTTTGCTCTCTTGTTGCACAAATAACTATTGCGCCATTTGTAAAACGGTTTGCCTCCTCTGTGTCAGACACGTGTCTACTTTCATGTTTGCCTAGGTTAATCCGCTACTGTACCCAGAACAAAGATTATAGAATTATTTTAATTATTTTTAAATTCAATTAAGTATGTTAATTTTATTATTTGTAGTTATTTTTTATTATGTTAATAAGCTAGATTAAAAACATAATAAAAATAACAATCAAAGATAATATATTTGATAGAGCAATGTGATTACAGAACTATCGACGTTCTAACCCGGCGTAAATGAACCAGGGTTTTTGAGACCCTCTAGTGTGTAAAATTATGCGTACAGGTCTTAGTTCGCACTACCACTCCCCCTCTGCCTCAGTAGCTGGATTCTAGGAATTAATGCGTCGATTCGTTTATGCAAATCAGTGCCACGTGCGACGTTATCGGTGACAGGTGATTTCAAAGTACGCGGGCGTTTTATACCCGGGTTCATAGGTAGTTCACGTTTCAATATTTTTGATCAGTGTATCCTTACGGCTTATCCTGTTTTTTTTTTTAGACTTTGGATACATTACAATAATCTGGCACTTTTATTGTATACATTATGGATAACGAACGGATTAGGGAGCTTTTGGAGGATTATTCTTCGGATGAAAGCTGTCTATCAGGGTCGGACATTGACAAAGATGAGTTAATCAGCCAGCGTAGTAACGAAAGCGATACGGAAGAGGAATTGAGTCAGCTGTTAGAGCCAGAGACGACATCTAGTTCAGCACCAGTCACATGTCCTGAGGAAGAAAACAATAGCTCCGTTGATCGACCTTATGCAAGGTATGTTTATGGCAAAGATCATACTAAATGAAGTAGAGATTTTTACCGAACTAACGTGAGAACTCGTTCTGAAAATATAACTACTGCCATTCATGGTGTCAAAGGCCAAAAGGCAAAGAATGTTGCTCACTACCGAGTCTTAAACGACGAGAGTTTCTTCGGGAATATCAATTACGCACACGAAGAGATGCTACTGGTCTGCTACGCAAGCGAATAAGTGATTCTTTGGGTGAACCATCCCCTGCTCCGCCACCTAAAATAGCAGGTATTACTAGAAGATGTCAAGATTGTGCCTATAAAAAGATAAGAAGACCAAACATACTTGCTGCAAGTGCAATAAGTTCATTTGCATGGAACATGCAGAGACAATTTGTAAAAATTGTGCAAGATATTCACAAGACTCAAACTGATTTTTTTTAGTAGGTAGACTACTGTGGTTTCTCTTTTTTTTTTTGTTTATTAATATCCTCCTTATTAACATACAAGTCATGTTATTTCAGAAAAAATGTTTTTCACTTTTTTTTTGCTTAACGAAAAGTACAGGATTTTTAATGTTTTTTGATAATTTTCTAAACTTTAATAAATAAATAAATTTATTACATAAGTTGTTTCAATTATTTTACTCCTCATATGATTCACTATTAGGTTATCACTCAAAAAGATCACAAAAACCTGTTCAAAATTAAATACAACGATATTTTAAACAGGGTAAAATTCACCCTGGTTCATTGATGATATGATTGAAAATAGGTTCATTCACGCCGAGTAATTAAAAATCCGGACATAATATACTTACCAAATGTATCAACATTTATGTATGTCATTAGAAATCGGTCAAGCTCTGCGTCAAAGAGCAAGTAAAAAAAACGTACTTCTAATTGACATTTAAGTAATGGTTATAAGGTGTAAGACTACTCCCTACTTCCCTACTAATATTATAAATTCGAAAGTGTGTATGTATGTTCCGATTTGACGCTAAAACGGCTGAACCGATTTTGCTGAAATTTAATATAGATATATATTGGACCATGGAGACGGACATAGGCTACCCTAAGTTGCAAAAATTTAACTGAGAGGGATTGCAGGGAGGGTAGAAGTTTGTAAGGCACAAATTTGCCTCTTGGAAGTAATGAACGAAAGAAGTAATAAATGAAAGTTGATTAAATTGTTTGCAATGATGTTCTGGAGGCTGAAATGATTTTCCCCACTAATATTAAAAATGCGAAAATGTTTATAGAGATAATATATTGAACATGTATTAGAACATGGCTTTGACATTTGAATGTATGCAAGGTGATTTTATTATGTACCTTTCGGTAGATAAAGGTAGATAATGTCATGGATAGAGAGTTTCTCAAGTCTTTAGAATAATCAAACTCAAACTCAAATATGTTTATTTCCATAAAAATGTTTAAATTTTTTGGACACGTCAGAAAGTCATACAAATAAAAAAATAAAAAAGTAACTTTAAATGCATATTAACATAGTTGAGCATTGAAAAAATGCCTGATCAGAAAGTAGAGCCTCGTGAGAAGAATCAGGCAAGAAACTCCGGGCCACTCTTTTCTACGTCTTGATTCTATACAATTTAAAAACTTAGTAACTACATTTAATTTTTCATAGGTATATGAGCTGGTGTGTCTATAATGTTGTTGTCAATTAATAAGGCTTTTTTAATAATAATATAAAAGTACTAAACTAGCATAATAAAGACACAATAACTCACACTCACATGAAACTTAACACTAATCAGACATAAGTAGCCTGTGGGACCGAGCAAATAAATCCCAAGCATTTTTATCTTCAATATAATCTAGCACTGAATATTACCCTTTTTGACAAAGCTTACGTTTTATAATCTTTTTGAATTTATTATAACTTAAATTTTGAATATTGCTTGCTATTTTTTATTTTCTCTAGCCGGGTAGCCGGCACTACTAGCTTACTCTTACTCGTATTTCTAGTATTCAAATTGTGGATATCACTTTTCTTTGAGTATGAGGCCTTGTTTTGGAATAAATGTATTAGGTTGGAATAAATGTACTGGCTTGCATCATATCTATCAGGAGTGTCTTCACACAACTTGAGATTGAAAGTAGATTTGTGTTACCCCGAATTTAACGCGCGCGAAGTGACGGGCAAAAGCTAGTATATCTGTATAATCTATGGGTGTAAGTTTGTAACATTATGATGTAGCGGTTTTGTGGGTAAACTTTGTTATGGCGGCAAAAACGTCCTCCAGACAACATTGCCGTAATTTCGAAGAGATTACATATCTCAGAAATTGTATAACCTCATTTATGCTATTAGAGTCAAAAGACGGTGGAGTGATCGTAGGATGTTTTTATAAAAACAAAAACAATATTCACATTTTAAATTGTACTTTATTCTAATCATTAGATTCCATTTTAGTTGATTGAATCAGGCTTTACTTGGCGGAACTCCATTGTAACCTAATGGAAGGAAAGAGGAACCCACGATGCACCCGCGGATTGACCACCCCAACTATTGCAATAGAAAAAGGTTGACAATATCGAACTCCCCTAAAAGGGTAAGGGATATATAGGAATGGTATGGGTTCCAGAAAGATACCTGACTTGCAGTATCCCGCTGTATGCGCCGACTATTCTTCGACACGTGTTTCGCCTCTGCACGAGGCATCATCTGCACGAGGCTCAGGAGCGATGGGCAATGACTGCGTGCAGAGGCGAAACACGTAGGTATCTAGGGTGGTCAATCCGAGGGTGCGTAGTGGGTTCCTCTTTCCTTCCATTAGATTCCATTTTATTTGTTGTATAGGTATACATTATACAAACATATTTTTTAAATTTGTTTCTATGTTCACATATTTATTATATACTGTGCAGCATGTGCAACTTTACATATCCGCGGAGACCTGTAATTGGCTAACTGTGGCTTAATATTTTTTTTACTTACATTGTATTTTGTTACTTTTGCTGTTGGTCTTCTTGTTAATAAATAAATAAATAAAAATTAAAAGACTTAGTCTTCAATTTTAAATTAAGCTTCATTTAAATAAATAAAAAATCAAATTGTTTTATTAAATCTTTACGTTAGCATCGGTGCGTGGTAATCGATATTAAAATTACTAGAATGAAGAGTAACAATATATAGGTACTATTAGTCAAATAAAATACAAATCTTACATGTTTGAGAGTTCTCCATAATGTTTCCGAAAGTCATATGAAGTCTGCTAACTCGTACTTAGCCGGCGCGCGTGGTGAACCATGCTGGTCTCACTCATACTTCTGAAAGAAAGAACTATTTGATATTATGTTGATAGTTTGCCAGTTGTCGATCCTAGTTTAAGACAAAGTCTTTCGAAGGTCAGATTGGATATGGTGTATTGAGATTGTGTATTCACAATATACACCATATTTCTTATGTATGGATTAACCTTACAGCTGCTTTATATTCAGGTTTACCCATTTTAGATGAAGCTTAGCGTAGTTGCCTATAAGCGCCCACCTCGCTATTTAACAACTTTGTGAGTTCAACCCTCACACGAAGCACCACTTTATCGAATCCACAAATCGTTGTTTTGGAGTCCGGAGATTCTTCGTGTGCATTGATTGTTTGTAAGGAACCCCACCATATAAGATTTTTTGCCAGTGTGGAGGTGGCAAAGAAAACAACTGATTTATTTTAAAGTGCAATCTTTCTAACTGACTGTCTATAAAGTTTGCTAACCCATTACGCGTGGCTCCGCTGCTACGAGACTGACACCGTGATTTTAGTAGATGTATGAGAAAGGCACATATGCGAGTGTCTGTGATTTGGGTTTCCACCTCAGCAGAAAACATATAAGTAGGTATGCTATCTCTTATAAGTATAAATAAGGCGAACATAAATAAAAATTGCGAGCATGCGTCAACAGCTGAGCTAAGGCAAATTTTTTTAATATCAGAGCGTAAAATATGTCAATAGATAATAAATAAGTTAAGAGCATCGCCATGGCGCTTATCTTTGTGGTTTAACTTAAAAACAAAATAAGATAAACGAACAACAAAACAAACACAAACTTGTTAATAAAATTGGCGAATGAGTCAGTGATGCGACAATTTAACATATCAGCTTAAAAAAGTTATTATGTGATACACAGGGTGTGAACGAAGAAAACAAATAGGTACATTTAAGAGCCCAATATATATTTTACGACTTTGTATTGTTTCTTTAATTCTTTATTGTAGACACAAAAAAAATTTAAAGACTAAAAAGTAAACTTATAAATTATTATATGTACAAAGGCGACCTTTGAGACTGGAGATTCGATGTGAGAGGTAAGGTTAATTACGGTGTACAAAATAGTTATTTGTGCAACAAGAGAGCAAAGTTGTTTTTTGTTTCGAGTGCTGATTTTGAGTCCCGAGCAAGCGAAGGATTCTATGATTGATTCACGAGCGTAGCGAGTGAATCAAAGTTAGAATCCTGAGCGTGGTGAGGGACTCAACAGCACGAGATACAAAAAACTTTGCTCTCGTGTTGCACACATAAGTTTTCACCACAGCAGTGAGAACACATATTACTTAGGAGACAGAAATGAACAGGAATAGATTGAATTCTGCATAATCACTTGTTGATTTAACTCTTCTGGTGTTAAAGTACAGTCATCATCGCTAGTTTCACTCATCTTTTTAGATTATTTTATATAATAATATAGATTTAACACGTTACGCTATACCTACTGTATCAGCATCAGCGAAATTTTTATTCCCGCTACTTTTTTAAATCGCGTTTTAATACCGCGTCCCTGATGTTTATTTTTCAAATGTATCATTGTTGTAATTCTAAATAAAAATGTATTGGTTAAATACAAATTTTATACCATTAATTTGACTTATTTTTATTAAAAGCAAATATCTTTTTTTTGCGTTGCCGTAGGTGTTTTCTTCGAGGTCGAATTCCAAAATTGAATTTCGAATTCGAAGGGGTTTGTTTTTTCACTCACTTTTTATATGCATGTGAAAGAGACAGAGCACAGTAAAATTCGAATGTATCAAATTTGTGGCTGAACAATGTCAATTCGTGGCACTGAAGATTGAAAAATTAAAAAGCTACTTTGCCTCACGCTCGAATCAAAATCGCGTTTTGTTCACTGTTGTCTTGCAGCAAAAGCGGCATGTTTGAGCTGCTGTGGTGAAAATAATATTTACATAAAAATAGGATACCAATAATATATATAAATAAATAAACTACATAACTACAATAATATTGTATAATATATAGACTACATATATATTCAATTTCTTGTATAAATTAACAAAATAACCTTTATTTATTATCTATTTCTAGGCTATTATTGTTCAACCAAAGAATGCCTGTAGGATAACTTATTTTATGGATTACTTTTCGACAACTCGTGTTTTCAATATAATGTTTCAAATCAATTTGGTATGCAATAAATATGAATATTATTGCTATAGAGAACAAAGGCAGTGCTATCTTACATATTTATGGAACGATATTGTCCAACAATTGAGATCTAGTATAAAGAAAAAACCCGAAAATAGTGCCCTAGAAAAAAGTTGTGATTGTTCTGTAATTTGTCGCATAAAATCAATAATTGATTACAAATTAGGCCTTGAAAGAACAATGGCAAACCACCGTACATTATCAGTGTCGCATTAAGAGTTCGCGAGCATTAGTACAAATACTTTAAAAATATAGATCTAAGGGCTATTAAGTAAAATGTAATAACAGAATATTTTTATGTTATGGGATTTTTATAGAAAATGAAGTTAAAGAGTTGTAAGTTACACCTCGCGCATTTAGTGTGGGCAGGTCTGAAGTTAGACACTAATATGGTTATAGTATATCATCTGTGGTCACTAATGTCACAGCTGTCACAGTGATAAGTTCACGTATGTGCAGTACAATGAATACATGTACATTGCGCAGAACGCTAATGACTAACGTCAGGTGATGTTTCAAGAAGCTACCAGAAGCTACATCACGGTATCATGAGCATAACAGAACTGTGATTGGAATGTTAAATCATCTGAGAGTACCTTTTCCAACACTCACTTCTACGATTTTCTTTGTAATTATATAGGTACATCACACTTCTCTGTACCTAATTATGTTGCTCTATACTGTATCCAGCAAACTTACACTAATTATACTTTGCAAACTCTCGCGCTATTTAGCATTTAGGGGTACTTTACTGATTTGGCGTTTCATCAGCCCTATGTATGTATCATAAAATAGTTATTAAGTGAAAATAAAATATGTTTGGTAACAAAGCATTTATTTACATTTGAATTATATAATGCCTCCGACTCTTCCGACAAACTAAACTGGTGACGGAATAATAGCTTGAAGATGAATATATCCCAGATATCATACAATGCACATGATGTATAATCATCAAATCCCATACTACACAAATAAAAAATCTGTTCAAAACAACAATACGTATTAGATTAATTTTGTCTCAAACGTATGTCCAGTATCACAACAACATAATTGTGTAACACCATAAGTAGGTATTCAACACTCAGGATGCAAAAGCTTAACTGAAAGCAGAAACGAAAGCTAAGCTAAGAAAAGTTAACAAAACAATGCGAAAATGCTTAAAATATATATAATACAGACATACATTCATAAGATCTGTGACAACTGTATCAATGACAGATGACTACAAATTCACGCGTTTCGTCGTTTTTTGTAAGGTTTCCAACGATTTAATAAAAGAGGATTTAATGATTCTTATAAAATCTCGATTTTGACGTTTAGTTATTGCTATGTGCATTTCAGATGTAACAAAATATTTCTTTATTAGATATTTGCTTTATCCCATTGAATAAAAAAAAATAATAACTAATAAAATAAACTACAGCTATCATTCTATAAAATGTATATAAATTCATTCATGCTCGCTTTCATAAATAAGCGACACTGATTTTGCCATTCTTCTTTGGCGACACTGCCAGCTATTTAGCATTATTAAAGATTAGCTGGAACTAATCAAAGTATCACGATTATCACGCGTTATGAATTCACGCGATCAAACCTTTTCAAAGATGTCGATTGGTATTTTTTTAAATAAACCGTGCAATATGATATTATTGACTTGGAGGCGAAATTTCTCCTCAACCAAATCAATAATCTATATACAAAAATATTGATAATGCTAGGCTGGTTACAGTGTGAAGGTCCCATGAAGGATAGAAGAGTGAGAGAAAGGTACCAGCTGGTCGGTTGTTGGCGTAACCCCTCGTTTTCACCAAGAAACATGTCCAATACATGTTTTATACAAAACTTGTAGACAACATAATTATTTGTTTTATACATGTATTGGACATGTCTCAAACATTCTTTCGTTCACACTGTGTAGCCAACAAGTATCTATACAAGTATAAAACACATTTGCGTTTACACTGAAGTCTGTTACAGTTTAAAACATGTCTTATACATTGATAGCGTTCTCACCTATAAAATACAGTCGTGTTTTGGACAAGTATTGTTTATTTTATTGCAATTTCTGTATTATACAAGTATTAGACAAGTTTTAAACTTTATCCATGCTTGTTGTATAAAGTTTTTTTTTTACTGCACGGTTGGCGTATAGTGCATAGATTATACAGATATACGTATAGTGGTTTAAGCGGCCGCCTCATCGCTTGACATTGCGCTGAGCGTTGTGGGTTCGATTCCCACACGAGACAAAACTTTGTGTGATCTATAAATTGTGCCCGTATGTTGTATGTTTGTAAAGTCCCCCGCGACACAAGATTTAGTCCTAATGAGGGAGTTGTATTTAAAAAAAAAAAAATAGTTTTCAACATACCGGACGAACCGCGCTTTTTACTTCGTGAAAACGAAATAAGAAGAAGAATGGAGTGGTCAAAAAAACAAACTTTAGAACTCATTGAGCTTTTGCATGTACAAGAATGTCTGAGGAATGTGAAAAATAAAATATATAAAGATCGTCAGAAGTAAAAAGACGCATTGGCAGCAATTGCTTCGCAAATGTACATTAATGTTTTTTATTTTTTATTTATAGACTCACGCCTGTATCCCTGAAGGGGTAGGCAGAGGTGTAATACTTATTACACCCACATTTCGCCATGAATTTTAAGGTCGCCACGTAATAAGGGGGGGGGGGGGAGCCTATTGCCGTACCGTTACCAGACTCCGTGCTGCCACTGAGAATTCGGAAAAACCCAGTAGGTAATACTTTTGCCTGACCCGGGAATCGAACCCGGGGCCTCTATTTAGCAGTCACATACGCTATCGACTGGACCACGGAGGCAGTGTTAAAGATGTTGATAAAATATAACAAACCTCAAGAACCAGTTTAATAGGGAAGTAAATAAATTAAAAACGAAGTCAGGTTCTTTCTTTTAAAATAAAACTACTGCTTGAATTTGTCTCGAATTCTACAAGTTTAGCTACGACAAAAACATGAGATCATAAACATGCAGACAACTACAAGTTTTCAACCAACAAGTTTCATACAAGTTTTATATACATGTCTACAACAAGTTACATACAAGTTTTCTATACATGTCTACAACAAGTTGCATACAAGTTTTGTATAAGGTACAACAAGTTTTATACATGTCTATAGTTTTGTATACGACATGTTTTATACATGTATATGAGAAAAGAAAACATTGTCAAAAACTTGTTAAATACATGTATTATACCTTGGTGAAAACGCGGGGTTATTCTCTCTCAATGAGGGTCTTCTGAAATGACGCTCACTATGCGGCAGCACTGAGGCATCAGGTCTAGAAACCTGTCAAAACTGTCAAAGCACCTATATTTTCGTATGTCTGTGTTTGTTTGTATTATGTGTGTGTACGCGTCTGTATACATATCTGACGTCAGTTTGGACCTGTCGCATACTAAGCGCCGTCTGGTGGTACGAGAAATATCAAACACCCTCATTATAAAGACAACCTGTGTAAAAAAGTAGGAGCGTTCCGTTCGGTAAGTGGGAATTAGCAGGCAAGTTGCCTTTTCCTTTCTGGATCCATCATTTCTTCCTTTTTAAAAAGAGAAGAAAGAGAGAGAGTTTATAGAATCAGGTTAATAAAGAGGCGGCCAAAAATGGGTTCGTGTTCTTTCTAGACTTGGAGTAACACCTAGCCGAAGTCATTGTGTCTATGTGCTACGCTTAAGCGTTTAACATTATTGGAACAATATATCTGTAACCGTATTTTTTGAAAAGAAATAGTGAATCGTTTGAACTTGATCATTTTCAAAATGCATGTGTGTGCTACCAAAAAGCATGAATATGCTATGAGCCACTAGATCATTGGTGCTTATTGATATATTTTTTTGTAAATACTTATTTTAATGTGCTTTAGTTGAGATCGATTACTGTAAAGTAATTGACACAAATACTGTTATTTTTTATGCACCTGCTACACCTGCGTCTTAACGCGTCAATTAGAGCGTTAATTTAGGCGCTATGTAGATGTGGCCAACGTTTTAATGCCATTGGCCATTGCCATTAACGTTAACGCTAACGTAGGTGTAGCAGGAGCATTATACATCTAGGTTTTCTAGCTACGATAAAAGCAATGCCAATGGGAGCTCTCGGTTTTTTTATTCTTATAAGTTACTTACCAGTCCTGGAAAGTAACACACAAACCAGCGTTAAATAATGTCTCAATTTGTCACTAGTTTGAAGATTGGTGACCGGTTACTAGATGTCAATCGCCTCGGCCAAACCATAGATAATGCCTGTCCTTAGATATGGATCGTCGGGCGCAGTCCCTCTGTGAAAATGATAACATTCTTTCAATTTGGTTAATCAATAAAGCTTGGACACCAAGGTAAAAGTTATGGGCGCAAGAATAACCATTGGACGACGATGATGATCACAAAATATATTATTTATATATATTACTCAAAACAAAATAAGGGCCACCAACATTTTTTGCTGTACCATGAAAACAATAAAGACATTAAATTGTTTAACTTATGTAACAACAAAATAATGTTATTGGTTATAATATAGGCAAAAAATTGTTTAAAATAATAATCATGAATTGATTTTTAAGTTTATAATGAAATTGTCAATTATGAATGGAAAGCAAATAAAAGAAATCACCGAAAAAAGGCAAATACTGTTCTTGTCACTTTATTTCTTCTTTTTAGTAACGAGTATGTCCTCCTCTCTGAAGCCTCGTATGCATACTCTGGATCATATTCCTCTCGTTTTCAGCTGGAATCTCCTCCTAGGCACGTTTTAAAGCGTCAATCAGCTGCTTTTGATTGTAGACTCCTTGCTCATTCTATCTAACCCTTCGTTTCAATTGGTCCCACAATTGCTCGATTGGATTTAAATCCGGGCTGAGAGCTGGCCATGGTAATACCTCAATATGAGACCCTTCTAGGACAATTTGGGCCAATCGAGCTGTGTGTGCCCGGGCATTGTCTTGCATCAGGATGAATCCAGGCCCCACTCGCTGTGCAAATGAGATCACTTGAGGCCTGATGATGTCCTCGATGTAACGTTCTGCAGTTACGGTACCCGCATTCAAAATGGTGACCTCGGTTTTACCGTGTAAACTAATCCCACCCCAAACCATTAAGTTGGGACCACCGAAACGGTCAACTTTGTGGATGCAGGACTCCGAAAACCGCTCGCCGCGTTGTCTCCACAACCTAACACGCCGATCATCGTTAAAAGAAATTACTTTACACTCTGTAAAAAGCACCTTACCCCACTGATTAATCCCCCAGTTCAAATACTGAAGGGAGAATCTTAAACGGTTGGCACGTTGAACCCTGGTCAGAGAAATTCGAACAACTCGTCGTCTTGACATTTGCTGGTCTTCGTGCAATCGATTACGTATAGTTTGATCACTGAAACGGGTACCCGTTGTCAGCCGTAGGTGGTGTTGTACCTTACGGGCCGTTACTGTACGTACGATCACGACGAGCACTTAGTTGAACGTACCGATCCTCGTGCGCCGTTGTTACACGAACTCTACCTGAACCGGGTCTCCTGGCAACACTGCCGGTCTCTTGGAAGCGATTCCATACATTTCGGAGAGCTCTTTGAGATAGCCCCAACTGCAAACCCACGTAACGCTGAGAACGTCCTTCTTGAATCATAGTTATAACTCTGGTTGCTGTAATTGTATTCATGTGCCTTCGTACTGGTGGCATGATTAACGCGAGATGAGAAATTAATCAATTAAAATTGACAAGTAAAACTTTTTTCCTAAAATAACAGAAACAACTTAAGGAGACAATCGAAGAAAAACCCAAGAATGAAATCCATTTTTTTTTCTTAAAATGATGGCCAATACTTTTCAAATTAGGAACTCGAACACCAGCATAAAAGAGATCAAACACCAAAAAGTTCGTAATATCAATATAATGCTACTAAATTATCAGTTACTTTCAGTTTACTAAAGCGTACTTATGTAAATAAACTAGTGGCCCTTATTTTGTTTTGAGTACCTAGTATACATATATTTTTTGGTTTTGGCTTACATATAGGGCTTTCCGTATAGATAATTCTAACGGGGTGTTTGAAAACCTCCCTTCTTTGCTTCACAATACAAATAAATGATAATAAATTGTGCTCAATATCTTTTTTTCCACTTTAAATGTCATATACCCAAGAAAGACAAGTAATGACAAGCTGTAGACTTGACAATAATATTCGGCAATGGAACCCTAACCGCAAACCTCGGTCGAGCTGCGCGGGCGCTTAATGAAACTGATATAAAATCAATTTTACAGTAACATCCAGGTTTTCCCGGGGTCAATGAGCGCT
The DNA here is from genome assembly GCA_944739405.2 of Euclidia mi. Lineage (NCBI taxonomy): Eukaryota > Metazoa > Arthropoda > Insecta > Lepidoptera > Erebidae > Euclidia > Euclidia mi. Next base: position 52,166,869 of record OX123200.2, on the reverse strand, counting down.
CAGCGGTGAAATTATACACGATCGATCGACCGAACAACGCAGTCATAGACACGGTTAATCATTTTATAGACCCAATATTGTAATCAATTTTTAGAGGAATGCAATTTAATGATACACACGCCAAAACTTGTGTTGCCGGTTGTTGCGGTTCTTTTTATTTATCAAAGTGGCTTACGATATGTAACGTCATAGTGCTGCTAAGTGCGATCTGTAAAAAAATGGAATGGACTTTAATGTTGGCTGTAAAACATAACACTGTCTTGCAACTTCGTCTCTGTACTGCTATTTTGTATTATACTTTATCTAGTACGTCACTCCATTGGGTACATCAAATAAAAAAGTATGTTGACCTTTACGGCGACGAACTTCAGGCTATTAATTTATATTGAAACTGTTAAAGTTCATTATTACTGACGATTTAAATAGACAATAGGAGAAATTGAATTTTGGTACGTAGGCCGTACCTATGTATATTTCTAAACTAACAGAACCCTATCACTTAATTTTTTTTTTCATTTACGCATTTCCATTTCTAAAGGAAGTTAAAGATAACAGATTCTATGTATGAGATAGTTATTTTTATGAACTGTTGGAGTTATTTTTATGAACTGTTGGTAAGCTTTGTAGGAATAAAGGTTTTATGTTGGTAAATTAATCTAAATACTAACAAAACGAATGGTTATAAAATGAAGGCTGATGATATTTATCTCCTTCACATTTGTACTTACAGGAAATAAATCCTTATGGTTATTCGTATGTCGAAGAAGACTATAATTGATCCAGTAAAAAGCAATTAACACTTTTTACTATCAATAGCTTCACTATCTTACAGTGCATACGCTCTCTGACTCATACGGCGCCCCGATAAAATTAAAACACTTTTTATATCAAAAGTTCGCAGACTTCACACAAGAAAATTATTCTTCATCCCATTAGTATTGAATACTACGCTTCGTCATAGCTCTAAAACAGTAGATGTCACAAGATCTTACCAATTATTGACTGATTCATTCATGTATGTGAATGTTTCTTTTTCTGTCGAGCCCTTCTTGCTAGTAAGTACAAAGCATGACAAGTCATTACTCACCGAAGTCACGCAATGTTTTCTTAAGTTTTAAGAAAATGTTTAAAACCGATGTAATTGATTGATAACTACTTTCATATATTATGGCATTATCAACAATGCATTCACCTTCGGCTTTTCCTGGTAGGTATAATTCTCGGCTAATTAAAGAATAGTTGCGAAAAACTAGAGAATTTTGAGAAACATAGATGATAAACGGACCTTCATTTCTTTTTCTTTTCGTCTTTTCTTAATTTTTATCGTCGGTACCAGGGCTCTGCCGTTATTTTATACAATTAAAATTACTTTGTCTCATAAAAAATATGTTAACAAGTGTTACCTACTTGGTGACCTTCATAAATACTTTAACATAGTAACAACAAATCACACAAAAAGCTTCAAAACGGTTTTGAATCAAAACCACAGAGTGATTATATATTCTCTTACAAAAATGACGCTAATGAATGTGACTTGATGGGCTTGAGAAATGTTCGTACTCGTAGGTATTTTTGGTTGGGGTTTAGGTTGGCAAGACTTAGGGTCGGCGCAAACGGGCCACCGACCACAGCCACTAGTGGCCAGCGACAGCCACTTAACACACTTTTTCATATATTTTGTGTAGACGCACCGCACACGTGTAGCCGGTGGCGGCCACTCGCTACAGAAGTAAAATATGTGAAAAAGTGTGTTAAGTGGCTGTCGCTGGCCACCAGTGGCTGTGGTCGGTGGCCCGTTTGCGCCGACCCTTAACAGGCATAAAGCGATATAATTATGATTATTTTATAGGTAAACTTTCTATTCACGGGAGTAACTTTGTGACATTGTACCTCGGTATGATGATAAGTTAATTGTTTTTTTTTCTTTGACCAACTTTTCAAAAGCGTCAACAATATAATAATAGGATTTATTCTACAGAGTACTTTTATTTTTAGTAGCATCTAGGTATTATTTTGTGACCTTGGATCACTATCATCTCATTCTCTATTTATTAGCTTCTTATTCTCTACTTATAATCCAGCTATTCATATACATGCTCATCATTATAACAATAATCTCATTGCATCTGAAGCTTGCCATCTACCGTATAAAGTACTAGTTCTTCAAAATAGCACTAAATATCGCATTTAATTTAAATTAATTAGGAATAAAAATCCCAAATCACACAATAAGTAAAATCTCTAACAAAATCGATTTGTAACCCTTGCACCGTAATGTTTATAAACAGTGTCGTTGCACCTGCATTAAGGTCAATCGGTAAAACCGGTACCGGAGGTTTTCCCGCGCACGCGGCGGATTCCCCGCGCAAACACTTTCCTCACAGGCATTTCCACCACCAGTCGCGAGCGCACAATGCCTTTGAAGATAATTATCTATCGAAGTAACACGTCAGTTTTTACTGAACTATACATTTGTAGGTCAGGTCAAGGGTTTTATTTATAACATAGGTAAGATTTACATATAAATTGTTTTATTGCAGATTATTTTACTTATAATTATTTTATCTTACGTATTTACCTAAAAAAAAATTCGGGCAAGTGCGAGTCTGAACCGCGCACCGAGGGTTCCGTACACATTTTACATTACTTGAGGTTGGTGCTAATTACGCTAGTCCTCTAAATCGAGCGCCCATCCAACTTAGAGGACTATCTTAAATTAAGTCTACTATGTACGTATGGGGACACACTTAAATTTTCCACATTTTTATTTTTTGTAATTTTTCCTTTACTTATGCTGCCCTACTTTTGGCCAAATTTCGTGATTCTAGTTTATATAGGTTTTCGACCCAAAACCTATATGGTAGTTCCCGTTACTTACGGTTGACCTAGAATAGTAAATTTTGGTTAAAACCAAGGTCTTACAGCACAAGTAAAGGAAAAATTCTGAAAATGAAAAAATGTTAAAAATTAAGGTTAATTTTGGTACTTAAAAGTTTTCGCAAAAATCTAATGTTGACCATATCTTTACCGACCCTGATTTTTATACAACTAATAGAAACCATAGACATCAGTATCTGGTATAAATTTCAATTTGCTAGGTCTACCCGTTCCTGAAAAAATCGGTGGTGACACACGGACAGACAGACAGACGGACAAGAAAGTGATCTTATAAGGGTTCCTTTTTTTACCTTGTGAGGTACGGAACCCTAAACATCACCCTATCTGCCGACCAAAGACGCCCAAAGGCAAAAAGACTGGGTACAGGAACTGTCCAGTCTTCTTCTGATTTCGCCATGTAAACCCAATCCCAATGACGTCTACAAGCCTACCTATGTATGTAAAATCTAAAAACGATATGTTTATAACTAATAATTAACAAGAAGCTTGCTTAAATCCTGTTTGCCTCTTAAACTTCACCTTTCACACGCCTGAAAATGGCGCCATGTCATCGTCTACCTAAATGCATTGCATTTTGAAGTTTACGTTGGCGCAAATGTCGTTAGAATAAATTAATTTTTTTTCATTAATCGACGACACGTGCTTGTGTTATCCTAACCCACTTAATCTTGCCTTAAATTACATATCTTTAAAAATTAATTTAAACTCCATCTGAATATTAAAATTCATTCAGATTGGGTTATTTATCGGTTGACCGCGAAGAAAGTTGTAGTTAATATGATTTTTATGCAGATTGATCAATTAAATTGAAAATTTCTCGTTTTACAGTATTTTTGTATTAGTTATAGTTGATATAAATGTTGGAATCTAATTTGGAAATAATTATATTTTTTATAAGGCATTCATTATTTGGAAATCGTATTTAAGTTCGCACACGTTTCCTTCGACTTTGAACTTTGAGTGGTTTATACTATCTCCTGTACTTGTATTTTATCACACTATTCGACCTTCGGATTTCGAAAAAGAATCCAGTCATTCGTCAAAATCCTAGAAGGTAACTTTACCTTTTGACGACAGATTGGGTTCTTTTTAAGTTTAAGTCAAACAAGTGTTCGATTTGCCTGCTAGTCTCGTGGCCTATGAAATACGAACGTATAAATTCGAGAGTATTCTCGAAATAATGCCTAGAGAACTTAAAGCTACACAAAGTGCAAAATATTTTGAAGGTAGGTAGAACCTGCCAGAGTCTTTACATACCTAATTATGTAGAATTAATGTAAGTATATGTACTTATTTAAATAATACAGAGATATATGAATGGGTAAATCATTGTGGGGAATCTTTTTGGCATTAATTATAACCAAAATGGAACTAGACAATAGACAGGAACTCCAATAGTTCCTTTTTTGCAAGTAGGTGCAAATTTAATATAAAAAATGGTAACAGCCTCATACCGTAAATACCTCCAAAACAGCTTGTTGACTTTATCATTTTTCGTTCACTCTTAAAATGGGTTTTCCTCGCGTTTATGAATGAAATGTTACACAAGATGAGTAACATCTCGCGTATTGTTTTATAAGGCAAAATATGGGTAGTATGTAGACAAGACACACCTGAGAGTCCAACGTAATGCCGTAATGGGGATTAGAACGTCGTCATAGAAACTGTGGTGCGTCAAGAAACACAGATTTACCTCCAACTATGTCTTATTACTTTATCTTAAAAATTACGCGGAAAATATTTTTTTAAATCTTATCTTTATCTTTATATATATATTTCTTGTGTGCGTGTGTATGTCACTGAACTCCTCCTAAAGGACTGGACCGATTTTTGGTAAAAAAAATTGTGTGTGTTCAAGGGAATTTGAGAATGGTTTAGAATCACAATTAAGTCCACTAGAAAATGTTTCTTTAGTTAATTTTTAATTTGTAAGTAGTTTTTGATTTTGGTATGTTTCACATTGGAACCGACTGACTGCGCTACCATCGCAGTGTCAAATCTATATTAATAATTTTGTCAAGGGGTACAGTAGACTCAATCGAAACCTTACCTGAATAATAAAACATAAAAAAATAAAGATTTCGAGTCCACTACATATATTCGCAAAATTCGGGTTGTCGAGTATTTTGTTAAATTCTAATGGTTCTGACAGACAAATCGCAGTCGCCATATTGGCCACTAGCGAAACGTCACTGATACCGAATAACATTTTGAGTACTACTAAGTCTTAGTACTAATTAGTTTGTATGTGTAAATACTTTTTGCAGTTATATTTCTTAAACAGTTAAAACGAAGTATCGTAAGTAAGTAAGTAGAAGTATAGGAGTATCCGCCCAATAAAGGAGATTTGTGTTACCCCGAACATAAATGATATACTATAACTAGAGATTCCCGAATTTACACGAGCAAAGCCGCGGGCAAAAGCTAGTTGTAACATATTTTTTTACAATTATATAAAATTATCCTGGTTAGCAGTAGATAGAGTTTTTAAAACGGAATGTTCATCTTCGTCCTACGGCTCTCTCGGTTGCGCTCCAAGGCCCTAGCTCTTTTTAATCCTGACTTCTGGATTCTGCTTTTCTGCTATATGTATTTTATTGAACTGTAAACTAAGCACATCTTACAACCACTTAAAATTAAAAAAAATACATACGATGTCATTTATTTTATACATATTTCATCGAAATATTCAGACAGGTCAAAATTATTGAGATGTGGTTTTAAAACGATATTTCTTAAATGCCAAAATATATAATTATTTTAAATCTTGCTGCTATTAGTCTGTGTTTTTGTGTTTTTGAGCATTGCAAAAATGTAATTTCGCGAACCGGTTTATTTTCATGTAACTACAAGACTTTTTAGTATTGCAAGATTATTATTTATCTATTTTAATAGGTAATGTACCTTCCGGATGACCTGAACACTCGGTAATTAATATTATTAGTTTAATTTGCCGTAAAATTCTCTATGGAGCACTATTTCTAAATAAATAAGTCGCTTGACTTTTGAATTTATATTTTTTCTTACATTTTATTGTTCTTCACTTCGTCCGCCCCGGCTTCGCATGGGTATTTATCAAAAAAATTTTGTAGGCTTATGTCACCCGGGGATAGAGTAGCTTTTCAGCAGTGAAATAATTTTTCAAATCGGTTGAGTGGTTTAGAAGACTATTCAATGCAAACAAACAAACAATCAAATCTTTCCTCTTTATAATATTAATATAGATGTGTAATTATAATCATTTTTCTCCATCAAATAGGCACTACACACATCAAACAATAACTTGTTCATACCCAATATCCAAAATGTACCGAAATGGCCATTACAGACTTCTAAAATAGATATAACCAAGACTTACCCCGCTCAATTTACAATGCATTAATTACAATTAACCATAATTGATATCATGGTGCAATGCAATGTAATTATTGCTATTATAAGAATCAACTTAATGGCACACGTCGACCGCAAGCGGCGCACGCGTAAACCCGCTCAATTTACAATGCATTGTGTAATAATAAGCCAGCGTAAACACTATCCTTACGCTACGCGCTGATGTGTTAAGGCACCTTTTAAACTGACATCATCTTGCAGTGAACAGTTCATCACCCATCCCATCAGTAATGCTAATTCTTTTATGCAAACACGAAAGGATTATTAATATACTAGAGGACGCCAGCAGCTACGCCTGCAATTTTTTTTAATTTACCCGTTTTGGCCGATCCCGTGGGAATTTCGGGAAATCCGTTCTTAGTGCGCCCCTACGGTCCCCAAGGAATATACATGCCAAATTTCAGCTTCCTGCGCCCAATAGTTTCGACTGTAGCGTGTCTGTCAGTCAGTAAGTAACGCAAGGATTTTATATATTAAGATGGTATGCATTATAGATGCTGGCGGGAAAAATTCCGAATAATTCCCGTCGAATACTTCGGAAGTATTCCGAAATATTCCGTAACTTTGGGAATATTTCAACTGTCAAAAAATAACCCGGAAAGTCGACCTTACTAACTATTCGCGCTTGGAAGTTGTAAATTATATTATCTTTGTTTGCTTGCAAGGTTTGCCTTTATTTGTTTTTATTGACTGGGCTATTATACGCGTTAAGTAGGTAGGTACTGATTAATACCTACCTATGCGACTCGCGAATACTCGCGATGCGTACAGACCTACATACAAACTAACCAAAAACATAGGTAGGTAACCCTTTTTAAAAAACAAATCAGATATGCTTGGTCTGTTTTTTTATTCCACAATTAACATTTACAAAAAATAGCATTCGATTTCGAAATAAGTAGGTACCTACCTAAAAACAAAAGCATAAAAATCCTGTTAACCGCAGGCTAACATATCTACCTATAAAAACATCAACATATACTTATTCAATCCCATTTATAATAAAAACCCACTACACCACAAACAAACACGTTTATTCCCATTGAATTATTCGGGCGAAATATTCGGCGCAAACATTCGATTGCGGGGTACGAATCTTTCTCGCGGGGGGAAAACTTCTCCGCGGAGCATCTCCCCTCTTACCGCACCCCGCACCGCCATCGCCTGCACGCACGACTCGTGGCAGTCGGGCGTGCGCGGCGCGGCGCCAGCGCGGCGGCACCGTCCGGCGCACAGAGGGGCGGCGGCGATCGACGATCGATGCAAAATACGATTTTTCAGCAAAGAAAACATAAAAATCTTAATTAAATCCATTTTGAATAATTCAGATTTAAAGAAACTTTCCCAGAAGTATTCCGGAATTATTCAGAATTTTTCAGAAGTTTTGCAACTATAGTATGCATCGTTCTAAATTTAATCCATACATCACATACTTAGAAGTTTGCGGTGTTCAGTACATGGAATAGAATGGTTTTTAACTACGGTATGACGCACGCCGGATGGGCCCGCATGCATGCATAGGTGTAAATAGCTGACGGTGTGTTTCATAGGGAATTGCCAAATGACTATAAATGCCGAAGCAGTTATTGTTGTCAATGATAGAACTATGTACTTATTTAATATGTACCTACGTTTGAGATGGTAAGGTGAACCTACGGACCCAATTCTGCTAAATAAATATAGTCTCGATATCATATCAGTGTCATACTTACGTCACAAAAATCGTATTCTTCTAAATTATCTGATATTTGAATGAAATTGTAACGAGATCGTATATGTCAACGACGAACTGTTTATTTTAAATTATACGATAATGACATTAGGTTCTCAGAATACCGCTTTTAAAATCATTCAAAATATAATATCAATGTCATATAAAAATAGCAGAATTGGCCCCCAGGTACGTCCCGACTGATGTAAATCTATTATCTATAAACATCGATGAGAGTTGAAATTGCAATTTACTCGTGTACACAATAGCTAATTGAAATTCAGAAGAAGTTATGGAGATCTCAATGCAAGGGGCAACGATTACAGGTCTTCTACTTCGATCATATAACCTACACAGGGTCTCTCTAAGGAGCAATAGGAAGCCAACTAACTGAAGGAACACTGCACAAGATTTCGTAGAGATCATCTCTGGGTTCATAGTCTTCCACAGGTAGGTAAATGTGATGTATCAGTGCCTATATTATTGATTAATTTTAAGATTTACCGTATAATGGCGCTGATACACTTGAGCATTCACCTGAAATCAGCATTCGTGCGAATATTACAAACTGAAAAACAAAAGAGTGTGGTTTAGCGAGCATTCATTCTGGCGAACCTTAGAATATAGTTAATACCCTAGACAAATGATTGGTATCGGTTCGCTATACTAGACACCGCGCTGCCTGAGAAAATAGGTCTAAAATGAGGCAACCATTGAATTATTACCGAGGCAACTCATTATGACAGTGTGTGTCAAACAAAAGCAACAAGACGCATGCGCGAAGAACTGTTTTGTCAGCTTCTCAACAGTTACCCAAGTAAATGGGAAAATATTTTATCCTGTGGTCTAGTGGATAAGTTATTGGTCTCAAAATCAGTTTAGAAAATTCTTAAAAAATTACAATTCTTTAAAAGCATCAATATATTTGTGTATAGGTTTGGCATACCGCATAAGTTCCTTTATGAGAAAAATGGTGGGTATATTATCCAATGATTAGGTCTCATTTTATTATGATGGTTTGTTTTATGTACTTATAGTATTTTGCAAATTATTATTAGAAATAACCATAGAGGAAATAAGGTGTTTCCAAAACAGTGCTTTCTATTTCCATGCTATTAATCCATACAAGTTTAGTTACACATTATTAATATAACATGAATAAGTAGTAGTGAAAACTACTTTGAATAAAACAATAATCTTACACACTTAATTAACCATATAATTAGATAAATCATGTTTCTTGGGAAAGGTGTTCAGTTTCTAACAATTAACATTTTCACCTTAAAGGTATAAACATAAACTAATACAGAAAAAGGTAAAATATATATAAATAGGTTAGATAAAAGAAATGGTAAAATATAACTAAATACAATAACTATAGATAAACATAAGGGGAATAAATGCAATAACTATAGATTAATATACCTGTGGGGAAGTAGATTCTTATACTAGCAGCAACACTGAATGGCGTTTTCGGTTTTTTGTAATTTTATGTTGAATTTTCAAAATTATTCTTATTTTACAGGTAGTATGTGATACCAGAGACGTTCTTATTTTTTGCTGCGTTATTTTTACTCAGGATAAAAGCGCAACTTGGCATTGTACAGCGAATTATTTCCGTAATTAATTTGGTGGGTATATGCACCTGCACCTGACACACGGCTCTCAGTGTGACAGGCTCAACCATGCCAGTAAAATGTACATTACAAGTATGAGGGCTTCGTCTAGTAGAGCAGAGCGAGACCACTCATTAGTCTATGGATAATACATATAAACCGCGCTACAATGACGGTTAAGGCGCTGTTATACCTCAGAAGCCGTGAAACACCAAATTTTTCGTCGCGCAACTAGCCATAACGGTACATATTACAAACTAGTAAAAAATAGAGCTTAAAGTCAAAAGTCTGAACAAAAGAATTTTGAAAGAATTTTTCATGTATGTATAATAGAATCACGGAAAAAAAATCACAAAAAGGCGGCAGAATAAAATCTTTCGTCTCACTGTTTGCAATATTTTGATCGTAAGCTGTCATATTTTATTTGATAATATTGTAGGAAACCTTATGAACTAAAGAATTACCCTATTTATTTTCATATTATACGTGTATATTTTGTAAAATTAAGTAAAATCTGCCAAACGTCTATGATTTTGACGCTCGGTAGATCCCATCAATATCAAACGCTTCGGCAATTTAAACCTTATTAGCATAAGCGGTGTATTGAGTGTCAGTTGCTAGTTTACGCCCCGCCCAGACCTCATCATTCGGCTATGAGCCCTGTGAGAGATAGGTCACGTCGCTTGCGTCTCCGCTGCACGAAATTTTACGTAAACATGTTTGTTATTGCAATACGCCGATTTGAGTTCGTAATTTCATGCTTTATGTTATAGACTAAATACTTTGAATCAAATAGGCTTTTCATGTGACTATGGGCACATATAATTAGGACCTTAGTTTATATTCTTGTTGAGTTTAATGTGTTATTGTTTCTGTGCTTATAAATATATAGGAAAATATGGACAATTAGAGAAATAAAGTTCTACGAAGGATTTGTACAAGAAAGCGTCGTAATAAAATAGAAATTCATCCATGGTCAAGTGATTATGAATTAAGTAACATTTTTACACAAATTATTTTCATAAGAGTCTTTAATGACTGATGACAAATGTTACAGATTATCGATTATGCATAATATAAATTATTCTCACAATACATAGCTGCCCAGTTTTCAATATTTGAAAGAGTAATAACATAAAATCGAATCATTTTATGTACCTTTATTACAAATTCACTAGCTTGTCAGAGCGCTTGGAGCGCTAAGATTACCACGGCGAACAATAAACAGCGCTAATATGGTGCTCCGCAGTCCGCACACAAGCGGTAACGAATGATGTATTATTGTGTTGTGAACATAAACCTCTTTAGGTACATCGGGTAAAACTTTGATTATTCATATATAAACTATTAGGTATGTCTCAGTACATCTAATATGTTTTTAATTTCTAAAATCAATCACTTATAAGTAAGAAGGTGACTTCTCTGTTTGCTATAACACAAGTTATAGTATTTTTTTAAATAATAAAGTACCTAACTAATTATCTTTATTGTAATTACAGTGAAGTTAAAGATAACAGTCCTGCAACGTCTTACACACATTTGACTACAGTAATTCGTAACACGATTTGTTCAAGAGCTAGCCAAGAAATGCCAAACATTTTTTTAACAAATTTGACTCAACTCCCTAGTGATAAGCAAAAAATACAAGAGGGATAGCAGTGACTGGTTCGAATTGCGTAAGAATATGTTGACAGATTAAAATTTTGGTATAGTGGTAAAAAGAAGAGATAACAGCAGTAAAGCCAACTTAGAAAAAATATTTTGTACAAATAAAATATTTGCAATGTAAATGCAGTTGCGCATGGAGTCGAAAATGAACAACTGGCTTTGCAACAACTGGCGAAGCAAGAAAATGTAACAATCGAGTCTTGTGGATTATCCGTTTATTGGTGCCACTCCAGATGGATTAATAGGTCCAAACACGATTGTGGAAATTTAATGTTCTATAGTTGCCTATAAGAATGGCCTGGAAAATAGTATAAGAGCAAATAAAATACAAATATGGAAACATGATAAAAAAGTGAACTGACTAGTCTAAACAAATATTGTAATTGTTATTTCCAAATTCAGGGGCAACGCCACGTTACATGCAAACAAAAATGTTTATTTGCTGTGTGGAGTGGAGAAAATATACCACTAAAAATAGAAATTATAGAAATAGATGATGTTTTCTGGGAGACGAAAATGAAAGAAAAGCTTGTTGCATTTTATATGAATTGGCAGTTGTCTGAAATTGTTGATTCTCATCAAGCTCAAGGAATGGCATTGCGAGACCACGGAGAGGAAAATGTATATCCACATATATTTTTGATATTTCATCTATTTTGAAAAATAATAATGGGTTAGGTTTCGAAACGAGTCGCCTGAATTTGAGGGTATTGGTGGTGTAGGGGGCTGAAGGGATTTAGTTTTAATCCCCTAAAAGTAATTTTGGCTGCCGGATTTGCGTCTAAATATTTTTAAACAATTTCCAAAAATTCTTAAATACTTCGGCAATAATGCAAAACGGAACGTAGTTTTTATACTTTAGTACAGTTTTACAAATGTCATTATTAGGTTTTACGTGAAAAACGTGAAACAAAACGCAAACTCGCCATCTTGGAATGATCATATTGACAGCTAATGTCAAATTTGTGCGTCATTGCTTTCGAGTGCCTAGGGTTAGGTGCGACTGTAATAAGTAACTAAATAGGTTATGTTAGGTTCTGTTTTGACCCTTTATTCGAAAATCCTCCGTCTCCGTCAATCTTAGTCTATTAAACTAGTGTGAAGAATGTGGCAGTTGGCAGTGCCATACACACCGATGTTTGGAGATTTTTTTTTCAGAGGAAACGAAGTATTTCCGGCAAGTGAAAATGGTGAGGAGGGGTTCCGAGACCTTTCCTCCTCCCCCCCCAATCACTCACAACCCCTAAAAACGGCGACGTATTTCGAAACCTTTACCATAATAATTATACCTATAATAACAATAAAACATCCATAAATAAATAAAATCAATCAACTTTTACTAAACTTCAATTATCGCGTAACTCGGTTTTTAGGGTACCGTAGCCAAAAATTGTAAAAACGGAACCCTTATAGATTCGCCATGTCTGTCTGTCTGTCCGCCCGTATGTCACAGCCAATTTATTGCAAAACAGATTTGAAAATTGGCAGGAATGGATTTAGATGTAGGTATTCTATGAACCGCTTCACCATTTTTATACAAATACAAAACAAAAATAATAAGGGCCTCTCCATTCATGGAACTGACTTAATTATTTTTATCATCTTACGGCACGTAGGTATTTACCTACTTTCGTTAGCTATTAATACCTATAACGTCTAATGTAAACCAGTTTTGCTCATGGCTCCACTGAGAACAAAACTTGCGCTTTGCTTATATTGTACAAACAGATTGATTTACGTAATATAAATTTTAATATCAGTAACTCAATTCAATGCTAAAACGTTTTGCTTGCGATTTTGAAATATTTGAATACGGATGTCGCCAGAATACGGCGGCACGCGACGAGAATGAAGGGGGGCGCCCCGCAGTTGACGGAGCTAAGCGCCTTTCACCTCCCCTGCTTCACCCCCTCATTTATCAAAACAGTCGCTTAGGACAGCGCCTTAAATCCTATATATTTACTTCACTATGACTTATGATTTTTATTTAATTTATAATAATAATAATATTCTACCACATTCACACAACACCATCTAGTCCCAAACTAAGCAGTTATATTTATGAGAAAGATAAATTAATATACAAATAACGTTTCGAATCTTCGTAAGTTGTCACTAATTTTAACTTGACTAGTGATGGGTGTACTCAGAACGAATATTTATAAACATTCTTTTGAAATTAATTCTGAGTAGACCAGATCTGAGGATTTATTTGAAACATTATCGATATTCTCTCGATATTCATTATGAGTAAAGCCTATCATTAGTCAAATTAAAATTAGTGACAATCTACGAAAATTCGAAATGTCATTTGGTTATGTATCTTACCCATGCTTACCCTTACTACAGATAGAATTCATAAGTCAAACTGAAGTATATATATTGGGTAAAACTGCTGTTGTAGTGCGGGTTCAATTTTTTTTCTATAGTCTAAGGATTTGTGTGCGCTAGAATGATGGTGAAAATGTTCGGCTCTGTTCGTTGCTTTGTTCGCCAAAACAAAAGACTGCGCATGCTCGCTGTTCTGTTACAAGTGAACATGGAAGAATAACTAAAGCATGGAATGAACGATATTTTTATGAACAAATTGAATATAGCTACACTCTTCACTCAGATGACAAATTAGAGTTGCCAGAAGAAGATGGCACTATGTTTGTCAGTTAGGGCTAAAGATAATTTGAACACAAATTTCGTAACTTTTTAATTTTTTAGTGATTGAGCAAATCCGCTATCGATATCGATCAAAGTTTCAATAATATAGGTTCAAAATCAAACAGACTTGTAAAAGTAAGTATGTACATGTTATACATTCCGTAAGTTTGTGTCCACAGCAGTCAGAACGCTAGTTACATACATACATACATACATAACGTCACGCCTTTTATCCCCGAAGGGGTAGGCAGAGGTGTATTTCTACACCCACTTTTCGCCAGATAAGCGAAGCGTCACAGCATTTTTTTTAACTTCAAGCTAATCTCACGTGTTTTGTCACCAGCCGCGCGTGAAAGGTATTTTTTAATAACACTGTTATTTTTCACTTGATCTAAAATTATCAAATCCTTCTTCACGATATTTTCGTTCTGCAAACTATCAAGTATATATGGGCGCAAATTAATATTTAATGATTATATTGTTACGAAAATGTTAATAATATTTAAGATTGATATTTAAATAACTATTGTGAACACAGAACTGAACACAGAACTTCACTACTTTAGAATATTAAACACTGTATTGACTGCTTCACTGTTTTATAAATATTGGGTATTTAATTTATCGCTTAATAATTAAGATAACTCCAGAAACTTTCAAAGTAAAATCAATTAGTATTAAATAACATTATTCTGATACTTTTATGTTAACGGTAATAAATAACCTGCGCTTATATTTACATCCTGTCGATAGCATCCCATCACCATCTGTTGCGAATGTTGTAAAGCATCGTTTGATTATTACAATAGATTTGTTATTCGTATAAAATAAATCATATGGTGTTGTGCAATATTCATAATAATATTAATGTTGATTTTTGATAATTAATTGTACAGTAATTTCAATTATATGTTGAAAAGGAAGTGGCAGGTGTTAACATTAAGTGTAATGACGGTTAGTTTATAAAAAGGATTGTAGGTCACATTTTAATTCAATTCTGTGCTAGAAATCGTCTGAAAATAAACCAAGTAATATTACGTGAGTCTTTTTATTATAATGGAGTCTGGACTGGACACGATAACCCTGGCGTATCGCCGACATATACGTGAATTCATAGCAATGTTCTTTTTCATCAGACGATTAGAACGTTGTCTTAAATAGGTAATTAATTTTAACAAACGTCATTTAACAAGCTGCTCAAGGTGAAAAACTTCTTTTTGTAGTTTTTCTATTGTACGTAAGTGTTTAGCGTACACGATTTTCATCACTTCTGTACCTACTGGCGGAGAAATTGTGACTAACGTAGGCGCTTTAGTGCTGGTTGTCGGAGAAACAGAAGATGTCTCATTTATGGAAGCTCGTCGCTTACCGTGTCGTGGCTTTTCGTGGCAACAGTGTAACTGCAGGTAGCTGGCTGAATATTGTTTATAACATACATACATAGGCTCACGCCTGTTTCCCCGAAGGGGTAGACAGAGGCATATTAAACACCCACTTTTTGCCAGACTTTTGATCCCACGTAATAGGTGGCGAGCCTAATGTTTTGTTTGCCAGAGCCTCATCCGTTGATAAGCAGGTACACCACTTGCAGGTGAGGTTGGCTTGGGACCCTACGATCTTGGTGGGAACCCTAGCTATGCACTGATAATAAAATTGTAGAAAATATTAAAATAAAATTATTCCTTTGGTCGAGACATCGAATGGAGCCCAAGATCCGACTCCTGTTTGGCGCTGCTACCCTAATAAAAGTAAAAGCAAGTAATTATTTAAACACTCACACTGATACGTTTAGAATGGAGGAGTAATGTTGGCACAGAATTTTCTTTTAGTCTGCGCCATCTGTCATTACTATAAAAACATTCCGCAGTAAAATGCTTGGAACAAATTCTATGGTGCTTTCTAGGCACCCAATTTTCTCCACGACATACTGCAGCAATCCACTTATTTCATAAATCTTTATCACGTGCACAAAGAATCTAAAAAATAACGAGATAAAAATATACGGTGGATAGACATATCGATAAGATTGCTTACAACACTTGAAAAGTCGATATAAATATTATACGGCTAAATTCAAAATCATGATAGAACTGTCATGAAAGATGAATCACTAAAGTTATATAATTTGATGGCATTAAATTGTCTAAATTGTATCTTACACGTCAGTTGACTGTGTTCAATTTTTCAGTACTAGGGCTACCTCTATGTATTATATCCAATCTCTTTGCAAGTGAATGCTCAGGTGTATTAGCGCCATGATATGGACTCTTCTTTTATAGAATTTAGGTAGCCACATATCATGTTTTCAGCGATCATATAACTTGCATAGCCACGCTTATCACTGAATATCTTCTTAATCAATTATCATCCACTTCCCAGCGTTATCGTGGTTACATCTGCTTATACGCCTGGGAGACCGAGGTCCGCTTACTAGTCTAACCAGATATGACAGAATGTCAGCTTTTCCACAGAGCGACTGCTGTCTGACCTCCGCAGAAGCGAAGGGATATCAATATTCATTGGTTTAGATACCTAACTTGGAACAAACAGTCAGTGGCGCGCGCTGTGAATTCGAACCCAATACCCTCTGCATGGTAGTCTGTTGGTATCTCCACTAGGTTATTGAGGCTTCATTGAGCTTTTAGGTTTACTGCTACACCATCTTTACTTTTTCTAGTGAGATGTCACTCACATATGTTTATACTCTACATCGATATGAACACATTTGATTTCAAGTGAGTAAAATTTTTGGGTTTCCCTACGGATGAAATCGATGATGATGATGTCATTAAGATTGTCGAAGTGACTAACTGTGCTTTATTGTTATAGAATCAATGTTCATCACTGCCTACAATAATACGGGTCTGCATTTTTTTACTTTCTTTAGACATCCCTAGCATGCAAATATTGTAAAGTCATATTTTATATTATAATTACAAAGTAAATTAAACATAATTATTAAAATAAATTTAAAGCAACAATTATATATATATCTAATTAAAAATAATAATTTAACCATTTCTGCCCGATCCCGTGATAATTCGGCTATAGTGTACCCTCGCGGTCTCCAAGAAACATACGTGCTTGCGCCCAAAAGCTTTGGCTGTGCTGTGCTTGTTGAATAAATTACGAAATAATTTTATGTACACTATCTGTGTATACAGGGTGGCGCTACCATAGGGGCACTTTTTGAACAGAGGCATAGCGTACAACATTCTGAAGCCTTGTACCAAAAATCAATTAAATCGGTGCAGTAGTTTAGCCGCAATATCGATTTTAAGTTCCGCAATTTTTGCACATGCTTTGAATTCCACACAGCTGATACAAAACGGTCAACGACCCTACATTGCACGCCCCGACTCGCTCCGACGCGACGCCTCGACGTCATCCGAAGTTAGGCTCAGCGCAGATAAAACGGAGCGCAGCGGAGAGGATTTTATTAACGCACTTGAAAATAAACTATATTTTTTTTACAATAAAGTGCATAAATGCTTGAACCTGACAAAAAACATTCGCGCGTCCTCGAAGATATGCGGGAATCCTCGCGCGGCGTCGAGTCGGCGCCCGCATCGTAGCGAGTCGCGGCGCGCAATGTAGGGTCGTTGACCGTTTTGTATCAGCTGTGTGGAATTCAAAGCATGTGCAAAAATTGCGGAACTTAAAATCGATATTGTGGCTAAACTACTGCACCGATTTAATTGATTTTTGGTACAAGGCTTCAGAATGTTGTACGCTATGCTTCTGTTCAAAAAGTGCCCCTATGGTAGCGCCACCCTGTATAAAATTATTTCGTATTTCTAGTATGTCATTAATTATACCTTTTTTGTTGACTACGGTGAAAACTCTCCTTATGAGCCATCTCAACTCCACGCCAACCCGGCCAGAGTGTGATCGACCGTACGGGGACTTGGGACTGGCGGAAGAGGTATGTGGAGGCTCTCTCCTGAAGGCGTTCAGGGCATACCCACTAAAACCACCGCGGTGTCCCTACGGGTCCCGTGTAGTGGCGGGGTCACGCGATTTGCGGATAGCATACTTTTCCATGATTCATTACAACAGACCCAGCCCGGGATAGGCTCGCCGTTGGTGTTGGCGGGCTCCGTCGTTATCTTTTAAAGCTACTTGGGAGGCGGCGAGGACACTACTTACGCCGCCTCCTTTCATTAATTATACCTACCTACAAATTAATTTGTCGTTTATTTCATAACACTATACAATAATTTTCAAGTAATATACTGTTTAATTATTGTGTATTAGGTGCTGTTCTCATCTTGAGAAGAGGTCCGTGCCCATCAATGGGACAGTTCATATACAGGGCTGATGATGATACTCGTATGTATTCTGTGGCAGGCGTGGCTTGTTTTATAGTTATAATTTATAGGGATGCGATATCTGTGCAGTCCTCTTTAAATGTTGTATCCGTGCAGGCCACTACTGTGCGTTCCAAAAATCCAAACCGCTAAGGACGCTTTTTAAAATGTCTCCTATGGAACCTATGGAAAATGTTCACAATGATGAACATTCTAGTCGTTCGGCAATGGGAAAACTAGGACACTAGGTAATTTCGGAATAGGTTCCCTGGACTTTCCACAGTAGGTATAATACATTAAAATACAAGTACTTACAGGTGAAGGTGTAAAACACTCGAAGTTCAAAATCAAAGGAAACGCGTGCGAACTAAAATACGTTTACGAAATCATCAAGGTCCGCTTACTAATCTAACCGGATTTAACTGCATATTAGCTATTCCACAGAGCTACTGCCTGTCTAACCTCCGCAACCAAAAGGGATAGCTATAGTCCATGGTTCAGACTAGCGTCAGTTCATTCATAGGCACTGACTCCCTATAACGACTGTCAAAAACCTTCATGACAGCCGGGACCGAGTGGTTAACGTGCTCTCCGAGGCACGGGACTAGAGATAATCAACAATTCAATACGCACATAATTACGAAAAGTCAGAGTTGGATTCGAACCCGATACTTCCCTCTCTCTCTCTACTTGTTGGACATGTTGGTCTCTCCACTAGGCTATTTCTGCCTATTATTATATTAACTATTAAAATAGTATTACTCATTTATATTAAAGAAACAATATCGCTGGCTATAGTCGTATTTTTAATTAGACGAAGCCAACTGACAGTAGCTAATGTCACTTTGTAAAATAATGGTGCCATATTTAAAGTAATAGTGATGCGTTTAGTTCTCGTTCAATCAGATGAACGAACAATGAGTGTGAATAATTAATCATTTCAAACTATAAAATAATTCCTCTTTAAACCAAATTCCGCAGTAGTGATGGATAATGCCCCCTACCACTCCAGGAAACTAGAATCGCTGCCTACAATGTCTTGGACTAAACCTAGAATACAAGAGTGGCTAACGAGCAAAAATATTTCATTCGAAGCAACAATGGTTAAAGTTACTCTTATAGACATTGTATGGCAGCACAAAAAAGAACATTGCGATAAGGATGTTGTGGACGAGATGGTAGCGCAGCATGGGATAATTGTTTGACGTCTGCCCCCATACCACTGTGAGCTCAATCACAATGAGTTGGTATGGGCGCAGGCTAAAGGATATGTTGCAAGAAATAACAAAACCTTCAAAATGACAGAAGTAAAAAACCTTTTTGAAAAAGGACTTCATCATATCACTCCTGAAAAATGGAGTAGCTGCGTGTACAAGTTTCCTCGCAATGTTTTCCTTAATGTTTAAAACACTCGGTATTCAGTATAGGTAAATACTATAGGAACATAGTCTTCGAAAACTCGTTGGTATGTACAAAGCACGCCTAAAATTCGAACACTACCCGATATCGGCTGTTCGGCACACGAACTATTCACTAGACAATCGAGGCAATTTCATTCATTCAAAAGTTTTTTCAATCATTCACTTTGTCACAACACTATTTTTATTTCATCATAAACTGACAACACAGTAAACGTCAGTTGACTTCGTCTAATTAAAAATACGACTATAGTTGCGTTAATACATGCCATTTTAGACATGCGGGTTTTGAAATCTGCTAGTAAAATATAATGCGGTTTTATTAACTTGACAAATAAGGTATTGTAGCTATGACTAAGTTCGAGTATAAAGAGAACTAACTACGTCTGTACGTACGTGACAATCTCTGGAACTATGAACTCAATTCTAGTGATCGTTTGACTAATATTTGATAAGCAGGTTATTACTTACGTAAGCATTGTGGTTACAGGTATATCGTCATAATTTTCAATTCTCTCCTAAGCCCTGAAATTCAGTCATTCAGGATAATTCAAAGAATTGCACGTATTTTCTTGTTTTATTCATGTCTGTGCCACATTTTAGTTAATTATTCATAGGTAAATATAAAATCAGGACGATGCCAACATCGTCCTCATTTTCAATTTTCCTGAATTATGATAATAAGGTTTGAGGAAAATTAATAACTTGCACAAAACAAAAGAAAAAATAAATATATACGTACTGTAAAATACTTATTAAAATACAAAAGTACAGTACTTATAATGAAAATTAAAATAAAAATAATATGAAATATAATTACTTACTAATGAAAATAAAAATGCTTAATAAAAAATCTCGGTACATTGCAAAATTTTATTTTCTTATTTTTTATGACTATCCAACCAGCACTACGACAAACATAACCTCATTTTATTATATGTCTCATTTTATTATATGTATCTCCACGGAGGTGTGTTTCCCTAGCCGCGTCGCGACACCTCACGTTGCGCGCCCTTGCGAGGGCGAGGGGTCGAGGTCGCGTCACGACCACGAGGTCAAGACCACGTGACGTCACAGTCCACGACGCTGCGCGCTGTGTATGTGTGCGTGGGTGACACAACAATAACGCTACGCTGTAACGTGCGCCTGTGTGGGCGAGTGACACAACGCTATTACGTATGCTACTAGCGGGTAATACGTACAGCTATAATACGTGGCGCGTGACGTATAAGGTTGTTTCGAAACGCATCTTTTTGAGGAAATAATAAGTACGGCTAAAACGTGATTTTTAGTAGTAAAACAAGTGGGTAGCGTTTCTTATGAATTGCAGGATGAAAAATTTGTCGTAAGCGAGAATCGCAACCACGGCCTCCGATCGGAATCAGTTTTAATACTTATCTAAGGTACCTGATAAGGTGCACATAAGATGGATGATCGCCTGATGGGTCACAAATGTCACACCCACAGGTCACACCCCTTAAACGCAGTCAGAAACTTTGTGTTTATCATCATCAACATCAACCTTTAACAGTCCTCTGCTGGACTAAGCCTCTCCTTTGAGAGGAGGAATTGGCCTACTATACCACGCTGGCCAAACGAGTTAGTATAGGGTTTGTATCAAGTTTTCCTTCTCTTACAGTGCTGTTCTCTGCATAATATGCTCCCTCTGTCGGCTCTTACGACACCCATGGGATGATATGGGGTGGTGGCATTCCCTATTCTTAATCCGTCACCACACGGACAATTCTTAACCTCTCGTATGCTGGATTACCAGACATAATTATAAATCTATTGTGTCTCGTGCAGATCTGCTCTTAAGCATACGAAAGGTTAATCCATACCATAAAGAAAAACACTATAACCTCAAACACACCACCAGTCAAAACAATCTTGATCGAATACGTATACCTACAAGTCAAGCTAATGAATTGTGTCATAATGGTCGGCAGTTCAGTCCGCATGCACAACGGAGGAGTTCCACATCTGACCAGAAGTTGTACTGTACTTGACTAAGAATCCGAACGGACAATTATTTAGCTCTAATTTCTTCATTGTATAGTTTACAAACAAGAGGGTTGTTTCCAACTAGTCGAATCAAACACTTTTAATGAAATGTCAAAAACTACTTTTTTCGGTGCTTGTATGAAATATGACCTAGTGATGTCATAGTTTCTTTCTGTCAAGTAGAATACTTATTATCAATAAATTGTCGATAAAAATTGTTATGTAAAGTTTTAAGATTAATTTTATTGATGAATGAAACTACCATTATTTTGATATGTTTCATTAGATAAAAATACTTGTATGATTTCTTTCACTTACAAGAAACTTCCCTATTGCACCGAGTCTGGGTACTCTTAGTGATCATAGTTTAATATATGAAAGTCTCCCATACGGAAATAGTGTGGGAATTGTACGAACAAATTGAATCACCGGCAGCAGTTTAACTTAGATCAACGTCAATAAAACTATGTACACAGTAATACTCAAAGTTGAGAATCTGTCGTATGTATGTGTCAAATATTTACTTTAGCCTAAGCGTCGCGCTGACTAAAAATAACCCACCTAAATACTTTGATTATATAATCAAAGCCTAAAAATAATAAAACTACGCTGTTGCATGTTAATTTTCCTAGTTTATACGCATTCGGTGAAGTTCCTATTTATAGAAGGTTTTTACATAGTTGATATTAGTCGTCTATGTTTACTGATGGGTTCGGCAACGATGAGAGAAAATAGTCAAAACTTTATTTTCCATTTCCGTGGCTATTCCCTAAGAACACTAGCAGAAGTGTAATTTCTCGATTACTTTGTGAAACATTCAGCTTCTTGTATCTGTTTAGTCCACCTTATCTTATAAATGCATGCACTTCATCAGTAGGATGTGCATGCATGATGTGAATGCGTGAAAAAGTAGAGTTTTAAAGGAGTATGCAAATATTGCCAGATTTTGTCAGAGGTCACTATAGCTTATACGATCTAAACCAACCTAACACACAAGCGAAGCGAGATCAGAACAATACCACGTTCAAATAAACTGAAACAAGCACGCCACTGAACTGACGAAGAAGTTTAACACAGATACAATAATATATTTGTAATTAACTTAAACAAATCCTAACACGCGCCACAAAAAAGCAAGGTGAAAATCATAATATGATCAACAAAACATTATTTGTAAACAGAGACAAATCATAAATTACATAATACGGAATGATTTGATCATTATGAGATAATGACACATAATTTGTAATCTATAGCGGGAAACCTTACCTTGATTTGCTGTGGGGGCAAACGAGTTTGCGTAAACATACCGTTGCCAACCTACGGCAGTACGGCGCGAAAAACCCAACGCGTTCGCGCCAATAATGTAATGAAACCAACACGTAAATAAAAGAAAAATGCATGCAGGTGGTATACCTAGATGAAATTAACAAGCCTTAGATTATGATAGCGGTCCTATTATATATAATTCCTAAGTAATGCGATAGTTTAACTTTGGAAGTTAAACTTTCGCATTGCAAAATGTAGAGTTTATTAAAAAGTTTAATGTTATGTCTATTTATAGTCCGGGTAGGCTGATGTGTATGACACCCAAAACTCATCAGTGCTGATGACCTTTTGTTGGTTTTTATAATTATCACTATATTAAATGCTCAACTATGTAGTAGAGTATTTAACGAGTCAGATTGAAGATATTGCTACCTGAAAAATAATTTAAACAAAAATGTGCCGCACCGCGACCCATTGGACAGGCTCACCATATGACTGTAAGCAATAATCAGAGGTATGTTGGAAACGATAACTATACGAATGAAGGGCTATTTAAATCCTTTCCAGAATCCCATAAATATTCGGTTCCATAGGATCGCGTACCCAGTTTGAGTGATGTTGTTCCACTTATTTAATTGTCTCTTCATTCTATACGAGCTCATAATCATGTTAAAATAATTATGTAAATTATATTTTCCTTTGGATGAAAGGATAAGTTTTTTTTTTATTTATTTTTTATAGTTTTATAGTAATTATTTAGTTTTTATAGTTTAGCTTAGGATAGTTTAGTTATATAAGTAGATTTATTTTGTTTGTATATATGATAAATAGCTTATAATTTAGTTATAGCATAAAAAAAAGGATAAGTTGGTTAGAATGTAATAAGATACATTCTGAATTTCTATGACAGGATACATGAGTTCCACCTTCTTGGCTCTGCTCTTCGTAAGCTTTTCTGTTTTTTGAACGAATTGCCATGATTTTCTTGTTTTCGAAATAATAAAAACAAATTGCGCCTTTTTAGTAACGGTCGCCTGTTGCTCGTTAATTGCTAGCCGGACCGGCTGTCCAGCAGGTCCGTCTAAGGGGGAACACTATATGTGAAGGTATTTTAGGCAGCGATAGCCTAGTGGAGACACTAACAGACTTCCACGCAGAGGGTATCGGGTTCGACGGCGCGGACACCTGACTTTTCGGAGTTATGCGCGTATTAAATTTTCGCTTGCCCAGGAGAGCCGTCGGTCCCGGCTGTCATAAAGATCTTTATACAGTCATTATAGGGAGTCAGTACCTACCTCTGAATATACTGACATAAGTCTAAACCATGGAATATCGCTATCTCTTTGGGTTACAGAGATCAGACTAAAAATAAAGCTAATAATTATTAGCTTTTCTATGTAGAAGCCAAAGAACATCTACCCTCGGTAGTAATTTGCACTGTGGCCCATGTGGAGATCCCTGAATCGTTTACGAAGCCAGGTTGGCTGTTGCAGATACAACCTAGCGAAATGGGGTATGACTGACTCGGCCTACACGCAGTGCGACTGTGGCGCTCCAGAACAGACCATGAGTCACCTGCTCATATCCTAAGTGTCCGTACAGATGTCCGACGGCCGATCTATGCCGAGCCATCGACAATGCCGTTACTGTGGCCACATACTGGGCTGGTGCCAGTTTATATCTGTACCATCGACTTGAGAAGAAAATGAAGCTTTTCCTCAGAATGACTACCTACTTATAATCAGTCAAATGCGGTGAGACTAGTAAACGGACCCCGGGTTGAAATTGGGACGATGATGATGAATATATGAAGGTATTTTCTTAAAAGGATAGTTAAAGTAATTGTAATAATAAATCTAATTGTCGCTTGCTTATGGTGAAATAGAAGATCAGAAAATTCCAAAACATAGTTAATGGTAATAATTATGTAAAGTCAACAATACTATGAAGAATACTAACGATAATCAACTCGCACTTGTCCAGTGTGGTAGACTAATGACCTACAATCTACCACAGTAAGAAAAAGCCCAAGTTCAAAATGTATAAACTAGGTTGATATTATTGTGATATCTGGTATGACGGATACGGTGCTACCACTTATTGTTCGCGTATAATTCGCGTACTTTCCGTTCATTTCGCGCTTGGTGCGCGGCTCATTGTCTTAGACCGTTGTCCAATAATTGATTAGGTGACAATCGGTGATTTCACGGGGATCTCCTTCGCCGGTATCGCCGCCGGCACTAATAGGCCGTTTTCATGCTACGTTTTACCCAACTATTCCACGTGGGTGCATTGAGCTCCTAATAACAATAAGTACCTAAAGGTTTGATCTTTCTCTCCCAAATGTTGTAGTCAATTAGTCAATTCAGACTAAGGTAATAATAATAACCGTCTGAGGTTAGGGTCTGTTGCAGAAGGCAGTAGGTACTTCTCGACACGGCACGTATTGTAAGGAAGTTCCTGTCTCTGGAGCTGTAACCGCCGGCAGCTTGGATCCTGCGCCTGATCCCAAACTAAGCATAGCCTGCACTATGGCAACCAGATGATAGATACACATACTTCTTAAATGCATGGAAATTACAGATAAATGGGTTGGGTTGGTGGCAAGCCTGAGCTTGATCACGTCGTCAGTCCACCTAGTCGGAGCTCATCACAAGTCGGTTGCGATCACTTACATACCAATATTAACGGCAAAATTCTACTTAATAATAATAACTTGTAAGATAATGCAGTCCAAAGTAATAAACGCATCAATCAAGATGCTAATTTGACATACTTAATATTTAAATTGAAACTGTGGTCAATGTCGTTGTGGTCTGTCGATGTAACCGCATGGTTCTGTGGTCAAGATTATTATATTCCTGGACTGCACAGGTGGGGTAGTAACTACCTATAGTTTAAGCGGTTTAGGTTTCAGCTTTGTTCATTCAATAGGTATTTGATAACTCATACGCTTTCAACGTTGCTGTCTTTGCCTCAAAATATATGGAATCAGTAAACATTTTTTTAATTTAAATTTCGTTTATTTCTGTTCATAAAAATTTTATATATATTTTTTAAATTACGAATTACTATCAACATGGGTGTAGTACAGTACTGTACTCCTAGATAGGCTATAGATTAGCCTGTGATAAGGACCAAGGAAGGAAGTGATAAAGGTTTGATCTAAAAAAGAAAAGGACACAGTGCCGGTACCCCTTTTGGTGCTTCAGGAAATAAGAAAAATTGTAAAAGCTAGTGTATTCTTTTCTTCCTTATACAAACTCCTAACGGCCCTAAATTACCGCGTCTAAGTTTTCTTGCTCTATGCATGATACTATCATACTATATCTATATATATAAAAGAAAGTCGTGTTAGTTACACTATTTATAACTCAAGAACGGCCGAACCGATTTGGCTGAAAATTGGTGGGGAGGTAGCTCAGAACCAGGAAAAACACATAGGATACAATAAAATGCAAAAAATAATTTGGGAGGCATTTTAGAGAGGGTCGAAGTTTGTAGGGACAAACCTCCTACCTGTTGACAGTAATAACGCATGCGCTGTAATAATTGAGTTGCTGCGCATGTGCCAGTACTGTCACATTATACATTGACATAATTATGATGCACTGTCATTACTTCGTTCGCTTTTAAGGTTCGCTTACTTAATTAAACTAATAATACTTAATTATTGTGACAGCCTTGGCTAATCCCTACTAATATTAGGTACTAGCTGTTCCCGCGGCTTCGCCCGCGTAGAAATCGGTATCCCTTAAATATCCCTTTCTGTGGCCTTGATAATGTAAAATAACATAATGATCGGTTGATGAAACTCACACTCATATTAAAGTTTCTTACTTACTGTATTTGAAAAGTAGTAACCTGTACCTGCCACCTAAATTCTTAGCTCTTTCTTTTAATAAATACTATCTGGCCGGATTACATAAATATTAGTTAATTTGAATCTTTGCACTCAAAAAGTAACACTCGAAGAGTAAGTCTACGATGCTCTACTATCTTCTTTACTTATAATATGATAAAGCGGAAGAGTTTGTTTGTTTGTTTGAACGCGCTAATCTCAGGAACTACCGGTCGGATCTGAAAAATTCTTTTTGTATACGATAGCCCAGTTATTCCGTAAGGCTATATAAAATAACGCTTCGACGCTTTTGGGCCGGGCAAAAGGCTAAAAGATAATGTCGGCTAATCTCAGGAACTAGCAGTCGGATTTAAAAAAAAATTATTGTCTACGATAACCCAATTATTCCGAAAGGCTATAGGCTATATAAAATTGCGCCACAACAAAAATAATAAAATGGTCAAACGAGAAGGGGGAGGGTTGGGTCAAAGGTAAAAAAAGGCTAAACAAATAGGATACAATCTATATGGGTATCGTTTTCGAGATTTTCGAGACGCTGATTAATAATATGAAATTTATTTAGTGATCCAAGATGGCGGACGGGAAATCAAAGATGGCGGATGAAAAAATTTTAAAAGTCAATATGGGTATCGCCTTCGATATTATAAGGGGTGGGGAATCGAAATACAACATCTATTTCGTGATCAAAGATGGCGGATGGGAAATCAAAGATGGCGGATGGAAAAATTAAAAAAGAACAATATTGGTATCGTCTGCGATGTTGAAAGGGATGGGGAATCCAAATACAACATCTGTTTCGTGATTCAAGATGGTGGATGGGAAATCAAAAATGGCGGATGGGAAAATTTTAAAAAATCAATATGGGTATCGTCCCTGATGATTTAAGGGATGGAGAATCCAAATACAACATCTATTTCGTGATCAAAGATGGCGGATAGGAAATCAAAGATGGCGGACGGGATTTATTTTTTAAAGTCGATATGGGTATCGTCTCCGATACTTCAAGGAATGGGGAATCCAAAAACACCATCTATTTCGTGATCAAAGATGGCGGATGGGATTTTTTTTTTAAATCGATATGGGTATCGTCTCCAATATTTAAAGGGATGGGGAATCCAAATCCAACATCTATTTCGTGATCAAAGATGGCGGATGGGAAAGTTTTAAAAAATCAATATGGTTATCGTCTCCGATGTTTTAAGGGATGGCGAATCCAAATACAACATCTATTTCGTGATCAAAGATTGCGGATGGGATATCAAAGATGGCGGATGAAAGAAAATTTAAAGTCAATATGGGTATCTCGCCGATGTCTTAAGCTATGAGGCATGCAAATACAACATCTATTTCGTGATCAAAGATGGCAAATGGGAAATCGAAGATGGCGGACGGTTTTTGCTGGGTCATCTATCTATACATAGGTATATACAATTCAATCGTCGTTTGTTTGTATACCTTTGTAAACTCTGAAATTTTAGATTAAGCATTGGTGCCTTTGGTAACTTTGTTCAGAATTTCCTGGAAAAGTGGTTTGAAAAAAAAAGGAATAAGCAAAAAGACCTATAAAGGCGATACAGGGTTCGCCGGGACAGCTAGTAATTATATAAAATACTAAAGCTATCAAATCGGATATATCTTATAATTTAAGTAGCTTTTGTCCTTTGTTTCGGCCGCGTGAACTTTTCCTCCTTGGAGAAGGTAATTGCCAAAAAATCCTCACTTAGTGCTCCACTAAACTTTCTAAGTAACATATATGCCAAATTTCAGCATCTTGTCTGTTAGATAGTTAGTAATGCAAGATTTTTTCATTTTTCCATGAAAAGTCTATAAAATTAATTGATTTATCCTACAATACCAAATCAATGGACTCGTTCGAACCTTTTCATTATATTGCGTATACTATACGCAGAAATTGTTCAAACAGCCCCACCCATCGTTTATTATCTCAGAAGGCTATAAATTAAAAGACAAAGCCTACCGACATGATTTATGTTCAGTCAATAATGCAGCAAATTTCCTCAAATTGGCTAATTCGTGGTAGCCCATCAAAAATATGCGCTTGCGCAAGAGTGCATCTTTTCGGCGAAGTTTTTCAGTGGTCCATATTATCCGTCTGTCAAACCTTTGGCAGTGCCGCCCTATTCTTGCTGAAGGAACGGTATATTAATATGGATATCCTTTAACGCAATCTCATTAAAATAAATGTTTGTGAATTATAAAGGGAGTCAGTTTTATCACAAATAAAACAATAATTAAATTTATCTATTCATTTATACAAATAAATAAATTTTGAAGGTTGCTTGGCTCGTGTTTATTATTTTGTACTATTTCCCTTGGAGTAGGTACTTCTGACTGATGTTAAATTTATGATTATCGATTGAGTAATGAAAGTTAAAACCATTATAAGCAAAACATTTTATTTCTTAGGACATATTTCGAAACACTGTCAAATTTATATATTATACTAGAGGACGCCAGCGGCTTCGCACGCAAATATTTTCGAATTGCCCGTTTTGCCCGATCCCGTGGGAATTTCGGGAAATCCCGTCTTAGTGCACCCCTACGGCCCCCAAGGAACATACATGCTAAATTTCAGCTTCTTGCGCCAAGTAGTTTCGGCTGTAGCTTGTCTGTCAGTCAGTCAGTAACGCAAGGATTTTATATATTAAGATTATCATTTGTCTTTTAGGTATTATCTAGATGGAGATTGTTGAATGGTTGCTTATGTGAAATTTTAGATTAAATTACAGTTGTAATAAAAATGTCAATTTCTGATTTAATTAAAGGGCAAGGGGTACAAACTATGTATACCTATGACACATACGAGATCACTTTGAAAATAAAGATATATTTTATTTGACCCAAACGTGACTCAAAGCTTTAGTTAAAAATATTTTTGGCACATTTGTATAGCACCGGAAAACTACACGAGTTTTAATTTATAAATACTAAAAAGGAATATCCACAATATTCTTACGGTCCACTGAAAGGGCTCGATTGTTCGGGCTAGGTGCATGGTGCAATCTCCAAATATCGCCCACCGGCTGCGTCCGTTTCCCGGAACATTGACTCATTGTCTAACAACGTATGCAAGTTTAATGCGACTCCAAATTGCTTTTTGGGATACGAAGAAAGGATCGGAATTTAATTAATTTTCCCCCAAATAAAATAACTACAACTTTCACATATACCCCGAAACAAATCGTTCGATATTTTTTGTACTGCTTTCAGTAAACTGAAGAATGAAACTTAATAACTAATAAGCTACCTTACCTATACCTGACATGAATTTTGATTAGCTTTAACAAAAATGAAAGGAGAAATTTTTGCAATATGTGTCTTTTCTAATAAACATAAAACGTGGTAAGACTCTTCAGTAAAGCAGTTTGGCATATTTATGTCGTCATCCACTTTTGAGAGAATTTTGTGTTACCTATTGATATTTTTTTTATATGCCTTAACTATAAGAACTAGAACCTCACTTGCTGTAATATAAAAAATGTCATGCAGCATTAGTGGATATTTTTCCTTGCAGCTTATTAGCTATCCAACTAAAACGTTTCTTAGGAAATCAGAATAGATAGGTACTTATAATTTAGTGTGCTAGCGCAGTGTCACCGGGTCACTAACGTTACAGTTGCAATCACTAAATATTACTGAGAATCACAGTCAATTGATCAGCCAAACCTCATCCCATCTGAATCAGTGGAGACTCTCAATTATCGCAAGTGACTATGTGTCGTCATGTGTTGAAGTGTATGATCTCAGCGCCTCGTTGCAATAACTGCAACGCTTATTCATCGACGGAAACAACCACATGTGGAATTACACCATGAGAATGATCTGCCGCAAGATGTGATACTTTAATTTTTTACGACTAACGTAAATGCTCCTATTACCGCCAGTTTTAGCTGTCTTAGGATTCACTTAAAAACAATAGATATAAGCTGTTATGTTAGGAAAGATGTTATAATTTATAAATCATCTCACCGAAGTATTCTTTGCAATTCAGTACTTAAATTCAATATTCAATAACACAATAGTGACTAAATAATTATTTAATCCAAAATAGTAGTTGATTCTATTACCGACCCATAGAATGCGGCAAGATTCTATTACCGATTTTTCTACTTCTTTTACCAACCGCTACGAAGTTGTCACTTCTTCTATACTATTAAATAAAATAAAAAGTCGTTTTTAAGGTATTTATTATATAATAACAATAGTTATGAGATCAACATTATTACAATATGAACATAACTATTTATTGCAATGCTTAGAGCACTTATTTTTTGTTATTTTAATTAATAAAACCTGACTTCCCGAGATAGATAATCCAGTTTACCAGTCTTTTTCTTCCTCCTTCGTTAAAACAGTTTGTTCAAAACTCAGATTATTAGAATAAAATAATCTGAGGTTCAAAAATATACACTTTGAATTTGTGTACTGTACCTAATATTACCAAAAATATCGTCACAGCTGTTAGTCGGTAATTGAATCAAATATGAAGGTTACAATATTCTATAAGCGACCAATAAAGTTAATAATAAACAGATAAACTATCCGCTTTATGGAATGTTGTTAAATTCGTTCTCATAACTATATTATTTCTTTTAATGTCAGTTAGTCTTTTTAGATAATAAAGGTTATTTACAGTATAATATCAGGGATATTGTCTAACGTTGAATCGAGTTTTAAACAAAAACTTTAAGAAATAGCTTTGTCGTTAATAGATCTTACGAGGTATGTTCTCAATATTTAACAACGCCATGGGTCGTTATTAGAATCAAGTTTTGAAATTTCGATTCTATTAGCGCCTTAAATTAAAACATGATTTTATAACACAAAAACCAATAAAAAGTATTATATTAAGAGTTAGTTTAGAAAACGAATACATACGTTACAGTAATAATGTGATAGCAAGAAGACAAATCCATTTTTAGTGTGTTATTTTCCTTAAGTAATATTTAGGTGTACTTACGTGGCTGGAGACGCGACACTATGAAATGTGCGTCCGTTTCGGGCGCGTCCCACTCACTTTCATATTATTTCTTTCACTGGCTATTTAAACACATAAACTTTACTCTTTTTGTTGTCTAACAAAAATACGTAACAAATTTTCAATGTATGACTTTTCTGGAACCTATATTATGTCTAATATGAGTGATTTAAAAATTAGATCGTTAATAGAGTACACGTTTTAGGGGGTCGTTAACACTATAACCGCCGCGTAGGTCACCGGTGACCTACGGTAGCGGAGGATTGGCTGTCAATCATTTTTGCTTGGCAGTTAAAGTGTTAATAGGAGCTTTTACGTTACTGAAATATAATCGCAATCGCTGTTGACTACATCAGGACCTCGGAAACCACTTACTGGATCTGCGATTGAAGCTGAAAGAAAATAATTCAAAATTATATCAATATGAAGAGAAGGTTTTAAATGTGGATAATCATCAAATATATTTCAATTTCACACTGTTAAGTTTTGTTGTCACGCTGTATTTAGTAGCTAAATATTTGGTTAATAATAATATACTTCGCAGAAGCGGCGTAACTGAAATCTAGACAACAAAATGTGAATATAACTCTTTTGGCTTTCTGTGCTTCTTTTTTGCGTAATATCCAATCATTGTATAAGAATTAAAGTCGGTTGATGTGTAATAATTATTATCCTATAACCTGTGCCACGCGGTTTCATCTGCAGATTGGTCTCGCGTATAATTATTTTTTGCTAACTCTTTAGGTTCGTAGTGTGACTATATCTAGTCTAGCAAGAATGAATAAATGTAGTGAAAAGCAGGTACAACCTCCAAATTTTGTAGCAGCAGTGGTCGATAAGCTGACTGCTAAATAAACACGAGGTAGGTAGGTACGTAAAGATTTTATAGACTTCTTGTTCAAGAAGTTGAAGTCTTTAAAGTATTTATCGAGGATTGCAGATGAAACACTCAATATATATTTGATCTGATATGATAGATTGATGATGTGATTGTCAGTGAATTGTTTGACAACAGCATCTCATTGTCAGCAACTACTCATTGTCAATCGAAATAGCAACAACTACTTTATGTACATATAAATCTAACATTGATACCAGAATCTTAAAATAGTTTCCTTTGTAGACATATGATACAGTGGTATTTTAAGAAAGGTGTTAAAAATTATTATAAATAGCACATTCACTGATCAGCCTTATGAGGCATACAATATAATATACTATGATCGATAAATCTTCAAATAAATCTGCACAGTTTTCTAGGGAACATTTCTTTCATTCATATGCATTGATATCCAATGACACATACCTTGGGATGCATTTAGCTTGGGAGACGTCAGAAGCTTAATTGTCTCAATATCTAGGTTTATATGAAGGAGACAACAAATTAGTCGTTACTTCGTCACTGGTGTTCCCACTTACGCAGCAATGGGCTCAGACAATCTGGTGCATCTGGTACTTACATCAATTAATGGACGCAGGAAGACATTCCGACCTCCACAATAATTAGAATGCATCTTGGTGACAAATGAAGAAATTGGCAATAATTATATTTGCAAGCCAACTCTTATAGTGCATCCACACCGCGGTTACTTGCTGTTGAGCAACATTTAAGAATGTTAAAGCACATCTTTCTATAACAAAACACTTGAGGTAACTTCCTAGATTATTCCTAAAAGTTACAGAATTATGCCATGTTTTAATATATTGCCCAACAAAAAGCAACTGTGGTTTGGAGGCAGCCTTACTACACACCGTAACTCTACAAGTCTGGGCAATCTTAGCTTTTAGTTTTTCTTGTAGTAACTTTCGTTACTACAAGAACACCTGTAAAAATCTAATAAAAAAATTGCTTTGGCTGTCGGAGTTGCGAGCATCCTCCATCCAGTAAATACATAATATCTATTATAAAATGCGTATCACTGCACTCCAAGTTTTTTTTACCTATTATTACTTAAAAGTACCAAAACAGTTCCACAGCACTCGAAAACAAAATAAGTACAGTTAGCATAAAGGCAAACCATGAGTTATTTGTCATACACAAAAATCGGTAGTAACTACATATTTTTATCTTTTACACACTTTGAAAGTTATAGACATGAAACCGGTGCATGTAAAGAAATCCAAATGATGCAAAACTGGCTTATATATACGACCTGTAGCTTTATGTTTTCGGTGTGTCGAAATAATACGACCTTTCTGACGCCATTTCGAAATAAATAATAAAAAATATTTACCCTCTAAGGATCAATTTTTTTAAACGAATGAAGTAAAACTATAAAAGAATCATATTGATGATTGACTCCGGCTTAAAATTCAAGTTTAATGATAGAAGGCTAGAAACAAACTAATAATTATACTACGAGCCGTAATCGCGTAAATAGAAATATGTCTAAGTATAACAAAATTATTTTTTATTAATCATACTTCTCTAACTAAAAATATAAGAATTCATACTGCTTAATCTCTTCAAGTCGAATAATACTCGATAATATCGAGTATATATTATAATCCACCCTCTATAAGTCAAAAACATTTTTAGCGTTTCCCTTTAATTTTCACATACTAAATTTGTACTGTATAATGTTTCATATAACATATTTCTTGTTAACTCTACGTACTCTTAAATTTATGGAGCGGAGTGGAACTAAATATTGGAATAAAAATACTGTTAGCCATTTTTGGAGCCCGGTGGAACTAATACATACATACATAGTCTCACGCCTATAACCCCGAACAGGTAGGCAGAGGTGTATTTCTACACCCACTTTTCGCCAGATATACTTTAGTCCCACGTAATAAGGGGCGAGCCTATTGCCGTACCGGGCACATTTCCAGACTCCGTGCTGCTACTGAGAATTTCGTGACAGAAAAACCCAATGACACTGCCCGACCCAGGAATTGAACCCGGGACCTCCCGATCCCACGCGCACATTTATGCCGCGAGACCAACGAGGCAGTCGTATAGGGTTTGATGTCGAGTTTTCCGTCTCTACGCAAATATGGTATTTGCATCGTGTTATCCCTTAGTCGCCTCTGGAACCAATGTATGAAGCAAAAAATTTTGAGAACAATGAAATAGGTGGGATAACCCTTTAATACCATATACATAATTATTACACTGTTAATAAGATAGGAAATAAACTACAGTATGGGGAACCCTACATTCCTCTTAAAATATGACTTCATCTTCAAGCTATAGATATATTGGTCCATGAATGGATTCATTATCGGTCTCGCCTTATACGTTTATTGACATGAATGGTCACGTCTGCGCTTCAGCTGAAACAGACTGTATAAATCGATCGGGAAACTCCGTACTGTATGACTCAGTCGCGGAGATATTGCCACCTGACCTGAGAGACATTCAACCACTTTGAAATTTATCGCCTTTTTATTACCCCTACTGTTAGACAATCAGGCTCCCAATAAATGATAAGTCGAACCACTGTCGATTATATAATAGTAATTTTAAACGATGAAGAAAAACAGCGAGAGCAAACCAGCATTTTTCCATGACGTTCTTGATTCAGTTCTTCGTTCAGCGCGATAACCCTGCTCATAGTAAGAGACCCATGCCCAGCAGTGGTTTGGATTATATACAGAGCTGATGATGATGACTACCTATCATGATAATAAGATTTTCTAAACATTGTTGGAAAAAGGTAAAGTTATGACTTGAAAGTGTTTACATCTAGGTTTCTATGTCTAACGTACGACCGATAGTAGAGCAGTTATGGAGGCCCCGCAGTGGCTCTCTGGACCTTTATGCGCCAATGCCATAAACATGGCAGCACAGATCCAAACCATAATCTACCTGTGTAAGCCTCCTAAGGGAGTAAATTGAATAATAACATTAGTTTGTGATTTCTGTTATTTTTAAGATTATGTTAAAAATGTAAAGAGAATTATTGTAAAAATAAGGATTGTAATAATGATATTCTATGACAATCTACGCATTGCTATCTGAACCCTTACTGGGCAAAACCGTGACCTGTGCCACACACAGAATTGCGCTGATTAGGTTTAGGTTTAAAGACATTTATTCTCATAAAGACAAAAGTCACTTACATGAGAACATGTTTACAATAAAAAGACAAAACATTCATTGCCGCACGTTATTAAAAAAAATAGAGTAGGTACTTACTTAAATAAATTATTAAAGGTACAATCATACATACACAAAACATTTGCAGACCAATTAGTTATCTACACAAAAACACACATTACCAAAACAGTTCGCATTCAAAAAAATTAGATGCTCAAATCGATACTTTTGTAATAATATACTGTGCCAATCGTTTTTTAAATATGTTAAAAGATTCAATATTTTTTATATCGGAGGGTATCTTGTTATAATGGCGCGCACCGTCATAAGTCATTGCGGTTTGGCCGTATTTTGTTCGAATTCTAGGCAGGACGATTAGACTCGCGCGTCGCGTGCAGGGGCGCCCAACTTTTTTCCGCTTAGTAAATTGTAATTCGGTGCGGACATTATTGGTAATTTTTTTGCGAATGAAAATACAAGTGCTATAAATGTATAATTGTTTTAGGTTCATTAATTTAGTTTCGCGATATATTTTTTCAGTTTCTGTTCGAAATTTATAATCAAATAACATTTTTATTATTTTGTTTTGTAAGACTTGTAATTTGCCCAATCTCGTTTTTGCAGCGTTTCCCCAGATTTCGATTAAATACGACAAATGTGGTTTTACCAAGGAATTATAAATTGTAAAACGTAGTTTACGTGGTATGCATCGAAATTTAATCCGTAAGGAGGCATGGAGGGATATTAATTTATTAATTAAGTGTTTAATGTGAAAATTCCATGTTAAGGAAGAATCTATATGTAGGCCAAGATATTTTTCATGTGGTTTAATCTGTAAAAGTCTATTATTTATTGTGAGGGGTGAGTAATCGGGTATTGGTTTATTTTTAGCTTTAAAAAGTATATAGCTGGTTTTAGAAACATTGATAGTCAGTAGATTATACTGAAACCACTCGTAAAGGACGTCAAGGTCCTGCTGGGCCTGTGAGATGAGGTCATGAATAGACGAACCAAAGTAAAAGAGGCATGTGTCGTCGGCGTAGAGAGTGATATTCCCGTTTAAGCCTAGTTCGTGCATGTTATTAATATACACTAAAAAGAGCAGAGGCCCTAGTATTGATCCTTGTGGAACACCGTAAGATATGGGTAGTGGTGGACTTTGGGAGTTGTCAATTTTTACTATCTGCAATCTATTCGTTAGGTATGATTCAAACATTTTTAGAGGTGTACCGGTAATACCAATGACTTCTAGTTTTTTTAAAAGCAATTTGTGACTAACTGTGTCGAAGGCCTTTTTTAGATCAATAAATACTCCTAATACAATGTTTTTCTTGTCAATATTATGTTTGATTTTGGTTACCAAATCAACTGTTGCTGTTAGTGTATTACTTTGAGATCGAAATCCATATTGACGATCAAAGAAGAAGTTAATGGAGTTTAAGTAGTTCAAAAGCCGTGTATGTAAAATCTTTTCGAAAATTTTTGATAATATTGGCAGGACAGATATTGGTCTATAGTTACCAGGGTCTGTTTTTATTCCGGATTTGTAAATGGGTGTAACTTTGGCTATTTTGAGTGAGTTTGGAAATGATCCGTCCTGTAAAAGCTTGTTAAAGCACATTGTTAATTTATTTAGAATTAATTCCTTAATACATTTAATTACTTTCGTACTTACACCATCTACTCCGACGCTACTATTTGAATCTAGGTTATTAATGATATTATGGATTTCTTTTTCAGTGCATGGATTAAAAGTATTCATTTGAGAATTCCGTAAAGTTTGTTTTGGTAGTGCGTGAATGTAATCATCATGAAAGCATTTAGGAATTTCATTAGCCAAACACGACCCTATGGTAGCAAAAAAGTTATTAAATATCTTACATATCTCATTAGGTTCTGTAACTTCTGTTAAATTAACAATGAGTTTTGAAGGATTACATCTTCGATTTGATTTATTATTCGCTAGGGTATTTAGTAAATTCCATAGTTTCTTAGGCTTCCCGCTGTTCTTTTCAAATTCTTTCTTATAATATGACTTCTTTGTTTCTCGGATCAGATTGGTTACTTGATTTCTTTTGATGTGAAATTTTTCTCTTAGGTCTTCATCATCTGGATTGTTTTTTAGTTCTGTCCACATTATGTTCCTGTCATTGATTTGTTCTATTATATTTTTGTTAATCCAATCTCTTTGTGGCTCATTGATAATTTTAATCTTTAACATCTTATGTTCTTCTGTATGTTTTTTAATTAATTTTTCTAATCTTGTATAATCATTGTTTAATTTATTTATTTCAGATCGCTCTACTGAATCAAAAAGTTCCTTGTAGTTAATGGCTTCGTACTGATAGTGCATTTTTGGAGGTGATTTTATTTTCTTTATTTCCACGTATAGCTGTTTATGGTCAGAGAAAGATGAGTTGATAGTTATCACATGGAAATTATCTTTCTTCAAGTTGGTACTAACGTGGTCAATAAGGGATTTCTTAGTTGATCCTTCTCTGGTGCAGTATTTTTTGGTAATTTTATTAATAATCTTGTATCCTGTTTGCTTTAGAAGTTGATTATATTGATTTGTTTTTGAATCCTTTGTGAGTAGGTCAATGTTGAAGTCGCCGAAAACTATGGCTCTGTTTCTTTCTTGTAATTGTGATTCATAAACCTCGAGAAATTGATTAAAATTGGTATGTCCTGGATTATAAACGACTCCCACTTCGAGTGCATATTTCTCCAATTTTATCCATAGATAATTATTGCCTCCTGTATACATTGACTGCGATAAACTATGCTTTAGGTTATTATGTACATATGCGGATACTCCACCGCCTGTAAGATCAGTTCTATAGTTATAATAGTGAGTATAGTTTGGTATTTGAAATTGTATTGCTTGTTCTTCGTTGCGAAACCAGGTCTCAGTTAATAGTATGATGTGCACATTATTTGGTATTGCTTGTAAAATACATTTAAGTTCATCAAATTTACCGTCTTTACGTATACTTCGTGCGTTAAGGTAAAGGAAGGTAAAACGTGATTTGCTGATTGGAAAGTTCTGGTAGCTATTTAGTAGTTCATATGTATTGCTGTTTTCGATAGAAGTATTATTTGTTGTGTTTACTGGGTGCAGTTTTTTGGATTTTTTATTATTGATGGTGTTCCATTAACATATTTGATCGTAAGGTTAGTCTCACCTTTTTCTTGACGTCGCTTTAGCTCTTCTCTTAAGTTTTTCATATAATTTTGCTGAGTTGGAGTTTGGTCAGAAAACATTCTGAGGCCACTTTGCAGCTTACTTCTATTGCGGAGTAGTTTTTTTGCAGGTTCTTTAGTTTCAAAGCATACCTTGATACTACGATTTTTGCCTGGTTGGAGTTTGCCGATTCTAAACACCTTTGATGGATTAGGAATACCTACGTTCAACTGAGAAATAGTTTTCTGTACATCAGCTTCATCCTTTAATAGTCTTTCATCGGAGTTTGATGCGATTTGTTCAGGTAGGCCGACTAGCACGACATTTCTTTACATTGCACTTTTTTAATTTGGTATAATTTTAGAAAAAACTTGCACACGTCTGCTCTGTACGACAACGAACGACAGTGTTGAATTTGAATTCGATTCGGAATACCTTTTCAGTTAGGACAACAATATAAAAAAAAAAAAAAGCCGAGGGCCAATTCTCGTATTTTACATTGAAATTATATTTTAAACGAAATGAGATTATATTTCGAATTGACTCAGAATCGGTATTCTGCTAATCTAATGTCATTATAGTATAATTTGAAATAAAGAGTTCGTCGTTGACACATATTTTAGGCTCAGTCGTTGCCCATCGTTCCTGAGGATGCCTCGTGCAGAGGCGAAACACGTGTCGAAGTATAGTCGGCGCATACAGCGGGATACTGCAAGTCAGGTATCTTCCTGGAACCCATACCATTCCTATTGCGAGTG
The DNA here is from genome assembly GCA_944739405.2 of Euclidia mi. Lineage (NCBI taxonomy): Eukaryota > Metazoa > Arthropoda > Insecta > Lepidoptera > Erebidae > Euclidia > Euclidia mi. The sequence goes on along the minus strand of OX123200.2, from coordinate 52,127,082 downwards.
TCACCTAGGGCCCCTTGGGAAGATTTGATTGGTAAAATTTGAATGGGCCCCGACTGTGAGTCGTTCTGTTCTGCATATTACTTCTAAACTTATGGGCTTGTTTCTTTCTTTTTAGTTTTTATTTAAGTTAATATTTTCACTTATTTTTTAAAATTAGTTTTTATGCAGTCGGGTTTTTTGTTTTTCTTTAAATTATTTTTTTTATTTTATACTTTTCAGTTACGATTCATTGACTTCGTTATAAGATGGTAAATTTCGCAATCGAGTGTTTGTATATCGTTTATACTTGAAATAAAAACTTAAATCAATAAGTATGAAAATTAGCGAGAATTTTTTTTGTTAAACATCTTTAAATCGTTATACATCCTAAACTATTATTTAAAATGAAAAATGATGAAAGGAACCTATAGATGATTTTAAAATACCTATTCAACGACACCCCACTTGACATAGTTCATCGACTTATTTTTTTTTCATTTTGACAATATGGCGTCTGGCTGTCGCTGTGGTGAATTTTTATTACTGTCATGTCTTTAGTGACACTCGCAAGGTTAAGACGAATCGATTGACGTAAGAATCATCAAAATCGGCCTACGCATTTGCCACGCCACATAGAAACAAACATACATACATACATACATACATACATACATACATAGACTGATAAACACATTACCCTCCTTTGCGTCGCGCAGTCGGGTAAATATGTGTCAACGACGAACTGTTTATTTCAGATTATACTATGATGACATTATAAGGTTATCAGAATACCGCTTCTGAGTCAATTCAAAATATAATTGCAATGCCGTATAAAAATACGAGAATTGGCCTATTGTTTCAATTTATACTCTTGTAGTTTCAATATCAGTTAATTTAGGATAAAAAATATTTTTAAATAAAAATAAACCGGCTTCAAAAAACACTAAGGGACTAAAAAACAAAAAAATATTGGTTTTGAAGCAACAATTTTTGGAGTCGGTGCCAACCCCTTACGCAAAAAGTGACTAAATTTTATTAACTACCTATTTTATCAACAACGAAAGTTATATAAAAATGTGTAGTGGTTTTATAGTCGGATCAGAAATACTTGGCTTGGCACTGACTCCAAAAATGTTTGCTCCAAAACCAATTATTTTTTGAAGTCTGTTTATTTTTATTTAAAAATAATTTTTATTTTTTGCTTCTTAGTGGTATACTAATAAAAAATAGTAATAAGTAGGTGGTAAGTACGTATATAGGATAGAGTAGGTGGTACATGATGGGGAGGCCTTCCTTACGTGCCTCAATTCTGAAATGTAGACCTGTACCTTTCTGGCAATTTCAAGCATTTTTTTTGTTTTCAACTAACTAGCCTAAACACGCAGGGCCGTTCCGACCCAATCCAGCGCCTGTGTGCGAAATCCACGAAGCGCCTGTTGGGTGGCACCCGGAAGTTGGCGGATGACCTTTTTTTTTTTTTTAGTCGCTTAACATGTTTCTTGAATGGGCACTCGGGGCGGACCGCCAACGCCACTGCGCCTGTGTGCGAAATCTGTGAAGCGCCTTTTTTGCCATCCTTTTTCGAAAATTACTGTTATAATTAAAGCATATCTCGGCGCGCGGCGCCCCTGTCACCCTGGCGCCTGTGTGCGCCGCGCACATTGCACATAGGGACGGTTCGGCCCTGTAAACACGTACGTTTCAGTTCCATCATTAGATCCCGGAAATCATCCAATACCAAAGTGTTTGCCAAGACAAAACAAACGAGCCTAAACACGATGAGATTGCGTTATTACACCTTCCTGCTCTATCATCAGAGTTTGGTAAACATTTTTTTCTGGTAGAGCCAAACATTTCATTTCTGGTAGAGCCAAATCACGCAGTCGCGACTACCTACTAAATATCAATAATGTGAGTATTGCAGAGGACTTGGAAGTAGCGACGGAATTTGAAAAGTTTTTTGCTAATATACCCATTGTAACTACAGCGTCACTCAAATCGTCTTCCATGTCTGCTGAAATGCTGCTTAAAGACTGCGTGCCGGAATGTGTTACGGCCTTTGAATTTGTTGCTGTTACTACAGATGATGTTCTTAAACAATTTAAAACTATTAATATGAAAAAGACAAAGGATCTGTGGGGATTGTCAGTAAAGACTGTTTCGTCTATTATTACATTAATTGCTCCACATCTTGCAACAGTGTTCAATGGTTGTGTCACTTCTGGAACATTTCCTGATTTAATGAAGTATAGCAAAATAACACCTTTATTTAAATCTGGTGACACATCAGACCCCTCAAATTTTCGACCTATTTCTGTATTGCCAACACTTAGCAAAATTTTTGAGAAACTTATTCTTAGTCAGCTACTTAGTCATTTCAATAGACATAATCTTCTTCACAAGAAACAGTTCGGATTTACGAGGGGTTGTTCAACTACTGACGCAGCAGTTGAGTTACTGAAAAGTATTTTTGCAGCTTGGGAGAAGTCGCAAGATGCGTTAGGTATATTTTGCGACTTGTCTAAAGCCTTTGATTGTGTTCATCATGATACTCTTATCAGGAAACTATATCATTACGGCATTAAAAATAAAGCTCTCGATCTCCTGACTTCTTATTTGGGCAACAGAATCCAGAAGGTCGAGGTTAATGGTAAGACATCTCCAGGTTCTGCTTTGAAAATGGGTGTCCCGCAGGGTTCAATTCTCGGACCATTTCTATTCTTGATATATATTAACGATTTACCTTATTACGTTAAGAATAATCATGAGATTGTATTGTTCGCTGATGATACCTCTTTGATTTTTAATATTAAGCGACGACAGAGTAACTTTGACGAAGTAAACAATGCACTCTCTAAAGTTGTCAATTGGTTTAATGTTAATAATCTATTACTTAATAATAAGAAAACTAAACTTTTAAAATTTTCAATGCCCAATGTTAAACATATGCCAACCAATGTACAACTTAATGAATCTAGGATTGAGCCCGTCGAGACAACCATGTTTTTAGGTATTATGCTGGACACCAAACTACAATGGGGTCCACATATAGAAAGGCTTTCGGGCAAACTCAGTTCTGCAGCTTATGCAGTTAAGACAATTAGACGCCTCACAGATTTAGAAACAGCTAGAATGGTTTATTTCAGTTACTTTCATAGCTTAATGTCGTATGGGATTCTTCTCTGGGGGAATGCTGCAGAACTAAATACAATATTTGTTTTGCAGAAAAGAGCTGTAAGGGGAATTTATAACCTCAGTCCAAGAGTTTCTCTAAGAGAAAAGTTCAAAGAAATAAACATTCTAACTGTTGTATCACAATATATTTATGAAAATCTGCTATATGTACATAAAAATATTGACAAATTTTGTAAAAAATCTGATATACATTCTGTAAATACAAGACACAGAAATAATCTCGTAGTTCATAGCACTCGTCTCCACAAAATAAGTAGCTGTTTTATGGGGCAATGTATACGCTTTTATAACAAGCTCCCTTATAATATAAGAGACCTATCTATAAATAAGTTCAAAATTATTGTAAAAGCGAAATTATGTTCAAAAGCCTATTATAAAATATCTGACTATAAAGACGACCAAAACGCTTGGGACTGAGCTGTTCTAATTCGACACACAAAAATAATTGTATTAAATATTTCTTTTTAATGACGTTTCGTAAGTACTTTCAAAGTTTACACGAAATAAAGAAGTATTTCATTTCATTTCATTTCATTTCATTCAGCACTAAAGCCCATATAAAGACGAATCAAACGAGTCCAAACTCAATGGGATGCGTCTTTGTACTACAAAGATCCCATGGCCTTCCTGCTCCATTATCAGACCCTTGAAAACATCCAGTACCATGTAAAGACGAATCAAGCGACCCTAAATTCGATAAGATTGGGTTAATGTATCACAAAGATCTCATGGTTACCTTCCAACTCTATCATCAGACCATGGAAATCATCCAGCATCAAAGTCTATGTAAAGACGACTCAGACGAGCCCAAACTCGACGGCATTGGGTTGTTATCGTCAAATCGCTTCAAGTGTGCTTATAAAATTTGAATTTTTTTTAGGTTTCCATGATCAGATCCTGACCTGATGATCATGGGACCAACTAGGAGGTATATCTTTCAATCAAAACAAGAATTTTCGAAATCGGTCCAGGCGTCTTAGAGAAATTGGGGAACATACATAAAAAAAAAGATTCCGAGGAATTGAAAACCTCGTCCTTTTTTTGAAGTCGGTTAAAAGTACCATTTGTGACATAAGCATGACACTGATATTATACCAAAACTGTATTTTGAACAAATTTATTTAGAAGAATTATTGGGCCTCTGGAAACAAAATTAACTGTAAGTAAGCCCATATTAGGTCATCATAACGTACGATCTATAATGAAATAGATGATATAGTATGAGAATTATTGCTAAAACTATGACACACTACAGGTATTTTGGAGACCACAGTATTTTGGACGTAAGCTGGGTTCTTACTATTCTATACGCATCAAGGGAATTGTTTTCTAAGTAGTACCACAGTCGGTTATTAGGCTCTGGTAGAATTGCGTATATAATATCGTCTAGTCTAATCATAAGTAAATCTTCACACTTTTCTAGGGAACATTTCTTTCATTCATATGCTTTGATATTCAATGACACATACCTTGGGATGCATTTAGCTTCGGAGACGTCAGAATCTTAATTGTCTCAATATCTAGGTTTATATGAAGGAGACAATAAATTTGTCGTTACTTCGTTACTGGTGTTCCCACTTACGCAGCAATGGGCTCAGACAATCTGGTGCATCTGGTATTTACATTAATTAATGGACGCAGGAAGACATTTCGACCTCCACAATAATTAGAATGCATCTTGGTGAACAATGAGGCAGCGATAGCCTAGTGGAGAGGCAGCGATAGCCTAGTGGAGATACCAACAGACTGCCATGCAGAGGGTATCAGGTTCGAATCCACGGCGCGCACCAATGACTTTTCGGAGTTATGTGCGTATTGAATTATTAATTATCGCTTGTCCCGTGCCTCGGAGAGCACGTTAAGCCGTCGGTCCCGGTTGTCATGAAGATCTTTGACAGTCGTTACAGGGCGTCAGTACCTTCTAAATTAACTGACACTAGTCTAAACCATGGAATATCGCTATCCCTTCGGGTTGCGGAGGTCAGACAGGCAGTCGCTCTGTGGAAAAGCTAATATTCAGCCAAATCCGGTTAGACTAGTAAGCGGACCCCAAATTGAAAACTGGGATAAGGAGGATGATGATGATGATCTGGTGAACAAATGAAGAAATTGGCAAGAATTATCTTTGCAAGCCAATTCTTATGGTGCATCCACACCACTTACTTACTGTTGAGCAACATTTTAGAATGTTATAGCACATCTTTCTATAACAAAACACTTGAGGTAACTTCCTAGATTATTGCTAAAAGTTATAGAATTATGCCATGTTTTAATATATTGCCCAACAAAAAGCAACTGTGATTTGGAGGCAGCCTTACTACACACCGTAACTCTACAAGCCTGGGCAAGCTTAGCTTTTAGTTTTTCTTGTAGTAACTTTCGTTACAACAAGAACACCTGTGAAAATGTAATTAAAATTGCTTTGGCTGTCGGAGTTGCGAGCATCCTCCAGTAAATACATAATATTATAAAAGCCGTATCACTGCACTCCAAGTTTTAATTACCTATTATTACTTAAAAAGTACCAAAACAGTTCCACAGCGCTCGAAAACAAAATAATTAGCATAAAAGGCAAACCATGACTTATTTGTCATACACAAAAATCGGTTGTAACTACATATTTTTATGTTTTACACACTTTGAAAGGACAATGGCAGATCTCCATACATCAAAATGTCTGAATTTAAATTGAAACGTACAGTAATAAAAAAATATATAAAAAAAATCGGCGTAAGTAACAAAGTCTATAAATGATTCTATTTTCACTCGGGAAACCTGGAAAAAGAAAATATCGGGGTTTTAATTTTTAGTTATGAATGAATGATGTAAGTACGTTTGAATTATCAAATGCCATATGTCAGATTGACATCAAAATGCAGAAGTATTCTGTAGCATCTAACTGCCAAAGACAAAAGCAGAGCTGCACATTTTAAATCGATTTTATGTGAAATCGATACAACATTAAAACGATGCTGTGACGTTTTTATTTGATTTAAAAGTTGTTTTGCTTCAAAAATATTTGCTTATTGATATAATGTTGATTAAAGATTAAATAACTGCATTTTAATTATTATATTTTAAACCAAACCAACCCTATAAAGGTCTATCGTATCGATTACTTATTTAATAATCGATACGGAACAATGTCAAACGTCTATTCCTGTAACACCCATTGCCTATGGCAACAATCAAATAATAAAGCAGGTAGGGTAAACAGTATAATGATTGGCACCCTAAGCGGTTTCTACTACTAAGTAACAAATTCTCAGGAAAATACAAATTCAATAATATTTTCTATGGTTTTGTAGGAATTGTGTTTACATGGGCATTAATAAAAATAAAACATCGTATTTAATAAAGCCGTTTTATTAGCATAAAAATGTGCTCAAACTTATTTCTTAAAAAAAGTACAATCATTGGCACCCTGGTATAGTTATTGGCAGTACCCAAAAGGTACAATCATTGGCACGTTGGCCTAAGGCCGTGATACCCAGATAGTCTTAAGACTTGATATCCGGATCCTTATACATGTATTCTACGTATATTTATGAATGTTTATGTAACCTTCTAATATTTCTAACATAAGTCTATATTTGAGAGAAGTTTAGTTCATTTACCACGTTTTATATCTTTCTTTCGGCATATTTTTCTAATGTAGCTCATTTTGTCTCTTAGATACATTGTAGCAAATAAGCCCTGTTTCAGTTTCTCACAAGCATTTTGTTCGTTATATTTTTGTCTATACTAAGTTCTTTGTTTTAAGCGATATCTGTCCTGACTTCTGGGTACTTTGTAGAGAAAGGTTGCTATCTCTGTACGACCGTACCATAATAAGTTGGGTGTAAATGCGAAGAAATATACAATCTAAAGTTGTTTGTATGCGAATTTGACGGAAAACAAAAATCTGAAAAAATATCATTCTAAAATGTGCCAATGACTATGTTGTTGAATAATTTTTAAGTATAGTCATTGGCACTATCGAAATAGACGATCCATCTATTTAATAACGCAAAACTAACGTTTATTAAGCTTTAATGAAGATAACAGATACTAATAAATAGGTACTTTTGTGTAAAATTAATTAAAAATAAATTTTACCTGCCGTGTGGTTGACGCTGCCGTGTGGTTGACGGCATAGAATACAAGTGTCACCACCCCCTATCTTCCCGTGGGTGTCGTAAGAGGACACTAAGGGATAACACTATGCAAATACCATCTTTGCGTAGAGACGGAAAACTCGACATCAAACCCTACACGACTGCCTCGTTGGTCTCGCGGCATAAATGTGCGCGTGGGATTGGGAGGTCCCGGGTTCGATTCCTAGGTCGGGCAGTGTTATTGGGTTTTTCTGTCACGAAATTCTCAGTAGCAGCACGGAGTCTGGATATGTGCCCGATACGGCAATAGGCTCACCCCTTATTACGTGGGACTAAAGTATATCTGGCGAAAAGTGGGTGTAGAAATACACCTCTGCCTACCCCTTCGGGGATAAAAGGCGTGACGATATGACGATATGTATATTTTTTCGCTTCGGAAAGTAACTACCTAACCTAAACATTTGATTAATTTTTTTAGGCAATTTTCCTAACATATTTATAAAATAGTTGTTAAAGAAAAATGGTTCATAGTTAAGATTTAAATATTTGTTCTATGTATAAAAAATAGGTTAATCCTGCTTATGAATGTATTTCTGTGACATAATAATATTAGATTTTCCTAATATTCAGGATAATTCAGCAGAGTGCCAATCATTGGGGGGGTGCCAACATTACTATAGTTTACCCTACCTAGTTCGTAATCAATTGGAATGCTTTTTATCATCATAAAATACTCCGGCTTAAACGAGACAAAGTGAAATTATTAAAGATCGTAGAAAAAATAACAATTTGTTTAGTTCATATGAAGTTTAAGATCGCCACAACAAACCCAGATCAAATTCTGCCATTGTCCTTTATAGACATGAAACCGGTGCATGGAAAGAAATCCAAATGATGCAAAACGGGCTTATATACGATCTGTAGCTTTATGTTTTCGGTGTGTCGAAATAATACGACTTTTTTGACGCCATTTCGAAATAAGTAATAGAAAATATTTACCCTCTAAGTATCAATTCAAGATATTTTTAAACGAATGAAATTAAAACTATAAAAAAGTCATTATTAATGATTGGGGCATTTTTGCGAAAAAGTGTACCAATAATGGAAATAAGCTTTCATTTTCAAAGTGTGTAATTAATTGGGGTTTTTAACTATTTTTGCTTCCATATGTATTAAATTTTAAGGTAAATACAATATAATAAGTTTGTAATTTATTTTAATAGCATTTCAATCTAGTTTTGTGAGAATTAATCTCAAATTTCTGTCAGTTACATTACACAAACGTTACAGAGTTTTATTAAGTTTATTATGTAGAATAAAACAAATTTTACCTCAAAATCGCATTTATTCAGTAAAAAACTACGTAAATACAAAAAATACTCAAAAGAAACATATTATTTTATAACTAACTATGCAAAATATGCGTATTTTAGCGCATTTTGTTACGTTAGGAGCTAATCAGACTGTTAATTTTTCGAGTAACTTTTATAGTTTTTGTCTAACTTAAACAAAATTTAGTATTAAAAAAGTAATTAATATTTGTAACCAAATTATATACTATAAAACAACATAAAAAATCAATAGTAAAAAAAAAACAGCAATATTCCTAAAGAAAATCTGGGACAATTGAACGCCTGACAGATTTGTAACTTAACTGACACAGTAAGGTTGAGATCACACTCAGTCTGAAATTACTCTAAATCACTTTTGGAGGGAACGTAATGTTTTCAAAATATCTTATTTCGAAAACATTACCCGTAATGACAATTTAGACTCTAACCCATTTAACACAGCTCTAGTTTTGAGTTATTATTACTTTGGTTTGAGAATACAGTCTGATTCAATATATTATCTAAAACTAAATAAAAATCAATAATGTACAAAACAAAAATGACAACATAAAAATCAACAAATCAAAAATTCTGACAATCGCAAACATAAACAAAATAGGTATTCATCTTATATGTTAAGCCCCCAGGCAGACATCACAAATATAATCTATGATCAATTGTCCGGCGCTACAATCCCAACAAAACCATCGTTTGCAAACCATGCACTTGGCTACACGATTTAATAATAGGGGCTCATTGCACTTTTCGCATTTAAAAGTGCGCTTAATTATAGTTTTTAGAGACTTTTTAGGCTTGTTGTAAGTCTTGACATTGGGTTTACATAGAATACGATCACGCTTCAGCGGGGACTTGACTAGAAACTTGGAACTTGATGGTTCGCAGATTGAAGTACTGCTAGGCGAGTTATTGGAAAAATAAGGATTGTTCTCTATATCACTACGGTGATACCGGTTTACATACACTTCCTCCGCTTTAGCAGAATACTTTGGGTTACAATCATCTATGTTGCCAACAACATTCTCAAATACAGTTAAATCAATTTTTTCAATTTCTTTTTCTTCATTTCCTGTTTTATGCAAAATATCTAAGGATCCTATATCCACTAGTTAATTTGTTTCTCCTGATTTTTCGCAACATTTGTTATCGTCACTTTCTTTTTCTTCTCGGTTAGCTAATATGAAGTCATCATCTTGGGGATCATTACTTTTTTGTCTACTGTTCATTCTACTGTCATTTCCTGAGTCATGCAAAATATCCATGAGTCCTATAGGCACATCATTCTGTTGTTCGATGTCTGTTCCTGATATTTCGCAGAATATGGCTTCGCCGTCCTGATACGGGTAAAATATTGAGTCATCTTCTTCGGTTTCAATTATTTCTGGCTTGGTGCCTGATGCTTGAGTTAATGTGCTTCCTTCGGGATGAAAATAGTGTTTCTGAAGAAAAAAACATGTGCATAGTCCTCTAAGTGGCCCGCAGAAACAACTCACATCTCTGTAGCTCAATACATGTTTCTCTTTTGCAATGATTTGATGTAACTGCATAGTAGCTTTCAAAGTGGAAAGCTTATTTGGCAGTACAGATGATATTTCATCTATTTCTGAGTCTTGAATATAAAAAAATTTCACAACTTTCATATTACTTTTTAAAATGTTATACGCATCTATAGCACTCGTACAATCGTTCCCAAAACACACTCGCCGGTCGAGCGTTCTTTTGATAGACCCTCCAATTCCGTCCGCCACACCCTTGCCGTGCCCGGCTTCAAAATATGACCAAGTAGAATATTGTAACCCAAGTTTATGAGTGAAAAAACTGTGAAGGAAGAAATTATTCTTCTGGCGATATTGGGACGAAGGTCCATCAGAATAAAAATGTATAATAGATACTTCTGGAGTTTCTTCGCGGATAACATGAAGAATTGGTCTTAGATGGGCCCAAATGGCAGGTGGCTGATGTGAATTATTAGGCGATACTGAACAGAACGATTGTGACCTATTCTGCCAATAAACCATTCCTGTGTGCAATGTTATTTGGCCTTTGGCTGCGCCAAAGTGCATACTTTGTATTTCTTCAGCCATTTTAGTCTCGTAATTTTCCGAGAAATCACATATGATCAGTGCTTCATTTTCTTGTAATTCTCGAACTCCTTTTTGATATTCCTGCTGTTGATGTTTTTCATTAAAATAATGTTTTTAAATACTTTTTTATCGACTCTAAACTTCTGTAGTAGGTCATTTAAAGTCCCGGTTTTTGTTGATTTGGTAGTTTTTTTTGTTGTAACGATTTTGTGCTGCTTTTTATCCATATATGAATGGTCTACTCTTTCCCATTGACACCACTTAACCTCTTGGTGTAGTTTTTCTACATTGGATGTCAATGTTTTCGTCTTGCATTCATCGCATTGATCATACATGCAAGAGTAAGATTTTATATCGCAAGCCAATGCTGACAACACTTCTTTGATCGTATTTTGGTTAAGCACTCCATTCTGCTTTAGCGTCTTAAACTGTAATTCTATTTTATCATGTTTTACACACAAACATGTATTTCTAGAACTGAGTTGTGGAGAAATTATATAAAACGGCTTATATTTGTAAAAAGTTGTCAACTTATATTTACCACCTCCGTCTTTATACGTTTGGTACTGATTTTGAATTGTGTCCGTTAAATATCTTATCTGATGCTTTTCTTTATTTTTGGTTTTGCACTCTTTTTTACCGGCAGTGCTACGGCTTATGTCACCTCGTAAATAAAAGTTTTCAATTTCTTCGGAGATAAAATTACGTTCTTTAGGCATTTTCTTCGTTCTGACTTTGCCTTTCAAACCTATTAGTTTTGAAATGTATGTTTTATTAGTGGAATTAACGGCAAGAGATTTTAAAAGTTGTTTATCTGCTTGTTTTTTGCAAGTTTGATAAGTCTTCTTTAGAGTATTTTCCAATACTTCTTCACGTATTTTCATTTTATTTATTTTGCATTCTAATTCCATAGTATTTTTATTAAATTGTATATTTGTCCTGTATAGTCTTTTTCTTAATGAATTATTTAATGCCTGTAATTTATAATTTTGGTCTATATATTTCTTGCAAGTGTTCGTAATTCGTTGTCAGGTAATTATTTTGTTTTTGTTTTTTTTTCTCCTTCCACTTTTCGTCTTTTATCTGGAGAATCTTCTTTTTCAGAAACGTTTTTTTTCTCAGCATCCCTTTTTCTTTGTGTTTTTTTATGTTTGAGCCACATTTTCCTCTGCTTTAATTTTTCCTCTTCACTCATTTCATTATTTTTTTTCTTTCGAGACTTAACTCCCTCCAAGTTCTTTTTCCGGTATTCTTCATACTTTTCTGGATTGCTTTTCAAGCGTTCCCTGTACTTTTTCCTCCGTTCCGCAGCTGTTTGCGGCATTCTAGTAGAAAAAATAAATTAATTACTTTTAAACTATCTACTATAATAAAAAGTAGGTAGGTATATTTTTCCAACACTATAAAAACCTTAGTGTGTCACTAACTTTTAGCCGTCAGTTACGTTACATTCTTTGTCAGCCGTATATGTTACACTGCATATCGTAACGTAACTGACGTAACAACATGGCACTACACAACTCAAAAAATAATTTTAGACCTTTAAATTAACATTTAGCACTCAAATTTATACATACCTGTATTCTTCTAAGACTCGACTAAATGTCTGAACAAAGGCAACATCGAAGCACTTATAAATTTTATAATACAACGTAAAAAACCCTGACATTCAATTTGGCTAAAAACCGTTACAACGTCCGTCTCGAAAATTTTATTCGTTACACTGTTAGATCTGACAGCAGAATGACTTCGTATTTGCTTGTTTATGGTCAAAATGTTGCCAATTTTATGAATTGTAAAAAATATGGGGTAAAATGTTTAACTTTCTCGTAAATATCGTAACATACCCTGACCTGTCAGGCGCCATTCATATTTATTGAAAATTTCAATTTAATTTAAAAATTAGTAGTTAAAACTATTCTTGATATATTTTGTATTATTTAGAAAGATATTACGTCATTTTATCCTACAAAAATGGAAACAACTATAGGTCTCATGCAAAAAAATCAAACAATAGCCTCATAAAGGAGTTGTAAGTTTTTGGGACAGTATGAAAACGAAAATGTTTCTATTTTGAAATTTGGTTTCAAGCTATAATTATTTATTATTTCTCTATAATTTTGGTTACAAATACGTGACACATAATTCAAGTTTACGTTCGTATCCTTAGTTGTAACCTAATGGGTACAGATTCGGTTATTAAAAATAAAAATGCTCTGGGACATTTAAATTACTTTTCGCAAAATTGCCCATTGACTCCGGCTTAAAATTCAAGTTTAATGATAGAAGGCTAGAAACAAACTAATAATTATACTACGAGCCGTAATCGCGTAAATAGAAATATGTCTAAGTATAACAACATTATTTTTTATTAAACATACTTCTCTAACTAAATAAGGTAAAGGCTCCTAATCCCGAGGTAGTCAAAATCGGCTCCTAATTCCGAGGTATTTTTGTTTTCGCTCTTATCTTTTGAATATTATTGTGTAACTACTTAAAAACAGGATTCACTCATTCCATGTTTCAAACTTGCTCACATACGTAAAGTTCGTAAGTGTAATTCCGGAGCAACTAGCTAAAATCAATCAGTCTCTGCCACGGTGTCGACGCGAGTGGTTTTTTCATACAAACACGGATCCTGTTAGGTAAGTGAGCTCATTTTTTTAACGTAAGTTTTTGTTGTGATTTTAACATAAGGTACTGTAGGTAAGCAATTTGTCAGTATTTTGTGTTATTTTACTTGCCATAATTATCAAGATAATTTATGTTTTAAATTGATTTAGTATCTAAAAATATAAAACAAAATACCACGGAGTTAGGGTACGTTTTTTAAGCGTAGTTCCTAATTCGGAGGTACCATCGGTAATAGGAGAAACACTACATCATATTCACTTGCTTATTACTTTTAATACAATATTTTTTTTAATGAGGCGTTTGTTCATTTAAAATTATTTATATTCTTTCGAAGTAAAAACCTAATTCCGTGGTATGTTTTATTGGATAGAAATCATATTAAATGTTGTCAAACATGATCCAGAAAACAACGTTTTCTTTGAAAGGCCTAAATAAGAAGTAGCTCTTTAGTCTAATAAAATGTAATTATTTTGTACAGATTTTGACTGATATTAACACTTTTCAATCACAGAAATGTTGGTACCAGTAATAATTGAATAAGTTTTTAATTGAATAAGTTAATTGCGTAAGTTTAAATTCGGCCGAATATTTATGGGTCGGAATTAGGATTACAAATTACAGGAATTTCTCCTAATTCCGAGGTAGGATTTTTGTATACCTCGGTGTTAGTGTAGAAATTATACTCAACAAGAATAAGTTTAAATCGGTTTATTGCTCTTCAACCATGACAGTAACAAGCATAGACATTAGACAATAACAAGTAACCAGAAATTATATAAGACCAGTACTCAGATTACCTATTATATAAAACCTACATGTTTACTATTCCAACAGTTAGGCTCTATGAGCTCCTAATACCAAGGGTATGCCTCCGTATAAGGATCTCCATAGAGCCTTATACCGAGGTACGGCAACCACAAATAGTATTTTAGGGTTCCTTAGACCAAAACTTTCGCGTCATATCGGCATCCTTTATACACGCGCCGGCCGCCCCGCTACAATTTAGCGTTTACGCTTAGCCGCATTTTGGATTTTCTTGATACCTACTTACTAAGATATATTCAAATTTTATATGAACGAATATGTGTGTTATTAATAATTTAGAATAAGTAAACTATCTATCATTTTAGCTGAAATAATATTTTTACATAGGCTAAAATATTTACAAATGCTTATTTTTCCTGCTTGCTTCCAAATGTCACGAAATACCTCGGTATAAAGAGCCTTTACCTTAATACATACTGCTTAATCTCTACAAGTCGAATAATACTCGACATAATCCACCCTACATACTAAATTTGTACTGTACTAGAGGACGCCATCAGCTACGCCTGCATGTTTTTTTTAATTTACCCGTTTTGGCCGATCCCGTGGGAATTTCGAGAAATCCCTTGTTAGTGCACCCCTACGGTCCCCAAGAAACATACATGCCAAATTTCAGCTTCCTGCGCCCAATAGTTTCGGATGTAGCGTGTCTTTTCAGTCAGTCAGTAACGCAAGGATTTTATATATTAAGATTATGTTTCATATAACATATTTCTTGTTAACTCTACGTACTCTTAAATTTATGGAGCGGGGTGGAACTAAATATTGGAATAAAAATACTGTTACACATTTTTGGAGCCCAGTGGAACCAATGTATGAAGCAAAAAATTTTAAGAACAATGAAATAGGTGGGATAACCCTTTAATACCATATTCATAATTTAATTACACTGTAAATAAGATAGGAAATAAACTACAGTATGGGGAACCCTGCATTCCTCTTAAAATATGAGTTCATCTTCAAGCTATAGATATATTGGTCTATAAATGGATTCATTATCGGTGTTGCCTTATACGTTTATTGACATGAATGGTCACGTCTGCGCTTCAGCTGAAACAGACTGTATGAATTGATCGGGAAACTCCGTACTGTATGACTCAGTCGCGGAGATATTGCCACCTGACCTGAGAGACATTCAACCACTTCAAAATTTATCTACTTTTTATTACTCCTACTGTTAGACAATCAGGCTCCCATTAAATGATAAGTCAAACCACTGTCGATTATATAGTATTTTAAACGATGATGAAAAACAGCGAGAGGAAACCTGCATCTTTCCATGACGTTCTTGAAAGACATGTAGAGTCTACCCACCCGAACTTGTTTAGCGCGATAACCATGGCCTAACCCTGCTCATAGTAAGAGACCCATGCCCAGCAGTGGTTTGGATTATATACAGAGCTGATGATGATGTCTACCTATCATGATAATAAGATTTTCTAAACACTGTTGGATGAAGGTAAATTTATGACTTGAAAGTGTTTACACCTTGGTTTCCACGTCTAACCTTCGACCGATAGTAGTGTATTTATAGAGGCCCCCCAGTGGCTCTCTGGACCTGTATGCACCAATGCCATCAACATGGCAGCACAGATCCAAACTATAACCTACCTGTATATGTCTCCCAAAGGATTTGCCGTTAGAAGAATACATTTTACACTGAGAAACATAATAATATTAATAAATTCAATAATAACATTATATAGTTTGTAACTTCTGTCATTTTTAAGATTATGTTTAAAATGTAAAGAGGATTATTGTAAAAATAAGGATTGTAATCATTATATTCTAAGACAATCTACGCATTGATATCTGAACCCTTACTGGGCAAAACCGTGACCTGTGCCACAGAATTGCGCTGATTCGGAATACCTTAGCAGTTAGGACAACAATATGAAATAATTTTAAATCTGAGGGCCAATTCACGTATTTTATATGACATTGAAATTCTATTATGTACGAAATGAGATTATATTTTGAATTGACTCAGAATCAGTAATCTGCTAATCTAATGTCATCTACACTAATATTATAAAGAGGAAAACTTTGTATTTTTGTTTGTTTGTAATGAATAAACTCAAAAACTATTGGGCCGATTTAAAAAATTCTTTCACCATTAGAAAGCTACATTATCTGCGAGTAACATAGGCTACATTTTATTTTAGAAAAAATAGGAGTCCGTAAGATATTTGAGTTTTTCGGGTACGCGAAGTAGTTCACTCAGGACGCGGGTGAAACCGCGGGAAACGGCTAGTTATCGTATAATTTGAAATAAAGAGTTCGTCGTTGACACATATTTTGACACTTGTTACAATTCGTAATCTAGTGGCAATATCAGTAATAATTTAGGAGAATACCGTTTGTTACGTAAGTATGACACGGACATTATATCGAAACTATATTTTGAACAAATTTATTTAGGAGAATTTGGCCTCTGGAAACAAAATTAACTGTAAGTGAACCGATATTAGGTCATCATAACGTACGACCTATAATGAAATAGATGATATAGTATGAGAATTATTGCTAAAACGATGACAAACTGCAGGTATTTTGGAGACCACAGTATTTTGGACGTAAGATGGGTTCTTACTATTCTATACGGATCAAATGAATTATTTTCTTAGTAGTACCACAGTCGATTATTAGACTCTGGTAGAATTGCGTATATAATATCGTCACTCACTGTATTCAGGTGATAGGTAGTTTAAATTTCATCAGTCTCAATAATACAGAAGTAAAACAAAATAATTCCCTGTAACCACTACAACGATGGCAAATTCTATTAAATTGTTACGCCGTCATGAAACGAATAAGTTTTCACCTAAAAAGGTAAAATATTAAAGCTTAACAAAATAAATTCTGAGAAAACTTGACACGCAGTTAAAACTAAATAAACATCTTTGTCATAAGACTTTTATTAGCTCGTATGGTAACTGTTGGACAATATTTTCATTGCTATTAAATGTCTCAAACATTTTTTTATCAATTTTTGTATTTGAATACATATTTAAACTAGACGTCGCCAGCGGCTTCGCCCGCGTAATTAATACATATAAACCTTTCTCCTGAATCATTCTATCTATTAAAAAATCCGCATTATAATCCTGCGTTGCGTTTTAAGATTTAAGCATACATAGGGACAGAAGACAGACTTTACTATGTAGTGATAGTGATTAGGTACAATATAATCTATATATATTATAAAATTAAGTGCCCTTTTGTGTCAGTCTTTATGAACCAGATAAACATAAAAACTACCGAACAGATTTTTACGCGGCTTTAACCAATACATAGTGTGACTCTACAGTAAGGTATGCGTATAATTTCTGCGGTCGGCGTGCGAAAAGTAGTACTTCTATAAGATGTATTGAATTTTGGTTGTGACTTTACGAGGTAAGAATCGTTACCTACTCTTTAACGGCTACAAGTAAACTCCTGAAGTTTATTAAATTCATTTTGATATACTTACCATTTGAGTGTATCATGCAGTTGGCGGCTACCTTGTCGACATAGTGCGAAACTGCGAAGCTATGAGCACGATTCTGACGAGAGAAATTTATGTATTTTTTTAATAATAATATGCGGCAAACGAGCAGGCGGTCGGACCGCCGCCCATGGACACAAGCAACACCACAGGAGTCACAAGTGCGTTGCCGCCCCTTGGGGTTGAGAAAAGGGATAGGATAAGGAGTGAGATGGGGGAGAAGGAATAGGGGATAGGGCCTCCGGCACTCTCACTCGCCGAACGAAACGCATCAGTTTAGGTACTGTTGCTTTACATCGATTTTCTGTGAGAGGGTAGTACTTCCCCGGTCGAGCCGGCCCATTCATGCTGAAATCAGCAAGGCTCTGCTACCGCTAGTATTAAGTATGTACCTATATATGTATTTAAAAGTATATATTTTTTTAATTTCGCTCCTGTGTATCCGACGAGACATAATACTAGGTACACCCACATTTTGCCATGTTGTGTTGTTTAGGGGGCGTAATAGAGGGCGAGCCTATTGCCGTTAACGGACACATTGCCAGACTCCGTGTTGCTACTGAGAATTCGGCAAACCTCAGTAACATTTTTATCCGACGCGGGCATCCAACCCGGGATCCGATCATCATACGCATGCGCCTTCCTAACTTATAAATATTTTATTACCTATTTAACTAATAAATAACTACTCACAATAAAATATATTATAAGTACCTACGCGTAATAACCACAAATAATGTGGTTTGATAGCCAAGTTCTCTTTGCAAGTTTTACCGCTTATAGCTATTTTTGCCGACTAATGTACATAGTATTCGTCATATGACTACGACTAATGTAAATAGTATGACGTTGGAGGTGTCAGAGGTGTGTCCCGTTCCAAAAACCATTAAGACAAACCGCAATAATAAAAGTGTCGTCATTTGTTGACAACTTTCTGTCTACCTAAACCGACTGTCAAATGACACTTCTGTGCAGAGAGGTTGGACTACGTGACTTTAGGTTATATTTCTTTGCTTCTGTGGTTTGTGAATGACACATTGGCAGTTACCTATTGTTGGTTACCTGAGGTCATTGTATGAATTACACATATTTTAACCACCAGTCTATGATACGCACATACCTACCTAATATCAATGAAATGACGGACCAAATTTTTTGATTTGGATTTATTACGAGCGTGAGAATAGCTTGTTAAAATACTTTGAAACGAATAAGATGGATTAAAGTTGTCACGAAGATAGAGACAGTGATACTATCACCTAAAATCATTAGAATTTTCTCGTCGAGCTGACCCATTTGTGCAGATAATAGGTACAGTAAGTACTCAACACGTCAAAAATTTATAAACACATTTCTGCATATAAGTTGTAAACCAGGTATAGTAAGGAAAAGTATACACGATATAGAAAGTATTTTAATTTCTTTTCAACACTGTGTTTAAAATTTTGTGTGCTGGTTATGAATCTTTGTAATCATTTTTGCAATGCTTGTAAAGTACCCGCGGTGCGGACGGTACTACGATGTACTCATCATCTGACGTAAAACTTACGTATATCATCGCTTACGTATAGCTTTATTTTACCTTAAACAGTCATCAATGTGATTTACTACGGACTGATGGGAACTTGTACTTCTGAGAATCTCTTGACGGGTAAGTAAATTGATACTTTGACCAGTTTTGCACTCATCACTCTAATTGTGATTTTGTGACTCCAGTTGCGTACACTGTAAGTTCATCAAGATTTCAGAGGTACAATGATGAATCAATACTGTGTTTATAAATACATAAACATAACATTGTTTTTTTGTTTTTACAGCATTATTGTTATTATACCCGAGTAAAGTTCATACCTTTATGAATAATTAACATAGGGAGATTTATGCTTCGATGACCTTTGAATAGGTAATACATATATTATGGATAATATTTATTAATAAAACAGGAAATATGTTGTAGTAACTCTATGCACAATCAATCAAATCATGTAAAAGAAAATTCGTTACTGACCTAATGACAAACCACGCACAGCCGAAACTACGGTACAAGAAGCTGAAATGTGGCCTTTGGCCAAGAATTAGATTAAGGACCCGAGACCCTCTGCGTAGCAGTCTGTCGGTCTCTCCACTCAGCTATCGCTGCTCAAATAATTACATAATTGCTACTAAGTGTAAAGTTAGTGAAATTGTCGTGATATATTTTGCCTAAATAACGTGTAATAGTCTGTTATCCGTGTGGTGACGGATTAAGAATACGAAATGTCCCCACCCCATATCATCCCATGGGTGTCGTAAGAGCCGACAGAGGGAGCATATTATGCAGAGAACAGCACTGTAAGAGAAGGAAAACTTGATATAAACCCTATACCAACCCGTTTGGCCAGCGTGGTATAGTAGGCCAATTCCTCCTTTCAAAGGAGAGGCCTAGTCCAGCAGTGGACTGTTAAAGGCTGATGATGATGATGAATATAGATACTATTTTATCAATGGGCCTGTTTACATGCAATTGGCTAACCATCGTTCAAGGCATCGTATCATTACAATAATTTTCTAGAAGCATCTGTCAGTCAAACCATTTTTTGGGACTGATCCCACCCTCATACCCAATACCTATGTAGGTAGGTTCATCAGAGAAGACAACGAGTTTTGGAACTCGTGAAGTCCCGGGAAGAGCTAAACTGTCTAGTTCAACGTATGCTTGAGTCAGAGATGTCACATTCTTATTTGCATATTAATTCACTTAAGGGGAGAGCTGAAACTATTGGCCCTCACCTGGCATCTGAAAAAGAAAATATCACAGTGGGCTATCAAAGTAAATGAATAAATATCATTATAAAATTATTAGTAAATAAACTTCTTGTATAATAAGTAAGTTGGGTAAGTTCTGGGTAAGTAAGTTACTAGAAGCATTCAAAGAACTTCCATTCTATAAACGATCAGATCACATTGCATGACAGAGTAAGTACTATTTCCAGACCATATGCAGACATGGTCTAAAAAGAGTGCTTACAAGCAGCATCCAAATATTGAACATACAGTGAAACACTTAAAATATGTTAGGTAATCTTTACTATTGCTTATCAATCACTATCTCCAAATATTGACAGGAAGAAATGTATTCTTATCAATATGTCATTAGTACGACTTGCATTTGAGGGGCCGAGAGTTGGCCTACGTGAGCTATGGGCCCCCATACACTTAGTAAAGCTGGTTTAAATATATGAGAACGGATAACACGCAACAAGTCACGCATAGTTTGGAACTTAAGGCCTTGCCTCGTTGATGATTTATTCATAAAAGTGATTACCTATTATTTTGTCACTGAAATAGTCTAATAAATAATTAATCATTATTATCATAATTACCGTCATTAATATCATAATTGCCGTGTGGTTGACGGCATAGAATACAAGTGTCACCACCCCCTATCTTCCCGTGGGTGGGTGTCGTAAGAGGCGACTAAGGGATAACACGATGCAAATACCATCTTTGCGTAGAGACGGAAAACTCGACATCAAACCCTATACGACTGCCTCGTTGGTCTCGCGGCATAAATGTGCGCGTAGGATCGGGAGGTCCCGGGTTCGATTCCTGGGTCGGGCAGTGTTATTGGGTTTTTCTGTCACGAAATTCTCAGTAGCAGCACAGAGTCTGGAAATGTGCCCGGTACGGCAATAGGCTCGCCCCTTATTACGTGGGACTAAAGTATATCTGGCGAAAAGTGGGTGTAGAAATACACCTCTGCCTACCCCTTCGGGGATAAAAGGCGTGACGATATGTATGTACATACATACATACATACATAAACTCACGCCTGTTTCCCCGAAGGGGTAGGCAGAGGCATATTAAACGGCCACTTTTCGCCAGTGTTTTGATCCCACGTAATAGGTGGCGAGCCTATTGCCGCTTATTGGGACATTTTGTTTGCCAGATGTATGTATGTATGTATGTAATATCATAATAGTTAGCATTGCCTAAGGCGGCCTCGTTTCACGATAAATTTAGTTATGTCTGAATACACATTACCTCCCTAAGGGAGGCTTAGGCTGTGTGTAAGAAGTCTCAGCCAAAGCAAAGAAAACTAGTTGTAGTAGCTATGTACCTAATTGCTTCTCGCTCGCACTACATCGTGACCACGAAGGAATTAGGAAAGTCATAGGATATGATATGCGATAATACTTGCAATAATTTTACTTTTAAGTCAGTTAGCCCGCAGTTTACTGCGTACAACGTACATGTTCTGTTTCGCTTGCTTACCTTTTTAATTGTGCCGCCTAGAGTATTCTTGCATTGTGGGCTTTTTTTGCTTTTGTTCTGGTATCCTGTATCGAAAGCTGATATGAGATTCCTTGCCCTTTTTAGTTCGATTCAATGGACAGGTCTTTACCCCGATTGTATTGTGGCAGATGAAAAAAAACGGCCGTCCCTTAAGGGCGCGTGCGCAACGTCACGTAGGGCTATGGGCGTTTTGGGCACGTAGGCATAATATGTAGACGATCGTATGGACAGATTATTCTAATGTACCGCATAACTCGGGATTAGAGAGTTTGTAGTGTTGGGGAGCGTCGACGCTGTTTGTTGCAGCATACACCAACAGAAAATATCAAAGAAGCATATCTGTATGTATGAATGTAGTGACTTCCATCTATAGTTTTGATACGAAGGTTAGTTTGAAGTAACCAAACAAATCCGTGTAACATGCAAAATTTGAAGTAGGTAATGTGATAAGTTTCCTAGCAATTTGATCATATTTGACACTTTTTTGAATAGTAACACGTAGATATCTAAATACTATCATGTTGGGATGGTTGGGACAGGCTATTAGAGCCCAAAGCTAAAAAAAAACTTGCAATTTTTTCACAAACCAGTCCTTGAATACAAAAGGAGTTAAAGCAAAAAAAATACTGTCTTGAAAGATATGTCGAAATATACCTACCCCATAAACGTAACTCTGGAATTGTGTTTTATGGAGTGCTCATATAATTCAAAATTTTGCCCCAGGTCCGTTTATACAATTTAAATTCGAAAACTAGATGAATAATGACTAGTTGACAAAGATGGACAGATGTTAACTGAATTTTATCTCAGTAGTGCCAATAATCTTCGAGTTTTAAAGCAGGCTGACGAATGTTATAAGGATTTTTTGTAGCACTACGAAATCTTAAAAGATAACTCTATTTAAAATACTGCTTTATTTATATAACACCTTCATAGATCTAGCTTGAGCATATTTTTCGATAATAATCAAGTTACCTCAAAGTGCCTATCCCTCTATGTTTGGTGAATTTAATAGCACCTACAAGTTATATGCCCAGTTATAGACAATTAGGCATACTTCTAAGAATGGACTGTAAAGTTACCGTTTGACGTAGTAACGTTTCAGTGTTGAAAAAATCCAGTATTTCTACTTAATTTTCATTTAGGTGAGGGCTGTGACATTGTTACTTGCGCAGCCATTTGCGTTCATGACACTGATCATGTTCACCCATAAAAGTGTCTCGGGGCTTTCTCTCTCTATTGATAACAGGCAAAAGAGAGAGATGGAACACACACATGGCATTAGGTGGTAGTGTATATGGAGAAAGACGTGACGTCGAACATGTAGCTCCTACAGATAGTGGCTTCCAAACTTTTGACGTCAATAATTCCCATACTGCGGGATATGTGTGTGTCGTGTTTCTTAGCTGGACGTTATTATAACAGAATAGGTAAAATAACAAAATACCATGTATTTTCATTTCTGCCTCCGTGGTCCAGTGGATAGCGTATGCGACTGCTAATCGGAGGTCCCGGGTTCGATTCCCGGGTTGGACAAAAATGTTACTGGGTTTTTCCGAATTCTCAGTAGCAGCACGGAGTCTGGTGATGTGCCCGGTAACGGCAATAGACTCGCCCCCTATTACGTGGGATCTAAAAATTCGTGGTGAAATGTGGGTGTAATATTACCCCTCTGCCAAAAAAAATCATTTCAAAACTTAATTTAGTAATTAATAGATAGATATAAATATTTTAATTGAATAGGTATCTACCTAATAACGATACCTTGCACAATTTATTTGGCAAGTTTTGTCTATATCCCTTCTGTAGAAACGTAAAAACATTCACCCTGATCATAGGTACATGGACGAAATGTAGTTAAAAGTTTAGTCCTGGCCTTACTTGTATCTTTATTACACGTAGGCTAATGCTACATATGTGCTAATGTGTGTGCCTCGTAGCTTTATTAATTTCGTTAGAACATAATTATTTTAAAGTATGACGGTCTAAAATAGTGTAAATCTACTACGTAGTCTATCTCTCCCCTGTATTCAAAGGGACAGAGCCTAGTGGAGGTACCAACAGACTGCCTTGGAGGGTTTCAAACCCGTGGCTCGCACTACTGACTTATCGAAGTTATGTGCGTATTCAATTGTTAATTATCGCTTGCCCACTTGCAAAAAGCACGTTAAGGCAGCAAGACCCGTTGTCATGAAGATCTTTGACAGTCGTTATTGTCAGTACCGTTGAATATGCTGACACTGGTTGAAGCTTCTGAGTTGACGCTCTGTAGTGACGTGATAGTGACGCGTATTGGATGAAACCGCGATAGTGCTAAGGATGATGAGTCGAGATCGTTTTACATTTACTCCTCGTTTTTAATAACATTTATTGCTTATTAAAATCCGTGTGTCCAAATATAGTCATGGCAAATCTATGAGTAAAATATTTATAAATATGAACTATGAATACCAAAGTCTAGTTCCGTTGTAATGATGTAAAGAGATCAAAGTCCACACACCTATTATATCTGTAATAGTTTTTCCACCGAACCGACGTCAAATGTGGTTTGGGGGAGTCATTGCAGATTTATTGTTTACCTAACTCTGAGATAAGTTTGTATCATATTAAACTAGTTTTGCTGGCAGTTTCGCTCACATGGTTTCAGTCAATAAATGTTATAATTATATTATTTGTAAAACTAGACAGCAAAGAGTCGTGAGCCGAATATCACACATAGGTACATCCCATTCCTATTTCAGTCCCAAAGAGTTGATATATTTTTTAATCAACTATCTCTATGCTAAACTTCAAAAGCTTTATCTTGTTTTACTTATCTGTTGAATCGAAACAGACAGACAGTCTTTCGCATTTATAATATTAGTATGGATATACACATAATGGTGCCTATCTAAATATACCTATCCGGGTTTTACCCCAGCTCGTGGTTTGTAACCAAATATAGAATACTGCTGATATTGTTCTTGAACTAACATAACACAATCACATCACATGTTGATCCATATAAAACCACGAGGCGTCCTTTTAACATTTCAGTGTATCTATGATAGATACTGATACTGTGCTAAATACATTACAAATACAACTACATGTACACCTATAATAACTTCCTCTTCCCGTTTCCTTGGCGACATGATATTAGAAGGAAAAATAAAGCAACTGTAACCATGCTGAAATTAATTAATAATATTAATTAATTTCAGTATGGTTACAGTTGCTTATTTAATTCAAAATTCTTTATTGCCATGATAAACCTATACAGATGACAAATAATAAATATTGATTGATTTTAGGTTATTGTTTGCAGTATATCCGTACCTACTGAACTAGTTAATATCTACGTTAAACTTAGTAACTTATAGTTTCTAGTTAATATCTACGTTAAACTTAGTAACTTATAGTTTCTAGTTAATATCTACGTTAAACTTAGTAATTTATAGTTTCTAGTTAATATCTACGTTAAACTTAGTAACTTATAGTTTCTAGTTAATATCTACGTTAAACTTAGTAACTTATAGTTTCTAGTTAATATCTACGTTAAACTTAGTAACTTATAGTTTCTAGTTAATATCTACGTTAAACTTAGTAACTTATAGTTTCTAGTTAATATCTACGTTAAACTTAGTAACTTATAGTTTCTAGTTAATATCTACGTTAAACTTAGTAACTTATAGTTTATAGTTAATATCTACGTTAAACTTAGTGACTTATAGTTTCTAGTTAATATCTACGTTAAACTTAGTAACTTATAGTTTCTAGTTAATATCTACGTTAAACTTAGTAATTTATAGTTTCTAGTTAATATCTACGTTAAACTTAGTAACTTATAGTTTCTAGTTAATATCTACGTTAAACTTAGTAACTTATAGTTTCATTAATTGAAAATATATATTATTTATAAACTGTATTCTTGTATATAAATATATTCAATTTATTATCGATACATT
This sequence comes from Euclidia mi, assembly GCA_944739405.2. NCBI lineage: Eukaryota > Metazoa > Arthropoda > Insecta > Lepidoptera > Erebidae > Euclidia > Euclidia mi. Next base: position 52,101,210 of record OX123200.2, on the reverse strand, counting down.
CCCTAAAACCTAGCACGTTTTATGTTCGTTCCAACTTCCATTTATATTGCTTCGTTAGTTTATAAAACAGTGGACTCCAACATTTTTATGGAAAGCTGTGAGGAATGGACGCTTACTCTTATTATTAGAGCAGTAATTTAATAAAACAGCGATTAATTAATTATAATTAATAAATAGCTGTGCTTACTCAACTGAAATTAAACATAATATACCTAAATAATAGCCAGATAATTGTGTAATAGGCGCCTCGCGCGATACGGAGCCATGATACGGTATGATTTTCATATGTGGAGATAGGAGGCTGCGAGTGGCACAGGCATTTTGCTGCAATAACTGGGTCCAACGCGGGTGGTGCCACAGGCGTGTCTAGTGTTACTCTAATAATTAGAGTACACAGAATAATAGCGCAACACAATATCTCAATTTTTAGGTAGATACAGCGCCAAACCACTGATCTGGAGCAAACAAAGTCTATTAATTAGGCACTGTTTTTAGTGTATGTATTATGATGCGATGGCACAGTACGAAGTACATTTACATTCTTATAACTTACTACAGGATGAAGGCAGCTACACCCGATTATTTATTTTTGATTTAGCGTTTCCTCTTCTTAGTGCACCCCTACGGTACCCACGGAACATATACATATGCAAAATTTGTTTCTTGCGCCTAATCTTAGACTATATATTATTTTTTACTTATTTATTTTATTTATTATTGCCCAATAGTTTAGGTTTTGTTTTATTGTCTGTCAGTCATTCAGCAAGGAAGAATTTTGTGAGTATACAGATAATGCTGTTACTTCCCATGCCTAATAAAACTTACATTGAAACCTATTTGGTGCAAAACCAAACGGTTAAACCCATCACATATGAGTCAGCTCTTCCTAGATCAGATGACAAAATACAACGAACAAAAGTTTATTGTATAACAATATGAATGAGGTATTAGTCATGTTGGTAGTACATTGACATGTATGGGAGCTTTGCGTATACAGGATGATATTAAAATAATTTCAGGAAACCAACGATGTTAAAATCATCATGATGACGATCATTTTAACAAAGTGGTTTAAGGCTTTTATCATTCGTATTGAGGAATCTCTAGGTTGTCGTACAGATTTAGATTTATGATCTCTTTATTTTAAAATAATATGTACCTATAGAGGTACAATCAATTAGGCACGAAGAAAAAGGAGGCTCAGAAAGATCAGAAACAGATGGGACGGACAGGCATCATTGTTTGGTCACGGATAAGAAACCGCTCACCTCTATCAACTTTTATTTACGTGAGCTTCTTTCTTTAACTTCCCAAACTCTGAAAGTGTCTGTCAGACCACACATCGGTACCTATGTAACTAAAATAGTACGTCGGTACTTAAAGATCTAATGGTACAACTTCCTTTTTACAAAAAAAAGGCTATCTGTAGCCGCACGTATAAGGATATTTGTAACCCCTCTTGCCAGGTTCGACATTTACAAACATTCAATCAACGGATACAAATAACATCCAGCAGCATCCAGCCAGAACGAAAGATAGAATAGAAGAAAAGATAAGATCGGACTCCTTGTTCCCCGATACAGTTATAAGCGATGTAGCGACCGCAGGCATACTTTTATTTATATGTATATAGATGAGTAGAAGAAGTAAAGACTTGTTATCGCGACAACAGCGCCAACTACCGGGTCAAATTGTAGCCTATATATAGCGCTATAAAGTCCTCTACCTTGTAGTGAAAGTCTCATTTGAATCGGTTCAGCCGTTCCAGAGATTACCCCGGACAAACAGAAAGACAGACAGAAAGACAGACAAAAATGTTAAAAAGGGTTGTTTTGGACTTAGAATCATGTAACCAACTATATGAACTTGAAAAAACATAGTTATTTTGAAATCACAGACAGACACTTCAATTTTATTTATATGTAATAGATGTATAGAAGAAGGTAAAAATTTTTTTGCTGTAGTGCTTCATCGTCATCATCATAACAGCCTTTCGCAGTTTACTGCTGGACATAGGTCTTTTCCTTTTTGCATCATAATAAATAACATTGTTACGTAATATTTGGAAATAGAAGGAAGCTTTGGCCCAATATACCACACTAGCCGGACGGTGGTGGTTCAGAAAGCATATGGTATGAATTAATTCAAGGAATTGAAAGCCGCCCTGTATAATGGGAAAGAGCACTGTGTTCACAATAGAGGTCAGTGCGCGTCCTCGTAAGATGCACATGCAAGAGAGGGCATTCCGGACTTAAGCATTTGTCTCACCGCCAGCCCTTAGCGAGATAAAGTGTAATCAAATCAATGCAGCTAGATTTTGAAAATATTCTTAACCGAAATATCGTGGAAAATATTCTTAATCGAAATATCGTGGAAAATATTCTTAATCGAAATATCGTGGAAAATATTCTTAATCGAAATATCAATCTTATCTGAACTAAAATGAAGTTGATTTATTAGAAAATGTATGAAGGTCATAAATAAAAATTATAAGTTTACCATATAATAGTTAAAATTCACATTGGTTTTATTGAGTACCTAATAATCTAGGTATTCAGGTCTTATTCGAGGTAGTAGAGCCTTGCTGATTTCAGTATGAATAATGAATATAATGAATAAATACGGCTCAACCGGGGAAGTACTACCCTCTCACAGAAAATCGACGTAAAGTAACAGTACCTAAACTGTTGCGTTTCGTTCGGTGAGTGAGAGTGCCGGAGGCTCGATCCCTTATTCCTTCTCCCTCATCCCACTCCTTATCCTATCCCTTTTCCCAACCCCAAGGGGCGGCAACGCACTTGTGACTCCTGTGGTGTTGCGGATGTCCATGGGCGGCGGTAATTGCTTACCATCAGGCGATCCGTCTGCTCGTTTGCCGCCTATTATTATATAAAAAAAAGCTAGTATCAACTTGAAGAGAGATCACAAAGTGGCATGAGATAGCGATGGATATAAAGAGAGAAAATTTGCAAATTATAAAAGAAGCTCTATGCTCAATTGAAAAAAGGCTTTGTAAAATTATGCTACGGCGCTTAGAATGCGTGAGGTATAGGTGGGTATAGCAGGTTAGCTGTAATCTTATTGATAGATTTGTCAAAACTTTGACTCCTTGATAGGACTAAACTAAGATAAAGTTGACTAATAATAATTAACAAGAGTTTACATTTTCTTTTCCATACTCTCCATGCTACAACAATAAATTACTCATTAATTAATAATAGAACAAGTCGCGTAGATCAGACAGACTCAGAGCTGACACAACTTTTTATGATTCCTGCTTTGGTTCTCGATATTTCACCCCTGCCTATGAAACAGAAAATACATAAGCTCAACGTGATATGTTAATTTTTTTAAGCGAAATAATAGCAGATTGCCATTCGCTCAATGGCCGGCTATGGAACAAGAGCTTAAAGCTTTTCTTTTTGTAGTTCGCGTGGCACGCCGCCGCCGCCGCCGTAGAAGTATGCGTAGCTTCCGGTGCGTCATACTCTCAGTTCTCACGTTCCTTTTAGACTGCAAAGCCTTACGAAAACTCCCTTCTACAACCACATACATTACTGCATTCGATACCACACCACCATCCAACGCACCAATAAAACTGTTAACGTACTCCGTACAACGGAGAAATGCATCTATGGCATTTCCGTCCATACAACCTATTCAGTAATCAGCCTTCGAAAGAAACTTTGATATAACTGCAGTATACGATTGCATAAGTTGATTAACTGTAGAAGTTATCCATTGCTGACCTGCGTAGCAAATTTTCCGGTTCAAATCAACTATATAAGGTAATGTAGAGCGAGTCATGGTGAACTTTAGTGTAAGTAAGTGTTGCATGGTAGGATGCGACCTAAATTGGCGTGTTAGTGCAATGCAAATGTGACCGCAAGGCGTGTGGGCGTGACTTGATAACCTCAGTCGTAATAAAGTCAAACATATTCCGTGAAAATACTTGATTTTGTCTCGTGCGGAATACAAATTGGTGGGTAAGAAAGAAATTCTCGTTATTTTTTATAGTTCTCAAAATTCTACTTTGTCAACAATGTAATTGTCGTTTACGTTCGTAGAAATAGCCAGGAATTGCCATCGTGCAACAAAACAAAGGCTTATTAAAAACAAAATTGTTTCAGGACTTTTGGCCGCAAGAGCTACAGAATGGATGCAAGCGAAGCCGAGGGCAAAAACTGCTACATTATATAATTATAATGTATATATCGTGATTATGATGCTTGCAACTGGCGATATATCGTTACCTCAGAAATATGCTCCATACGTGGAATAAATCCCGACAAACATTTAACTAAAGGATTAGCTCCGGCCATTTACTAATATAAATTTAAGGGCAAATGGAAGAGGTTGATTACCTTCTAGGACGTTTATTTAAATAAATACCTTTAGTATCTTCTCGAGACTTTGTTTTAAATAAAAAAAAACATTTACTCTGAGCTAAGTTGAAAGACGAGAAAAATACATTTGAGAGTGCTAGTCTTGAAAAGCAATCAATATTGAATTGAAAGTAGCTGACACATAACGGTGATATTGTAAAGAGTGAGTCATTGTCTTTATGTTTCACTAAGCATTACGTGCTCATCCAACTGGAAACTAGATTGTCTTTCAGTACACTCACTCACGAACAGGAACTGAAAAACCCAACGTAAAAAACTAAGAAGACATTCAAACATTTTTGTAATGTCAATTCATAAAAGTAACATTAATTTCTATGTTTTCTTTCATTCTAGATTCAACGTGGGCCGTGAGTCTAGAGCTATTATTATAATTATCAATTATAATTTAATAAAAAAGTGACCTCAAATTTTATTCCTCGGCTAAGATGGGACCAAAACGGAAAGGATGGGACTAAACAAAGTTAAGGAATCCTGAATGATTCGAGCAAACATTGATTTGGGAACCTTTTCTTTTATTGTGAAGTCGCTAGTCGGTTGAAAAGTAAAATAGGAAAAATATATAAATACCAAAATTAGTTATATTTTTTTTCGTTTATACTTATGAGAATAATTATATTCCTTTCTACGAGCAATTACAAAGTAGGTACATTTACACAACTACCAGGCCTAAGTAACTGGAGCCGAATCTATTTGAGCCTCGACCATTTGCGCAATGTTTTATTTTGTGATAAAAGGTTCTATACTATAAAACTACCTCATTGATATGAGCACGTTGACCCAAATCAACATAGTGAGCAAAGCTACTTTTTGGGCTACTTATACTCGTAATAAGATAGTCAAAGGTTCATATGAAATATTATTCAAATACTTTAATACGATAAACACGATGCGAATAAGTACATCACACATTTTGTGAGTGCGGCGAGGTGGTCAAGCATCTGAGGCATTCTGCCAGTATGTATAATCACGTAGACAACGATGTATGAAGCTTCGAAATCACATTATGGGCATTTTACTACTATAAACTGTACTGAAATTATTGAGGTAGTATCGGCACCCGATACCAGAACTAAATGAGCTCATTATGTAGATGGTGACATGGAATACTTACGTGGAGTCACCGGGAGGAACAATGGGTGTGTCACGGCGGCGGCGTCTTTGCTAGATCAATGCGAAGATTTCGCGAGAACGTCGATGCGTCAAACGCGATGTGGGCGGTACACACGCGTGGCACAGGGTTGCACACCACTCTAGAAAATAGGGAAGAGGAATAATACAGCAAATAGATTTAAAAATTGCGAAAGTTTACTTTTTGTTAACATCCCTCAGTCTTTCTCGTCTTATTGTTTTCCGTTTATGAGATGTCGACAGAGCCGTTTATGCTACGAGTATGATTTCTTATAATATTCAGGTTTGGAGAGATCGTCACAATCGTAAAGGTAATGTACACCTGGGACCATAGTATTACTTTACTCTATGCCTGGGGCCCAATTCTCATAAAAAATACAGTTTCGATATAATGTCAGTGTCATACTTACGTCACAAAAAGCGTATTCTTCTAAATTATCAGATATTTGAATGAAATTGTTACGAGATTGTAATTCAAACAAGTGTCAAAATGGGTCAACGACGAACTGTTTATTTCAAATTATACGATAATGACATTACATAACTATGTAATTTGAATTGACTCAGAAGCGGCATTCTGATAAACTTATCAGAATGCCGCTTCTGAGTCAATTCAAAATATAATTTCAATGTCATGAGTGTCATGACTGTAAAATACGAGAATTAGCCTTTATAACCTCATCAAAAGGCGGAGAATTATACCTCAACATACACGCGTTGATCGCAAATCTGAATTTATTGACTCTCATGCAATATTAAACTGTTACACCGTTCAAGCCATTTATTTGCCACACGTGTTTGCATTTTATGGTGCTTTCTGGGATATGAGAATATACTTATAATAATGGCAAGGGGAACAACATAGGATTTATTGCTTCAAAGCACAAGATATGGCAAGTGTATGAATAGAATCAGGCTGATTTTCAGATCATCCACATTACTAGGTCAATTAGACAGCGGTGGGCCATTAGTGATGACCAACCTCGGTATAGTGGGTGATACCGAGGTAAGTATCTTAGTAAATAAATATAACAATATAACAAAATCTTATTATTGGTACTAGTCAGGGCTCTTTTACGTCCCAATGAATAGTTATAAAGCCCTCTAGCAAGGGAAGGTTATCTCTCGAGCAGTGATGGATGGAGTCCTTCTTGCCATTACTTTACATTAGAAATGATGAATGCATCGCGGCAGATAACTAGGTAATTATGTATCGCAAAAAGATTATATCCCGAGTAGGGATCAAACGCTTTTTATAGTAATAGGCGGCTAACGAGCAGATGGATCGCCTGATGGTAAGCAATTACCGCCGCCCATGGACACAAGCACCACCACATGAGTTACAAGTGCGTTGCCGCCCTTTGGGGTTGGGAAAAGGGATAGGATAAGGAGTGGGATGAGAGAGAAGGAATAGGGGATAGGGCGTCCGGAGCTCTCACTCACCGAACGAAACGCAACAGTTTAGGTAGGTACTGTTACTTTACGTCGATTTTCTGTGAGAGGTACTTCTCCGGTCGAGCCGGCCCATTCATGCTGAAATCAGCAAGACTCTACTACCTGTAAGCAAGGCTCTGCTACCTGCTTAAACGGCTCCAATGTGAAGCAAACACCTTAAGCATTCTTACCATCTACAATCAAGTAAAATACCAATACCAACGCATTCGTATATTCCGTGCATCGGCAGCCCTACACTCGCACATTGATGAAATATTGTCAGGTTGATACGACGCGGGAATGGAAAATAGATCAGGTGGCCGCCGTGGGAGATCCGCGTTGAGTCACCATCGGCCCAGACAGCATGACTCCACACCTGACGTGCGCATCGGAACTCAAGCAGGTTCGTCAAAGAAAGTTAAACCGCAATCCGGGATTACAACATCAACACGGAACTTCTGTGATGTTTTCCTTCCCTTTTGTGTGACGATGTCAAGTGCTGATTTACCTGTTACGTCACGTTATTTTCTCTAATGAATGTTTTATGCACTGGCGTAATATGTTAGCCCTATTGACAAGTTCAAGATTGCACTACAGCTGCAGGTGTGTAAAATAGTCTATCTTTGTTATCGGTTATATCCTCGACCAAGCGGACATAATCGGATGTCTTCGATCGATCCATGCGAAAGCTTTACCTACATAGTATATATCATCATCATCAGCCTTTAAGCCTTTAGGCCTACTCCACTGCTGGACTAGGCATCTCCTTTGAAAGGAGGAATTGGCCTACTATACCACGCTGGCCAAACGGGTTGGTATAGTGTTTGTATCAAGTTTTCCTTCTCTTACAGTGTTGTTATCTGCATAATATGCTCCCTCTGTCGGCTCTTACGACACCCATGGGATGATATGGGCTGGTGACATTCCGTATTCTTAATCCGTCACCACACGGCCAGTTTAATGTTTATAAGATATTCTAGAATCATGAAAATGTATATGTATTATATGAAACTTCTTCTGTAAAAAACTTCAAATCGAAATCTTGTTGATGAAACGGGGGTGTGATACATCTGGTGTTCAAAAGCACACTGAGTAGATATGTTATGAATTGACTATAAGTTAAAGTCTGACTATAAGTTAATAAAACAAAATATAGGTACATAGTATTTCCAGGCGGAAAATACATCGTTAATAGTCAAAATATTAATTTAATTGAGTAAACTACTTAAAAATAAGTAGGTAGTTTATTTACGATAGAAGATCGGACTATGGAATCAAAAAAGAATATACCAAATGTCTACTTTTGGTATATCCTTTTTCTCGTACTATTAAACATTAAAAAATAAATAAGAATCCATTTTTTTTCAATGGTAAATTTAATTTAAAGGATTGCTATGCCCTCCCAGTATGGTCCAGAGCCCAACCCAAAATTGTGGGTCGAAATTCTAGGCTGGACACTTCACATTGCTCTGTGAAAAATAACCCTAGATACGACTTAAGAACTCATCATCTGTTTTCTCGAACTCATGAACTGTTGTTGCATTCAAGACATTTCTCCTTGGAGCCCGGAACTTACTGATTTCACCAGATATGACAGAATATTACCATTCAAATTACAAATTAATTACCTATTTAAAATACTTCAATTATAAATTAACGTGTTCTGCGAGACTTCCGTATGGTAACTATCTACCATCCATAAGATAACATATTGATAGGCGGAAATAAAGAAAAATGGCAGACAGCTTTTTATTACCAAATTAATAATGGTTATGATTTCAGCCGTTTTGTACGTATGTTTTTACATAAGTAATAGGATGCAAACGAGCAGACAGAATGCCTAATACTAGACGAGTCACAAGTGCGTTGCCGTCCATTGGAATTCGAAGGAATAAGAGGAAGAGCGGGCTGAGGAAGAAGGAAATGGGGAAACGCATATATATCATCCGGTAGCTATCATAATAATTCAACAAATGAGGGATTTGGTTGCCTGCTGGCTAGGTTTCGGTTTTACTCAATTATGCATTTTTTTATTTGTTTTCTTTTAGGTTAATAAAATGCGCCCATTTCATACGCTGTTGGTCTTTTTATTACAAACTTTACTTATTTAAGGTTTAAGTTACGCCTCGAGTGTGTAAAGCAGGCAAGCAATCACAACAAAATTAAAACTACTTCGTACCTACAGACGTAACGTTGGTATCACACTTATTAGCTAGTTTTTTTTATTTATTACAAACTCGTCTGTTAATAAAAAAAATGCTGAGACAATCAAACTTACACGATATGACGCAATCGTTAAAACAGTTGCATGAGTTTTACGTTTAATTATGTTTAAAAATTTTATCGTTACCACCACTTTCTTTTTGTCTTGAATATTTCTATTTAAAGTCTAGATGAAGGGCAACGTACTCATTTTAAATCTGTAAATTCTAACCGTGCTGTGATTTTTTTTCTCATATCAAAGTATTGAAAAAATATATACACTTTACCGTATTGATAATATGTTTGAGTTAAACTGAACTTTTACGATCAGCATAGATGAAGGGCAACGTACCTACTCATTTTCAAATTAAAATATGAAAACGTAATTTTTTGTTCATTTATAAGTAATCTAATTTTGGACAGGTATATTAGTGATAAAGGCAGCGATAGCCTAGTGGAGAGACCGACAGACGGCTAAGCAGAGGGTCCGGGTTTGAATCCACGGCGCGTACCAATGACTTTTCGGAGTTATGTGCGTAATAAATTATTAATTATCGGTTGCTAAACGGTGAAGGAAAACATCTTGTGGAAACCTGCATGTCTGAGAGTTCTCTATAATGTTCTTAAAAGACATGTGAAGTCTGCCAACCCGCACTAGGCCAGCGTGGTGGACAATAGCCTTATCCTTCTCATAGTGAGAAGCAGAGACCCGTGCCCAGCAGTGGGACAGTTTATATACAGGGCTGATGATGATATTAGTGATATGCTGAATTAATTGGTACCTATGTAATAATGTTTCATCAAGTTAATTTATATTCACGTAAGTTATAATTACCACGAATTGACGTAACCTTGTGACTATAATTGATTTTAGTTTAAAATAATGCCATTGGGCATATATTCAATTATGACTATCTATCTAGGCCAATCAACACGCAGATCTTCGTAGATTCAATATCCAACATGAATCAAGAAAATTGGTGCTGGGTCCTACAAATTGACAAAACAGCAAACCTTATAGTGTATGTATTTCAATTTTACTAACTCAAAACATCACGTTGTTTTAAAATTATTACCTACCAACCTTGTCATCAAGCTGATGAAAATATCTGTACATATTTCATTATTATTCATAAGCATATGAAACTTATCGTCCGTGTGGTGACGGATTAAGAATACGGATTGTTACCACCCCGTATCATCCCATGGTTTTCGTAAGAGCCGACAGAGGGAGCATATTATGCAGAGAACAGCACTGCAAGAGAAGAAAATTTTGATACAAAACCTATACCAACCCGTTTGGCCAGCGTGGTGTAGTAGGCCAACTCCTCCTAATCCAGCACTGGACTGTTAAAGGCTGATGATGATATCAATGTATGAAGCATATCGTTCGCAAGAAATATAATCTATCTCTTACAGGCGAAAGCCAGGTGTCTCTAAGTGCGAGTTTTGATTGATGTGTAATATGTGATTTTATATTTTTTATTGGATCTTTATTTTCCATAGCATGTTGTAACTAACGTATTATTACTGAAGGAGGAAATGATTCAACTTCTTTGCGGTATTTTTTTCTTCACGTATGTTAATTTACAGCGACTCTATGTTGAGTGCACGAGAGCTTTGAGAGAACATTTGTTTAAATCTGTAAATTCTCACTGTGCTTTTTTTTTTCTCATATCAAAGTATTGAAAAATTATATGCACTTTACCGTATGTTTGAGTTAAACTGAACTTTTACGATTAGCATAGAGCAATCGAAATCTTAATTAATTTTGAAATGTAGTGCCTGCAGAAATGTATGGTCAGCCTAAAATGTAGTTACTCGATGCGCTTTTAATAACTATTGTTGTATGTGTGTCAGATTCAAACATCATCCAAATTATACCAAACTTAATTTACAAAACTATTAAGGTGCTCTGTATGGTGGGAATTGCGGACAACATTGTGATTATCTGTTAGCTATTTAAGCTATTTTTCATATTTAACTTTTTTTTTTTGTCACATTTTCGCAAATTCTCGGGGTGACAGCTGGGAATTGTCTTCCCAGTTGTCACTGGGGTGACAGGGCTATAGAGGACTACTGGGAATAATTCGGTCCAGCAAACTGAATTATTCCCAGTAGTCCCCTCTAGTACCGTCACCCCGGTGACAACTGGGAAGACAATTCCCAGATGTCACCCCGGGGGACAGGGCTAGAGGGGACTACTGGGAATAAGCCAAACTAATTTGCAGCGCCCGAATGGGTAGACTGTTGATACCAAAAAATATTGTTAAATACCATTGTAAACACAGTTTAAGCAATAAATGTCTTTGTCTAAATTGTGAATCTAAATCATTCCCAAGTCCCCTTGAACACACACAAAAAGTTCATCAAAATCGGTCCAGTCGTTTTTCTAAAAAGGAGTTCAGTGACATACACACGCACACAAGAAATATATAGATTGGCACGCAAAGCTGACATAATATAGTATTTAGATAAAAGGGTGCAGCCTAGGTTGCACCTATTGGTTTAATTTTTCTCCGACAAAAGCTCGATCGGCCTTTGACAAGAACTTCTATATTAAATGTTTATCTGGCTGCATATATTTAAATAAGAACTACACAATTTATAATATAATATTTTTTACTCACGTAATAATCATGTTCACGCTTTATTTTATTTTCGTAGTAATAGTTTTTCCTTAGTGAAGTACTGCTATTAGTTTTGGTTTTCGTCACATTTACACGTTCACAATCATGCCATAGTTGTTAATCTTGGGCGCGCAAGAGCCTATTTGAAAGCAAGTGAACTCTTGTGTTGGAGAACATTATTTCTTCTACGCTAGTTAATAAATACCCTATCAGTGGTATCACGCCACTGACATACTGGTGGTGGAGGATATCAATTTATTTTTAAACTCTCATGGAAGTGTGATTATTAACGGCGAAAAACCACAAAGCTTTTTCATTACAGTGATAATCGATCGCCAAAATGGTAAAATCATAGCAAACAATAGACAAAACGAGTTACAAGTCAATCAAACTGACCGCCGTGACGTCAAAAGGCTTCGTTTCTTAACCACGATGACGTCGCTTGTCACCACAATAGCCAAGTTTTTATTCAAGCGGCGTCAACCAAGCCATTGTGAGATCCGACGGAAAAACGCCCGTCATAAGCTTTTGGTAAAAAAAAGTGTATCTAGGTGGTTCGATAAGGTACGATTGATGAAAAGAACAAACTCAATTACCACACAGGAGGATCTGGAGAGATAATTAAATACGTTCATGTTTGATTTTGGTCACTCACTATATTAAATACATCGATGCTTTTCAATGAAATGACCACAAGCGGAAAACTATTTGACTTTTGTATCTTATTGAAAACACTGCGAAAAACCATGGAAAATAATAACTCGTTATAACCCGAATTAATGGCAGTAGGCCGGTAGTCGAGTAGGTACTTTAGTTGAGGAGGCTTCTCAGTAAGTGTTTCATGACACTTTAGATATAACTGTGACAAGCCTACGCGACAAATCTCGTCATCCACTTAAAGGCGGATTTTTTTCCAAACATAACGAACGGAGGATAATCGCTCCAACTAACTTCAACGTCACCATGCAAGCGTTTCAGCGGTCCATTGTATTGATTATACTGTAATCTTCACATCAAAAGCTTTCAAGTACCTTGAAAAAGCGTCATCAGTCTATCAACCTACGTGATCCGGACTTCTTAAAAGTAACGCCTTCGTCGGAAAACACAGCCCTCTTTCCAACCAGCCATTCATAAAACTAACCCTTAGTCATTGCTTACATCACTCAATGAAAGTGACGCTGGTCCAAATTCTTACAGAGGAGACATCACGGTACATTAAGTTATTACATCATACTGTAAACAAACTTTCAGCACACTGCGGCGTCATGAGTGGCTTTAGATACTCCCACATAATTTCGTAAATTAACCTTTAACACCCACGTTAAATACTTACCTAATATCTTTTTAAATGGGATGTCCTTATGGGGCAGCAATGATTGAAGAACTAGGGCATGCTATAGAACAATGGCGAGAGACCGTGATGCAGACCGCATTAGTAAACTACATATTCATTGCTGACATTTACAGATATATACGTTTAAATGGGTGACCCATTAGTTAAAGACCCAAAAGTCGTTTACCCTGGTTTGAAAATACAGAACTTAGTAGGCATTACATCAAGTTAGCTATGAAAATACGCAGTGGTCACTTCCCATCAGCAAAATTTGCATTCCTGATGAATAAAGCTGATTCGCCTAATTGTACTGTTTGTTCTAAGCTAGAGGACGCGCAACATTTAATATTGGAATGTATTAGAAATCAAAATGAGAGGAAATTATTTCTTAGGGAGTTCCAACTGAATATTATGGATGTTGGGCTTATTCAGTCTATCTTAGCTGAGCCAACATCACAAATTGCGTTTAAGTTATGTAACTTGGTTAAACTAGTTTCTTAATGACTTCTAGTTTTGATTAGTTTGTAATATTAGAATAAGATACGATGGGGTTGGCATGTCCGTATGGATAAAAACCCCATAACAAAAAAAGATTGAAAAAAAAAAAACATACACATACATATCGTCACGCCTTTTGTACCCGAAGGGGTAGGCACAGGTGTATTTCTACACCCACTTTTCGCCAGATATACTTTAGTCCCACGTAATAAGGGGCGAGCCTATTGCCGTACCGGGCACATTTCCAGACTCCGTGCTGCTACTGAGAATTTCGTGACAGAAAAACCCAATAACACTGCCCGACCCAGGAATCGAACCCGGGTCCTCCCGATCCCACGCGCACATTTATGCCGCGATACCAACGAGGCAGTCGTATAGGATTTGATGTCGACTTTTCCGTCTCTACGCAAAGATGGTATTTGCATCGTGTTATCCCCAAAGCTACGTATCCATTATGCGCTCCTGGCGCGCGCGCCATGAACGCCCGCGCCGAGAGCGCGTTCACGGAACGCGCGCCGAATATTAAAATGATATCAACTCCGCGCGCCATGGCGCGCGCGGCAGCTGTTCCAGTGTTCGGTCGTTCAACATGCAGGCCCGTTGTGCACGAGCAGCAGCTGCGTTTATGTTTATATTAACAGTATTATACAGAAGAAAAAACATAAACGTAAAGTGCGTTGGTGGATGAAAGAGTTGTTTCACAACTTATTTCCCTCCAAGCGTCTTCTCTGAGCAGAACTTTGATTATCCATCGCTCGGAACGTAACGAACACACAAAATAATATCACGTCCGTCTCAACTGGCGCGCGCGCCACAATTGAGTTGCCTTTGATGCGCGGTAAAAAACCGACTCCAGATGGAACGGGGCGCTCCATGTTCGAGCGTTCCAACAAACAAATTGGCGCGCGCTCCAAAATGGTAAGAATTTCGCGCGGCTGGAACGCGCGCCAATGTTCGTCCTTTTGGAGCGCGAAGTCGATACGCGGCTTTAGTCGCCTCTTACGACACCCACGGGATGATAGGGAGTGGTGACACTTGTATTCTTTGCCGTCAACCACACGGCTAACCCAAAAAAAATAACCAAAAAGTTATACAATATGAACTTCATTTTTACATACCATCAGCCCAAAAACGTAAGTTTGAGCAAAAAAGTTTCAATAATTTATCTAAACGCGTGGTTCAGCGCCTTTTATTTGTAACAGTCGTTATGGCCACACAGAGTCTAAAGCATATATTATAATATGGCTAACCCATTTTTGCGAAAACCAAACAGTCGCTCTCTGTAAAAAAAAGTTTAAATTATGACCAGTCTGGTTAGACTAGCATAGAGACTCTGGATTTATAAGATTTATAGGATGATGATGATGTGCATAATTCCGAATGATCAAATTCACTCTTTGTATAAAAATCCCCAACAAAGTCACCCTTATCAGAACTAATAATAATAATAATATGTGATAAATGAGCTTCAGTATGAAACGTATAATTTACTAAATAAAAATTTTAATTATTAAAACTTTTATCACAAAGTAAAGATGCCTCTTTGAACAAGGTTTTTAAAGCTTACTGTAATCGGCAACTCAAACTTCAAACCGAGTTACACAGTTCGAGCTAAAATTCGGGTTGAAAATCGACCTTATTCGCGAAAAGACTATATTTGGCTCCACAATACAAAATGTTGAGCACGGATAATTATTCCTTGGGACACAGGTTCTAAAGAATAGTCCAGTAAAGTAGCCGTAGGTATATTTATATTATATATTTCATTAATTACAATATTATTAATACCTACTGATTGTGTGTACTGACTGTGGTGTGGTGGTCTGATGAATGGAAAAAGGTAATCTTAATATTATAAAATCCTTGCGTGACTTACTGACTGATAGACACGCTACAGCCAAAACTATTGGGCGCAGGAAGCTGAAATTTGACATGTATGTTTCTTGGGGACCGTAGGGGTGCACTAAGAAGGGATTTCCCGAAATTCCCACGGGATCAGCCAAAACGGGTAAATTTGAAAAAATTGCAGGCGTAGCTGCTGGCGTCCTCTAGTGGACTCATAAAATATCTACAGTACGAGATAGTACCGAAATAACACATCCGAGGACACACGTTATCCGATGAAAAATATATTCAAATAAAGGTAATTCTTATTGTTTGAAATTATTTAGAATTTTTATGATTTAATAGGGCTTGACTCATTTATATAGATTTGAGCTTGAGTATCGCTTTTGCATCCTAAGCACAAGCTCATTGTCAGCTGACCGTCCCCAAAAATAAGGCTGAAGAATCGAAGCAACTAGTCATGATATGCCTTCTATAATGTTATATTTTCAGAATTAACATTAATTCATTTTGAAATTAAGAAAAATACGATTGCAACAAGTAATAACTAGGTATGATTATTCGGTTCAGCCGTTTTTATATGAAAATCATACTTACGAAACATACTTTTGCTTTTATTGGAAGCTAAGACCTACTCACCCTGTCCACTTGCCAGGAGCCAATAGTCCATATGGCACTATTATTCGAGTAGAACAGCCTTCCGAAGATAAATCACAAGATTTTGAAACAATGACGTAAAATCGGCATAGTTTTCCTCAAAGTTTCTTCATATTGACAAAAAAGAACTTGAAATTTCCGTCATCATTTTGACGTAACGCTTTAGTATTGTTAGTTTTTAATTCTTTGTCGATTTGTTGGTTTCCTAGTGCCAATTATAAGGTCACGACTACAAAATCTTCGGTCAAACCAGGCAATAGTTCGAGTATATTCACAACCACAATATCAACCGCAGACTGCGGTAAATATTACGTTTAATTATAAAGCAATTGTGGAATCCAGTTCAAACTGCTTCGGATAATATTAACTATGCGGTTTTCGTATTGATGTCCAAAAATTTGAAATTCTTCAACATAGTTTTTCCGATTTTTGTAAGAGGGAAATTGTTGAGGTGGACTGTAGTTTTTATCTTCCAAAGGAATGAAACGCCTGGCTTGATGGTGAGTTGATTTATTTTAATCTTGATCAGGATCGGCTTGTTGCTTCGGATTTCTTGAGAGAACTACTGCTGACTGAACTGAACTACATCGGTGCAACAAACCGTCCTGCTTATGTTCTATTTTACAGGGTGCAAGTAGTGAGTGGATGTGAGCGCAACGCATTCGGTTCGACCAATCACAGCGCTTCGTCTGAGTTTTACTTGTGGTGGCGTTCGGACAGGTTTCGACATGTTCAAACCTGTTCGATCGTGCTCGCGTCCACTTTACATCGTCATGTTTTGATTTCTTATTTACTATGGGATAATAAAACAGCCTTAATCGAATAACAATAAACATTTCCCTACTCTCAAATCGTTTTTATTGGATCATCCTTATATCTACTTAAGTCTACTTATATATTCATATTTATTTACATTATTTATGATCATTACTTAATTGTATTACAAAGCTACGACGTCCGTAACATCCTCCCCCCGGCGCAGGGCTACCGTAGCCTTATCTTCCACGCAGAGGACGGCGAGCTTCGTCGTGGGACGCCGTAGGATGCCCGCTGTAGTCCTGACGTCGGCTGATCGCACCTTACCGTCTGGACCGACGTACGTAGTCTCCACGACGCCTCGGGGCCACGTCCCTCGTGGCAGTGTGGGGTCGATGACGACAACCAGGTCGCCAACGTGCAGAGGTCGTCCTCGGTCGTCGGATGCCCCTCTGGGCACCAGCGTCGGCAGGTATTCATTTACCCAGCGTCGCCAGAAATGGTCGGCGAGCGCCTGGGCAGCTCTCCACTGTTTTCGGCTGACCTCCTCGCAAGGCCCAGTATAGGGAAGGCCTGAGGAGGTCCCGGTGAGGAAGTGGTTCGGAGTCAACGCCTCCGGATCCTTGGGATCGACGGAAACGTGGGTGAGAGGCCGAGAGTTTATAGAGTGTTCGGCCTCTACCATCAGGGTCAGCAGCACTTCTTCTTTTAGCGCCCGCTGATGCAATGTCGCCCCCAACGCCGTTTTGACAGAGCGTACTAATCGTTCCCACGCTCCCCCCATATGCGGCGCCCCTGGTGGTATGAACTTCCACTTCATTCGGTGTGAAAGTCCGAAGTGGGCGAATTCTTTGGCCCATTCTTCATAGGCCGTGCGCAGTTCTGTGTCTGCTCCTCGAAAATTGGTGCCATTGTCGGAGTACATTACTCGGGGCCAACGTCGTCGTGCTGCCATTCTTCTTATGGCCATTATAGCCGAGTCGGTCGACAGACTCGCCACCAGTTCCAGGTGAACTGCCCTGGTCACCAGGCAAGTGAACAGTGCTCCCCAGCGCTTCTCGTGTCTTCTTCCTATGACCACTGTCATTGGCCCAAAATAGTCGACTCCGCAGTGAATAAAGGGTCGCTGCGTCTCTGTTAGTCGTTCCATCGGTAGGTCCCCCGTGACTGGTTTTACTGGTGTCGCTCTTCTGATGCGGCAAAGTTGGCATCGCTGCGCTATGGCTCTTACTGTAGGGCGCAGATTGACCACCCAGTACTTTTGCCTTAAGTCGTTGACCACGCGTTCGTTGTTTGCATGGCCGGCCCTTCGATGGGCGTCTTCTATTAGCAGTCTGGTAAACGGATGCTTGCCGTGTAATATGACCGGCTTCTTCTTCGTGTCTGGAACCGCAGCGTGCCCGATCCTCCCTCTCACTTTTAGAATCTGGTCTTCCAAGTAAGGGTCCAGTTTATACAGGCTACTGGACTTGGGCACTGGTCTTCCTTTTTCCAACAGTCTTATTTCTTCTGCGTAGTCGTCGAGCTGCGCTTGTTTCACCCATATCTTCTCAGCCTTTTCTATCAGGTCGACGGTCATCTGGTTAGCTCGATTTTTGTATTTTTCCTTGAAGAGAAAGAGTACCGCTGTAGTTCGTATCAGCTTCTCATATGAGGAGAATCTGCTTATGTCGGGCAGATGAGAAGCGTCTTTCTTTTCTGTGACTACATAAGTCACTTCTTCCTCTTGGTCTTCTTTCCTGGCTTTCTCTTTCGGCCAGAGTTCTTTTTCATCATATAGAAATTCAGGCCCGGTGAACCATCTGTCTTCTGGTTTCATTTGTAGTTTATAATTAGGGCGCGTTGCATCATCTGCCACGTTTTGTTCCGTGGGCACCCATCTCCATTGATTGGCGTCGGTCAGCTCCGCTATTTCGCCCAAGCGGTATGCCACAAAGGGTGTGTACTTGATGGCATCTTTTTCTATCCAACGCAGAACGGTTTGTGAGTCCGTCCAATACGTCACGTTCTTGGGCTTGTCTCTATGCTCTCTCACGATTGTTTCCGCTAATCGTGCGCCGATCACTGCCGCTTGGAGTTCGAGTCGAGGGACGGTTACTGGTTTTAATGGTGCGACCCTTGCTTTTGCCGCAACCAGGCTCACAGTCACTCTTCCATCTGGTTTCAGGATCCTCCAGTAGGCGGTCACCGCGTATGCTTGTTCACTCGCATCACAGAAGACATGGAGCTCTATGTCGTCTTCAGAGCTTTTGCCGTAGCATCTTGGGACTCGCAGTTTCGTGGCCATGCTCAAACCTCGGAGCCATTCTTCGAAATGTTGTGCGTCTTCTTCGGGAATCACTTCATCCCATCCCATTCCGTGTCTCCACAGGTTTTGAAGTATGATTTTACCCGTGATAGTAAAATGGCTGATGAGACCGAGGGGATCGTAGACGGCCATCACTGCTCCGAGGGCTTCTCTTTTCGTCGGCGCTCTGTCTCTCAACCTCACTTCAGGTGCTAGACGGCTAAGCCCTGTGTTGAAGCCTAGCTCATCTTGATCCGTATGCCAAAGCAAACCAAGTGTCTTATCGGAGTTTTTCTGTCTCTGACCAAGCTTCACTTCGGCTTTGAGCACTCGTTTTTCTGTAGCCACGCTGTCCACCACATTAGGCCTGTTAGAGCACCATCCACGGAGGTTGAAGTGTGCATTCTCATGTATCTTCATGACCTCTTGTGCTGTTTTTATAGCTTCTTGCTCTGTGGCGAAGCTATCGACGTAGTCATCCATGTAGTGGCTTGATGTTATTGCTTGCACAGCGTTGGGGTATGCTTGTGCGTATCGTCTCGCGTTGGCATCTCTCACTGAGTGCGCGATGAACGGCGAGCACGATGCCCCGAAGATCATTGATATCATCTTGTACTTTTTCGGCGGCTTATCACGCTCTTCGTCTCGCCAAAGAAACATTTAAGCTGCTTGGTCTTGTGGTCTTATTCTTACTTGGAGGAACATCTCTTGAATATCTGCTGTCACGGCTACCTGACGTTCTCTGAATCTGAAGAGGATTCCTGGTAGCGATTTCAGGAGGTCAGGTCCCTCTAGTAAGTGATCATTGAGGCACACTCCGCTGTATCGGTGCGCCGCGTCAAAAACCAGCCGCATCTTTCCCGGCTTGTTAGGGTTCACGACCGGGAAGTGTGGCAGGTACCATATCTTCTTGCTTCGTTCCTCTTGTCCATCGCACTCTTGGGCATAACCTTTATCGAGGAGGTTTCTTACTTGAGCGCGATACTGTGCAGCGAAAAAAGAGGCGTCCATCTTTTTTTCTATCATCTTTAGTCTCTTCACGGCACAGTGATAATTATTGGGCATCGGAGCGTCTTCATCTCTCCATGGCAGACCCACTTCGAAGTGTTCACCAACCTTCTTCATTGTTCGTTGGACCACGTCGATTGTCTTTTGGTCTTCTGGTCTGACTTTCTTTGCCAGGGAGACTCCAAGGGCATCAATCCTGAAGTGTGCTTTCGTTATTTCTTCTACGCGCCGTACATCTTCTGTCTGTTTGTTCGCAGACACGTCGTAGATATGAAGCACTAGTTGACCCTCCTTTTGAGTCAACGCTGAGCGTGGCGCCGTCCCATGAATTACCCATTCCAGTTGGGTATCCGAGGCCGCAGGCTCATTCTTCTTGCCCATGCGTAGTTTTCGCGTCACGATCAGGTGCCAATTGTCCGCACCTATCAATACTTTCGGTGTGGCTTCGTCAAAGAATGCGTCCTTTTGCATGTCTCGGAGGTGTGGATATTTGATTAACATTGATTTATCCACTGTCTGACCATGAAGTCGTAGATCCTTCATCGTTCGTGCGCGTAATTCTTGATAGTCGCCGTTCTGACCACGAATTTGTAGTTTGACCTCTTGACTGTGTTCTTCGTGTGGCTGTGAGGTCACTCCTTGTATTTTGAGTGAAGAAATTGGCCCTTTCACTTGGATACGGCGTGTTAAATCCTCGTCGATGAGTGAGATCGTCGATCCTTCGTCCATTAGCGCGAACGTGGTCACTTGACCGCCTGGTCCTTTCAAAACGACGGGGCACATCTTTAAGAGTACGCGATGCGGCGCGTCGCTGCTTGCTGAGACAGTCATCACGGACTCCGCTGCCGGTTTGGCCTCCGTCGCTTTTTCTTTGGTGTCTCGTTGCAACATCTCTTTGTGGAGCAGCGCGTGATGCAGGCGGGTACAATTTTCTTTGCCACATCGCTTGGCTCGGCAGTGCTCTCGTCGGTGGCGATTATTCAGACATTTAAAGCACACTTTCTCCGTTCGTGCCCATTCCCACCTGTCGTCGACACTCATCATTGAAAACTTGGCGCACTTAGGCACATCATGGTCCCCAGCACAACACAGACATACTTGTTTCTTTTCATCTTCTTTTTCTGTCGTGGCGTAAATAACTTCTCTGCTCGCTTTCCTTTTTGTGCTTGCTTGCACCACATTTTTCTGTTCTCTCTTTGGTGCGGGCGTGGGCGTCGGGTTTGTGAAGGCGTACTTCATTGCACGGTCAGCTTCCCGCATCAGGAACCGAGATAATATCGTAATTTCAGGCTCACGTGACGTTTCCACTGCCTCAGAAGCGTAGTCGCACCACCTTGATTTCACGTGCGGGCTTAATTTGTCTACAACTTCACGCACTAGCATCGGGTTCCACAAGTATCCGCGGTTGTCCATATTGGTTAGCACACACACTATGTTCTGTAGCTTCACTGCGAACGAGTTTAGTTCACTTGCCACACTAGTGAGCCGAGGCAACTTCTTTATGTCCTCCGTCACATGGTCCATTAATATCTCCGGCCTTCCATAGTATTGTTCTAGCGTCTTCATAATTGTCCGTGGGTCAGACGCAGAGTACAGGAGCGCGGAGACTGCTTCCCTTGCTGGACCTCTGACGCAGTTCCTCAGTCTCGCTAAGTTTTCCATCGCGGTGAATTTGTAGACACTCGATGAATCTTCATAAGCTGCCTTGAATGGCAGCCATTCCGTAGCTGCTCCGGTGAACACAGGTAGCTCAGTCACTTGTCGTGGCGGCGGGCGTACACGCATCATTTTGTCCAGCGTGTCGGCTAGTTGTTCAATGCCTCTTCCTACTCTGCGTTCCCCTCTTGTGGGTGAACGTGAGATCGAACGTTGTCTCCTGCGTGGCATGGCAGGCGTCGTAGCATCGACACATGTGTTCGGCTCTGCGGCGGTTCGTTGGGCGGCGGGGTGCGTCGGCTGAGTTCTCTCTTCGGTGACTGGTGGGTGGGCTTGATCAATACTTTGCAGCCACTCATCCACCCTGTCTTCACTCCTATGTCTGGAGCCCTCTTCACGAGCCTCTGCCTCTGCTTCAATCGCCGACACTTCGTACTCGAACCGTTTGTTTACTAGGGCCTTTTCAATTTCCAATTGCTCGTTCCTAATTGCAGCAATTCTTTTTTGTGCCTCATATTCCGCTAGTTTTACTCTTGCCACATCACTGCTATAAGATCCCCTTGATCTTATCGTACTTGCGGTGTCTCTCATTGACCTATTTGCCGACATTGTTCTGACAGAGTCCTGAATTCTTGGCTGGAACGACGTGCTTGGAGTGACGAGTTGTTCTTCACGCATTGTTACGCTCGCGATCGCGGTTGCTCGACTAGCCGGTACGTGGCGTGGAGCGGGTGCGGTAGGCGCGGCGGACGCACCAGACGGTGGCACAACTCCTCCCGTCGCGGCGGTGGCGGGCGGTACGGTCACCGACACAGCGGCGATGGGCGTGGCACTGTCGATTCCACTTGCGGGCACTTCATGTTGGACGCGCGGCAACGCGGACGCAATGGTTGAAGGTGATCTCGGCGGCTCTTCGAATGTTCGGCGACGTCGGCTGTCGTATCCCGATTCTGCCTCACTCTCTTTGGCCGCAATACTCCTAGTCTTCATTTTCAGGAACACTGTACTTGCGTATTTTCTTTGTCTTCAACTCGTCAGGCGAACGATGATCCGACTGTATCCGGCGAGCGTAGGACCAAACTGTAGAGGTGGACTGTAGTTTTTATCTTCCAAAGGAATGAAACGCCTGGCTTGATGGTGAGTTGATTTATTTTAATCTTGATCAGGATCGGCTTGTTGCTTCGGATTTCTTGAGAGAACTACTGCTGACTGAACTGAACTACATCGGTGCAACAAACCGTCCTGCTTATGTTCTATTTTACAGGGTGCAAGTAGTGAGTGGATGTGAGCGCAACGCATTCGGTTCGACCAATCACAGCGCTTCGTCTGAGTTTTACTTGTGGTGGCGTTCGGACAGGTTTCGACATGTTCAAACCTGTTCGATCGTGCTCGCGTCCACTTTACATCGTCATGTTTTGATTTCTTATTTACTATGGGATAATAAAACAGCCTTAATCGAATAACAATAAACATTTCCCTACTCTCAAATCGTTTTTATTGGATCATCCTTATATCTACTTAAGTCTACTTATATATTCATATTTATTTACATTATTTATGATCATTACTTAATTGTATTACAAAGCTACGACGTCCGTAACAGAAATATTTATAATACACTGAACTTTTTATCTATATTGATTAACTAGATGAGCCCGCAGTTACACCCGCGTTATTTAAGGCTACTGCTCAGCTCCTGTGGCTCATAGTGTGATGTTAAAAAGTTATGATGTGCATATATCCATATATAAAAACATCTTGCGCTACTGACTGAATGACTGACACACAACGCACCGCATAAACTACTGGAAATAAGGCGAAAGAAAGAAATGTGTCCCTTGGGGGCCGTAGAGGTGGAGGTGGATCTGGAAGAAACGGATATCTAATATAAAAAATAATTTTCAGGCTTAGCAGCGGGCAGGCTCAAGTTCTTTATAATAAGCTCGGTGACAAAATGTTTCTAATCACAGTTTAAATCACTTGTAATCATCTCATTTTTAAGCCTACGCACAACAGTAAGAGCTATATAGTCAAAATATCCATAGTATTCAACGCCTTCTATATAACCACTTTACATTACTACTCTCCATTGACAATGCTACTCGACAACCACTAAAATTCTAATGAAGTTTTTATGATACGTTGTAAGAAAACGGTCTCACTCAACGGTACCTGTAGTATCAACTCAGTCACTTTGTCATGAATATTAATAAGATGTGTAACGAATACTATGCAAATATAATCAATAAAAAACCTTTCGTAACAGTTAGAGCAACTTGTGACGTCAAAACTGTGAGACGAGACTTTGGACTTGCTCGAAACCATAGACGAAATCGCACGGTTATAAAACATTCATGTATATGTAACATGACAAAGTCCGTGATTGCACTGACCGCTATTAGTTGCATAAGCAGGATGTTCAAAGTTCATGTTATAAATAATACTGTATCATAACTTTACTTATGTTAGTATCTTTAGGCTATTATAAAGATTGCGTTGAACAAGTTTTTGGAACTGTATTGTATGAAATTTTTTATAGAACTTATTACCAGCGAATATAGCGTCAGGCAAAAAAATTTGGAGATAATTATGTTAAAATTGGGCTAGGAGCAATAGTTATTAAAGTAGACACACATTCATAATTGCTCTCATTCGTTATTTAATCCAGATTTACAATTGAGGCTTTACTGTAACTACCACAGTGGCGGATCCAGGAGCGTTTCTTAGGAGGCTCAGTCCATCAAAATAATCTTATTTCCAGCGAAGAAAGATGGCTTTTTAGTTTTTTTTTCATCAAACCTTAGTTCACCAGGTTCTAATAAGCCCCTGGTACTAAAATAAGCCTCCCAAAAACAATATCCATCACTGGACTAGCACATTCTTAGATTAAGGTTAGATTAGCATCAGGATATCGAACTTTTGGCTCGTATAACAACTGATACGATATAACTGCTTTATTCTTGTTTACTTTTTAAATAAATATTTTTAACATCATCATTTCTTACAACCTGTCATCAATAAATCCTGTCTCTCAGAAATGTGATTAGTCAGTGATCCGTAGTCCGTAGCAATAACCTAGGTCTACGAGAAAGATCTACGAGTTATTTATTAAACTAGAATGCACAGACATTTCTAAGGCTTCAGATTTTGTTTTCTATACTAGATAGAGGTTTAATATTACACCCACACTTCGCCATGTTATGAATTTTAGTTTCCACGCAATAGGAGCCTATTATCGTTACCGGGCCTATTGCCAGACACCTATATAAAATTCAGCAAACTCAGTAGCACTCTTGCCCGGCCCGGGAATCAAATCCAGGAGCAGGATTAGCAGACGCATACGCTATCCACTTGACCATGGAGGCAGTCCTAAATGAATGTCCAGAATATTATAATTATGTTCGTTTAGTATAAATCTTTGTCTTTCCATCCCAGAATTCTCACAAGTCCCGTCCTAACCTTCGACGACATAGTTCGTTTATCACCGATAATCCATTGAAAATAAACGTTTATACATCTAGGTAGTCCATTGAACTGTAACAAGGGTGTCATAAAAAGCCGCAGATCTAAATAATAATATGTATTTATTTTATAGTGGTGTTTGTTCCACGTGCGCGGCGTACAGCTAGCGATCGCGGCGTACGCTTGTGTTCGATGAGTAATCATCAGACTCACGGCTCTTGCTCTGTTTACGAGTTATGTGAGCGACATGCTAATTCACACGCCAATGTTTTGTTTATATTGCTTGAATAAAAACGATATAAAGTGTAGTTTTCGGATTAAGATAATTTTAAAAGGCCTTCGGAAAACAGAAAGATTTAATAGTCAACTCCAGTACCAGGAATAAATCTCGTATCCCAAGGGACTATCTAAACACACGGGGTGTAAATAGTAGGTGGAAAATTCCGTCGGAACTCCGGCTCAACGGTAAATTTGAGCCGGAGTATGTGGTGTGACCACCCCGACTGCCGACCAAAGATACCCTACGGGGAGAAGACAGGGTACCGGAGCCGTCCAGTCTTCTACCCATTCTGCCTTGTCTAAGGACACAAAAATACTCGTAACAATGATTTGTAGATCACACACGTGAAGTGTTGTGTCATGAACTCACAACACAAGGCGCCTAGTCATAACTAGGCAAGGCGCTCGCTTCAACCACTACGCCTTCCGTGCAGTCAAATGTAAAGCTACCCATGTTGTCAAAACAAGTTTTCACCTTATTAGAAAGATTGTAGATTGTCTTATTATGTAACCAGTAACCTTGAAAAGAGACTATTTAATATTCTCATTTTTATTTGCTCTCTTCTAGGAGTGACTAAGTTGTTTGCTATGATAGTGACCTTCGCGACCAACTTTTTACCTTACTTATGAATATAGTGAGTCACAAATTTTACCGTTACGATTAAGTCATTGGTAGAGTCCTTGCTGTAATTTCATACTTATAGGTTAGATTATCTTGATTAAGTTTACTGCTGAATGCTCCCGCCGAATAGTAGTAGTTGTGGCTTCACTTATTACTTATTATATGATTAAGGCAACACCAGAATAGGCAATTTCTGTCTATTTTAACACAGGAAAATTTTAATCAAATTTGGAAATGAATCATACTCAAAATTATGATTTTCCCAAACTTGGATTGAAAGTCTTGTATAGGTTTCATTTTTCTTTTAATGATTGTCTGGGGTCTTTATTAACAGAAATATTTAAATACAATTGAATTATAACTAACTATAACTAAGTGGCTATTCACACATAAAATAAAACAATAATTTATATACTTAAATAACTAACAAATAAAAGCAATTTATAAAAAAAATCATTACAATTTTCCCCAATCCAGCCATTTTTGGATCCACGCGGCTGTTGGTTTACACCCCTGCGCTCATTCGCCATTATGGCGAATCGCTATAAATAATTTCGTAGCAGAATTGATGTGCGATGGGGCTGCGCTAAAGGCGTTAAAAACATCAACAGGCCCTTATGTTCTTTATTGTCTTTAAAATACCAAGAAAACATGAAAATATGAATAACATCAACTCACGGCAATCATCCTCAAAGCTGTTAAGTAGGTCAGGGCAGTCACAGTTAGACAAATAACTTAAACTACGCAGTAACTTACCAACTGCGCAGTTGTCTACGTGATAAACAAAATTCGGGGAAAGTATGGTCAAATTCCAAGCGTCGGCGAAAGAAGCCGGATATTTTGCTACCTACATCAGTCACCCGACGTGTTACAATGTGGGTTTACAAAACAGTTTACACAACTAGTTCATATGTTACATATGGTCCGCATCAGCTGACGGCACGCGATGCTCACGCCACCGGCGCCGGAGGCCGCGACTGCGGGAGGCTCGCCCCTCCATTCAACCACTCATTCAATAAAAACAGTGCGGCCGAGCAACTGCAGTTTGGGGGAATGACCTGCTTTACAAGGTCGTAATCGTATGATTTTTAGGCCTAGCTGTGTTTGTAGAACGACCCCCTTTGCAATGTTTCATCAGCCATGGTACGAGTAGGTACAGATACGTTTTCTTTAAAAGCGTTACATTGTCAGTTATCACATATTTTCAACTATAAACAGTTCTTCAAATATTTCATATTAAATTATTTCTAGTGCCGAATTGCATGCACAAATTTTTGGATTAAAAATAATTTGAACAGCCATATTTTCAATAATTAATTTTCGAGTTATTTTCCAACAATTTACCCGACTCTACAATTATTTGACTTCATTTCAAGGTATTTTTTGCAAATCACATGACCTTTTAAATGTAACTCTTTGCTGAAGACCCCAACAATATTATAGCACAACCTGTGGCCTGCAGATTGATTTTCCTCCTATGTTTCATATAACATACTTAATTTAGTTAATAGTTTAATGAGTTGAATGAGTTCGCCCAATTTCATTCACTTACGTGTCCATTTAAAATTGGCCACTCTACCGGCAACTTACGCGGTCACGCGTCGTGGATCGCATAACCTGACGCAAAAATACGTTTATATTACTCACTACTCATTATAAAACGGTTAAGGTTCGTTACTCAATATTACGTCAGCCACCTAAAGACGATAATGACAGAGAAAGATGACACGTTATCTGTAGACTTGCCTTAACACGAGATCCTGGTGCCATTCATTGTAACTTGTAATTTACTAACAATTGCGTCAAACGGCGATCTGTTTATTCACAATATAAACAAGAATACCGCATCCTATTACCAAGATAACAAGCACATCCATAATATATAAATCTTAATTAATTCACTAGCAGTTCACGCACTTAATGGATTTTCCCAAATATATTCTGATAGTACTCATGAAAACGTTTATAAACATCCGACCGGAATACTAAATGATATCGGATGAGCAGCAGTGATTCATGATAGGTAGTAGGTACGCAGTTTTAGCTTTCTGGTTATTTCATGATGACTGACTGACAAGTGGATGGAGGAAGAACCTTTACCTTGCAGTGGGACAACATGACATAGTCTGTTAAACAGCAGGTTTAGATGAAGCTTACGATTGCGTATACATATTACGCAGATAAAATAGCTGTAATTGAGAACATTTTATATGCATTGACTAAACAAATTACTCGTGGCTTCGCCTAGCTGTAGTACTATATTGAACGTACAAGTGATCGTTCGTCAATCGTGGCTCGTAGTTCCACTGGCGTGCGCAAGGTGCGCAGACGGCGCCGCCGGTGTTTTGGCGCCACGCTGTCTGCGCGCGTCGCGTCTCGTGCCGCGCAATTACGCGCAGTTAACGTATCACACTGTTATACTCGGGCCACACTACCGGGATATGCCAACAATTATTGCCATAATTTCAACAACGCCTAGGTGTAACCGCGATTTATGGCCATAATTTTACAATGCCAATCAATATGGCATATGCCGGTAGGCAATAGCTCCGGCGGCGGTCTTTTTCGCACATCAAAGATTACCGCAGTAATTATTCCGTTTGTGGCCACACTACCGTTTGTTCAGTGTGCAACACGAGTTCGACGACGACGCACGTATCTACCGATATGGAGTGGTCAAATGAAAAAGCGCTCGAATTTTTGGAGTTATTGCAATCCGAACCGTCTCTCTGGGATACCCGACAGAAAGCAAAAAATTTAAAAGATTCATGTTAAAATAATTGGCACTCATAAAATACCAAACAGCTGCAGCTTCATCCGCCATCTTGAAAAATTGTATTTTTACCGCCTAGTTTATTGGCATATCTCGGTAAACTCTAGTGTAACCACACGACTTCACGCAGTAAGTTAACGGTAATTTATTGCCATAATTATGGCGGTAACAGCCCGGTAGACGGTAAGGTAGTGTGGCCCGAGCATGACGATTTGTACCAGTTGACACGACACGTGTACACAGACAGCGGTTTGCCAATAAATTAACAACAAACGTCCCACCAAAGTTGGCATTATGAGAAGCTCTCCGATTCCCCCACCGTTTCCAAGGTCACCATGGCCTTGATGAGATGTTGAAAGGCTAAAGTAGATTTGCCGTGTAAACTTAATCTCGGTACTCCATAAAACGTACAAATTGTTTTATTATTTTTCTTCAAACTAAGACGCATAAAATAATATATTTACTAATTTGACACAGCTAAAACTAGGTAGGTATATCAGGTATTTTAATCACACGTCCGACTTTAAGAAGACTAATCGTAATAAGCTTACCTATTCTTGTCCCCGACAACTGCATATCAATAGCTAAAAAGACACTTCTAAAGCAATACCATTAAAATGTATGCCATGATGATCGAGTCAGGTGCACGTGATCAGAGTTAAATGTGGCTCTGTCTATGAATCATTTGTCATTATCTAACAAGATTTACAACGATCTTGTATGCGTAATTTAAATTGCCGTGAGTGACACATTGTGTAGCTGCTAGCTACTGAATAATGATATGTATGTTTAGGTTTATCAAATTGTACTGACATGTGGTGAATTAACACTTTCACGGACAGTAAACGAGACACAATTGAAGTTTTATTGTTATCACGCCTATAGGCGTTTACTGTCCGTGAAAGAGTTAACTAATATTGTAAACAATTTGAGACAACGACGACATTGTAAAAAAATAAAGGAGAAATGGGGCTGTGGAATACAGTTTTAGTCTCACCACGTCTCACCTCTTTTGAATCGGCGAACTGCGCGTCCGTTCGAGTTGGAAAATGAGTGATTATTCGACATTAAGATGTTGCCACACATTTTCTTATAACACCCCTAGTGGCGCTACTGACTGCTACTAGTCTATATAATAGTCAGGGGGGATTGCTCCTGGTTCTTTGTCTTACCAGTTTGCGATAACGTAAAAGTGTAAGTACAGCATAAGAAGATATTATCTCAGAACATGTTAAGTATTAAGCCAGCCAGAAAGCCTCAAAAATTATCCAGAGATCGTAAGCCTGGTCGTTTGGACGATGTCTTATAAGTTATTTATTTAATACAACTACTCACTACACTTACAGTTGCCCAAAACGTGTAGTGAGCCATTACATTTAGGTAGGTACATAACATTAACTTATTTTGTAATATACATTAGTCATTTCCATTTTTAATGGTATGTTTATTAGTTATTTTTAATGGTATGTTCGATTTAGAACTTTTGGTTAAATTTGTTTAATTTATCCAAATTGATCAATATTCCGGACCTAAACATAACTGGCGAAATGTGGGTGTGTATACACCTTTGCCTACCCCTTCGGGGATCAAAAGCGTGAAGTTATGTTATGTATGGTTGATAAATATTTAAATTTAACATTAAGAACCTTTATTATGCATTGAATGACCACATTTATGTTACGATATTATTTATATACCTAATAGTAGGACGCGTTACGTATGGCAGCATCTTTAGGGTGAGATACCTATGTAATTACTAATCATGGAAAACACTAAAACGGTTTTATAAGAAGTAGAGGATTTCACATTTGTCGCATTCGCCGAGATCAGTATTCCTAGTACCTAATAAGTATAAGTTTCCTTAAAGGATGACGATGTGACATGTAGGCGCGTACTACTATGGTGTGTGATTAACCACTAAAGATATTCGTATCCAATAGTTACAGATGAAAAAAAAAGTTAGCAGCGATAGCCTAGTGGTGTACGAAATGGACTGCCGAGACGATGGTCTCGGGTTCAATCACCAGGTACCCCGGGCACACCTCTGACTTTTCGAAGCTATATGTATTAAAAATGTTAATTATCACTGGCTTAATAATGTGCCCGGTAGATGGCAATAGGCTCGCCCCCTATTACATTAGGACCGAAACATAACTGGCGAAGTGTGGGTGTGAAATACACCTCTACCTACTCCTTCGGGGATAAAGGCGTGAAGTTATGAAG
Source organism: Euclidia mi (assembly GCA_944739405.2). Classification (NCBI taxonomy): domain Eukaryota; kingdom Metazoa; phylum Arthropoda; class Insecta; order Lepidoptera; family Erebidae; genus Euclidia; species Euclidia mi. Next base: position 52,070,011 of record OX123200.2, on the reverse strand, counting down.
TTATGACTAAGTAACTAAAACTTAAGCCGCGATTTTGCTCGTGAATGAAAGTTAGGGTTCATAGATTCGCGCGAGTAAAGTCGAACCCTTTTGTAAAACACTTACAAGGCGTATACGCATGGCAGACTGTGAAAGGCCTAGTTGATTTACCGTAGGAGTCATATTATCATAGTAATAAAGGCCATAGCTAAAATAGTGTCTAGCTTTTGTCATTTGGCAAATGAATACCGATAGTTGTATGGTCGGATATCAGATTCCGTAGTATAAAAAATGCATGTATGGGTAATGGTTTGAAGTGTCGCTGACTGATGTGGGTTCGACAAACAAGCTCACACAAAGTAGTGTCATATCATAATATTGTGACAATAATACTTTGTGTGAGCCACAAGTTGTGGTTGGTTGGACAAAATTATGCAATACAAATCTTGTATTGCATAATTTTGTTGTATAGGGTGCATATGGTTCCCACCAAGAAGGGTGCATAGGGTTCCCACCAAGAACTTATGGTCCCAAGCCAACCTCACCTGCAAGTGGTGCACCTGCCGATCAACGGACGAGGCTCTGGCAAACAAAATGTCCCAATAAGCGGCAATAGGCTCGCCACCTATTACGTGGGATCAAAACACTGGCGAAAAGTGGGCGTTTAATATGCCTCTGCCTACCCCTTCGGGGAAACAGGCGTGAGTCTATGTATGTAATTATGTACAAATCTTGTTCTTTTGATTTTTTATACAACACTAGACGAGCCCACGGTTACCTACTCCCGCGTTATTTAAGGCTTCTGCTCCGCATCCGTGGCTTAGCTTGATGTTGTATATCATATAGCCTTTTATATAAATGTGCTATCAGACACAAACATAATTAACCAAATCGGATCAGGAGTTCTTGAGATGAGCGCGTTTAAGCAAACAAACTCTTCAGCTTCATTATAAGTATCGATTTGATCACACATTTATGTTACCTACATGTATTAACAGATATTTATCTACAAGTGCACAATTCATATTCATATTGTAAAATATTACGATAATGTTTATCTATGAATTATCTATGCTTGGCGTATAATAAGAAGCCATAAGACCGAGGTCCAAAAAGTACGCGAATGTGAATGACTAACATGATGCATTTCACATTTTATGTCAAAGAAATTTAAGAGTCTTAAATCAGCTTACCTGTTTTTGGGTATAAAATACTTATCACATGATGTATGGTTTTCAACTTTTCACCGATGCTAATGACTAATAGGTACGCATTGCGTCAAATGGTCGTCCACATTATCTAACAGACTTCTTCTTCTTCATCAGCCTTTAACAGTCCACTGCTGGACTAAACCTCTCCCTTGAAAGGAGGAATTGGCCTACTATACCCCGCTGGCCAAACGGGTTGGTATAGGGTTTGTATCAAGTTTTCCTTCTCTTGCAGTGTTGTTCTCAGCATAAAATGCTCCCTATGTCGGCTCTTACGACATCCCTGGGACCATATGGGGTGGTGACATTTCGTATTCTTAATCCGTAACCACACGGATAACAGATTATTACACGTTATTTAGGCAAAATATATGACGACAATTTCACTGACGTTACACTTAGTAGCAATTATGTCATTATTTGAGCAGCGATAGCTGAGTGGAGAGACCGACAGTCTGCTATGCTGAGGGTCTCGGGTTCGAATCCACGGCACGCACCAATGACTTTTCGGAGTTAAATGCGTATTAAATTGTTAATTATCGCTTGCTAATCGGTGAAGGAAAACATCGTGAGGAAACCTGCATTCTCCATAATGTTCTCCAAAGACATGTGAAGTCTGCTAACCCGCCCTTGGCCGGCGTGGTGTACTATGGCCTTACCCTTCTCATAGTGAGAAGAGGCCCGTGCCCAGTAGTGGGACAATATAAAGGGCTGATGATGATGATGTCATTATTTACGCCAATGCAAGATGTTTAAATATCTAAAATGTCGTTGTTTAATTCTTCATATCTGATCGGATAGTTTATCCAAGGGTGTTAAATTGCTTGTTGCGGTTTGAAGTATAAGAGCTTTTGGATCATACATAAACATGCGCAACAGATATGTGCTCTGGCTGATTGAGCTAATATTCTGTCAAAGGTGGTGCAGCACGGGATAACGTTAGGACGATGATGATGACAACGCTATGTGTCTTGTTTGCCCCACATATAACTCAGTATATAAGTGTAGGTACGTTGTAAAAGTTTGGCAGTCCGAAAGCTTCGTACAGCTCGAAGCCGCAGAGGGACTTACTTCCACAAACCTTATATGGAGTACCTGCTTACGCCTCTGTATATTTTATGTGGTATTATTTTCTCTTTGGCGACGGAAGAGGCCTCATCCTACAGAGGGATACATTCACAAGATCGTTCCTTTAAATTATTTTATTAGAATAGAATAGAATAGAATAAAAGTTTATTGGTTTCAGTATTACAGCAAATTTGTATAAATTACAAAATAAACTATAATGCTGAAAGCAAAAGGTTTAAGCGTCAGCTTATGCTTGGATCCCGAAGAATTACCAAGCGCTGGTTTTCAGCTTAAACCTTTGACTCCCGTTTACAAGAAAATATTAAAAGTAACAAAAAACGTACAATTTATTTAAAAGTAAAAGAAACCATACATTAGATATATTTAAAAATTGATGTTATGATTCAGATTTATTACCAGCATATGCGGCTGTTTCAATCTTAAATCTAGCACTATATACATTCTTAATAGCACATAGTCTATAAATGTAACCCTTAGATCACTTTATTATTTGAACTTATAATAATCTAGTTAAGTTCTTTTGGGCTTCAAATATGAACTCTGTACATTTATTTTTAAATTAAATTAAACTTTTTATATTTCGGAGAGGTGGTGGTATTGTGTTCCATATTTTGGATGCAGCGTATTTGAAACCGCCTTTATATCCCTGTGTCTTATGCTTCGGTATCTTTAGCTTTAAAATTTCTTTTGACCTAGTATTTAAGTTATGCGCGTCCGCACACCAAGATAGTTTAGTTCTATTAGTAAAATAGCTCGTATTTAATTCCTGACCTCCAGCTGTTTTGATAAACTTGTTTTTAATACGTAATTACTTATGCATACACATAAAAATTCTGTACAAATGAGTGTGACCTGTGATTCATATGATTTTTTTTCATTTTAGCAAAAATATATGCAAATATACTTAATACTTTATTACTTACCTCTATAAAATGCAACATAATAAGCACAAAAAAGTGTGATGTGTCTCGTTTGTTATTTAATAAGAATATTAACCTCTAGAAAGGTTTACTTTTTATTAGAAATTGTCGCTCTTTGGTTACAACAACCAAACTAGCGGTCGTTCAAGTCCGGGCCCACCGAGTGTGCTGAACTTGCCATACTCAATTCTTCCATGTAAATAATCCAAAATCTTGTAAACGCAAAAGTTCATGTGCGTGGGTGGATGGATTTTCACCCAAAAAAATATAGCTTGTAGTTCAGATAAGCACATAGACCACTTGTCACGATGATGACTCGACCTCTATGTAGGTGGAGTCGTAGAGCGAAAGTAGTATACATAGATGAAAATTCATTTCTCCTATGGGTGTATGATGTCAGAATATGAATGGTTCTTGGAGTGGTCTGAAATTTTCTGTCTACACATTTTAATCCCCATACCTTCATTAAACACTTTCCTTCTAACAGACGATTTTATTAAGATATTATATAACACTTGCATTATTAATGGTTTCTCGTAACAGTAGTTAGTTGTAATTGAGACAAGATGCGTAATCACTTCTACGTAAATAACACGTAGGTAATTATAATTAAGTGCAATGGGTCTAGGTTAGGTAAGAATATAATCATGTTGGACGAAAGTAGAGACAAACATGATTCTAAGAGTAGACAATCCCACAAGTCATAGTAGCCCACTGGATACGCTAATGATCTCAAATAGTGGGTTTGAATATAGTTAAGGCATGTTATCAAGCTCGTACTATGTTTTTAAATTATATCAAGTAATACTACATTGCTACATTTATGAATAATACCAAAAAGTGTTCTGGAAAACAAAGTTTTAAATCTGTGCTTAAACAAATTAAAAAGATTGCTTCTGCACTAGTATTAACGTTTCAGCAAACTTTACAAACAATGCGTAGAACACCAGACTCGAAACACTAGTTTGTGGATCCCACACAATGCCGCTTGACTACACTATCCTTGCAATCAAACTCTTGAAGAGTTTCCATCTCTGAACTAATTTCACCTGGTAGTAGGTATCAAGTCATGCTTATCATTTCGTAAAGTTTGAGTAATGAATAATAATAAAATTGTACTCGCGTGGCTTTTTTGATCCACATAGTCCTGTTTCGAACGTTACGGCAGTGACCTTGTATAGTACCTATGTTTAAATAGTTAAATAGGTTGCTGTTCTTTATAAGCACGCGTCATATGTTCATTAAACCTCGTAGGTATCAAGTTTTGTGAAATCTTCACAGCTGATATTGCCAAAGTGACTCAGCGCCCCGCGCTAGACTAACACATTAAATCCAGTGTACTTGGCTATGAAGCTAAGCTTTTAAACGAGTACACTGCAATTAAATGTTCATTATGTTACAATATTTTACTGTTTAAATGAAATTATCTAGTATTAACCCACTCTTCTCTAGGGATAGAGAGAAAAACATTATTACTTAAAAAAAGGTGATTAATATGTAAAAAGAATTTCGATAACTCTATCTGTGATGAAGCTTCAACACGAAATGTAGTTTTTTATGTTTACAGTAACAAGAATGCAGTCGAATCTGATGTCAAACAAGTGCTTCCAAATAAAAAGACTATTTGTTGTATACATATTTAAATCAGATTAAATGCTAAGACACAACACACTTCCTGTGATACTAAAATTAATTCAAAAATACAAAAGTCCCTGCAGTGTCGTTGCAAGAAGCTGACGACAAAACCATTCTTCGAAAATAATGATCATGACTATAAACTCGCTCTTGTAAATCAAGATGAATAATGGCCGAAAATCCCAGTGGCTTAATATAATTGTCACGTCGGTGTAGAGCGTAGTAAAGCTGTGTGATGTCAATGGATGTGTGGCGTACGTGAGACCGAGCATATACACACGTGACTTGTGGGGGCCAATCGCGACCGTGGCATTAACCTGCCTCCGTATTGGGCAAGCGTGACATAGAACTTATGAATGAAATACACAATTGGGCTCAAGTGTCGCGTTGGTTGTATACGTGCGTGACTTTCGATGCATCGTCGTTAGCGTTACGAAATATTGCGTAGGTAGGCGGGAAGGTTCTTGAGCTTATGGAAATGTAATTCTTTTTAGTCGATTTAGTTACTAAGTATTCAATATGTTTCTAATTAAATGTAGAAAAAGAAAAATGTAGAAAGAAAAAAAGTTTCGCACATGGCGCAAAACTTTTGTAATATTTTTACTTACCTAGTTGTAATAAATATCACTTGGTAAGTATTCGGTTTTCTAAGTACACAATTAAACTAAAAAAGGTTGATAAACCCCTTTTCCCGAAGAAACAACCTTATCCAATTTATCTGAACTCGTAGCCTCGCGTTTTAATTGAGAAGCGATTGCTCACATCAGATTCTCAGGCTGCGTCGTAGTAGTATGACTCTCAGTAGTGAGAACTATAACTTATTAGACTTTGACAGCATTTCTATGGGACTGGTACCAGCTGTGATAAAGTGAATGGGGCTACCAGCTGGGTGTTCATTGTGTCCGTTAGATGTAGGTATGTTTGTAAAGTCCCCCGCGACACAGGATTCGGTCCTAGTGCGGGAGTTGTCTTTAAAACAAAAAAAAAAAGAATAATAAAAACTAATAAAAAAGTGATAAAGTGAGTAAACGTTCAAGGGAGTCTTTGCTTCATTAAGAACATCATCTTTCGAGAACAAGATTTATTAAAACACCTCTATATGCACAAAAACTTTTTTCATCCATCCTCCGTAAGCTCAGTTTTCCTGCACACGAAACTTCCCAACTTGCGTCTTATTAACAAAATATTGTAATTTAATCAATTCCACACTTTTCTTACCGCATCAATGACGTCTACGAAGTCATAATTATAACGTCACAAGTATTACTCTCCAACCGACCACCAAGGTCTGACATCAGAGCGACAACCAGTTTTGAAAGAAACTATCAACAGTAACCGGCTTAATGACGTCAGTTCAAAGTAGTCGCCAAGGAGATATCATTACTTAACTAGTTTCGTATCTAATAATAGGACGATAATATGATTTGCAAAACATTAATAATGATTTAATGATTCATTTACAACGTATAGCGCACGTCGCGGATAGAGTTAGATAAGTTTTTAATTCAAACGTCAATTATATTTTTCTTAAATACTTTCTGCCAGAAGAAAAAAAATTAATAAATAGAGCCCTTTGACGCTCCTTTTTACCCTTTAGCATGACAACACATATGCGTGTGGTTGTACTCACCATAGTAAGTACCTACGGGGTAGGGCTTGTAATATCGGAGAGTATTGAATTCCGGAACTGAGTTACGATATTGGAGTGTCAATTCCGGAATTCCGGTACTGATTCCGAAATCGGTATGCTCTTGAAAGATTTAAATTTATATTATAAAATAAACGTGTATAATGCCAAAATTAAACAAGTTATATACTTTTCATCAGTCTATAATTCGTTATACGTTGGATAGATCAAGATTTTACCATCTTTTCAATTTTTATTATTTAGCATGCCATATACATTCAAGTAGCAAAAAGTTAAGAATAAAAATAGTAAGTTTACAAAATCAGACAATCAATCTAAAATTTATATTAATAGCCAGACTGATTCTCAAAATTCCTAGCCCATGCTTTGCCAACATGTCATGTAAGATGCATGTTAGGTGTACGGTGTAAGACTGACCGTTATGATATGATAACATTCAAAACACCGTTATACACAAAAAAATCGGCACAATCAATATACGCGTCAAAGCAGCGAAGTTAAAATAGGATTAGGTGGGATATGTCTGTAGGATACAACTCGAAAAGTGGACAAACCCTGAAGGCGACACAGGGGCAGGCCGAGAAAACGATGGCGATTGATACTTTTCTAGCAGACTGGCAAGATAAAGCCAAATTTATGAAAGAGTGTGGGGGAGATCTTAGCTCAGCAGTGGGACAGTAACGTTTAAAATGGAAACAAATATTGCTAAACTTTAAAATTACATTTGGGAATAAAGTGAGAGTTTACGCACTCTCCTCATTTTATGGGTAGTTGATTGATTCAATTGTTGAAAAAATCGTGGGGCGAGAATCAATAAAATCTTTGAAATCGATTTTTCCCTTATGAAATTGTTCGATTTGCATGTGACTAGAAAGGTGATGAATATAAAAGTTGGATATAAGGCAAGAGGAAGACCAAAGAAAAGATGGATGGATTGTGTGAAGGATGACATGAATAAAAAGGGAGTGAATAATCAGATGACGTCTGATAGGAGAGAATGGAAGCGAAATACATTCTGCGCCGCGCCGACCCCAAGTAATATGGGAACAGGGCAGACAAAATAAGAAGAAGAAATTGTTCAATTTCCAAAAAAGTGATGATCTATTGGAGCAAGTTACTAGTCTCTAGGGGGTGTAAAGGTATGAGAAGATGTTGTGTTGTGTGAGATAGAATAAAGAATCCAGGAAACGAAATATATACTTTTACTGTGGTACCACATTATTTTAAGAACTAGACTTTTTAACCTCAGCTCTCTCTAATTTAGCAACCGTCTTTCGCGAAGTACCTAATGTCCGGTGTCCTCAAGCAGCAGTAAGCTCTAACGAAGAAGATTTAATTATGATTATAACGATTGAGACCTTTGTCGGTTATTTAACAGGAACCTTTCCATCATTGTTTGCAATTGTTGACAGTAAAATTTGCTGCTGTAATATGCTGTCCAGATCTTGGGAAGCTGAAGTGCATGATACCAGCACCGGGGTGTCCGTTATGTTAGCGTACACAAGAGCCATATCGAGTTGGTAACTATGCCATTAAACTCTGTGTAAATACTGCCTAATTAGTGTAAAAATAAAAAAAACTCTTCCTCTTTAATCTAGAAAATAAACACCATTTTCACTGTGTACGCTGGCGTCACGATCAAGCTAGCGTACACATGGCCGTACTCGAAAACGGCTAATTGTAAAGCAACAGAGTTTACACACAAAAATAGTGCTCTAATACTTCTCCCGCTATGCAAAATTTCATAACTATTGCTCTTGTAGGAACAGAGATATTGAACAAGACTTTTCAATGACATTCGGAGCTGGCGTTACGGCAGTGTACACATAATATTTCTTATAGAAAGGGAACTTTTCTTTTAGTAAATGCTATATGTATAAATAGTGCGTGAAATTCTGCCTCTATTTGTGTAAATGCTTTATGCGAATTCGCAGTGGAATAATAAAAAAATATATGTTAAGTTCTAGGAACAAATTTACTGACGTACAGTCGCGAACAAAATGAATTATTAGTGAAATTATAAGATTATATTGAGAACGTCCAGAGGTCTTACACTGCTTTAGTCCGGGAAAGAGAATGAAGAAGACGTTCGTGAAAACGGCGTTGGATTCCGTCTTTCTGGTGATGCGAAGAAGAATCTTCTGGACTGGAAACCCATCTCAGAGATATTCATCACAGCCCGGTTTAACAGCAAGGCCCGCAAGATTACCGTCGTTCAGTGCTACGCACCCACAAACCTGGCATCAGATGAAGACAAAGATGATTTCTATAGTGCACTCAACCTGACTATAAAGAACATCCGCAACCAGGATATAGTAATCGTCATGGGGGACCTGAATGCCAAGGTTGGCACAGATAACAACGGTCGTCAAAGACACATGGGCAGATACGGGCTGGGAGTACGCAACGAAAATGGGGAACGATTCTTGGAGTTCTGCGAAGACAACTATCTCACCATCGGAGGCACTCTATTCATCCACGGAGATCACCATAAATACACCTGGACCTCACCCGATGGAGTCACTAAGAACCAAATCGACCATCTTGCCATAAGCTGCAAATGGCGCTCGTCGCTGCTCGATGACCGCAACCGTCGTGGCGCCGATATCGATAGCGATCACACTCTAGTAGTGGCTAAGATACGGCTCAAAATTGCTGTAGCTCGGACTACAAGCGCGACCAACAAGATGGGAAAACGATTTGAGGTCAACAAACTTTGGAACCCAGAGGTAGGCACCGCCTTTAGGCTATAGTTACGAAATCGCTTCTCCGTTTTTGAGGCGGACTCTGCTTCTGTCAACATGGAGTGGAATCGCATCAAAATGGCCTAGGTAGAGACTAGCTCCGTCGTTATTGGACACTAATCACACACACGCGAAGATTGGATGTCACAGAGAACCTGGAACCTCATTGCAGAAAGACGCGAGCTCCACCTTCAACTTCTGGCAACCAGCGTCGAGACAGTGCGCGAAAACCTCAGGCTGCAATACAGACAGATCCGCAGGAGCATCTACCGCAGTGCTCGGCATATCGAGTATGGGTGGATGGTATTGCGGATTACGCCCAACGCGCTGCCGACACCAGTAATCTCCGGGAAATGTACAAAGCAACGAATACATTGAGCAGAAATTGCATACAGTGAAAAAAGAAGCCCTTGAAGGACAAAAGAGGCCAGCCGATCGTGACGTCGGTGGGACAGCTCTAACGCTGGAGTGAGCACTTTGAAGAAATCTTCTGCGTTCCGAACGATCCTGTCACTCTGACCACACCTGAAAGTCTGCCAACACAAATGATTGACATTGATGTTTCTCCGCCTGCTGAAAAGGAAGTAATAAAAGCCATCCGATCGCTCAAGAATGGCAAAGCCCCTGGAATCGACCTCATCACGGCAGAGATGCTTAAAGCGGACGTTCCTGCCGCCGCGAACGCGCTGATACCCCTATTGTGGAACATCTGGTCAACCGAGGAGCTACCCGACGGCTGGAACAAAGGCCTCCTAATCACTGTGCCTAAGAAAGGAGACCTTAGCGAATACGGCAACTGGAGAGGCATTATCTTGCTCTCGATCCCGTCTAGGGTGCTATGCAAAATGATCCTAGACAGGTTATCGGGGGCCGTTGAACCTCTTCTTCGCAAAGAGCAGGCTGGTTTCTGACCCAACAGATCGTGCACGGACCAGATCAATCTCATATATATCTTCTTTCATCCCTCCTCTTCCTTGTCCTCGATGGCGTCATGCAAAAAGCTACTCACAGAAAGCGCCGCGGCATAGAGTGGGGACTGTCCAGCGTCTTGGAAGACCTGGACTATGCCGATGACCTATGTCTGCTGAGTCACACACACGCCGACATGCAAGCCAAACTGGACGACCTACGACGAGAAGCAATGGAGAGGGGACTGAAAATCAACACCAAGAAGACATAGGAAATGAGGTGCGGCGCATCAAGCTCTTTGCCCTTGCTCATAGGCACAGAGGTTGTGGAAAGGGTCCAGAAATTCAAATATCTTTGTAGCGTAGTGTCAGAAACTGGAGGAACCGAGGAGGACATCACCTCTAGAATCGCCAATGCGAGAGCAACCTTCGCGCGGCTGCGTCCTGTATGACAATCGCGGAAATTGACTAGGAGAGTTAAGCTGAAGATATTCCAGTCCAACGTGAAAACCGTGTTGCTGTACGGATGCGAGACGTGGAAGGTCACAAAAAGGCATCTCGCGTCGTTTTCAGGTCGTCGTCAACCGCTGCCTTCGCCGTATTCTCGGATGTTTACTGGCCCGAGAAAATGTCTAACGTAGAGCTGTGGGAACGCTGCGGTGAGACTCCGATCGACCACCAGATAAAACGCCGCAAATGGAAGTGGATCGGCCACACGCTCCGAAGGGATCCTGAACCGAAAGTATCACAAGACCCATCACCAAGCCGAAGTCTACTCGTTGTGGACATCATGCCAAGTCATACTAATCAAAAATAATACCTGGGAAACGAATTACTTTTTGAATTTTCACATTTTTTAAACCGCAATTAAAAGCGCGCGCGTGCAATGCTCGAAACACCTACTTATGCATGGGGTTATAGGGCATCTAAAGTACATATTGGTGGGGTTACCTAATTAGAAAAATCCATACTAACTTTGAGCCTCAATATCTCCTGAACCAGTAATTGCCCAGGTATGGTGCCGAAGTAAAAAATGTTCGTACTGATTGGTACAACATGGGATTTCAGTTTTCGTTAAAGATCTTTTTACATCCTGTATACGACAACAATATCATTGCCGTGCACGGACTAGGCCGACCCTGATGTGTTTAGAATTGTGGCAGTCAATTTATTAGGTAAGTTTACAAATTATTATTGTATGAATTATGTCACGGTAATTATAACAAAACAGTAATAATATGGTTAAACTGTGAATAAAAATAATTGTTTTTGGGAAAATAAATGTATTTTTTCTGATAAAGCTATTTATTAGATTTTTTCCAATTATTCCATTTTCACTCAGAACTATATCTACAAATTAATGAAGTGAATATCCTCGTAGTTCAGTATTTCATCACAGTTCAGTATTTTAGTTCTGTATTTTAAAAAACTTGACAAATCACTTTTGAGCATATCTGTACCTGTACTATGAACAGAAATTAACATGGGTTATTTTATTATTCCACTGCGAATTCGCATAAAGCATTTATACTAATAGAGGCAGAATTTCACGCACTATTTATACATATAGCATTTACTAAAAGAAAAGTTCCCTTTCTATAAGAACTATTATGTGTACGCTGCCATAACGCCAGCTCCGAATGTCATTGAAAAGTCTTGTTCAATATCTCTGTTCCTACAAGAGCAATAGTTGTGAAATTTTGCATAGCGGGAGAAGTATTAGAGCACTATTTTTGTGTGTAAACTCTGTTGCTTTACAATTAGCCGTTTTCGAGTACGGCCATGTGTACGCTAGCTTGATCGTGACGCCAGCGTACACAGTGAAAATGGTGTTTATTTCCTAGACTAAAGAGGAAGAGTTTTTTTTATTTTTACACTAATTAAGCAGTATTTACACAGAGTTTAATGGCATAGTAACCAACTCGATATAGCTCATGTGTACTCTAGCATAACGGACACGCACCGGGCCCCCAGACAACAACCAGTACTTTTTCTGAATGAACTTTCTCTTGTGCAGGAGTTGGTCCGTTCTCCTTGGTTCAAGCGCTATGATGAGCGATTCCTATTGTCGGACCGAACTCATTTTTGCAGCACAAGAAACTATAGGTTTCAATATGCCCTCTATATCGTGACGGTTGAGTAAACTCACATAGCACTCAATGGGTGTTTGTTATTTCTGCAATTGTTTTCTTTCTAATTTATTAGGGAATTTGAATTGTTTCATAAATCGTTACTAACACCGAAGCTAACTCAGATGTGGTTTGCATTAGATATGCTTCCATGAATACATTTAATTCTTCATTGTCCACTATGATCACGGATCGTTCACGGAATTAGCAAAATGTCGGGGACATGGGAAACAAGGGGGAGCGCGGGGTCGCTGAGGAGGGAATGGTGACCTAACACTGGGTATTATTGGCCACGTTCACAAAAAAAAAATATCTAGAAAAGTCACTTTGTATTATCTATGAATATCGGAATTACGATATTTGGGCCCTCAATTCCGGTATTATAATATCGAAATTCCGGAATTACGAAATCTCGGAATTCCGGGATCCATGCCCTACTATGCCTTTCAAAAGGAAGGCTGAGGTGTAAATTCATGGATAGTACTCGAATCAGAACAGTCAATGGTAGTTGCCAGTGGCGCTGTTAGAAAATGGTCCCATCGATGAATAACTCGAATACGACCCAATGGTGCGCGAGCTCGAAGAACAGCGAAACGCGACCTTTGTTTTGTATTGCATATATTATTTAGGTGCTTTTCGTTGAGTTGTTTGGATAACTCACACCATAATATTTTACAATTATTATTTTAATACCTTTTATTTAAATTTAACCGTTTGTGACTGATCCCGTGGGAATTTCGGGCAATTCTTCCTTCATGCACCTGTACGATCCCCAAGGAACATAATGCCAAATTGTCAGTTTCTTGCGCTCAATAGTTTTGGCTGTGCGTTGTCAGTCGGTCAGTATCGCAAGAATTTTATATAGGTATAGGTATATACAGAAGATAAAATTATAATTTATTCGATTGAACATCATTAATGTATGTACCTACATGATACTCGAGTGACATACGATACACGTGTGCATAATTAAAGGGTGCTTCTACACGGCGCATGTAGCTTGAGCATGTTGAGACACTTGCGCGGGTTACATGCACCGTAAACATATCGTTTAAAAACATGTGCGGGTCCAGCGACTCGAGCATGTACATGTACCAATGCGAGCCACCCGCGCAGCAGGTAATTCGCGTGCTCTGCGGCGCGCGCGGGTCACTCGCCCATGTTACTTGTTAAAATTACATTTTTAACATATGATTTTAAAGAATTTTCGTTCATCGAGATATTTTGACGCGATTCAAGTCATAAAGCTACCGCCCGAATAGCATGCACATATACCTAGCTCTTGACCACGAACAAATACCTTGTACACACAGCTTGCGCAAGTAGCCCGCGTCATTACTTGCTCCAGTTATTTGCACCATGTACAAGTACAAGTGAGTAACTGGAACAAGTAGCTTGCGCATATTACTCACGCGTGTAACCCGCTCCAGCTACATGCTCCAGCTACATGCACCGTGTAGAAGCATTCAAAGACAACTCTCAATACTCAGCACTCTTAATTATTCTGAATTTGATAAACTGCTATATTAAGTTATTCTTTATACCTAGTACTGTTGCTAGTTGCTTTAAAAACTGTTTGTCACTCTGATGTGAGACCTTGGTGGCACTATGGAAGCGCACGTCCTTCACATTGCGTGTTTCTCGAGCGTGAGCTCGGCGTGCACCCGGCGTACACCCGGCCTGCACTTTGCACTACATAGTAAACGCCGAGCGCACGCCGTGCATACGCCGGGCGGCCGCTCGAGGAACACGCTGGCCCAATGTGAAGGAGGTCGGAAGTGACGTTATTATTACGACTTCATACACGTCATTGATGCTATAAGAAAAGATGGGGGCTTATATTATTACACTATTGTGCTTATGAAACGCAAGTTGGGAAGTTTTATGTGCAGGAAAACTGAGCTTACGGAGGTTGGCTAAAAAGGCTTTATATAGCATGTAGTAGCTTATTAAATAAATTGTGGTCGTGACGATTGAATGATTCTTGCGTAGTGAGGCATAGACCATTCCCTTGCACGTTTTCGCTTTTCAGCTGGCGACAGACGTATCAAATTGGCATAAGATTATATCTAAGTATACCAAAAAATCTATGCGAAAATCAGTGATCCTTAACTGAGACGAAAGAGATACGTATGCTTCTTTGGGGCTCGCATTTGTTTTTAAATGGACAATAATCGCTGACATACCGATTCTTATGTTAGACTATACTTACTGTGCACCTCCTGATAGATATTATCTTATACTCACATGCGAATCACAACGAGGTAATTTATTGACTTCGTCACAAGATGCGTCGCAACGTCAAATCAAAGGAGTGTCTGTTTCATTCACTATAAAAAAACGTGTTTCTATTTGTCAATGCATAGGTAGAAAAGACTCACAAGCCTGTCTTAATATTCGTAGTAGAGTATAGGTGCAGTCTAGTTCAGTTGTATTCATAAATTATACGGTGTTTTAGTATAATTTATGTGCTTGAACGTCATCTATAACCTTTTCGTTCGCATATTCTGCTTAGCAGTTTTTACGATTTCTTGGAGATAATTTCAAAGATTTAATTAATCATTTTTTTGCTTATTAGATGTTAGAACACTACTGTGAAAATAATATTAAGGTTTTAATGAAATAAACTATTAAACTCAAGGACCAAGCGAACTATACGACTGTAGAGCGAGAAGTCAACTGCGCCTTGGTGATAATAAAAAACATCAGTCGTGTGGCCAGATTGCATACTGATTCCAAGTACAATAGACATTGAATTGTAATATGCGGTCACAGCTAACCACAATGACGCTTTACCAATAAATTAGTAACACAAAATAAGAATGAAGTATTATAAAATGCATTTCATATAAGTAAGCTCTAACTCTCGTCTCTGTATTTTAATTGATTGTTAAGTTTAGTTTGTTGTTATAGAAACGATAAAAATATTAAAACATAGTGATCTATTTTTTTCTATAATCGTCTGTAATGCTTGCAGACCTTTGGTAGGTAGGTATACACTTTACCTATATTTTGCAGACCTAATAGATATTCTCCATTGAATTTGTCACAGTCGCTTATTGAGTAATTAAGATACATTTCCAGAATTGTTTCATCTCATCGGATGGAACCACTCTGGAAATATTATATGATGACGATGGCACCGGGTCCTATTGCGAGAGTTTTGTTTTATACAAACGAGCAAACAGATCTCCTCATAGTAAGCGAGAATTGCCGCTCATGGACACAAGCAACACCAAAGGATGGGAAAAGATATGGAAGGAGGAGCTGGATGACAGAGAAGTATTCTGTTAATTTACTTCGATATTCTGTGAGAGGGTAGTATTTCATGCTACAGTAGCATTCATGCTGAAATCGGCAAGGCTCTACTACCTATGAAAGAGTTTTCTAAAAACCAAATTGCTACTACCAGCAGCTTCTGATTGACCTTTTATTTGTCCGATAATGTTGCACCATGTTCAAGGTTACACGTACTATGCTCGAATCAATTAATGTTTAAGTCTCGTATGTGCGCCGGCGAGACGCGCGTGCGCTTGTGAATAATTTTACATATCCGATACGCCCCGTATTTAGCTGAATTACACCATTACATTTGCATATTCAACACACACTTGTGTTATGACGTTGTTATTTGAACTCCTTAGAAATGACATGACTTTTTAAGGACTGTCTCATAGTCATGGCCAGGTCATACTTAGGTTACCAGCGTAGTTTCCGTTTCTATTTTGAGCTGATTGTATGTTATGGAGTCCAGGCGAATAGAGTGTAAGATTGGAGCGATTCTTACAAACATATTTCTAGTAAACGACAGGGAGTTGAGCCCCTTTAGTAGAAAAGCTCAAGACTCACACAAAACCATCTGACTCCTCCCATGACAGACTAATTTTAGTGTTGCCCTTCATAAAGCCTACACTCACTAGAACCAAGTCATCCAAAATCGAAAACCTGTATCCGCCACTGAAGGGGTCTCTATGCCAAAGTCGAGGAAAGCGTGCAAAAGTCTTACTGGAAATTTGCTCGTAGAAGTCGGCTGTAATCTCTTTCTGTATGACATAGCACCAACGAGGTACTGAAAGGTACTTCAAGGGTCCTTCGAGGAGATATTATAGACGTGACCTAATTTGCCGCACGTCCAAGCTCACGCAAACGTTGGACGTGCATCACAGAATACTTGACCGCATGACAAGCAATATGTGTGTAAACAATGACCTCATTTGATACATTCTAAAGCTTCTAGAACGATCTTTAAGGTGAAGGTAGTATGCTCCTCAGATCCTATAAGATTACAATTTTTTACAGTGATGTTTAAGCTATAATTTGATCGACTTACCGTCGGCTGAAATAAAACTTACTTGAACAACTGTTCCAACAAACCAAGTTAAAATGAAAATATAGCGGCATTTGGCGAAGTCAATAAATAAATTTAGCATGTAACATCCAGTGTGCGTCTGGCCTTTATTGATTATATGTCGAGTATTAAGCATAATATTGACTATATTGCACAAAAGTCAAAAATTTTACAATTTCTAGTCAGTCTGGCACAGGATACAATCAGACGATGACTTTGATGTCTAAAATTTGTGACGTTTTTACGATTCACCATTAATCTAAACAATACAGGACTAAAGAACACATGTTCGTATGTTATTTAATTATTGCTCACATTGTTTATATTACTCTATTTAAGTGAAGCTCGTTCATTCATATTTTATATGTAGGTAAGTACAACATGAGCTGACCGCAACTACATGTTGTTGGTGGCCGCAGGCAATCTGTTACGGAATAATAAAACACAAGATCCGGAGGGTCTACGTGACAGCGCACGATTATTCACGCTATTCATTCAAAGTCACCCTCTGCACGGCCCTCATATCTGATTTCGGGAATTATTTCACAACATTCCATACTCTTGCCCCATCCCTAATGCCAAAAAAAGTTAATGAAGCGGTGTAGCAAAAGGCCAGCTTTCACTAATTGTATACCACCCATTGACGGACAGGCGTGTCTTTAAACTCAAACTCAAAATCCTTTATTCATTTAGATCACAAAGTGACACTTATGAACGTCAAATTTGAAAAATTATTACTGTATGCTTCTACATTTACATTTACTGCCACGTTCGCAAAGCAAGGGCGTAGAACCATGAGAAAGAACGGTTTATTCCCATCCAGTAACACCCTAAAGTGTAACACTGTTACTCGTTGGGAATTTTTTTCCCAACGAGTAACACCCTAAGTATATGTGTTACTGGATGGGAATAAAAAGTTGCATCGAGTAACAGATGTTACTTGTTGGGAAAACACGCGTGTAAAGTATCCCAACGAGTAACAGTGCTACTCGTTGGCAAAAGACGCGGGTAAATCATCCCATTATGTAATAAATACCTTCAGTTGTTTTTGCATATTATTTAATCATAATTATGTTTCAGTCTAATTAGTATTAATACGATTATACTACATAATCAAAGTTTTGTATATGATACATTTTAAGATGTACCAAGACTACAAAACATCTAAAGAGATTTGTTTTGTTTGCTTGTTATTTCTATGCCTGCACAATATTGCAAGATGATTAAATGTCTGCAGCTTTAAGAATAATTAAATCTACTAGCAACATCACCATGAATGTCGGAACAGGTACCTATCTATCATCTTATTTAAAATCTATACCCTATGAATAAAAGTTGTTTCGTGTCTTAAAAGGTCCAAAAATAAAGAAAATACATTTAAACATTTTGTAACAAATTTAATAAAATTTAGAAAAAACGTCATAGCTACAAAAAATTTAAATTGAAAAATTGAAGAATTTGTTTTTGCTGGTTCATCTATGATTACCCAAAAAACCACGGAATTAACAAAATTTTGAAGTTCTTATCCAAAAACTAGACACTTGGAGCTACAGTTTCCTTTTTTTTTATTTCCTGTACGACTATTTCTCGCGAAGTTACGGCCTGTTGAAAATTGCCCAAAAATTTGTTTTTTTTTTTGATCCCTTAATTTTTCCAGTAGTATATATTAAACTAAAAATAACTTATTGCATGGGTGCAATAAGTTATACTAAAAGTATTGCAACTTGCTTATATGTTGAACGTTACATTGTATGCATCACAACTTACTCATGAATAAAAGTATAAAATATCGATTAACTAATAAAATTAAAGTATAGTAAATACGTAAAATACACTAAGTAATTTACACGTATATGTGGACTAGCAAATTAATCACAAGTCAGGCACACAACATAGGTACATTCGTTGGCAATAATGATCGTCAATAGTTACTCTGTTTATGTTTTATGTTGGTTACATAATTTTGATTGTGATAGTTTTAGTTTTAGTTCCAGTAGATATCTATCAAAAACTTTGTACCGAATTTTATCAATATTGATTTAATTGTGATATTTGAATTACTAGTCTCTAAGTTACTTTTAGTTTAATATACACTACTGGAAAAAATTAAGGGATCAAAAAAAAATCCTAATTTTTGGGCAATTTTCAACAGGCCGTAACTTCGCGAGAAGTAGTCGTACAGGAAATAAAAAAAAAAGAAACTGTAGCTCCAAGTGTCTAGTTTTTGGATAAGAACTTCAAAATTTTGTTAACTCCGTGGTTTTTTGGGTAATCATAGATGAACCAGCAAAAACAAATTCTTAAAATTTTCAATTTAAATTTTTTGTAGCTAGGTATGACGTTTTTTTCTAAATTTTATTAAATTTGTTACAAAATGTTTAAATGTATTTTCTTTATTTTTGGACCTTTTCAGACACGAAACAACTTTTATTCATAGGGTATAGATTTTAAATAAGATGATAGATAGGTACCTGTTCCGACATTCATGGTGATATTGCTAGTAGATTTAATTATTCTTAAAGCTGCAGACATTTAATCATCTTGCAATATTGTGCAGGCATAGAAATAACAAGCAAACAAAACAAATCTTTTTAGATGTTTTGTAGTCTTGGTACATCTTAAAATGTATCATATACAAAACTTTGATTATGTAGTATAATCATATTAATACTAATTAGACTGAAACATAATTATGATTAAACTAGTCGACGCCAGCGGCTTCGCACGCACATATTTTCGAATTTCCCGTTTTGCCCGATCCCGTGGGAATTTCGGGTAATCCCTTCTTAGTGCACCCCTACGGTCTCCAAGGAACATACATGCCAAATTTCAGCTTCCTGCGCCTAATAGTTTCGGCTGTAGCTTGTCTGTCAGTCAGTCAGTAACGCAAGGATTTTATATATTAAGACTAGAGGACGCCAGCAGCTACGCCTGCATTTTTTTAAATTTACCCGTTTTGGCCGATCCCGTGGGAATTTCGGGAAATCCCTTCTTAGTGCACCCCTACGGTCCCCAAGGAACATACATGCCAAATTTCAGCTTCCTGCGCCCAATAGTTTTGGCTGTAGCGTGTCTGTCAGTCAGTCAGTAACGCAAGGATTTTATATATTAAGATGATAATATGCAAAAACAACTGAACGTATTTATTACATAATGGGATGATTTACCCGCGTCTTTTGCCAACGAGTACCTAGCACTGTTACTCGTTGGGATACTTTACCCGCGCGTTTTCCCAACAAGTAACATCTGTTACTCGATGCAACTTTTTATTCCCATCCAGTAACACATATACTTAGGGTGTTACTCGTTGGGAAAAAAATTCCCAACGAGTAACAGTGTTACACTTTAGGGTGTTACTGGATGGGAATAAACCGAAAGAACGGGCAATAAAACTCACGGTCACTCTTTTTCATCGCCAGGTTTTTAATAATACACTAGGGGACGCCAGCAGCTACGCCTGCAGTTTTTTTTAATTTACCCGTTTTGGCCAATCCCGTGGGAATTTCGGGAAATCCCTTCTTAGTGCACCTCTACGGTCCCCAAGGAACATAAATGCCAAATTTCAGCTTCCTGCGCCCAATAGTTTCGGCTGTAGCGTGTCTGTCAGTCAGTCAGTTTAGTTTTCTCGTTTCTTAGAAGCATTCCTGGACCCTTAGGTGTCGGCGACAGGTTACTGCACGTTGCAGCCCCGCGCACACAGCGCATGCCTGTCGGTCGATGAACCGATAACAAGGTTGATTTTACTACAATTATAAATGCATACTAAACTAACATAGAATTGTTTCGTAACTTATGACTAATGAAGAATACTAGTAGCATTGATTAATTTTGATTAGAGGATGCGTGAGTCAATGATGATTATGAGAAGACAGGGTGAAGACGTGCGCCGCCCACGTGCCGGAGCTAAGAGGTATGTGTTACGTCAAATGTATCAGGATATTTGCCATTGACCGTGACGTTCAGTTCCTACGAAAGTTAATCTAGGAGTGTCAAATATTTGCGTGTTGCGCTTGTCGGAAAACCCAGAGTTTCAAGCCGCGAACGGTTCATATGCGTCAAGAGCTTTTAAAAGTTCGTTGAATACTCAAGGGTCTTGTCTCGCTGAATCATGTTATACCACGAAGTTTCATTATGAATGAAAGCCCGCTAAGTGAATTGACCTAAAACAAATGGGGTAGTTTCCATTGCCAGGGACATCACGAATAAAAAGATTTGTTACCAAATAGTTTATTTTCATTATTTGATTGAGCTTATTTCTAACAAAATGATTGTAATTGTTGACAGTATTATCATAACGGTTCATATAAAAAGCTGCGAACCAATTCATATTTTCCGGATTCGATTGAATTCGACATCACAGCTTAGTTCGTGACTATAAGCAACATCTTGAAGTCAAAAGTCGATAAAAGAAGGTCGTAAGGACTATATAATAAAAGTGAATTAGAATCAGGAATTTGAATCACAAGCTTTCTCAGAACTTTTGCTGCTGTTATGCGATGGTCATCACAGCAAAAAAGAACTAAAAAGGTTTCCTTTTAATGTTGTAAATATTAATAAGAAGCATAAGTTCATAATTACCTAAACAATTATAAAATTACAAACCAATTTAATTATATAAAAATAATAAGAAAAATTTAATAATAATTTAAATATTACATAATTAAATTAATCAGACGAGCCATAGCGCCAGTAGTAATGTAACCTCATACTTTCGTTTTTTTTTATTACGCTGTGAATAAGCGGTGTAAGAAAGTTCACAAATACGACTCAAAGAAGTTCGTGGAATCGTGTTATGGATGTTGAATGGACGCACTGGTAATCAGCTTACAACAGGTTTGGTAAGATGCAAATCTACATTGTTATAAATTCTTGGTGTAAACTGTAACGGGTATGAGCAAGAACGTATAAACTATAAGCTTGGCGCCGGCGCTAAGTGCGCCTGTTTTTAGCGCTCTTTTAGCGCGTAGGTATGCGCTTCTCGACTGTATGACGTGTGAGCAAAAAATATGGACTTCGTATCCGGTAGTAATATCAATTGTTTTTATTTGCAGAGTACAATCTTTTATGGTAATTTTCGAGTTTAAACCAACTCAAAAGTGGCCCAAAAGAATATTAGTTTACTTTAAATTTTCAACTAATTTTAACGTTTGTGTAATATGAAAGGCTTTTTTTCAGTTCAGTATTATAAAGTTCTGTGTAATATATACGCTTTTCTAAAAAAATTCTAGGTAGAGTGTTGCTTAGTATTCTTTTTTATGATTTTTGATGATGGTTTACTGGTGGTTTCGCAATTTGAGTAACAATGAGTCATAGATCAGCTTCCTTGAGTTACTTAACGATGTGCTAATATTTTGATAATATTTACTTTAGAGCATGACAATACCGTCTTGTTTTCTAATCGGACAAAAGAGCCGATGGAACACCAATATAAATTTTCACTTTCAAAATAATAACAACTAATAAACTGCTATTACTACGTCAACCACATAATGAATAAATGCATAAACACAAGTTACTATGCAAGCAACTAGTTGTTACGATGTCTGAGTCATTACTGTCGTCAATCAACGCTAAGCTAGACACGCACATAGAAGCTGCAAGTTAGAACTAGTGGACTTTAGTAATGCACCTCACATGCAACTGTAGAAACTATCGGCAACACGAGATTACACCTTACTAAATGGTACATTCCTATGTGGTTATGCACAGAATGGAATCTAGGCATACTCATCTGACGCATTACTAGTAAAATCAATGTACACACAGATTCGAAATAGAAAATTTTGGATCACTCTTATGCAGCAAGAGTAATCCCACGACACACGGCGCAGTGTAAAGCGGCGAGGCGGCCGCTTAAACACTGGTTTAAGCGGCCGCCTCGCCGCCAACGCCAGCGCTTTACGCCAACGTGCAGATATAATCTTCCATAATCTATAATCTTAATGATTCTATAATCTTAAATATTTATATATGTAAGCTTCTAAGGTGCTTTCCATCCCAAAAACACACAAGCTTGGAAACTGGTTCGCAGCAAGTGCATTATACCATACCAAATCAGTATAACCAAACAGTGGCCACGATGATACTCATAAGAGTCATACATAACGTTGGTTGTCAATGGCGTGTCCTACATACCGCGCGAGGTCCGTGACCGTCGCGTGGCGTCGTCGCTCTCGACCATGCGTGAGCGCATCGAGGCGAGCCCCTACATCGACCCCTTTATTGGTATTGCGTCATAGCATTCCTTCGGGATTTACCAGTGATACAGTTCTTCAACCATTCGAGATAGCTATCAATAAGTATATGTACTCTAACGTGCAGTTTAATTCAGTTTGTGCGCCACTTTCTAGTTTGTGATTATAAATATACTAGAGGACGCCAGCAGCTACGCCTGCATTTTTTTTTAATTTACCCGTTTTGGCCGATCCCGTGGGAATTTCGGGAAATCCCTTCTTAGTGCACCACTACGGTCCCCAAGGAACATACATGCCAAATTTCAGCTTCCTGCGCCCAATAGTTTCGGCTGTAGCGTGTCTGTCAGTCAGTCAGTAACGCAAGGATTTTATATATTAAGATTTTACCTGCTTACTGATGTAGTCAGATTGTCATAAATGAGTACTCTTGCAGCACAGTGAATTCGTGAAAATAGGTATTGCCAGAAAGCTTTTCAGTCAGGTCAAGCAAATAACTAGAGAACTGACTAAAACGCGTACCTACTCTAAACAACCTCGACCTCTCTGTCTTGAATCACAGATTACTGAATAGTTACTACGTCTAGAATGCACGATTGAGAGCGATATATTTCCAATACAAACAAGAATTTATATGACGTCCAAAATATTAAAAAATATCGGATTAATCTTTCATACTTATTATGTAACTAGCGTCTGTAGGACTAGGACTAGGTATACAAAAAGTGAGGTGGGGCGGTACATGAAGTACTTGGGCCTCACCCTCGAAAGTCGGTGGCGCTTCGAGGAGCACTTCGTGCGTTTGGACCCCCGAGTGCGTTGGGTTGCAGGGGCACTGCAGAGACTGCTCCCGAACCTCGGGAGCCCCAGAGAAGAGGTCCGCCGCCTCTACTGTGGAGTCGTGCGTTCCATGGCCCTCTATGGGGCGCCCGTCTGGTCTGACCGCCTGACGAGCGCCTCCCGCTGCAGAGCTATCCTTAACAGTCTGCAGCGAGTAGCGGCCATTAGGGTTGCGCGCGGCTATCGCACGATTTCTTTCTAGGCGGCCACGCTTTTGGCGCGGCTCCCGCCGTTCGATATCCTGGCGGACGTGGACGCACTAGTTTTTCGTGAGACTCGACTCCGCCAGGAAGGCGGAACGGAGGAAGAGTCGAGCCAGACGCTCGGGGAATTTCGGCGGAATGCGCGCCAGCGCGTCTTTGGCGTAATACTCCCTGCCTTCGAAGCCTGGATTGAGAGGAGAAATGGCTGCGTCACGTTTAGGCTGACTCAAATACTCACCGGACACGGATGTTTCGGTATTTATACCCTCTCTGCCCGCCACACGGAGAGGGACTCGCAAGAGTATCCCCACGTAAAAAAAAAAAGTATACAAAAAGTAAGGACAAAAAAAAATTCATCAGTGTTAATCCTCAAATAACGAACCAATCCAGCCAGCTAGTGTCAAAAGCTTTGTCATGTTATTCCCCTGTAAATACTTATAGTAGTCTTCTCAACAGAACACAGATTCTGCGTCATCAATTCGTCAAACATATTTGCCGCATTTTAATATTGTAATCTTCATAATTCAGATGAACTTACTTACGTACATATCATGTTGATACCGTCACTGTCTTTAGAAATATTTGGACGCAAATATTATTTACCACTCAAACTACGCACTAAGCAGTTTTTTTCATATGAGTACTGATAGTTTTTGTGTTTGCATTTCTTCTTTACTTTGATATGACTTAAAAGATACAAACATACGCTAATTGAACAATATATGATAATTATTGTAACATAATATGTTTGCAAAAACTGTTGTATTGACACACACAATAATGATTATTTAAATGACTAGATGTAACCGACAAGTAGCCTCGGGTTTTGCATGGAGACAATGTACATATGTTTTGAGCTTTTTTGAGTTCTCGCTGTCATAACATTCAATTTACAAAAAGTGAAACAGGATTTTAATTAAGTAGGTAATTTACTTTAAAACATATGATAGATTTTGTATACCTACATGTAAGTGTATTTAGTATAAACTGTGACACATTAAGTAATTTACTTGTCAACAAATATTCCATTCATCCGAATTGACAACATGATAAGAAGATTTCGTATTGCATTACATATTAAGAGCCCAGGATGCTGACTTTCAGAACAAGTTACTACTCTGAGATTTGATTACATATTTCTCCACTTCACTGTTTTACTTCTACTAACCTACAACGTACGATATTATGCATCATATCAATATTTCAAGGAGCAATGGAGTATGCATTGGTCGCATATACTTACATACAATGACATTCTACTTAGACTATTCAGTCGCGGGCCCTCCACTACTGTTGACCTTATACATGAGTAGGCGAGCATTATTCACTCATAGCGTCACTGTCTCAAATAATCGTTTCAATTCAGCTCCATTCAGTGACGGTTTCATTCATACAATCGGGTTATGGAGAGGACTATACGAGGGTCAAACTGAAAGTTCTTAGAACTGGCCACTTATAAACAATATAATAAAAAAAATATTCTAAAATTTGAAAATAGAACTCTTTGCCAATATTACTGAGTATATATTTCATTCATTTGTCTTTTATTTTACGATTTGGCGGCAAATTGAAAATTGTCTGTGTCACGTCAACATGAATTTAACACGAGAAAATTTTCGTGCAATGATTTTTTATGACTTTCGATGTCATTTAAGTCAACAAGAAAGTTATGATAGACTACGATTGGCCTTTCACGATGAAGCCCCATCTCGTGCGACTGTTTACAACTGGTTTAATGAGTTTAAACGTGGTCGCACTAATCTCACTGATGATGTACGTGAGGGACGGTCTTCTACGGCGACGACTGAAAATAACATCTGTGTTGTGCGGCGTATGATAGAGACTGACAAAAGAGTGACCTATCAGCAGATTCGGACAAGCTTAGGCATCGGTATGAGTCAAGTGCACAAAATCCTCCACGAACATTTAGCGGTCAGGAAGCTTTGCGCCCGGTGGATACCTCATAATTTGACTAAGGCTCAAAAACTCCATCGTGTGGATTGGTGCCGTAAAATGATTGAAAGATTTAACGGAGGTGACTCAAATGCTGTGTTCGACATACTAACAGGTGACGAAAGCTGGATTTACTGTTATGATCCTGAAACCAAAAGACAATCTGCTCAGTGGGTGTTTCCTTTCGAGGAGTTGCCAACTAAAGTGAAGAGAGATCGAAGTGCGGGAAAAAAAATGGTGGCCTCGTTCTTTGGAAGGATAGGTCATTTCGCAACAATTGTGTTAGAGGATCAAAAAACAGTTTCTGCAGAATGGTACACTACCAATTGTTTGCCACTTGTCTTGGAAAAAGTTCGAGAGAAACGACCTCGCAGTAGGATCCTCCTTCACCACGACAACGCCTCGTCGCACACCGCCAAGCGAACGATCGACTATTTGGCGACATCAAACGTTGAATTACTGGGTCACCCGCCGTATAGCCCCGACCTCGCGCCTTGTGATTTTTATTGATTTCCAAAAATTAAAGAAATACTTAAAGGAAAGCGGTTTATGAATGCTGAAGAAGCGGTGGCTGCGTATCGCGATGCCATTGAAGAGACCCCTAAGGACGAGTGGGCAAAGTGCTTTTCCCAGTAGTTCCATCGCATGCAGCGGTGTATTGACGTCAATGGACAATATTTTGAAAAGATATAATAAAACTAATAACTGGCTAATGTAATCAGTTTTTGATTTTCTAAGAACTTTCAGTTTGACCCTCGTATCAGCAACAATAATAGGTTTATATTATACCTAGGTACCCACACATTTCTGTGGAATAGTGCTAAATCGAGACGTGAACATAAATATAACGCATTGTAATTATTATGAGCAACGTTATAATTATGTTTCAGTACTTCCTGAATGACTATGCAACCCTATAACTCGGAACTGAATCTACGTAGTTTACAAAGAATTGCCCTTATTGGGAGAGCCCCTATCCATACATTACTGACGTCAGCTGAAAATTGTATCACAGTGTATTGAAATGATGCATATGCTCACAGATGTGACCGGGAGGATTTTCCATAAGAGTGTGTAACGTTTTAGTATTTGTTTATATGACGGTACCCGGGTCGGCTAGGGCTAGCGGACCATGTGGCGGCCGAGTGTGGAGGCTCGCGCGTCACGTGTGACGTCACATGCACACGCGCACTGCGTCACGCACGCATCACGGATCCGCTCCAGAAAAAAACAAACACATCCGTCGCGTCGCCACGGCACGCGACCCAATGATATGACCGTTTCGTCACAACCGTGTGCAGTTTAAAATGTACCTATGGTATGGTTGTATAGTGATAAATGTAATACTCTACTAATAAAAAAAATGGAAACAAACTGCATCAACAAGTTCTACTTAGCATAATGCACACTGCAGATAGGTAATTTAAGAAGCAACACCAAAAATTCTTTGAGGAGAGTTGAAAATGTAAACTGTATTGATGCAGTTAAATTGGTAACACATACAGCGTTACCAATTTTACCGCACGGTTTGTTGTGAAAATTAGTTTTGTTCGAAACGTAAAAAGGATAAAAAGTCGCTAATTTGAAAATTATCTAACATGTTAAAACGCAAATCTTAAATTACTTATTTTACCATTTAAGTTTGACATTTACGGCGTCTGTGTGAAAATATGGCCTAGTAGAAAATATATCTTTCTTTGCAAAAAATAATTTAATCGAAGAACATATAAATCTGGCAATGTGATGTAGTATAAGAAGTAAAATTATTGTACTGTAGGCAATGTTAGTGATAGAAATGTAGAGACCATAAGTGTATGGCATTCTTTAGTACGAAGAATATAGAAGAACATCAGCTATTAGGTATATAATAATATGCTGTTGATAATCGCCTCAAGAGCTTTGATAGTCTCAAAGTCAAATTAAGATGTCACCGGATGTTTGTTACAGAGACATTATACGTGTATGTGTAACATGTGAACCAAACGCTTTGAACATGGTACTTATTTTACACATGAGACAGATTAGTAGAAGACTTAATATATAGACTCACTATATTTTGGCTAGGTTCCTACTGTCTCGTTGGTATAGAGCAAATCGCGCTTAGCTCATATTCGTCTTACCTAGTTTTGCGAGGTGAAGAAGTTAGGCACGGGTTGGCTAGATTGTTATTTATAATTATTTAAAAACAATCTACCCAAAATCTTAACAAAGGAATATAATAGAAAATTATGTTCGTAATAATAACCGACTGCCTATCCATTAAAGGGTTAACTGTACAGATATCAGGAATGGTACCATATGAGAGAATGCACTTGACGACTCGAATGTAATCTCGAATTACATCCGATACACGTATTTCCGTCCGAAATACCAAAAATTTTGTCACGAATTTTGGGTCCAATCGTTGAATCATATAGGCTGTAATGATCTCATTTATCCAGAATGCAAGCTATTTCCGTGACCCACGGCTCCTTAAGCCCACCGGTAAAGTTATAATGTACTTATATAACAACGTCACTCATCTTCGTAAACCAGTTTCAAGCACGCAAAGTGCAATAAGCAATTAAGGCCGATATGCTGCTTTTAGGTTTTGCTTTTTTAGATTAGCTGCTTGCGAATCCAACTTAAGATGTAATATCACTAAAGATGCAAGTCAGCAGATTGTCGCTTGGGAAAATATCAAACTCATACTCATATTGCATATTATAATAAAAATAAAAACAAATTGGACACGTCTATAGCTTAAGATGATACTAGATATAGCTGGGTATTAAGAAAAAAAAGAAAAGTATTTTTAAGAAAAGCCTTCATGAGTAAAGGCAAGTAAGTAATTCATAACCACTCTTCTCAATCGCCAAGTTGTATACAACTTATGTTACTAATGCATTCCTTTTAGCTGTTTTTAAGCTGGTGTCCCCAACACCAGCTTAAAAACAGCTAAAAGGAATCAAAATTGTTGAGGTTTATATAAAAAGAGTTGCCCTGACTAGTTATATTATTGCTAAACCAAAACATGTGAACTATGGATTCATTTTAAGTCCTAATTAGTCAGTAAAATGCTGCATGCAATATAACAGCATTATTTTCAAATAATTACGCGATTGTGAGCGGTTACATAGATTGAAAGTTTTACGACACATGTTATCTCTTCATCTCTTAGCGTTAGTGGACTAGTGCATTACTGCATCGTTAAACGGCCATCTGCCTCACACATTTCTTGGTGATACTCAGCCTCTAGTAAAGCTCAGGATGAAGGCCAAAGTACTGTACTACCGTTACTCGAATACTCGAGGATGTGACACATTGGTTACGTAACCGACGCGCGTCACTGCGTGCAACCAGTAGTAATTGCACAATATTATTTCACTTTAATTACTTTCATCTCACTTGCATCCGTGCCGCGGAGAATAGGTTATAAGGTCAATAGTGGCAATTTGGACTTGAACGGATCTGAACGTGTTCTTGTATCTATGGTACTGACCCGGAGATTTGGGGTGATTTGCAATGTTGATACGTATGGCCTGCTCACCCAAAATTAATGTCGACAGTGAGATTTACATACAGATCTACAAATAAGATTCTTACATACTAAATGCTGTGCTGTACTCAGGGTACCAAAATAAATCTTTCAGTTTTGTACCCAAACCAATCACACCATCTACTAAACCATTTAGTATTTATTTTATACCGCATGTAAACTTTACATTGCATCGGTATTCACGAAGCGATAAGACTGGCATTACATCTAAAAAAACTCACAACTGAGTGTTAATCTTGTTTCTATGGACTTTGTTTATTCACACACTTGTTGTAATACGACATATAAATCAATTTGGTTTTTTAATTCTGACTACAGACTCAAGACAACCGGAAAACCCAATTTTGGCATTAATTATTGCCCCATCGGATTTTTTATTTTGTAATCATGTTTTTGAATTTAATATTTGCGTTGTTATAATTCTAACTCATTCGTCTACTTATAATTCAAACTTTATGTGTTGCAATGTTGCATAGCAACGTGTTGAATATTTAAGCATCAATCACAACAGAAAGCATAAGTAGGTACATATTTCTTATGACAGAAAGTGGTAGTCGCCATTCTTAAAATATTGGTAGGTAGTAAATTTTGCAGGGATAGGGATAGCCCGTGGCTTAAAAGTATTAGTAACAACTGATTTTATCTAATTATCACTATACCTTCAGGTTCCAGAGGACAGACGTCAGTCCCTCTGTGGCCTAATTTAAAGCTTCTTTTATCAGGTCAAACTAAACCTTGGCGCCTAAAGCGAAAGTCTTGGATAAAATAGGATAACGTTAGGACGATGATGATAATGTGAAACAACCGTTTAACTGCCACAGTCGTTAATTTTCGTATATTATGTATGTAGATGCTTCTACCACCATCATCGTCCTAGAGTTATCTCAATGCATCCAAAACTTACACGCTTTGTAGCCTTGGATCCGCATACTAGTCTAACCAGGGGGGCGATTCAGAATCGTTCGATATCTCATTTGACATTCGAATCCGTTAATTGTCAAACGGGCTACCTCATTTTTTGTAAAAACTATCGCATTTCCTATCAATTTTATGCATTCAGTATGAAGTAAAATAATAAATAAACCGAATTCAATGAATACTTGTTCAAAATATGTCTGATAGGCGGCTAAAAGACGAGGACAATAATTTGACATATCGTACGATTACTTGTCGTGACATTCTAAATCGGCCTGCTGATCTGACAGTATACAGTTTGTAGATGTGATACACGTGTATATTTTCGTCGCCTACTTTAAAATACGTAATATGAATGAATCATTCCAAACATTGCCATGAATAAGTTAATACCGTTAGGTTCCACTAATCTGTTGAAGACCTTGGGTAAGCTTTGCGAAGGTCAGACTCAGTTATGCGAGAAAGAATGCGAGAAGCATAACATGTACGACAGATCACGCCAATTTTAACGCCCTATAAGATGAGTAATCAGCTGTATACCTACACATTTAAGGCTTTTGACCTCATTTGGCGGAGATTTTTAGGATTGCATTCGGACTAAATCATTTGCTCTTAAATACTTATTGGTTGAGTATTGCAAGACGATTCAACGTTAGAATCGGTTAGATAGATGCCTCCAAGAGGGTAATTAAAGCAAAATTGTTTTGTCCTAGTACTCAAATTTATCATATAAAAGTTTTGGCAAAGAAACCCCACGACCTATTCTCAGCTCAACCTATGAAATATACACAAAAATAAACCTAAAGCCATTTCGGAGGAGTTCGATAACAAAACACTGTGGCATGAGATTTTTATACAATGTCATGTTGGATTAGTTAGACGTTACCTTTTTAAACATGTAAGCCTTTTAAATATATTTTAAGCCAATAAGAAAGAATTTGACAGTATCAATGTAAACAAACAATACAATCGTGTGAATGATAGGGTAGACATAGGTAAGTCTCTACATATTCGGTTATTTGCACGCGTCCGATGCGTCAATCGTCGCGCGCGTTCGCACACCACGGGGTCAAGGACGTGCGGTGAAAGAGGACGCGCATGTGCGCTTGCTCGCTCAGTGAAAGTAACACAGGTAACCAGTGACGCACGCGCTGTATGCGCTGTGGTGCAACCAGCCTCTTTCACCCACCGCCTCATGGTAAGTAAACATGGGCCGGATAATTGGAGGGGTGTTCCGGCTCCGACTTGTGGGTACGTGATCTGATTGAATTCTTTCTATTTGACTCTATGAGGCGGCTGCACCACGATGTGTATATTTATTTTTATAGAAGCACCTACATATTCCCTGTAGGGGTAGCCAGGTGTAATAATTATTACACTCACATTTCGCGCTGTTCTGAATTTTAGGTCCTACGTTACGCCGCTATTGGGCACATTGCCAGACTCCGAGCTGCTAATAAGAATTCGGCAAACTCAGGCAAACTTTTGTCCGGCCCGGGAATCGAACACGATACCTGATCAGCAGATGCAGATGTTATCCACTGACACACTTATACTAACCTTTACACCTAGAACTTCCTCAGGAGCCCTATTCTATCTATTGGTGAAAAATGTACAAAAAACCTTTCTGTGGTTTTTGTGTTTATCACGTTCATGCAGACAGGACGAAAGGGGACTTCATTTTATAATGAGTATAAATTAGATTTTTTTTATACTTAGACATGAACTATTACTACAGATAGCCCACTAACTTCATATCTGCGTGGGCGTCTTCACGCGTAACAATCGAGGAAACATTTGGGTATTCATTCAAGTGATCAGTCTCAAAACATTTGACATCTTTACCTTAAAGGTAAAGAGTTCTTGACGCATCTACCTTTACCCACACTCGTCAACAATCTCCCAAGATTATGTCTGTGATGAGGAAAATAATAGATAACTCTCTATTACGTAGATATTAAAGTAAACGTTTTCCTTAAGGCAACAGTTATGCCACGAGCAACACGACTCGTTTGAAAACACCAAACCTTTAAAAAAAATAATAGAATGAAACTATAATAAAATAATAATCGTGAACCTACATAAGTTTCTCCTAAGTATAGTTAATACTATTTATTTTTTTACTTATCTATAAGATGAATATTAAAATTTGTAAATCTAAATCAGATTTCATGGCATATGGTAGTTCAGGCTTCATTTATTTAAAACGAATGGACCAGAGTGCATTGTGACAAATGACACGAATTTACCACTCAACAGTGTACAAAATTAAGTCAATGTTCATTCAACTCAAGAACAAACACTTTCTAATATAGATAACTCAAACCAATTACTTCCTTTGCAGTTGAAATTGCCAAAATTCTTTGCTTGACAAATTCCTACGTGATGGAATAAAATTATTTCAGCATTCTATGCAGGATCTTTCAGGTCAAAAGATTTTATTTATGACGTAGAGTACATATTTTTATTTTCTGCTTTACGTAAGTAGTAAATATGAAAAATTTAACACCCGAATGTTGAAGCTTCATTCTAGTATATATTTAGGGAATAAAAATTAAGAAACTCGGATTCGTTGAAATAGTCTGACTTATTTGAAGTCACCCTGAAGTTGTCGCAAAACAAACGGCAAGCGGCTCAGTCATCAGTTCGCGGAAATAAATTGTCGATGCGTATTGTTTCCGCAGTGCTCCAAATAACTTAGCGTAATGGCTAATTACGCCAGTCGTCCCAAAACTTTGGCACAATAAACATTGTGCTGTCAATCTAAATATTGTGCTGCCTATTAAAAAAATATATTTTTTAATTATTACAAGTGTATCTATTCATTAGTGCTTTTCTTATTTTGATTTTCTTACATGCGCTTTGTGAATCTATATCTTATGGTCCTAGGTTGCGAAATTAAAATAAAAATAACATAAAATAAAAGTAACATTTATGTTTATTTTGGCGAGAACAACCTTCGCACGGGTCCGTTCTGTGTGGCAAATGTATATAAGTGGGAACACTGCGGTGAGACTCCGATGGACCATCGGATCAAACGCCGCAAGTGAAAGTGGATCACGCGCTCCGGAGGGACCCTGAATATATACCAAGGCAAGCCCTACACTGGAATCCCCAAGAAAAACGAAATTAGCAAGCCCACACAGGAAAAAACACATTGGGAAGACCAGGAGCGAAATTAAGCAAGAAGCCCAAGACCGAACTGGATGGCGGCGCACTGTGGATGCTCTCTACCTCATCAAGTCTGTTTATTTTGTGCTAAATATGGAGAAATGGTTTTACGACCTCACCTTCAACGGTTTGTTTTCATTCCTGATACTTGTCTAAGATAAAATATACAAATCACTTTTTGAAGATTAAATATTAAGAGCAAGTGCAACTGCATCTAAGCGTGTAACTCGAAGTGGTTTGGATTACCCAAATCCGTTTCGGTTTAATTTTATTATTCAGAAATTACTCCGTCCCCGACGAGTAATCGAAATTCAGTCACTTGTGTTCAGAGATGGTAACCGTGAGAATGAATGACCACAAGGTCAAAGGATTACAATAAAGAGGCTAATCAACATTAATAGGCTAATATTACATAATATAATTATGATTTTATCCTTGCCTATAAATATAAAAATAGGTACAGTGGCGGAAACCAATTAAACTTCAAGTTAGTTGAATAAAGCAGAAACCGCAACAAACGGGATAAAGATGTTTATACGTACATATAATCAAAATAATGTCAGCGATACGTTATTTCCCCTCCTCGTGGGATCTCCACCTTTGCCGTGGTGGGGGGGCTTAGTAACCGTGGCTTGGACACCCGCGGTGAAGCTAACAGAGATCCCGGGAGTGGACGCTCCGCGTGGGCTTGGCCTGCGCAGGATGCGTCCAAAGGTGCGGGTGCGGGGGACAGTTCTGTCTGTCCCTCGCAGTCGGGCGCGGTCGCGGGAGGAGAGGCGTGTCGGTGTTGCGTTGCCGCGCGCCCTATCTCTCGCGACCAAATGGGGGCGCACCATTGTTGCGTCGCGGTGGGGCGGCGAAGGGGGAAGAGGAGATGCGGTCTTGTCAGGTTGCCGTCCTCCCTATCCTCTGCGGCTGCTGGGTGTTCTGGCGGCGGAGCCCAACACCTTCATCCGCTACCAAGGAGATAGAATGCTAACGCGACCCCCTGGCGACCTCAAAATGGCGTTGAAGTATGCGCTGTGGTTTTAGTGGGTATTACGGACTTGCACTCTAGCCGTTGAGTCCCACATACGTGCGTAAATGCATTTCCACACGGAAGAAAATAAAAGCGATACGTTATTATTAAATACTAGCACTTAGTAGTTAATACTACTAATAATAAAATAAATATAATTCTTATCCGTGGTAATACGTAATCAAAGCAAAATAATTTTACTTCTAGAAACCAAGGGCAGCCCAAACTCTTTACGATTCGATCTGAAACGGTAGGTTTAACGAACGATAACAATTTGATAATATCTCCCTTATGAAATGAATACAATTTAGTATGTAGCCCTCTCAGTGAAATAAAACGTATCTAACAGATGATGAGAGCTTCATAATAAATTTGGAGTTTTGTTTTATGTAATTAATGTAACAATGGATCAATTTAATCTAATCTTTTATCTACATACCTTGCGGTAAATATTGTTAAATCTCATAGTCCTATGTGAGTAATAGATCTTAACATAACAAGTAAAAAAGTTCGAACCACGTCAGTGAAAATCCTTCCGAGTGACTCAATATCATTGTCAGTATTTCATAACGTGTGCAAGATGCCATTGTAAGTAAGGTAGATTAGAGTTTTGGAAAATCCACGGGTTGTGCCCGCATGTTAAAGGAAAACGGTAACATATACGAATTATGAATAAACAAAAAGTTAATGTTACAAAGGTTTACGTTATTTGTATTGAGTTTTGTCTCGTGCCGGTCAATACAGGTTGTCGCGAGCGATACTTATGATCAGCGGGGCATTCCGCTTGGCGCGTGACTCATGGCATGCGCCAGATCAGCCTCTCAGATGAGATGACTGGTTCTCAGCAGCCCGTGCCAGTCGCCGATTCTCGTTAACAACTACGCTCTGCGTCATATGTGCCCAACTGACGCTATTGCCACCGGCAATGAATAGTGGTACTCAACCGAAAACCGTTACAGATCTGGAGATAACTAATTACATAAATTTATTATGAAAACAAACGAGAAAACCCCCTACTTATTAAACAAAAATATTTTATAATAATCAATATAAAGCTAACATAATTAGCTGTCTAAAAACAGACTGAAGGGTTTAGTATTATCGTGCAAATCCTTCATGTAAAAACCGCAGCTAATAAATTTCGAAAATCCTCATTTTTTGCATGGCAGTGTTTCAAATAGTAAGTGTTACCTTATTTGCTATGGTAATGATCGGTAAACCCCATGGGTATATAACACATGGAAGGTGATGAGAGATTGGTCGCGGGTCGCATAGTTCGCAACACAGATCATTATCTAGTTAAAGTAAAAAAAAACTCGTGTTTTCCGGGCTCGTGGGCGTTCGCACACGACAAACGCGCGACGCCTCGCTCGCCCCAGCGCCGCACATCTCATTAGCGACTCGCACAGCTGTCTCAATTACTAAACCGCGCTCACGGTCACGGTCGTACGATGCACGGAGCCAACGACATTGCGTATGTAATGCGATTGCGTCCTTCTAAAGCGACACACATTAGTTCTTTACCGTTAACCCAGACGATAAACGCGTTTAGGCTGGATGGATTTTGGATTTAATATTTAGTCTTTCAATAAAATAATGGATTCTTAATTTATATTAGTTTAAAAAATAGCAATCGTACCAGTTTGCAATTTACGACACGGGTCAATTTGAACAATGGATTTGTGATAACCCAAATCTGTCTCTTGCGACTATAACTCGACACTTCCTCTATTATTAGCTCTTAGACAGAGCTGAGTGTGAGTTAACAGGTGAGATAATGAGATTCCTATTTTAGTGTCATCGCTATCGGCGTGTAGACTGCAGCGGCACTTCGCCAATGGCGGCATTAGGCACGCGCGACTCGGGGCGTCCCCGCGGTTCACCGCTCTTGACCACGCGTCGGGTTGCCGCGTCACCGCGACCTTCATATTTATGTCTTTCGGCCAACATAATTATAAAATGTGTCTTGTTTATTTATAATTTTTATGTTATTGTTTATTTATTAACCTTTCTGTGTAAGTATTTTTTTTAGTATGATGCAACACATTGAACTCAGTAACGAGCGTTCCATCATGTAAATGTTTGCAAGTTCGTGATTAGACCATTTAATAAATTTAATGGTAGACACATAAGAACATAGACAGATTTTGATCATAAAATTTCAAACAGCAAATTAATCTAACCAACAACATAGTAACTCGTAAATTAGTACGTTTCAAGGTTTCATATTCCATGAAATCCGGTATATCTCTCTAGTAATTCTGCTAAAGGTAGACGACCTCTGAATGATTGATGAAAACAAAATATTATCATCTCAGCCAAAAGATGACCACTGCTTGACCTGTGTCTCTAGATAGATCAAATTTACAAACCTTCAATGTTGAGATCGTAGTACGGCAGAAAGTTTGTATAAAATTCTGTATAAAAAGCTAAGGTAAATGCATCACATATATGTATAGTGTAACACATATAGTAATATGCTAGTATTGCATTATAATAATTACAATGTTATATGTCTATTTCCAGCCATGGCTCGTGGCCGCAGTCGCGTGATAATTACCAATGAGCCATACACGGCTCGCGATGACAACCGCGCGCAGCACGTTACAAAACTGATACGTTGTCTCATAGCTACTGTGTCTGTGACTCATACTCAAGAGAATATTAACGATCTTACTGATTGAATCAGAGATAAGTAATTAATTAATTATGTTTAAAAAAAATATCCTGACGGTTGGTCTAAACTAAGAAGCTAAGGAGTCGCTTAGTGAAAATAGTTATTTTCACCTCAGTAGCTCAAACATGCCGCTTTTGCTGCGAGACAACAGTGAACAAAACGCGATTTTGATTCGAGCGTGAGCCAAAGTAACTTTTTAATTTTTCGATCTTCTGTGCCACGAATTGACATTGTTCAGCCACAAATTTGAAACATTCGAATTTTACTGTGCTCTGTCTCTTTCACATGCATATAAAAAGCGAGTGAAAAAAACAAACCCCTTCGAATTTAAAGATATTTGTAATAAAGAAATTACTGTAAAAAAATCAAAAAACAACTTTGCTCTCTTGTTGCACAAATAACTATTGTGCAACAAGAGAGCAAAGTTGTCTTTTGTTTCGAGTGTTGATTTTGAGTCCCGAGCAAGCGAAGGATTCTATGATTGATTCACGAGCGTAGCGAGTGATTCAAAGTTAGAATCCTGAGCGTAGGGAGGGACTTAACAGCACGAGATGCAAACAACTTTGCTCTCGTGTAGCACAAATAAATTTTCACCTCAGCAGTGAGATATAATTTAACACGTTACGCTATACGCTTTCAACATCAGCGAAATTTTAATTCCCGCTATTGTTTTAAATCAGGTATTGATTCCGCGTCCCTGATGTTTATTTTTCAAATGTATCATTGTTGAAATTCCAAACAAAAATGTATTGGTTAAATACCAATTTTATACTATTAATTAGACTTATTTTTATTAAAATCCGATAATAAATTAAACATAATTATAAAAAATAACATTAAAAACAACGTAATTTCTTTATTACAAATACTTATCTTTAAATTTTAAGGTTTTACGCGTTTCCGAACGTGTTTTCTTAGAGGTCGAATTCCAAAATCGAATTTCGAAGGTGTTTTTCACTCGCTTTTTATATGCATGTGAAAGAGACAGAGCACAGTAAAATTCGAATGTTTCAAATTTATGGCTGAACAATGTCAATTCGTGGTACTGAAGATTGAAAAATTAAAAAGCTACTTTGACCCACGCTCGAATCAAAATCGCGTTTTGTTCACTGTTGTCTCGCAGCAAAAGCGGCAAGTTTGAACTGCTGAGGTGAAAAGGTAATTTATAAGTCAATTCTAAGCAGAGCCAGCCTAAAGAACAGCGGTGAATCCATGGTTATGGTTTTGGGCACTACAATCGGCTGGGCACTGGTAGATTTTATCAAGGGCAATACTGTGAAATTATTTGTGTCACTCCGACGCTTGAGGCCCTTTTTCTGCCTTCTATGAAATACAAGCTAGGGACGCGCCCGAGGTAGTCCTAAAAACAATGAATGATAATGATCTTTGACTTTTATCAGGTGCCATAAACTATTTATCCTAGCCTTGATGAAATAGGGACTAAATAAAACCTTAGACGGTATACAGTTTACGTGGTTTATTTGCCAGTGGCAGCTGGCTACAGAAATATAATTTGGCTGTTACAGACTATGTAAATATGGGTCAATGCACTGTCAGAGCAAACGGTAAATAAAGTTGTATTTTTAATTCAAGGAAGTACGTAGTAAGGTGGATCACTAGTTACTAGTTTAGCTAAGTTGTAGTCGTTCTTGGCAAGAAATATAATAACTTAGAAGATGTGCAGATATTTTGTATCCAAATTCCAAATATTATATGAAAATAATAATTACAGTAGACTTTCTTCGGCTTCTAACCTTACTAATATCATCGACACTGCTACTTTATAAATATTATGATTCCTGTAATCATAACATCTTTTTCAATGGTTTTTACTGTATTTACTTGAAAATACAAGGTTTTGTGTATTTGACACTTTCTTTTTGCACACCTTAGATATACAAAGTGCGTTGATGTCTTTTGTAGGGTGGCACAGCTAAATGAATCTCATTAATAAAATTGTTTTTCAAAAATGTATACTATATATTATGTTGTGTTACTATGTTACGAAATTCGTTACGTATATGTAACTAGTATAATTATGAATAGAAAATTCGTGATGGTAGTGGTTGTTCTAGCGGTTAGCGGCCTGACTGCTAAGCTGTAAGGTCGTGGGTTCGATTCCACATAGGAAAAATGTTTGAGTAATGAATACGGTCATTTGTTCCAATTATATCCATTGCAGTAAAATGCAGTACAAAGCATGCGCTGCAACCGCAAACTGCCTACACATCGTGATCGAAATTATGAATGGAACAATACACGTCAGTTATAAGGAAGAGTAAATAAGATCTACATTGTGTGAGTAGTGCAACCTATGTGCAACTTTAAGGAATATGAACACATACCTACATATGGGTTTTTTACTTTATGCTGTGTAGAGGAGGGGGCTAGAGACGCGTGGTGGGCACGAGCGAGCGGTGATTACGCGGGAAACACGCTGAATCACAACATAACGGTGCAACAGCCTTCAACTGCGAAAGTGCCGGCCGGTTCAACAAGTGTAGGTAACCCTACTCTCTCGCAACCTTGCCGACTTTTGACGTCAGTATCTTTCGCAGAAACTGTGTCAATGCTTACCTGATGATGTCTGTGGACTACCAGGCATGATGCATGTAGTTGTGTAGTACAGGGGAAAACACTTTCTGTGTCACGTCTATAATGATCTATTGCGACACATATTTTGACGGTGCAGATGATGAAATGGTGTAAAGATCATTTTATCTCCGTCGATAGTTACTGGAAAGTTTCTAACGTCATAGCAGCAGGAGTGGTGTAAGGAGACCAGTAATATCGTTGCGCGAGAATGGTCTTCCATATAAATATATTTATTCTATTCAGAACAGAATGGCGCTGTTTGTATATAAATTTCGGCAGAACAAAAAAGTTACCCTAATAAAGCTAAACTAAAATTGATGAGGCGTAATCAATTATAGTTATCTGCGACATAAAGAC
This sequence comes from Euclidia mi, assembly GCA_944739405.2. Lineage (NCBI taxonomy): Eukaryota > Metazoa > Arthropoda > Insecta > Lepidoptera > Erebidae > Euclidia > Euclidia mi. Next base: position 52,029,945 of record OX123200.2, on the reverse strand, counting down.
CTTTCTTACTTTGTGTATGTACCTAGGTACCTACGTGTTTATAATACATACATACATAGACTCACGCCTGCTTCCCCGAAGGGGTAGGCAGAGGCATATTAAACGCCCACCTAGTGTTTTGATCCCACATAATAGGTGGCGAGCCCATTGCCGCTTATTGGGACATTTTGTTTGCCAGAGCCTCGTGCGTTGATCGGTAGGTGCACCACTTGCAGGTGAGGTTGGCTTGGGACCCTAAGTTATTGGTGGGAACCCTATGCACTTTTCATAATACACGAACAATATAATACTTTTCGATACAGAAAATATAACCTGTTATTATAAAAGTGTGTACTACCACGTACTACTGTGCAGACAAATGGCATTCGATTAGCGATGTCGGTACTTATTGCTTAAGTTACCATGGCAACCAAAACGATAGCTGTAGTGGAAACGAGAAGCGAATGCTGATTTCCCTCTGGCTAGCAACCAATGACTTTGATAGCAATACATAAATGTCTGTCACTATCTACCACGGCAGACGACGCGGCACTCTACTTATCGCTTAGTTACAAATACGTGACAGATGACTTGAATTGAATATTCAATTATGTGACTGTATGGATGACGTAATTGTTGAAGAAGCCGCCTCACTGCGTAACAGTGAGGTGTTATGCGTTTGATCCCCATATCGAACAAAACTATAGAGTGATATAAATTGATGCTTTGTGTGATTTTACCATGCTAAATATAATCAAAACCAGATATCAATCAATTGTGTAAAAGACTTGGTTTGATGCCGATCTCAAAATAGCGCTATGGTTGGCATTATATTAAAATACTTAAATGTGATAACAATTAGTCCAAACACTTTCTGTCATGTTTAAACTTAGGTGTCATAACGGTATCTTACAACCCATACGACGTACAGGATTTGTCTCCTGTAAACCTAGAATATTGCATTTCTAATAGCTTTTTATTTTTATTATGATTGTCTGTTCACAGTGCAAGTTTTCAGAATACTTAAATAACTTTGGCAATTTTAATGAGCTCAACTTTGGCAATTTTAATTAGCTCAACTTTGGCAATTTTAATAAGCTCGTCAAAGTTTGAGCTCTAATTACATGTCAAATATTCGCAACGAAGTATTTTAAAGAAAGTTTATCCCATCAGATACAAAGAAAAACAGCTACATATATATTTTTAAATAGAAAGACAACAATTAAATTAGAATTAAAACTGTACCACTGGGATTTTTACTAATATTCAATCATGCGTCACAAAAATTAAACAAAATATTGTGTCCATATGAAATGTGTATGACATATGAAATGTTGTCCTATGCGGGAATCGAACCCAATAAACTTGCAACCCCAGGCGGCCGCGTTATTTCCACGCAGTCAACAAATGTGTACCTACCTGCTTAATATTTTGTAATATTAATGTGTGCAAAGCAGTATTTAAGAAAAGGTTATCACATCAGGTATCTTATGAAAGTACCGCTAAGCTGTCCGTAGTATTGATGTTTAGTCTTTCGGTTGAGGGTCAAAGGTTTTCGACTCTCGTTCTTCCTTTTCCTCCTTCGACTGTCATTTGTTTTATTGGACATCCTTACATATGTACGTGAATTATGTCTTATATTGATATGTGATAAGCCAAGCATTGTGTGTAGATATGAATTCAGGGTTTTGTTATAAATTAAAAGCATAAGATTTTTACTAATAATACTTTATTTAAAATATGATTCAACAAAATTATGATAGCCGGACACAATAACATTCATATCATACAGTCGTTAATTTGTACATATGTATTAATTTATAATTAAAAAAATAGATACATTAATAACACATACGCTAAAGACAAAACACTTGATTACTATAAGTATATAAATGCATAATTTTCTTTAGTATAGTGTAATAACATATTTTGTATTTATCATAACAAGTAATAATCGATATTACGTATTTTAAGCTTAAAACATATGAAGAGTAAATTGTTCAAGTTATTACTAAGTGATTAACAAAATATGCTTAATAATTAAGCTACAGATAAAAAATACAATAATTACAATAATTCTTAAAAGATACAATGCAATGGTAATACCGTAATAATAAGAAATAAATATTAAATAAGTAATAATTTTTATATTGTTAGAGTGAGCTGCACTAATACGTGAACACTTTGAACATTCGAAAACCGAAATAATTGTATGGCACATAATCTCAATAATGTATAGAACATATGATTTACGTAAAGGTCATTAATGCAACTATCAAACTGGAGCCTGCTGATAGTGCAATCACACGCAGCAATACCCAAACAATTATTCACATTTCACAATGCTGACATAATATGTAAGTAGATAGTACATCAATCAATATAAGTATACCTAGCAGATAACGCACAGCTAAAACTATTGCCCGCACGAAGCTGAAATTTGGCATGTATGTTCCTTTGGGCGTTTAGAGTAGCACTAAGAAGATATGTGGGTAATAATTTTTATTTCCCTAAGAAGGTAAAAGAAGCCAAAATGCCTGGAATAGCTTCTGGTCCATGAAGCAGATGTTGAAGGGAAGCCTTTCGCTATCACTGAAGCGGAAACTCCTTGACATGTATACTGCCCATCCTAACCTACGGTGCTCAAACATGGTCATGGTTCCTGACCGAGATTCAGAAGTCCAAGTTGAAGATTTGCTAAAGAGCCATGGAGCGTAGCATTCTGGGGGTGAAGAGGACCGATCACGACGTAATTCTATGCTGCGCTCAAAAACCGGCTTAATGGATGTAGGAGAAAAATCAGCCCGACTAAAGTGGGACTGGGCCGAACACGTCTGCCGCATGCACACAGAAAGATGGGCTCATCAGCTATCAATTGGGTACCAGGCGGTCGGCGGCGCCGAGGACGTCCTAAACGTAGATGGCGGGATGACCTAGACGCTTTTGAGGGCGACTGGCCAGAGATCGCAAAGCACGGAGATTTGTGGAAATCCAGGGCAGAGGTTTTTGCTCAGCAGTGGTACAATATAGGCTAGTTAAAAAAAAGGAGGTAAAAAGGGGCTGAACCCTTTTTTAAATTAGCTTTTGCCTGCTAAAAAGCTAGTTTTAAATAAAACATGGAATCATTATAGAGTAGGTACTGTCGGGTACGGTTAACTTGGAAGAAGTAAATAGGGCTCTGCTTAATGTTATTACATGTCTCTAGCGATGTCTGCATTTAGGTAGAGTATAAAGTCTAAAGCGCTCTCTGCATACGTAACAATTTTTACTTAAGTCTTATTATCTTATCTACTTTCATCTTACAATTAAGATATCATTATACGTAGGTATCTAGATATCTATCTGTCACATACTACCCATTAATTTTATCTAGTTGCATAACATGATGCGCTTTATCAGATGTGCAGCAGAAATTAATTGCTTTTCTACCTGTAATATCTATTAATAGCTATTTTATCGATACGTGACGATTTTTTTTTATATTACTATCGATTTTGAAATTTGTAATTTCCTTTATTAACTCACATAAAAGTAATGAAAGAAATACTTATTAGATAAATTATTTTAATAAAATTTATAATTAAAGCCAAGGCCAAGAATATGTTCTGTCCCGTACATGTACATACATACATACTTAATCGTAATGTATTCTAACAAAATACTACTGGATTGTTTTGCTGGCCTTTAAACGCAGCGCCTTACTAAACTTTTTAGTACACATATAAAAATAACTATAAAGTAATTACTAGATGACCCGTGCTGCTCCACAGCATATTAATATAATAAAAAAGCTCTTACATATAGGTATGATGAGTACATTGTAGCCTTATCTAATAAGTAAACAGATGATATTCTAACCAAAAATACATATATCACAAAACTTCTTTTCTCACAACATTGGCTTTGCGTTGCACCTTAGGTATCGTGAAATTTCCACCTTGGCATTACTGAATGGTTTGCCGCGCAATAGGGATATATATAATACGAACATTGACAAAATAAAGTTCTTCAATATGACTGTGCTGCCCTACCATTCTTTCCATTAGGACACTGTAATGTCCTTCGTCCATGTGCCCTGCAACAATTTCGCCAGTAGGGTAGACCGGGTACAATTGTACCAGGGGACGATTGAACCATCGCAAATATCTTCTAAACTAAGCGTCGTACTGTTGTGTGTCTGAATCAAGCGCGCCCCCGAACGCGGGTCTCTCAACCGCCAGTCTCGCGCGAAAGCGGGACGAAGCGGGCGTGTGTGGCGGCAAGAGGAAATTTCTGCGCATCAAAAGTAATTTTTTTGTTGTAATATTTTTTAGTTATATCAGAAAATCTATGCTTTATTTTTTACCTGGTGATAGTTTAAACGCATAGTATAATTAACAGCAATGTATTTTAACAGTTTTTGTGTCATATAGAGCTCGTATTCACAAGTAATTTACCTTTTCTGTCAAAATGACCTTGAGGGGACAATTGTTACAATTTTTTGGGTATGGTTGTACCGGTACAACTGCCCCCGTGGTACAATTGGCCGTTAAATTATGTAAGTCTTCTTATTTATTTATACGGGACAAAATTTTTAAAAGGTATGAGATTACATACTTTTATATTACCCGACTTTTCGGTTGAGTTACATCAACCGTGGTCGTGGGGTAAATTTTTTTTCTGTCCAAATATTTATATTTTGATTATAATAATACAAGGAAAAATATTAGCCAATTTCTGAGAAACATGCATTTAGCCTATTGCACCAGGGGATAGTTCTACCAAGGGGACAGTTGTTCCATGTGCCTTTCCATACATTATGATAATTGATTATTTGCGTGTTTTTTTGTTGTTCATCACAATTATAACAGCTATATAGCGGCTTCTATGACTTAATTAACCATGTTTTAAAGTCCTTACTATAGAATTTGTTGCTAAAGATGAAAAAAAATATGTTTTATGTTTTTCAAGTCAACGAAAGATTTTTCAGTTATTTGTGTAAATTGTTTTGTTTTTTAATTTTATTTACATTAAAGTTTGTACCGCCGAGTTAAGACCATATTTAGAAATCCAGTTCTTTGCTTAAAGACAGTGTTTTATTTCCTCAAATCTTTGGTACAATTTACCCCGTTATGGGGTACAATTGTACCAATTTCCGAATTCTGTTCAAAGACAAAAATAGTATGGTTATACTGTTTCTATAGCCATAAGAATAGGTCTATCCTCTAGCTAATTAAAATAGCTGTCGTTGAGTATTAACACTATTTAATAAATATCAAAAATCAACTAGCCATTCAACGCCAAAGGCAAAATGGTACAATTGTCCCCGGTCTACCCTACCATAGTCAGTAATCGTATTAGTTTTCCAGGTGAACTCTGAATTGACACTCGGGATATAGCTCACTTACGCTTACTGCGTACTGTCCATTGGCACAAATCACACGTTTCTAATCTGTTGCATTTGTAATGGTCTGGCCATATGCTTCGTCCCCAACAATGAAATTACTATATATACATCCCACTTATTGACTATGTTATCAACAGTGGCCAAACGAATTTCATAATGTTTATTCTCACTTCCATGTAAACAATAAGAAATTGCGCGGAATAAGCAATTACTGTCACCAAGAATAGAAATCACTTGAAAATAAAATTGTTGATGGTAGAATTAATCTAATCTGAACCTGTCACCACCCGTATTTTTTAGCAGTAGGAGGACCATCCGGTACCAAATCTCTAACAGGGCCGTCATTGACCATGATTCTTTGTTCAAACTTTCTCTGAGCATTTTTCAATTTCCTTCCAAGAACCATCATTATAATTAAAAACACAACTACTCACAAAAAATACGCTTTTTTTTTTTTTTTTTTTTTGTTTTACGAGGTGGAAAATCCCTTCGGATCTCCGACTCTTGGGGGAAATAAGAGCCGGAGTATGTGGTGTTTCCACTAAAAACCACCTCGACTTCCGCCATGTACCCGTGTGTCGGAGGGTGGGGCATCACCAAAGCACTCGTCGCCACCCTCCGACGGGTATTGGCCCGCCAGATGGTCAGGCGGGCCCCGAACAAAACCCCCTTGGCGACGGATTAAGGTGTTGGACTCCGCCGCCAAAACGCCCAGCGGCCGCAGAGGATAGGGAGGACGGCAACGCAACACTGCATCTCCTCTTCCTGTGCGGCCCCACCGCGACGCATCGAATGGTGCGCCCCCATTTGGTCGCGGGAGATAGGGCGCGCGGCAACGCAACACCGACACGCCTCTTCTCCCGCGACCGCACCCGACTGCGAGGGACAGACAGAACTGTCCCCCGCACCCGCACCGTTGGACGCATCCTGCGCAGGCCCCTCCAAGCCCACGCGGAGCGTCCCCTCCTGGATCCCACTTAGCTTCACCGCGGGTGACCAATCCACGGTTACTGAGCCCCCCCACCACGACAAGGTGGAGATCCCACGGGGGGGACAAAAAATACGCTATTAAATCAGAAACTTAAGTAACTAACTTACGCTAACTTCACTTTTTTCTTTACCTGTCAATATTTTACTATCAAAATTAAAAATATAGAAAAACAACTTTTTTTTTTAATACACCTCTGCCTACCCCTTCGGGGATAAAAGGCGTGAAGTTATGTTATGTTATGTTTTTTATAAGTAAGAAAATAGGTTTTATTTCTGTTATCCAGCTAAATATGTCTGTGAGAAGAACGATTTATTTTGTTTTGTGTATGGGTGTGATTAATCTATCATAATTTAGAAATGTAATAGGTAATGACGTTTATAGTTTTGGTCGAAATTGTAGTTTTAGTAGGAATGGTAGCTTTGGTAGCAATCGTAAGTAACATTCCTACCAAAACTACAATAATTATATGCCAAAAACACCATTTCTACCAAAACTACTATTGCTAGGTACCGAAAATACTATTCCTATCAAAACTACTATTCGTACTAACACTATCATATCTACCATTTTTTTCAAAACTACTATTTCTACCAAAACCACATAAAAAAATTAAGATGCTTGAAGAAAATCCGTAATTTAAAAACAGGAAAAATCTGTTCACCCAACATTAAGGGTTAACTGGTAACATTCGGGGAATATTACCTGCCATCAGCAATAATTCACTATAGTGATAATTAGACCAACATCGGATATAATTTTACACACCACCACACTCACACTCGTATGAAAGTAAGGCAAGGAGGCATAATGTTTTTCCCTGGCAGTTACCGCAAGGAACTTATTAGATGCCATAAAAATATTTTTGAATTAAGAACCGTCCATGTAGAGATAAAGCAATGGAATCTTAAAAAATTTATAGGAAAACTAGCTGACCCGGCAAACGTTGATTTGCAAAATTGTTTTTTTTTTTTTGTTTTTTGAAAAATAGATGTTGGCCGATTCTCATAGATACCGGATAAGCACAAAAAATTTCATCAAAATCGGTCAAGCCGTTTCGGAGGAGTATGGGAACGAAAACTGTGACACGAGAATTTTATATATTAGATATATTTTGTTTGTTTTTTTTTTTGTTTTAAAAAAGACAACTCCCGCACTAGGAATAAATCCTGTATCGCGGGGGACTTTACAAACATACAACAAACGGACACAATGAACACCCAGACTCGAAACAACAATTTATGGATCCCACAAAGTGTTGTCTCGTGTGGGAATCGAACCCACAACACTCGGCGCAGTGTCAAGCGGCGAAGCGGCCGCTTAAACCACTACGCCAACCGAAAAATAAGTTCAATGTCCACACCTATCTTCCTTCAAACTTACCCAATTTAAATGAGCATACCATCAAATGAAAGAGCTATTTTCAGCGCGTGTTTTAGGCCTATAACGAAACGCCTACCTCAATGAGAACCAGATATATATAGAAACGGAAAGTCATTGACTACGGCTACGAAAACGTAAAAAATGTATGGGAGAAAACTGTTTTTGCATATAACTTCATGAATGTGCAAGTTAGGTAATTTCTAATGCTTGATGACAAATCTATGCAGTGAGAGCTTTCATTTAAAAAAAAAACATGCATATCGGTTGGGTAGAACGGGCTGGCCGACTCGTATTATAAAACACAAATTCTTTTAATATATATAGATAATAAATTAAATATACTTAGTCATAAGATTGCACACCTTAAAACCAATTAAAAGAAAATAAGCGACGCAAAAATTAACACACCATTTTTACATGTGCCCTCGATCCCCAATCACATTTATACATATGACTAGATTCAGAACAACTATTATGGAAAGAGGTTGACCATGACCTTAGAGCCTAGGGAAGGCCTGGGCTCAGTAGACGACATCTTTAGGCTGAGATGACGAAGATGATGATTATCTACTTTACTCACAAAACTCAGATGACCATTGAACCAAGACAGAATACCCGTGTGTTCTCAGTCAGTCTTCAGCAGCAACATAATTCTCGACGCAGTAATCTAGCTCAACTCAACACAGTATGCAATTTTTGCATTTTATAAAAAAAAATAAGTAACTAACAATAATGATGTTCTGCGTAGGCGCGTGCTAAGCACTAGTTAATTGCCGCCACGTTTTTGCGTAGCGCGGGATTTTACGCCGCCACTTTAGTGATGACTGTGTAATAAGTGCATTTATTGTATAATAGCTATAATTTGCGATGATTCTTTTTATGAAATATGATGCAATTTTGATTTACATGAAGTTATAAATATGAAAATCTTAATCAATTAGAGATAGATAAAAAACAACAGACTTTGCTATTTCTGTCAAACATGGATATAAGGTCGATTTTTTTTGTAAAATAGGACTAAGATAAACAGGTAAGGATATACAGTGACAGAGTTAAAAAAAAATATCTGCCTATCTGCCGTAAATACAAACATGCGTTAGACGATTAACAGGTTAATCAAGACAAAGGATAACGGTTAAAGTAGCGCCGATAAAATAATTATTACCTACCTTTATAGTTAAAATGGAAATTATATTAAAAAGAAGAAGCCTTAAAATTGCAACTAGAAACACAGAAAGTAGAATGAGGCTGTAAATTGTATGAAGATAACACTTAGTGTTATAAAAATGTGTTAGTATTTAACTAGGTACAAATATTTCAGTATAAAACATAAAAGAGTTTTATAACGACATTTTTATATATTTATGCACATGTATTATACCTATTGCAGAAGATTTTATAATAAGGTATTATGATTAACACAAAAAATCACAATAGCCACAAATGTAAGTTTATTTCTACATTCAAATATCTCTTCAGACTTCAATTACATAATAAGGCCAATGTTTCGCCTTTTACCCTGTAGGTATAGTATTATTAATCAATTTACCGGTTTGTTTGTTTTGTAGACCAACACTAGAGTTGGCCACACACTCACACGAAAAACAAACAAACAAATTTTACCAGTAGAACTCATATAAGTACATTATGTACCAAATAATTTTAAAACCGCAGCCTAGTAGCGGCTGGTTGGTTACCGAAATAACAATATGTTATAAACTGCAAAATAATGTGACGAGTACGGCAGTACGGCCACTTAACGCTCCTTTTGATCACCTTCTCTTCCAGGAGCGGTGAAGTTGAAGTGTAGTACAGCTACACAATATTATACTATTTTATATTATAAACGTTATTTAACGTAATGAAGTAGATATTCCCATGTTTACTATGTTTTGGCAGACATGATTTAAAATGTGCTCTTCTCGGAAGCACGCATACAAGTTTTTCAAATATGATCGTACTTTTTATTAGAACTGAAAATAAAATGTATTAATTTAGAGAAATTTATATCTGCATTTCACGTGAAAGACGGACAATCATTGAGTGTAAAGAAAAATATTATTAATATATGAGTTAATTATATAGAGATAAAAATGTCATTAACCCACTGAAATTGCCGCACATAAGCGGTAATACTAATTGCGTCATATCTGAAATGAATAAATGTTAAGTACTTGAAATATATTACATGCAAGTAATAAATACCTACTTCAATGAATTATGAGTTATACCACAGAAATGTAATATCAATATTCCTTTTGGCCTGGAAATGCATAAGAGGAAATAGTAATTATAGTATTTAACCAGTACTAATTCATTCACTACATTATTGCATTTAATTGTTGGAATTATTTTAGTCCAGTAGACTTTCCAAAGTTTCAAGAATAAGGTAAATAAATGTAAAATCTCCAAGTTGTCACGATATTAAGTGTAAGACCAATTCATGTTAAATTTTAACCTAACCGCGATTAAATATTATGGTGACTCACAGATTTATTGGTATTCTAATGCACTAAAATACCTATTAGTCAATTTTCAATGTCGTTTAGATAATTAGCTTGAAGTTTGATAATACGTATTTTCCGACATTGTAATTTTAAATATATAGTACGAAATTGGCAAATTATTCAAAGACAGTTTAATTGGTCTTATATTATTAAATTATATTTAATATGCAGCAAAAACAACACCTCTTTTTCAGACATTTTGTCCACTTACAGATCATGTGAACCATTGACATGTCGAATGTCGAAAGATCATTGACTACCGGTCTTTATTTATTTTATTACATTGAACAGTATTTACGCATAAGATAGTTTAAAATCAATCATCGAAATGTGGATTATACTTCATTCAAATTTCGGTGACGATCTTAGTGGAGTGTTAGAAAAGTTTTCACATTTAAGATATTTTATGTTGTATTCATGTCAGATCGAGACTGCTATTTGGAAAATTATAATTCTCTCAAAGAACTCGAACTCTAAGTGCTATGTGAATAATGTACCTGAACCATCTCATTTAAGTAAACATTGCCTACCTACGTCACGGGGCAGCCGGCTAAGCAATAGCTGAAGACTGAGAACATTCTCATCATAATAACCGCATTTCTTTACGTCAATGGCACTTACAAAATACACGTGCTCTTAATTTCGCGAAGAAAACAATTATATATCATACTTACATATATGCGTTATGGTTTTCCTTAACTACAATTCTGTAATACTGTTATTCATTATTATGTGGTTGGGTTGCACATACTACCTAATACTTTTGATTTACTTTCCATTGACAAGATGGAATAATCAGTTAAGCTTTAAAGCTTAACTTAGGCAATTTGCATTTAAATGCAACATCTAAACTAATTATGAGGAATTCTTACTAAAATTATAAGGTGCACATATTGTAGTAAATAAATATCTTGAATAATTATTTTGAAGTAAATAAATAAATTCGTCCGTGTGGTGACGGAATAAGAATACGGAATGTCACCACCCCATATCATCCCATCGATGTCGTAAGGGCCGACAGAGGGAGCATATTATGCAGAGAACAGCACTGTAAGAGAAGGAAAACTTGATACAAACCCTATACCAACCCGTTTGGCCAGCGTGGTATAGTAGGCCAATTCCTCCTTTCAAAGGAAAGGCCTAGTCCAGCAGTGGACAGTTAAAGGCTGATGATTGATGTAAATAAATAAATTGTGAATGTGTATTTATCCGGATACACTCAGTGACATGATTTATTAACGCATATTTGATCTTATTAGTAGTAGTTTAAATCAAATGTACATTTTGATTTAAATATAATTAAATGTAAAGCCTCGTCACACAATATTCTCCCCAAACAAGTAAAACGCGACGCGCCAGATCAGGCCGCACACAAGTGCATGCTCGCGACAACGCACGCGCCCGCCACACGCCTCTTTACACGTGACTCGCGCCACGCTAAAGCTTACTCACATCGATACTAGCACAGCTAAGTTCTACCCGAGTTTAACATTTAGCAAGTGGCGTTGCTTGAAGAAAACGTTTACTAATACGTTTAGGTTTGTAGCCCAAAGGCAGATGTTTTTTTCGCAGGCCGTCGACCTATTCACGATGACTTGGCGGCCGCTAGGATATGAACTTTGAGCGTTGCAGATCGAATACCAAAGAGAGCAAAAATGTTTTCATCAGAGAAAATGGACATGAGAATAAATAAAATTATCATAAGAGTAGGTAAACTAGCTAGAGATCTGGCTTAACCTTAAATATACGCTATGACATTTCTCTTTTTAATTCAACATGAAATACTGAAACTTTACGTATAAGATTTGGAAGTGCAGTTGTAATCTGTTTATATACGGCAATGATAAAGTTTCATAATTCGCAGCCAAGACAAGTCAGGTAAGACTCTACCTACGAGTAACTATACCACACTTATTATTTCATATAAATTGTTAAAGTGCCTAAATATTATTACCACAGTGGTCAGTTTGGCTAAGTCCACCACGAATAGGTATAATAAAATCATCTAGTGCATAATATATAGGGCAAATTAAAGTTCTGATTTTAGTTCTACCTTCTTATGAAATTTCATTACTCTATTATATCGAGTCGAAGGTCAGAACGCCTTATTAAAACAAATATGAGTGTAATATCTATAAAACGTATGTATTTGAGTTAAAAGACATGAAAAGTAAATAGTTATGAGGGCACGTGCCGCTTTGTCACACTGGTAGACTCACCAATCAACCACAGCAGACGTCCACGAAATGAGTAATTAAAGGAAATTTTTCCAAAACGATGACTAACTCATAGTAAAATTCTAACGATGGAGAGCGCTTTCTACGTCATGTTCACGTTATGTAAAAGTTACAACACAGGAACTGATTGTTAATGAGGTAATGCGGTGGTTGTCTAACAAGGTTTCCCTATTTACGCTTCAGTATCGGACAATTCATAGTTGTCATAGTTTGAGTAACGCTTGTAAAACTAGTAAACACATTATAACATCGTGACGTTTAGGGTACTCTGAAACACTTATTGCTTGCTCGAATCATGTTCAAAGGTTTCCCTTGTGACCGTTTTTATTTATGACGTATGTCATGATAGTCAGTATTTCTTCCTATACCTACGTAAACGACACGGGTAAATGACTTGCGATCCTCACAGGTTTTGTAATGTCTTCTAAAATTGTTTAGATGACTACTTTCTTATCTGTGTAAAATGTAAACGTAGCCTATGAGAAAAAGTATTAGGGCAGCATTATAATAAGGGTATCTAATGTTTATCAACACATATTATTAAACTAGAGGATGCCCGCGGATACACCCGCGTTATTTAAGGCTACTGCTCCGCTCCCGTCGCCCATAGCACGATGTTACATAGCCTATAGCCTGCCTCGATAAATGGGCTATCTAACACTGAAATAATTTTTCAAATAGGTGGTCCGATTTAAAAAAAATTTTCAGTGTTAGTAGTTCCTGAGATTAGCGCGTTCAACCAAAGAAACAAACAAACTCTTCAGCTTTATATATTAGTACTAGACGATGCCCGCAGCTACGCTCGCTAATTTAGACATTTCCTTTGATCCCGTGGGAATTTCTGGAAATCCTATCTTAGTGCACCCCTGCAATCCCCAAGGATCATACATGCCAAATTTCAGCTTTCTGCGCCTAATAGTTTTGGCTGTAGCTACAGATAAGATGAAGCCACTGCTGCGTTCCATCTGTCTGTATGAAAGATATAAATTAAAAAAATACTTAACGGATTTCTGTACGGTTTTCTCTAAAATATAGTTCCTGAGGAAAATTCGATGTTTAAGTTACGCGGAAGGAACAGGGGCTAAGTCTAGTAGTTAATAATGAGTCCTATGAGATTTCTGAGGCATTTATGATTTGACAGATGTGCTTAGAACATATAAAAAACTGAGATCGTGAAACAAAAAGGAATCGTCTCTATTGAATCGCTTTATGAGCCAACGCCATAGGAGCGTAAGCGTAACAGATTGCATTCAGTTTTATGCTGTTTGTGTATAGATCCAAGACGCACACATGTAATTACCCCTATTCTCTACATTGTTAATTATTTCATGCGCGAGATCGCACTCTGGATAATTTATTTGATTTATTTATTTACTTACTTAATATAAATCTATTCGAACTAGATGCCACCTGTAGCAAGTCATTGAACTTTAGTAAAGTAACTAAAACATACATGATAGTGATATTTACACATTGGCAGCTTTACATAATAGTAATAAAATATCGCTGTCAAGAAGCTCATTTCGTTAACCAATGTACACATGTTACGTAATGACATAAATAATAACATGTGAACCTTCTTTTTTTGTATGACCCTATTTAGTAAATAAAAAAACATCAACAATAGTTACATTAATACGCGTAAATCGATAAAATACAAATAAAAACATAGTTGAGTAAGTAGCTATATCTATAGTTCCACACGGTATAAGACGAGAGTATCACAGTGCCATTAATGATGTTTACTTTATTAATCGCGTCAAAGAAACATCGTGCTTGTGAATGAAACGCACGAATCATCATGATATAATATTCAAACACATCTTCAAATATTCAAATTACAAAAAAGCGTCTACGCGCGTCGCATATTATTTACGTAACAAAACATATGTGGAGTCTAAAAAAACATGTATTGGTGGCGTTTTGTGTGAATTTTATTATTGTATGATTAGCATATCTTGAACTATACTTGAATGTTTGATATCGTCACTGGTACGGACGTACGTCACTAAGAAACCACGGTGTAATGTTCGACGTCATCATTGTCTCGTCACTATCCGGTACTTTTGTAATGAACTATTGTTATCTTATACTTTTTTATGTAAGTTTAAACTACTATTTTGAAGAAGGCACCTGCTTTGGTTCTATTTTTATAACACGCATGTTAGAGACTATTAAGTGGTTACTATGAGAATCAACACTGCTCTACGCTTAAAAGTTGTTACGGCAAAATAGATAAGAAAGACTGTTATCGCCAAAGAAATGAAAAAAACCGGTTAGCGATGCCTTATTACCTAGTAGCACTTTACTGTTTATACCTTTTAGTAAATAATAATAAAATTATGTTAATAGCAGTAACGATAGCCTAGTTGAGAGACCGTCTGTCTGCTACGCAGAGGGTCTCGGGTTTGAATCTTTGGCGCTCAACAATGACTTTTTGAAATTATATGCATATTAAATTGTTAATTATTATATACTAAACGGTGAAGGAATTCATCGTATGAAAATGTGCATCCCTGAGAGTTGTCCATGTTCTCGAAAGATATGTGCAGTCTGCCAACACTCATTTGGCATTACCCTTCACATAGTGAAAAGGGGGCCATGCCTAGCAGTTGGATAGGTTATATTCAAAGCTGGTAATGTAAAATGAAATGATGAGTACAAATTTTATACTTTGGGCGTTACAAGGGTTTCGACTCTACTTTTGTTAGATTATACAGATTGTGTACGGGTAAGGCTCCGGGGATTAACATTAGGTTTCAGTACCTACTGTATAACAAGCAACGTTTAGCCAAACAATGTGTGTTCAATCCAGGCCATCAGTGAGCTGAAATAGTTATAGACACCAGACGATATCCTACATTGTACTCGCATACTAAACCCATTTTGTCAGGAGTTTAAAATATTAATAAGAGATGAAAGAAAAAGCAACGCCAAAAGCATGAAGCAAAGTCACTTTCAGTGACGAAATTCACGATCGTGAATTAAAGTTAAAGTTATGCAGCCACGTTGAACAGAGCTTTTCAGTATGATGAACTGAATAAGTAAACTAGATGGATTAAAACGAGGTACATAATTATTTCCGGGTAATATAAAAAATATTTGCTTACAATATTCAAAGTAATTTTTATCAAATTAAAGTCTTCACGAAGATGTCCTGTCATCGTATTTTGTGAAGTTTTATTTAACCTACGGGTATAGCAATATTTTCAAGACTTCACTGAACTTAAACTAAAATATGCATAAACTAATCAATTGTATACAGCACCCATATTGACACCAAATGCTTATTACTAATACTAAAAGAGTCTGATGCGGTAAATGTAAATAGGTACTACGTCACATGCGTGTAAATATCGAACTCAAGAATCGGAGCGCTTTTTCAGCAGTACCTAGGCGGTACCTTGCGGTTAGTGAGAACGTAACCTAGGGCAAGTTTCAGTCATCATATAATTAATTAGATGTATTAAAATGTAAATCAAGTTTGGTCGTCGGTATATAGAGTAAGACTGACGGCATGAAGAGATTATGCTACGAATTGATTGTATGACCTTGTTAACTAATTAGCCTCACGGTTAATGCTCGTAGATGCATGTGACAAATAGAACCTCTGTATCAACTTTAGAGTACTATATGATGTGTAAAACTATTTGTTTGTCATATGCATCTGCATAATTTATGACATGAAATAAAGGCGTTTCTAAGACTACCTTTCCTCAGAGATGGCGATCATGTACCTTTCCTCAGATTGTATAGATGTATAGGTACATAAGGTGACTGAAATACAATCTATCTATCGTCACGCCTGTCTCCCATTGGGGTAGTCAGACTATGGAACGCCAAATGCTCCAGTTCAAACACACCTCTTTCGCTGCCTCGACATTCATTAACCTCATCATACATGCTTGCCGTTCAAGTTGAAATACAACAACGTGAAATACAACATTGGTGTAAATACATATACTAGATAATATGTAGATGCAGATATCTGAAATCCACCCACAACCTCATTACATTACACACTAAAATTTATAAATAATGAATTTACAAACTATTGGCTGGCGTCTGGCCAATCGGGCAATAATACAATTATATGAAAACAACGGCCAATCGCGCGGCGCCCGTGATAACGCCCGCGAAAACCACATAGGTAGCGATAGCACGCTAAAGCCGCGCCTAGGCGATTATTGCTCAATTAGCCGGCATTATGTACTATCAAAATATCATAAAACATTGTCAAATTAATATAACTCTTGATCACTAAACACGTCCATGTCACTAACTTATACCATCAGCGCATACCGTCCTTCCTTAGCTAACATCCAGGGTACGAAAATGTCCACGAATTGCAGATTATGTCCATTAACATATCACGTTACACGACACTTTGTGAAAATCGTCTCCAAAATCCATGAATGCTTTGGAAGCGCGGTGTCGGATGAGCGCACGATACAGCAAAGATCGCGCGAGACGTTATCTAGAGCGTTGGCGATAACGGCGGCGCGGCGTGCGCCGGTCGCGGCGATAACACACGAATGAGCGCCGCCGCCGTTCCGCAGCGCCCGCCCCCGCCGCCACGCACCCGCGCCCAAGAGAAGGGTGCTACACGTTTATAAGCCGTCGTATCTTACCACACCTATACAATTCACAACTCAACCTTTCGGTGAGCGCACGTTCCAACGACAAACAACCACCTCACAAGACTAACATGTCTCCTGACAGATATCTACTGATAGCTTTCGTGGTCGCGGCGACCGTCGCCTACATCACGGCGAGACCCCACGGGGTTAAGGAGTTCGTAGTGTCGGACGTAGCTAATAAGACCATGTGCCCCATTAAAGTGGAAATTGACGACGAACCAGACAGGATACCCCGGCGCATCAAGTTCCTGAAGTGCGCGGACAGGCCCAACCCCATGTGCAACGAGCACCACATGTCGCACGGCTGCTGCAAGCACCACCATCACTCGTACCGCACCGAGTGCGTGGAGATCTACGACTACGTGCAGGTGCAGTACAAGGACCCGCAGGAGAGCAAGACGATAAAGGTGCCGGTGGGCTGCACCTGCCTTATCGAGCAAACCACCGAGGCGGCCGACGTGCCGTGAGTGCCTCGCCGCCGCCCGCCGCAGGGCTTGCCACACCACACTAGTTCCTATGCATTCCACCTGTGACTGTTATTTATTCGTGAGTGTACATACGTAATTGAGACGGGGAGACAATAATACTCGCATTTAATTTATTATTTATTTTGATGGTTGTGATCGCGCGCCCGGGCCGTGTCGCGCTGAGCCGCTAGTATTAAATTAATTAGGTAGCTATTTAATGTTGAAAAGTCTGTGACTTTACTTGTGTTCTTTTTTTTATCTGTGTAATAATGTTTAAGTTTAACTGCGCAGGCGCAGAATGTACTGAATTTAACCGAGCTGGTATCGGACCATGTTGAATAAATTGTGTTATTGCAAAGCTGTGGTTTATTTGTACCCCTCTGCACAACAAGCTACCATAGCTACAAGTATTTAGAATCAAGTGTAAATTATATGTAACAATAATTAATGTTACGAGCAAGTAATTTAATTTTATAATTAATTGCCAAATGCACAAAATATAAAGTCAACACGTCATATTATATTATAATTAATAACCAAACTGAACAACATTCTAATACCTATAGTTTTATAAATAAAGGGATATATTATAAAATATGACTTAACGATTAATAATCTAAATTGGTATTATTTTAGTAATTTTGTTTGAAAATTTGTTCAGAGAAAAGTGAAATATGAAGTGAAATAATAATATTAATCAAAAATAAAACTTTTGGTAGCGATTGCCCTGCTAGGCAACTGCAACGAAGGAATTATTAAATTAAGGTGACATATTTAAGGTAAGTACAGTGATTATTAAAGCAAGATGCACCAAAATGGAAATTATATTACCGTATTAATTAATATAATTGACCAGAAAATAGCTCCGTCGGCTTCGTTATGATTTCAAGACTTACCTAAGTAAATTTAATACAACTTGTTGAGAAATACTTTCGAAACTTGGGTCCGAACTTAGAATTATTTTGAAAACATCATAAAATAAATGACAGGGTGTAACAATGATGTAATTATGCTATAAATAAATCATGAATAGGTAAAAAAACTCATCGGTAACGTAATATAGATAAATTATTTAATTTTTTTATTAAATCGTAGCAAGGGTTATTTAATGTATCTATGTTATATGTAAGTATCATAATATATTTTGTAAATAAAGTTATGCTAGTAAAAGTAACCAAAATTTATTATTGAAAATAATAATATTTTGGTTTGGTAGAGCGTCGTTACCGGATTATGGATTTTCTTTTTATTAAGACAATGTTGCTTGCAAATCGTCAGAATACATTAACATAATTATTTTCTATAGTTATACCTAAAAATTTTAATAATCTCAAATATTTACATTTCTTCAAGTAGTATTATATCTCTTAAATAAATGTGACTATTATTTTATACCTCTGCGAATTAGCGGTAGTTTTGAAACTTAACAATAAATAGATTTTAAAATTGAATGATCTTTGAGAGAGTTTCTTCTTTGAAAATCCCATGTAAATGAATTGATTTAAATAATTTTATAAAACAATAAATTTATTGATTTGAATTCATTCACATTAAAACAAATTAAACATCCAATTAAATTCTATTATTATTGTTTCATACTGGTATATCAATATTTTAATGATATTTCATAAAATGAAATCATTTTCATCTTTAGGAAATATTCAGAAGTTAATAAGAGTAAAAGTAGTACGTATTTGTTCAATAACGTATATAGTAGGTACATATAGGGTGTATTAGTTTGGTGAGTCAAGACTGCGGCGGTGAATCATAGGCATGCGATCACTTGTTTTGTTAGTGGTAAACTAACTGTTCCTTGTGGTCAGGGAGGATACAAGGACGGTGACAAGGTAGCGTGGGAAAAATTAAATCATATTTTATAATAGAATGTTACAAAAAGACTGATGATGATAATGTCACAAAAATATTAAAGTTCGCTATATTCCGAGTTGCATGTAGAATTGCTTTTTGTCGATATATTTTTACATATGTATGAAAATAAAGAAAGCGTCACCATAATTTACGAATATAAGTTTTGGAAGAGAAATTTATTTACATGCAGGAGAGAGACAAAAAGAAAGAGAAAATCCAAAAGATTCTTATAAACCGTGTTTTTGTAAGTCAATGTTTTTCCGAAGTATGTAGGTACTCAGCCCATGATATAAAAGCTACCTATGCCTAAAATTATTTATTCTGAATTTTTTTCGTCAAAATAATTTTTTCATAGCATGACAACGTGGCGGTCGATGCGTAAGGTCAATGCACTTTATTTATAACCTAAAAAGTAGCTTACCCTTCGTTCGCGACACATTTTAGTCCTATGAAATGATGATTTTAGAGTAAAATTTTAATAGAAAAAATATATTGTATATTTTGTAAAATATATGCCTCGTTGGTCTCGCGGCATAAATGTTCGCGTGGGATTGGAAGGTCTCGGGTTCGATTCCCGGGTCGGGCAAAGTATTATTGGGTTTTCCGTTAGGAAATTCTCAGTAGCAGCACGGAGTCTGGTAATGTGCCCGGTACGGCAATAGGCTCGCCCCCTATTACGTGGGACCTAAAAATTCATGGCGAAATGTGGGTGTAACATTACACCTCTGCCTACCCCTTCGGGGATACAGGCGTGAGTCTATAAATAAAATAAATAAAATTCGTAAAATAAATATTAGAGGTAGCTTCTATATCATAGGCTGAGTACATACTTTTCGGGAAAACACTGATTTAAAATACATATATTAATAATATATTAACATCTACCTATACCTGTCTGTACCTGAAACTTTTCTTTAAATTAGACAAGGTACCTATACCTAATTCTGTAAATCTGTATACATGATTGTATCTAACTTGTAATGCTTTTTATGGAAGTTTTAAAGCACGAGTCAAAGTTATGTAGATTTTATAATAATATATCTAACCTGTCTGCTCGTCCACTTTTCTAAAAGGTATTAACAACTAAAACACAAGAAAACACATCACTAAATAAAAACTAGTTTGGATTATAAGCGCATTAGGTGTACATGATATATTTGGCTATTAAAGTTATAATTTCCAAAATACGTTCGAAATTAAAACTATTAATTTGTGTTTCAACTAAAGAGTTTCGAGTTCAAGTAATAGCAACGGTGGTCGCAATGAGACTGCCATTGATAACTAAAAGTAAATGAGGATAAAGTAGCAAATATACCTACATATAAAAATTTGCTTGCGGTAAATAACTACTCACCAATAATATACAGAAATGTTATTGCGTGCATTAATGATGCGCCATACGCAATACAATTTTTTTTTATATTTATAGACTCACGCCTGTATCCCCGAAGGGGTAGGCAGTGGTGTTATATTACACCCACATTTCGCCATGAATTTTTAGGTCCTACGTAATAGGGGGCGAGCCTATTGCCGTACCGGGCACATTACCAGACT
Organism: Euclidia mi; assembly: GCA_944739405.2. Lineage (NCBI taxonomy): Eukaryota > Metazoa > Arthropoda > Insecta > Lepidoptera > Erebidae > Euclidia > Euclidia mi. The sequence continues at coordinate 52,008,935 of OX123200.2, read as the reverse complement.
CCGTGCTGCTACTGAGAATTTCCTAACGGAAAATCCAATAACACTTTGCCCGACCCGGGAATCGAACCTGAGACCTCCCAATCCCACGTGCACATTTATGCCGCGAGACCAACGAGGCAGTCCACAACGCAATACAATTAAATTAAAATTCATTGTTTTGATTTTGTTATTGACGTGAGCTCTCAGATTCCTAGAGCTTGTCGACTGGTTTAACTATCTGATGATATTTATCCTTCTGGGGTTCGGAAGGTAGATAGGTGGTCATAGGTACATGGACAGTCGTTTCAAAGTGAAATGTTTTCTAAACAAAGCCACTGAAGTTTGACTACAAAAGCCACAAACCGGTCTCTCTACCTTACATCTCTACCTTTTTGAGAGTTTGATTGATATATCTAAGGTTATCCTTCAGTAATAAGATAACACAGCATACAGCTAGCTTATGCTATGCTTAGCCTTAAAAGAAATATTAACTTGTTTTCTGATTCACTATTTAAATTTAAGCAACATTTGACGACCGATTGGCGCCGCGGGAGTGTAAACGACTGCTACGCCGAAGGTCGCGGGTTCGATTCCCGCTCAAGTCAAATATTTGTGTGCATGAACATGAATGTTTGTCTTGGTCTGGGTGTTTCTATGTATAATATGTATATATTTACAAAAAAAAAGTATATATGTATGTTTATCGATTACCTAGTACCCATAGTACAAGCTTCTGCTTAGTTTGGGACTAGATGGTGTTGTGTGAATGTGGTAGAATATTATTATTATTATATTTAAAAATAAGCTGAACAAACGATAATTAATTAATAATTTTGTTTTCTTTTGTTATTTTACTGCAATTATTGTTTTTGTTCTTTTTCATTTTATTTTATATTCTTGTACTTTTTGTTTTCTTTTTGTTTAGATTTTAAAACGAATGATGTGTTTACCTGTTATTGGCTAACATATACTTATGTGTAAACATAACGTCTAACTAGTTTTAAGAAAAAAATATGTCTGCTGTTGGTGTACCTTATTTAAATAAATATACCTACGTTATGAAGTTATGAAAACAAACTTATGCTTGATTTTTCAAATTAAGTTATTTTTTATTCGTGGGGTGGTTCATATTCATTAGGCCTGGTCAAATAGATTTTAGGTAGATAGGTACAGATAAAGAGAGGTTTTTTTTTAATTAACTGCAAATGGGAAGATTTATTTATTTTATTTATTTATAGACTCACGCCTGTATCCCCGAAGGGGTAGGCAGAGGTGTAATATTACACCCACATTTCGCCATGAATTTTTAGGTCCCACGTAATAGGGGGCGAGCCTATTGCCGTACCGGGCACATTACCAGACTTCGAGCTGCTACTGAATGGGAAGATTAGGTATTACTAACGCTTGAAGCAAAATGTTAAAGGCTTTCGACAATACGATCATTGTCATACAGCCTTGCGAAGTCCACTGTTGGACATACTGCGACACCTGCAATGAAACACATCGTAACTCATATTTTGTAACTTTCCAGGAGAGCGCGTCAAAAATCTCAATCAATTCTGTTAAGTCCTAGTGCATTGAAACTTGAAAACTAAGAACTTGAGGGGATACTTTACATTTACATATGATTAGTTTGTTAGTAACTTACGTAGTTTATTAGCTTTGTGAGTTACAATCATATAACACGGGGTAAACATTATGATGTAACTCATGTGACATTGTATCACAGACTTACAATGCAAATTTGCATGGTATAATTATTACACTTTGCAATAAAAAAATATGTGACTAAATATACTTTTTTATCATCTTCATTGGACGTCAACTTACAATTTTTTTCTACTGGCTATAATCGTAACGTGAATGAATTCTGATACAGGGATGAGCACATAAAAAGGGATTTTTTGTTTACTGTGGATATGATTGTAACTCAAATACACCAAAAAGTGAGTTACGATGTTTTTCATGGCAGGTGTACGACACGGGGTACTCCCAAATTTGCGACACTACAGCATTGTGAGTCAGTGAGAGGATTCGGTTTATACCACCCTGGACAGATGGATTGATATAGGGCTTTATCTCAAGTTCTCCTGTCTCTTCGTAAAGGTTCTATTTGTATATCCCTCGTCTCTTACGACACCTGCGGAATAAAATAGGGTAGTGGCACTTTTTATCATCAATGCGTCACCTTGCGGAGAACGACATGACAAAACTTACATATAAGAAATGAAATGTAACTTATTCGTATATTTCTTATTATTGTATATTATTTACTATATTTTTATTAATGCTTATTGGCGAAATAAAAGCAAATAATCAAGAATTAGGACACTAGTAATCCGAACTATAGCGATATCGTCTTGAGGGGATGGCGGGTAGTTATCGTGTAATGAGTGGTTCGTTAGGTCCCATTCTCCCCGCGAGTACAAACCGTCTGCGGAGTGTCTCTACCTCAACAAATCATTCGCATTTTTTTATCATTACCATTACCAATAATAATTAGAGTTGCGTTGCTATGTGGCGCTCTTCAATGTTAAGATCATGTCTCAAATTCTTTTTATCTTACTTTCCACATATTGTTTTGTACATAAATCGATTGATATTAATTATTTGAAAAAGCATACAGATTAGAGTCAATATTTGGATGCATTACGTAGGCCGATAATAATTTAAGTCTCTCTATCAAAAATCTCATTTTATTTAAGTCACGAACAAATTAATTAAAACAATTGTAACAAGCATTATTTGTTAATATTTGTCCGGCCCCATCGACCTTACTATTATTTAAAAAAAAATAGAAAAAACAATGTATTAGGTATATAAGATTTATGCAACAAACACTGTTTAATTGATATTTAATTTTACTAAAATTAAAATTTTGTAAAATACAACCTAAGCTATTTTGTCTCAAATTTAAATAAAGTCGGCTTCAATTTGGTTTTCCCGTGTGACGTTATGAGTGCCATTTATAAGCGCTACGAACTGAGGTGAATTCATCACACACTGCGAAGATAATCGTAGCGAGTGCACAGGTTTTCGCGAGCTCTCAGTTTTTCCTTCACCGTTTATTATTATTTAATAATGTCGTGCCTTCGCTGGTGTTTTGTGCTCGTGTGCCTCACGGCAGCTATCTCGCTCGCTCCCACGGTCGAGGCGGTGCCTAGCGGGCTACTCGCCGATCTGTTCAGCAGATCTATATGTAAATCTGAAGTGGAGTACAACATAGTGGACGACAGAATACCACGCATCATTAAGGAAGTGAAGTGCGCTGCTAGTCCTGATGTGATGTGTCCGTTGGATGCTGGTGGAGAGATGTCGTGCTGCGCTAAGAACTCTAACGACAAAGTGCACTTCTCTTGTCAGGAGGTGCGGGACAATGTGCTGGTCAAGTACCCCGACATCGCCGAGCCTAAAGAGGAGATGGTGTCCGTCGGCTGCTCCTGTATCGTGCATAATGTCGTCAAGGCCGGGGACATTTAACACCTCTAACGTCAAAACTTTCAACATCATGACTTGAGTGTTAAACTTAACTAGTTTTCGGTAGTGAAAATTGCTCATTGTTGTTCCTGAAAAATTGTAAATAAGCTATTTATTTAATTAGTTTTTAATAATTTATTAACTGTTGCGATCTCACTATAGCTACTTAGTATTGTATGAACGAAGGATATCGATGTATTTAATTAATATTTGTTTACAAATTGTTTTTAATTGATTACTTTAGGAGTACGCTGGATGTGTTAATTTATTATTATTGTAGACATAAGGATTTTAAATGTTATCCTGTTAGTTCGCCATGGCCGTTGTTACAATGTACTGTGTCCCGCGATACTAGCAGCAATCCAAGTTAAGAAGTTGTTGTTTTTGAAATAGAAATATTTATACAAAATACCGTATTCTATTCTTTTCTAATTTATCATACCTTTTTATTGCTTCTATTCTTATAAGCACCATTATTTTATGGCGATTTTGAATTATGTGGTCTACACAATGAGTCAAATTGAAGTCAGGGTACCTATTAAAAAAATGCAGGTCCCGTCGCCCTGAAGATAAAAAAAAATGTCAAATTGACGCCAATGCCTACTTATTTAAATTAGCGACATAAGTATGAGGCATGTCCTCAATTGCATTTCTTAGCCTTATGTTTGATATTGATCTACTCATAATCCATTATACTAATTATATATACTTATATACATATACTTAGGTAAACGATTTTACTAATACTTGTGGTACCAAGAAGTAAACGACAGTCTACATTTAGGATGAAAAGTAAAAGTAACATAATATGTGAATGTCATTACAACATTTAAGAGAAGGAAAGTGGTCATAATAAATACAATAATGTAACTTACACGTATGACTCAAAGGGGTTTCCTAAGTTTGAGGATAAGGTAGTTGTCGAAGAATGGATGTGTAAGGATGTAGATACGTAATCAAATATCTACCTATCTCTTCACATTTTTTAGCTATTCATCATTCGATCTAATGATACCTATTTAAAGATCTGACTTACAGTCGTAACAGATTAGCACAGGTACCGATTTTAAAATAGCTCGTCAGATGTCAACCCTTGCACATGTTTGACGGTAATACATCACTGCTAAGTTGGCTGGTCACTCGTCCCTATCGCGCGGCGAAAGTTCTGGGTTTGAACCAAAACTAGGCAATTTCACATGACTACATTTGTTGCCATCTGTTATTGGCCTAACTCTAGAGGTCATTTTTGGGGCATGGTGAGGTGTATCAGACTCTCCCCTAAAGGTGAGAGTGAGAGGTAACCTGGACGTCCCATGGCGACTGGGTCACGCGAATTCCGGTTACTTAAGCTAAGTAACCGGAATTCGCGTGTACGAGTACCTACGTATCTACCTCCACTTTGTGGTCAGGTTTGACCGCCTCTCATACTTTTTTCTCGTAATTGTGTTCGAGTCTAACAAGTCAGTAGGTACGTCTAAATAGTAGTACTATTATTTTTGTACCTATAGATATTATTTTGTTCGTCGCAACGTGATGTCTATGTTCCGACAAGTTCAAGGTCGGGCGACATTACCTGCCCCTCAATAAGGGTTGTCAATGCTTAGCTGTATAAATGGGAGGAAAACAACGATTTTTGGAATAGGTATAAATTAGAATTAAGGCATTGAATTGTAATTCCTGTGAATAAACAAATAGTTATCAATTGACAAAGCTTGGTATTATAAACTAAGTATTATTTTCAGGGCAAATTTTGGTAGTTTAAAAATCCTTTTACTAATCGACGGTTTTTAGATTCCCGAACTGAATTCATGGGAGTTCAGTTGACGATGCAATGAATATGGTTTTATTAAAGGTGATTGAATAATCACCTTTAATACCATAAGTTAGATTTGGAAACAAAATACCTATTATACCTATTCATAATATTTTATTTGTTTCTAAATCTATCATATGCTAGTATGACATAAACGCAGAAATTTCTAACACAGTCCAGTAGATACTTTAATATCGACAAAATGTAGTAAACAGCTGTTTTTATTTATCGCGATTTCAGCTTTTTTTTAAAACATCTGCCGCACTAGGAACAAATCCTCTCTCGCGGAGGACTTTACGGACATAATGAATACAAACACTCGAATCAACTATTTATGGATAACACAGAGCTGTCGAACCCACAACTCTCAACGCAGTGTCAAGCGGCGGGGCGCCAAACCTGCAGTCATTTGCATATAATTATATCATTCTTGCGTAGGTAGGTAACTGATTGACTGACATACAATGCACAGCCAAACTATTGGGCGGAACAAGCTGAAATTTCCTTGGACACTGTAAGGCTGTTCGTGAAATTTTCACGGGATCGGGGAGAAATCGTTTAATCTAAAAACATGTGCGGTCGTAGCTGCGAGCATCATCTAGTTATATATTATTTTTATTTGTAATCCAATAGATAAAGGTGGGAACCCTACTGTCAGTTCTCAGCTACTTTGTCCCGGAGGCGCCTCGCCGACCTACATCACTGTTTGTGCCACCACCGTTTACCTGTCTGACTACCTAGCAACGCGGGAGCCAAGCTGCTTGCTAAAATATTTTACGTACAAATAATTCGCAATAAAATTCCTTATAGGTAAGTAGGTGGATACATGGTGAATATTATTATATCTTCACATGATAATTTACCTACTTACCTATTTCGAGCTATCTGATTGTCCCAATGGTCCTGAATATTTATGTTTTTCTCATCCAGCAATAGTGTCTTAGTTTTGTCTTAGATACCTACTCGTATTTTTTGCTAGGTACCTACTGTACCTACCTAAGTACATGTAAGTGATATGTGTGAAATAAGAGGAGGTGTAGGTACCGTGTATGTAATAAATGTTTCACTGTCAGTTAGGGACAAGTGGAATTGGGACCGGATCAAATCAATATTCTTGTAATCTATATATTTATTTAGAATTTTAATCACTAACATTCGATATAATTCGGTACGTGCTAAGTAATAATTAGAGACCAACGCCTTTAGGACCTGTAGATATCCAAGAAAGGGTAGGCTGAGGTCTTATATCACACCCACATTTCGCTATGTTATGTAAGTAATTACTTCGCTTAAAATCTTGGTAGGTACGTTTCTGTTTTACTAGGTAAATATCATGTAGTAATATTTTTTGTTTATTAAAAATTAAGTAGAAATCCGTTCGTGTATCATTACAAACACATTCAAGTAGGGTAATGACGGGATAATTCAAGGTGAAATTAAATTCATGTAATTTCTTTTTCACGTAGGTAATATCCTGACGACATACTTAAGTAGAACAACCTTGTTCGGTTTGTTTTTATGTTTTTGTAAAATCCTTGTTTTTTACAATTCGGCCATACCTACCTAGCTTTGCCTAGCTAGCACCTAGTTCTGATTTAGTCACATAATAGTTTTAAGGATAGTTTACCTACATAAGCTTTTAATAGGTGGACAACAACTTGGTACGTGAACTCGTTTTATTGTATTTAAACATGACCCAAAATATAGTAGTATGTTACCACACCACACTTAGTTTCAGCGAGGGGCGTGTCGGGGACAGGGCGGGAGGCGGCGCTGGAGCGGGAGGGGGAGAAGCCGAGCTGCGCAAGCGCCGCCTCGTCGCGCGCTACACACGAGCGTATTCACTACTACTACTGTAGTAGTGTAGTAGTAGAGTATTATAACAATATATTTTGCCTGATGCTGGGGCGTACACTACCACTTTTCACGATTCTAAACCCTATCACATGAAAGGGCTTGATGTGTATATTTCAAAACGTATTTTTTACGAGACATAAATACTTATTTATAATGAAAAATAAGAGAACGGTGCCCTCCTCACATTTCTTAATTTGTATATAGCTAATCGCATGATCGAGTTTGGGCTCGTTTCAATCGTATTGGCGAGTACTCTGATCCTATATGGCAACCAGATTTTGATGATGCGTTGTCAAGGTTGACTTCAACTCAAAGTTGATTTCAAATCATAGTTGAGTTCACCTGACAGATGAGTTCCAGTGAAACATGAGTTCAACGTGACAGACCAACTGGGCGACCACAGAGCCCTCGACCACGAGCCACTTCACCGAAGTTACCTATCCCGGATGCCGAACAGAGCGAGGTACGGATGGCCTTTGAGCAACTTAGGAAAAGCAAAGCACCTGGTGATGATGGCATCTCTGCAGAACTCCTCAGAGTAGGTGGGGACACAACCTTGAGAGAGCTAGCAAGTCTTTTCAATACCGTCATCCACGAAGGTTCAAAACTACGGGCATGGAGCGGGAGTGTGGTGGCTCTTTTCTTCAAAAAAGGCGACAAAACTTTATTGAAGAATTGCAGACCCAGCCATCTACAAGTTGTTCTCGAGGGTTGTAACAAACAACTCGACGACTTCCAGCCATCAGTGCAAGTTTCGAAAAGGCTTCGTCTTCACCGTGGAGCACATCCATACTGAAGACCCATGAGTAGGTACAACCAGCCGCTGTGTATGGCATTCGTGGACCACGAGAAAGCCTTCGACTCTATCGAAACCTGGGCAGTTCTTGACAGCCTGCAACGATGACGCATTAGCTGGCGATATATCAAGGTGTTAAGATATTTGTATGAAACCGACTGGCGACCATGACGCATTAGCTGGCGATATATCAAGGTGTTAAGATATTTGTATGAAACCGACTGGCGACCAACATAAAATTTTGCATGCCTGCCTGGTTGAAATATGGTGATACCTTACTACCCCAATTGTAACAACTGATAATATTTGTAATATCCATATATCGCAAATAAACAATTTGAATTTGAATTTGACCATGACCGTTCAGATCCAAGACAGAAGGACATACACCATAGAGTTGCGTAGGGGAGTCCGGCAAGGGGATGTAATATCTTCCAAGCTGTTCACCAACGCACTTGAGGATGTCATCAAGACATTGTAGTGGGCTCAACGAATATAAACGGCGAGTACATCTCACACCTTCAAATTACTGACGACATCGTCCTAATAGCAGAGACGTTGGAAGAGCTTAGCGGAATGCTGTACGACCTTAATGAAGCCTCCCCGGTGGATTGGTCTTGGCATGAGTCTGGCTAAAACGAAGGTGTGTGATCAATGAACACGTCGTGTGGAGACCGATCTGCATTGACTGTTCCTTGCTCGAAGTTGTGCAACAGAATGCTTACCTGGGGAAAATAATACAGTTGGGTGGACACAGCTTCGAGAAGGAAATCGATAAATAGATTCAGTTGGTATGGGCAGCATTCGGTAGGTAAGCTACGTCGGATCTTCTCGTCGCCTATCCCGCAAAGCCTCAAGACAAAAGTCTTCGACCACCTGTCCTACCAGTAAAGATATACCGGTAAGGTGCCGAAATCTGGACACTCACGGTAGTGCTGGTCCATAGATTTAAAATAACTCAGCGTGCTATGGATCGAGCTGTACTCGGAGTCTCTCTAAAGAATAGAAATCGCAACGAGGTCATCAGGAAGAGAACTGGAGTCACCGTCATAGCTCGCCGTATAAGCAGTCTGAAGTGGCAATGAGCTGGCCACGTCTGCCGAAGGACCGACGATCGATGGAGCAGACAAGTCTTAGAGAGGAGACCACGTTTCGGCAAACAAAGACTGGTTGTTGAGCTGACTGCACTGTTGGCGTCGTGGTTTAAGAAGCCACCTCGCCGCTTTGCACTTGCCTAGTGTTGAGGGTTCCATACTGGGTGTTCATCGTGCCCGTTTGCTGTGTGTTGGTAAAGACTCCCGCGACACAGGATTTATGCCTAGTGCACGCAATAGGAATAAATCTTTGTTCTATTAAAGAAAGGGCCTTGCGAAGCTATAAATTGTACGTGAATTGTAATTAAACCAATCGTATACGATATTTTCTTGTAAGTACCTGTTGTTAAATTGATTTATACGGTAGGATTTGATCTGTGTTTAGAAACCTAAAAAACAATTTTGTTGTTTAACTTTAATCCAGTGAAAATTACTGTAAGCAGTCACTTCTTACAGTAATTTTAAAAGTTCAAAAATAATATGACGTAGGTATACTTTTGTTTGTTTTAGTTTATTTTAGAGAAAAGTTTAAAAGATATTAAATTTTTGTATTACAATTTTAATTCTGGCTTGTGATATCCTTTGAAATACATTTCAATAAAAATAAATATCTTTTCTTTGGCCCCTTTAAATACATAACAATTACATTACACAATATGTATAAATAAAAAGTTCAAATATTATAAACTTTAACATTTAGCAAATAGGGTTCAAATTCGCGGTTAAAATTTGCCGGTATGTGGGTCAATCTACCGTTTACTAGGACAAATCTACCGGATACTGGTACAAATGGGTCTTTTCAAACTTAATTTAAATTAAAGTATTCTTACAGTCATATATACATACATACATATCGTCACGCCTTTTATCCCCGAAGGGGTAGGCAGAGGTGTATTTCTACACCCACTTTCCATATATATCAAAATCTATAAAATTATACGAAAACAAGAATAAATGGTCTATAAACTTCCGTAAATTTCATTTTTGTTAGTCTTTTAACCTTCACATAGCAGACCTGCAAAGTCAGCGAAGTTCAGAATTTCACGGCTACTGGGCCGTTTACCTTACGAAATTTTTTTACTTCGGCACCATACCTGGGAAATTACAAGTTCAGGAGATATTGAGGCTCAAAGTTAGTATGGAATTTTTCTGATTAGGGACAAGATCGATGCATTTACTCCGCCAATATGTTCTTTAGATGCCCTATAACCCCATCGATAAGTAGGTATTTCGAGCAGTGCATGCGCGCGCTTTTAATTACGGTTTAAACAATGTGAAAACTTAAAAAAAGTCGTTTCCCAGGCATTATTTTTGATTAGTATGACTTGGCATGATGTCCACAACGAGTAGACTTCGGCTTGGTGATGGGTCTTGTGACACCCTGTATTTGATAACCTTGTGCTGGTTGTGCATTTAATGGTGTGGCTAATTATCAAAATAAGTTGTTGACAACAATTTAATTTTTTTTTTTATATTTTTTTTTAATGAGGTTGTAGTGTGTTGCCATCAATGAACCAGTGCCTGGCTCTTTGATTGAACCGGTCCAATCATGGCAACTTCTCGAGTTGTCAATATATATTTTTTTTTATAGAATGGCGAAAAGAGTATTATTCATGGAATGAGACAAGGATGGATTTAGGGTTACAAGCGTTACGTAAAGGTAAGGTGGGCTTAAATGAGGCAAGCAGGATTTACGGCGTGTCTAAAGCGACACGGAAAAGACGATAAGATGACAAAAATACGAAGGCAAAAGGTTGCAAGCAACTTGTTGGTTCAACGGGAGAGCTGACTCCGGAATTGGAGAAAAACTAGTTGAACACATTTTAGAATTGGAACGATGTTTAGGTATATGGTGTAACACCAACTGTCATGTAGGTACCTAAATGTTGGGTGCACGAGGACTGTGCTTGTGTAAAAAAGGGCAAAAAGAAACATGTGTAGAAATAGGTAAGTGATGAATATGAGAGTTGAGGGATATAAGGCAAGAGGAAGATCAAAGAAAAGATGGATGGATTGTGTGAAGGCTGACATGAATGAAAAGGGAGTGAATTATCAGATGATGGCTGATAGCAGAAAATGGAAGAGAAAAACATTCTGCGCCAACCCTAAGTAATATGGGAACAGGGCAGGAAAAGGAGAAGTATAAATTTAAGATTTAACTGTACTTGTCTTTCAAATGTTGAATAAAAATGTGATTAAAAAAGTTGTCTTTTGTATTTCCTAAAAATAGGTAACAAATTTTTCTTAGGCACTCTGAATAGACCAGCAGATAGGCCAATATATAGCTATTGTCTAAGTCCAATGATAGCAACTGAGTGGCCCAATCAAAAATACAGTGGTCCAAACAAGGCGACCATTTTTTATTTATACTTTTGGCACTAAATGCTTAAGTTAAAAAAGAAAATATGAATACTGCGGATACTTCAATAAAAGTACAATTCATTTAACCAATTTTTATATTGCCTACTACGATAATTTTGATTTTATGACCGTCCAAAGTTACCTAAGTGGTCCAATAGTAGCAACCTTACCCTAATACGTTTTATTAATGGAAACTAGAATGTGCTTTGTAATTACAAGAAAACAAACCTAAGCTCTTGTTACTTAGCTAACTTTCAATTCGCAATGCTCAGACGCTTTTCCTAACATCCATGATAAATATGAAATTAATGGGCAGGTGCTGATTTAAACACAACGAAATCAAAACACCAAAAGAAAGCCAAATTAAATGTCGAGACCTACGACTGTAACTATATTTCGTGCCTATTTATCCAAACAAGTCTAAGCTAAGTAATGCTTTTTGCGAGCCAAGCGAGCATACAAGGAACCACAGAACAGTTAAAAGGAACGCACCGCCCACTCACACAGACTCCGCCCCGCTACCTTAACTTGAGCATACCTATTTCCCTTGCGCACACGCACCGTGTTATAAATGTTATGAATGTTAAGATTATATAGCAGCATAAGAATGTTTTTACGGTCTATTGCAGATCAAATTTTTGTAGTAGGTAAGATTGTTTTTACAAGTACGATTCCATATAAATGAAATATAGGTAGGTAGATACCTACTTAAGAGAGAAATGCAACAGTGGCTTAGTGATTAGACATTGGACGTTAAATCTTGAAGTTAAACTTAAAACGGCCAGAATAAAAACCGACCATTGCACAACTAGAATAAGAATCTTTTTAGGCTGATGGCATACCTAGCTAGGTAACTACTGGAACATAATATACCTACTTAGAAAATATAAAATGCTTTTAAAATATTCATTATTATTGGCTTAACACTTTTAAAACAATAAAAAGTCACCTATAAAATAATCAACATTAATCAGTATTCTATTCAAAACATTTTATCCCATTCAAATACTGTAATTAGGTAGATACCTAGGTACCTCTAATAAATAATTATTAGGTAGATACTTGGCGTGATCCAAAACTTGAAATGAAATACTTTCGTTTTATAAGTATATTTCAAACATATAAATTTATATGCACTTTTTATGTCGACGGTACAAGTAGAAAATAATATAAAACATAAACCAGATAAATGTTATCAAATTTATCGTTTTCGGGGCTCTCCGGGACGCGTGCCTCAGGGATCGGGGGCCTAAGAGAATAACCAGTAGGTAGGTATGATTTGCCTTGCCTGTATATAGGTACTTACCTACCTACCTACATAACTACTTACATATATTGGTACCTACTTTTAATCATATTTACGGAACATCAAGTGCAGTTAAAGACGACGCCAAATAGATTTTGATCTTTATTCACTTACTTGTAACATCGCGTAGAGATAGCCAAAACGCCCATCAGCACGCCGCTGTTATGGTACCAGCACCTATACCAACTGCAGGCTGATCAGATCCCTCTTGGTCAACTCAACCGACGCCGGGGCCCTCTACCTACTCTGAAGATCCCACGCGACGATGCTAAATTCTTAACGTTTTGTAAGCTAAAACAAAACAAACGCATGAATTTATAAAAATATATACCTAACGCATAAACTTTTCACAACCGCAAAGGTCTTTAGACTTGAGGACCTACTTACATGGTTTTTATTTCAACTCGATATCTCCATCAATCAATCAGCCTGTTGCAGTTCACTGCTGGACATTTTCATGCGTGCCCGTAAATATGACAAACAGACAGACGGACACAAAGTTAACATAATAAGGGTTCCGTCTTTCTTTTCTTCCTAGGTACGCAACCCTAAACTTGTTTTTCTAAAAATAACAAAGTACCTACCTATTGATTTTATTTAAAAGAAACAAAATGCCGCCAAATTCTAATGTACAACTTGTGAAAAACAAATGAAAGAAGTAAAAAAATAAAAAGCGTATTTTTTCGAATTTCACAACCAGTAGGTACAGATGGCCAGTACGAACTAATTAAGTTTTTTGTCGCATTATTCTACCTCTTTGGATTTTCTGCGCCTTTATTGACTTGGGAAAAGGCATACGATAGAGTGGTGAGAGATGAACTTTGATCAACACTTTCCGTGAATGGAGTGAGAAGCAGTCTGATACGGGCACTTACATCATTATACAGGGATTCAAGTGCCTGTGTCAGAATAAACGGGGCCTACACGGATTGGTTTAACATTGATCGTGCGGTGCTAGACATGGATGTGTAGCGTCTCTTTGGCTGTTCAATCTATTCATGGACAATTGTTTGACCGATTTGAAAGAGTCTGAATGTGGATTAAGAATGGGTGAATCAGTGTTTAAGATCCTGTTTTACGCTGATGATCAGGTTTTTTTTTGCGTCTTCAGCGCCTGATTTACAGCAGATGGTAACCGTAATGAATGAGACGTATAAGAAGAAGGGCATGAAAGTGAAGGTCATGGTCATAGAGAGGGAAAATGTATAAGTGTATAATCTATGGGGAAGATAGTGTTACGAATGGCGATATTTTAAGAATAACGCCATCTATCGGTAAAAGAGAGAACTAGAGGAGAAGGGATATATTGATGGTTTAAATTGTTCCACCTATTCTCTACTAGATGGCGTTGTTGCTGAATACTGGAACAATCAATGCTGTGTCTGGGACGTACGAGAATATTCTAGGGAAGACTAGTATGCACGACTTATGTTATCCGGTCCATATAAATAGCGCTCGGATTCGCGCACTAGACAGTTCAGTCCTTATAACAGAGCGATTAACAGCGAAGGACATTTGAAGAGTAAAGGAGTCTGAAAGTGTGTTTCTAGTCTGGAAATAAGTTTTTATTAGTGTTGAAAATTAAGTGTGTGTAAAATAAAGTACCTACAGTTTTTATTTATCGCCGAACCCCAGCTTATAACAATAGTATGACTGAATATAACATAATGATAGGAGATGAAAAAGTGGAACAAATGAATGAGTTTGTCTAAGTATTTAATTTTAGGGTTTACGAGAGATGGAAAATGTAAGGGAGATTTTGAATGGAGAATGAAAGCCGGCTTTTGTGTGAATGACGCATTACAGGCCATTTTAGCAGTAAAATTATACTAAGTAAGGCTCGCCTTGCCATACTGCAGGGAGTTTTGGCGTCAACACTGATGTACCTATGGGAGTGAATCATGGGTATGGCAGAAAAAGCATGAAAGTAGAATTAATGCTGTGGAGATGAGAGCTTTGAGGAGTAATACGAGGGTCAAACTGAAAGTTCTTAGAAAATCAAAAACTGATTACATTAGCCAGTTATTAGTTTTATTATATCTTTTCAAAATATTGTCCATTGACGTCAATACACCGCTGCATGCGATGGAACCACTGGGAAAAGCACTTTGCCCACTCGTCCTTAGGGGTCTCTTCAATGGCATCGCGATACGCAGCCACCGCTTCTTCAGCATTCATAAACCGCTTTCCTTTAAGTTTTTCTTTAATTTTTGGAAATAAATAAAAATCACAAGGCGCGGGGTCGGGGCTATACGGCAGGTGACCCAGTAATTCAACGTTTGATGTCGCCAAATAGTCGATCGTTCGCTTGGCGGTGTGCGACGAGGCGTTGTCGTGGTGAAGGAGGATCCTACTGCGAGGTCGTTTCTCTCGAACTTTTTCCAAGACAAGTGGCAAACAATTGGTAGTGTACCATTCTGCAGAAACTGTTTTTTGATCCTCTAACACAATTGTTGCGAAATGACCTATCCTTCCAAAGAACGAGGCCACCATTTTTTTTCCCGCACTTCGATCTCTCTTCACTTTAGTTGGCAACTCCTCGAAAGGAAACACCCACTGAGCAGATTGTCTTTTGGTTTCAGGATCATAACAGTAAATCCAGCTTTCGTCACCTGTTAGTATGTCGAACACAGCATTTGAGTCACCTCCGTTAAATCTTTCAATCATTTTACGGCACCAGTCCACACGATGGAGTTTTTGAGCCTTAGTCAAATTATGAGGTATCCACCGGGCGCAAAGCTTCCTGACCGCTAAATGTTCGTGGAGGATTTTGTACACTTGACTCATACCGATGCCTAAGCTTGTCCGAATCTGCTGATAGGTCACTCTTTTGTCAGTCTCTATCATACGCCGCACAACACAGATGTTATTTTCAGTCGTCGCCGTAGAAGGCCGTCCCTCACGTACATCATCAGTGAGATTAGTGCGACCACGTTTAAACTCATTAAACCAGTTGTAAACAGTCGCACGAGATGGGGCTTCATCGTGAAAGGCCAATCGTAGTCTATCATAACTTTCTTGTTGACTTAACCTTTTGAACGCCAAAGCAAAAACACATGAACCTGCCCTCAACGCCAAGCCACAAATTTCGCGCAAATACCTACGAAAAAATAGGGATTCCAATACTACATCGATATTTAATTGTAGTTTTATTTTCGTCTCCGATTTCAGAATATAATGTCCTTGTTACATTGAAATTTAATTCCTAATTACACTTCCTCCTACTATAGTTATAGTTATACATAATTTACAGAGTTGTATAACACCGTAATAAAAGTTATGAGACGACAATATAATTAAATGTAATAACTATAGGCACAGCACTAGTCTTTATCTGATGTCTTCTATTTGTGACCATGGCGTGGACGGCCCGCCATTTGTATGACTATTTCGCTTTCGAAATAAGGATGTAGCAATGTAAATCTCGCTTATCGATGTGTTCCCGTACAATATTATTTTAAAATAAATAACGGTTTTTTTAATTAAGTACATTTATAATCTTTATAATTCCGAATGTTCAAACAGTTTAAATATATGTATAGGTACGCATAAACATAAAAAAATACCTATAGTTGTTTCACGAAAAAAGAACATTCCCAAATGTACCTATCTAACTTATTTTTAACAAAAATAAGTTACATTCGGTCTACTATCACCAATACTGGGCCACATACCTACTGATATTATCTCGGTTTTTAATAAGATTAATTTTTGTTTAAAATAAAAGCAGAAAAAAATTACAGTAGGTACTTCCTTAGGTACCTTTAAATCATAGTCGTCCAAAGATTTTGTTTCCGAAAAGCCTTCGTCATCAGGATTCAGGGAATAATATTGTATGATGTATACAAATCGCGAAAGTTTAAAATCGATTATTCAGGAACTCCTTCTAATATGCGAAGAAGTTCCTCCGTAGTCATTAAATTTGCACTCATTATAACAGTCACTTAATATAAAATAAATAATAAATATTTTAATAATGTTTACTTTCTTCACTATTTCTGATCGCATGCGCTTGTGACGTCACGATGCTGTCGTCTATTTGTGACCATGGCATACAAGGCACTGATAATTCGGGTTGTATTAGGGATGCGCCTGAGTAAAGATTAGCGAATATCGAAATTCGACTCAGACAATTTTATCTTCGACTATGTAGCTATTAAAATGTTTTTTTAAGTCTGATTCTATAAAGCTAATGCTGTTTTATTCTCGTACTAAATTATATTTAAAATTATACATTGTAGAAGGAAGTTTTAAAACGATCTTTGATGAAAATTTTTGATATTATCTAACATTATTATCTAACATGCGCTACATCACTAGCGGTCACATATTTGTGACTGTGGCGTGTGCGAACATTCTTTTTTAAGATTTGATTTCTTACTTTTTAACGTAAAATGTCTCAATATCTATAATGCTATTTAACTCGTTTAACAGAAATAAACAAGCATTAGAACTTCTATTTTAAGGTAATATAAATAAACAGGCATTTAAGTAATGTTCAAATTGTTTATTTCTTGTTTTTGTATACCGCTTTTTCTGTCACGTATTTGTGACGTTGGCGTCCAGGGACAGTTTTCGCTTGTCACATATATGTGACCATGGCGCTCAAAAGGTTAAATGACATCGAAAGTCATAAAAAATCATTGCACGAAAATTTTCTCGTGTTAAATTCATGTTGACGTGACACAGACAATTTTCAATTTGCCGCCAAATCGTAAAACAAATGACAAATGAATGAAATATATACTCAGTAATATTGGCAAAGAGTTCTATTTTCAAATTTTAGAATATTTTTTTTATTATATTGTTTATAAGTGGCCAGTTCTAAGAACTTTCAGTTTGACCCTCATAATGACATAAAGAAGATGTAGTGACAAAGATTGAGAAAGGCACCTACTTATATTGCGATGGACATTTGGAACTGATGAATGAAAGAAGATTTACGAAAGAAGTGTATCGAGTAAGAATGAATGGAGATGTCGGTAGGTAAAGGACGCCCAAGACGGACTTACGCCGACCAATTTGGTAACGTACTGCGGAAGGGCCTAATCAAAAGTACCTACCTACCCATAACCGACGAGCATGGAGCATGCATGACGAGGTTAATGAATCTCGAGGAACAGTGCCCTGTTTAATAAAGCTGACAATGCGACAAGTCCGACATATCGACTGTTTACTGGCAAAAGGTCCTAAGTAATTTTTACCAACTTTTCAGGACGGACATAAAGGTGTTTAATATAAGTCTGAGGCACGTAGGGATTACAAAAAAAAAATACGTCATTAGTAATTTTAAACTCTTTATTGAGCATAATATTTAACTTTTATACATCTATAATGCAGTCGTAAGGGCGCGACTTAGGACTTATTGCACGAAAACTTCGTGCACAAATAGGACATATTGAACCTAAATTTTCGCTTCTTCCTTCTTCTTTCTCTCAAAGGTGCATCATTCTATATCCGATTTCCAGAGTATTTAAAAACATTTCTGTGCACATTTGTAAATTTCCTTCTTGACATCCGTAGTTTAGTATTATTCCAAAGTAGAACCCCGTCTAGATTCTTCATTTGTTATCGTGTTTTTCTTCGTAGCATTTTGTGTGACCTGTGCAAAAGCCTTTCTTTCTTTCCAATCAATATACCAGAAATGTTCAAACATTCCTTTTCTCTGTTCTTTTGTAAACTTGTCACAATGTCTCTATACTTACATCGATTTTTTACACACTTCACTTTTGCATGTTTCTTTAATACGACGGCTCTGTTTTGGTTTGTTTTGAATTAATTTATCAGAATTGGACCTGAGATGCATATGGTCGTATCTAAAGATCCACCCAAAATCACTTTTTACCATCACAATGCTAGGTTTTTTTTTCTCTTTCTGGCAAACTAATTATTATAATTCTATCTTTATTTATTGTGGAGATAATTACATTCATAATGTCGGATCTACCAATTTACCGAAATATTTGTGTGGCATTAAGCCATATATTAATATGCAACTTTTTTCCATAAATAACTAATATCTAACAGAGTCGCAAATCCATATAATTCTTTATGCTTTCAAAGCGTTTTTAACAGTCATGCATGTTTTCATTGGATGTATTTACAGATACGTACTTATGACTCTAAATTTTACAACCGATTTAATGTACGGATCATAACATACACCATTATGCTTTGAAAATTATGTTTTTAACTTATAATACATTAAGTCGAATGCAATGATAAGACATTCTAGCTGTAATATAATACTCATTACATCATTTTTTTGGACTGTATGTTAATATAAATCATTATGTTGCCAACTTTTACTTAATTATCAAGTCGAAGCTTGGTCGGTACTGAAAATACTTCCGATTTTCTGTTGTTCGTGCGAGCCATTCGGAAGCGGACGGGAAGGCGAATTTGTTTGTCTTACTCTTGTGCCATTGCTTTTAAGCGTGACAGAGTGAGATACATGATATTGTGTTATGATTTGATGAGTTTGGTTACATTAGAAGATTTACCATATAAATCACCTGATATTGTTGTTTTTTTCAATCAATGAAAAATATGGTAACATGTTTTACTACTATAAGCAAATTGTTCCAAATTTCTAGTCGTTTATCAAGCAAATATTTGTAAAGTATCAGATATATCCTTGCCAACTAAAATGTTTGGCGACTCAAGTAGATTCTACTGCTTGGGTTATAATTCAAATAAATATATTTGCTATAATGGCTGTGGCATCATATTATGTTGTAATGGCTGTGGACTGTGATGGCACAAAATATTTGACAACACTTTGAGGATAGACACAGAAAGCTATGATCCACTAATAAGTGGATTCACAACTGGTTTCTTTACTTTATGCTTAATAAAGCATAAAGTAAAGAAACCAGTTGTGAATCCATCAGAATGGAAAAAAACAATCCAATATTGCAAGATAGAAAGGATCTCCGTACCATTATACAGTGGTTAAAAAATAATCGAAGTAGAAGACCGTGCGATCAAATTTCATTATTCATGTAAAGCAAAATGTCATCTAAAGCATATATTTAACCAATTTAAGAAACAATGTAAAAGCTAGGATCATCAAAGGCATATGGATAAACAAACATATATATATTTTTGTAAATACATACATATTATACATAGACACCAGCCGTGTGGTTGACGGCATAGAATACAAGTGTCACCACCCCCTATCTTCCCGTGGGTGTCGTAAGAGGCGACTAAGGGATAACACGATGCAAATACCATCTTTGCGTAGAGACGGAAAACTCGACATCAAACCCTATATGACTGCCTCGTTGGTCTAGCGGCATAAATGTGCGCGTGGGATCGGGAGGTCCCGGGTTCGATTCCTGGGTCGGACAGTGTTATTGGGTTTTTCTGTCACGAAATTCTCAGTAGCAGCACGGAGTCTGGAAATGTGCCCGGTACGGCAATAGGCTCGCCCCTTATTACGTGGAAATAAAGTATATCTGGCGAAAAGTGGGTGTAGATATACACCTCTGCCTACCTCTTCGGGGATAAAAGGCGTGACGATATGTATGTGTATGTATGTGTATTATACATAGAAACACCCAGACCAAAACAAAAAGCGATTGATGAAAACAGATGGAAATGTAGAGTCGGACTGTCGAAATTTGTTATGTCCTTACAGTCTTACTATTGGAGACTAACGTGAAAAGGTTTGCAAGGTTAAGTATTTGAAAATACTCAATTGGAGAAAAGTTTTAAAAATTAAGCATCGAAAAACAATTAGAAGGAGGCCTAACGATTGGATATCAGAGAGCCAAACGTGATCCAAGAAACAAGTCACCTGAACTTAAGATTAAAATGGTAATGGATCATATTCAATTTTACCCAACGTATGAAAGCGATTCTCGTCAAAACTGAGAAAAATATATTAAGGACCAGATCTTAATATTGCAACTATGTACGGTCATTATATAAGATACAAATGGACGAACTAAAGACACCTGAATATTTGAATGCAAAAGAAAGTTTATTTTTTCCTAAGTTTTAAATGATCACCAGTAGGTACATGATTGTAATCATTGTTATTATTTCCAAAATAATTTTTTGTATGAAATTTGCACATTTTAAGGACTTAACCTCTTTGTATAAAAACAATGGACCTTCAGTATAGCGAAAGAAAAACTTAGAAGGAATGAAATACAAAATATCAGAATGTGTGTTCTTGTTGTTAAGACAACAGCAACCGGGTGACCGTTATTATAAAAGATCATCAGCCTTTAACAGTCCACTGCTGGACTAGGCCTCTCCTTTGAAAGGAGGAATTGGCCTACATACCACGCTGGCCAAACGGGTTGGTATAGGGTTTGTATCAAGTTTTCCTTCTCTTACAGTGCTGTTCTCTGCATAATAATTATGCTCCCTCTGTCGGCTCTTACGACACCCATGGGATGATATGGGGTGGTGACATTCCGTATTCTTATTCCGTCACCACATGGAACGAAATGGAATGAAATGCTTCTAAAGGAGTAAAATTGTTTGCTGACCCACCGTGTTAAAGAAAGAAAGAAAAACCAATATCTGCTGCGAAACATAAAAATTGAATTGCTCTTTTGCCATTGCGTCACAAGTATTTCACGAATTTAAAAATATTAAAGGGCTGTGCTAATGAGTCAGATTTGCCTGAGGCTTGAGATTATTTGCTAGTTTTTTAATTTCAGATAATTTTGTTTGAAGATATTTCTGTGATTTTAGATTACATTACCTACTTATAATTAAAAAAAGATATAATTGAGAGAGATATTTTTTTATAATCGTTGATAATGGGGCCTCGCTTTTAGTGCAGCAGTGGCTTAAGACTGATGATAATGTAGTAGTCAGGAATAACGAGACATACACTGACTATTGTTTCGAGGTTTCCACCATAATGTCGTGTTTCAATATAAAACTACAGTACCATCATAAAAATTGCAAGCATACAGACGTATGATATTATAATTTCGAAAAGTATTATTAATGAACGATTTATTACAGGCATAAAGTCAGATTAGAGCAAAATATTAAAATAAATGCTATTTACCATAGTATTTTAACATTTAGATTTTTCAAATTGTAACAAAATATAAGATACAATTGTTACCCATATATATAATTCATAAAATTGTTCCAGTTTGCTGGTAAATATTAAATATTGGCAAAAATGTTTTCGAATTTTGTTATTGTTCTCCTGAAAACCTCACTTTTTCCAGATCCGACCATATGCATCTCAGGTCCAGAGATTCTCTGGTAAACGCCAAATATAGTCTTCCTCCCATTCTTAGGTTTTATTTACGTTGCACTTCTATTGATCTGGCTCTGCAATTCTCCTTCTTCTTCGTCCTTCGTCCATATTATGATTATAAGGATCATCGGCTGTACCATTTAGTGGTACAGTGATACTTGTACTTGGATTTGATGACTCAGGATGCCCATTACTATCGCAACACTGTGCGTTTGTCTGGGGGACTTCGTATTGCACATTTTCTTGAGCGCAACTACTAGTTTCAGCGTCCTGTCTTTAATTGCCAGCAAGTCATCATCTTCTTAGCGTTATCCCAGTTTCAATCTGGGGTCCGCTTTCTGTTCTAACCGGATTTGGCTGAATATTAGCTTTTCTACAGAGCGACTGCCTGTCTGACCTCCGCAACCCGATGGGATAGCTATATTCCATGGTTTAGACTAGTTTCAGTTTATTTAGAAGGCACTGACACCCTGTAACGACTGTCAAAGATCTTCATGACAACCAGGACCGACGGCTTAACGTGCTCTCCAAGGCACGGGACAAGCGATAATGAACAATTCAATTCGCACATAACTCCTAAAAATCATTGGTGCGCGCAGTGGATTCGAACCTGATACCCTCTGAATGGCAGTCTGTTGATATATCCACTCGGCTATCGCTGCCTGCCTTTCATTGCCAGCAAGTACAGAAGTAACAGTTTCATCTGCAGTCAAGTCTTTGGGGACCATAGGGACCGAATCAACTGATATCTTGAGACGGGTTTAGGGATGCGTTAAAATCTGAGTCAAGAACAGTCTCGAAGCCTAGTGATGAAAAACTTTCACCAATGTGGCTTATTAATTTCAGGTTTTCAGGTATCTTCACTTCAGCATACAAATTTTGTTGTGTTTTTAGGGAGTCACCTTGTAATACCATCAATGTAGAGGTGTCATATTCTTCAATTTGGTTAATGATTTTTACCTGAAATATTAAATATTATAACATTCAATCAATTGTAGGTATTTTAATTAGAGGATTCTCGCCTCCAGCAAGAATCCAATGCTAAGTAATAAAATAGGAAGATAAATAGATAGTAAGCTAAGTCAGCATGAAAATAGGTAGGTATAGGTAATCTGGGTAAAGCCTTGTATTCATTAGGCAACATTTGTTGATAAACACTGTTTATATACAGTTTATTAACAGTGTTTCATCATGTCTGGATACAGTTCATAAACAAATGTGATGAAACATTGTTTCTGAAACATGTTGCCGTGCTCCCCAATCGAATGTAGAGCAAGCCGAAACATCTTGTTTATAAGCAAAAGTCAACAGGTGTGGACGCGTGTTGTGCGGGTTTATTGACATGGAAGTAGTGTGGTCCAACAAGCAAGATTCGATGCTCATAGAGATAATTCCGAATATACAACCTTTTCTTCTTTTTTTTTCTAGTAGTACTCTTATGAATTCGCCATTCGCCGAGTGATTGACGGCATAGAATACAAGTGTCGCCTCACCCTATCTTCCCGTTGGTGTCGTAAGAGGCGACAAAGGGAAAATATGATGCAAATACCATCTTTGCACGTAGAGACGCAACTGCTACTACTATTGTGACGCAAAGTACGAGAGGCCTATGTCCAGCAGTGGACGTGAGTAGGGAGTGAAAGGCTGCAGTGATGATGGTTGATGACTCTTATGAATTATTATGTAGGCAGCACAGAGCATCACTACCTCTTCGGGCGACATCCTAGCAACAACTGACAAGTGTGAACGGCCATGTTTCAGAAACAGTGTTTACGGTAAACTTGGTGATAAACACGTCATAAACAGTTTATCAACAAATGTTGCCTAATGAATACAAGGCTTAAGATACACAGATAGGGTTTATAAACAAGTAGATACAGGCCAAGGTAGGTAAGTAGTTTGGGTGACATTTTTCACACGAATTAGGGTCCCCCAGCAACCTTCAACATTGCTGCATGCATTGCTTTACAACTTCGTAACATTGCTGCCTATAAAACAATGACAAAAAGTAACAATTGTAGAACACATTTATAAAACAAACATGAGCAAAAAGCAGGCAATCTCATACATTTGCTAGATGTAATTGGTCCTATCTCCTAATACTTCGTCTGTAAAAATATATTCCAATTAGTCCTATCTTAAAACTTTTTTTAAACTATGATTTTGATACTATAACATGAGTTATCTTACCTTTGTTTTTGTTTGCGATGACGTAAAAACAGTTATCTATCACTTCAGTTTTCTTCAAATACTTACGAACACCACACACATTGCACGAAGAACAAGTCAAAACATGAAGATAGTACTTGTTGCTTCTTATTTCAAAAGGGGCTCTGATAGGACATTACGTTTGACGTTGATTTTAGCGTGAATTTCAAATATACCAATACCCGCTTTAAATCTACTCTGGACAAGGGAGTCAGATAGGATCGATTGCAGTAATAATCCGAAAATCCAAAAAAATCAGATAGGACCTATTGCCAGTAAACAGTCGATATGTCAAAAAGTGACAATTTGAAATTTTTTCTGTTTGATAAAACTTGCAAGCGACAAAATTATCATGGTGGAAAATTCACAAATATGTCGGATTGTCGCGACAATCCGATATTTTTCTGTTTAATAAAACTTTTTAAGCGACAGGTGACAATATGTCGTGAAAATCTTGTCAAATCTGCTTTATTAAACAGAAAATTGTCATGACATATTTGTAGAATTGTCCGACAATTCTGACAGGAGCTGTACCCTCTGTCGCAAAATCTAATATTTGCAAATATATCAAAAGTGACATAATTGTCACGACTCCGAATCTGACAATTGTCAGAAATATTTTGACCGTGGTTTTCTGACATAATATGTCGAGTATTATTAAACCATTTTTACATGACAAATATAACAAGATTTCACCTGTCGATTTTTGACATATTTGTCACTTTTATTAAACAGCTTAAACGCGACAATTCTACAATTTTGTCTTTTTTTGACATATTTGTCGGATTGTCAGCACAGGGCCCAGGTATGTTTGAACCTTTGGCGTTCCATAGTCTCTGCCTACTCCAATGGGAGACAGGCGTAACGTTTAGATAGATTTGGATGCTTTTTGCGTTCCTCTAAATATAACCATCAGTGACACTATCATTGTAGGTAGTAGTACTTCGGTAGGTATAACTTACACAATTGCACTTACAAGTTTTCAGAAATGTCATTTACACCAAAGGTAACTATTTGCCCCGTGCCAAATAGATAGGTATCTAGGAAGCATGCTTACCGTTGACATTGTTCACATTTTTCTTTCTGAATCACAGTGTTTGTGTATGACGTAGATAATAGTTCCCACAGCAATAGGACATAGGTCAAGTGGCTGCTTGGGTATAGCACACGCCGATCGCAGATTTATCCTTCCGCAAATGTTACACCGCAGAGTCAATACGACGCGATACCTCAAAAGCCGGTGACGTACATAATTATATACCTAATAGCCAATAGGTTTTCATTATGTGCTTGTTTGACAATAAATAAACTTTGTTTTTGTGTTGTGGAACTTGTGAATGTAGAAACTAAAAACATCTCCCGTGAGAATTTTGTGTCACACATTCGCGCGCATCGTAAAAGTTCATCGACGATTTGGGTGTGACACAAACTCGTCGTGGTCACTATTAGAACGTGCAAAAAGAGAGATAGGTACCTACGCTAGCGCGTCAGATTAATATGTAAACCTATGCTTCATCCTAACGTCCTAGACGAGCTTTCTCATAATCTGCCGATTATCTGGAGGTATTAGTGCAACAGATTTTTTAAGTTTTGAGAATCATTAGCTACACCCCCACCGATGAAAAGGTATAAATTATTTACATTTTTATCACTTTATCATCAGTTTTCTTTTTCTACGAAAATATAATTTATTTGCTTTAATTAAATTCATTAGGTGGGTTGTCGGCGGCAGGAAATAAATTTGAGAAATGATAGTTGCATGACAAAAACACGCAATTACTGCTTCGAAAACCTACACTAGAATCCCAAAATAGCTAGGTAGAGATAAGATAGGTAAAAAATAACAATTTTGGAATTCTTTCGCGCATCTTCCTACTTAGGTAGGAAAGTGTTAATCTACAATTCTTAATAGGCACTTTGGATTTGAGAAATAAATACAATCATATTAATACTTAACAATTTATTACAAAATATCATAGTATCAAAAATAAACAGACATTATCAAATGAATGTAAGTAACTAAGTAGGAACATACATGACCATGTACTTAACATCAACATGTTAACATGGATAATAGGTATCTTCTTAAGTAGGTCTGATAGACATACACTATTTTCTATTAATCCCATCCACACTTTAGGAGTATATTTTACTATTTTTTATGACATAAACATAAAATAGACTCGAATCTATTTCGAAACCTGCACAAGTCATGCCACGTACCTACTTACATAATGAGGTACTTAGGTACTACCGTTTAAATATATTGATTAGAGGTGGCTAGGTTTGACGCGACGACATAAGTTTTGGGTCAATCAACTTTTATTTGTCCTGAAAGTACTTTGTTTTGTCCCTGACCAATAATCCCAGTTCTAAGGAAAATAAAGTGTTTTTTTGGCATACGTCGCATTTATGTTATTGTTATGCAAGCATACGAGTAAATTATTTTAAATAAATCACTATATAAACAGGAATTTTAATGGTTGTCCAGGTGACGAAACATCTTATGTGGTGTTTTTTTGTTTGTCCCCCAGTAGCTTAGTACAATGAAACATTACTTATACAAAAAATACTATATGACAATTAATTACGCTTATACATAATTATTTATTACAATATGTCTACTATGATGCTAGCAAATAGATTTTTGTTTGCTTCATAATTTTAACGACTTTTGTGCATGTTCATTTTGGTCCCTATTATATTTTATTATCCTAACGTCCACCGGACAACGGTGAAAAAGTTCCAAAATCAAAACATAGATGAGGTGATCAGTGCCTTGAGAACAAGTCGATGGCTTTGGTGACAACACTCATCCAGCCGCCATTTTATTTTCATTTTTGGCGCGGCGTCAGTCGGCCGAGTGCGTTTCGAGAAAGCGCGTGGCTTTTTTGTGTGTCTACCGGACAACCAGCACAAAAACATAAGTATTTGGTATATCGTAGTAAATTAAAGTGAAATATATTCTATTTATTCTATATTTCTCACTTCGCTGAAGACTTAATTCAAAATATCATTATTTATTACCAGGAAGCGAAAAGACCGATAAATGTCACTCGGACAACCAGTCACTTGGACAACCAAAACCGTTGTTCATGGGACATTTTGGTTGTCCATAGGACAATAATGATAGAATCAGCATAAAGCAATACGTTTTCTTTCAATAACTAGTCACTGAAGAGCCTCCTTCAGGGGCTAAATCATTTAATATTGTTTAATATAAATTAGATTGATATTATGACCAATTTCAACTTTCTACTTCTTGACGTGTGCAACACCGAGTCGAGGAACGATGCGATGATATCTGGTGTCAGAGTGTTATCCCTGTCATGAACCATCAAGTGGCTTAGCTTGCTACGTCCCAACCAAACTGAGCACAATCTTACAAAGTGATAAATATTAACTTTGTGTTCCTTTCCCGAGAATCGAACCAGGGACCTTCCAGACCCTGATACAGAAACTCAAATCACTAATCTGAGCGAAAGAGAGAAAAAAGGGAAAGCTACCTATAGGAATAAAAAACTAATTTCAAGTATGCCGCTAGAAGATAATGAATCTCTTTTATTGTTTATTATAATGTTGATTCTTTCTTAAAAAACATATTAAAACTGATAATAATTGTCATATTGTTGTTTTTATTACATAAAAATAACAAATGCAGGCCATTTCAATCCTAGTATCTCCGTTGGACACCCGTGTATGTCCTATGGACAACCGTATATGTCCACTGGACAACCACTTTGTCCCTGTCTCCTAAAGCCACATTATCGTCATTTTTACCAAAAAAAATCAGAAAGGTTTACAAAATTTTCAAATATGAAACTCACAATTAAAAGTGAATTCATAAAGAGTGTTAAGTATCACGTATTAATTATTATTTTACAAGTAAATCAAAAGTTCGGTACATTTAAAGTTTGTCGTTGTCCAGGAGACAATATTATTGGGAATAACTTAAAAATTAAAAATCGCGTCATTTATTTATGGAAGATAAATTCAAATTCATCCTCTAATAAGGGATAATAAAGGGATGGTTTACAATTTGACTGAATTTCAAATGGTTTAAAAGTCTAACAAGTTTGTTGTCCAAGGGACTATTTTAACTAGAGTCGTGTGGATTTCGGAGTCAAATTAACTATTTTATTTAAATAAATCGTTCTGCTCTGTGTGAATTCTTAAAATATAAACAATTACCTACAGCAACAATGTTAAAATATAAAAATTTACAAATAAAATTTAAAAAATCATTTCACCATTAATTGTACACTTAAAAGTTGATTGACCCTTTTACAGTCTGCATAATAATCGGGGACAGCTTCGTACAAATAAATATTTTGCGAGAAAGGGATATGACATTGGCTTTCTACAAAGACTTGCTTCAATATAGATCTTGAGCACAATAGGGAAATTTAGATAATAACTAAATATTATTGGCAGCAGCGATGGCAGAGTGGCGAGACCGACAGACTGCTATGCAGAGGGTCTCGGATTCGAATCCACGGCTCGCACCAATGACTTTTCGAAAGTTAAGTGCGTATTAAATTGTTAACTATCGCTTGCTTAGTTGCTTATCGGTGAAGGAAAACATCGTGAGGAAACATGCATGTCTAGAGTTCTCCATACCTAATGTTCTCAAAAGACATGTGAAGTCTGCCAACCCGCACTTGGCCAGCGTGGGGGACTATGGCCTTACCCTTCTCTTCTCTAGTGAGAAGAGGTCCGTGCCCAACAGTGGGACAGTGTAAAGTGCCGATAATGATTGGCAGCAGCGATCATAGATTTACCTTGTAGAGGTTGTAGTTTGTAGTGGTCGTTTAGGAAGGGTAGCACAATAATTCTCACTGCCCGCCACCAGGAAGGCGGGGGAGCACAGAGTACTAAGCGATAATACGTATCGGGCAACATAAATAAAAGAATTTTAAATGCTTAGAATACATACTCGTAATTAATTATATATAAAATATGTCGATTACCCATTCCAAAACGAAGTTGTAATCACACACATGTTGCTGAAAAATGCTTCAGTATTTTAGACAAAATTCTTGCAAACTGCTTTTAGAAGAAGTTTTATTATTTCCTCTTATCAAATAGATATTTTTTTAAGTAACCGTACCGACAGTTTAAGCAATAACAACATAATAAATGATATCTTTGAGATAAAAATAGTAATAAATGTTCTTTATTACGAATAATAACAACACATAGAGTACACACACACTTTATACTCCAACGTATGATTACATTACAGTTAAATCAATCATAAAGTCGGCCCTATTGTACCAAATATTTCAAAATTCTTGGCAGTTGATACGAATATTTAGCATTATAAAGTTGGCGTCTTAAGAATTGGTAGTAAACGTCGTATCCCTGGAAGATGTGTCCTCTATGTACGAAGATGTTCTCGTGTACGAAGTGTCTGGTGGACTGCTGACCCTGCGGACAACACTAATATTGTACAACATTTATCAGAGCGCTTCAGTGCTTCTAACGGCCTGGTCACAGCCTAAAGCGGCGGCGGTGGCAGCAGCGAGCGATTACGATGTACATGGTGCGTTTATTCTGAGGCGACACTGGTCGCCGCGCCGCGCCACGTAGCAAAGCGCGTTACATCGAAAACGCTCGCCGCTGCCGCCACCGCTGTAGGCTGTGGCCGGGTCGTAAAGGCACGTAGAGACTTCTTTAGACCTTCGGGTGATCTATAAACTCGACACCAGAGTTGGCCACACGAAAAAGAAAATGTTTTGTTTCTCAAGTCAGGGGCATAAAATATTTTTCGTACTTATAACATGTGTTTTTATAACAACATAAATATTGTCATCTGGTTGCTGTTGTAGTGAGTATGTAGTTAAACTTGAGTTGAGTAAAACAATATAATCGTTATTATCTTGCCCACTTTTACCAGTTAAAGCAATAATAGAGATGGGTGGTGTCGTTCTTTATCTTTCAGAAAGACAACTGACACAGCAGACACACTAATAATATATCTTATAACGTATTTTACAGACATTCCATCAACACCAACACACCCAGACTCAAAACAACAAATTAAAGATTACACAGTGTATTGTCGCGTGTGAGAATCGAACTCACAACACTCGATGCAATGCTAAACGACAAGGCGACCTCGCTGAAACCCCAACGCCACAAAACAGTTACACGTATGGAGCCAACACTTTCGGAATCACTATGACGCCTCACAATGCACAACTGTATTTAAAAACTACCAACATGTTTCGGTTGCGATTTATTGAAATGAGCGAAATCCTGCAGAGGTCAATGACTCATAAATATTAGCTGAGTAGCTGTGCGAGTTCTTCCAATCCCAATAACAGTTCTGGCAATAGGATTGGAAAAACTCACACATGCGCCCTATATGTTGACGAAATAGTAATGACGTCAAGACAGATACTGAAGGGCCCATATACTTATGCATAGCTTACACACTGAACATACCTACGTTCAAGATGTTGATACTCTTTATTAGTCTATACCAAAAATTAAAACACTTAAACTTTTGCAGGGTAGGTACTAGGAGCCTTAGATGTCTTCCTTTTAAACACGCTTTTATTATTTTGGTATGTTCCTGCTTCTATGTAATGAATTTTTAACCAGATTTTCGCCAATTTTAAAGCGTCGGATTGAAGTGTAGATTATTTATTTGACTTACTTACAATAAAGGGCGTCCTGTTACTATATTTTTACTGATCTGTATTAACTAGTAGATCACTTCATATAATACTTTGCCGGCATATCAAGAAACTTATTATAACACCTACTCACTTTAGACTGCATAGCGCTGTTTTAGTAAAACCCCAGGTACGTAGTTACTGTGGCGCTACTTTAAATGACAAACTGCACATGCACGCGTTGATGACGTCCCTACTTAGTAAGTATTGCACTAACGAACACATGACCCACCGCAACATTACACAGTATGCCTCACTAAATTGAAACAGACACATGGCTGATGACGTAGTCGACTACTTCTCTTTATAGCTGTTTGAGACCTTTGAGAAAAGAATATAATATGGAGTGGACAAATAATACATATGGATACTTTACGTTATAGAAATATATATGAAATCGACATAAAGCCACCAAACATAGTGTTGTCTCATTTTTACTTAGCGATATCTCTGTTAGAAAAAAGAGATAGCCATAGGTTCTGAATACACTGATCATAGTGATTTTTTATCAGAAATGTCAATCGTGCCAGTGTCGCCATATTGCTTGCCAAGTGTTTTTGGTACATCTGCTGTCAAATCGTTGTGTATCGAACATAATAATTTTGATTTTGTGCATAAATATGTCTAAAAACCAGATGAATCAGTGCTTCAGGCTTTCCTAGAGATCGTAAAATCATGCCTAAGTGTTGATTTGAACTGTGCAGTGCAAGATAAAGCTATAATCAACACAAATGTACTCTTCACAAGTAAGTAACAAGTCATGATTTATATTGTTGAAAAGGATTAGTATTTGTACAAAATATTGTTACAAGAGGTTCTTTTTATAGTTAATTTAACAGGTTTTAGCTTCGTTATGGCCTAAATGTTGTTATTTTCGTAGTTTGGAATTTTCCATATTTACGTATTAGAGGTTAGTAGTGATGTTACTGCTAATGTCGATATGGGCAATCGATATATAGATAATGTATAGAGACTTCCACAAACAATAACATTGTTAAAACTATCTCGTGTCTGTAAATGGAAATAAATTAAACATTGAACCAATTTTGTCTGTACCTAGTAAAGGAAAAGCGATATTTGACAAACTTACTTAGACCTGATTACATAAAACCCAAAACCGCTGCATCCTGCTCTATGTTGAGGAAAATAAGCAGTTAAAATAATTATATTATGTTTTTTGCCAACAGATAACATGAACAGCAACTGTATGCGAGAATTCCTAGCAATAAAAGGTTGAAGAAAATAATTTTATTTATAAACAAGAGGACGCCCGCTGCTACACCTGCACATTTTTTCAACTGTTTCTGTCCGATCCCGTGGGAATTTCAAGAAAGTCCTTAGTGCACTCCTGCGATCCCCAAAGAACATTCATGCCAAAGCACGTCGCGTTGCGGCATCGGCGGCACACTTGGACGCCGCGGCATGCCATGGCGTCTTGCAGTGTGCCACGACGT
The DNA here is from genome assembly GCA_944739405.2 of Euclidia mi. NCBI lineage: Eukaryota > Metazoa > Arthropoda > Insecta > Lepidoptera > Erebidae > Euclidia > Euclidia mi. Next base: position 51,976,666 of record OX123200.2, on the reverse strand, counting down.
AATCAGTAGGTAAATAAGTTCCTGAATTCAGCATTAGTAAATCTTGTTCTCATAAATAATGTATCCAGAATTTTTTTCTCTTCGACAGATCAGTTTGTATTTGTCGTTTTTCATCTTCAGCAAGAAGTGCTATTGATACTAAATTCCAGTCAATTGGACGCCTCGGTATGACGCGGCATGCTGCGAGGTGCCGAAGCGTCTTTCGGGCTAACGAAACACGTTCCGCGCCGTGCCATGCCATGTCGTCAGTCGGCGCCGGCCATTAGCTATCCGGATAGCCAAGCTGAAGGGGCAGTGGCCAGAGGACATAGCTCAAAGAAGCGATGGCCGTTGGGCAGAAAGGTTCTGGAATGGCGGCCTCGTACCGGACGACGCAGCAGAGGTAGGCCTCCCGCAAGGTGGACCGACGATCTAGTCAAGATCGCGGGAGGCAGTTGGATGCGGGCGGTTCAAGACCGGTCTGTGTGGAGAACCTTGGGGGAGGCCTATGTCCAGCAGTGGACGTCGTTTGGCTGATATGATGATGATGATGATGTATGGTGCCATTCATGTCCGGTACTTTCATTCACAGCGACACAGTATCGATATTGGCTACCAGAGAATATTTTGTTATATGATACAAGGGACATTTTCCGCTTTACCATGTTCGCCCGCATTTGCATTATGGAATAAACTAATTTGGCAAAAAATCTAAAGTTACTTACTACAAAATATCAATTTAATTTTTTTCTAAATCTACAGTAATGTATTATTTACCTCTAACCGGCTCAATGTCGATATCGATTATATTCTGGAGTCCAACCCATAGAGATATAAAGGATAGAGTGGCAGAACAGTACCTAACTCAATACTGTGTCGTGTCCGTCGGTGCGAGAGAGAATGCTACAGGTTAAAGGCCCCTGCATCTCTCTCTAACAGTACATGCACAACATCAACATTGCGCAATGGCGTGCTACCTGTAACTATTATTTCTATCAGTTTATCAGTAATCAATAGTTTAAAAATATATAAACTTTTTTGTCACTTTAATCCATCTTCGTGTATCAATAAAAACAATTTTTAAACTATTGATTATAATAAACTGATTTAAATAATATTTACAGGTAGCACGCCACTGCGTAATGTTGATGTTGTGCATGTATTGTTGGAGAGAAATGCAGAGGGCCTTTAATGTTGCGTTCTCTCTCCCACCGGCGGACACGAATAGGCCCCACTCTGCCACTCTATTCTTAATATCTCTATGGTCTAACCCAACGGCAGTCATTTTATTTTCCACATAATTTCGTAGGTATGCGCGCTAATTTCGTAGGAACGTCCAATCCATGTTATTCACAGATCTGTGATTTATTACTAGAAAAAGTAAGAACCCTTCAAAAACTTAAAAAATATAGTTTTCTTTTTCATCTTTTAGCAACACAAATCGCATTCGCTAGTACGTTAGCTTTAATAATTTCGACTTCTTGCTGAACCGAGGCAACAGTGATTTTAGTGCTGGTATGAACGCTCTCATCGCAAGCTTTAAAAGTGCTTACGCCAGAGTTCAACGCAATCGTTTTTGAAATCCTCGTGCGAATGATGCCTAAAGGTGCTATACTTTGTCGATAACATAAAAACTTGTCGATATATGCTTTGCGTTGCCTAATATGCGCCCAACCCTAATGGACGCCATTTTATTTGCATACGTTTCGTAGGTATGCACGCTAACTTCGTAGGTACGTCCAATCCATGTTATTCACACATCTATGTTTGAGACAGTTTTAATAATTGTCAGGCAGGATTCGGTCACAGCTCACAGCTGTTTCAACTCAATTGATAGTTCTCATGATCAATGCTAGTACGTCGTTTGTATAATTAGTTGAATGGGCGGTGGCAAGGTTACAGTAGCACAAAAAAACGTGCACTGATCCTCCATTAAAATTTTCAACTGCGCAAGTAAAAATAATTAGAATATATCCTCCATATCAGTGATAGTCTAGATGACTCCCACTCAGTGGCGATTGCTGTTAGAAAACAATTTTAGGCCAATTAATTTTAGTTTGACCATACAGGTGTTACAAAGTGTCAGTGTTTTTTATACCCTTGCGTTCGAAATCGCCTAAAGACAAACACATCATGTGTTCTTTACGGTTTGTCGATAAGTCAATGGTACACCATAAAAGATGAAAAGAACAGAACCAGACCAGAAAAATGAGTGGTTGTAAAATAATATTCTTACCTGCGGCGCTTAGCGGAGGAGCGTGTGTTCACACGCGACATGGCTCTGGGTGTACGTCTACGCTTACGTCTATAACAAAAACATATTGTAATAAGTAAAGGTGCATTGCCTTGTAGCGCGGTCGATCGCAGCCGCGAGTGATCTATTTCAGGCGGCAGACACGAACAGCTGATATGACAATAGTCAGAGTATGATAATATAAGGTGCCGTTTCTTCGCAGACCTTGGAAACGGTACCATACACTCTCGTGCTCTGACTTGTATAACATCAGTCGTTCGCGTCTGTCTGTTGTAAATAGGTAGGAATATTTGCTCAAAACACTAACACGAATATTTGCAAATGCTTGCCATCAGAATTAAGTTACCTACCTGGTGCAGCAGCGATATTCTGTGCACCCAGAATATCGTTGAGTATCAATCCCAACAGTGTAATACCTATGACTAAACTGCCACCAACGTGAAATGAATAGCCTCATATTCACGGTACTGACAAGAAAACAGCAGAACCAGTCAGCAAGAGCTTTATTTAAGCACTTATGTATGGACATTACCTAAACTACAGAACAGTCGTACAGGCTATATCTGCGGCCATTATTTGTGTAGCCAGTGTAGCCTTCTATAGTTTACCTGGTCGCAGCGGCCAATGTTGGTCGTTTTAAGTGCGCGAGACAATTTTCTATTACCAGACCAAGTGTCTGCAAACGCAACGTATTGCTTACGTCTATAGACTTCCCTATAGGCCATGTTCTACGTAACTACTTACCTACCAATAGGAACGCCATTAATTCCTTTGCATGTAAAACAAAAAAGAGGGTTAATAAATTTGATTTTTAGTGTTACACGTTCAATTTCCATTATCACCGTCTGTAGTAGTTCACTGCTGGATACAGGACTCAATGGCACGCCACGCCTTCTCTTCGGCTCATCGCGTCCAGCCGCTGCCAGCCACTTTGCGTAAATCGTCACTCCACCTACTAGGCTACGCTTGCCGAATCGCGGTCTCCACTCCAGAACACGTGTCAACTTCCATCCCATAGTTAATCCAAATCAGTTATCGCCACATTCTTCATTAGTATGCGGGTGAGGTAACACAATGACAACCACGAGAACCGCATCACGTAATCGCTAGGTGAAATCCCTAGTACTCAACTGATAGTAGATCTCTTTTACGCAGTACAGTCCTTTTTACAAGTTTTTATTACACTTGTCTTGTAATTTAGTAGGTACGTGTGAGTCAAACCTTGCAAGCAGAATTAGAATCTGCTGTTATATGGCGCCGACATTTTGCATGCTGGTTGGATTCCGACGAGCGTTATTATGACAAGCATGATCTAAACCTACTTCCAAGACTGACCCAACAGCAGGGAACTCCTCAACGGTTAAAATTGCGGGCAAATATTTTTATATTAATTTACTTATTGCTCTCAATGGCTACAGCACGTGGTTACCTTGAAGATAAGCTAGTATTCAAAATTAAACATCGCGGAGATGCGACTTATTAACGACAAGGATTATTATGTATATCAAGACCAGCGTATGTGAATAGAAAATGGCAGATGCTAACGTCTCCGAGGAACAGTTGTGAGTAGACTTTTTCTTAGCCCTCATTATCATCATCGTCGTCCTAGCGTTATCCCGGTTGCATCCAAGACTTAAACGCCTTAGAGCCCGAGGACCGGTTATTGGATTAACCAGATATGGCAAAATATCAACTTTTGCACTGAGTGACTGCCATCTGACCTCCTCAACAAACGAAGGGATAGCGATATTCCATGGTTTAGACTAGTATCAGTTTATTTGAGGGTACTGACTCCCCGTAACGACTGTCAAAGATCTTTATTACAACCGGGACCGACGGTTTAACGTGCTTTCCGAGACACAGCGCAAGCGATAATTAACAATTTAATACGCACATAACTTCGAAAAGTCAGTGGTACGCGCCTCCCGCTACCCTCTGCATGGCAGTCCGTTGGTATCTCCACTAGGCTATCGCTGCTTCTTAACCCTCATTATATTTCTCTAAAATCAATTTGGTAACTATCAAAAATGAATAAATTAATAACTATCCTAAATAAGTAATTAGTCTAACCTAAATGTCAGATGTCACACGCTCACTGCCCCATGTAAACTATCCCCATGCATACTACAAGGTTTCGTAAAAGTATGTCCTAGTGTTAATGTGCATTCGTTCTTGAAAATGTCGTTAAAGGCATGACGATATTTAACGCATCATTGTCATGCAAATTTTAGACAGTTGGCGCTTTACTAGTGCTTTAATGAAATGACATCCTCTGTACAGCTTTGTGCACAGCAATGATGACTTGGTATCTAAGATAATTATGAAAATCGAACCTCATTTCCACTTGCGTGACTAGCTTAACAAATAAGTTGCTGGAGCACTGAGAGCAAGAGGTATGAAGAGCCAATGACTCTTCTTTCATAACTTGGTACCTTCTCATTATCATTGCATTTCCAGTAAGCGTTATAGCCATAGGCCGATGTGCAACGAGGGTTTTTGGCGGTAAAATTGCTAAACCAGGAGGTCAGACGGTGGGACTGTATATTTATTTAAATAAATAAATAAATAAATAAATATACAGTCCCACCGTCTGACCTCCTGGTTTAGCAATTTTATCGGTAACTTGTAAATTACCTCGATCGGACCGAAACGGCGCCAAACTTCTTTCTGGATTCTACTTTCATCAAAAGTTCTAATACTTATATTATCCATGCTTGTTTATTTTTCATTTGAATATGGTGGTGGCCAATTCACAAAAAAATACATATGCGCCCTTGTATAAATACCTACAACCTAACTAACCCAAACATAAAGTTATATAACTAAATTATAATTACAACCACCTTTTGTCCTTTAGTTCCCATTAAAAATATACTCATACCTATTCGTATCACATTTCCAATTTAGGTAATTTGGAATACGCATTTTTTAATCACACCATAACCAATAAGAGCTGCGCAGTAGCAATTTTACGTACCAAAATGTCTCCTGCGCATCTTAGTGGTCTATGGTAGTGCTCAAGAACCTTTCAATCATGTTAGCAGGTAGCTGCTAACATGATTGAAAGGTTTTAAATTATGTGGTATTTTAATCATTACTTATAGATAAAACTTACTTTCAAATAGTTGCTACTTACACACTTACCCTGTGCGTACAATCCCACACCAAATAAAAATGTCTTATATACAGGGTTGATACGACGCGATGTGGCTTTATTTCAAGCCACTTGTAGTATCTGACATATTCAAGCTCTTTACCAAATTTCAGTTCAACACAATGAAAATTGAGAATCTCTTTTTTTCGATATTTTGGCAACTGCATTATTTGTTAGAAAAACTTACAACTGTTTGAAAAATTGAAAAGTAAGAGACATCACCTTAAGTTAAATATCGTGTCCATCAAATTCTACAACTTTCTTAAATAAGAGTGTATTCTGCATGTGATGTATTTATTAGTTAAAAGAGCAAACGAAATTTTAATAACGTGGTTTTACTGAAAAGATTCCACAGAGTACAAAATCTATAGTCTATTCTATAGTGAGGTGACAAACAATACAATAGTGTTGCAACTCATAGTCTGTTAAGTTTTACTATATTCAACAGCATGGCTCCGTAAATTTACAATCACTTGCTAAATCAATATTAGAAACAGCAAATACAAATATATTTAAAAGTAGAGTAATATGTCTCTTGCTAAAAAAAAGATATTACTCGGTTCACGAATTTCTAAATGATCAAATTGTTTACTAAATAGGAGTAATTATAACATCAAAATTGAATTTTAATTAATGATTTATTTATAGGACATTTTGCATTGTATTTTTATAATTTATTAATGTGATTTATTGACTTTTTTATTGAAATTTATCATTGTATTGTTATAATTTATTAAGTGATTTATTGATCTTTTTTTCTTTTATTTAATTAGTTATGAAATTTAATTTGTATTAACTGTGAAATGATTATTGCATGCCGCAAGGTAAAATATAGTGGATTTATTTTGTACCTATATTTGTCACCATTTTGTACCTATATTTAAGCAAATAAAGAATTTGAATTTTTCGCAATCGCGTAACAAGTACCTCAATTCTCAATGGTTAACCAATAGCTTTCAAGTTGCCATGGCAACGCAACATTGTGTACGAGTGACTTGTTTCTTTTTCTTTCATTTCATTGAAATAGAGCAACTGTCAATGTGAGTGACTTTTTTGTGAAATGTTATGCTCATTTCGTCCTTATTGTGGTAGCCTAATGAGTGAATTTGTAGTGATTCAGTTTAGTGAAAACGAAATATTTGTCTAGTGACTAAACTACTGCTCGTATTGAACTGAAATTTAGTATATAGCTTCTATAATTATGTCGCGTACCACATGTGGCTACAAATAAAGCCTTACCGTCGTATCAACCCTGTATATAAGTAGCAGTTTTGTGTGACAAAGATTATTCCCGTAACAGTAGAAAAATAGTATTGCAAGGATATGTGTTTATTGTATTGTGTGGTGTAATAAAACGAGAACAAATATAATAAATATCATTTATTACAAAATATATTATCTTATATCTAACTATTATTATCAACAAACCAACATAAAATCTGGTGCACAGCCTGCAAAACTTAGGTAAACATCATTCTTTACACATCTTTGGCACATTATGACCCAAACACAATCAGTACCCATTATAGCAAAAATAACTAAAATTTGTGTATATAAAAAAAATTGCAACATACGAAAATCGCTATAACGATTTCATTATTTATTTTGTCTTCGGCCTCTTGTATTGTGGATAAAGGAAATCGTGAAAATTCAAAGGAATAGCCAAGAATTTATAAGTCCAAACTTCTTGATGTTATCATTTTGTATGGGAAGATGGTACTGTTATCTACATGTGTAAAATACTGCGGATGAAATCGTAAGTTTAGTTATACAACGCGTATTTCATTGTCATCAGTGGCAATAGAAGTCATCTAATGGAAAGCTATAAAATGTGAGAAGGAGGAATTAGGGGAAAATGGTAAGGGGTACAGGAATGGTATGTTGAAAACATAAGAGGATGCGTAACTTTCTGGCATCCTCATTATAGAAGACCGGTTTAAAAAAAGATACATTTTCGGGCTGTTTCGTAGGCTGCGCACATACTAACTACTTCCATCACTGACTACACGTACTTACATACACTAAATACCTACATAACAAACAACAACACAGTCGCGACAGAATCGACGCTCAAGTACTTACTCTAACCGTAACTCTATAAGGCCCACTTGTGTGATCATTAGACATTCAAAATTATACATTGATTTAAATGGTAAAATATCATCGAATAAATTCATTTAATATATTTTTTAATAGTTTTTTTGAGTTATATTATCCCGTCGCTCCTATACATAATATACAACATTTGACATCAAAATTTACGCTCGGAATATAGGCGTTAGTCATTAGTACACTTCATTTAAATTGTATGACAAAGCAGGTACAGATCTGACTGAAACTCTGATGCTGTTTGCGATATTATGTGTACGAACAAGGTGATAATAGAACATCGATCAGTTCATAAAATGGATACTTAGAAACCTTTCACACTGGTTTGTCAAGCGTTGGTGTTTGATGACCTCGGCTAGACAAACGCCAGTGTGAAGGGCTCTAAGATCATCATCAACATAAAATACATAGTTGTTAAATAAACTACTTACAATAATATTATAGCTACAGTACTATATCTAACTACGTCTAGTCCGAAGAGGTGTTGTCTCACCCGGGTTGTTCTGCGTCAGAATCTGCGTTTTCTTCACCTTCCTCATCCTCGTTTTGACCGCCTGTAATGATAAGTGAAATATAGTAGATTGTTACATCGAGCGATGAGTGCGATGTTACTGTCAGAGTGTAATGTAGGTGCACGAGCGCATGCAATGGCACTAAATTAGTGTTGTACGTAGACTTCAGTTACTCACTTTAATGAGTTGCGTAATCTACTTTTCTTATAACTAACAAAGGATTGGTTATGGTGATAAAATATTTCAATATTTTTTCTATTCTTGCTGAAGATGGAGTAGATATCCCAGATTTACAATTTGTACCTACTTTGTTCACAAAGTGCCAATTTTTGTTTCCTGCCAGTATCTTTATTGATCTAATGCATATAATATATTTGTATTTTTATCTATACTAATATAATGAAGCGGAAGAGTTTGTTTGTTTGTTTATTGTTTGTTTGAACGCGCTAATCTCAGGAACTACCGATCGGATCTGAAAAATTTTTTTTTGTATACGATAGCCCAGTTATTCCGGAAGGCTATAGGCTATATAACATAACGCTTCGACCCTTTGGGACCGGGCAAAAGGCTAAAAAGGCTAAAATATAATGTCGGCTAATCTCAGGAACTAGCAGTCGGATTTTAAAAATTGTTATTGCCTATGATAGCCCAATTATTCCGAAAGGCTATAGGCTATATAAAATTACGCCACAACTTTTAGGGGCCAGACAAAAATAAAAACATGGTCAAACGAGAAGGGGGAGGGTTGGGTCAAAGGCAAAAAAAGGCTAAACGAATAAGATACATCTATATGGGTATCGTTTTCGAGATTTTCGCGACGCTGATTAATAATGTGAAATTTATTTAGTGATCCAAGATGGCGGACTGGAAATCAAAGATGGCGGATGAGAAAATTTTAAAAATCAATATGGGTGTCGCCTTCGATATTTTAAGGGGTGGGGAATCGAAATACAACATCTATTTCATGATCAAAGATGGCGGATTGGATATCAAAGATGGCGGATGGGAAAATTTAAAAAAATCAATATTGATATCGTCTGCGATGTTAAAAGGGATGGAGAATCCAAATACAACATCTTTCATGATGAGAAAATTTTAAAAATCAATATGGGTGTCGCCTTCGATATTTTAAGGGGTGGGGAATCGAAATACAACATCTATTTCATGATCAAAGATGGTGGATGGGAAATCAAAGATGGCGGGTGGGAAAAAATTTAAAAATCAATATGGGTATCGTCTCTGATGATTTAAGGGATGGAGAATCCAAATACAACATCTATTTCGTAATCAAAGATGGCGGATAGGAAATCAAAGATCGCCATCTTTTATTTTTTTAAAGTCATAATGGGTATTGTCTCCGATATTTTAAGGAATGGCGAATTCAAAAACACCATCTATTTCGTGATCAAAGATGTCGGATGGGAAAAATTTAAAAAATCAATAAGGGTATGGTCTCTGATGATTTAAGGGATGGAGAATCCAAATACAACATCTATTTCGTGATCAAAGATGGCGGATAGGAAATCAAAGATGGCGGACGGGATCTTTTTTTAAAGTCATAATGGGTATCGTCTCCGATATTTTAAGGAATGGCGAATTCAAAAACACCATCTATTTCGTGATCAAAGATGGCGTATGGGATTTTTTTCAAAAATCAATATGGGTATCGTCTCCGATGTTTAAAGGGATGGGGCATCCAAATACAACATCTATTTCGTGATTCAAGATGGCGGATGGGAAATCAA